>OY756411.1:7585000-10085000 GCA_963576865.1 Anania hortulata | reverse complement strand
CACCTGGGCTACCACGCATCGTGAAACACGCGACCCTGCACCATATCATCACAACTGATGGTCCACCAGTTTCGTGCCGCCCACGCAGACTCGCACCGCACAAACTACAGATTGCGAAGAAGGAGTTTGAGGACATGATCAGCTGTGGAACATGTCGACCCTCCAGCAGTCCCTGGGCATCACCGCTACACCTGGCTCGCAAGGGGGAACACGGATGGCGTCCTTGTGGGGACTATCGAGCGTTAAACGCACGAACGGTTCCTGACCGCTACCCTGTCCGCCACATCGCCGACTTCGCATACAACCTGGCTGGCGCTACCATTTTCAGCACCATCGACCTGGTGAAGGCTTACCAGCAGATTCCGGTAAACGAAGCCGATATTTGCAATACTGCCATCACCACACCATTTGGGCTATTCGAGTTTCCTTTCATGACCTTTGGTCTGCGCAACGCCGGTCAGTCTTTCCAGCGCTTTATGGACGAAGTCTTGAGGGGACTCGACTTCTGCTACTCATATATCGACGACATTCTGGTGTACTCTCGCACTCCAGATGAACACGCCGAACACCTGCGTGTCCTGTTCCGGAGGCTGCAAGAGTACGGTGTCGTCGTGAACCCTTCAAAATGCCTACTCGCTGCTCAAGAGGTGACTTTTCTCGGCTATCGAATCAGTAAAGACGGTTCCAGCGCAATCCCGGAGAGAATTGAAGCCCTGCGCAATTTCCCTTTGCCTAAAACGGTCGAAGGTCTTCGCAGATTCATAGGCATGGTAAACTTCTACCGCCAATACCTCCCGAATGCAGCGAGACTTCAAGCACCGCTGATCGACGCATTGGCTGCGACTAAGCTGAAAGGCCCGAAACCCATGCCCTGGACGCCGGAGCTGGAGGCTGCTTTCGACAGCTGCAAGGAACATCTTTCCACCGCTACGCTCCTGGCTAACCCCATTGCTGATGCTCCATTGGGGCTCTTCACCGATGCATCGTCCTGCCACATCGGAGCCTGCCTGCAACAGGAAGTCAAAGGCCACTGGCAACCGCTTGCTTTCTTCAGCAGAAAGCTATCGCCGAAGCATTCCACATGGCCAGCGTACTACCGGGAGTTGCTTGCTGTTTACGACGCGGTACAACATTTCCGACACGTGTTAGAGGCTCAGCATGCAACGATCTACACAGATCACAAGCCCCTGATCTACGCATTCACGCAACGGCGAGAAAAGTTGCCCCCGGTCCAGCTCAATCAACTTTCCTTCATTTCGCAATTCACAACGGACATAGTCCATGTCAGCGGGAAGGACAACGTTGTGGCAGACGCTTTTTCTCGAGTCGAATCTCTATATCTCGAGGACAACTTCGCCGCCCTCGCCAATGAACAGGCGACTGACGAAGAGCTTAGTAAGATGCAGTCTGGTTCATCGTTAAAACTGGTGACGGTTGCTATTCCGGGCACAGACATTTTAGTGCTATGTGACACTTCTACCGGAAGATCACGACCGTACCTGACGCCATCTTTCCGTCGAACATACTTTTCCAAGCTACACAACCTAAGTCACCCTGGCGCACGAGCATCTGTGCGCTTGGTAGCCGAGCGATTTGTGTGGCCTGGCATGAATAAAGATTGCCGAAGCTGGGCGCGATCCTGATTGAACTGCCAGCGCAGCAAAATCTCGAGACATACGGTTACGCCCCTTGGAAATTTCCCCACTCCGACCAAGCGTTTCCGCCACGTCCACATTGACATTATTGGCCCACTTCCTCATAGCAGAGGTTTCCAATACTGTCTGACGGCTGTCGACAGATTCACCCGCTGGCCGGAGGCCTGGCCGATGATCACCATGACGGCGGAAGAATGCGCTGAAACTTTTTTTAGGGAATGGATTTCTCGCTTTGGCGTCCCCTTACTCCTAACAACGGCAATTTGAGTCTGCATTGTTTCAGAACCTCCTGCAGCTCTGCGGGATTAAACGCGTGCGCACTACGAGCTACCATCCGTGTGCGAATGGGCTGGTGGAGCGCATGCACAGACAACTGAAAGCTGCTTTGATGTGTTATGAAGATACTTGGCACAGAGCCCTGCCTGTCGTCCTTCTGGGTATGCGCTCTTGCTTTAAAGACGATTTGCAAGCTTCGTCAGCCGAGCTTGTGTACGGAGAACCCCTCTATTTACCAGGGGAATTCATGACTCCGTCTGCGCCGTCGGTTCGCATCGAAGACCACAACTTCGCAGCCCAACTACGCAGTCATATGGCCCGATTGAGACCTACTCCACCATCGCGGCATGGTCACCGGTCAACTTTTGTGTTTAAGGACCTTGATTCAACGCCTTACGTTTTTTTACGAGACAACTCTGTCAGGCCCTTACTCTCTCCGTAGGGGGGTGGTGTGGCGAATAGCCACTATCCCAGGCCAAAGACTATCTGAGAGAACTATGGTAATTGTCTATTCTCTTGACACCAGTTCTAAAACAGTTGAAGAATTTTCTCTCTCAATGTAAACTTATGATATTTAATTTCCTTTCCTTTTCAAAATTCTTTATTAAAATAATACATTTAGGTACAAGTACACTATAACTAAAACCAATAATATAGTAACACTTACATATGACACGAAAAACACTTTACGAGGCAAAATACCTTTAAAAGCTTTTTACACTGTTTTTTTTTAACTTTTTTCAATAACTAACACTATTAATATAACATCTTAATCTATTTATATTACAAACTTTTTAGTGTGAAGTCCATATTTTAAAAGTGATAAATTATTATTGTTCATACATTAGCAATAAATAACTGTTGACGGTAATAGCAAAAGTTTATATTCGACAAAAGTTCGCGACCTTTCGCGCTTTATGTTGGACGCAGTACGCGGGCTCAAAGTAAACTGGACACGCTAGCAGGACCGGGCTCGCGCGAACAGTCCGCGACGTCACGTGTACTGATGGGGTAAGCGGTAAGTCCCATAGGTGTCGACATATGGCAAATTTCGTATTTTTGTACGTGCAATATTAGAAATTAAAGGATTACTATGACTTTTTACATTATTAAAGAATTTACATGTAAGTTTTAGAATAAAGTTATACAATGTCAAAAAATGTATCGCTTCGTGCAATTTTTGAATATTGGTCTGAAATTGAGTATTAAAGGCAATTTTTAGGGCTTTGTTTGGAACCACTTGCAGAGACTTGTGATTAGTTCGGCAGGTAGTGTTCCACACGGGACAGGCATAAGTTAGGCAAGGCCGTATAAGAGTTGTGTAGATCCGCAATTTCGTTAACGGGCTAAGACAACTACGACGATTGAAGATGGGACTTAGGCCACTCATTGCAGAAATGCCTTTCGTTTTAAGGTCATTTAAATGCTTGGTCCACCTTAACCTCCTGTCAAAGGTTATTCCGAGGTACTTCACAGAGTCCCTCCAAGGAATTGAGTGCTCACCTAGTTTTAACGTTCTGGAAGGTGCCTTATGTTTGCGACTAAACATAATTGCTTCCGTTTTGGTCTCATTTAGTTTGAGTTTCCACTTATGGAAATAAGATTTGAGATTATATAATGACAGCTGCAGTCTACTTATGACAAGATCTTCATCCGAAGATGAAGTAAGAGATGCAGTGTCATCAGCAAAACAGGCAAGGCTTGTATGTGGTTGTTTTGGGATATCGTGTACGTAGAGAGTAAACAGAAAGGGCCCAAGAATAGACCCTTGAGGCACACCAGCTGGAATGTTTCTGAGTTGTGAGCAAGCTTGCTAGGACTGTATCATTTTAACTAATTCAATTGGTATATTTAGAATTAACAGCTTATGAAGAAGGCCTTCGTGCCACACGGCATCAAAAGCTTTTTCTATGTCAAGCAGGAACATTCCAGTGGATTGACGTAAGTTAAAGTGGTGAGAGACATGTTCAGCCACTCTGACCAGTTGGTGGCTTGTAGAATGAGCCGTCCTGAAGCCAAACTGCTCATTAGGCAGTACATGAGCTGATACTTTACGGAGACGAGTGTAAATGGCTGCCTCAAATAGTTTGGCTATGGCCGGTAAGAGGCTGATTGGGCGATAACTCACAGGTATTTTTTCATTTTTGTTGGGCTTTTTGATTGCAATAACTTTGGCAGACTTCCAAACCGCTGGAAAGTAACTCAGACGAAGACACCCGTTCATGATTTTTGATAAGTAGACTACAGCCTTCTGGGGTAGGTTTTTTAACAAGGCATTATGGATGTTATCTTCACCAGGCGCTTTGCGTCTTTTAAATTTGCGAATAAGACACCATATCTCATGGGGGCGTATAAGAGGAGGAATCTGCCTGGCCTCACGGTGAGAATTCAAGGTATTCATAGAATCTTTGACTCTAGAAGACAGCTCGTTGTCATGCCAGTCATAAGTTAGGAGCATATTCGACTTGAAGGTATCGGCAAGCAATTCGCATTGTTCTAAGGTGTTACTAGTTAGCGAACCATCTGCTTTTATAAGAGGAGGGGTCACCGTTGATTTTGTTTTTAGTGATTTAACTAAACGCACTATATCGGAACTTGGGTTATCAACTTTTGCCAGTTTTCCATTCCAGACATAATCCATATGCTTTTGTATTTTAGATTTAATAAGATTTTGAAGAAAGTTTATTTCATGGCGAATCGTTTTTTTGACGTTTGAATCAAGCGTACCAATGAGGTCCCGACGCAAACGGTTCCGAGATTTAATCAGTCTCTGTATATACCACGGTAGTATACGATATTTAATTAATAACTTAGTTTGTACCTACAAGTGCTTGTAATAACGGCTAATAAACCCGTGTTGATTGAAGATCTAGTTTCCTTGGAAGTCACATACACCTATAGACGATCCCCACAGAGCCTAGATTCCTCAGCTTTTGAGCATATCGCTGTTACTTTCAGTAGACCATAAATTGACTTGTTTGCTACTTATCAAAACACTAAGCTTATAAAAAATGGTGGGAATTCTGTAGAACACACCAAATAGACCTATTTTGCATAGAAATACCTAAAGTTTTAGAATTCTTGACTGAACTGTATGAGTCCGGTTCGAACTATTCTACCTTGAATACCATTCGCTCTGCCCTCGCCGTCATACTGGGCAAACAGTTTTCGCAAGACGATAAGTACTAAGATTTATTAAAGGAGTTTACAGGACGAGACCTTTTTTCCCTTGGTACAATTCAACCTGGGATCCGAACATAGTTCTAAACTATCTTTCACAATTCTACCCAAATAAAAGCCAACCCCTTGAATCGCTTACCAAGAAACTAGTAACTCTGCTCGCGTTGTCAACTGCACAACGGACCCAGACGTTATCATTAATTGAATTGTCTAACGTAAAAACTTATGACTTATTAACTTAGTAATTATTATTAACAAATTAACCAAAACCTCTGCACCAAATCGCACATCATCTCCTTTGACTATACCTTTCTTCCTCCAGAGAATAGAAATATGTCCGGGCTCAACTATGTTAGCGTACATAAACGCCACTAAAGAATTTAGGAAACTTCCACAAACTGACAACCTGATTTTGACAACAAAAAAGCCATTTCACAATGCTAGTCCCTCGACCATAGGTAGATGGATCAAGAACGTCCTCGCGGACAGTGGTGTGGACACCAATGTATTTTGTGCGCACAGCACGCGCCACGCGTCTACATCGGCCGCTGGACGAAAAGGGGCTTCGATAGACGTTATTAAACGGGCCGCTGGATGGTCCGGGAATTCACTGACTTTTGCTAAATTCTATAATCGCCCCATAACGACCTATACAGGTACCGAATTCGCTGATGCGGTATTTATATAGAACACTATAGTTTGAACAATAATGTGGATATATGAACTTTATTGTAAATTTTATTTTGTTTGAAAATGTTCTTAAATTAATATTGATTTCATGATACCTAATAAATCACTTGCAAGAAGATAAATGTAATTTAATTTACTTATTTCGTTGCGCTAAACATCTTCATAGTAATAATAAATCTCGAGGATGTAACGTCGTAAGTATAATTAATGGTTAAACAAACTTACCTGAAGTGAAGTTTGACTGTAATTATACGAGACGTTACATCCGAAGGGATTTATAAACCCGCCCAACCCTAGGTCTATTAGACCACCCCAGTAACCTTAACGAAATAAGCAAGATTCTCTAAAATAAATGAGGTTAGCGCTAGTGTTTTTTTTTTTTTTAGTTCTATAGCTCTGAATATTTGTGTGTGATGCCTAGTACATGGAGAAGTGAAACTACATAGTAATAATAAATCACTTCGGATGTAACGTCTCGTATAATTACGGTCAAACTTCACATGTTACTCGCTCGTGATGTTAAGCTTAAATTTAAAGGAAATAACAATTCAGTAGAATTAATTCTTAGGTTGTTGTTTATGCGCTTACTACATCAGGTGGTGTGCCGTTAATTAGGCTAAATTAATATATTGTGGGTTGCTTTATAAAAGAGTTCCGTACGTTTTAAGAAAATATAGGGATTTTAGCATCACTTACTCATCATCATTTCAGCTATAGGACGTCCACTGCTGAACATAGGCCTCCCCCAGTAACTTCCAGATTGGTCGGTTGAAAGCGGCCCGCATCCAGCGGCCCGCATCCACCGGCTTCCTGCAACCTTTACCAGGTCGTCTGTCCACCTTGTAGGTGGACGTCCTACGCTGCGCGTCCTAAAGGTTTTGGAATGGAGGCCACGTACCGGCAAGGTACGTGGCCTCCATTCCAGAACCTTTCTGCCCCATCGGCCGTCAATTCTACGTGCTATGTGCCCCGCCCACTGCCACTTCAGCTTGCTTCCATTGGGCTATGTCAGCAACTTTTGTTCGTTTACGAATCTCCTCATTCTTGATTCGATCTCGCAAAAAAACACCGAGCATAGCCCTTTCCATAGCACGCTGTGCAACCTTGAGCTTTCTTATGAGGTCCATAGTGAGAGGCCACGTTTTAGTTGCATATGTCATCACTGGTAACACGTAATGGTTGTAGACTTTTGTCTTTAGGCACTGAGGTATTTTGGACGAGAAGACGCTACGTAGTTTTCCGAACGCTGCCCAGCCGAGTTGGATTGACCTCCTTCTCGAAATTTGACCTACCCAACTGGATCACTTGTCCCAGGTAGACATATTTGTTAACAATTTCGAGAGTAGAGCTCCCAACTGATACTGGGTAGGGCGCAACATGGGCATTGGACATGATCTTTGTCTTGTCCATGTTCATCCGAAGGCTTACTTGTTGAGAAACTCGACTAAGGCCATCGAGCATTGCGCCGAGGTCTTCAAGCGATTCTGCCATGACCACGATATCGTCGGCAAACCGAAGGTGAGTGATGTACTCGCCGTTTTGTTGATGCCAAATCCTTTCCATTTCAGGAGCTTGAAGGCGTCTTCCAATACAGCGGTGAACAGTTTCGGAGATATAACATCTCCCTGCCTTACGCCGCGCTGCAGAGAAATCGCTTTCTACTCTACTCCTGTACTCGAACCAACATGTTGGCGTTTTTGTATAAACACTTCAGCAGCTCGATGTACCGATAGTCAATATGGCATCGCTGGAGAGATTATAGCACTGCCCAGGTCTCGATCGAATCAAAGGCCTTCTCATAGTCTACAAACGCCAAGCATAGTGGCAAGTTATACTCCTCGGTCTTCTGTATAATTTGCCGCAGCGTATGGATGTGGTCTATAGTACTATAGCCTTTTCGGAAGCCGGCTTGTTCGGAAGGCTGGAAGTCACCGAACCTACGCGCGAGACAATTCGTGATAACCCTCGAAAACCTCGCGGCCTACTCAGGCCGTGGCTCAAGCTGAGTGAGGTCCTTTATCCCGGACATTACAGGCACATAGTGGCATCGCTTGGTTTACTCGTTTTTCTATTATAATTTTATTTTGTTACTCTTTTTTAATGTTTTTGTGTCATTTACTATTTGTAATGTATAATAAATGTCTTTTCTTTCTTATTTCAAAAACTTGTAGACATAGCTCAAAAGTGAGATGGATCTGTAATTCTTCAGAAAGGCGTTATCGCCTTTCTTGGAGAAGAGCACCACCACACTTCTGTTCCATGCCTCCGGCGTTATTCCCTCGAGCAAGACGGAGTTAAAGAGTTTCTGAAGGACTTTAAGTTTCGATGTTCCACCCGCATTCAGAAGCTCTGATGTGATTCCGTCATCACCTGGCGCTTAAGCTGTTTGAGGGCGGGCCATCCTAATCTCGTATAGGCTGATGTCCGGGATATCTTCGGTATAGTGTCGGGTCAGCTTAGCTCTTGGGTCCTAGGCTGAGAACCTGCATCACTTACTACCTGCCAGTAATATGAGTTAAGGTCTTAGGTTCTATAAAGGTGACCAAATACAAGCTTCTTCATTCAAGCGTTAAACTTAATGATATTGCAATCTAAGCTGCAAGTAATATTTCTTAAAAATCAGAAGTAAAAGAAAGATATCACACTTATTTAAAAAACTTCAAGAAAAGTGTTGTCAAAAAAACTTAAACTACTATTTAATCTAGTCTGAATGATTCTTATCTCTTTACGTCTAATGAATAATATACATTTTATGTTTTTTCCTCAACTAATCAGTCTTAAAATACCATGACAATGCTGAAAATATTGCGGTATTACGATGTTATAAAGAGGGCATAATGCAAAGTAATTCAGAGTGATAAGTATAACGCTCAAGTCATGACACGTTTACTATCACTAGTGATTGGTCTAGCTGGCATAATTAGCTTATGTCGCATTTGTGATGATTTATTGATGGAGTGTGGTCAAAAAATTAAACTACTATTCAATCTATTCTGAATAATTCTTATCTCTTTGCTTTAATGATAAACATTCAAAGTTTTTTCCTGCACTAATCACAGCCTAAAAATATCATGACAAGCAGAAAATATTGCGATATTTACGATAGTATAAAAAGGAGTGGATTCAGTTATTCAGAGTAATAAGTATAAAGCCACAGCCATGGCACGTTTTCTATCATTAGCGATTGGTCTGGCTGGCATAATCAGCGTATGTCGCATTAGTGAATCGGCAAAGATACTTGCTTACTACCCAACACCGTCCATAAGTCATCAAGTCGTATTCAGACCTCTAACGCTCGAACTTGCAAGACGAGGTCATGAAGTGGTCGTCATTACCACAGACCCTATCTTCCCAAAAGGAAACGCTACAGCAAATCTTACTGAAATAGATACGCATGATTTTTCATACAAAGATTGGAAAAGAGAAGAAAAACTTATGGCAAGAAAGGAAAATGAAATAAATTTGAAAAAACTTTTTGCTATATCCAAAATGATGACGTTACTAGTAGAAAAACAAATTAAAACAGTTGATGTGCAGAAGATTATTGCTGATAAGTCAAAGAAATTCGATTTGATAATCGTGGAGGCGTATGTTGAACCTGCTTTGGGTCTCTCACATGTGCTCAAAGCACCAGTGATTCAGTTTAGTTCATTGCCGACTGCATCATTTTTTATGAAAAATTTTGGCGGAGCTGTGCACCCTCTTCTTTATCCATCGTTTTTTCATCAAAAATTGTATAATCTAACACTGTGCGAGAAATTGATTAACCTTTACGACGATTACTTAGGCAACCGAATGTTTACTGATAGTGAAAAATTTAGTTTGGAAGTGATGAGGCGCGTGTTTGGACCAGATGTGCCAGAGTTAGATGAATTGAGAAGCAATGTGGCATTGCTATTCTTGAACGTTTATCAGCTTTGGGATTTCAATCGACCAGTGCCCCCTAATGTGGTATACCTTGGTGGAATGCACCTAAAGCCAGCAAAGGAGTTACCTACGGTAAAAAAATCTTATTTTGACTATGAAACTTATTTTTTATTTTAAGGAACATGTTTTCTACCTCAAGTTATAATATCTTTTTTTATCCAACTGCAGAAAAGGCAATAACTTTTTTCGAGTTTATTTTCTACTCCTTATTATTCGCGTGTGTGTAAAAATGGATCTGTTTTCAATTAAATACGTAAAATAAAATTTAACTCATGCTAATTCGAAAAGCATTTCGAGATATTACGCTTCTAAACTGTATTTTATTATTTACATCACTTTAAATTACAAGATGAGGTTTATTGTTACATAAATATATTGCCATTCATACCACCTCCTAGTCCTCTAGTCACGAAAGAAGCTTGCACCTCACGCAAACGGCGTCTACATTCTTTGCGTGTGTATGTGTACCCACACAAACACACACGCGACGTAGACGAATGTGTTTGTGTGTGTATGTTCCATGCACTGAACTGTAATAAAATGGACAGGCTGCAATAAAATGCGATGGCCAAGTCAATCTATTTTATCTAAACTTAAAAGTTTTTTAACATAAATGTGGTCACTATAAGATGCTGTTAGATTAGCTAAATACGTAATAACTTAAGACAGCAGGTCCCTTAAGTAGGGACTGAATAAATCAACCGACTTGGTATTACATGGATCTCGCAACTTTTTACGGTAGAAGAATTGAGTTGTTTTTTTTACAAGTTTTGTTTTTGATGGCATCTCATTTCTTTTTGTAGATATACCTCCTTTTTTCCTTTCCAGTTTCAAGTTCTAAAATACCAACAACGAATTTTCTTAAAGACAAGACTGTCTTATGAGCTTTTCTTATTTTGTAGTCTTCCTCTTTTACATTTTCGGTACTACTTCTTGAGCTTCAGATACAGTTTTTCTTAAAGCCCACTTCGTGTCTCTATAGGTTTTTCTCGGAGGCTTTGATGTTACAATTTTTGACAAGTCTGGACGATAATTGGCGGCATTCACATCTGCGCGCGCCGCGGTTATTTACAACCTTACTTACACACGTTGCCATGCCAGTTACGTATGTAATCAATCTACATATACGAGCTACATATATTTATATACCTAGTCTTGCCATAAATACTGGAACAAAGAAAAAAAATCTATTGCAAATAACAATAATTACTTTTACAGTGTGTTAGTTTAATACATAAATATAAAACAATTTAAAATATTAAAAGCTTATTCGAAGTGGTCTCCATTGGCGTCCATCCATCTTTTTCTGTCACAAACAGAGAAGGTCTCATTGTACCTATTAATAGCCCGGTACATAAACATTTTACTAATACCAAGCATGTGGAGAGTTTTAAAAATTGCATTTGGCTCTATACCTACTTTGTGTAATGCAATCACAGCGATTCGGTTCTCTTTATCACTCCACCCCATTTTAATATCGCAAAATATTGTACAATGTATTAGCGCCAAATTAAAAAAAAACTCAATGAATAATCATATAAAAATGATGTAACATTTTGTTTATTTTTAATTGTAACAGTATTTATGGCCAGACTAGGAATTTATAATATATATAATTTATTTAATCATAACGTAATGAGCTAACCTAAGAACATCTTATAATGACCATATCAATATTTAAAATATTTTATGTTTTAAATAAATAGATTGACTTGGCCATCGCATGAAAACACAATGTATCTCCCAAGTAATATATATTATATTAGATTTGATTGTTTAGTGCGTAGTTATTTATTTATTTATACCAATCACTGCAAATGTTTTCTAGATACACAAACTGCATAAATAATTTTGTAATCCCATATAAATGTATCGGATTACAAAGTTTTTTATGTATTTTTTAATGTATCTAGAAAACTGGACTGAAATTGCAAAATATTTTAGTTTTTTCTTGATTTATACACCAAACATTAATTGTATTCAAAATTTGAAGGTTCTATGTCTACTAGAAGTGCCTTAGAGTTTTGATGATCGGTCAGTCAGTGAGTGACAAAATTAAGAACTTTGACTAGTTATAATTTTTAAACTACTGGTTCAAATTGAATGAAATTTGATATTTACCGTGTTTATACAATGTTTGCTTGGTTATTAGAAAAACAGGCTTTCAGTTTAATCCAGAACGAAATTAAAGGGGGTCGAAAATGGCATGAACTGCTTCGAGAAATGTATGGTACGGCCGTACCACTTTTTCTTGCTCGACTTGGCGCGGGCACTGCCCCCAAATGTGTTGAGAATAAAACTTATTACGGTCGTACTTTGTAACAAAGCTACTATCATTTGTGCTCTGTGTGGTTTTGCTGTCAAGTTTTATTGAAGCTGCAAGGATACTAGCTTACTACCCAACACTGTCTATAAGCCATCAAGTAGTATTCAGACCTCTTAGCTTGGAACTTGCTTAACGAGGTCACAAAGTAGTTGTTATAACCACAGACCCTATCTTCTAAAAAGAAAATTCTCCAGAAAACTTGACTAAAATAGACGTGCATGATCTTTCATACAAGACATAGAAAAACCTGTTGGCAGAAATAGAAAATAAATTGGGAAATAATCAGTTTGCTTCAGTAGTGAAAATCATGACGTCGATGGTAGAAAAACAAATGAAAACAGATACCGTGCGGAAGATCTTAAAAGATAAGACAAGAAAATTTGCAACAACAACTCGCAACAAGCAACTCCGAAGGATTGCAGAACGACATTCTGGAAGTGAAACGCTACAGCGATCATCTAATGGTCGTGGGGTTGCTTGTTGAAGGGGTTGTCACCTACTTGATAAGTGCTTACGCGCCACAGGCCGGTTTTGGCGAGGTTGAGAGGATGGCGTTCTGGGATCTACTCGGTGGAGTGCTTAGCGGTATCCCGTAGTCGCAGGGGATTATTGTGGGTGGTGACCTGAACGGTCATGTGGGTGAACGGTGTGAGGAGTCTGAGCGTGTTCATGGTGGCTTTGGGTATGGTGGTCGTAATGCTGAAGGAGGGGATATCCTCAGGACGTGTGCGGCTGCTGACCTTGCCATTGTGAACACGTATTTCAGAAAGAAAACCGAGCACCTTATCACCTACAGGAGCCACTCAGATTGACTTCCTACTCACTAGGAGACACCACATCAGTAAAGTGGCCAACTGCAAGGTCATACCCGGTGAGAGTCTCGCTGCACAACACCGTCTTCTTGACATGGATCTCCGCGTAAAGCCCAAAATCAAGCGTATCGAGCTCTGCTGACGCCAAATGAGATGGTGGAAGCTTGATGAAGACACGTCCCAGAAGTTCGTCTTAACTATCGACGACAAGTGCGACCGTAGTGATGGCGAACCAGTCCGAAAATACTGGGATAGGATTCAGGCAGCCGTCACTGGTGCAGCGAAGGCGGTGCTTGGCTTATCTCAGGGCGGTCGCAAATGTGACAAGGAGACTTTGTGGTGGAACGACTCAGTCCAGGGGGAGATTGATTAGGGTGAAGAAAGTGGCAAGCGTCCAGATCTCCTGAAGATTACGACGCGTACAATGCAAAACGCGCTGCTAAGAGAGCTGTATCCAGAGCCATGCAAGACCACTTTCATACGCTCTATGACAAGTTGGAATCATCTGAGGTGAGAGTGGTGATCTGGTGGGCACTGAGATCCAAAGGGGTCCCCGAGGCATATATTGACATTATTCAGGACATGTACCTCAGCTCCGATTCTATGGTTCGGACCGCTGTTGGCGATACCAAACCGTTCTCCATCACCGTTGGAGTACACCAAGGTTCCGTCCTCAGTCCGTTTCTGTTCAGTGTGATATTAGACATTGGCTCAGACAGCATCAGAGACTCACATGAGCAGCTACCATGGCTGTTGATGTATGCTGACGTTATCGCACTGGTGGACGAGGACAGGGGCAGGCTGGTGAGACGGGTGGACGAGTGGAAGCAGTCACTTGAGAGTGGTGGTCTGAAACTAAATGTGGTGAAGACCGAGTACCTGGCCTGTAACTCTACAGATCCAACGCCCGTCTGCATAGGCGGAGACAAGGTCGAGCGCACGGACCAGTTTAAATACCTTGGATCTGTACTTCACGCATCGGGAGACATCGATTGCGACGTCAAAGCACGCATTGCTGCTGCGTGGGCCAAATGGCGAGAGGTGACTGGAGTCATTTGTGATCCCAGAATGCCGGTTGAGCTTAAAGGACAGATCTATAAGTCCATCATTAGGCCTTTCCTTTTATATGGCAGCGAAGCGTGGCCGTTACTTGAGCGACACAAGCAGGAGCTGCGTGTCACGGAGATGAATATGCTGCGGTGGATGTGCGGAGTCACGCGAAAGGACCTCGTGAGGAACTCGCGAATCCGCGGTAGTCTTCGTGTCCGTGATATTGCAGACAAATTGCAGGAGAGTCGCCTACGCTGGTACGGCCATGTTTTGCGGAAACCGGCAAGCTACGTAGGAAACAAATGTCTGGCCATGCCGCCACCGCCAGGTCCTGGCAAAAGGGGTAGACCCAAGAAATACTGGCTTGACGTCGTGAGGGCTGACATGCGTGCCAATGATCTCACAACTAGAGACGCTCAAGACCGCGCGAAGTGGAGGAGTAAATCAAGGAAAGCGGACCCTGGGCTCCAAAGCAATGGCTTTGGACGCAACCGGGATTGACCGTATAGATGAGGAAGAAGATACTATAAGCATCCGTCATTTATGATAAATGCTCGGTCTTATTGGACATTTATTGTCATGATGGTTACATTTATTTTTTTGTTTAAATTGAAAAAAAGAAGAAATCCACTAGAGTAAGTCTTAAATATTAAGTATTTGACAATAAAAACATACAATAAAACATGTAATTGGATCTGGATCGAACTAAAAAAAAAATTGGCACGTAACAATATGACACTTATTAGCTTGTTTGTGCAGAAAGATAAATTAAAAAACGAACAAGCTAAATGTACAGTCAACGGCAGGTCAACATACCCAAAAAGTTGAAGTTCATTGAACTGATTTTCAACTTTAAGTCCGACACGTAGAGATCAACATCAATTGAGAAAATATGACGTCTAATAGTAGGTTGACGAGCTGTTGTCTGTACATATTGTGCAATTTAGCAAATGAAATATGAATAAAATTAATTAAGTGGTTACCTTAAATAAATAACAGTTTTTGCAGATTTTAGAAATTTCATTTAGTTATAGATGATCATCACTACTAAAGCCTGTCTCTCTTATAATGCACTTATTTTTGACCAAATGATTTTTTTTCATAGTGTGTCAATAGAATTAAATGTGACGTTAGTGGCAATAAATGTCCAAAATGTCCGGTCATATTGGGAAAATGTCCAATTTGCTCGGTCATATTGATACGGACATAGTGACGGACACTTTACAACTCTAGCTAAATAGTCAAGTTACTTCTTTACCCTAGTCTATTTTATCGAAAAGAGTACAATCTTACGCTATGGGAAAAGCTCATTGTACTGTGCGATGAACACCAAATTAGCCGAATTTTAACTAAAGGTGATGAAGTCACTTTGGAAATTATGAAGCGCGTGTTTGGTGATGACGTCTCAAAATTAGATGATTTAAAAAGTAATGTGGACATTCTTAAACGTTCATTCTTTATGGGATTTCAATCGACCAGTACCACCTAATGTGGTTTACCTTGGTGGAATGCATCAGAAACCTGCAAAAGAACTACCTGCGGTAATATTTTATTTAATTTAATTTAAACCAACCGGTCATATAGAGTCGGAGGAGGTACAGCATAAGGCAACAATCCAAAAAGTAACACATTACTTATTTTATAGATCAAATAGGTAATTTATCACAATTAGACAAAATGTACTATTTGACTAAATTTTTTTTACACAAGAAACAAAACAATATTAACTTAACTAATTAAAACGGTTGAAAACGGTGTCGCCACTTTTGCATAACGAGTGAATTTTCTGATGACAAATGACAAGTTGAATATAAAACATATTGTTAAACACATTATATCTTTACACAGACAAAGTGCTGCTTTTTTGTGGACTTCGAACTTTGAGTGAGATCAGTCCTAGAATGCATCTTTATTATGTTGAAAGACAGTTGGAAGATGTCAAATTCGCGAATAGTGCCGTAATTAACAATAATAATTGTATATTCTCTGTTAGTGCTCAATGAAGCTTGCAAAAAATATATAATAACAGATTGCGTAAGTTAATTGTAAGAATTGTTTGGAGTGTCTATGAGAATGATAAAGTTGACCTTTTTATTTTAGGACCTTCAAGAATATCTGGACTCGTCGAAAAATGGCGTCATATACGTTAGCTTCGGTACCAACATCGATCCTGGACTCTTCCCTCCAGAGAGAATTCAAGTTCTAGTGAACGTCTTCTCAAAATTACCCTACGATATTTTGTGGAAATGGAACCAAGATGAACTACCCGGACGTACCCCAAACATAAGAATTTCTAAATGGCTGCCGCAATCTGATCTTCTAAGTAAGTTTTATTTTTATTTTACTTAAGGGTAGACGTAAATTGTAGATGGTGTTTAAGTATTTATGTACATCTATGAATATTTTTGACTGTAGGTAATTTTCTTACATATTATTTAGTCTTTTGCGTTATTACTCCGTACTTTGAGTGTATTGTAACTATTAATAACGGAATTCAGAAAAAAAGAATTTAAAAAGTTATATTTTGCACAAGGTTACTTTTAATCACAATAAAAAAAGATTCCAACGAATTTAAAACCTCCTCCTTTTTTGAAGTTGGTTAAAAAAGCACAAAAAAGCGACCGATAATATGATAGATAAAGAGCTGGCATTCAGCAATCCATAAAATACGATAAAATTACATAGTAATTTGCGATATCTCGGAGTTCTTGTCTTTTTAATAGTTATTATTATGTTTTTTTATAGTATTGATTTCATCATCATGATTTGTCATTAATTTTTTTTGTAAATAATCGCTATCGTAAACCATACTTATCTTTTTATTAACTAGCAATGTCAGCCCCTTCGCTCGCGTGTAATACAGATTGACTTATTATTACTATTACTTTTGAAAATGTATCTAATAAGTTGCATAAACATATTTATTTTGGGTACAAGATAAATTGGTACTTCTATAGACTGATGATGATGATGTGTGCAATTCAAAAATTAAAATTGTATAACTGACTTTAAATTAAAATTTAAAAAAAGTTTTCCTAGGCATTTTTATTATAAAATGCTTAGGAAAGTTTAAGAAAGACGTTTTGTTACTATGTAGTATTGACTACACTATTAAAAACAAAACAGTTTCATATTTTCATTGTTTATTTGGGTTTTTGAGTTTCTTTATTTCACTATACCTTTAAATACATAAAAGGGTTTAGAATTATTTCCCCGTTACAGTAGGTATATGGCAAACTGTCAAAATAACAAAAATCGCACCCGCGATTGTGTTTCAAATTGGCTTTATCTCAGTTTATTAATATTGTTTTATTGCGTCAGAAGGTAGAAAACTTTACTGTGCAAGATTTAGTTTGACTAACAAATAAATGTTTTTTTATGGACATAAATCCCGCTTGCCTTCTTTTGTTGACTCGTTGACAGATTAATTATTATTTTTACAGGGCACCCAAAAATCAAATTATTCATAACACAATGTGGTCTCCAATCAACTGATGAAGCTATCACAGCAGGTGTACCACTCCTCGGGATGCCAGTAATTGCAGATCAGAAGTTCAATGCTGAACAGTACAAATTCCATGGCATTGGTGTTATAGTTGGTATCGAAACTGTTACCGAAGAAAAACTTAGTAAAGGGTTGAATACGATTCTGCAAGATGATAGGTGAGTAGCAGAAAAATATCTAGTTATTCAAAGACATCCGATAATATTCACTTTAATACAGTGGGTCTCGGGTTTAATTTCCGGTTAGGTTTTGGTTTAAAGATATTCTCAAAATAACATCTCAAGAATACAAAATTTCAAAGACTAAGTCTAAGTCAAGACATGAGAACAGAATTTAGATAGATAGCACTAGTCCGCACTGTATCGTTGCACTTGATTAACTAAAATGCTTTTGAATATGTTAGTAAGTGTGATTTGATTTAAATGTGTTAACCCGTTGAGGATTAATAGACCGCCGGCGGTCGCATAACAATGTAATTTCTATTGTGTCTCATTCACACATGCTTGACAGGACAGGCTTACATTTTTAATAGCTGTGGGTGACTTTTTTTAAATAATTTGTTCTTTTCTTGGGTATAACAAGAAAACTAGCGTGGCGCAAGCTTCGTTTAGTTGCTCGTTTTGTACAGGATAAATTAGTATGGAGTGAGTTGTCTTATATTTTTCTAACAAGAATGCATGTATTTTAAAAATAAGCTGTTTTATGTTCATCAATCTGATTTTGTTATAAATTGTAGATGTTGCTGTTAAGTAATGATAATGAAAAAGTGTTATAATGAACGATTTGTTTTGTACTATTTGAAGATCAGCCAACCTTCTCTTAAATAAAGCAAGTGTAGTTTGACTAAGAAATAATAGATGGTATAGCGAATCACAAGCGCTTTCTGACCAAAGGAATAAACAGATCATAGAAAAAACTTCTAGAAGATAAAGTAGAAATATAATTTATTTTGTTCTACAATATTTCCGCCAATATTTTAATATGTGACTAGGTATACTGTATCAGTATGGACAAGAGTTGACAGGACTTGTAAATTCATACTAAATGTAAGTGAAACCATAAATTTTGAATACGCTACGCTTAAAACTAGTTTTCAACAGCACTTGCATAGAACTGACACCTACTCTTCAAAAACAGTTAACGTCCGCCATCACATTTAAATCCGCATTCGCCTCTCCTCTCGCTCACTCCGTCTTCCTTTTCTTGCACACGTCTTTGGTTCCATTCGACACTTTACACATAAAAGAATGTTGTGGTTTCAGTTACCGCAAAAACGTTGAGCGACTACGGACCTTGATGCAAGATCAGCCTCAGACTTCCTTAGAGCGCGCGGTGTGGTGGGCGGAGCACGTGATCCGACACTCCGGCGCACGTCATCTTCGCGCGGCTGGAGCTAATATATCTACATTCGACTATTATGAATTAGAATTAGTTATATATTTAATACTAGGAATAGCGATAGCTTTAACTTTAGTTATTAGTGTAGCAAAAGTTTTATATATGAGGTTTTTTAATGTCAAAGTGAAAAAGAACTAACACAAATTGTAAGAAGTATATTCTTCTATAGAATTTAATCGAAGTATGTCTGTGAAGTACCAACGTTATTTTATTAGTACTTATAATTATAAAAAATATTAAAAAAAAAAAAAAAACAGCCGTCGCACAGTGCAGTCGCGTTTGTTTCTTCTCTTCAAATTAAATTCAAAATCCAGTTAAATACCCTAAAGCTTGTATTGAAAGTTGTATCAGTTTGAGCGGGAGGAACAGTGCTACATATAGACTTAAATATTCTAACAAAGAAAAGCCCTAGTGATAGTGAAAATTCCAGTTTAATACATTCAGTGACATCAGATTAGTGCAAAATCATCGTCATCGGACTCCAGTTTGAACTCAAAAATACTTTGCTACCCGCTCACTTTAAATCTCAAAAAGAGCATCCAACATTGGTAGCTAAAATTCAGTAATTACGTAATTGCATACTTGGCTTCTTGGTTTTTGCTACGGACTTTAATACTGTCAAATCTCAGAGTTCCAGGTTCAAGACTTCGTCGTAACATGCTGTCGTAAAAATATTTTATACTGCTTAGTTTTCTTTTTTTTAATTTTTATTTATGCTTTGAAAACTATAAATATGAAATTGTCATATCAAAAATTGTGTTCGCATATTTTTGAACGCAAGGTTGCGCTTTAAGCCAGAGAGGTGCGCCTACCAGTTTTGTCACAGCAATCTCTCTTTTCTGCAATTTTGCCTTTACTGTAACTACAGGCATTTCAAAATGTCGTCAGAAGCTGGACCACAATGGGGCTGCTGCACCACTAACGTCGAAGACACAGGTATCATCTGTGTTGAATGCAGTAAGACCTACCACCAGGATTGCTTGGGAATATCGAATTCCATCACCGAAACGAGATGGAAATGCCCTAGGTGCACGGGGAGAAAAACTTGCCAGGAAGATACTTTGATTTGCACCCCTGTCGAGACTTCGGCGGGCACAAGTGAAGAGAACATCACGAATCGGTCAACTAAACGTCAAGCAATCTCATCCCCTATCGAAGAAAGGTCAACAGTTACCCGAGACGACGTTCGCGAAATCATTAGTGACGTCTTCAAATCTGAGATGGGAGCATTAATTTCACAAATGAATAGCAATTTAGCAGCCCTTATGGACAGGAAGATAAAGGGATTAAGGGAGGAAATTACAGAATTAAAGGAGTCCATGAACTTTATTGGCCTTCAATACGAAGAAATAAAGGATCAACACCAATCTACGCTAAAATCAATGGCGGAATTGCGCGAGGAGAATACCACTCTACGATCCACCTTATCAAACCTGAATGGTAGAGTCGAACAACTGGAACAACAGGCTAGAGCCTGCAACATAGAACTACAATGCATTCCCGAGAAGAGATAAAGATTAAAGATAAAGATAATATATTTATTTGCGAAAAACATGGTACAATCTTAGGTCTTATAATAGGTATAATATGAACAAACATGTTTTACCGATTTATCGATATGCAAACATTTCGTCGTCGTGCAATTGAATCTTACTTACAAACAAAATATCATATCAAATTAGGTCTACAAAATTACAATTATAGCATTTTAGTATCAAACAGTAAGATGTCAACGTCAATGAGAGGTATACAAATTATACAGGCAAAGTCAAAATGCAAAATGTCAAATGAGTAACAAAATAATCTCATCAACCTTATAATTACAAGCATTTCAATCATTAAATAAAACAGTGCGATGTCAATGGATTATATAAAACTCTACAGGTGTCATAATAATGCAGACTGTCAGAATAGTAATCATAATCATGTCAACCCAAAAATTAATGATTTGTAAATAAGCAAATTGACAATTTAATAAGTCAGAAGAACTCAGAAATCGATTGCAATTTGCTTAAAATGACCATCACGGCAAAATTTTATAAATTCATTTATGTCATAAAAACAGTTATCAATTAGAACACAGAGAATAATTCTTTTAAAAACATTAAGTTGCAAATGTTGAATGTGGTTTGGAAGTAAATTAAATAATGTAACGCACATGCTGTGACAATTTCTCGAAATACAAGCTGTGCCTGATTGGGGCACGGATAACTTCCATGGGTACCTCCTTGTACTACCACGATTACCGTCATCCTTTTGTTTTGTGAAGAGGTTGGCATGTTTCTTTGTAAATGTTAGAATTTCAAATATGTAAAGAGATGGTAATGTGAGAATTTTCAACTTTTTAAAGAGAGGTCTACATGATTCCATCTGTCCCACATCGCAAATGGATCTTATACATTTCTTCTGCAGGATAAAAACACGGCTAATGTGCGTCGAGTTACCCCACAGAATCAGCCCATACCTCAGTATAGAACCAACGTAACCATGGTACGCCATCAGAGCTGTCTTAAGGTTAGCTAACTCTGAGAGACGATACAGAGCGAACACAAACCTGTTTATTCTCTGGCATACAATTTCAACATGACTTTGCCATGTGAGTTCGGAATCGATCACAATACCGAGGAAAGTCGCTGACGCAGTCATGGCAATGGGATCGCTGTTGTTGTGTACTGATAATTGTTGCGTTTTTCCATTTTTGTTGTGAAATTGTATATACTTTGTTTTATTTGTATTAATTTTCAAATCATTATGTTCTAGCCAATTTGTTATATTTTTAATTACATTATTTATTTCATCATTATAGTTAATGTCAGGTTTTTTGTGTATTGTCACTGAAATATCATCAGCAAATAGTGTTACTGGATACTGCGTACATTTGGGAAGGTCATTGATATATATAATGAAGAGTAATGGTCCCAATATACTACCCTGTGGGACACCCGAGCCATTCACTCTAATATCTGATCTAGATGTCACACTCTGGAGCTTATCATCCAGCATTGGTATTTCCACAAACTGTGTTCTTTCATCGAGATAGCTCCTTATCCAATTATACGCAGGTCCTCGCACTCCATAACGCTCGAGCTTAGATAGGAGAGTATTATGATTGACAAAGTCAAATGCCTTACTCATGTCGAAGAGGACGGTGGATACGGGAATCCTCCTACCCATGTGGAATGTTATATTTTTTATAAGGGAGTAACAAGCCAAAGTTGTTGACCTTCCCTTGCGAAACCCAAATTGTTCATCCCTGATTATGGATTTTTTTTGTAAAAAATGAGATTAGTCTGACCTGCATGACCTTTTCAAAAACCTTTGACAAAACTGGAATAAGGGCAATGGGTCTGTAGTTGCTCAAATTATGCCTCTCTCCGCGCTTAAATAGTGGCTTGACAATGGACATCTTAAGAGTGCTTGGAAACGTACCCTCCTCAAAGCATCTATTCACAAATTGTGCTAGCAATGGTGCCAACTCACCTGCACAAGCCTTAACTACTCTGGTACATATCGCATCATAACCTGTAGCACCTGTATTATTCAAAGTGTTTATGATTTTGATTATTTCATTTTCGTCGGTGGGGCTTAAAAACATCGATACGGAAGTGCTTTCGATGAACTTAAGTTTACTTGAATTGTGTTGATGGTTGTCAGGTAGATTAGTCGATTCAATAAAGTGATTATTAAATGTATTTGCTATATCTGAAGGTTTGTCTATTATTTTGTCTTTAATTTTTAAGTAGTCTATATTATGTTTGTCATTTACATCATCTTTGTTATTTATTATATTCCAAGTGGCTTTGCATTTATTCTTGGCTGTATTAACATATTTTTCATTCATATTTTTTTGGGAAAATTGTATACATTTTCTTAGTATTTTAGAGTATTGTCGGTATTTATTTTTAATATTGCGTGTATGTGTTTTATAATATGATAGACGTAGTTTTCTTTTAGTTCGGCATGATGTCCTTAAGCCCTTGGTTAGCCATTTTGATTTTATTAAAAACTCTAATTTTATATGTAGGAAAACATAAGTCATACAAAAGGATAAGTTCATTATGAAAGAGTGTAAAGTCAGCATCTAAATTTTTGAAGTCAATAAGGTTTTGCCATGGGTAGCTCGTCAAAACATATTTGAATTTGTTCAAGTTGTCAATACCATAATCACGCCTCATCTCATGCCAAGTTTTAAGCGGTGCTCTACGCAGTTTAACTGGTACAGTCAATAATTGAGCTGTATCATGATCTGATAAGCATAAAGCTTTAGTATACCCGCTTGCTTCCTTTATATTGCTCGCGAAATGATCAATGCAAGACTCCCTTCGTGTTGGTGTTTTGATATGTAAGTCCAGATTATAGCTAGTTATTATTTCTATTAATTCGTCCGATAAATTATTTTTCTTTAATGTGTCAATATTCCAATCGCCTGTAATAATAATATGTTTTTTGAATGATTTTAATTTGTCAAGAAGAAGATGTAATTTATTAAAAAATGTTTTTACGTTTGCTGTTGGCGTACGGTAAATACACACAATAATTATCTTATATTCTATTATTTCTAGTCCACAACATTCGAAAGTGAGTTCTGCTGCCAATTCCTTAAGGAAATATAGTTCTTTAGTCGTTATAGATTTACTGTGTAAAATACAAGAACCCCCCCGCTTTTCCTTTGACCTACAAAATGAAGTACCCAACTTGTAACCTTTAAGATTTATGTTTGACTCACAATGTTTCTTGACGAACGTTTCAGTCAAACAAATGACATCTGGGACTTCATTTGTTTCTGACATTTCATTAAGTGTAATTTCTATTAATTCCTTCTTACTAAAGAAACCAGCTATGTTCTGGTGCATTACATAAACGAAGTCATTATTTATAAAAAAGGAAATGTCTGTGATCTCAGGTTTGGTGTGTGGTGTTCTCCTGGTATGGAGAGGCACAATTCAGACCTTGGTGAATAAGGTAATTCAGAGCGGTCCAATACATCCCCATGACCATATATGCAAGTAGATTTTTTAAATTTGCGATGGGATACATGTGTGATCTCTCTGGATATTCCAAAACACAAGTCTGATAGGAAATATCCAGAGCCTAGGCGAGATCTATAATAATTAAGCCCCACAAAAGAACAATGGGTGAAGCCCTTACATATAAGTTCTATTTCCTTATTAAGAGAGATATTCAAGTTTGCATTACACGGTAGACCACATATTATAATATTTGTGTGACATGTTGAACCTATCCACTTCAAAAGTGTGGTTTTTAGATTTGAAGGGTTGTTTTCGTTTATACCTCCTATAGCTACAACAAAATCATGCAACGTGAGACCACGCAGTTCCGCACTACAGGTGCTGAGAACCTCCCGAAGGCACGCACCGTCCTTCCAAAAGCATGTCACCAAATAATTTGCACCCAACAGTTGCTGTAAAGCATGTTGTAGGCCTCGTCCCTGCTGGTCAGCTATTACAACGACTTTGGTTTTTGTTGCAGTAGTTTTCTCTATTGTTTGGTCAGTTTCTTCCTTTAGCCCGAGTGGTTTCTCCTGTATTTTTATTTTCTTCACTGTGTTTGTATACTCTTCACTAGCATTTTGACTCTGCATGCTTTGATATAAGTTTTGTTTTATGTGTTTTCGTTTGACTTTCTTTGCAGATTTTTTATTACTTTTGTTTTGATTACTCGTAGTTGTGGAGCATATAGTTAGTAAGTCTTTTATTTTCTGGTCCTGTTCTTTTATTTTTAGTGCCATAGATTTATTTTCTAACATTAGATTATCCATTTCATTCTCAGTGGATTCAAGTTTTAACTTTAATTCAAAAATTTCATTTTTCATGATTTCTAATTCTTGATTTTGAAGTGTTGATAAATCTGGTAAACTTTTTGTTGCCAAGCTTCTCGATTCTGACTCGGACAAAGAAGAATCTGTAGTCTCAACATTTGGCAATGACATTTCATGGAAGTTCTTTTTCCCTCGTTGTGTCACAAACATGGAACAGTCAGGTACCCGGTCTTCGGTGCATGTAGGTGACGCCGATTTGAGTGTTGGGCTTGTAGATGTTTTTTGTTGATTTAGCGGAGATGGCGTGACTTGGGTATCCAGGATGGTTGTCATTGAAGTTTCAGTCTGAGCAGTTATTTTTGGAGACGCAGACGTAGATGGCAACAATGGCGAGGGCTGATGTACCAAGCCCTCTGATGCCAAGTTTGCAGAGTAAAAAGGCGATGCCGGTGAAGACGTCTGGCCCAACCGAGGCGAATCCCGTAGATCTGCAGTTAATGACGCATGATCAACAGTGTGACAGTCTGCCACCGATGTTCCCTTCGAGGAGACCATTTCCAGAGTAGCTGGTTTCACAGGTAACGGTTGCTGGTAAAGAGATGTCTCTTGTGAGGGAGTTGGTGTTGAAGATCCAGGTAATACACTGATGGCAGGCATCCGCTTTCCCCCTGTGATAGGAAAGTCGGAAAACGAAGAAGTCGGAAAACCTCATAAACATAATGACATCAATATGTAAGGTGGTCAAATGCGTTGTAAAAGCTGAGAACATAACTAAGTGCACTCGCATTGCCAAGATGGATTCCACAAGCTCACGTCCTCGTTCTATTGTGGTGCAATTGAACTCATCACTCGTTCGCGACCAAATTCTTGCTGCAGTAAAAAACTACAACAGATCCAAAAAAGCTCTAGAAGATAAACTGAATACTACCGACATTGGGTTGAGCTGCGCCAAGACGTCTATTTTTGTTAGCGAGCATCTAACACCAAGTAACAAAACTTTACATGCCGCCGCCAGACTGAGAGCGAAGGAAAGGAGATACAAATACGTATGGATAAGAAACGACAAGATATTTGTACGAAAGGATGATGATAAAGACTACATTATGATAAGAGACACGGATTCTCTAAACAAAATTGTGTAAATAAGTAATATTTGTTTTTCTTCTCTTTATATTGCATGTTACCTAAGTTTTAAGTTTTAAAATTCAATTATTTAAATGTATACTATCAGAACGTGAGAGGGTTACGGACTAAAACACAAGAATTCTATAAAAATCTTTGCAACAGCCATTTTGATGTTATAATTTTGACCGAGACTTGGTTGAACGACGGCATACTCGACACAGAATTGTTCGACCGTAGGTATTCTGTTTACAGGAGGGATAGAGAAGTCGGTGGCTCTTCTAAAAAGAAAGATGGAGGAGGGGTTTTAGTGGCTGTTTACAAGTCACTTCACTCGAAAAGAATATTCACTTTTGAAAGCTCTAGCGAGGATATATGGATTACACTCGATATAAAGCATAACAAATCAACCCAAAAATACTTATTATGCGTCGTCTATCTACCACCTCCTGTGACCAGAGCATCTGTGGATATATTTTTGGATAATTGTAATAGAGTCTTCGAACTGTGCGATCATCACAAACTCATAGTGGGGGACTTTAATCTAGGGTGCATTGACTGGAATTTGGCGGGTAAGTCCACTGGCAGCCTCCCTGGGATGGCACAAGTTTTAGTTGACTTTCATTGTGTCAATAATCTCCAACAATTAAATTCCATAGTCAATAGTTGTAACAGAGTTCTTGATTTGGTGTCTACGGACATAATAAATTGTAAAGTAATTACCAATCCTACCACACTGAGTAAAATAGACCCACTTCACCCCCCATTAGTTATAACCTTACCATTTGAACCAACGTCACATTTACAAAACAATCCAAATAATACATTCTTAAATTTTCGTAAAGCCGATTATGTAGAAATCAACGAAGCCCTAGACGCGGTGGATTGGGCGTCCGTGTTTGACGATTGCGTCGATGTTAATCAGATGGTCGGTAGCTTCCAAGACACCCTTGGTCAAATCATCGAGAAAAGCGTGCCACAGTTCTTAAAGAAACAGACATAGCACCCCCCTTGGTATACTCGCAACCTTATTCGCAGGCTGAATGAGAAAGATAAAATCAGGACAAGAGTTAAGAAATATAATAACCCTTTGGACGTTATTGAACTAAGAATATTGAAGAAACGCTGCGATTCATTAATGATGGACTGTTACAACAATTATATCAGAAACGTAGAGGATAAGGTGAAAAACGATCCAAAATACTTCTGGACTTACATAAAATCCAAAAAAAATGCTTACACCTGTTTGCCAGCCACTATGACAGATGACAACGGAAGTTCAAGCGACGGCACCTCCATCTGCAATATGTTCGGTAACTTTTTCGCGACGGTGAGCCGGGGTGCAAACGCGGGTCTGGGTGGCGGGAGTATTTGCGGTTCTGTATGTGCAGATACATTCTCGAACATAGAAATAAGACATAATGAGCTTCTACTGAAACTAGAGAGTCTAGATGTCAGCAAAGGTTCAGGGCCTGACGGAGTCCCACCACTTTTCATAAAGCGCTGTTCGAAATCCTTGATGCCACCCTTGTTGACGATATTCAATGCCTCATTGAGCACGGGTGTCTTTCCTGAACAATGGTAAGTAGCAAAAGTAGTCCCAATTTTTAAAAACGGTGACAACACAGATATTAAAAATTACAGACCAATCTCTATTCTCAGTACTTTCGGTAAAATATTAGAATCGATGGTCTGCTCAGCTATACAAGGCTACTTTAAACAATGTGTCTCAGTACATCAACACGGTTTTGTCCAGGCTAGGTCCACCTCTACCAATCTCGTGGCTTTTGTCGAAGATCTCACCGATGCCTTAGACAGAGGCAAACAAGTTCACGTCGTATACACTGATTTCCGGAAAGCCTTTGACACAGTTCCCCATGACGTTCTAATTTCGAAGCTCGCATCATATGGCTTTTCCGGATCTCTGATTAAATGGCTAGAGTCCTATCTTCGGAACAGGACATTTTTTGTTGTAGTAAATGGGTTTCAATCAATAAGATACGATGTAACTTTGGGCGTTCCTCAAGGCTCCCATTTGGGCCCTGTACTTTTTAACATTTTCGTAAACGATATCCCAGAACGAATTGTACACTCAAAGCCTTACATGTACGCCGACGATTTAAAGATTTTCAAGGTTGTGCAGACACCCATGGACTCCGTTTTACTTCAGGCTGATTTTGATAACCTTGCCATTTGGTGCCGACTCAATGGCATGTACCTAAACACTGGCAAATGTTTCTTTATCAACTTCACTAGGAAAGTCAGCGGTATAATCGATCATACATACGCAATTGACGGCTCTTTTTTGACTGAGGTAGATTCAATACGGGACTTGGGTATTCTGCTCGATAAAAAACTTACTTTCGTTCCTCACATCGACGGAATTGTCACCAAGGCCTCTAAGACCCTGGGATTCGTGCTTCGAAATGCAAAAACTTTTAAGAATTACAAAACGAAAGTCCTACTGTATAACTGTTTGGTACGAAGCACATTAGAGTATGGTTCAGTTGTATGGCGACCACACTACGCAAGTCACACGCTTAGGTTAGAGCGAATCCAAAAGAGATTTTTCTCGCAAAAAAAATAACACAACATTAAGCCCACCACAACGTAGGACACTTTTTGGTGCCTGCTCGCCTATTCCACGTCTCTGCAAACTATACAACAAATACAATGAACATTTGGATATCCACTGGGATTCAATCTTCCGATTTAAGAAAAATATAAGATCCTTGAGATCTACTCGTATGTAGTATTGCCAGGCGGCCCTCTCCTTTCTACTCCTTTCAGTAGAAAGTACACAGCTTTCATAAACTTTTGTGTACCATAGTGTTTGTCTTTCTTTTTTTTTTCTCTTATTATAATTTATTGTCTACACAATCTATACATGTGCGAAATACGGTGCAATTTGTGTTTATCTATAAATCTGTCGTGCAATATTTCTAATTTTCCCTAACCATGTTTCCTCTAGACTTAAAAAACATTGTAACAGCAGTTGATAATCCTAATAAATAAAATAAAATAAAATAAAAATAAATAATGAGTTCTGGATTCAAGACCCATCGCCCATCCTAGATGGGCGAGATGGCTTTCTTAAATTCAGAAGTAAGTAGTTCTCAATACTTGCAAAGTATGTTTGCTAAAAGTAATACATAGGTAAGATACAAATTGAATGTACATTTGAGGACAGCTTTACTGCCGCTTTTCAGAACCCGAGAACGAAGTTGGGTTGACGAGTTATTATATTTTGTTGTAACTAAATAACGTTACCCACAGAGATTTTTTTGTTTATTTTTTTTACAGACTTCAGCAGTAATCTGCTGGAAGGTTTATGATGAATGTTGTTTTTTATTTCATTACTAATATTTCGAAAAGTTTACTACCTATCTTTTAAACTTAAAGTCAGCATAGCTTCTTCTTTAATTTGTAAATCAAAAGAGACAGGCGACAGCACACAGCAGTCCAACTAGACAGTTGTCAAATTTAGCACCTTTAAAAACTTTTAAATAGCATTCTAGATAACAATACCTATTACATGTAGGTAAATTTTCTAAGACTACTTTTATAGTTAGCCACTAGTGTAGTCCCTCGATAGCCTACCATCGATAGGCCTATTAGTCGATAGCATCGATACTATCAATCTCAGTACATAGTAGTAGTATTTGTATTGATAATAATCCTGTATTAAACCTGTATTGCTATAATTCGCACCCCTCATAATGTATGGGCATAACTAAAAAAACTGATTGTTGAGAAAAGTGGGTCTAGCTGAAAGAGGCGGTGGCGATAGATGGAAGTGTGAGAGGAACAAAAAAAGTTCTTTTTCTCTTTCTTTGACAGCCATTTTGTAGAATTGACGATAAAGTGCCTTTCTATTACTAAAAGTAAAATACCTAAAAAAATTAATTGTGCCCATACATTATAAGGGGTCATCAGTTACACGCACTGGCTAATTTAGGTTGCCACTACATAAAAATGAAAATAATTCTAGTCAATCTCAACATTTCATACTTTGCCTGTTCACTGCAAATGATATTGGTAGTATTAAGAGTCTGTCCTAAAAATTGTTTTATTTCCGTACTTTTTGTTCTTTGATTGTAAAGAAGACTTAAATGATAATTAAAACAAAATAAATTGTAGTTTTAAAAGATTTGTTCTTTTTCTTTGCCGTTGTGCCGCGTGGGGACGTAAAGAATAACACTTCCCCACTGCAAACAGGAGGCGTGTCGTAAGAGACGACTGATTCCTGTAGCACGGGACGGGCAGCAGCGTCTTCGTGCGAAATCTTATAAAAAAACTGCGCTCGCCAACCCGCCTGCCAAGCGTGGTGAGTATTGGTATTCTTTTTTTGTTGTGTTGCAACGAAGTCGCGGGCAACAGATAGTATAATACATATTCAACTTTAAATAGCTAAAGAATCCCAGGAAAGAATTTGATGCGCATTGGCACAGATTGAACATGGATGTGATATCTATTAAACAAAAGTAGTCCCATCTATGGCGGTTCTGGGTGTGCTGGCTGGGTGTGTGTTATTCGGCGGACGCAATTTCTTCGGTCAAGGTAATTACTGGTGCCTCTGTATATACACTGACATATTTTGAGAATTCCCTGACATTACTCGACCATCTGGCATACATACCGTAACGGCACACAACACGGTGCATCATATCCGTACCACACCTGGCCCGCCCGTATGCGGCACACCGCGCCGTCTTGCCCCGGATAAGTAAAAATTGCCAGGGAGGAGTTTGACTCGATTCTGAAGAATGGCACCGCCAGACCCTCCGAATCACCATGGTCTTCTCCACTACACCTAGCTCCCAAAAAGGACAAATCGCGGTCTCCACTCAAGAACACGTCTACCTCATCGGTTACCGTCTCTACGGCAAATGTGACCACTGCCACTTCAGTCTGCTTATTTTGTTAGCTTTATTACTTTACTTCACTGACAACTTATCTCATATCAGATTTTATCCTTCAGAGAAATCCCGAGCATAGCTCTTACCATTACCTCGTGAGTGTCCACATCTTGGCATCATTAATAATGATAAGCAGAAGGCACTTGTTGTAGTATTTTATCTTCAGACTACAAGATATTGGAGCTTGTCCTTCTACGAGCTTCTCTTCTTCTATCCTACTGCCAAGTAGCTTAAAGTTACCCCTAGATATGTAACGGTGAGGCTTCGAATCCAATCCACTACTGGTCAGATACGCCCTTTTGAACATACAAGTTATTTCTAATATGAAAAAATCTTTATTTTTATTTTTATTATCATCACATTCACAAAAACAACTTACTACTTGTACAATGTATAATAAATGACTGCTTGTGACTGTTTATTTGTATTACTTTTCTAAAAATCTTTTTCATCAGGCTACGTTGCCCATTGCCTATTTTTTATTTATTGTGCAACATTTGAACAGTATGACGCGTTATCGAGAATTTTATTCAAACTATATTTTATCGCAAAAAAGCCTAGTCATGATCATGAATAATTATTCACTGCCCACATAATATTGCCTATGTTCAAATTGCCAGAAAATATGCAAAACAACGGATAGAGAATCTGATCAGTCACATTCAGACGTCTTACGAGTATACGACCTTCGATTCTGATAGTCTCTGGACCTTCGTTACTGTCAAAATGAGCGTAAGGTGAAAATTTTGATAACTGTTCGTTACTTTTCTGTCATACCATAGTTCTTGTAGTAATGAAACGGTCAAGCCACATAATATTTTGACTAATGTGTAGTTTTTGTGATGTTAGGCCTTGTATAGTTAGGGTCTGAGTTAGGAGCTTGGCTCTATAAGAGTTCTGATAACATGTCCATGTTACGTCTTGGCCACCCTTTTAATAAAGGGGTAGAAGTTTGTATGAGTTTATACAAACTTTTATCTCCTTAATACAAGGTGGGGGGTTAGTTACTACAAATCCTAAAACATGTGTTTATTCTATAAACAACGACACTCCTATTGATATAGTAGATACATTTTCAGATTTATAGCATAAATATTTGCGGAAATCTCATACAAACTTTCATTACCTAATTTAAGGGGCCTAGGGTTTCAAGTTTTTTTAATTGTTCATGTAAAAGTACTACCTCACATTTTAAAATTCAGCTGTCTGGTACTTAAGGGAGTACTTAAGAATTTTGATGATCATCATTGAGTAAGTCAGTGACGAAATCGTTTTATTAGATTATTTACATCATATCCCGAAAATTAAGTTTTAAATCCAATAATCCAAACCCATGTTATTAGGGTTTAAAAAAACGACGAAGCGCTTTGAGAAAAAGTGGATTGCTTGCGCTTCGCTTGACTCGTCTTGGTGGGTGCACTACCATGCCCTCAGATGATAATAATTGTAGGTCACAAAAACGATTAAGATAAATTCAATTTTGACAGTCATACACACAAATTTTACAAAGAAGTGTTGAAATTGAAACTATTATCTTAGTATCGTAATCTATCAAATGATAAGACTAATTCCTAATTAGAAAACTATAGTCTGTCTATCCGTATGTAAGTTTTACCACAGAATATATAATAGTGTTTTACTATGTTATGTATGTTTTATGTATGTAAGTGTTACTTGCGTTTAAGCGTATTGTTAAAAATATTTTTATTTAAAATTAAAATACTCCTTGACACAAAATAATGTACAGCATCAACTCAAGGCCTCGATCATCATTTATCTAACATCGATTGCCGATTGAAACCATTTTTATGAGTCAGAGAGAATATATCTGCTGTGAGTTAATGTGCATCATCAGTTCAGGGGCTCGATAATCATCAACACCTACTCATTGAAACCATGCTTGTAAGCCCAAACACGCTAAATCGACTGTAAATTGCCGAGTTCTTGAGAATTCCGCAGACATCTTGATGTGCAACATCAGCTCAAGCACCAATCATCTACCTATTTAATACCTACTCGTTGAGACTATTCTTATGAGCTCTAGCATGCTATATCGTCTGCGAGTTGCCGAGGGGTTGAGAATCCAGCAATTTTCTTGAAGTGCAGCATCAGCTCATTATTTATCTAACACCTGCTCATTACACTATATCTGCAGTAATTTGCTTACGAGTTGAAAACCCCACAGATTCCTTGATGCTGCAGCATCAGTTCAAGGTTGTCATATATTGGGAATACTAATAAGGTAACAGAGCATCATTTCAAATCAATCGGACCTGTGAAGCTTTTGTCAAGTAGGAAATGAGCTGATAACCTTTATAAAATATAGCTTAGATCCACCTCAGTCTCAAAACTCCATCAAAAGCAGTCTATTCGTTTAGGAGCTTCCATGCCAAAGACAGATACACAGAAACACGCGTTAAACTTATAACAACCCTCTTTGTCGGCGGGGGTAAAAAACACAGTTATTAAGAACTTTCAGTGAGTCTAAATTTATGTTAGCTGTGTGCATGATTTTCTTTTTAAGCGAAAAGATGAAACTATTTTTTTTTCATGGTATACCGAATATATCCTTGACATCAACCTATACGAAATTGCCCTTCTATGTAACTTGCCGCAGCGTATGGATGTGGTCTATGGTACAAAAGCCTTATCGGAAACCTGTTTGTTCGGGAGGCTGGAAGTCATCAAACCAATGCGCGAGACAATTCGTGATGATTTTCGAAAACAGTGAACAAAAATTGAGAGAAAAACTCTAAAGTAAATGAAAGAAAACACGGTCATACAAAACCCTAGATGCACGAGTCTGACTCGTGTTTAGCCGGATTTTCGTTGATGGATGTAATATCCATCATCATCAACTAATTAACCTTGTCCCAATCATTATTATCTACTTCCGTCTATTTTATAAAAAAACTTTTTTTTTACACATTTAAATACCATGACTGCGCAAAAAATATTGCCATTACTACTTTATAAAGAGCGCTCAGGGCAAAGCGATAGTAATAAGTATTACCCTTTAGCCATGGCACGTTTACTATCATTAGCGTTTTGTGTGGCTGGCATAATCAGCTTCTGTGGCATCAATGAAGCGGCAAGAATACTAGCTTACTACCCAACACCGTCTATAAGCCATCAAGTCGTATTCAGACCTCTAACGCTTGAACTAGCAAGACGAGGTCACGAAGTGGTCGTCATTACCACAGATCCTATCTTCCCAAAAGGAAACGCTATAGCAAATCTTACTGAAATAGATACGCATGATTTTTCGTACAAAATGTGGAAAAAAATTATAGCAGAAACAAAAAACAATTTAAATTTGAACCAAATAGCTACTACATACAAAATGATGACGTTACTAGTAGAGAAGCAAATTCAAACCGTTGATGTGCAGAAAATTATTGAAGACAAGTCAAAGAAGTTTGATTTGATGATCGTGGAGGCGTATATTGAACCTGCTTTGGTACTCTCTCATGTGTTTAAAGTACCAGTGATTCAGTTTAGTTCACTGGGGAGTCCTTCGTATTTAATGAAAATATTTGGTGGAGCTTTGCATCCTTTTCTTTATCCAAATTATTTTCATCAAAGATTGTATAATCTTACCCTATGGGAGAAATTACATGAACTTTACAATGAATACTTAAGCAACCGAATATTTACTGATGGTGAAAAATTTGGTTCTGAAATGATGAGGCGTGTGTTTGGACCCGATGTGCCAGAGTTAAATGAATTAACAAAGAACAATGTGGAAATGCTATTCTTAAATGTCTATCCATTTTGGGATTTCAATCGACCAGTGCCACCCAATGTAATATACCTCGGTGGATTGCATCAGAAGCCAGTGAAGGAGCTACCTACGGTAAGTTAAATTTATTTTGTATTAGCTGTTACCCGCGACTTTTTGCGTGGTCTTTAGGTATTTTCTGCGCAACTTTCTTATTTTTTTTCTAATAAAAGAATCTTTACCTGACTATAACTAACACAACAAAAAAGAATTAGCGAAATTGTTTCATCCGTTCACGCGTGATGCGATGACGAAGGAAAATAGAGATTCATTTTTAGGGTTCCGTAGCCAAATGGCAAAAAACGGAACCCTTATGGATTCGTCATGTCTGTCTGTCCGTCCGTATGTCACAGCCACTTTTTTCCGAAACTATAAGAACTATACTATTGAAACTTGGTAAGTAGATGTATTCTGTGAACCGCATTAAGATTTTTACACAAAAATTGAAAAAAAAACAAATTTTTTTGGGGGTACCCCATACTTAGAACTGAAACTCAAGAATTTTTTTTTCATCACACCCATACGTGTGCGGTATCTATGGATAGGTATTCAAAAATGATATTGAGGTTTCTAATATATTTTTTTCAATTTGACTTGACTGCAAGTTTGCGTGAGAGACACTTCCAAAGTGGTAAAATGTGTGTCGCCCCCCCCCCCCCCTGTATCTTCGAAAATAAGCTAATGATAAAACTAAAAAAATATATATGATGTACATTACCATGCAAACTTCCACTGAAAATTGGTTTGAACAAGATCTAGTAAGTAGTTTTTTTAATACGTCATAAATAGCAAACCGCAATTTACACTATTAAAACATCGATCAAAGTTACAACAAACTACAAGAACTTTTATATTATGTTACTTGCTGCTGGGTTCCCTTCATGGGCGAGTCCGACTCGCACTTGGCCGCTTTTTTTATCATGTATATAGATTTTCTGGCACATGTTTTCTACCTCAAGTTTAAATGTTTTTTATCTGACTGCAAAAAGGGCAATATCGTTAAAAAAATTAAGAAAGTTGCTCAAAAAACTTTCTAGTATAAACCTTAAATTGTAACGAGAATGTTTCTTTTGTCATTATCGGAGGTAATTTTCAAAGTTTTCTAGAAAAAATGAATTTGATTGTTAAGTTTTCAAGATTACTTACAAAACAAAACAAAAATTTTGTTTTACTAATATGTCTGCCAGTAAAAATTAATACGTGATTTATTGTGTATATTACTTTTTATTTATAACCTAAAGTTCTAACAAATAAAATTTAATATAGTATTAACATCAATATCCCAGTATTAAAGCTGAGAAATATTTTTTTACCCCGTAACGACGGTTTGTGGTTGTAATCACCTAGCGACGAACGCCGGGTTAAATAATTATGTATTCTGTAGGCAAGAAATATTTCTCACCTTGCTACAGTATACATCTCATATTACATGTGTCTTATATTCTAATGTAAACTAATATTATTTCTATAAAATTAAATTAAGAAATTCCTTTAATTTTCTTTAAAATTGCTAAAGGGGTATTTTATTTATATAGATTGTATAATTGGGATTTAACTGTTGGCTACTTGAGGATGGAAAGGTTAACATCAGAAGTTATCTAATTAGGTATCATGTTCGTACAAGTTTACAATTAAGTACGTAAGAAAATATTAACATTAGCAGATATTCATATCTCGTAAGGTTTTAATTTATCATCAGTCTTCGTACGTTGAATACAAATATTTACAATTACGTTACATGGAATTAACGACGCAAAAAATATTTTTCGCTATCTACAGGTCATAAAATGTGTTGAGAATAAAACTTATTACAGTAGTACCTACTTTGTTACAAAGCTACAATCATGTCTCGGTTACTATCATTCGTGCTCCGTGTGATTTTCCTGACAAGTGTGATTGAAGCTGCAAGGATACTAGCTCACTACCCAACACCGTCTATAAGCCATCAAGTGGTATTCAGACCTCTTAGCTTGGAACTAGCTAAACGAGGTCACGAAGTAGTTGTTATAACAACAGACCCTATCTTCTCAAAAGGAAATGCTCCAGCAAACTTGACTGAAATAGACGTGCATGATCTTTCATACAAGACATGGAACAACCTGTTAGCAAAATTAGAAAATAAATTGGGTATCAATCAGTTTGCTTCAGTAATTAAAATCATGACGTCGATGGTAGAAGAACAAATGAAAACAGATACTGTGCAGAATATTTTAAAAGATAAGACAAGAAAATTTGATTTAATCATTGTGGAGGCGTTTATTGAGTGTTCACTAGGTCTTTCTCATTTTTACAAAGTCCCGATTATCCAGTTTAGTTCATTAGCTAGTAGTCAAGGTACAATGAAAATATTTGGTGCTGATTCACACTCTCTTCTTTACCCAAGTCCGTTTCATCGAAAAGTGTACAATCTTACGCTTTGGGAGAAACTCAGTGAACTTTACGAGGAACACAAAATCAGGCGAATTTCAGCTGAAGGTGATGAAGTCACTTTGGAAGTTATGAAGCGCGTGTTTGGTAATGACGTCCCAAAATTGGAAAAACTAAGAAGTAATGTGGACATGCTATTCTTAAACGTTCATTCTTTATGGGATTTCAATCGACCAGTACCACCTAATGTAGTTTACCTTGGTGGAATGCATCAGGAGCCAGCAAAAGATCTACCTGGGGTAATATTGTATTTAATTTAATTTTAATAAAGTGATCTTAAGGAGTCAGTACAAAAATAGTTTTTTCAAATCATTTAACTAATCACAAGTGGACAGATACCATATGACTGTTTATTATAGTGACAAAACAAAACTTTTATATTAATTATTTACAAAAGAAACATAAAAAAATAATTTAACGTATTAAAAATGCTCAGAACAGTGTCAACAATTCTGCAAAACGAGTGCATTTTCTGATGAAAAATGACAAGTTCAATATAAAACATTCGAACTTTACACAGATAAAAGTCTTGCTTTTTTCTGGACTTTCAGTGGAACCAGTACCGGAATGCATCTTTATTAAATATCGAAAGGAGTTGTCAAATGTTAAGTTCGGACTAGTGCCGAAGTACTACAATACTAACTGTATAATTATTCTCTGCTAATGCTCAATGAAGCTTGCAAAAAAACATAATTATTATCCGATTAAGTAAGCTAATTGTAAGAATTGTTGGGAGACTGATACTTCAAAAAGCGCATAATTGTCAAACTTTTTTTGACTAGACAAAAAAGTAATTAAGGCGAAAACAAACCATTTAATACAAGAAGTGAAATGTATTTGTTTTAAAGTGAAAGTTCTTTTTAACACTGAATAAAACAATATGGATTATCTGTAAAATGTGTTAGGCTAGACGTCCTTGCATTTCTAGTCTTTGAAAAATAATGCTAAATTTGACTATTTTTTATATATTTCAGGACCTTCAAGAATATCTAGACTCGTCGAAAAATGGCGTCATATACGTTAGCTTTGGTTCCAACGTCGATCCTGGACTCTTCCCTCCAGAGAGAATTCAAGTTCTAGTGAACGTCTTCTCAAAATTACCCTACGATATTTTATGGAAATGGAACCAAGACGAACTACCCGGACGTACCCCAAATATAAGAATTTCAAAATGGCTGCCGCAATCTGACCTTTTGAGTAAGTTTTTTTTATTTGACTCAAGGGTGCGACGCATACGACTGATAGACATAACGGTCTTCATCAATTTACATTTCGATAGGGTGCACCGCCCAAAGCTGAACCATCCGTTTTTGTCTCTGGGAGCCACGGCTTATTAATCATTTTAATTAGTTATATGCTCATTAACAATAATTTATTGAACGTCTCTGAGTGCGTCAGTAACGCATTTTATCTTAAAACGTACTAATGTATATATATTATTGTAAAAATGATTGTTTAAAAAACCTATTTTTAAAAAGTGAAAGATAATAATTATAATAGATAAAGGGCTGGCGTTCAGCAATAATTAAAATACGATAACGTAATACAGTTGTTTGCGATATCTCTGAGTGCTTGTCGTTTAAATGGTTATTATTATGATAATATATTTATAGCATTGATGTCATCGTCATGATTCGTCAACTTTTTATCTATGTATCTACGAGTATACTATTGAAAACCATAATTATCTTTTTATTAACTAGCAGTGTCGGCGCCTTCGCTCACGTGTCATACAGATTGACTTCAATATTTTACGATTTTACTTTTTTATAAGTTGCATAAACGTATTTTAGGGATTTATTTGTCCTTCCATAGACTGATGATGATGTACCTATACAATAAAAAAATTGTACTGACTTTAAATTAATATGTAATGAGTTCAAAATCCACATTGAAAAAACCTTATGAAAAAAGGGTATAAAGTAGACGATTATTTGAACGACAAGAGAGCGTGGACTTGATCTGCTTATTTCGCACTTACTACATGTACTGTATTTCCTGTAAAAGAGGCTCACAAAGGTTAAAAGAAAAACGTTTCCTGGGAATTTTAATTGTAAAATCCTTAGGAAACGTTTTTTTTTGCCATTTAATATAAAAACACAATTAAAAAACAAAAAAGTTTCACAGTTTCATTGTGCATGTGTGTTTGAGTTTTTTTATTCCACCATTACTTTCAAATACATAGACCGTTAAATAATTATTTTGAATTCATTCGAAGATATTTATGGCCAATCTGTCAAAATAACAAAAATCGCATCCACGTTAGAAATTATTAAATTTTACTGTGCAAGATTTGTTTTTTTTTATTACTATCTATTAACAGATTATTTATTATTTTTCTAGGGCACCCAAAAATCAAATTATTCATAACGCAATGTGGTCTCCAATCAACTGATGAAGCTATCACAGCAGGTGTACCACTTCTCGGGATGCCAGTATTTGCAGACCAGGAGTTCAATGCTGAACAGTATAAATTCCATGGCATTGGTGTCATAGTTGATATTGAAACTGTAACAGAAGAAAAATTTAGTAAAGGGATTAATACTATTCTTCAAGATGATAGGTGAGTTGCAGAAAAAAATCTAATTATTATTCACCTTAACACGGTGAGTCCGGGTTGGATTTCCGGTTAGGTTTAGGTTTAAGGATGATCTGAAAAAGACAAAAAGTCAAAGACAAAGTCAAAATTAATACATGAGAAGAAATCATTAGGATTTATAGCACCTGTCTTTCGTACTGTAGCACCTGCATTACACATTAAATTTAATTATCACCATTGCATTTCATGCATTTGAATAACTAGATAACCATAACGGAAGTAGCGAGCTATTCCCACTAAAAGTGTTGTGGCGATCCACCACATATTCAAGTTATACCTACTTTGTTTGTTTATCTATTTAATATATTTATTTCAAATAACAAATCACATTAACATACAAACGTAGCACGCAATTATTTTGTTATCATAATAATATATTTCAAACTTAATGTTTTTGCTCTGCGCGGCCTGCGAGCGCGCAGCGGCCAACCGGTTTAGTTCTCGATACCCGCGGCCGCCTTCCGCGCGCGGGAATTATTCAGTCCGCTTTACGCTATCGGCTATCGCATACTACCTATCTCGCTTATCACTTGCTCGCGCCTTTAACTTGTACGTTCTGTTTAATGTTTGTTTTACGTATATCCCTCGTGCTGTAACATCTGTCTCTTCTCGTTTCTACTCCTTCTAATTGTGGTGTAATTGTATGTGACTTTCGTGTGTTTTAATAAACTATACGTGAGTGTTAACAAGGACTACGTCAATTATCTCCCGACAAAATACCTGCACACTGCATCACGCCTACAACGCAGTGTCTTTGACTACTGACCGGGAAAACTCTGCAAAATATTATAATTTTTTCTTGAAATAAATGTTATATTATTATGTAAAATGTGTTAAATGAGGTACTTTTTGATGAAACCTTGCACCTTCAAGTTATCTTTTTTCTATCATTAATTGTTCTTGTCTTAAGTTTAACAAGAAAACTAGCGTGACGCAAGCTTCGTTTAGTTGCTTGTTTCATAAAGGATAAGTTGTTCAATATTTTTCTAACAAGAATGCATGTATTTTAAAAATGCTGTTTTATGTTCATCAATCTGATTTAGTTATAAATTGTAGATGTTGCGTTTATTGATGATAATGAAAAAGTGTTTCAACGAACTATTTTGTTTTGAACTATTAGAAGATCGGTCAACCTTCTATTAAATATACAAGTGTGGTTTGAGAAATAATAGATAGTTTACCGAATCACAAGCGTTTTCTGTACAAAGGAATAATCAGATCGTAGAATAAACTCCTAGAAGATGTCGTATTAGTCTGAAACCGTGAAGCACATACCCACCCTGCAGATTAGAAATATCATTTATTTTGTTCTCAAAAATTCCGCCATTATTTAATCTGTGACTATACTGTTTTGGTATGAGCAAGAGTTGACAGGACTTGTAAATTCATACTAAGTGTATTCAGTTTTCAATAGCACTTGCCCAGAACTGACCCTACTCCTCGAAAACAATTGATTATCGTCCGCCATCACTTTAAAATCCGCATTCGTCTCTCCTCTCGCTCACTCTGTCTTCCTTTTCATACACACATCTTAGGTTCCATTCGACACTTTACACATAAAAAAAATGTGGTTTCAGTTACCGCAAAAACGTTGAGCGTCTACGGACCTTGATGCAAGATCAGCCTCAGACTTCCTTAGAGCGCGCGGTGTGGTGGGTGGAGTACGTGATCCGACACTCCGGCGCACGTCATCTTCGCGCGGCTGGAGCTAATATATCTACATTCGACTATTATGAATTAGAATTAGTTACATATTTAATGATAGCAATAGCGATAGCTTCAACTTTAGTTTTTAGTGTAGCAAAGTTTTTATATAAGAGGTTTTTCAATGTTAAAGTGAAAAAAAACTAACACAAATTGTAAGAAGTATATACTTTTAAAGAATTTAATCGAAATATGGCTGTGAAGTACCAACATTATTTTATTAGTACTTATAATGAGTTCTGGATTCAAGACCTGGGACGGGCAAGTTGGCTTTCTTAAATTTAGATGTAAGTAGTTCTCTATTCTTGCAAAGTATTTTTGCTAAAAGTAATATATAGGTAAGATACATATTGAATGTACATTTGAGAACAGCTTCACTGCCTCTTTTCAGAACCCAAAAACGAAGTTGGGTTGACGAGTTATTATATTTTATTGTAAGTAAATAACGTTACCCACAGATTTGTTTTATTTTTTTGACAAACTTCAGCAAATTAGGAAGGTTTATGATAAATGTTGTTTTTTATTTCATTTCTAATATTTCGAAAAGTACACTACCTACCTATCTTTTAAACTTAAAGTCAGCATAGCTTCTTCTTTCATTTGTAAATCAAAAGAGACAGGCGACAGCATACAGCAGTCCAAATAGACAGTTGTCAAAAGCACCTTTAAAAACTTTTAAATAGCATCTTAAATAACAATACATATTACATGTAGGTAAATTTTCTAAGACTACTTTTATAGTTAGCCACTCACTAGTGTAGTCGCTCGATAGCCTACCATAGATAGGCCTATTAGTCGATAGTATCGATACTATCAATCTTAGTACATAGTAGTAGTATTTGTATTGATAATAATCCTGTATTAAACTTGTATTGCTATAATTCACACCCCTAATAATGTATGGACAACTAAAAAAACTGATTGTTGAGAAAAGGGGGTCTAGCTGAAAGAGGCGGTGGCGATAGATGGAAATGTGAGAGGAACAAAAAAAAATCGTTTTCTCTTTCTATGACAACCATTTTGTAGAACTGACGATAATGAGCCTTTCTATTACTAAAAGTAAAATACCTAAAAAAAATTGTTGTGCCTATACATTATAAGGGGGCGATATTAGGGGGGTCATAGTGATAAGACTTAAAAGTCAATCGATATATAACAATTTTGCTAACAGTTACACGCACTGGCTAATTTATGTTGCCACTAAATAAAAATGAAAATAATTCTAGTCAATCTCAACATTGCATACTTTGCCTGTTCACTGCAAATGATAGTTTAAGAGTCCGTCCTAAAAATTGTTTTATTTCCGTACTTTTTGTTCTTTGATTGTAAAGACATAAATGATAATTTTAAAAAATTACACGTAATTTTAAAAAAATTGTTCTTTTTCTTTGCCGTTGTGCTGCGTGGGGACGGCCGTAAAGAATACACTACCCCACTACCATCAGGAGGCGTGTCGTAAGAGACGACTGATTCTTTAGAACGGGACGAGCAAACACCCATTCTCAAGATTGCTGTTTTTTTTCGGGTTCAAATCAATAAATCTACGTTTTATCTTCTGTGATAATGTCATAAACAGCATAAGAATGTCTGTGGTCGTACTTCAGTAGCATCTGTGAGCACCATTACACGCGAGCCCGCTTCTGCTCTGCTGTCAGTTCATGAGGGAGCGAACGACAGTAAAGTTTCCGAACTTTTAATTCTTCGTGTAAAAATTTCTGAATTTGGCTTATCCCCAATAGTCCTCGAATTGTCTCATAGGTAATCTGTGGGTTTTCTTCAATCAGCCGCTTAACAGTAGCCACATTATTTTCTTTGACGGCAGTTGAAGGCCGCCCTGCACGAAATTCGTCATGTAAAGAAACTCGACCTCTCTCAAATTCAGCAAACCATCGCCTCAAGGTGCTCAAACAAGGTGCTTCTCTCCCAAAAGCATTTTGAAGACAAGCGGCACAGTCTTGCGGAGAGAGAGAACTTTTAAAATATTAAAAAATCATCGCTCTAAAATCTTTTCGATTTAATTCAATTTTCGTTGCGTACGTATAACTTTGATGTGTGATAAAAAACAATTGACAAATCATTTCCCGCCAATTGTTTTTTTTATTACTAAGAAGGTTGCAACGTTTAAAAAAATATAACATTCGAAATTCAAATAGTTCCGATTAGCTAGAAGTGCAAAACTTTTAGTTTTCCCCCATGTATACTTAGTCTGGCCATAAATACTGTTACAATTAAAAATAAACAAAATATTACATTTGAATTTGGAATCTGTAATTTTTATATGATTGTTCATTGAGTTTTCTCATTTTGGCGCCAATACATTGTACAATATTTTGCGATATAAAAATGGAGTGGGGTGATGAAGAAAACCGAATCGCTGTGATTGCATTACACAAACTAGGTATGGAGCCAAATGCAATTTTTAAAACTCTCCATACGCTTGGTATTAGTGAAATGTTTGTGTACCGGGCTATGAATAGGTACAATGAGACCTCCTCTGTTTATGACAGAAAAAGATCTGGCCGTCCACGTAGTGTTTGTACGAAAAAGATGGTCAAAGCAGTAAGGGAAAGAAATCGAAGAAATCCGGTCCGAAAGCAAAAGATTTTATCTCGGGAGATGAAGATAGCACCTAGAACCATGTCGCGTATTTTAAAAGATGACTTAGGACTTGCAGCCAGTAAGAGACGTACAGCAGCGTCTTCGTGCAAAATCTTATAAAAAACTGCGCTTGCCAACCCGCCTGCCCAGCGTGGTGAGTATTGGCAATCCCCCCCCCCCCCGACGATCAGTCATTAGGGTATGTCTTTGTTCAGCAGTGGACCTCCTATGGCTGAAATGATGATGAAGATGATGTTCTTTTTCTTGCATGTGGCGCAAATGGATTTTTCATATCACTTCAAAAATAATTACTGCACTTATTTCAGAAAAATAACGTTCGAGTTACGTTTGAACATCAATTTTGACATTTAATTGAAGACTTGATCTATTTGCACATGGCTTGAATACTTTTTTTTAACTTTCTTACAAAATGTATAAGAAAAATTTTTTTAAGAACCAATGACATTACTTCATTATTTGAATATAATATATATATTTACATATATAATTGTAAACACAGACTTTAAAAAATGTGGACAAGAATATTATAACATTTAACATAGTCGAGTTTATTGCGCCATTATAGCGCCTACATTACAAAACTTGTACACAAGAAGTCAAATTACGTTTTTGCTCTAACATTCCTGTCTAAATACCATCTTTACGCTGACGACACGCAGCTATAAGTTCATATTATTAAGTGTATGTGTAAGTGTGTGTGTAAGTATTAAATGTATTAAATTTTTTAATAAAGTTTCACAGACTCTTGTTGAACTACCTGTACATGAGTTCAAAATTCACATTAAAAAAAACCTTATGAAAAAAGGGTATAAGGTAGACGATTTTTTGAACGACAAGAGTGCATGGACTTAACCTGCTTAGCTCGCACTTACTTCATGTCTTGTAATTGTATTTCCTGTAAAAAAGGCTGACAAAGGTGACTGAGTTTGTTGCGCCGTTTCTTCTCATCACCAGCCGATATGTAGTCCCGAAGCGGTGGTAGGGTAAAGCTATATTTTGGGACGTGTATAAGTGCCCGGAAGAGGGCCTATATACTGAATAAATGAGTATTAATGAGTATATGAAGCCTGGACAGGAAAGCGTATCTACGGCCACCTCAAACCTAAATTCCGACCTTAAGACAATAGCGGACTGGTCGAGAAGTCACGCTTTCGTGCTTATTCCTAGGAAAAATATTTTTATTATATTGAGTACCCCACATCAAGTACGCACTATGGCAGGATTCGCTCCGGTTGTTAGAGTGGGCGGTGACCTGGTGCCCCGCGAGGCTTGTGTGTGTAATCTCGGCTTAATGATGGACGAAAATCTGAGGTTTGAACGTCATGTTCTAAGTAAAATCGGTTTGTGTTTTGCGTCCTTAAGAACTCTATATAAACTTTGGCCCTTTTTGTCAAACGAAGTGAGGCTCTCTCGGTATAAATGCCTTGTACTGTTGCACCTTCAATACTGTGATGTTGTGTATGGACCCTGCTTGTACAAAAAAACTGCGCTGCGTATACAGAAAGTCTAGAACGCATGTTTGCGCTTCTTTATAGCATAACTAAGAGAAGCCACATTTCTCCGGTGCTGGTCGATGTGGATTGTTGAACATGCAAAACGTTTGGACACTAAAATATTCCTGTTTTGTACAGTCACTATTCAAATCTCGCTGTCCTCTATATCTATACGAAAAATAAAAGCCTAATATGTCACGCTTGCGACTAAGAAATCTATCTTTTAAGCTTCCAAAATATTCCCTTGCCCTAGCACGAAGGGTTGCTTTAAGTATGCCGCTTCCAAAATATGGAACAATATGCCGCCTACGGTCTCAGGTGCTCTGTATTTTACAATCACAACCTTCAGAAAACGACTTTTGAACGTCTTGTTAACCAAACAGGCAGAGGGTATAGGTCTTTCCAAAATGCTAGCGGGGGAGAAAATGAAATAGTAGGATAGGTAATCTTAAAATTAGTGGTTTATAAAGTATTTTCTTTATTTACATGCATGCTTAGGCATTTATAGATTTTATAGATTTGTTTAAATTAATAGCCATAATCACTCACAATATCGAAATAATTAGCGCGACGGTACTTGACGGCAGAATGTCTGCAAAAATATGTGATTTTGACAGATTTTTTCGAATATCTAAATTTAATCCTTATCCTTTATTTTATGATAAATCTTAAGAAAATAAGTTTTATGAATATGAATTAATTTTTTTGGCAAATCTAACGAGTTTTGTTTTACAGAGCATTTATTCAAGTTACCTACTGATTTCAGGCCGATTTTGCAGCGGAATTTTGGTTTTACCTTAAACAGGTTTATTAATTCACTTGTCTTATCTTATTCCGTTAAGAATAACAATATAATGAATCATTATTAGTAATTCAGTCATTTTTTGAGGCTAATAGGCCAATTTAATGTTTTGCAAAAAATGATTGGCCCCTGGTGCCAAAAGGAGCCTAACGGCCAGGATCTGGCTGTTGCAAAATAAAACCATTATTCACATTTTTTTATGGAGATGAGTTGTTTGGAGTGCTTAAAATCTATTGTAAATTTGTATTGATGAATACTGTAATAAATAAAAGGCAATCTCTCGATAAAATATTGTTTATAATTTAATTTTTTTGCTAAAAACGGGGAAATTTTAAGTCGCCTGTCTAAACCTTGTCTTTCCTCTACATCATACTCCCTGCCGGGTTTCAGGCTGGTCCGGAACGACCGTATTGTCAGATCTGGAGGCGGTATCGCAATTTATATTCGATCGGAAATACCTTTTTCAGTAGTTGATGTTTCACCTCCCTCCTCATCTTCTGATGTAGCACAGCATCTCTTTATCAACCTAACTCTGTCCCACACAAAAATACTTCTCGGTGTCTTCTATAGTCCTTCCCTAAGAGTGGATTACTTTTCCGCTCTGGAGAAAACATTAGAAGACCTGACTACGTTAAACAGTCACACCATACTGATGGGAGATTTTAACACATGTTTAATTAAAAATGATTCTCGTTCACTTTGTCTTAGATCTGTCATTACTTCATGCAACTTAAATATTATCCCTCTCAATACCACCCATTATTTTTCAAACAGCGCCCCATCACTACTGGACCTTATGATTGTCACCTCCCCTGATCACGTTGCTAAGTACGGCCAGTGCCATGCCGATGCGTTCTCTTTCCATGATCTGATCTACCTTTCATACAAAGTTCGTCCACCTAAATCTAAGACAAAATTTCTCCTGCACCGCAATTTTAGTAGCATGAACATTGATGCTCTTAAACTTTCCGGTCACGGCCGGTTTCACGGTCCGTGATTGAGGTTGCTGATGATGTGAATGAAAAGGTCAGACTTTTCAACACTATTCTTACAAAATTATTCGATAAGCATGCTCCTGTTCGCCCTGTCAGAATCAAGCATGTTCCTGCACCCTGGTTGTCAGATGAACTGAAATCCTTATGAGACAAGAAAAACGCTGCCAGGACTAGATTCAAAATGGACCCGTCCGATAAAAACCGCGAAAGATATAAATTACTTCGGAATCGCTGCAATACTTTGTGTAGAGACGCTCAAAGACGCCATATTCATAAATCTGTTGAAAATGGAGATCCCGCTAAAGTCTGGAAATTTTTGAAGTCAATTGGAGTTGGAAAATCACGTAACGATTCCATTGCCAAAGATATTAACATTAACCTTTTAAACAAGCATTTCTCTACATTTGTTGCCCTTGATGGCTCGATAAAAAAAGATACACTTAGTCATCTTTCAGTACTTCCAACTCCTGACTATCCACCTTTTATTTTTAGTCAAGTATCCGATTGTGATGTTAAGAAGAATATACTATCTATTGCCTCTAACGCTGTAGGGAGCGACAATATTAGTCGTAACATGATAGTTCCTATACTAGACTACGTTACTCCTATTATTACTCACATATTGAACCATTCTCTCTCCTCAAGCGTCTTTCCAACGATATGGAAAGATGCCCAAGTTACTCCCTTACCAAAAAGGACCAACCCAACTTTATACTCAGAATATCGTCCCATATCCATCCTACCGTTTATTTCTAAAGTTATAGAGCGTGTTGTCCATCAGCAACATTTTTTGTCCAAAAACCAACTTCTAAACTAAACTCTTTCAGCGTTAGTCAAAATCACTGATGATGTCAGAAATGGCATAGATAACGGGCATCTTACCGTACTAACCTTGTTGGACTTCAGTAATGCCTTCAAAAGTGTTGATTTTGATCTTCTGCTGGGAACACTGGGTTCGCTTAACATATCTCCAACGGTGCTTGACTGGTTTCATAGTTACTTGCATGGACGCCGGCAACGCATTCGTGCTGACGACTGTTTCTCTGCATGGTGTGACATCAGTGCCGGTGTTCCTCAAGGTGGCGTTCTGTCTCCTCTTCTATTTGCAATTTTTATTAATTCAATCACTCTCAAATTATCATCTTCCTTCCACTTGTATGCAGACGATCTCCAAATATATTCCCAAGGGCGCCTTGAAGACCTCTCTAGTGTAGTGAAGTTGATAAACACTGACTTGAACCGTATTCTCAGCTGGAGCAAGTCATACGGACTCAAGGTCAACCCCTCTAAGACGCAGGTTATAGTGCTGGGTGGCTCTCGGCTAATTGCCAGGATTGACTGGAGTGCCTTGCCACCTATCACATTCGACGGGGTCCTTATACCATACAGCAAAGTCGTAAAAAACCTAGGTGTTTACATAGATAGCGCACTAACCTGGACGACGCAGATTACGGAGGTCAGCAGGAAGATGTTTGCAACGGCAGCGTCAATTAATAGACTACGCAACTTTTTACCAAAACCTACTAAAATTGCACTAGTACAGGCTTTACTTTTCCCCATTCTTGATTATGCAGACTGTAGCTACTTAGATCTCAACGAAAGTCTCCTAAGCAAGTTAGAGCGCCTTCAGAACTTCTGCATTCGTATAATTTATGGTCTACGTAAGTACGACCATGTCTCAGAATACCGAGCTCTGCTAAAATGGCTACCTATTTGACGTCGGCGTGAATATCACATTCTTTCTTTTCTATTTTCTATCCTATTTAATCCTAAGTCACCGCCGTATCTAAAGGAGCGCTTTAATTTTTTGCAACCTGCCCTAGGTCACGAAATGCGATCTTCCAATAAACTTCGCCTCGTTTTTCCACTCCATTCTTCTCAAACCTATTCCCACTCCTTCACTGTGCAATCCATCCGCCTATGGAACTCCTTGCCATTGTCTATTCGAGAATTTGAATCGCTTCACAGTTTCAAAACTAGACTTAAAACCTATCTCCTTTCACTGTAGTTTTCTCCTGTCTATTTTTCTTCTACTTTATTTATTTAACCATTTTTCCTACATCTTGGTCACTAGATTCTTTTTCATGTTAATAGGGTATTTATTTATTCACATGTATTTATTTTAAGTATGTATTCATATTATGTCTGTATTATATAAGTATTTTACTATGCACATGTACTAGGTAGTATGTATTTTATTTTATTTGTTTGTTTAATTAGTTTGTAAAATTTTTGGACTTTTATGTTTTGGAACTCTTTACCGCCTTCCTTCTCTCAATATTAATTCAACTTTCATCTACCTGAAGGTTGTCTGGAAGAGATCGCTTCCAGCGATAAGACCGCCTAAATTGTGCTATTCACTAACTACTTTCCTGTGATTTGTTTGTTTTGTGTGGTGTACAATAAAGAGTATCTATCTATCTATTTATCTAAAACACTAAATAATATTTTTAATTGAATTTAAACTCTGGACTAGGTGTTGTCGTGTTTGCAAACTACCTAAGATATAATAAATGTCTTTTCTTTCTTGTTTCAAAAACAACTTGTAGACAAAGCTCAAAAGTGAGATGGATCTGTAATTCTTCAGAAAGGCGTTATCCCCTTTCTTGAAGAAGAGCACCACCACACTTCTGTTCCATGCCTCCGGCGTTATTCCCTCGAGCAAGACGTAGTTAAAGAGTTTCTGAAGGACTTTAAGTTTCGATGTTCCACCCGCATTCAGAAGCTCTGATGTGATTCCGTCATCACCTGGCGCTTAAGCTGTTTGAGGGCGGGCCATCCTAATCTCGCATAGGCTGATGTCCGGGATATCTTCGGTATAGTGTCGGGTCAGCTTAGCTCTTGGGTCTTCGGCTGAGAACCTGCATCACTTACTACCTGCCAGTAATATGAGTTAAGGTCTTAGGTTCTATAAAGGTGACCAAATACAAGCTTCTTCATTCAAGCGTTAAACTTAATGATATTGCAATCTAAGCCGCAAGTAATATTTCTTAAAAATCAGAAGTAAAAGAAAGAAATCACATTTATTTAAAAAAATTCAAGAAAAGTGTGGTCAAAACTTAAACTACTATTTAATCTAGTCTGAATGATTTTTATCTCTTTACGTCTGATGAATAATATACATTTTATGTTTTTTCCTCAACTAATCAGTCTTAAAATACCATGACAATGCAGAAAATATTGCGGTATTGCGATGTTATAAAGAGGGCATAATGCAAAGTAATTCAGAGTAAAAAGTATAACACTCAAGTCATGACACGTTTACTATCACTAGTGATTGGTCTGGCTGGCATAATCAGCGTATGTCGCATTAGTGAATCGGCAAAGATACTTGCTTACTACCCAACACCGTCCATAAGTCATCAAGTCGTATTCAGACCTCTAACGCTCGAACTTGCAAGACGAGGTCATGAAGTGGTCGTCATTACCACAGACCCTATCTTCCCAAAAGGAAACCCTACAGCAAATCTTACTGAAATAGATACGCATGATTTTTCATACAAAGATTGGAAAAGAGAAGAAAAACTTATGGCAAGAAAGGAAAACGAAATAAATTTGAATAAACTTTTTGCTATATCCAAAATGATGACGTTACTAGTAGAAAAACAAATTAAAACAGTTGATGTGCAGAAGATTATTACTGATAAGTCAAAGAAATTCGATTTGATAATCGTGGAGGCGTATGTTGAACCTGCTTTAGGTCTCTCACATGTGCTCAAAGCACCAGTGATTCAGTTTATTTCATTGCCGACTGCATCATTTTTTATGAAAATTTTGGCGAAGCGGTGCACCCTCTTCTTTATCCATCGTTTTTTTTCATCAAAAGTTGTATAATCTAACACTGTGCGAGAAATTGATTAACCTTTACGACGATTACTTAGGCAACCGAATGTTTACTGATAGTGAAAAATTTAGTTTGGAAGTGATGAGGCGCGTGTTTGGACCAGATGTGCCAGAGTTAGATGAATTGAAAAGCAATGTGGCATTGCTATTCTTGAACGTTTATCAGCTTTGGGATTTCAATCGACCAGTGCCCCCTAATGTGGTATACCTTGGTGGAATGCACCTGAAGCCAGCAAAGGAGTTACCTACGGTAAAAAAAACTTATTTTGACTTTGAAACTTATTTTTTATTTTAAGGAACATGTTTTCTACCTCAAGTTGATAATATCTTTTTTTATCCAACTGCAGAAAAGGCAATAACTTTTTTCGAGTTTATTTTTGACTTCTTATTATTCGCGTGTGTGTCAAAATGGATCTGTTTTCAATTAAATATGTAAAATAAAATTTCTCATGCTAATTCGAAAAGCATTTCGAGATATTACGCTTCTAAACTGTATTTTATTATTTACATCACTTTAAATTACAAGATGAGGTTTATTGTTACATAAATATTTTGCCATTCATACCACCTCCTAGTCCTTTAGTCACGAAAGAAGCTTGCACCTCACGCAAACGGCGTCTACATTATTTGCGTGTGTATGTGTACCCACACAAACACACACACGCACGCGATGTAGACGAATGTGTTTGTGTGTGTATGTTCCATGCACTGAACTGTAATAAAATGGACAGGCTGCAATAAAATGCGATGGCCTAGTCAATCTATTTTATCTAAACTTAAAAGATTTTTAATATAAATGTGGTCACTATAAGATGCTGTTAGATTAGCTAAATACGTAATAACTTAAGACAAGAGGTCCCTTAAGTAGGGTCTGAATAAATCAACCGACTTGGTATTACATGGATCTCGCAACCTTTTACGGTAGAAGAATTGAGTTGTTTTTTTTACAAGTTTTGTTTTTGATGGCATCTCATTTCTTTTTGCAGATATACCTCCTTTTTTCCTTTCCAGTTTCAAGTTCTAAAATACCAACAACGAATTTTCTTAAAGACTCTCTCTGTCTCTGTCTTATGAGCTTTTCTTATTTTGTAGTCTTCCTCTTTTACTTTTTCGTTACTACTTCTTGAGCTTCAGATACAGTTTTTCTTAAAGCCCACTTCGTGTCTCTATAGGTTTTTCTCGGAGGCTTTGATGTTACAATTTTTGACAAGTCTGGACGATAATTGGCGGCATTCACGTCATGTGCGCGCGCCCTACTCGCATTCACATCCGCGCGCGCCGCGGTTATTTACAACCTTACTTACACACGTTGCCATGCCAGTTACGTATGTAATCAATCTACATATACGAGCTACATATATTTATATACCTAGTCTTGCCATAAATACTGGAACAAAGAAAAAAAAATCTATTGCAAATAACAATAATTACTTTTACAGTGTGTTAGTTTAATACATAAATATAAAACAATTTAAAATATTAAAAGCTTATTCGAAGTGGTCTCCATTGGCGTCCATCCATCTTTTTTTGTCACAAACAGAGAAGGTCTCATTGTACCTATTAATAGCCCGGTACATAAACATTTTACTAATACCAAGCATGTGGAGAGTTTTAAAAATTGCATTTGGCTCTATACCTACTTTGTGTAATGCAATCACAGCGATTCGGTTCTCTTTATCACTCCACTCCATTTTAATATCGCAAAATATTGTACAATGTATTAGCGCCAAAATAAAAAAAACTCAATCAATAATCATATAAAAATGATGTAACATTTTGTTTATTTTTAATTGTAACAGTATTTATGGCCAGACTAAGAATTTATAATATATATATTTAATCATAACGTGAGAATCATGAGCTAACCTAAGAACATCTTATAATGACCATATCAATATTTAAAATATTTTATGTTTTAAATAAATAGATTGACTTGGCCATCGCATGAAAACACAATGTATCTCCCAAGTAATATATATTATATTGGATTTGATTGTTTAGTGCGTAGTTATTTATTTATTTATACCAATCACTGCAAATAACTTTGTAATCTCATATAAATGTATCGGATTACAAAGTTTTTTATGTATTTTTTAATGTATCTAGAAAACTGGACTGAAATTGCAAAATATTTTAGTTTTTTCTTGATTTATACACCAAACATTAATTGTATTCAAAATTTGAAGGTTCTATGTCTACTAGAAGTGCCTTAGAGTTTTGATGATCGGTCAGTCAGTGAGTGACAAAATTAAGAACTTTGACTAGTTATAATTTTTAAACTACTGGTTCAAATTGAATGAAATTTGATATATACCGTGTTTATACAACGTTTGCTTGGTTATTAGAAAAACAGGCTTCCAGTTTAATCCAGAACGAAATTAAAGGGGGTCGAAAATGGCTTGAACTGCTTCGAGAAATGTATGGTACGGCCGTACCACTTTTTCTTGCTCGACTTGGCGCGGGCACTGCCCCCAAATGTGTTGAGAATAAAACTTATTACGGTCGTACTTTGTAACAAAGCTACTATCATTTGTGCCCTGTGTGGTTTTGCTGTCAAGTTTTATTGAAGCTGCAAGGATACTAGCTTACTACCCAACACTGTCTATAAGCCATCAAGTAGTATTCAGACCTCTTAGCTTGGAACTTGCTTAACGAGGTCACAAAGTAGTTGTTATAACCACAGACCCTATCTTCTAAAAAGAAAATTCTCCAGAAAACTTGACTAAAATAGACGTGCATGATCTTTCATACAAGACATAGAAAAACCTGTTGGCAGAAATAGAAAATAAATTGGGAAATAATCAGTTTGCTTCAGTAGTGAAAATCATGACGTCGATGGTAGAAAAACAAATGAAAACAGATACCGTGCGGAAGATCTTAAAAGATAAGACAAGAAAATTTGCAACAACAACTCGCAACAAGCAACTCCGAAGGATTGCAGAACGACATTCTGGAAGTGAAACGCTACAGCGATCATCTAATTATGGTCGTGGGGTTGCTTGTTGAAGGGGTTGTCACCTACTTGATAAGTGCTTACGCGCCACAGGCCGGTTGTGGCGAGGTTGAGAGGATGGCATTCTGGGATCTACTCGGTGGAGTGCTTAGCGGTATCCCGTAGTCGCAGGGGATTATTGTGGGTGGCGACCTGAACGGTCATGTGGGTGAACGGTGTGAGGAGTCTGAGCGTGTTCATGGTGGCTTTGGGTATGGTGGTCGTAATGCTGAAGGAGGGGATATCCTCAGGACGTGTGCGGCTGCTGACCTTACCATTGTGAACACGTATTTCAGAAAGAAAACCGAGCACCTTATCACCTACAGGAGCCACTCAGATTGACTTCCTACTCACTAGGAGACACCACATCAGTAAAGTGGCCAACTGCAAGGTCATACCCGGTGAGAGTCTCGCTGCACAACACCGTCTTCTTGTCATGGATCTCCGCGTAAAGCAATCAAGCGTATCGAGCGCTGCTGACGCCGAATCAGATGGTGGAAGCTTGATGAAGACACGTCCCAGAAGTTCGTCTTAACTATCGACGACAAGTGCGACCGTAGTGATGGCGAACCAGTCCGAAAATACTGGGATAGGATTCAGGCAGCCGTCACTGGTGCAGCGAAGGCGGTGCTTGGCTTATCTCAGGGCGGTCGCAAATGTGACAAGGAGACTTTGTGGTGGAACGACTCAGTCCAGGGGGAGATTAGGGTGAAGAAAGTGGCAAGCGTCCAGATCTCCTGAAGACGACGACGCGTACAATGCAAAACGCGCTGCTAAGAGAGCTGTATCCAGAGCCATGCAAGACCACTTTCATACGCTCTATGACAAATTTGAATCATCTGAGGTGAGAGTGGTGATCTGGTGGGCACTGAGATCCAAAGGGGTCCCCGAGGCATATATTGACATTATTCAGGACATGTACCTCAGCTCCGATTCCATGGTTCGGACCGCTGTTGGCGACACCAAACCGTTCCCCATCACCGTTGGAATACACCAAGGTTCCGTCCTCAGTCCGTTTCTGTTCAGTGTGATATTAGACGTTGGCTCAGACAGCATCAGAGACTCACATGAGCAGCTACCATGGCTGCTGATGTATGCTGACGTTATCGCACTGGTGGACGAGGACAGGGGCAGGCTGGTGAGACGGGTGAACGAGTGGAAGCAGTCACTTGAGAGCGGTGGTCTGAAACTAAATGTGGTGAAGACCGAGTACCTGGCCTGTAACTCTACAGATCCAACGCCCGTCCGCATAGGCGGAGACAAGGTCGAGCGCACGGACCAGTTTAAATACCTTGGATCTGTACTTCACGCATCGGGAGACATCGATTGCGACGTCAAAGCACGCTTTGCTGCTGCGTGGGCCAAATGGCGAGAGGTGACTGGTGTCATTTGTGACCCCAGAATGCCGGTTAAGCTTAAAGGTCAGATCTATAAGTCCATCATTAGGCCTTTCCTTTTATATGGCAGCGAAGCGTGGCCGTTACTTGGGCGACACAAGCAGGAGCTGCGTGTCACGGAGATGAATATGCTGCTGTGGATGTGCGGAGTCACGCGAAAGGACCTCGTGAGGAACTCGCGAATCCGCGGTAGTCTTCGTGTCCGTGATATTGCAGACAAATTGCAGGAGAGTCGCCTACGCTGGTACGGCCATGTTTTGCGGAAACCGGCAAGCTACGTAGGAAACAAATGTCTGGCCATGCCGCCACCGCCAGGTCCTGGCAAAAGGGGTAGACCCAAGAAATACTGGCTTGACGTCGTGAGGGCTGACATGCGTGCCAATGATCTCACAACTAGAGACGCTCAAGACCGCGCGAAGTGGAGGAGTAGATCAAGGAAAGCGGACCCTGGGCTCCAAAGCAATGGCTTTGGACGCAACCGGGATTGACCGTATAGATGAGGAAGAAGATACTATAAGCATCCGTCATTTATGATAAATGCTCGGTCTTATTAGACATTTATTGTCATGAAGGTTAGATTAATTTTTTTGTTTAAATTGAAAAAAAGAAGAAATCCACTAGAGTACGTCTTAAATATTAAGTATTTGACAATAAAAACATACAATAAAACATGTAATTGGATCTGGATCGAACTAAAAAAAAATTGGCACGTAACAATATGACACTTATTAGCTTGTTCGTGCAGAAAGATAAATTAAAAAACGAACAAGCTCAATGTACAGTCAACGGCAGGTCAACATACCCAAAAAGTTGAAGTTCATTGAACTGATTTTTAACTTTAAGTCCGACACGTAGAGATCAACATCAATTGAGAAAATATGACGTCTAATAGTCGGTTGACGAGCTGTTGTCTGTACGTAAGGTGCAATTTAGCGAATGAAATATGAATAAAATTAATTAAGTGGTTAACCTTAAATAAATAACAGTTTTTGCAGATTTTAGAAATTTCATTAAGTTATAGATAATCATCACTTCTAAAGCCTGTCTCTCTTATAATGCACTTATTTTTGACCAAATGATTTTTTTTCATAGTTTGTCAATAGAATTAAATGTGACGTTAGTGGCAATAAATGTCCAAAATGTCCGGTCACATTGAGAAAATTTCCAATTTGCTCGGTCATATTGATACGGACATAGCCTTTACAACTCTAGCTAAGTAGTCAAGTTACTTCTTTACCCTAGTCTATTTCATCGAAAAGTGTACAATCTTACGCTATGGGAAAAACTCATTGTACTGTGCGATGAACATCAAATTAGCCGAATTTTAACTAAAGGTGATGAAGTCACTTTGGAAATTATGAAGCGCGTGTTTGGTGATGACGTCCCAAAATTAGATGATTTAAAAAGTAATGTGGACATTCTTAAACGTTCATTCTTTATGGGATTTCAATCGACCAGTACCACCTAATGTGGTTTACCTTGGAGGAATGCATCAGAAACCTGCAAATAAACTACCTGCGGTAATATTTTATTTAATTTAATTTAAACCAACCGGTCATATAGAGTCGGAGGAGGTACAGCATAAGGCAACAATCCAAAAAGTAACACATTACTTATTTTATAGATCAAATAGGTAATTTATCACAATTAGACAAAACGTACTATTTGACTACATTTTTTTTACAAAAGAAACAGAAAACAATATTAACTTAACTAATTAAAACGGTTGAAAACGGTGTCGCCACTTTTGCAAAACGAGTGAATTTTCTGATGACAAATGACAAGTTGAATATTAAACATATTGTTAAACACATTATAACTTTACACAGACAAAGTGCTGCTTTTTTGTGGACTTCGAACTTTGAGTGAGATCAGTCCTAGAATGCATCTTTATTATGTTGAAAGACAGTTGGAAGATGTCAAATTCGCAAATAGTGCCGTAATTAACAATCATAATTGTATATTCTCTGTTAGTGCTCAATGAAGCTTGCAAAAAATATATAATAACAGATTGCGTAAGTTAATTGTAAGAATTGTTTGGAGTGTCTATGAGAATGATAAAGTTGACCTTTTATTTTAGGACCTTCAAGAATATCTGGACTCGTCGAAAGATGGCGTCATATACGTTAGCTTCGGTACCAATATCGATCCTGGACTCTTCCCTCCAGAGAGAATTCAAGTTCTAGTAAACGTCTTCTCAAAATTACCCTACGATATTTTGTGGAAATGGAACCAAGATGAACTACCCGGACGTACCCCAAACATAAGAATTTCTAAATGGCTGCCGCAATCTGATCTTCTAAGTAAGTTTTATTTTTATTTTACTTAAGGGTAGACGTAAATTGTAGATGGTGTTTAAGTATTTATGTACATCTATGAATATTTTTGACTGTAGGTAATTTTCTTACATATTATTTAGTCTTTTGCGTTATTACTCCGTACTTTGAGTGTATTGTAACTATTAATAACGGAATTCAGAAAAAAAGAATTTAGAAAGTTATATTTTGCACAAGGTTACATTTAATCACAATAAAAAAAGATTCCAACGAATTTAGAACCTCCTCCTTTTTTGAAGTTGGTTAAAAAAGCAAAAAAGCACAAAGAAGCGACCGATAATATGATAGATAAAGAGCTGGCATTCAGCAATCCATAAAATACGATAAAATTACATAGTAATTTGCGATATCTCGGAGTTCTTGTCTTTTTAATAGTTATTATTATGTTTTTTTATAGTATTGATTTCATCATCATGATTTGTCATTATTTTTTTTTGTAAATAATCGCTATCGTAAACCATACTTATCTTTTTATTAACTAGCAATGTCAGCCCCTTCGCTCGCGTGTAATACAGATTGACTTATTATTATTATTAATTTTGAAAATGTATCTAATAAGTTGCATAAACATATTTATTTTGGGTACAAGATACATTTGTACTTCTATAGACTGATGATGATAATGTGTACAATTCAAAAATTAAAATTGTATAACTGACTTTAAATTAAAATTTTAAAAAAGTTTTCCTAGCCATTTTAATTGTAAAATGCTTAGGAAAGTTTAAGAAAGACGTTTTGTTACTATGTAGTATTGACTACACTATTAAAAACAAAACAGTTTCATATTTTCATTGTTTATTTGGGTTTTTGAGTTTCTTTATTTCACTATACCTTTAAATACATAAAAGGGTTTAGAATTATTTCCCCGTTACAGTAGGTATATGGCAAACTGTCAAAATAACAAAAATCGCACCCGCGATTGTGTTTCAAATTGGCTTTATCTCAGTTTATTAATATTGTTTTATTGCGTCAGAAGGTAGAAAACTTTACTGTGCAAGATTTAGTTTGATTAACAAATAAATGTTTTTTTATGGACATAAATCCCTTGCCTTCTTTTGTTGACTCGTTGACAGATTAATTATTATTTTTACAGGGCACCCAAAAATCAAATTATTCATAACACAATGTGGTCTCCAATCAACTGATGAAGCTATCACAGCAGGTGTACCACTCCTCGGGATGCCAGTAATTGCAGATCAGAAGTTCAATGCTGAACAGTACAAATTCCATGGCATTGGTGTCATAGTTGCTATCGAAACTGTTACCGAAGAAAAACTTAGTCATTTTGTCTTACAATATTAAGCTTCATACTATTCTGTTGTATCTGTAATCTGCTTTGAGACAAATAAATACATTTTTATTCTTATTCTTATTCTTAAAGGGTTGAATACGATTCTGCAAGATGATAGGTGAGTAGCTGAAAAAATATCTAGTTATTCAAAGACATCCGATAATGTTCACCTTAATACAGTGGGTCTCGGGTTTAATTTCCGGTTAGGTTTTGGTTTAAAGATATTCTAAAAATAATATCTCAAGAATACAAAATGTCAAAGACTAAGTCTAAGTCAAGACATGAGGACAGAATTTAGATAAATAGCACTTGTCCGCACTGTATCGTTGCACTAGATTAACTAAAATGCTTTTGAATATGTGAGTGTGAGAGAGAGATTTGATTTAAATGTGTTAAACAAATTAATGTTGAATAGCTGTGGGTGACTTTTTTATAATTTGTTCTTATCTTGGATATAACAAGAAAACTAGCAAGGCGCGAGCTTCGTTTAGTTGCTCTTTATGTAAAGGATAAGTTAGTATGGAGTGAGTTGTCCAATATTTTTCTAACAAGAATGCATGTAATTTAAAAATAAGCTGTTTTATGTTCATCAATCTGATTTTGTTATAAATTGTAGATGTTGCTGTTAAGTAATGATAATGAAAAAGTGTTCTAATGAACGATTTGTTTTGTACTATTTGAAGATCAGCCAACCTTCTGTTAAATAAAGCAAGTGTAGTTTGACTAAGAAATAATAGATGGTATAGCGAATCACAAGCGCTTTCTGACCAAAGGAATAAACAGATCGTAAAAAAAACTCCTAGAAGATAAAGTAGAAATATCATTTATTTTGTTCCACATTAATTCCGCCAATATTTTAATATGTGCAATACTGTTTTAGTATGGGTAAGAGTTGACAGGATTTGTAAATTCATACTAAATGTAAGTGAAACCATAGATTTTGAATACGCTACGCTTAAAACTAGTTTTTAACAGCACTTTCAAAGAAATGACACCTATTCCTCAAAAACAATTAACGTCCGCCATCACATTTAAATCCGCATTCGCCTCTCCTCTCGCTCACTCCGTCTTCCTTTTCATACACACATCTTAGGTTCCATTCGACACTTTACACTAAAACTTTTGTGGTTTCAGTTACCGCAAAAACGTTGAGCGACTACGGACCTTGATGCAAGATCAGCCTCAGACTTCCTTAGAGCGCGCGGTGTGGTGGGTGGAGCACGTGATCCGACACTCCGGCGCACTTCATCTTCGCGCGGCTGAAGCTAATATATCTACATTCGACTATTATGAATTAGAATAGTATCATATTTAGTACTAGGAATAGCGATAGCTTTAACTTTAGTTTTTAGTGTAGCAAAGTTTTTATATAAGAGGTGTTTCAATGTGAAAGTGAAAAAGAACTAATAATATTTACTTTTAATAATCATAATCATAATCATAAATCTTTATTGTGGAACACAGGTATAAAACAAGGGTCTTATAAAATGTCATGCTAAGAACTAACCGTGTCCTGCCACTAGGGCGTACAATTAAATCATTTAAATATATTATCACGAGTATACCATTTAACATTATTATTATTATTATCAAATCTTGCAGTAAATAATTTACACCAAACCATTAATATATTAAGTACTATTATTATGCAATCCTACAATAAAATTCATTAAAGGAATAATAACATTTGTCGATTAAATAATTCACTAGTTTTGATTTAAAACAATTAATGTCATTTGTGTCTCGAATGGATTCTGGTATTCGGTTATAAATTTGTGGAGCAATACAAAATATGCTTTTTCTGAATAAACTTGAATTGGCACGAATTGAGCACAGTTTATTTTTATGGCGAGCCCGTGATCTAAATTCGAATTTATCTATGTTTGATTTAATAAATATGGCACATTCCAGAATAAACAGACAAGGAAAGGTCAAGATTTTCTTATTAATGAAATATGGCTTGCAAGAATCATCCGATTTTAGACGATACATAGCTCTAATGCAGCGTTTCTGCGCTCTAAATATCATTTCTCTGTCAGTACAGTTTCCCCAGAATATCAAACCATACCTGATTGTAGATACTACATAACTGTGATAGGCTGTTAAAACAGCAGATTCATTGACGATCAGTTGCAGCTGTGGAGAGCAAATGAGAACTGTCGCAGTCTTTTGCAAACATAATCAGAATGTGATTTCCATGTAAGTTCATTATCAATGTTAAGTCCAAGAAATTTAGTTGCAAGTGTTTTTTCAATTGGCATTCCTAAATAGTTGATGTCAAGATTTAAGTCAAGGTTTTTTTGAGTAAAGTACATATTTTTTGTTTTATTTAAATTAACTTTAAGGTTATTAGACTCAAGCCAAGAAATTATTAATTTAATAGATTCATTTATGTCAGTTTCAAGGTATGTCGGGTTTTTATTAGCAAATAAGATTGTGCTATCGTCAGCAAATAAAGTCATGTGATGGTCTGTTGCAGAAGGCAGGTCATTAATGTATATTAGGAATAATAATGGTCCCAAAACACTACCCTGTGGGACACCAAATTGAACCGTCCTGAGATTAGATCGACAATTTATTTCTATTTTGGTATTAGGATCTGTTCGAGTAATTTGAGTAAGCTGTTGTCTTCCTGACAAGTAAGATTCAATTAGTTTGTTAGCATTACCTCTTGCTCCATATGCATTTAATTTCTTTAATAAGATGCCATGATCTACATGATCAAAGGCTTTCGTCATATCCATTAACAATGCAATAGTTGGTAGTCCTTTGTCCTTATTATTGTATACTTAAAATCAAAAATCATAAACTGCCATATTAATGGATTTCCTCTGCCTAAACCCGTACTGTTGGGGGACTAGGATGTGATTGCACTCAAGAAAATTATACAAATTTTTGTAAATGATACGTTCAATAATTTTTGAAAAAACAGGAATAAGTGCTACTGGTCTATAATTATCGATAACATCACGCTGTCCTTTTTTGAAAATAGGTTTTATAATTGTAGTTTTTAATTTGTCTGGAAAGATGCCATTTAGTACACATAGATTAATAATGTGGCTTAGGACTAGGGATATAAATTGAGATACATCCTTAATCACAGTTGTCATAATATCATCATATCCAGTACTGTTTGAATTTTTCAATGAATTTATGACTTTATCTATGTCATAAGAAATGGTTGGTGTCATAAATATAGAATTAATATTATTATTTGAAATTGTCAAGTTATTGGTATTTTTATTAGATTTAATGTCATCAATAAAATAGTCGTTGAATGCTTTGGCTATGTCATTTGGATCAGTCAGTCTTTGATTATTTACATTTAATTCATATACACCCTCTTTGGGACAGTTACTATTTGTGTCTTTTATTATGTTCCATGTCGCTTTACATTTGTTGGACGAATTTAAAATATAATAGTTATTTTGCGCTTTCTTATTTAAATTTATTATTCTTTTGTATCGTTTATTGTATTGTTTGTACAGCGATTTATTGTTTAGACAAGGGTCAGACCGGTATTTCCATAAAAGGGATCTTTTGCGTTTGCTGCATAATTTTATGCCCTGGCTTATCCATTTTGGTTTCTGTTGGCTAAATATTTTTACTCTTTTTACGGGAAAGCAAAGGTCATAAAATAGTTTAAACAACTCGTAAAAGGAATTGAAAGCTTTATTTACGTCATCCGATTCAAGAACTTCATCAAAGTTTAGAGCACCGATGCAATCTATAAATTTATAACGGTTCTCTGCAGAATAATCGCGTTTTTCTATATACCAAAACTTCAGTTTACAGGTTGCCTTTACTGGATATTTCAGCAGTTGAGCGGAATGATCCGATAGTGCCAACTCAATCACGTCTCCCGTACAGCCTCTGATATCATGTATGATATTGTCTAAGCATGTTTTACTTGCGATGCGAGTTGGGATCTTAAACTGTGGTTTTAAGTTATAACTATCAAGAATAGTCACGAATTCTTGTGAGTATTTTGTGGTTTTGAGTAGATTTATGTTGAAATCCCCACATATTATCAGTTTTTTTCTTTTACGATTTATGTTTTCAATAATTTTATCCAGTCGAGAGAAAAATGATTCATGAGCTTTAGCGCCTTTAGTCGGAGATCTATACAAGCAAATGACAATTAATTTCAGTTGAGTTAACTCTACCGCGGAACATTCGATTATGTTAGGGATTGACTGAGCATTTATTTCCTTCAGTTCTTTGTATTGATGTTGGACGTTTACCAAAATACATGACCCACCGTGTCTGGATTTTCGTGAATAATACGAAGCTAGTTTATAATTTGTAATAGATAGACTGTGGACATCCTCATTTATCATATTGTGCTCCGTAATACAAATGACATCGACAGATTTTCCATCAGTAGACAAATTATCCAGAGACACTAACAACTGGTCAGATTTACTTATAAGTCCATCTATATTTTGATGTAATATATAAACATAATTATGAACGAAAAAAGTTATTGTCACTATTACATAAATTGTCATTTAAAGTATTACAATTAGTCTGGACTTCGTCATTACAGCTTTTATCGCCTATTTTCATTACATCAATAAAGGAGTCACAATCTATGGTATCAAGATCAGTTTGCTCGCGCAATATAATATTATGAGGCACCTCGCAAAAAATTACATTGGTGTTCGTTGTATATTTACAAAGTTCTCTAACATAGAATTGAAATTCTCCAGGGTGGGAGTCATTAGTACCCCCTAGTATAATAACAAAGTCATCGAAAGTAAGTTCGGAGACAAAGGTTTTATATGTTCCTAGGACTTCCTGCATTCTAGCTCCTGGCTTCCAAAAACAAGTTACTGAGTAATTAGAGCCCACTAAATCCTGCAATGTTTTTCTTACATTTCGTCCCTGTTGGTCAGCTATTACAAATATTTTCTTCTTATTCTTTGTAACAGAGGGCTTATCACTTTCACTCGATAGAAGCTTCAAATTCTCCGAAGTTGTGCCACTATCTTCAGATAAAACTAGGTTCGTTTTATCATAACTCTTATGCTCCGAACCTTGCTCCAATGCTGGATATGTATTTTGTTTTGGATCATTCTCCGCCGTTAACATATTCTGTTGGCTTTCTAATGTACTCGATTCGAATTTCTCCTTGGTCGTAATTAGGTTTTCTAGTGCTTCAATTCTGCTTAATGGTTTTCCCAAGTCCGATTTTAACCTTATGTTTTCGGTATTTAGGTTTTCAATTTCTTGATGCGCATTCGACAGATTTTTACCAAGAGTATTAATTCTTTCATTTAACTCACTGAAGCATTGGCTGTCATTTAGCAACGACGAATTCGGAATACTTAGCATTGTAGTATCCAATAGTGAAGAGTTATAACTACTTGTATCATGCAAAGAATTGGAGCGTTGTTTTTTCCGATGAGTTACGTTGTTTGTTTCTTCCATCTTTGTTTAGGCAGTAATTATTGCGATAAAACAATAACATTAAATACTTACAAAAAAACAAAAATAAATAAAACATTCTACGCCTTCCGAGGTTCGAACCCGCGTCTGTCGGATGCTCGTGGGATTGAGTCCGTGCCTTAGACCGCTGCGCCACGCCAGCTTATTTCGGAGCTTCGAAAATTACAGTATCATGTTACGCAATGCAGTTTGTGCTTTTTATTCGAAGAGGGTCAATGACACTACACCTTTTTTTAACGAAATGGACGGTAGCTTTGAGTCACAGAATAAGCTACTGTATGATCACAAGGTTGTAAATAGGTCACAAAAACACTCCAAACACAGTTTATTATGCGTGATAACAGCACTGTTTACAAATTGGTCCATTATGTACACTTATTTTCATTTTTAACACACGTACAGTCACTCTTAATATTTTTAAAACGTTAATATACACGGAGACGATGTTAACTACGACAAGCGCGCGCGCGGGCCAAGTCAATCGAACTATAACTATCAATTTTGCTATAGTTACACACACTGGCTGATTTATGTTTGCACTAAGCACTAAATGAATGTGAAAATTATTACAGTCATTCCTAACATTTCATACACTGCAACTGATATTATTAAAATACAGTCTACAATCGACAGTCTAAAACTCTGTTGAAAGCTTGATTGCTAGGTATGGTGCAATATTATCGTGCCGTAACGTGTGGGGACGGCCGTAAAGAATATACTTTAAGTAAGAGGTGACTAATTCCTCTAGCACAAGACGGGCAGCAGCGTCTTCGTGTGATATCCTATAAAAACTGCGCTCACCAACTCGCCTGCCAAGCGTGGCGAGTATTGGCAATCCCCCCAATGATAATCATTGGCGTAGGCCTTTGTTCAGCAGTGGACGTCTTATGGCTGAAATGATGATGATGATGATGACTATCTATATCAATCAATAGTATTGATATATTTTAAGCAATCGATTGTATCGATACTATCGATAGTGCTATCGATTAGACACTGTTGATTTATGACCATGCCTCATCCCTATCTTAAAGCAAAGCAGTGATTCTGCCAATATCGAGTGTATTCTTGTTAAATAGTCAAAGCTTGACATGGTTCACAATAAATAACGGGTGTTTAGTTTTTATTGCTTTTCTGGGAATTCAGTGGCTACTCTTCCCGTAGAAGCAGGTTTCAGGACGCTATCGGGTCTAAAGCAAGTTGTCTCGAGACAAGTCACTTGACAGTCGATGCGGCGTTGAATACAATGATATTTCAAATCTTTATCACTTCACCAAACATTAGAACACAAACTACACCAAACTTGCACTCTTAAGCTCTTGATGATAAATAAAAACTATTAACCCCAAACTCAAATTTAGTTTGATAGTATTCAGTTTGCAGTCTATCTTTTTTATTTATTAATTTGTAACTGTTATAATCAAACCTAACCTAAATGAGGTAATTGACCTAACTTTTTTTTTACTAATAGGTACAATAAAATAGTTTGTAAAACTATGTTACCTAGTAGCTAAACGCTAATTGTAAAATGTGTAAGTAATCGGGATTAACTGATGATGTATAAAATGAATTGATTGATTATGAAATCAAAATAATATTTTTTGATACTTTTTTATTTCTTTTCCATAAAATCCATATTAGCAAAATGGCAAAAAAGACGCAAATATAAAAAGAAGAATATACAATTACTTAATTGATTAAACTAAATAATGAAAAAAATATACGAGTACATAATTTAATAGATATAATTTTGTAAAAAAAATACAATTTGTGGGCTTATTAAACAATGATATATAGTGTAAAAGAAAAGGTTTCTAAAATGGAGCGTTTGACAATTGATATCACGTGGCAAACGTTTTGAAGTTAAGCAGTGCTTGAGTATTTAATTAAGTAAATTTGTGTATTGAAATCTATGTAAATAAATAGTTTGTCAAATGAATGATCTGTTCAAAAGAGAAAGTATGTCTATTAAAGGCAAGTGAAGTGTTATTTTAACATAACAATTGTTTAAAGAACTTGTATTTGTATAAAAATCAAGTTACGAATTATAATTTTGTTTATCGTTGGTTGATCAACAACAATTTGTACATTTAAAAGTTTTGTTTAATAACCAGTAGTGTTGGTGAAATGAAAGGATATCCATTTTAATACTTATACATATATATATATTTTAATATTACATAATACCCTCAATGGCAATGCTGGAAGCATTGCCATTGAGGGTATTAACCGAAATTAAATAATTAACTAATTTCAAAGCATGACAACCGCAAATAGAAGTGGGTCGAATATTTAAGCTACGAAGTGCAGTTTCAAGTTAATGCATGCTAATTACGAACCACGCGGAGTACAGTCACCCTCAAAAATATTGAATTAAATTTAAATTCACACCCTGAAGACTTAAGTGCTAATGCACCAGATATTTTAGGGAAAACTGTACCTTAATGCTGCACTGACAATTTTAGCCTGATGGCGTCACTAATGAACCTTCAAACTTTAACTGAATCAGAATAGCTACAACGTTGCAATGCTATGTGTAAAGCTAGTAATTAGTTTTACAAAATGGGCATATTGGTACAGCATTCCCACTAATCCTCAGTTTAGTCATCCTTCAGTAGCTTGCACTAGTCTTGCCAAACTATCGATAATTTAACTATCGAGAGATGACCTTGAAATTTAGTTATACTATCGATAGTATTTAAGCAGCAACACTAGCGTAAATGACAGAGCCGTGACAGAGATGCTTTTGTTACGTGAATGACGTCAAAATGTATTCTCTATAGTATCTATAATATCGATTAGTCATCCAAAAGTAGCGTGAACTAGTCTTGCCAGTATCGATTAAAAACTTTTAAGTATTTGACATTCAGATAACAATACAATAATTTGACACCGTCATGCTTATCTGATGATGGAGTCAAGAGGTGGATCGTGGAACTCTTCAACAGTTACTAGTAAAACCTTCGTGCTTGGGCTCATAGATAGATAGATACTCTTTATTGTACACCATACAAAGAAGTTACAATTTGTGTTTACAGAAAGATGCACAATTTAGGCGGTCTTATCGCTTAAAGCGATCTCTTCCAGACAACCTTCAGGTAGAGGACAGATAAGAAGAAAGGGGAAAGTGGTGCGGAGAGCTTAGTGTAAAATTTAATATACCTAAAGGATAAATATATAAGTCCAGATAGAAATGAACATAACAATATACTTACATTCATAACAATAATAATATATAATATAATATTAAATACATACAATATACATATATATAGATATATACATAAAATGATATGATACATGCCAGGAAATATCGTGACCAACAATGACCGTTGACAATATTAAAGAAGGATAGAAAATGGTTTGTATGTCAAGACGCAAGAAAATGTGCTTTAAGCCGACCTTTAAAGATATCAATCGATTCGGATTGCCTTATAGGTAAAGGTAAGGAGTTCCATAAGCGTATGGACTGCACAGTAAATGACTGAGAATAATAGTTAGTAGAATGGGGAGGAAATTGGAGAAGTCGTTTTTTGGATGACCGCATGTCATGACCCCGTGGTGACTGCAGAAATTGAAAGCGCTCTTTTAGATACGGGGGTGACTTTGGGTTAAACAATATAGTAAACAGTAGCGAAATAATGTGCATGTCACGTCTAAGTCGGATAGGGAGCCATTTAAGCCGAGTTCGGTATTCGGTTACATGATCATACTTCCGCAGTCCAAAAACCATACGTATGCAGAAGTTTTGTAAGCGCTCAAGCTTGTTAAGGAGATTTTCGTTTAAATCTAAGTAGCAGTAGTCTGTTAAGTGACGCTGCTGCTGCGAACATTTTCCTGCTGACTTCCATAGTTTGAGTCGTCCAAATGAGTGCGCTATCAATATGAATGCCGAGGTTCTTCACAATTTTGCTAAAAGGAATTTGGACACCGTCAAATGTAATGGGTTGCAAGGCCGGCCAGTCTATCCTAGCAATTTGCCTAGAACCTCCCACAATTTTTTTGTGATTGAAAGGAGTTTAGGAGTTGATGAGTGGATAGGAGTTGGTGATAGACAACGCGCTCCATTACTTTGGAAAGAAAAGGTAATATTGATATGGGCCGATAGTCCGAAAACGAAGTAGGGTTACCTTTTTTTGGAATAGGGATTAAATGGGCATCTTTCTATAATGTTGGGAAGACGCTTGAGGAAAGGGAATGATTTAGAATATGGGAGATGATTGGAGTAAGGATATCCAGCAGTGGTATAATCATGTTACGACTCACGCAATCGCTTCCGACTGCATTAGAGGCAATAGATCTAATGTTTCTCTCAACATCACAATCGGATACTTGACTAAAGCTGAAAGATTGATAGTCAGGAGTTGGTAGTGACGAAAGTTGACTAAGTGTGTTTATTTTTGTTGTACTATCAACAGCGACAGATGTGGAGAAGTGCTTATTTAAAAGGTCAGTATTGATATTTTTAGAGACAGGATCATTACGTGTTTTTCCAACTCCAATAGACTTGAGGAATCTCCAGACTTTAGCTGCTTTAGCTTTATGCTCATTTGATTCGTTTTCACGAGTTCAATACATATGTGTGTTTTATAGTTAGAACAATAATATTATTATACTTTTTAACACACTTTTATTAGCTTTGAAACTAAGTAGGTAACTATGTAATCAAATCTTGTAAGTAGTTCTTAACCTAGGGGAAGTACGTACAAAATGATTCACTGTTTTTATTTATATTCATATATTTCTAATTAATGTCTTTACAATCAGTCTTTTTTTTCCTTTTGTCTATTACTTTTTATTAAAACAATTTTAAAATTTTAAATTAATTAGGAAACATAATATTGATTATATGGAGCAAAACCAACAAGAACAAAAAATTATATTTGGTCCATATAGTATGGGCAAAATGACGTTACAAATATGGACATAATGACATATTATAAAATTAAGCACAAAGTTTATAAATAAAATGTTTAGTCTTCTTATGGACATCAGCACATGATGCATGAGCCCAGCGAATACAAGTCATGCATTGTAACCGGTCTTCTCCAGGTTTAGAACGCGAAAAAGTACCACTACAATAAATATGTCATTTTGTCCAAAATCCTCCGGAATAACAATAAATCCACAATTTCCTGACAAAACCATTATTCAATTTGAATCTTGCATAAGTTAAGCGTTAATATACACTGTATCGATATTAGTTAAAATAATTAAGAAAATAATACAACAAAATCACGTTTGGACCTGCAACTCCGGCGCGACTGAGCCAAGATAAGCCGGAATTTGACAGGTTTGTAAAAATGGCCGACGTCACTTGACACGGACGTGATTTCCGTCATTCTGCCCGTGTATATCAGTTTTTACGCACTTCCCCTACTTTTAAATGACGTATCAGACATCTTTTGTCATGCCCTGCGTGTCCCTACACCTGCACACGCGAGGATCTCTACAAGGCCACTAATAGTGCTATATCGGTGACTGAGTTTTGGTCCTCACATATCGTCCCTCGCTTGACTAACTGACGTAACTAAATAAAAAACAAAGTTATCACAGAGTGACGTAACGATTTTAAAAGTAAATAAAAAAATTTATACATATAATATATAAACCAAATACTGTATGCACACTGATGCTCTTTTCTCTGTATGTATACAATAAACTTGTATGTAAGACGCCCCTAGCATTTTCTACTGCCCCAGATATCAAGTTCTAAACAGAAAAGTGATTTTTTCCGATGCTAGTTACGACACTTAGTCATGCAAGAACGATATATGAAATCCTGAGTCGACACGCAAGGAAGACTGACGTATCGGTTTGAAACTTTGTAACACACACAAATTACAATAATTTGACACAATAGTATTTTTCGTGATGATTTAGATGGACCTTAAGATGGTTTTCGCAACACTATCATTTACATTCAAATTGCTACATTCTGTTTAACTCCAACTTTAATAAATGACTGAACTAGAACATTCCAGGCGACTGGAAACTAAAACACAAACAGAAACTAGTTGTCTAGTAAGTTAAATCGAGTTGATTAATACTAGTATGTAAACTTCACGTGGTGAAAGGCTTGATAAATTCACACAGTTCTGTATGAACATTGTTGTGATAATATTTTGTTGAGTTGGGTATATTTCCTAGAATAATAAATTAAGTATAAGATGATTAAGCAAATAAGGTACTGAGCTAGGGCTTTCCAAACTGTGGTATTCGCATTTTTTAAAAATTAATATCAATTAAAAAATAAAAATTCTTCGACCTCCGTAGCCGAGAGGCGAGAATATCGAACTTGGTGTCGCTATCTCTGAGGTCCCGGGTTCGATTCCCGTTCGGTCAATGTAGAAAAATAACATTTCTATGTTGTCTAAGGTCTGGGTGTTGTGGTACCGTCGTTGTATCTGATTTATGTAACTCAAGTGCTTAAGCTTACTTATAATTACAATAGGATCAGAGAAATCTATGTGATGTTGTCCGATATTAAAAACATTTATTTTTATTCTCTATTTCAATCAATTCAATGGAAACTTTTGTTTCTTTTATAAGGTGTATAGTAAAAAGTATCGATTATCTATCAATCTATTTTAAAATAGCTCTTATTCTGATGTTAATCTCTTTTTTACATCTAATAACATTTTAGATTTGTGTTTTTTAAGATTCTGATATCATTTATTGGAATTGTCTTCGCTTTTTATGCACATTTTTATTCGTCAAGCCGATTTCATTACACGAGGCTATATCAAAACACACAAACATACGACCTTAACTATAATTTATACCATTTACAAAAACAACGTTTCGGTAAAACAAAATCTATAACATACACTTAACTCAGTTCTTATTCACTTTAATGTTAATTATTCCTTTTTTAGACGTACTTCTTCTTTTAAACTTTAGAGTTGATCCAATATGATATTTTCAACCGACTTCAAAAAAGGAGGAGGTTCTCAATTCGTCGGTATCTTTCAGCGATCATTCGTTACTGCGTTGACCGATTTCGATAATTATTTTTTTGTTTGAAAGGTAATATTTTCAGAATGGTTCCATATAAATTTGGTTAAATTCTGATGATGGGATCTATAAGAAAATCATCAAACATTGCATAAACTCCGTACCGCGCCAACTGATTTTAGTATCTATCTTACCTATATCTCTGCCAAATGTGGACCGATTTTGATGATTCTTTTTTTAATGAATAGCTTATACTTCAAAGATACTATAATGAAACATTTTTGGAAAAAATTTCACCCCTAAGGGTGGAAAAATAGGAAATGAAATCGGTGTTCAGCACTTAAATTATGTTTGCACTCGTAAGATTTGTTTTGATTAGGATTTATCACTAAAATGGATGAAATAAGTTAATTTTATAAAAAAAATAAAAACCGACTTCAAAAAACTAAAACGCTAAAAATAATCTTAACACTTAAGTACCTAATCAGCTACTTTTGGAGTCGGTGCCAGTCAATGAGAGACCAATGTTTTCGTTTGCACCGACTCCAAAAGTAACTGATTAGGTACTTAAGTGTTACGATTATTTTTAGCGTTTTAGTTTTTTGAAGTCGGTTTTTATTTTTTGATTTAAGGTTTATCAAAACTTGAAAACATACAACCTACTGCGAGACAGTAAATCAATTATAAAATAAATTTATCAAGCATATTTGCTTTTAGAAGATTAAAACCTATAGGACCAAAGTTATTTTTACAAAAACAAATAAACACAAAAATAAATACAGGGTGGTCCAGGCCAGATGGATACAAAATTTTTTTAGGTAGTCGGCTTAGGAACCTATTTGTACCTGCCAGGAAAAAATCGCTTGTCAGCGGCTTACAAGATATGATTTATTTTTTTAATTTTAGAAATATCACCACTTTTAATGTTTAAATAATTTTTATTTACTTTTAAAATTAAAAATTCTATAATTTGTTTATATTAGGTGCTTACTTAGACATTGCACTATCTCAGAAAAAAAATCAGACTGATCTGCAAATTTGAAGTGCACCCTGTATACATAAAATACTCAAATCAGTTCTTTTTTAATTTAATGTTAGTCTTATAAAGTTTCTTATAAATGTATATTACTATACTTATAACTAGAGTTAATGCTACTACTATTCCTGTTAATATATAAGCTAGTAATTCTAATTCAAAATACTCGAATGTAGATATGTTAGCTCCAGCCGCGCGCAGGTGAAGTGCGCCGGAGTGCCGGATCACGTACTCTGTCCACCATACTGCACGCTCTAAAGGCGTCTGAGGCTGATCACGCATTAGCGAGCGAAGACGCACAATGTTTTTGCGGTAACTGAGAAGAAAAGCCTAAGATATAATATTATGGTATTTGATTTTGAAATGGAAACACAAATATCAAAAGGGGATCAAGCCCTGAATAGCCCTTGAACGTAAACTATTTGTAGCAACATCTATCTCGCCACATATAAAACTGACGTATCCTACATCGCGATATTAAAGTTATCGGAGCGATTGAACCATATATACAAGAACCCGACAAACCACCATCGGGCAGTAGCCCACCAGACACAATACCTGTCTGGTTGGAGGATCCTCCCTGTTCAATGGTGGATGAGGAACTCAACACCCTGTTCCTCGCACCCCCAAACTGGTGACCCCGAGCATGAACGTCAGCGCAGCCTTCGCAAAGCTACGTTATCGTGACGTCATCATCACTTCCTCCTCAAGATTTCGAGCAGAGCGAGTCATACAGCCAGCCAGCATCCACTACTACTTCGGTACGTTCGGTGAATATTTGGAAACTTTTTTTAGTCATGGCAAGCAGATAATTTTATCTAAGTAAGTATAATTTATAAGGATCATACTCCAAAAAAAAACCGACATAACATAATAAAAGTGAAGACTACTTTTAAAGGGTTACCTATTTTAAATCCGAATTGCTTTAGTACGAATTTTATTTCTCCGGAAACTTTTTGTCCTTTTTTCATTTTCCATATTTTTATTATACCGAAAACACAATTGACATATTGCTGATATTCGGATTTTCGATTGTTATTTTTTTAAATTTTATGTTTTGAAATCTTACTCAACATTTGCCAAAGCTATTAATGTTAGACAATTTAGTTTCCAGAAAAATGCTTCCAATATTATAATAATTAATCCTTCATCCTTATCCTTAGTTTTTACTGATTAAGTTAGAAATACAAATTATTGTAAGTAAAACAACGGTAAATCGAAGAAAAATGGTTTTGATAATCGAGTATCTGTTTTTCTGGAAAATGAAACATCGGTAAAATAAATGTATTACTTACAACATTGTTTTTTTTAAAATACCTGGTAATCAAAACTTCGTTAAACCGTTTTCGAACTATTGAAATTCGAATAAAGAGTTTCGAAAGTAAGATATGTTACCCTTTTAAAGCTGATTAGAACGAAAATTACCAAATTTAAGAAAAAAAAAACTTGAAAACTACGGGTATATTTGGATAGCCCTGAATGTAATGAATCCAAAAAAAAATTGGTAGTTCTTTTGGACCACATATTAAATATTTCCTGAATATTAAAAAAAAAAAAAAAAAATCTACCACTTTGTCTGTTTTATTATGTATATGTAATAATAATTACAGCTTTTTAGTACTACTAAGAGTCTGAGTTATGCAGCGGATAGACAGACAGACGGATGGACATAGCTTAACAACAAGGGCGATACCCTTTTGACTACGGAGCTCTAAAACCTCATACATTTCCTGCCACCATAAAGAGAAGAGACGTATCAGCCTGCCTAGCATGAGCACTAAAACACGATACACCATTTTGATTTTTTATCGAAACAGCTTAATATGTGACGGCGTTTTAACATGGCGGCTATATCTCTCATATTTTTAAAGTTGGTGTCGATATATCGCTATATCATATCATATCGTGTTTTGGTAGACATGCTGGGGGCTGACATTACAAAAATATTTTTTTGGGAAAATACTAATTGAAATGCGTCTTTTTTCAGTGATTCCGAATAAGAATGTAACTCAATTCGTAAAAAAAGTGACAGATACGTCCTTTTTCCTTATGATTGATTTATAATTATTGAGGTTATCAAATTCATTAATCTTATCAATAAAAACAGTATTTAAAACAAGAAGCCATTCTTTATCAAGTACTAGGTACAAATATACTAACAAAGTGGTTGTACTCAATGTCTTACCAAGAGACTGAAAACTTTATAATGAAAACTTTAAAATGAAAACTTTAAAATAAATTCCCAAAATTTTGTTTTGCTTCTTTTTAAGACTATGTATTTAAAAGATACCGACTGATTGAAATGCTAAGGTACTCTAAAACTGTATAAAGCCTGAGGGTGGAGACCTGGTGGTCTGTAACTCAAGTATATTTTTACTCATCATAGATCACCAGACTCCACAAACAAGTAATTGACTACGTAGTTTACTTTAGTTTTAAGAACTTGCTTGTTTGTGGTGAGAAATAAATATATATTTTATTATTATTATTATATATTATTTCAACTCACGTATCATCTTGTAGAATCGTATTTATTCCCCTATTAAGATTATCTTCGGTTACTGTTTCGATATGAACTATGACGCCGATTCCATGGTACAAGTATTGCTCTGCATTAAACTCTTGGTCTCCAAATACTGGCATACCGAGAAGAGGCACACCTGCTGTAATGGCTTCATCTGTTGACTGCAGTCCACATTGGGTTATGAATAGCTTAATATTTGGGTGCCCTGTAAGTAATAAAATAAATGTATATGTTACAGCCAAAGTAATAAATCCGGATATAATAATATATTAACTAGCCAATATTTATAATGTCTACTCAATTTAGATAAAGTGATAATTGACACAGAATTAATTACATTAACTAGCGATTCTATATAATATCTTCGAAGACTTGGATAATGTGATAAAACAAGTAGGTATAGGTAAACATTATAAAATTATATTTCAATTTGCCTTAAGCATACCTAACTATATGTATAGCAATATTATACTGTTATTTGAAAAGTAATAATTATAATGAAATGAAATATAACGAACGTTGGATAAATGACTTTGATAGATGTTGTTACTTATATAATTACAGTTTAATAGATAGACAATAGTCTTTTTTTTGTCTACCTAGTAGTCTCGGTTCGGATCGTTTTTTAAATATTTTAGACTCGATTCAGAACCACAGCCAAAAATTTTACAGCTAATTATTGCAGCCAGTCGTAAGCCGTATTGTAAGTGTATATGAACGAAAGTTTGTTTAACAATTACTGATATAACTTTACTGCTCATCTCATACTACAGGAATTAGTCGCCTCTTACGACACGCTTCCTGTTAGCGATGAAGAAGTGTATTATTTACGGCCGTTCCCACACGGTATATTTATTATAGTGTCTAAATCCGGTGTTAAATATCGATATATAGTTCAACCGATATTACCCACCGCTATATATGTCAAAATTAGTTCTGGGGTCAAACACTAGTGGCGCTTCAAATGGAAATAAAAATTTTGCTGTCATTTGTACGGGATAGCCAGTCTATATACATTTCTAAGTCAATGGTTAGACCGTATTTATTACTTTAGCTAACTTTAACCCGCTATTATGAATAATATCCTGATAGTGATTAATTTATCACATTGTCTAATCAATTTTGCTATTATACATAATGACCAGTCATTATGTATAACAGCTATTTAATCACTATGACTGTAACATATTATTATTATATACTAATAACATTATAAAGCTGAAGAGTTTGTTTGTTTGGTTAAACTCTCTTATCTCAGGAACTACTGGTTCAAATTTTAAAAAAACTATTGGGGTTGGATACAAACACCATTTATTTTGCCGGATTTCATTGTTGCTAGTTAGATATTTATAAACAAACTAGCGACCCGCCTCGGCTTCGCACGGGTGCAATGCTGATACTAATATGTACTACTAAACATACTTAAAGGCACGCGTCGCCGGTTCTCCGGCCGGTACCGTCGCAACCGCTATGTCCCTGCATTTTAAATCTATAATATTTTGGAAAATATTCATTTAAATTACAAGCTGTTTAGGGTCATATTGATCTATATTAAATGCACAATGTATTTAAGGTACTTCATTAAATAAGGATTAATGCTGCATTGCTTAAAATCGCTTCGTAAATAAGCAATTATTTCTCGTAAAAAGTAAAGGATAAAAAATGGTTATTGTGGGTTATCCTTAAGAGACAGTTATATACCATCGCAGATTTTTTTGTAGACCTTTTTAAGTTGTACGATACTGTAGTACATTATTTTGATCTATCTCGTAGGGTTCAGCCAGCGTTTGCAATGTAAGCGCAAAAAATGTGTTATTTACGACATCACATTACAAACCTCTAAAATTATCAGTGTTTCTCTACTATATGATGCATTTATACATAAACCTTCCGCTTGTATCACTCTATCTATTAAAAAAAACATATCAAAATCCTTTGCGTAGTTTTAAAGATCTAAGCATACATAGGGACAAACAGAGGGGCTTTCCCACTTTGCTTTATACTATGTAGTGATGAAACACTAATATTAGAACAATTCTGTTTCCGCTTTTAAAGTTGCATATATGACTAAAGTAAAATCACAGTATTTAAGTAAATTATTTTCACAAAATAATGAGTTTTCTTTAGAATTAATTTATTTTTTAAATGGACGTTGTATTTAACTCCAAAATAAATATTTGAATTTTACAGATTCATAAAATATAAACGTTACTATTTAAATAATCAAAAATTTGTAATAACGTGACAAGTAGGTTTCGCAACGTTGTGCGATTGCGTTTTTTAATATAAAAACTTAACTAAAGGAAGCAATTAAGTACCTACCTAATCTAAAGTTATAGTAAACAAAGCGATTAGATTTCTGTATCGTGAAGTGGTTTTATATCGATAGTCTGTTTTATACAACAAATCCTTTTAATTTTTTTGACGTCATGGAAAATTTAGATTATAAAATTAAGTATTCAGCCTTTTGGCTAAACCCTATTATAAAAAATAACATAGACTGGGTTTAAGAATAGTTTATGCGCAGAATAAGTATTATGGGTATCAGAAAGTAAGCGTCATACAAGGCGCGTTAGTGCAAAACAAAAATCTTGGAATGCTCAGGCTTGAACTGGTCGCATGCACAGAACAGGTACGCCACGCTACGCTCCGCTACGTCGCATGTTCTGAGATTTCGTGTCCGTGAGCTATATCTAAGTCTACGTTTTGCTCAAATGCGCATTGTATCTGGGGGCACGGCAGTGCCCTCGCCAAGTCGAGCAAAAAAGCGGCACGGCCGTACCATCCTTTTCTTGAAGATGTTCAGACTATTTTCGACCCCACTTTTACTTTGTTGTGGATAAAACTAGAAGCCTGAGTTTTCAGTAACCAAGCAGGCATTGTAAAATCAATTTTAAATTTCATTCAATTTGAACCAGTAGTTTAAGAATTTTAACTAGTTAAAGTTTCTTCATTTTGTCACTTACTGACTGACCGATCATCAAAACTCTAAGGCACTTCTAGTAGACATTGAAGCTTCAAATTTAGAATATTATAATAGAATAATAGGTGCAGATAGGTACCTAGATACAATTATAGAAAAATTTAGGAGTATCTACAAAAAGAAATGAGATGCCATCAAAAACATAACTTGTAAAAAAATCATGGCTCGCAACTCAGTTCTTCTACCGTAAAAAGTTGTAAGATCCATGTAATACTAAGTCAGTTAATTTATTTAGTCCTTACATTAGGGTCCTTCTGTCCTAAGTTTCTAATTAGCTAACTACCTAATGTAAATAGCTTACCTAACAACATCTTATAGTGACCCTGACCATATCAATATTAAAAATCTTTTATAGTTTAAATTAAAAGATTGACATCGCAATCACACTAAACAATCTAATTTAAGATACATTGTGTTTTCATGCGATGGCCAAGTCAATTTGTTTATTTAAAATATAAAATACTTTTAATGTTGATATGGTCTCTATAAGATGTTGTTAGGTTAGGTAACTACGTAATAACTTACACAGACAGAAGGACCCTTAAGTAGGGACTGAATAAATTAACTGACTTGGTATTACATGGATCTCACAACTTTTTACGGTAAAAGAACTAAGTTCCGAGACTTGTTTTTTGTTTTTACAAATTATGTTTTGATGGCATGAAGCTTAATTTCTGATGCCTATAACTATTTTTTATTCTGTTGTTTGCTGGGACTAAGAAATATAAATATATGTTTGTCCTCTATGGGTTCCCAAGTCATTGATCAGAATGTGATAAAACTTTGGTGGGGTCTTCTGAGAACGCCCGAGGGTTTCTGAATTGACTTAAAGACCAGTCTGAATTGAATTAAGGACCACTCAAATAAAGTCGCGGGCAACAGCTAGTTTTTTATTCATATAATATAAGAGCGTTTATCAGTTCTAGACTAAGCTGTTGTTGTTTGTTCTAGTTAAGTTTGGTCATTAAAATGGATTCTAAATTCGTTTTTCTTTCAGGCAAAAAATAAATAGGAAAGGTAAATTACAAATTCATTGCATTATCAACAGATAAATTACGATTTTTTGCAACCATTAGTATCGATTCCAATTTGATACCTGACAATTCGTTTGCCAGCACTAATAAATTCAGCTGACCCATAGTTCTACATCGAGAGATTATGTACAAGATTATTAAATGTACGGACAATGGCAGGTTAACCTACACAATAAGTTAAAGGTTCAACTTTAAGTCCGGCATGTAGAGATCAATATCAATTCAGATAATTCGACTTTTTTCGGGTTTTACTTAAAACAATAAACGTAAGCACTTACTTAGGAGATCAGATTGCGGCAGCCATTTTGAAATCATTATATTTGGAGTTCGACCAGGTAGTTCGTCCTGGTTCCACTTCCATATGATGTTGTAGCGCAATTTCGAGAATACATTGATTAGAATTTGTATTCTCTCCGGGGGGAAAAGTCCGGGATCGACGTTAGACCCAAAACTGACATAAATGACGCCATTTTCTGATGCGTCTAGATACTTCTGTAGGTCCTGAAATATAAATAGTAAATTAAAGTAACGGTATTTTCAACAACAAAAACATATTATTTCGTAATTATAAATAATAAGATACTGGGAGTAAGAAAATACTAGGTGGCAGTTATAAAAAGACGCCAACTTTTCAACCGACTTCAAAAAAGGAGGAGGTTCTAAATTCGACTGGTTTTTTTATTTTGTATGTATGTTACGCGATTACTCCGCCAATTATGAATAGATTTTAATGATTCTTTTTTTGTTTGGTAGATCATACTTCAGAGGTAGTCCCATATAAATTTTATCAAAATTGATTTAGAACTTTTTGAGAAAATCAACAAATATATACCCAGATAATATTTTGGTTGTGGTTCTTGTTACCTATCTTCGACAAATATGAGCCGATTTTGATGATTTTTGTTTTATTGAATAGCTTATACTTCAAAGATGCTATGATAAAAGTTTGCAATATAAAAATCACCCCTAAGGGTAGGAAAATAGGGGATGAAATCGGTGTTCAGCAGTTAGATGAAATAAGTAAATTTTATTTAAAAAAATAAAACCGACTTCAAAACACTAAAATGCTAAAAATAATCCTAACACTTAAGTACCTAATTAGTTACTTTTGGAGTCGGTGCCAGCTGATGAGAGAGAGATTCAATGTTTTTGTTTGCACCGACTCCAAAAGTAACTGATTAGGTACTTAAGTGTTAGGATTATTTTTAGCATTTTAGTGTTTTGTTTACTCGCCTATTCGCTGTATTTGATTTTTGACTTTGGCCAAACTACCTTCCAGAACAACAACAAACAACAGTATATAAGTCATGGATGTTTATAATAGTATTATATATATAAGTATTTATAAAAGTACGGATAATCATACTTATGTTTATAACTAGTCGTCATAATACAAGCTTTGCTTAGTTTGGGGCTAGATAATTGGTGTGATTGTGGAAATAATTTATTGATTTATTTATAGTTAAAAAAACGAAGACGCACTATTAAATTATTCTCTAAATTTTATTTTTAAAATTTGGCACTACCTTGCAATGTAACCTTGTATATTCCATAGTTAGCTGTTAGTTTAATACTCTGTTTGATTCGATCTTGGAAGTAAAAAACCATAATCATATTTTTCATTTCAAAGGCATTGGACACGAATAGTAAATTATACTTAATGTATATAATAGATAGTAATTTAGTTCTCACATTTATTCAAAATTATATAAATTACACAAATTACCTTAGGTAGTTCCTTAGCTGGTTTCTGATGTAGTCCACCAAGGTAAATAACATTAGGAGGCACTGGTCGATTGAAATCCCAAAGAGGATGCACATTTAAGAATAGCATATCGACATTTTTTCTCAGTTCATCCAATTTTGGTACATCCGGACCATAAGTGCGCTTCATCACTTCATATGTGTACTCCTCAGTTTCTGGGTAAATTTGGTTGTATTTATACTCATCATAAAGTTCCTTCAGTTTTTCCCACAGTGTAAGGTTATAAACTCGTCGATGTAAAGGAGTTGGATAGAGAAGCGGATGCGAAACCGCACCGAACATTTCCAATAAAATAGTAAATCCGGCCAATGAACTAAATTGAATCACTGGTGCTTTGTACAAATGATACAGACCTAAAGCAGATTCGGCAAATGCTTCAACGATAATCAAATCAAATTGTTTCGATTTATCTTTTATTATCTTTTGCACATCTTCTGTTTTTAATTGTTCCTCAGTCAATAAAGCCAAACGCTTCGTTACTGTAACAAATTGACTGTGTTCTATTTTATTCCCCAGGTCTTTTATTAGTTTCCTCCACACATTGTAAGAAAGGTCATGTACATCTATTTCTGTTAGGTTTTTAGGAGCGCTTCCTTTTGGGTATATAGGGTCAGGGGTTATGACGACCACTTCGTGACCTCGTTTCGCAAGTTCCACACTAAGAGGCCTAAATACTACTTGGTGGCTTATAGATGGTGTTGGATAGTAAGCCAGTATCCTTGCTGTTTCACTGATACCTAGAAGACCAGTCAAAAATAATAAAATTGATGATATTTGCGTCATAACTGTAGCTCAGTTTCTAGTGTTGTGATTGTTATGCTCTCAGCACTATTTATTAAGAGGTAGATAATGATAATGATTTCTGCGCCGTCATTACCGCAATAATGTACTCGCGTCACACTCGTGTTTGTGTTCACTAGGTACTTATTATAAACTAAAGTCATTCGTTCTGTCTGTCTGTACAGGCTTAAGGCTAAAAAAACTGACGACTGTCTAGTGTGGTGGTTCGCGCTCCGGACTACAAAGCAAGCGGTTGCTGGTTCGAATCCCGCAAGGGGCAAATGTTTGTGTGATGAGTACGAGCATTTGTACCTAAGTCATTGACGTTTATAAAAGTATTTAAGTATTATTATCCGTTATCTAGTCGCCTTATTACAAGCTTTGCTTAGTTTGGGGCTAGATAATTGGTGTGATTGTGAAAATAATTTATTTATTTTATAATTTATAACAATACTGTTTTTGACTAATAGGAATACCTAAGAGGACGCTTTTGTATTATGTAATCAGAAATAGGTAAATGGGCTAGTTTCCCAAAAAAATCTAATTAGTCCGTAAGTTAGATTAACAGAAAATATCAGACACATATTTTTTTATTTCTCAATCAAACAATAAATAACGTAACGTCACGCCTTGCGACACTTTTTAGCAAAGTACTTAACACTACCTAGGCAAAGCCAGAACGTATTGCTAGTTAAGAAGGACATGAGTGACTATTACATTAATAACACATTTAGAAAATGAGTGTGCTCATTTTATTATCACTGTGCTGGATAACTGGACTGTGTGATAATATTTACCTATCAAGTACTCAACTAGTAGGAAACCGTTCTTATGAAACCGAGATAACTGCGAACAACTGTTTTTTTAAACCTTGACATTAAAAACGCTAAAATGAAGGTATATACGAAAATTGCCTTTTTATCTCTCATTCCGAGGTTGATCGCTAATTTGACTGAACTATCTAACGACATTTGCGCCCGTAGTAGCCAAAATCCCATAGAAAAAGGACGTTCCGATTTTCCCGAATTCGATAATTTTCCGGAAATCTTTTTCATATTTTATTTCTACTTAAACTTTGTCATGACAAATACGAACATAACAAAAAATAATTTGCCAAATAGGTGCAACCGTCTCGAAAGATGCGGCTACTTACACTAGGCAATTGATTTATATGTATATAAGTTTGAAAAACCGGCCAATGCTAGTCAGACTCGCGCACGAAGGGTTCCGTACCATCGTTATTAATATCAAGCAAAAACCGGAAAAAAAATATTTGTTTTATGGAAGCCCCACTTAAATATTTATTGTATTCTGTCTTTAGTATTTGTTGTTAGAGGGGCAACAGAAATACATCGTCTATAAACATTTCAAAGCTATCACGGTTCATGAGATACAGCCTTGTGACAGACAGACAAACGGACAGTAAAGTCTTAGTAATAGGTTCCCGTTTTTACCCTTTGGGTACGAAACCCTAAAAAATCGCTGCGAAGAGTACGCTACATAATATACAAAATATGTCATTATAAACACGTGCAATGCATTATTATGACAAACTAAAACCGGAATTAAAAAATATGCTAGCTATTTTACCTTCTATTTTCATGATGTTTCGACCGGACTGCACCGACTGGTCACAAGGACTGGAGTAGCGACGTCCTCACTCCGTTTGAGAAATGGATTCTTCACCCACCCTCATAAAAAGTATTATTGTTACGCTGAGTACCGTCGCACACTCACTCACTGTGTCCATATTCTGTGAACTAACTAAAAGGCTTGTCCGTATTCTGATAATTACTTTAGTTTTTAATTAGTGTTAAAACGCGAAACAATATTATAATAAACAATACATTTGACATGTTTAAAGATATTTTCTTTAATTAAAAAACTATTAACATTAAAAATTTAATTAAAAACCTAATTATTATGCACATATTCTTAACCTAAACTATTTATATTTACGCAGTCAGATATTTTATTATTAAGAAAGAAACTTATAAATAAAATATCTGACTTAGATAGCTGTTTATAGGAAAGGTGCCTAAAACGCTGGCTCCATTACCACGCTGGATAGCTAGGCTAATCCGTTGGCCTAGGTATAAGCCAGCCTTTGTATCGAGAGATGTCTCAACTAAACGCTTTGAAATCTCACGATACAACTTGTAGGCACTCGGTCCCCACGGTCCCAGAGTTTCCACTCCAAATGGTTCAAATATATAAGTCTCACCGAGACTTTCATACTTGCGCCGTTTGAGGTTCTCTGCAGAAATGGCAGCAGAACCCGCTTGCCAGTCGATGGAAGATGGGAAGGGGCTAAAGTGTCGACGGAAGTTGCGTCCCACACTAAGGGCCGACCCTTCCTTCAAGGAGCGAGGGTCATACCATCAGGACGCTTGCCATCACTACGTGTGAGATCGCTCGGTTCTAGAACGGCCGGGATACGCGCGCTGACAAGGGCCCGACGGATGACGTCGTTTAAACTGGCATGACGTGGGATTCTTCCAGCATGAGAGACCGTGGTGAGCAAGCTGATCGACAACCTTTTTTTTGTTGTTTTGGATCCGTCTTCACGATTAAAATTATTGTAATATTAGTACGTGCGCACGACTCTCGAATAAAGTGGTGACCAGTGGAAAAGACTTGCGTTAATTATATTAAATTCAATTCAATCCAGCGATTAGTAGATGGACGATTTTGCAAACATTCATAAATCGGGCATTTATGAAAGTTTGCAAAATCGTGCGGTTTTTCACAGCAGACTGATGATGAATTGTATTTTAGTTTGTGTTAATCTATAAATTATATATTTTTTCCTGATGTTATTGGCAGTAGTTATAATTATTGTTAAACTTTTAAAAAAGTAATGCGGTCTTACTTAAATACTGCCTTAACTGCGTTAATTTTAAGTTTTAAGCCACAGTTGAGTTTTAAGAAAATAGGCCCTCATGAAAGTATCAAAGAAAAACTTATTTACAAAAAAAAATCTGATTAAAGTCACTATTGTCAATAATTACCATTTAAAAAATCAGTACCTTCAAATCAAAATATGCGTGGTTACTTAACAAATTTAATAATTTAATTATACAGGTCCATCATCATCGTACATCATGTACACATACACACACACGTAACAAAAAAATAACAAATAACCGCCATTTTTTAATAGAAGGAAAAAAAATCATTATTACAATGGGTTTGTCGACAAAATTGATCATAATTATTACTGCACCCTAATGGGTCGGATACCGGTGACCAGACACACTGTGTAATATTTTGTGATGTAACTTAAAATTCACGGTTTTTAAATTATGTACCTTTATTTGATATTGACATTGATTTGATTGATTGTAACTTAATATCTCTTTAACGGCTGGAAATATTGATTTAGCTAACACTCAGGGTAATGTTTAGATCTTTTATGTTCCCGTGGCATGATTATTATTTCCTTATTTTATTATTTTTTCGCAGAAAAAGTCTCGGGCAAAAGCTAATACTACTAATAAAGGTTATTAACCATTTAGATCCATTTTTGCATTATTTATAGTTTTAAATTGTAAAAAACATTCCATATCCTAGTCTTAATTTGCGAGCAAATACTCATCATACAGTTATTGTAATTTACAAAAATTTACTAAGGCGCGTGAAGTTGTAGTACAGTACAGTACAGTAGAAGATGTACGTATAATCAGTAGTCACGAGTATTCATGGATTAGCTGCGAGTATTTTGATAGTATGATTTTAAAACTTATTACGACAGAATAAGTTATAAAGTGTATCTAACATTTCATTGCTCGTGACTGTATCTGCAGTTATCATCACTAGTAACTGTTAATTTCCCTAATAAACTGCGCTGACCTAAAAGGACAATGGGCTAGTTTCCTAAAGAAATCTAATTAATCCGTCAGTTGGATTAACAGAATATATTGGAAACGTATTTTTTCTTTGCTCAATTAAACAAAAAATGATGAAGATATAGCTCGTTAAAGTTCCGCGTAACGTGTGCTTTAATGTTCTTCTTTAATGTGCTAACTTTAATGTTCGTCATTTTTTGTTTGATTGACAAAAAACAAAATATGGGTCCAAAATTTTTTGATAATCTAACTGACGGACTAAATAGAATAATCTTTTTTAGACCCAGAAGACTAGCCTATTAGCCTAATAGTAGTTTACGAGTAAACAGTGATGTGTCGTAAGTCTGCTTCGCTTGTAGAATATTGCACACTATATCTTAACATACTTAAGTATCGCACATACTAAAAATATCTTAATTTACATATACGCGCGTACTATGTTTATTAAACATCACTTAAGTCTAAAGTCACGTGCGTTCTTTGGTAAAGTTGCGGTTATAAATTATACATCGTTATTATCTATTGCCGCTGAGCGCTGTTTGTTTTGTTTCTAAAGCTATTTAATATTCTTACACTGTTATATCAAATCATTAATTTACATCACAAACGTACCTATTTTTAAAACGCAAAAACTAAACTACAATTTGCTCACAAATTTTGATGCAGACACACAAAGTTTTCGGATCGAAGAATACGTCTACATATCGGTCATTAACCAGAACATATTAGTTGTAATGACTAAGATAATTTAAATGCTTTTAGTCGTCACGAATTGTATTTGAACGAGCTATTACAATGGGCTAGTTTCCTAAAAAAATCTAATTAGTCCGTCAGTTGGATTAAAAGAAAATATTGGACACGTATTTTTTTATTTTCTCAAACAAACAAAAAATGATGAAGATATTATATGCCGTGACGTCACGTGCTCACTTTGATGTGCTTTATCTTCGTCATTTTTTGTTTGATTAACAAAGGACAAAATATGGGTCCAATATTTTTTAATAATCTAACTGACGGACTAAATAGAATAATCTTTTTTTGACCCAGGAAACTGCAAGCGCCTAGGTTAGCGTCTTGTGCTTAGCTGCAACTTTTTCCTAGCTAGCTACAATACATCGATACAAAAACATAAAGTAGGTGAGTCAAAGATAAATGATAAATAATTTATTTCCAAGAACATGGTAACACAAGATCTTAGAGCTATGCACAAGTACAACATATTCTGCTATTGGTTTAGGCGTAGAAATGTTAATGTTACAAAATCTGCTATTACATTATTATTAAATTATACATTATTATTAATTGAGCATTGTGAAACTAAACACACAACTAAATACAGCATTATTTTCTCAAAAGTCGTCAGTTAACAGTCAAAAGTACAATCGTTCAAAGAGGAGCCTATCTCATTTATCAATATGACATGGTATACAACCAAAGGCAGGTAGTCACTTAGTAGAAAAGTTATATTTAATGGCTATTAGAAAATCTTCAAGTTTGTGCTTTAAAACGAATCATTTCATCCATTTTGACGAGTCCCATTCATATAAAAGCATGTTTTTTAGATTTTTTAGGATAATATTTTCTGGTTTATTCTATACTGCTCAAAAAAACCAAGCAATCGGACCAACACCAAAGTCGCGAAAGAAAGTTACTTTCCCATACTCAATATTCCAAAGTGGCGTTTTTTCTAGACAAATATACTTTTTTTGAGATGTTTCAATGTTGGACCGTAGTATAATCTCCTAAAAGGAAGTTAGTATTCTTATATTAAGTAAATGACAGCACTATAACACCTTAGAAAATTGCAAATCTGGTTTAACAGCCATTGCCAACTCTTTAGACCTAGACATAGATCAAGTAGCAGGTCGTCAATGAAATACCAATAATCTATTCTTATTTTAGTTCACTTCTCACTCCAAAAAGTTTTTTATACAAGAAATCATTTCAAGCCAAAGGACGTCCACTGCTGAACACAGGCCTTCCCCAATAATTTTCATTGGGGGGTATTGCCAATACTCGCCACGCTTGGCAGGCGGGTTGGCGAGCGCAGTTTTTGATAAGATTTTGCACGCAGACGCTGCTACCCGTCTCGTGCTACAGGAATTAGTCGCCACTTACGCCGCGCCTCCTGTTGGCGGTGGGGAAGTGTATTCTTTACGGCCGTCCCCACACGACATGTGCAAGTTCTCTTACGGTATTGTCCCTCACCACCAAACATGGCGTGATTTAGAGCTGTACATAAATTTATATACTATAAACATGTTATGAGAAGAAAAGAATAGCACGTAATGAGGAGAGTGATGGGTATGAGTATTGATGGGTGGAGAGATGAAGACAACCTAGGAAGAAATGAAAGGATTGTGTTAGGAGCGATATGACTGAGAAATAAGTGAAGAACTCGACGAAGATTCACATGATTGCATCTAAAAGAAAGACATACTGTGCCGACCCCAGATGACCTGGGAACAGGCAATTATGACGATGATGATAAACACCAAAAAATCTAGAGGTGGATACGTGCTCACGACCTAAGAATTTAAGCTTAGACTGATGACCACTAAGTTGCTAGCACTTAGCAATAGCTAATAATAAATATCTTAGGTAGATCTTTCACAGGTCTCTGATGTATTCTACCAAGGTAAACTACATTTGGAGGCACTGGTCGATTAACATCCCAAATAGGATATGCGTTCAAGAATAACATATCAACATTATTCCTCAATTCTTTCAATAAGGGCCAAATCCTTCTCTTTATACGCTTCATAGCATCCAAAACCAGTTCATCGTTATCGGAGATTAGTTTTTCAAAATAATAGTATTTGACGTATTTTTTTTCCAACAGCGTTTGAATATACAATTTTGTTGCCATAACAGATGGAAAAAGAAGCACGTGTGTCACAGCACCGAACTGTTTATAACTCAAAGAAGTTGAAGCTCCTGAACTGAACTGTATAATAGATATTTTGTACAAATCAGCCAGTCCTAACGCTGCCTCAGTCAATGCCCCCACTATTATCAAATCAAGATGATTTTCTTTCTTTTCTTTCTGTAAAACGTTTTGCACACCATCTGTTTTCATTTGTTCTTCCATCGCCACAAGAAGTGTTTCAAATATAACGTGAATAACACTGCTGTCTACTTTTTTAGTTTGTAATTCTAATAACATTTTCCGAAATAATCCATACGAACGGTCATGCACATCTACTTCAGAAAGATTTGCTGGAGCGTTTTCATCAAGACAGATTGGATCTGTAGTTATTATAACCACTTTATGCAGGACTCAAAGGCCTGAAAACTACCTGATGGCTTATAGATGGCATGGGGACTGATTTGGTATTGCATGGGGTAAGCCAGAATCCTCGCCACTCTATTGTGACAGACAAAACTAGTCAAGCACATCACGAATATAGCAAATCTGCACATGATGAATATTATTATCTTCAATTTTTGGTCGAAATTGATTTGGTCGAAAAAACTCATTTTATACAATGTAATGCATCGATTAAAAAGATAACTACTAGCACTGTCGCTATCACCTGATATAATTTTCTCCAATGAAGATAACACGAGTGATTCATAGCTCTGTAGTAATAGCGTTTTGATTACGATTTATAACCGATGTGAGTCTGTTACACGCGTCTCGATCGGGTCGCTAGGTTAATAGATTTCCATTCTGGCTTGTCCACACACAAGCATAATGCATATCACTATATGTGATCGCGACGGGACGAGGTCTCAGCGAACAATAGCGAGCAATATTCGGTGTGAGCGAGCATCGATTGGTCGAACACTGTTTAATAACTTACTAGAGGGTCATTCTTACTAATATTATTATCTAGAGTTAAAACCAAATTTATTTGTACGTTTTTTTATTTAATCTTTTTTACCAACCTAGGGTTTATTAAAATCGTCCACTATATTGGCTATCGGTTTTACGGCTAATGTAACTATATAACTCAGTGTAACGAACCCTTTAAAGTTATTTTGCTTTATTTCTTTTTTACACTCACTCGAATAATTGAAAGCCTATTTAGGTATGCACAAAATATTTTCTTATTTCAAAGCCATTGATGCCAACCACACCACATGCCTTAATGAAATGTAGAACGCAAAAGGCTGTTATACCTTGAAATTCTTAGAGCTAAAAATTGAAAATGGCCAAGTTTTTTATTCTGCGTAGCGGTGAGCGGAGCAGATAGCGGATTTATCTTCGTTTACTGATTGTTGGTAAGTTGATTTAGATAGTCCGTTAACTTATAGTCCATCCTTTACAATAGCAATAGTACAGAACAATAGCAGTACAACACAACCTAGTTGTAGTCATTCTTTTAACACCGCTCGAAATACTCATAATGAGAATTTTTTTTTGTTAGAACATAATCGTATAAAGCTAAATCATCACTTTTGGAGCTGTACTTAAAAAGAATAAATAACGAAAACTTGAAAGTATGAATATAGTTTTAATATGTCAAAACATTTTCCTATGGCATGGGTTCAGGGGAGTTATGTTGATATTATTATCAGATTACGGTCGATTAAAGATTTTTAAAAATCAAGCTTCTAAGTTAACGCAATCAAAAGATACGGATATGTATAATTTAATTATTTAAAAGTCTTATTATTTTACAATGTAGACAATGTACAAACCCGATTTAAGTTGTCTGGCACAAACCAAACTTGTTACTAAATCCCCACCCGAATGGTAAAAGCCAGTACGTTTTACAGTAATTAAGATATTAAAGAGGCGAGTGTTTTGAGCCGTTTCGTGCATTCATTTGGAAGTGTAAAAGCCTGGCATTTTCAGGTTAAGCCTCGTTCTGCTGTTTCTGGTCTTATAATGTAAGCATTTTTGTTTTTATTAACAACAAATAGAAAATACTTATTAACTAGCCATAGGCAGCAGTATATTTCTGTCTGATGGTGACATAACAAAAACCTGTGTATAGGTACTAAAGTCGATACGAATAAAGACAATTATTTATTTAAAAAAAAAACATTACTATTTTTAATTGGCGGCCCTGAGTGCGGCAGTGTGAGACGGTAACTCATCTCAATTTTACTATATTTCATATTCATATTAATTTGTTTCATCTTTAGGTAATACAATACACTTAAATACGTCCTTTTACAAAATACATTTTAAAATAAATTATAACATAACCCAAAATTCATCATCATCATCATCATTTCAGCCATAGGACGTCCACTGCTGAACATAGGCCTCCCTCAGTGACTTCCAGATTGACCGGTTGGAAGCGGCCCGCATCCAGCGGCTTCCTGCAACCTTTACCAGGTCGTCTGTCCACCTTGTAGGTTGACGTCCTACGCTGCGCTTGCCGGTACGTGGCCTCTATTCTAGAACCTTTCTGCCCCATAGGCCGTCAGTTCTACGTACTATGTGCCCCGCCCACTGCCACTTCAGCTTGCTTAGTTGCTTATCCGTTGGGCTATGTCAGCGACTTTTGTTCGTTACGAATCTCCTCATTCCTGATTCGATCTCGCAAAGAAACATCGAGCATAGCCCTTTCCATAGCACTAGCCAAAATTATTAATGCATTACACCGTATGTGCACTGCATGAGGTTCTTGTCGGAGCGCCGTCGGCGTATGCCTGTGGTCTCTTATGAATGACGGCGCATCTCACTTTTTCTTTTCGGAAATGTTTAAGTATATTTTACTCCAGAAATACGACGACTGAAATTAATTAACATAAATTAGTATTTTTATATTGTTCTATAGACCTTATTTTTTTTAATTCGGCACTACCATGAAATATAACCCTGTATAGTCAGATAATAATAAGTAAATATTGGACAGCATCACATACATTGCTCTGACTCTAAGTTAGTAGCTAAAGCACTAAGATCAGATCGGTCACCCATCCGAACCGCGACGTGGGTTCTTTGACTTTTGTTATTATTGCGCCGCCACCACTGAGCTAACACCTGCGAATTGTACTTATTATAGGAAATTTATCGCAATATGATTAGATAAATACCATGCAAAATTGTGTCAAATCCACTGATGGTTCAATAATTTTTAGTGTATAAGAATATTTGTCAATGAAAGCACTGCGAGTGTTTAAGCACTACTTTTTCATAGCTCTTGTTAAAGCGCTTGTACTTAGTTTAGTCTAAATAAGTTAATTTTATAAAAAAAAAAAATACCGACATCAAAAAACTAAAACGCTAAAATAATCTTAACACTTAAGTAGCGTTTTAGTTTTTTGAAGTCTTTTTTTAAAATAAAATTAACTTATTTCATCTATTTTAGTGATAGATCCTAATCAAAACAAATCTTACGAGTGCAAACATAATTTAACTGCTGAACACCGACTTCATTTCCTATTTTTCAACCCTTAGGGGTATTTTTTTTCCGTAAATGTTGTATTATAGTATCTTTGAAGTATAAGCTATTTATTAAAAAAGAATCATCAAAATCGGTTTACATTTGGCAAAGATATTAGGTAAGATAGATAACAAAATCAGTTGGCGTGGTACGGAGTTCATGCAATGTTTGATGTTTTTCTTATAGATCCCATCATCAGAATTTAACCAAATTTATATGGAACCATTCTGAAAGTGTTACCTTTCGAACAAAAAAATAATTATTGAAATCGGTCAACGCAGTAACGAATGATCGCTGAACATACATAAACAAAAAAAAAAAGATTCCTACGAATTGAGAACCTCCTCCTTTTTTGAAGTCGGTTAAAAAATAAGCAGCAAAGCCTAAGGGTAAATGTATTTCAGGATTCTGTACCGTAAAAAAATATGCTTTCTTTAGAAATTGAATGCGATCTCTGAGTTTTCGTAAGCAAATTGGAAACGGCATACGCTTCAGTAATATGTCACCTTACTTCCTTCTTACTTACCTTAGGATCAGAGCAATGTATGTGATGTTGTGTGATATATATTTATTTACCCTATTAATATGTTTCTGATTTAAATTTATAAAAAATACTACAAATATACTTAGTTTTTAAAATAAACTTAAGCTCGCACTAGTGGAAGAAGAGAGTCTTTCGTCGTATCGTATCGTTTCAACACATTTTGTTGGATTTCTTTTTGGGCCGAATCATTCCTGGTTTGCATAGACCCTAAATCTAAAAAGCTTTTTGATGTCACCTAAAAACCAATTTCAAACAAATTCTTCCACCACAAAGCCTAATTCCGACATTGAGGGAAACGATTTTTAAAGTCCTTATTATGTGAGGACCATTAACTTTGACAAAATTACTCCAAATTCTGAGCGCAAGAAGTTAATTAACTAATTGTATAGGAATTTCTCATCTTTTGAACAGAATAAACAAGAAAAGATCTTTATTTGGGTGTTTATTATTAAAGCTTTCGCGTGAAAATTACAGAGTTGAATTTTGAACCGGGACGCTGCGATATTTTGGATTAGTTCCTCTCTTTTTGCGGCATTTATTTAACCTTTAAACGGATATTTTCTTTGATTTTCTTCCCACCTTTAAGAAAAAAGTGCTCGAACTGGTGTTTCCTTAAGGGTCGTTCTTCATATTTTGTATATTATTGTTCCAAAATTTTGTACTTTATCTCATTTCTATATATTTTTTGTCATTCTTAATCTCGTGATTGACACCCAATTTTAATATTCATTGTCAACAAAGTTTTGCAAATATTATTACGAAAAAATTTCGTTCGTTCGGACATGAAAACCTAAGAAATTAAAATAACCATTCACATGTGTGAATCCCTTGATAAAATATGGACATCTGAAACTAGCCACGTAAGCCACCTGACCGTTTACATTTATAAATTGTCAAAGGTTTGACACAAGTAGATGGAATTTAATTTGTTAGGCTTATACTTCCGACCGAACGTAAAATTTTCGTAGTAGGCCTTCTGTAACAGGTGTATGTTTCAGTACTTTTAATGTGTAATTTGTTTTTGCAGGTCTGTAATAATTATATACACTGTTGGTATATCTATAAATAAAATAAATTAATACTAAAAATATCCACACCAATCGAAATGTATTATTTTAAAAACAAATAAATACGATAAAACTGTTCATTAATGAAGGTTTGTACATAGGTCTCATCTCTCATTATTCACATTGCTTTATTCACTCCAAATGACACATTCGGAGACCGTATATTTTCAATATTTTGAGCAAACAGTCGATCTGTTACAAAATCCATCCGGCCGTGAGTCGTTGGCCTAACGAATGGTATTAACTAATTAATTTGTTAGATTTTGGAGTGGAATAAAGGACGAATATAGACAAATAAACTAATATATAGGAACTGCGTGAAGTCAAGAGACTAGTGAAAGTTAAAAATGTACACAATAGACCTTATTTTTATAACATGACTAGCTGTCCCGGCGATCTACGTACCGCCCCTACATATTTTTTTTTCGTGAATATTTCCGTGTTTTTTATAGTTACTCTGCTATTCAGGGCTGAGACAAATTCAACAAATCAAAGATCATAAAAATCGGTCCAGCCGTTCTTGACTTATAAATGGTGTAACTAATCCAACTTTGTTTTATATATATTATAAGATAGATATTACTAGGGGTTACACCCCAGCCCCCTTAGCACGACCACCAAAGCACGATATGATATAAATAAATAAATAATAAATAAATATTGGATAACATCACATACATTGCTATGATAGCTAAAGCTTAAGCACTGCTTTAGCTTAAGCACTTGTGTTACAGAAATCAGAAATAACGACGGTACCACAACACCCAGACCCGAGACAATATAGAAAAGTGATTTTTCTACATTGACCAACCGGGAATCGAACCCGGGACCTCAGAGATAGCGACACCAAGTCCGGTATACTCGCCTCTCGGCTACGGAGGTCGTCAAATATAGCGATTTATCGACAACATCTGAAAAATATGATAGATAAAGCCGCCATGTTGAATGGAAACATGTTATGATCGCTGTTTTGATAAAAAATTAACATAGCGTCTGTATCTATCTTTTTTTAAAATTGACCGTTGGTGTCGACAAATTGGTATATCACATCATATGTGTTTTGGTGGTCATGCGTGGAGAAGTCAAATAACATGGAGGCAACATCGAAACCCATAATAAAGCGCGAGCTGAGTTGTTCGTTCCTCTCAAATTATTAAAACTAAACGAAATCTAAACATAAAACAAACAGTAATGTAGTCAGAAATTTGTTACAATATTACAATTTGAAATTCAAAATCATTGAGTTTACATCAGGATTAATTAAAATACACTTAATTTAAACAAATGTTAAATTCACTTAGTATGGTAATTAGTTGTAAAATTTCGATCTAATCACAATTTATTTCTGTAAAGTCTTTAATCATAATTACAGTTTTTAAATGGTTGAATTGCTGGTGTAGCAAATTTGCTACTTAAAATGGAAAGTTAAAGTTTTAAATTTGGTTTTACAAAAATATATAATTATTAATTTAGTTTAGATTATATAGATTACACAAATTTTAAATTGGTATCGTGTATTCTCGAAACGAATTTTAATATTTAAGAGAGCGTGTGTGTGTGTGTGTGTATGACTGTGTGCGAGTGTCTGTGTGTGCGCGTGTGTCTGTGTGTGGAAGGGGTATGTGTCTCAAGTCTATGATACAAAACATACAAAAATGTATGTTACAATCCTACAATAACCTGATTTCTTTATATGACTTGTGCCTAGTTAAACTTAAAAAATAAACTTAGAAAAATGAACTGCTGCACACTACACAAAATATATTCTAGTTTATTTTACAGAAAGATGGACTATGTAAGTGGATACAAGGTACCACTTTTTCCTTATTGTAATAATAATAATGTAATAATATTGTAAGTCCTTTGAAACCACATGTTATTTTACATTTGGCGCCTACACTCGCCTTAAGTCCGCTTGCAGTAGGCGTGCGGTTCTAATGACTGCAGAAGGCGTGCATTTTAAACGCAATACAACTGTTCAGGGTAACTGCACTTTTGTAATGCAGTTCTGCTGCAGTTTGATTGCAGTTTATTCAAAAATAATACTCAAATACTTTATAATACTCAATAATACTCAGTAATACTCATTTGTTCAGTTTAAAGGCCCTCTTCCGGGCATACACGTTCCAAAAATATAGATTTGCCTTACCACCGCTTCAGTACTAAAGATCGGCTAATGATGAGAAAAAACGGCGCAACAAAGTCAGTTACTTACCGTCAGTTACCTATTATTAGCTAAAAAAATATGCAACAAAGAATTGGAAAAATATAGTTTGCCTACTTTGCCCTTAGTTCAAATATGAAGTTGCCAGGTATAAATAGGTGAGCAGGATTTAAAATTTTGAGGATGAATATATTTTAAGAAACTTAAAAAAAAAATCTTAAGATAAAGATAATTACAGACGTACCCAATAGTATTAGATTGCGTCAGCAAAACGATCTACGATCACGTTTAAAACTTAACATTAAAAATCTAGGCAACGGTGGATGTGACAAACTTTTGCTAAGATAACCTAATTCTCTTAGGTAAAGGATAAAATAACCTTTTATTTTTCATGTAAAATTTAAAAAAATACGGTTAAAGTTCTAAATTATACAAACAACTTGAATTAGGTAAATAGGTCAGGGATAAGGTTTTTGGATTAAACTTGTTTTCTTTTCTTTTATAATCCAAAACCATTCTATGTTTGTATTTCTAAGACTTGTTTGTAGTTTGAGCCTTAAGACAAAAACCTTTTGATATCAGCTTGTTTATCTTTCATCGTCTGAGAAAATATATTTTTGATAACTTATAACAATATTTTAATAGTAAGCTATTATTTTTCTCTTTTTATGTTTGCTGAGTCGTGACTTGTCTCGGCAATTTTGATGGAGCTTCTACTAGATTCTGCCCGCGGCTTCGCCCGCGTGGAGTTCAGTTAAGTGACAGACCACTTAAAGTCTATATCAACGACCAAATAATGCATTATTTTAGAACAAATTTTATTACTATTAAAGATGATACAGTTAGTCAAACTAAAGATAGACATAATGTTGCCACTGACTTTTTTATAACTATTACAGGGAAACAATTCCGTCATACATGATTTTTGCGTAACTTCAACCGCACGCAACGGAAGCTCCCAAAAGAAATATTTTTACCCATTTTTGCAACAATTTCATTGATGCTCCGCTTCTTCGTTTATTAAATACAAGAAAAGCAGATACGTTCATAACAGTACAACTTAAAACTTTACAGAGCAAGGAGTTACCTTTGCCTGAACTAGGTAGAACCTGTGCTTCAGGCGAGAGTGAACTTAAATGAATTTCTAGGTGACATAAATTAACAGTAATTTATTATTAATAATAGGGAAAATATACAATTAAAAGTTTTCTTAACTATCAATCTTTACTATCTATTTTACTTACATAATAAAAGTAATTGTTCAGTTTTATAGTAGGACAAAGATAGTAAATACTTAACTATTTATATTTTCCAGTTATAATAATTTAGCTCTTCTATTGGTCGTAGCGTGATAAACTGCCTATAACCTTCCTCTATAAATGGACTATCCAATACAAAATATTTATTTGATGCTAACTGTAGTTCCTGAGATTAGCTCGTTTAACCAATTAAACAAACAAATAAACAAACTCTTTAGATTTATAACATTTGAACAGAAATTAGTATGCATTCTAACCGTGAGTAAGCTATTTTGGTATCTACCAGGTCTTGGTGCTTACTCCTCATTTACGTCGTTTGCTTACTCCTAATTTATAGCGGCACTACTAGACGAACTCCGTAGCCGAGAAGCGAGCATTTCGGAATTGGCGTCGCCATCTTTGAGGTCCCGGGTTCGATTCCCGGTGCGGAAAACGAACTTTTCTATTTTATCTCGGGCCTGGGTTGTGTGGTACCGTCGTTATTTCTGTTTTCTATAACACAAATTATTTACTCTTGACAATCTATCTATCTAGGACACTCCTTAAAACTGCTTCACCAGCTGATTATTACAATAAATTTTACGATATTGCCATCGAAATCGTGTTTTTTTTTCAGATGCTCCATACATTATCATCGAGGTAGCGAATAAGTTTGTATGGTACATTAAACAATTTTTTTTTCTCGATTCGATGTTGCTTCCATAGTAGTATTTTAAGTACGGTCCTATTCTTTTGTACACCCTGTCAATATTACTACTAGTTTGAATGCATTTGCTGCTGCAGCGGCGCTTGTATTTCATGTAAAAATACATCGTATGCCTACCAATATGTATTTTTATATAAAAACAAGTGCAGAAGAAAAAGCAAGAAGCTGTAAGTGCAGAACAGCCAACCCCAGTGGCACTAGTGTTTTGTATCTATTTGTATGGAATACATTCTTAGTTACATGGCAAGCAGCTAATGAGTACCTAGTGCCTGTACTGCTTTTCAGCTAACCGCGCAGTGACACTTCTAGTTTGAATAGGATATTTGTAGGAATTTTTTCAATGAGGTGCTTGTAGATCAGTGGCGGTAGCGCTTTGGTGATGTTTACCAAAGTGAAGCCATCTACGCCGTGATTGTGATTTAATGGGTGACCATTTCAACCATATTTAGTGACATCACAAGCATCTCCGTGCTTCGAAAGGCACGTTAAATGTTGGTCTCGGCTAATATCGCTTGGTACTAGTCGTGAAGCTTAGTCAGAGGCCTTGGGGCGACTTAATAACATCTGACAGTAAGGTTAACTCACTGGCCTTATAACACTCCTTCACCAATCCGAACTGGGCCCGCGTGGTAGAGTATGGCCTAAACCACCTCATAGTTGAGGTAAGGCATAAGCCTTGCAATGGGACGTATACAGGGTTACATTGCAAAGGGGTGCCAAATCTTGGGGTGGCTTAGAATCAGTAACTTAATCGAACTATGCAAAAACAACAAAAAAATATCACATTTAATTATTCCTATCCGCTGTTAAAAATCGTACGCATGAATAATTTTTACACATTTATAAAAAAATGCACCGTATGTGCACTGCGTAAGGTCCTGGTTGGGTCGCCGTACCTACGCCTCTAATGAATGACCGCGTGGCTTTCGTAGTCTCTATATTGACTTTCTGTTCGGATATTTTTCGTAACACGATTATTAAAAATAATAACGATTAAGACACTTCTTTATATTGTGCCCTAGATCTTATTTTTTTAAATTGGGTCCCCCTTTGCAATGTAACCCTGTATAAGCATACTTTATGTTTTCAATTACGCGACAGACTACAATTGCAGGTAAAGCAGCTGCAAGTGCAGCGACTGGGTTTGCAGCCAACCGCAGTAACACTTTTGGTTTGTATGTAATTGCATAGAACACGTTCTGAGTTACACTGCAGTCTGCACCTGTAGGCTGCAAGTGCAGCGACTGCGTTACAGCCAACCTAAGCGACACCACTGGTTTTAATGTATTTTGTTATAATGCTTCTGTTGCGGTGTTTTCAATATATTTCATACACCCTCTAAGAGCAGAACATATTATAAATATCTTGATAAAATATTAAAACACTTTGAAATAAATGACATTAATAAATTTATTTAATGCACTACAGTAATGACAAAGCTAAGCTAAGCTTATTACTTACAACTGGCCAATCTGGAAATCACTGAGGGAGGCCTATGTTCAGCAGTGGACGTCCTATGGCTGAAATGATGATTAAGCTCGTTATAATTATACATTCTTAATAAAATATTAATGTTACATGACTAGCCATAGGTGGACCTTATTTACCCTTTTAATTTGTTCTACAAAGTTATTTAAGTATACCAAAATAAATCAACACAAATATCAAGTATCGTAAAATTCTTTGAACGTAGAAAAAACGGGAAACCTCAGACGATCACAAACCATCAGGTAAAGCGGTCGTTTGCCACCTATAAAAAACTAGGCGGCCATCATGGAACCTAAGGCTGGAGTTTAGTGACACTAAATACACAGCTTTTTCCGACTTTATCGGGCCTTATTAAGCTAAAACGGGCACCAAACTCGCTGTCGAGATAATAACAATCGAAAGGACAATCTCGTTCAGGATGTAGGGCTCCGAAGAGAGCGATTTGGGAAGTACCTCAACTTCCAAGCCATCTTCATTATGTGCCGTGTTGGGACGGCCGTAAAGAATTCACTTCCTAACCTTCAACAGGAGATGTGTCGTAAGAGGCGACTAATTCCTGTAGCACAAGACGGGCGGCCGCGTCTTTCTGCAAAGTCTTATAGAAAACTGCGCTCGCCAACCTGCCTGCCAAGCATGGCGAGTATTGGCAATCCTCCCGATGATAAGTAATTGGGGGAGGCCTTTGTTGAGCAGTGGACGTCCTATGGCTGACATGATGATGATGATGACGATCTTCATTATACTTACTTCATTTACTGTAACCCTAGGTTTACTGGAAGAGTTTGCCTTAGGTGATAAGACCACCTCATTGTACATTATGTGTCTTGTGGTAATTTTTTTCTGCAATAAAAGTAAATTAAATCTTGTTTTACTAGTTTACAAATGACTAATGCAACACAGACGTGACTTTGCGCAGGGTTATTTTTTGGGCCACAACAAAATAACATTTGTAACAGTTACTGAGAATTTCTGTTGCTAAGTAACACAAACAGTGTTTTCTTTGAGTATCCTTAGAATTAGTTAGAAACAAATTGCCCTTTTTTAAAAATAATTTGCCTGTTTAGGTTTGTATAATTTTCTGCAATAAATTAATCAAATTACCAGTCTCAGAAAATTTTACTTTTGTCTAATTTTGTTTTTCTAATATTTACATCTGCTCATTATTTACCTAATACGGATCTCTATGATTCAATTTTAAAAAATGCCGTTAAAATATATTTTACTCGAATTATTCGAACAGCGTTCTTATAAACTGGCCAAATCGAATAGCAATAGTCACTTCAACAGATTTTTGCTGCAGATTTTAAATGCAAAAATTAAAAATAAATAATTAAACCAGTAGTTTTAGAGCCGCTTTTCTTTTGGCCCCACAGAAAGGTTGTTTCGGTTAGAATATTTTGGGGTAATCTTTATTTATTAGTGCTCGCATGTTTTTGTACCGTCTATTATTTCGGTTGTTTCCTATTTTCTCTTCTATATGGATACGGTAACAGCGAAATTACATATTTCAGGGTGTTTCCGCTCGTTATAATAAAAATAACGTGTACGTATTTTTTATTAAGCATTTTGGACATCAGAAACGATTTTGTGCTAGTACGAAAATTTCAAACTGAAATCTGTTTGCTGAAGGACCGATGACCGTAGAAGTAAATCAGTTCTTGAGTGGAAAACGTGAGTTGATCGAGTCATACCATTTTAAGAAAAATAAAAAGAATACCTTACTGATAAAAATATTCATAAATGCATTCAATTGAGCACTCTTCCTTCTCTTGGTAGGAGATCAAACTATGCTGTGCTCGTCTGGGTCCATAATTATTTCTTTATCATTATTCTTTCTTTCTTCATCTACTATCATGTACATTATGAAACGCAATAAAATTGAGTAAACAGAACTTAAACTAGCAATTTACTTAGCATTGCATGTACAATAAAATAAAAGCCTGCCAGTAGACTGGTCGCATTTTCTGCAGAAACGATAAGTGATGAGGTAGACTTGTTTTTGAATGAAGAACGCGACTCGGGAAACGCAGCAAAGGCGCCACAGAACAAGAAAAGGAGATCTATGCCGTGATAGCTGCCCTATGATAATAGCCAACGAACGGACATAGTGGCATGCATTGGGAGATGAACTATGTCCACCATTGAAGTAAGATGAGGTACAATACAATAAAAAATCTTATTTTAAAAATGTATAGCTTAACTTAAAGTTGTGTGGTGTACAATATAACGCACTGTTGCAGCTTAGGAAACGTAGTGTAGGACGTCCCCTGGTCTTCAGGTTAACAAGAAGACATTTTTTCGATTCAGACGATCGTCTGGCGTAGTGGTTCGCGCTCCGGACTTCAAAGCCAGCGGTTGCGGGTTCGAATCCCGTAAATAATGTTTGTGTGATAAGCACGAGCATTTGTACCCTAGTTATGAATGTTTATAAAAGTATTTAAGTATGTTTATCGGTTATCTAGTCGCCACAGTACAAGCTTTGCTTAGTTTGGGGCTAGCTGATTGGTGTGATTGTGGGAACTATTTATTTCATTTATTTCTTTCGTCCCTTCATCATCAAGTATCTTTGAGAGATTTTTTACTCATTACCAATAAATATAAAGTAACCACAAAGCATTAGTGTAAAAACACACAAAACAATTACTTTTTCGTATAAACAGCGAGGGTGTTAACACGGAAAGAAACATTCAAACATTGTTCCCACTTTGCCTCTAAGCGGGCCTAAACACAACGATATTAAATTCCGGTGTATTTTCGTATAAGGTACAATTTAGATTAATGCAGTAGAACGCTAAAAATTAGTCTGCGCATAAAATGATCACCAAAACATGATATGATATAGCGATATAATGTCGGCATCGACTGTAAAAATATGATAGATAAAGCCGCCATGTTGATTCGACGTCACATGTTATGATCGCTGTTTCGATAAAAATTATAAGATTAAACGAACTTACCTTAAGTGAAGTTCAATCTTAATTATACGCAGCTGATTGTTTGAGATATTATTATACGAGTAGTACCGATGTTCTACAACAGCGTCGGGTCACAATGTTTTAAAGCTGGAAAAGAAAAAACATTTATCCCTGCAAGTGGCAACATTTGTTGGTAATGTCATTACGTTTAAAGACAGCCTTATGAGCAACCCTGTAATATACTGGGACAATACAAAGTATTAGTGGGTGGGTTTTTGGGACTGTCATATCTCAAACAATCAGCTGCGTATAATTAAGATTGAACTTCACTTAAGGTAAGTTCGTTTAATCTTATAATTATACTTGCTGATTGTTTGAGATATTATTATACGAGTAGATGTTTGAAGTTCGGTTGCGAATAAGTTGCTTATTAGTTTAGAAAATGCAAAAAACATTTTGAAAACTAAGTACAATCCGGAGACGTTTGATGGCAAATCAAAACAAAAAGGTACTTATATTTAATCATATCTTTTAAGTTTAGTGCTAAGGCTGAGTAACTAATGAATTCACGTAGAATGTCTGAAATTCTGAATGCGTCAAGAGTAAAATTACGTTCCATTTAGGTCTCACATAATATACTGCACAAGCCAGGCCACAAAATAATAACTAGTCTATTACGATAGTGTTACATCACACTTTTTTTTTTTTTTGTAAATATATTTTTATTTTATTTTTTATTTTATTATCTGATTATAACAACAATGTCCATTGTTAGCCAATTCCATAATTAAGTGATGAAAACAATTGTTCCTGAAGACCGGTTGTAAGACAAATATGTTGTTATAAGTACTTTAAATACTTATTTCAATAAAGTGTTCTAACAAAAAAAACAAATAAAAAGATTAAAATGAATATAACGAAAGGATAGTATCTTATTATTTAAAAAAATGCAGGTGCGCAATCATAATATGTTAGCGTATGATTACAATTAATATTTTTACTAAAGGTGGCAATAATGATTAAAAATATTTATACTTTAAATGATAAAAGTCTTTGACTGCCACAAACTAGACACAATAGAAAATCTATTGTTTGCGGCTCCGCGTAGCGCTCAACGTGTTAACAATCATTCTTCATTCTTTTATTTTTTACCTCAGCTAAGGCCGGTAATCTATAGAATCAGTACGGGAAATTCCAAGTAACTGACCTATGTAATTAAGTTGGCATATTTGTTATTGTTGAGGGTTTATCCTGTAAAGTTTTTTTTTTTTTTTTTTTTTTAAATTGTTTAAAAACATCAATCGTTATGCATTATGCAACTTTTAATCTAGTCACTTAATGAATGGGTGACCGTGGTCAAACAACTTCAAGTTTAATCACTTTAGTCACTTATTGGATCAACCTCAGGTTTGGTCACTAAATGGATCAGTGACCGGGGTTCTAGAAACCTCAAGTTTGGTCACAAATGTACGGATGACCATAGTTAAGATACATCCTTATTGCTACCGAATGTTAATATTATGGAAATTATATTGCATAATTTGGTTGAAAATATCGATTGAATTCAATACGGTAGCTTATGCTTTATATTTAGCAAGATAGAGCGTATAATCGGATCATAAAACCAAATATTTTATCAGTTGATAATATTGTAAACTAACAGAAAAATGTTCTTTAACGGACTCAGTTATAGCTTTATTTGAATGCAGGAATGTAGGCATAATTTTAATGAATGTAACATTAAATTATAATGTGAAAGAATGTGTTTTTTTTTTTTATTTTTTTTTTTTTATTTGCTATGGTAGAAAATATTATTGAATACGATAAATGTATTTATCAGTTCGACTTATCTGTTATAACTGTATATTGCCCATCTCTTATTTTTATTGACTGTTATTGGGCAGTCAACGGGTTAAGTGTTTACCAACAGGGAATGGTTCTATCTGAGACATGTTTCTACATGTACAGGTTAATTATGGTATCTACTAAAATGTCTGGTTACTAGACTGTTGTTGGAATTTACTTCCATATTTTTTATTTATACCTAATTAATTTAAATTAAGTTTTCTACGTGAATTAATTATTTGAAGTACAATTATTCTTAATGTATTATTTTCCATAACACATTATTGTCAAGATTGTCATCTTCTTTAGTAATTAGTAATTATAAGAATACTTTGTTCAGAAATTTAGTTTCAATATGTCATATTTAAGGAAATTCAAGCCCTGGCATTATGTAATTTTTATCAGGACAACAGGTATTAGACTGTTCCTGTTTTAGTGACTTAAATGAAATAAAAGTAATCTCTAAGATTATATTTAAGGTGATATACCAATAATTACATATGTAGGGGTACCTACTATGTTCTTATTGTGAATTTATCTATTCTTAATTTTGAGAAATGTCTGTCTTAATGGTAATTTAAAAGGGATATTTCAATTTTAAGAAATTGAATAGGTATAATGATTTTGTTAGATTATGATCAGAACTTTTAAGTGATTAGAAGCAGTTCCTTAGCATGTGATAGGGGTCACAGCGTTATTTTATTTTATTATCATAAATATATAAAAAACAAAAGATCTATTGAAATTACTAAATTAGTATTAGGTAAATGATCATCACATAGCCCTTATGTTAATTCAGCGGTTACCGAAGTCTACCTTAGTAAGGTTTTATTACATTTTTTTTTTTTTTTTTTTTTTATATTCCTCAGTTTATCATAACAAGATATTCAGAAGAAGGTCAGCCAAAGAAAAGATGGTTCCACACATATAGCTTGGGCTCGACTGGAAAAAGACTCAGCACAAAATGCTTAATAAATAATAAATAAATAGTTATATACATATTACTAATCTTACAGACTTTTGTCCATCTTATACTTATTTCATATCGTTATGATGGAGGACTGAACAAATCAAGCGTTTCCAATAGTTTTGAAATGCATCTTATTTTGAATAATGGTACTTATGTAAGTACATATTTATAAATAGGTATTCTTAGTACATTACATTGTTTACCCCAATGAAGTAAAGGAAAGGAATCTGAAATATCTAGGTTATTATTTAATTAAATCATGTAAGCCTAATATTTTAAGGGCTTTTATGGTACTTTCATAACACCTTTACTTTTTAATTTGTTTGTGCATTAACTTTGGACTAGGGTTAATAAATTTTAACCTTAAGGATTTCTATGCAAAAATTCTTTGACATGAAGTATAAGCTGATAAGATGGCATCTGATTTGTCACAAGCTGGATTTTATAAACGTTGTCTTGTCAAAATCCTTGTTTCACTGCAATTTTGCAGGACTATTTATTTCTTCCAAGAATTGCATAAGTGCAATAATACCTTTAAATACTAATAAATTAGTAAAAGATTGGGTTATTTATATAATTTCTTGATAAATTATTCAGTAGTGCAACTTCATTATCGGACTATGGTAAAAACCAAGAAAGGGTTATTTTGGAGTTTTGAACCAAACAATGGATTCATTAGCGCAATGGCTAAGACTTTATAATAGAGATTTGTGATTAATAAGATGGCCAGTAAAGTAATCCATAGCTTTGATAAGTAAGTATCTGTATCTCTATTGTAACCTTCTTTCTTGAGGTAAAGGGCTTTTCACAATAATTCCGGTTTGAATTTTCTATCTCCATCCAATCCCTTAGGAACTAGTTAAAACCATCTTTGTTTATTTGTAATAGTATTTATCAGATATTAGCACTATTGTCTGACAATAATAATTTTATAGTGTTGTGTTGATATTGTACAATTGGTTTTACAATTTTATATAGTATTGTTTCATACTGTCATCACATCAGCTTACAGTGCAATATTTCAAATAATTTGTTTGATTTTTCATTTGTTATTTATGTAATATAACACTAATTGCATAGCAATAGGTTAGTTAATATAACAAGTGAGCCTGCTTGTTTGTTCATAATTTCTTTTTATTCTCTTAGCGCTTGTTTAATAATGAGTGAGCCTGCCCATTTCTATATACTGTCTATTCGCTTAGTAACAGTAGGATTTGGTGTTTAAAAATGAGTGATCCTGCTCATTTGTCCATACTATTTGATGTCTCATGATAGTAGCGCTAGTTGATTGAAGTATGCTTGTCTGTCCATACTATTCTATCCACTTGGTGGTAGCGTTAGACATCTAATATTTTTGTGTACTTGTTCAAATTTAATTTTCATGGTGTTAACTACAGTTAGATTTTTATGTGTTGGTCTATCCCTACGGTGCCGCACGCACTCACACGCATGCATATTCCTTATAGTTAAAAGTTATTTTGCGAACCCCGTGAGTCGATAACGAGACGTTCTCCTGACACCTGTACAAGACTGACCGAGCGCTTTCTCCACGTGTTTCCTTTGGGAGCTCCCTATAGACTGTCGAAGTGTATTGTGCCCTGTGAAGTGTTAACCTGGACCCTGAAATTTGTACCGGCAAGTACCTAGATATAAGTGCTCAGACCTGACCCTTTTGACCACCCTTTTTTAAATCTGTATTAGCCCCACGTGTTAATCCACTGCCGATCTTTCAAACATTCTGGTAGCAGAGCGTAGTTTTTTGTTAGGACCCCTAAATTGATATATAAATTAAATGCTTATTTTAAGATTAATTTCCTCCCTTAGATTTGAATAAAAACGTCTCATTGTAGTACCTAACCTTGTAGTTAAACCCTATAAATTAAAATATTTACGTGTAGAATAATTTCATAAAACATTCCTAAATAATTATTCGTTTATAACGTAATTTACCTATCGAGTGCATCGAGTCGTGCGGCCGCATTGGAATGCTATTGTTCCCGCCCTTACCTATCACTGCATGTGCGAGTTGTTTACGAGTAACATAATTACCTACTGGCTGCATCTGTGCCGTCCCCTACTATTTGTTCCTTACGCATCCTATTGAAACCTATAGTGAGTTTAGTTACTTACATTGTTTGCCGTGATTTAAAGTGAATAAAATGTCTGATACTGAGGCTGCCAATGAGACTATTAGGGCCGTACTTTACATGGATACGGCAGAATATCGTGAAGCTATAGGCCAAGTCCGTTTTATCGGTGAATGGGTTAGTGATTCCCACCAAGTCCTTGAGACATTTTCCCCTACTCGAATGCGTGCTCGTCTTTCAGACCTTTCACTTATGTACGATAAGTTTACAGCCGCTTGTTCTAAGCTCCTAGGTAATCTCGATCCGACAATTTATGAACAAGAATGTGTGCACGTTAAGAACGAGATGCGCGTAGTAAGGGACAAAGTCGACGATTTAAAAATTAAATTCGAGGAAATACGTCCTCACCACCTTGAGACCTCCCGTGCCAGTACTCCCTTTAAAGATAACAAATCATTTAGTGTTGACACCCCAGCTAGTAAATTACCTGATCTACCTATACCCAAGTTTGATGGTCGTCCTGATAGTTGGATCAGTTTCATCGATCAGTTTGACAGTGTTGTGGATAACCAACCTAGCTTGACCCCTACCTTAAAATTACATTACCTAGTAGGTGCCTTGTCGGATGAACCCCGTCGACTGATCCAACACCTAAAAATTGAAGCAGGTAATTATACAATGGCCCGTGACCTTTTGAAACGTAGATATCATAACCTCCGTGTTTTAGCAGATACGCACATTGCACAAATAATGATGCTTCCTAATATAACACCTAAACTGGCCGGTTTACGCGTGTCGTTCCTCAATCCACTTCTTTCGACTTATCGGTGCTTAGAGAGACTGGACCTGCCCGTTAAGCATTGGTCATACCTACTAGTGCATTTATGCCTTACTAAATTACCTTCAGAGTTAAAGTCGAGATTTGAACGTCGTTTCGGTGATGACCCTAATCGACTCCCTACCTTTGATCATCTTATTACTTTTCTTGAGGATGAATGTCGACATCACGACAATGTAGGTAGTGCCTCTGTCGTTGACACCACTACCCCTACCATGAGCTCACCGCGGTTTCCTAAATCTAACGCGCGTTCTCCGCCTCCTCCTAGAGCATTTGTAACGTTCGCGACCTCACCTAAATGTCACTTGTGTAATAGTACCTCCCATTACATACGCGAATGTCCCGAATTTGCCCGTCTTCCTACGCGTCAACGCGTCGTTGTGGTGAAAGAAGCTCGATTATGTTTTCGATGCCTAGATAAACATACCATATCTCAATGCAAGCGAGAATATCGTTGTCGTACGTGTCGTCGCTCGAGCCACCACACCTTATTGTGTTATGATGATGCCTCTCCCGTGAATTTTGATCGTGAGCGATCATATCAAGACCTTCCGCAACAAGCACCTTTGCGTCGTCTGACGGAGCGTGCTACTCCTCCGCGTACTCAATGGCAACGTTCTTCACCGCCTCGTGACACCCACAAATCATCACCGCCGCGTTCGGGCGGGCGATCCCCCCCTGTATCTAGCGGCGACCGTGATTTTCACCCACCTTCGCAAGGCCAGAGATCCCAGGATGCACGTTCATTCCGTCCTAAGTATAATGAATCCTCACGATCTTGACTAGACAGCCCGCCCAAAACCCCCGCTTCTATATGTGTACCACGCAATTCTCTTGTTCTTTTGCCTACTGCTCTGATTCATGTTAAAGGCTCATCTGAATATTATGTAGAAGCACGTGCCTTATATGACACTGGGGCTCAGGGCTGCCTTCTTACTACTGAGCTTGTAGTCGACCGAATGAACTTACCTATCACCCCTTCCCTAGTGCCTGTACGTGGCATAGGTAATGTTCAAGCGGTCCATTCCCATGGTACTGTACCTTTCTCATTTAAACCTGTAAATTCTACTTCCCCCGAGATATCGACTATCGCAATGGTTGTCGACGTGATTGCTGGTACTCTCCCTGAAGTAGATTTACCTAAAGGTGTTGTTTCCAGTACCAAAAACCTACTACTTGCTGATCCCTTGTTTTACAAGCCCGGTACTATTTGTGTACTCCTAGGAGCTGACGTCATTGGTCACCTCTTGAAACCCGAGTCGTTTGTGTTCCCTGATGGTCTAACTGCCATCTCGACTATTTTTGGTTATGTCCTGTCTGGTCCTATCTCGGGGTGTTTTTCTGATCTGGACCCACCTATGACTGGAGTTTCATTATCCCAAATTGTAGAGAAGTTTTGGAAAGTTGAAGAAGCCCCTCAATTACCTGTCCCTAACCCCTCAGACTTAGAGTGTGAAACCTTTTTCAAGACAACCATCACTCGTGAAAGCGATGGTCGATTTATGGCCAGACTCCCCTTTCTTAGTGATCGTCCTCCTCTTGGTGATTCTAAAACCAATGCCCTTCAACGATTTCGTAACCTTGAGAAGCGCTTGCAAGCTAATCCTGATTTTCGAGATAAATATATTTCCTTTATGCGCGAGTACCTCGACTTAAACCACATGTCTCTTTCCTCATATGATCCGACCCGTGAGCACTATTTTATACCTCACCATGGGGTTTTTAAGTCTGCTGGTGATAAAATACGTGTTGTGTTCGACGGAAGTAGCCCTACATCTAATAGAGTATCCTTGAATCAATGCTTACATACAGGCCCTAAACTTCAGCGAGATATTTCTCACATTCTCCTAAACTTCCGCAGACACGAGGTAGTGTTTGTGACAGACATACGTATGATGTTCCGTATGACTTGGGTACATCCTGAAGATAGAAGGTACCAGCTTATACTGTGGCGTGAGGATCCTTCTCATCCCCTCCTTACTTATGAACTTAACACCAATACGTATGGTCTTCGCTCCAGTCCTTTTATTGCGATTCGAGCCCTTCTTGAGCTCGCTGAACAAGAGAGATTTACCTTCCCTCGAGCAGCAGAGGTCCTTGATAGTGATGTATATGTTGACGACTGTCTGACTGGTGCGGATTCTATCGAGTGTGCTCGGACCTTGAAATCTGAGCTAGAAGGCATTATGGCATCTGGTGGGTATGAGCTTCGTAAGTGGATTAGTAATAGACCTGAGGTCCTAAATAACATGCCCTTAGACCATTTGCAACTCCCTCACTCATTTTCAGACCCAGACAATCCTCAGACTATTGCTGTTTTAGGTGTGCAATATAATCCTGTGAGTGACTCATTTACCTATAACTACTCCTGTGAATCCCGTGACTCAGTAGTTACTAAGCGTAAAATCTTATCCTTGATTGCCCGTATCTATGATCCCTGTGGTTGGATAGCTCCTGTCGTGTTTAAGGCCAAAGAATTTATACAGCGCCTATGGTTGTCTGGCCTTTCCTGGGATGAACCTTTAAATGAATCCCTGGCCTTAGAATGGACTATTTTTGTACAAGACCTAGCAAAGGTCAGTAGAGTAGATATCCCTCGTCATATTCTACCAAATGGTTCTTCCTCCTTGTCCCTTCATGGGTTCTGTGATGCCTCTGAGGTAGGCTTTGCTGCAGCTGTCTATTTACGTGCAGATCACCCTTCTGGAAATTGCTCCGTCCACCTTGTTATGGCCAAGTCAAAGGTTGCCCCTGTTCGGACCCGTTTAACAATTCCTAAGTTGGAATTGTTAGGAGCTACCCTCCTCTCTAAATTACTCCATCACGTCGCTCTTTGTCTGCAAAGATCGTCTGTGTTGACTTCAATCCATAGTTGGACGGATAGCAAAATCATCTTGTGTTGGTTAAAGACCCCTCCTCACCTTCTTCAGACTTTTGAGGCGAATCGTGTCTCCCAAATAAATAGTTCCCCGACATCTTGTGAATGGAGACACGTCCCAGGCTACATGAATCCTTCTGACTGTGCATCAAGAGGCTTAACAGTCTCCCGGCTGGTCGACCACTCTCTTTGGTTTTCTCCCTTGTGGTTGGCTCAATCTCCTGATCAATGGCCCGTAAATGCGGATTCTACCCAAAATAGTGATCTCCCTGGACTACGTTGTCTGGTAGTCTTTGCTGATGTTCCTACCCCTGATCCCTCTTTCTTGTTGGAGCGGTATAGTTCCTTGAACAAGTTAATAAATGTAACTTGTTACCTTAGACGGTTTTTATTTCCTAAGTCTTATTTATCTTACCTGAGCCTTGAAGAACGTAGAGAGTCCCTGTGGTACCTAGTGAAAATTGTTCAATTTACCTCTTTTAATGATGAGTTGGATCGCTTACGACGAGGCGATACCATAACTAACTCCCTGAGGAAACTAAACTTGTTCTTAGATGACAAAGACCTTATTCGAGTTGGGGGTCGCTTGCGAAACTCCGATCTTCCTTACGATGCGCGTCATCCCCTTCTTTTACCTAAAAACGGGAATTTCGTGAATATACTGATCTCCCATTACCATCATGAGAATGCTCATGCCGGTGCTAATGCCCTACTTGCTATATTAAATCGAGAGTTCTGGATCCTGTCTGCCCGCAGAGCCATACAACGTGTTATTTTCAAATGTCTTTCCTGTTATCGACTCAAAACTGCTGTCTCTCAACCTATGATGGGCGACTTACCCAAGGATCGTGTTACTGCTGCTAGGCCATTTGATGGCGTTGGTACCGACTTTGCTGGACCCTTTTACACTAAAGTTCAGGCCTATAGAAATAAAAGGTTAGTGAAGAGTTACCTGTGTGTCTTCGTGTGTCTCTCCACTAAAGCTGTCCACCTAGAAGTCGTGTCGGATTTGACTACTGAGGCCTTCATTGCAGCCTTTTCACGCTTTGTCTCGCGTCGTGGTGTGCCTCGCCTAATCCGATCCGATTGCGGTCGAAACTATATCGGTGCAAATAATTACCTGAAAGAGCTAGAATCCTTCTTGTCCCAACACCAAGCGGCTATCGGTTCCGAGCTTTCCAAGCGTAATATAAATTGGATCTTCGATCCACCAGTATGTCCTCACTGGGGTGGCCTATTTGAGGCGGCCGTTAAATCCGCGAAATCACACCTGAAACGTGTTATCGGAGAAACTCCTTTAACATTTGAGGAATTAACCACAGTTTTTGTAAAAATTGAGGCGGTTTTAAACTCACGACCCCTGTGTCCAATTTCTCCGGATCCTAATGATGTCGAAGTATTAACACCCGGCCATTTCTTAGTTGGTCAACCCTTGACAGCTCTCCCTGAGTATCCTTATAAGGACGTTAAATTACATCGCCTTACGCGGTTTCAGTTGATCCAACAAATAACCCAACACTTTTGGACTCGTTGGCACCTTGAGTACCTGAATACTTTACAAGTAAGAAATAAGTGGACGACTTCTTGTAATCCTCCCCAGGTAGGTGAACTAATCCTTATTAAAGATGACAACCTTCCCCCTTTGCAGTGGCGTCGCGGACGCATAACCCATTTATATCCTGGACAAGACCAAGTGGTTCGTGTGGTCGATGTCAAAACTCCTACCGGAACCCTTAAGAGATCCTTGACGAAATTAGTTCGTCTTCCTATCCAGTGAGTTTCATTTATCATTGGTTCCCTTACCTTCTCGTAAACACTTTAACGTGTTTAGGGCGGGCGATATGTTAACTACAGTTAGATTTTTATGTGTTGGTCTATCCCTACGGTGCCGCACGCACTCACACGCATGCATATTCCTTATAGTTAAAAGTTATTTTGCGAACCCCGTGAGTCGATAACGAGACGTTCTCCTGACACCTGTACAAGACTGACCGAGCGCTTTCTCCACGTGTTTCCTTTGGGAGCTCCCTATAGACTGTCGAAGTGTATTGTGCCCTGTGAAGTGTTAACCTGGACCCTGAAATTTGTACCGGCAAGTACCTAGATATAAGTGCTCAGACCTGACCCTTTTGACCACCCTTTTTTAAATCTGTATTAGCCCCACGTGTTAATCCACTGCCGATCTTTCAAACACATGGTATTGCAACATATACTGTCATACTGTCTTCCCGCTTTGTGAAAGCGCTAAATGTCAGGTCATTAGTGCACCGGCTCAATTTTTAGTTTTCCTGGTATTGCAACATACTGTCTATCCGCACTGTGATAGCGCTAGATGGCAATTAATTGGTGCCTTGGATCAATTTCCATTTTCATGGTATAGCAACATACTGTCTATCCGGTAAGTAATAGAGCTAGATGTCAAATAATGGGTGCATTGGCTCAATTTTCATGTTGCCCATTATGTATATACTACCCAGGCGTTTGAAGTTTATTTCAGTAGGTAATTTGTAAAGTTTTCTCAACACCCAGCCATTGCGTTTCCACTTCAATTTCATTGATATAGACTGAAGCCTGAGGAGGCTGCTTTATTATTTTCTATGTGAGTCTCCATACTTGTGTCATGGTTTCTTCATCTTGCTGTTTTCTAAATTTCTTAAGTTTTCCTTATTTTCATAAATTGTATATTTACTAGGTATCTTCAGTTTTGAGGCGAACTGGAGCTTAAACTTGATAGCTCTGTATTTCATTCTCAACTTCTATTAAGTTTTTTAGAAGGAAAAGTAACAAGATTATAATTTAAAAATGTGTTTTAGGTTAGATTCTATCAATCAATTATACATTAGGTACCTAAGTAATTCCTTCATAGGAGAATATCTATAATTCACAAAAGGAAGTAAAGTATTTGATTGTACATACCTGTAACTGGAACTAATGAATATATAAGTTGATTCCATTATTATAGCGTTAAAAAACAAACCATAACCGCGCCTGATTATGGCGCTCATCCCTTGTTGATTTTTGGCTGAAATTCACTATAAACCTTATTGTAAACACAATCCACATAGAGAACTGTATAATAGCATTCTAAACACTAACTTTTAAGCTACAAATAGTGTAAATAATAGTTATTTTACACATTTTATTGCAAGGACTACGTGCCCGCGCTGTCACAAACAATCGTGACATTACCAACAAATGTTGCCACTTGCAGGGATAAATGTTTTTTCTTTTCCAGCTTTAAAACATTGTGACCCGACGCTGTTGTAGAACATCGGTACTACTCGTATAATAATATCTCAAACAATCAGCAAGTATAATTCAACATGGCGGCTATATCCATCATATTTTTACAGTTAGTGTTTGATATATCGCTATATCATCGTGTTTTAGTTGATATGCTAGGGGGGCAGGTCTTGTACGCGTATCGGACTAAAGTCAGACGGTCGTGGGTTCGAATTCCGCACGAGCAATTTTATTGCTTGTGCGATGAGCATTGAGCACAAGCATTTGTAACAAGTCATGGGTGCTCATAAATATATTTAATTATGTTTATCCGTTATCTAGTCGCCATAAATAACAGAAGGTTTGCTTTTTTGAGTAGGTCTTTTAAATTTTCTATCGTGGTCAAAGCCAAAAATTAAGATAAGTATTACTTACGGAGGAGATTCATAAAATTTATTTTTATCAAAGTAGTTTAAAATCCTGTTTTCATAAATATAGAGCTGAGTATTTATTAATAAAACAGACAAATTTTAAACAATGATTTTAAAGATAAAACTTAAAAGATTATTGTTGTCTTTAAATTATTTTTATATACATTAAATAAGGGGGAGGAAACTGCTAAAAAGTTAGAAAAAACGAGTTTTGGTGGGCGTACTACGGCCTTAAGATACTTCTACTTCAGACTAGACTAGGTTTATTCTGCAGTTTAGTCTGAAGTAAGTCGCAGTTAGAGTCGCGAGCTTAACCTGGTAGTAAAGAATAAATAGTTATGAGTATCAGAAGTTGAGCTCCATACAATACACATAAGAGCAACTCAGACAAAGTCATCCCCCTCATAGACATAAATCTCGGAATGTTCGGGCTCGAACTACTGTTAGAGTGTTCCGAGATTTCGTATCTGTGGGTGATGTCTACTCGTATGTGTGCGTTGCTTGCATATTGTATGAAGCTTAACTTCTGATACCTTATTCTTTACTCTCTAATGGCAGTCAAGTTGTATAAGCCGCCATCTCTTGGTGGCGTTTGAAACAGCTTGTTTATAAACAAATCATCATTTTTTTAAATAACTAGCTTTTTCACGCGACTTCGTCTGCATTGACCTTACAAAGTATCTTATATGTTAATCCAGGCTATGGTCTATCATAATGACAAACTACATCCAAACTAGTTTTTGTGTTAAAGAGTAACAAAGATCCAGAAGTCCAGTACAAACCCAAAAACTTTCACATTTGTAATATTAGTAGGATATCGCACACATAATTTATGAAATTGTTAAGTGTAATTATTGCTTTCATAATTAAAATTAAATATTAACAGACACTGAAAATGTGGATGATAATTTTAATATCACATCTGTTTCGCAATTTCATTGATAAAGTCATACTTAAAATAATAATTCATTAGTAAACAAAAAGGCAAATGAATTTCAATAAAATATTAAACTCGATTAATGAAATGTTAATGACCATTACAATATTAATATTAATCCACAGGTTTAATCTGTAAAAGTATGCAAGGTAATAAGAGTTTTTATTCTGAATAAATGGAACTATAAATAATTCCAACCAGCCAATATGGGAGTCTTTAGAGGACGCCCATGTTTAGTAGTGGACTTTCCATATAAACCGTTGTTTCTGGTTTTTTGCAAATTGGTTCCGTACTATTTGCCCAACCTAATAGGTACAGACAACAGCACGTCAACCTACTACAAAACGTCTAATTTTCTTAATTGATATTGATCTCTATGCCTTCGACTTAGAAGCTGAAAATCGGTTTAATGACTTTTGATATTTTGGGTATGCCGTTGTCTGCACATTAATTTGTGACATCTTAGGTGCTTGCTTAAATAGAAATTTAGTTATTTATTGACGAGAAGAAAATTAGAGATGAAAATTTTACTTTCATGATAATAATGAATTAGTAACCCATAGGCTTTCGTGTCCACTGGAATAATGTAATTTCATTAAATGATGATAATGAAGAAAAAATAAATTATGTACATCACAAAATGGACGATTGCTTCCCGTAACACGCACGCACAATTTCTTAGAACATACTTAGTCGATTTTCTTATATCAAACATAACAATGTGTATTGGTTAAAACCCATCGGCTTTGTCAGATTGACCGCTTAGAAAAGCTGTCCATAGCTAAATTTATTTCGTGACGAGGGTTCCGTATTCAGACAACGTTATTAAAGAGCAGGGATGAACGGTGTTTCAAAGAGAACCTTGAGATAATCGTTTTCTTGATAATATTCTTTATTAAAGTTATTAATATGAAAATATTCATATACTTACATTAATACTTTAATATATGCACCATACAACACAATAATGACGACGAACTTTTTTTTCTTCATCTATCAAGTAGATTATCAAAAAGTATTGGACACTTTTTTTTTATATAATCAAAACGTTACAAAGATATATTGATTTGAAATGTCACATGACGTTACGTCTAGGTACAATTTTTACTTAGAAGTGACGACGAGACCCTACTCCCGAACTTCGACGCGCTTTATCTTTGTCATTTTTTGGTTGATTGACAAAAGAAAAAATTGTTTCCATTATTTTTTGATCATCTAACTGACAGAATAAATAGAATTTAATTTTCTTTACCCAGTCGTAATCCCTATTGTCATGGTCTCGAAGTAGGGAACGAACATCCTTGTGTAACGAGGTACCAGATAATGTTTATTTCAAAGGGTGTTTCTTCATTTTAGCACAAATAAAAAAAAACGTTTTCTGAATTGGCTCAAACCGGGAATCGAACCCGGGACCATTGCGAGGGGAAGCAAAAGTACCACTACGCTAATCGGGTCGTCAAAATCATGTATTTTATCTATCTGCTATATAAAAATGAATCTCTATTTCCCTTGGTCATCACATCACTCGTGAACGGATGGAACAATATTGCTAATTCTTTTTGTTGTGGTAATAATTGTCAGGAGAAGGTTCTTTTGAAAGAAAAAAATAAGAAAGTTGCAGTTTTTTTTTAAAAGACCAAGCGAACGAAGACTCGGGCAACAGCTAGTCAGATTTATCAATTATTTTACCAGTCAATCTATAAGTCATTGGAAGAGGCCTATGTTCAGCAAATGACGTCCTATGGCTGAAATGATGACGATGTTAAATAATTATTTGCACCTTTTTTTTCTACTGCCTGATGAGTTTCAAACCCACGACCTTTTTCTATCTGGCATATATATACATACATTTATAAATAGTTCCGGAATTGAGCCTCGCAGATTAATCACAAAATTTATAACAAACGTATAGCTTTTAAATGTTGCCTATACTTGTAGTAGGTATAAGACGATATTACTAGCAAAATTTCATAGTTCTAGGCCAACAGAAATTACGCTATAAATTTTGATTCCCCTAAGTGTCGAAATATACGTTTTTAGCGGCATAAACAGGCGCATCTTAATTTTTACGTTAACTTAGAAGTTTGATTTTATCATAGCTTCAAGGGACTGTAGATTTTAGTATATGATTTTTATTCAACTCGATACCTTCACGCGTTCCCGAGATAAGGGCCTTGGTAGATATACGGACAGACAGACAGACGGACATTATAGTGGTCCTATAAGGGTTCCGTTTTTTTCTGATATACGGAACCCTAAAAACAATGTTTAATGTTTCATTTAGAAACTAAATAGCACATAAATATTACTAAAACAAAAGCCTGCCTAATAAATATTGGACCAGAATATATTTTCGTGATTGTCTGTCACATTATCAAGCAAGTTAATATTTCTTCTTTCTTTTTTTTTCTATGTCAGTAATTCTGGACGAAACATCGCTGTAATAAGATCCCTGAGGACAACTATAAGTAACTATGGGCCATCCAATGAATCACTGGGATTATAATATCAGTAACTTTTGCGCAAGGTCATATATTATTAGTTTACATCTTCTTAGGACATGATTCTAATGCTCAAATACTTACAACAACTCTCACTGAGATGATAATATCATCATTATCATATCCATATTGAGGACCGCCTAGTGTTGTGGTTTGCGTTTCGGAATTCAAAGCCAAGCGTTTGCAGTTTCGAATCTCGCAAGGGGCGAATGATTGTGTGATGAGCACGAGCATTTGTCGTGAGATTAAATCATGGATGTTTATAAATGTATTTAAGTATGGTTATCCGTTATTTACGCACTAAAGCACAAGTTTTGCTTAGTTTGGGGTTAGATCATCATCATCATCATCATCATCATTTCAGCCGTCGGACGTCTACTGCTGAACATTATTATAGGCCTCCCCCAATAATTTACATCATCGGGGGGGATTGCCAATATTCGCCACGCTTGGCTGGCGGGTTGGCGGGATGGCGTGGGCTAGATAATTGGTGTGATCATAAATATATATCTATACGAGTATCTATGGATTTAAAAAAAAAAATTATATGCAAATTTTAAAAAAGGCTGTTATATTGCAAGAAATAAAAAATATACCGTAATATAGTAATGATAAGCTAAAACGGGAATTGTACAAAATTATTTGTATCTTTTATTTGCCTGACGTTTCAACCGGATTACACCGATCGGTTTTAGTGTGTATAAATCATGCAACGCGAAAGTTTAAAAGTAACAAATATTATTATTTATATAGGGTGTACAAAATAGCAGGATATACGTTTTAACTGATACCTACACACCAACTTTTACTATGGGAAGACGTGTATAATTTTTAATTTGAGATTTCCACTTCGCTCCGATCATAATAAAATGGTTTTATTTGAACTGTAGAATCATCCCTTTAAATTCTGTGGCACCTTTCTGTTACTCCCTGTATATTTCACTTGCTTTAACCAACCAACACGATCGCCACTTAAATCCCTAAAAGCGAAATCAGGTTTGTTCACACTGGCCAAAACAACAGACATAATTTTCAACAAAGTTTAACAGGTGAAGTGACATGAATTTGGTTTTACCTTTTATTTTGTGTAACTAGACTTAGTCTAATGGACACTAAGTGGCTTATACGACCATACTATACATAGTACACAGTAGTTCAACTAAGCAATTAGCCTATTCAATCAAAAATGATTGCGTGAAATTCATTCGGGTACTGCTAACAGCTCGTCATCATTATCACGGTGGCCATTTGGTTAATCTTGGATGTAACCCTATATTCTCTATTTTACTCTTGACGGTCTTGATCTTATCCAGTCCCGAACTGGAAGTCGTCTGTCTCCCCTTTAGGAATCCACGAAGGACTCAGCAGAAAACAGCAGATTCATCATCATCATTTCAGCCGGATGTCCACTGCTAAACATAGGCCTTAATGATTTCCAGATTAGCCGGTTTAAAACGACCTTTAACTTACCTCATATTGACGAATTTACTCGATTTTCAACTTATAGTTCTACACGTAGATTCTAATCATCATCATCATGTCAGCCGATCGCAGTCCACTGCTGGACGTAAGCATCCTCCAGAGAGCGAAAAAGAGCACGATCTCCCGATTTTTTTTTGTCTATCAACAAGATGGCAGGCATCTTCCTAAGGTCGTCGGTCCACCGAGCTGGAGAATCTCAATTTATATTAGAATCTAATATCAATTCAGAAATACTGTCGGTAATATAGTCGCCATATACAAGCTTTGTTTAGTTCGAGGCTAGATAAATTTGAGTGATTGTTGAAATTATTTATTTATTACAATCCATGATACTTTGGGCATTCTGCTCGAAAACTGCCTAATAACTTAGGAGAAGGTTACTCTCTCAGGAAAAAGACAGGGTAGAATACAACCTCGTCGAAGACCATCACGATGATTAGACCTACACTAAAATCCTATAAATGATCGACTACAGATCAGAAAAGAAGAATACGACTGTATACGTTATTTCAAAAAATCTTTTTTATTGTTAAAGCAGCGCAAATCCATCTAGGAAATCTGGTGTGTGGTTCTCACTATATTGTTTTCCATATTATCTAGAATCCCAGACACGAGTTCCATGAAGTTTTATTTTCGTTAAGTTTAACGTAATACAAGGCTACTTGTCTACTTCTATTGTTAACGACAACAGAGTAGGTTTGCTACTTTACGCCTCCGCTAGAGGGCGTCTCAGTATGAATGAAAAACACTAGGAATAGAAGCAGTTGGCCCACTCCCTAAGTGGCATGATATGGCCATTATCACTACGTATAATTAAACATTTACTTATGCCAAAAAAAGAGATCAAACTCGGACTGAAACGAAATGAAACATGTACCATTATTATGCCAATGAAAATGTTGTCTTATAAGGCTTATAAGGTCACGTGTAAGCGTCCTTAGATATTCAAGGTCAAAGGTCGCAAAAATTTATATCACTTCCTTCGCCTCAAATCTCATAATCTAATGATATACTTAAGCCACTTTTTTCACAGTATATAATATTGTATAAACAGGGGGTAAATCAAGAATAAACTTGTAACTACATATTTTATACATCATAGTGAAAAACTTTTGTTTTATGACTTTTGCAAATTTGTATGAAAATATTTGTCTTATTATTACACAAAATTACCAAACAGTCGATTGAATTTGTAAAAAATAAGAACATTTTAATGCATATTTTTAAATGTCATAGAACAAAAGTTATTTACTATTATGTATAGAATATGTGGTTACAAAGTTATCCCTTACTTACGGGACACCCTATACAGGGTTATTTGTAAAACATCAACAACCTCCTAGGGGCTGCTTCTGGTTCACAAATACCTACAACTATTTCTATGGGACCAACATTGTAATCTAATAAAAAAAAAACACTTTTCCACACAAACTTATGGCAGCTGGTGGCGGCTTAGTATAGCACCAGAATCAGCCCCTCTCCTAGGCTGTTGATGTTTTACAAATAACCCTGTATATAAGTACAGTGAATTTGCAGCCTAAAGATGGGTACTGATTGGCGTTACGGAGCGTAATGTAACATGTTACAAAGCAAGCATTCATGCAGTCAGCAGAAGGAAAAAAACAAGCAACGAGCCGAATTGAAACGGGTTTTGACACTCGGCGTACAGATGGCATTGCGGCCTGTAACGTCAGTCATCTTCGGATGTGTTTGAGGGGAGGACCTACTGTATTTCACTATATTAGTGATAAAATATGACGGTAATTGGCACAGATAAGCACTCTTAGCCGGAGAGCACTTGAGTTTTAAAGCAAGTAACCTAAAGAAAACAGGAATTTCATGAAGATTTACGGCTGACATATTTCTTTAGAAGAACGGGCACGTTCAGCAAATAGCTTTGAAATAAATAAAAGATCTCAGATCTAGCTTTGTTGTATGGCCTAGTTGAATAATTGTGGGTTTGTATGATATTAAAAGACTTCGAACTTTTTGTATGGAGCAAGGCATTTAAAAAGTTGCAAGTACCTAAAATTACGTTATTTTGGTGTACACCTAAGAAACATACGCCAATCGACGAAGAAAATAATTACATACAACAAATACTCTTTGACAAAATGATATACTTTGTGCAGAATTTGAGTTTGAATACGTAATATTTATTTATATTTACGGCGTACTCGCCTCTCTGCTACGGATTTCGTCAAACTATAAACTATAGTAACTATAAAACGGAGAAACATAATTAAAAACGTTTATAAATATCAACACAAACATTTGCCCCTTGCGGGATCCAAACCTGCAACCGCCTGGCTTTGCAGTCGGGACTGCGAACCACTACACAAGACGGTCGCCACAGTGTATAACTTAAATTGGCGCAAAAAGCTTAACAAAACTGCATACAACAACAATTTATGAAACCGTCACGCCTGATGATAGATGAAACTACTCCCCCTGGGAAAGAGGTGACAAAGAGCAAATTTAAACAAACTCTAACTTTACCAGAATAATAAATCAAAATGACACTTAAAGCGAACGGAGCGCTTCCTTTCAGCGATCTGAAATGGCAAAGCGCTTTCCGGTGCGAGAAGGACCTCTAGGTAAATAGAAAATAAAGCACAAAAGCGCTTTGAGTTAGTGCTAAGGTTGGATACCATTGTCCAAGAATGATCTAACATTTTAACGTTACGAGTGAGAATCCTCGACCAATTATCTTTTACTAGTAAACGACTTAGATAAAAGAGTGCATATTAAAAGTATGATATTTTTATTTTAAATCTATAAAAAAAAATACATCGTTGTTACGAAGTAAAATACACGGAACTTCGCAGTTTCTCCTAACACATCTAGACCGGAGCCATTAGAAAAAAACCCTCAATGATTTGACCTGAGCCGTTAATCGAACTCGGAATCCTTCACGTACAACATTAATCATGGTGCCACCACCCCAACCTGGTGGGCGAAAACTACAAAAAATCGCGGAACACATACTCTGCAACAACACGTACACTTTTTGTTGTAAGTACAGACAAAGGCTGGTCAACCTACCCAAAGAGTTAAAGGTCATTGAATTGATTTTCAACTTTATGTCCAACACTTAGAGATCAATATCAATTGCAAAAATTTGACGTTTTGTGGTAGGTTTTCGTGCTGTTGTCTGTACCTTCTGATTTTTTTAATTTAATGTGAAATAAAGCATTCTTATTACTCTGTGGACTTCCACTTGAACAATGTTTTTTATCACCCCGTATAAAATTATTCAAATAAGGTTCGTTCAAGTATTCATAAACTAAACCCAATTTTACGGACAAGAAGTCTGACCTAATTTGCCAAGATGCATCTCAGATTGCACAAAGAGGTGCTTAATATTCACAAGAGCTTAGTAACAAACTTTGTAAAAGTAGGCATCTTGCAGGAACAAGTTGCAACTTAATCCTATTTGATTCATGGATTTGGGACTTGTTTTACGTAAAGGCCATTTCAAATTTATGAGAATGGTAACCATTAAAAAAAATGGTAACCATGAAATTAAAATAGTCCCTCACAAGTGACAGTGACAATATTCTATCTAGACCTTCGTCTGTCTTCCATCCTACAAGCGTTCCCAACACAAACATTCACGATTTGAGTAGCCAGTCGTTCGGTACCAATTTTATGACCGGTCGCAAAAATGTTTTTTTTTTTTAATTTATCGTCAGTTTATTGTCATCGTCTTGTATCGACATTATACTTAATATAATACGTAGGTATGTAGGTAGGTACTTAGTGTTTAATATGAATTAAATTGTGTTCAAATTGTTTTCACAATCACACAATCACAATTATCTAGCCCCAAACCAAGCAAAGTTTGCACTATGGCGACTAGATAGCGGATAACTAAACATCCATGATTAAGTACAAATGCTCGTACTAATCACACAAGCTCCTTGCGGGATTCGATCCCGCAATCGCTGACTTTGTAGTCCACTAATCAGATCACACAGAATCACACACTACACCAGATGGTCGTCGAACGTAAGTTAAGTTATTCTCGGATTAATAAATATAAAAGTTAAATAAGTTTACAGCACTAGGTGGCTGAGTATAACAGACCCAAAATAGTCTATAATGATCGATCCCCACCGGGTTAATAATATAAATGTAATCCACCGAATCTGGCGGATTAAATATTTATATTTTACCTTACCTTGCGTGCCAATGATCCCACAACTAGGGACGCTCAAGACCGTGCGAAGTGGAGGAGTAAATCAAGGAAAGCGGACCCTGGGCTCCTAAGCAATGGCTTACGGACGCTTATGGACGCAACCGGGATTGACCGTATAGATGAAGAAGGAGACCTAACCTAACCTAACCTAACCCGGTGTTAAACGAAATCCGCTATGGCGCAAGACAATTTACAAATTTAATATCGTGCTTGTAGAAAGTTGGCGATTAAATTCGCTGATTTTGACGTGCGCAAGTGGACCTTAAAGGTGCAACCATATTTGTGGTTCTACATGAGAAATATGTTGATCTGCGTTGATCGCGCAGATTATGTGGGACGACCAAAATTATTTTTAATATTTCGGCCATGTCAAAAAATGTCATTCTTGTTAATTTTACTGACACATCATTTAACCTGCAGTAGATGGATAACTTCATTATACTATTACAATTGCTAAAATTTCAGGAAAATTAACATCTACTCGCCAAATTTAATCATCGACTGATGTTAAACGTCAATCACTTGCAATAGAAGTGATAATGGCCTCACGAATTCGCCCTTACTCAGTAATTAGTTTTGGATTGATGGATGACACAAAACAGTTAATTAGTCGCGCTATGATTGCTCAGGCGCTTAGGTTTTATTAGCACACTCTCATTTATGAGCGATTCTGTTGCTCAAATAAAAAAAAAATACTATTGGAGGTGCTTGTAGCTCAGTGGCGGCAGTACATTACCTAAGTTAAGCAACAACCCACGCCGCGGTTGTGAGTGGATGGGTGACCATTCCGACCATGTTTAGTAGCATTTATCACAAGCATCTCCGTGCTTCGAAAGTCACGTTAAAAGTTGGTCCCGACTAATATCGCTTGATACTAGTCGTAAAGCATTAAGACGGCTTGATTACATCTGACAGGCTTTGCATCAATCTCTCTACCAATCGGCACTGGGCTCGTATGGTGGAGTATGGCCCAAACCATCTCATAGTTGAGGTGAGGTATGTGCCCTGCAGTAGGACGTATTTAGGCATACTCGTACTTTACTTCACTTTTTTACTATGAATAATACTCGTAATGTCGAAATATAAGAAGCCATTTTTTCAAAACAACCCGTAACAATATTTAAATTAAGTATGGAGAAATGTTTTCTTTGCGATATTGGTCCCACAAGCACAAAGCACAGCGTCGTCGTCGTAAGGTCGCACAGCGTGCTATGGAAAGAGCTATGCTCGGTGTTTCCTTGCGAGATCGAATCAGAAATCATGAGATCCGTAAACGAACAAAAGTCGCTGACACAGCCCAACGGATTAGCAAGCTGAAGTGGCAGTGGGCGGGGCACATAGCACGTAGAACTGACGGCCGATGGGGCAGAAAGGTTCTAGAATGGAGGCCGCGTAACGGTAAGCGCAGCGTAGGACGTCCACCCAAAAGGTGGTCAGACGACCTGGTAAAGTTTGCAGGAAGACGCTGGATGCAGGCTGCTTCTAACCGGTCAATCTGGAAGTCAATGGGGGAGGCCTATGTTCAGCACTGGACGTCCTATGGCTGAAATGGTGATGATGATGATGATTGGTCCCACTGTAAAAGTAATTATATTTAAACAGTAGAATCATCTCCGAAAAGAATTTAACTAATAAAGTATTGACTTTAAATGTGTTTCCATGGCCAACTTGAATAATGAAGCAAATCTATGTGGTCTTAATTTATTAGATTAATTTTCTTCTAGAGGTGATTTTAATGCTCAAATGCAGAATATTTTTTTATAGAAACAACATCGAAATTGCAAAAAAAAAAACTACATTATAAACCAGCTGACATCAGTATAAAGAGATGTAAAAAAAAATATAGTGATCCCATAGGAAAAGTTAATATATTTTAGCTTTAGAATTCACCTTCTAGAAGAAAGTAAACTAATAAATTAGGATCCTATAAAGAAAACTTCTTTGTCTAAGAGTGGTTGCTTCTTTATTGTCTCTTTAATCGGCATAAGCTTCTTAATATTTTCTTTACCTACTCTTCAAGATCTCTAAACAAGTTACACTATTGTCTATTACAAACTCCTGTCTATTCACGACAAAAGCTAAAGCTTGCGCAACAAAGGCTAAGGATGAGAGGTAAGTCACAGCAAAGATAGATCCAGTAGGCTTACTCGTTACTACGTTTTGGGTTTTGTGAGGCACAATACATTTTAAAAAATTACCTGAATGGGAAGTGGCATCGAAATTACTATTAAAAATTATACAAAAAGCTTTATAGCTCTTTGAAGAAAACTATTTGGACTATAGCGAAATTTCAAACGCCGAACGTCTAGAAGTGATATCAAATTACGTTAAATATCAGTATGTAGAATGTACCTATTTTTTATTTTTATACGTAATATTTAGTCATAAAAGCTAACATGCACTAATGCCAAAATTTTAACCCAGTTGCATCTGCCAAGCAAATGGAGAAGAAGATTAAAGATGTTAGTGTTCAATGAGATTAAACACTTAGTGTAAGATTAAACACTTATGTAATTGATGTATTCTTTTAAAAATATATTAAAATGTATTTTGTTGGTCTACTAGACTTATTGATACTGTGGTATTGCGCAACAAAGAGCATGTATAAGCGTTAAACGTTACTACGTGTTCTCAAAACGCTCTAGTTAGCTTTGTTTCGTTCATTGTTCCAATGTGTGTGTATTTACAAAGTTTCGTTGACAATAGCCATGTTGATATGTTCTTGGATTTCGTTAAACGGTTTTCTTAAATAACATTTAAAGATATAGAAAAGATGTCATAAAGTTATTCCGCACTTATACATTGTGTGGCCTCAAACCAGGGATAATATTGAAAACAGAGACTATAGGTCAATAGTAATCGAATTATTATGGTCCCAACTGAATAAAATTAAAACTTTAATTTTAATTTTTTCTTACAAATCCTAATCGTTAATTCAATGTAATGCAAACAATGCAAAAGTGCCGCTCAACTTGATCGATTGAGTTCATCTGCATCATTTTTAGTCGGAGCTACTCGGAACGTCTCTTTGACACGACATTGACAACGTTAGCAATAATATCGTTTTGCAATAATACACTGATTATGAATCGTAACTTTAAATTCTTATTGCGTGTAATGCATGCATTTTGGTTGACTGAAATCTTTTCAGAAAAAATACGAATACTCTAGAGAGTCTCGGTTTTTAATGTTATCCCCGGTTGTAGGCTACACACTGTATTGGTTTTAATTATACAATATCAGAGCACAGAAAACATTCTTTTCTTTATTCGTAAATTCGTTCTCTTTTCAAATGATTAGGATTCAGAGGCGCAATCCCATTTCCCAGCGCCGTAACAAATGCAGTGATAAGTGCTGTTCTGTAGAAAAAGTTCTTGTAAGTACGTGTTGCGCGGGCTTTTCCAGAAGCCTTTTCGAAAATAAAATTAAAACAAAGACTATAAACACTATTAGGAATCGTTCCAAATGACCAGAACCGGTTAACTGATTGCAAGTACCTCCTACAAAAACACCGCAAGGATATCAAAAGAGTATCTCTGATCTTAAAACTGCAAATAAAACTTGTTTTCTAGAGAAGCTTTAAAATTTTTTCTTTTTAATATTTCTGACCGACTATGTCCATTTGTTACTAACAATATTCTTAAAAAACATTAATTTCGCACTAGACCACAGTGTATTCACCAACAGATTGAAATAGTGTCACATGTACGCAACTGGCATGCGATTCATCCCTCAGCCCAGAAAAAAAAAAAAAAAAGACACAATAGAGATTGTATTGTTACCAAGCCGCCGATTCAGAACCTTTCGGTTACAAATTGTCAGCCGGAAAACCATATGACACTAAAGAATTTAACATTAGTGTCACATGTTTTACCGGTTGACAACTGGTTATCGAAACGTTCTGAATCGATGAAAACAATAAAACTATTTTATTGTTTTCATCGAAATCAATTAATGTAACGGATTAAAAATTTTGCACAATTATTGTTTAAATAACAAGAGCTCTTTAACTACTTTCTGTCGTAGAAAAAAAAAAAAAAAAAAAAAATTTACACCCAGGCATCCTGCAGCCTGGCAGCGACAAGTATAAATAAATAATTGTTTTTCACAAACACACTACTCATCTGGCCCCAAACTAAGCAAGGCTTGTATTATGGCGACTAAATAATAGATAGACATAAATAATTTTAGAAACATTTATGACTTATGTACAAATGCAAGAGCTTTAATTGTTATTTTAGGCGACTACCATATTCAGACCTCCGAAATGATTAGATAGAGAAAAGAGACAAATATTTGGATCATGGCTACTAATTATCCAATTATATCTTTCTGTTAAGTTCTTCTGTCAACGTGTACGTAAGCAATTACTGGCATAACCACCTCAATTAGTTATTTATTTTATGTTAAATCTATAAACCTGTTATGTACCTATTTACTCGCATTATTATTAGGTTGTTGCGATGTTTTCCGTCACCGCCAATCAAGTGGTATGTATCCGTTCATAGATTCCAAAAAATCCAAAAGTACATGCAATGGAAGCGAACTCACAACCCACAGTTCATTACTGGAGATACTCCGATTATTCAACCACTAAGTCACCACTACTCTGCATTTTACAGTAAAATAACATAGGGCTTAAGCCCGTTTATCTTCATAATTTATCATCATTTCAGCCATAGGACGTCCACTGCTGAGCACAGGCCTCCCCCAGTGACTTCCAGATTGGCCGATTGGAAGCGGTTTTAGAACCAAAATCGTAACGTGAGATAGTTACTAAAGTTTTTGCGCTGCGAAAACTGGCAACGTCGCTTTTTTGTCTCGCTCGCTCGGTAAAAGACAGGTCAGATTTTAATTATTTTTAAAGTAATTAATTTTTATTTTATAAGGAAATGTATTTTTACGATGTTTGAATTAACAAGAACGCCTTTCCTTGATTAACATGCTGTGTAAAACTTCACCATTTAAATATTTTTTTAAGAAATTTATGAACACGTCCGACTAATCATCGATTATGGCGACATCCCATCCATCACGTTCGATCTTAATATAATCTGTTCATGATTGATAGTCGGGAAATGGAGGGGATCTCGGGAAAAATCTCGGTCCGGCCCTATTTGGATTTGAGGCTCGGAAAAACGACCACTGAGTATTTGGGTTAGTGATTGCTTGCATAACTTTTTTTTTAATTCTATACATATTGGTCTTTAGACACGGCGCAGAATAAAAAATAATACAACTAACTGTTACTACTGTGACATTTAAAGGTGTCAAAGTAGTTTTTAATTAATTAAATAAATATTTTCTTCTACTAATCAAACCAATTAATATCTATTCAAATAGTAACAATGCAAGTATCAAATTTGTAGAACACTTATCAGGTTTCCATCTACACATAATCAAATAATACAGAATCAGAGCAATGTATGTGATGTTGTCCAATATTTATATTGAATTTTTATATCGAGTTCTAATAAATATAAGCTAGCTGGTAAGTAAGTTGACATTAAAACCACCGTAGTCTGAGCCTGATCCTGATTCCAGATTTGTTTTTATAATCAAAACTCAAATAAAAGAGCCAGTTTAGCCGTAAATTGTAGTAGCAATTGAACAATATTTGTAATGTGAGTGAGATAATGTGAGCTAGTAAACGCGAGGCGTGGGACCCTGTTCACATGACTGGGGTGATGCCGTGTGTACAGGATCACCTATACCCTATACCTGAGTCCAGGCATATGCCGAACGTAGATGATGCATGGAAGTCGTCCTTACGGGTTCCCATGCATCGTCAACATACATTGCGAGGTATACCACAGGATTTCAGTGGGACAACTTAGTCGGGAAAAAGCTGCGGAGGCCACTGTTTTCTGACAAGTTCATCATCATCATTTTAGCCATAAGACGTCTACTGCTGAACAAAAGTTTTCCTCAATGACTTATCATCGGGGGGGAATGGCAATATTCGCCACGTTCGGCAGACGGGTTGGCAAGCGCAGTTTCTGACAAGTTAGTTCAACATTACTTTCCGCTGCTCCCGTGGCGATAGGGACATGCGAAAAGCATTTTGCCCTGTGCTAAAAAAAGGCGATGCAATTTATGACTTTTCAGTTAACAGTATTAAAATGTATAGTGTCCTGTAACTTAACTCAAGGACAACCTTTTACCAACATATTCTATGAATCATAATAAGCTTTTTAAGCCATAGAACAAAAGTTGTTCACCATTTTGTTTAAAATATGTAGTTATAAGGTTATCTTTAATTACGGGACATCTGTATAAAAAATATATATTTAATCACCACGAAGGGATGTTAGTCTGGCCATAAATACTGTAACAATTAAAATAAACAAAATATTACATTTGAATTTGGGATTCTGTCATTTTTATATGATTGTTTATTGAGAAATCCTGTCCGAAAGCAAAACATTTTATCTCGGGATATGAAGATAGCACCTAGAACCATGTTGCGTATTTTAAAAGATGACTTAGGACTTGCAGCCTATAAAAGATGTACTGGTCATTTCTTAACTGATAATGTAAAAAAGAATAGGGTAAAATCGAAACAACTACTGAAGCGGTATGCAAAGGGAGGTTACAGAAAAATGTTGTTTACATATGAGATTTTTTTTACAATTAAGCAACATTTTAACAAACAAAATGACCGTATTTATGCTCAAAGCTCTAAAGAAGCTTCCCAATTAGTCGACAGAGTGCAACGTGGGCACTATCCGACTTCAGTGATGGTTTGGTAGGGTATTAGCTATGAAGGAGTAACTGAGCCATACTTTTGTGAAAAAGGTATCAAAACATCGGCACAAGTGTATCAAGATACCATTCTTGAGAAGGTAGTGAAGCCCCTTAACAACACCATGTTCAATAACCAAGAATGGTTCATCCAGCAAGACTTGGCGCCGGGTCATAAAGCTCGGTCTACGCAGTCTTGGTTGGAAACGAACGTTTCGGACTTCATCAGAGCTGAAGACTGGCCGTCGTCTAGTCCCGATCTTAATCCGCTGGATTAAGATTTATGGTCAGTTTGCTCTAAACGCCATGATAATTATTTGGAGTCCCTAAAACAATCCGTACGATTGGCAGTGAAGAATTTTCCCATGGAAGGAGTGCGTGCTTCTATTGATAACTGGCCTCAACGTTTAAAGGACTGTATTGCAGCCAATGGAGCACTTCGAATAAGCTTTTTATATTTTTATTTTTACTGTAAAAGTAATAAATGTTATTTGCAATAGATTTTTTTTTTCTTTGTTTCAGTATTTATGGCAAGACTAGGTATTATTATAGCATCAGGTAATAAATAAATTAGTAAACGTAAAAGGATTTAAAAAAAAGGTTTTTATTGATGACGCGTGAATGTCTGACGTTCTATCGTGGTTTGTGTGTTCTCGTTTTACTTCGGCGAATCCCGAAACGAGATGAATCCCCATTTATCCCCGGCACTGCTTCCATTCTATTGTTAATTTTCCAATTAAAATCCAGAATAAACAGCAACGATGGCAAAACCAGCCCGTTAAAAGATAACAGAGCGGTAAAATGTCTTACTGAAAACCCATTTTACTTATAGTGAAATCTGGTCTCTTAATTCTGATCTCAATTGAAATACTGCATGAAAATATTTTTAGAGAGATATTTCACTTGAAATAAAGAGAAAGCAGAGATGGGGCTGGAGGTTACCTATTTTGAATCCAATTTCTTTTGTACGAATTTTATTTTTCCGAAAACGTTTTGCCTTTTTTAATTTTTCATACTTTTATTTATACCGAAAACACAATTGACATAATGCTGATATTTCCATTTCCGATTGTTATTTTGTTTTAATTCTATATATTTTGAAATTTTACTCAACATTTGCCAAAGCTATTATTGTTAGATGGTTTAGTTTCCAGAACAATGCTTCCAATATTAAATATTTAATCCTTCATCCTTATCCTTAGAATTTATCCTTAGTTTTTAAGTGTGTGTGTAGTCACTGTTCGAACTAATTCTAACTAATTGGTAAGGATTTGTTAGAATAGAAAATTATTTTAAGAAAAACGAAACTCGAAAAAAAAAGGTTATGATAATCGAGTATTAGTTTTTCTGGAAAATGAATCATCGGTAAAATAATTTTATTACTTACAATATTATGTAAAAAAGAAACTAGTAGGTATTATATTAGTAGTCTTTATTCTTTTTAAATTATTTCTAAAGATTTTTTACTATTACAGGTTGGCTACACAGCCTCTTCGTCTTTTGCATACGTTGCAGTTGTGATTACCAACACTGCCTTTCGGTCTTTTCCTTTTTTGCAAATGTAATTTATTTATTTATTTATTTATTATTCTTACGCTCTTATAAATTGTTACCTTAAAAATATTAAATATCTACTTGAAATTGCCAATTCAACAATTTTATTGTATGAATTATCAGTACACGTTATAATTATATAACTTTGTTTATGGTGTCACTTCGTGGCGATCGTTTTCATAAAAGAACAATTTATTCTTACAAAACACATAAACAAGAAATCCTCTAAGGCATTACAAGTAGCGAATGAGCCAAAACAAATTTAGACATCGGAAACAATATCACAAGTTATAAAAACTTTTAAAACGGCGAACTCCCAAAGCGAAATCAAGACTTGAATAGAAATATACGGTTAAGATGGGTGTGACATACGTATTTCTAGTTTACAAAACAAAATCTGAGTAAATTATTACGATAAATAGTGCAATCTAACCTTTTTTATGTATTTTTTTATTTTGGTGGTATAAAAAATAGTATCGAAATATCTATCTAAAGTATGTTTATTCCTTAAAAATGTTAATTAAGTATTTAAGTAATACTTAGCGCAAGTATAAATATTACATTCGTGCGATTCCATCATCAAGGAATTATAAAAACTTTGTGAACTTTTTATCGCTAATTTCTAAAAATCTGTCTGTCACTCATGACTTAAGTATGGAACCAAGACGTAAACGAAAAGCACCAATTTGAAGTTACTCAGCGAGCTATGAAGAGAGCTATAATACCCCGAGGATCTTTTGCTGAAGCGATATAAAGAATGTACAAAAGAATAGGACACTTCTTAAAACCACGTAATTAAATTTTAAATTGAATTAAATTAATCTTTATTTCGACCAACATAAATTATAGTGTGTTAGTAGCAAATTATAACATTTTTAACCTAAAGTTAGTAGTATAATTCACATAAAACATTTATCAGATTGTCACTACGTGAGTCATCGAGAAATGGTTCAGGTAGTGACAGTCAAGCTTTGCAGCAAACATGCTCAGGACCGCTGGCGCTGCCTCTCACCCTGCGCACCAGAGACGTGCACCGCTTGCGCATTGAAGTATAGAAACAATCTACCACAAAAAAATACTATAAAAAAAACAGTGCAATTCTGGAAAACTTTTTAGATGCTCCGGTAACATTATCATCGAGGTAGCGTGTTAGTTTTATAGGATCTTATCAGATCACTGGATCTCATGGATTTAACCAGTCTTCTATTCTTTTGTAGACCCTGTTTAAAGGTCAAAGGATAGGCAAGTTGAAGTGTCAGTGGGCTCGTCAAATTTTCCGTAAAACCAATAACCGATGCGGTCATATTCTAGAGTGGCAACAGCAATTTAGTAAACGCAGTCCTCTGACAAAATGGAGTGATGAATGTAGTCTTTCAGGTAAAGTTGGCATCAGATAAGAAATAGTCAAATTAATATCGGACTTAGTCCTTATACTTTCTTTTTCCATTTACGATAATGCTAGTTTATTTATATCGAGGATAATATTTTCACTTGAAAGGTAGTTGAACAATATTTTCAACAAAACATTGTCCTTAAGTCCTTACATAACTCACCAATCAGTCTTCACGGTTATGTTGACAGAAATAAAAAAAGTTTCACTTAACCGTCCGCCTTTTTGTTCATCAAACGGAACGTCTGTAAACCCTGGCTGACTACAAAAGGGAACGGAAACAAATAAAGGTTACGACAATGCAGCAATTAACCGCAAATAATACTATCACAGAACATCCAAGTGGATAGTACAAATAAAGAAGCTCAACAGCAATTTACTAAATTAAATAGAATAAAAGAACATTTATTCAGAACCATGCAAACAATAATTACAATAAATAAACATAATAATTAATTAATAAATTAATTTTCGAACTTCTTTATGTGTCCTATGCCGCATTTCAGCGTTTTCGATAGAATTTCGGTGGCGCAAAAGATCTAAGCAATATATTATCACAGTAAGTAGATCAAGGTTTGAGAAGCAGAACCATATCTGATATAATGGCAAAATTTTGAATTTATATGACGACGCGGTTTTCCTGAAAGAGTCTTTTTCTCAGATCAATAAAAATTGGAACTTTATCATCACACAACTCCGTGTAAACCCAATTACAGAAGAAAATTTATTCAGAACCATGCAAACAATAATTACAAGAAATAAACAAAATAATTAAGGTGTGGTTTCTATGCTAAGGACTGTAGACCTGAGTAATAATATATACGGTAAGTTTTAATTTCAACTCGATACCTAAACGCCTTTAGGATTCAAGATAAAGTGTACAGACAGGCAGACAAACGGACAAAAAAGTGATCCTATAAATGTTTTGTTTTTTTCTTTTTGAGGTTATGGAACCATAAAAATATGTCAAAACCTACAAAATTTTCGAGTATACTCAAAATGCTAATGCTATAGCATTTGCTTAGTGCTTTGAAGTCAAATTTAGCTTGCAAAATTTTGAAGCAGACAACTTACATACGAACATTGCAAGTTAATATAAAGCTTTGAAAATGATAGCGCTTCAATGTAATTTCTCTTTAAAATCATGAATTAATCAAGTCAATTTGCGTGACTCATTTCGATTCTATACATTATTGTGTCAACACTAAAGAACGCATTCATTATATCAAATGACCTCGGAGAGATATTTTAATTAAACTGGAATAGTATCTAAATGTAAACATTCATAACACTTTGCGTAATTTTTAATTAAGTAATCATTTACCTTGACATAATTTAATATATGCTCTAGATATCGATACGTGTGATGTTTTCGTGATTATGGAATGTATATTACTCACATCGTAGTTTACATAAATAGTATAGATGCATTATATGACAACTGTCACTATTTTATAAAGCAACTAGTGTTGCCCGCGTCTTCGTTCGCGTAGTCTTTAGTTAATTCTTTAAGGATTTTCTGCGCATCTTTGTATTTTTTTTCTTTTAAAAGAACTTTATCCTAACACAAATTAACACAACAAAAAAAGAATTAGCGAAATTGTTCCATCTGTTCACGCGTGATGCGATGACCCAGGGAAATAGAGATTAATTTTTATACAGTGTGTAACGAAAAGGTGAAATAAAACTTTAAGGGGTTATTCTACGGCTAAATTACATCAACTTTTTCTATGGGACCAACATCAAAATCTCAAAAAAAAAATCTCGTTTCCATACAAACTGATGCCAGCTGGTCGCGTTTTAGTATGGCCTTTTTTTTGCGATACCTACCGAAGATTGAATAAAGGACAAATAAGCAGGAAGGTATTTCGATTAGCTACCGCAATTTAACATACTGGCAACGCCATCTTTTGGTGTAGAGGGGAACAGCTAGTGAGTTGAAAGGATTACTATTCCCATCTTTACTTAGAAGCACTTGATGTGAAAACGTGATACATGATAATAATTATGCCTAAAACAAATATTGATAACCTGAAGTACGTTTTGTATTGGTTGTGCAAACAACGCATTATCGTTCAAATCGAAGAGTAATTTGACAAGTGCTAACATGTCATTGTCGTTATTTACAATCTGTGATAAAATAAGGCTTACAAGTTACATGATCAATAACTTGTAAGCCATCAAAGTTAAGAAAATTACACTAAGTAAGGGGTGTTGGCGCTGCCTAGTATATGTCATCGCAGCCCTACTTTTCTTTACAAATCCATGTTGATTTTCCAATAACATTAACTTCAGTCTAGGAACGTTACACAATGGAAATTTTATTGTTATGCAGAAGCTTGGAATATCTTAAGTTAGTCTTAAAGTAAGAAATGTTTCAGTAGTCCTTTAGTAGTGAGAGATTTTCAGGATGTCAGCCCATCGCTGTAAACTGCTGTACGTAAAGATCGCCAAAAAGCACATCTCCTGCTTTTTTCATAAGGTCGTCGGTCCATCGAGCTTGTGGGCGTCTTACACTACGAAGCTTGGGCTAATTAAGGTGATAATTTTCGAACTTCTTTATGTGTCCTATGCCGCATTTCAGCGTTTTCGATAGAATTTCGGTGGCGCAAATGATCTAAGCAATCTATTATCACAGTAAGTAGATCAAGGTTTGAGAAGCAGAACCATATCTGATATAATGGCTAAATTTTGAATTTATATGACGACGGTTTTCCTAAAAGAGTCTTTCTCTCAGATCAATAAAAATTGGAACTTTATCATCACACAACTCCGTGTAAACCCAATTACCAAAAATAAGAGACAAAAGAACGAGCTTTTTTAATATGTCAATAATTTATGATCTCTCCACAGCTGTTTGAGTATGATTTTGCAAATTCCTTTAACAAGATCCTATTCGTTTGTTTTATTTTAAAGTATTACAACTTTACTTTGGAGCCAACAAAAATATGGGGAAGAGTTTTTTTAATTGGGATTTGTTGTTGATCTGTTGTATCAGTAAAATATGGATCAATTGTAATTTATATTAAGTTTTGCCCAATGTACTCGCATGTAAAAATAAATTATACCAAAGTTTGGCTTCCCTCCCAATGTGTTCTATCTCTGTGCTATATTTATGAAGCCATTGATATAGTTTTAATTTTTATGTTTTTATTATTTTTTATGGTGAAAAATAGGTTGCCAGATTTTATTGCACGACAGACGGCACAGATAATGATTGTGTAATTTTATCATTAAACTTAAGACATGTAATCACACGTGTCGTTTATCATTTAAAAATCAAATCCTAAACAATGATATCTTTAGTGTTTTATCTGTAAATTGGTGTGAAGGTCCTTAATTATCAGTTAAAGCGATAATTATATTGACCCAATAATCTTTTGAAATATCAGGTATAAATGCCGTAACTTTTACCGAAATGACTAGTCTTAAAAACCCAAGATGTTTCAATTGTTGTGTGGTTTTATTTTATTGGGGTTAGTAGGTAAGTGAAATGAATTAGCGTTAGAATCACTACATTTTACTTATTCTGGCTCTTCACGGTTGGCACAAATGACCTTTTCCATTAAATAGTTAAATTAATTATTTTTTGAAACTGTATTAAAATCCCTTTAGTTTCTGAATTATCCTTTTTCTTTAGATAGACAGAACAACCCAATACACTATGATGAATTTTCAAATTTCCTTAATTTCTCTAGGATTCTAGACCGTTCTGTAACATTATATACACAAATTCTAAAATATTCTTTGATATATATTTTAAAGCTTTCTGGATATTGAGTAAATTTATCGAAATAAAAGTTATTTTTTATATTTTCGATATATTATTATATATATCACCATTTTTGAACATTCTGAAATTTAGAGCGTTTTAAAAAATGTACATCATTCCCCCAACATTATTGAATTAAATCAATATTATAGATGATAGATACTTGTATGCTTGATGTTTCTTTAATATTTTGAAACTACTTACTTATTGCGAGATCGAATCAGAAATGAAGAGATCCGTAAACGAACAAAAGTCGCTGACATAGCCCAATGGATTAGCAAGCTGAAGTGGCAGTGGGCGGGGCACATAGTACGTAGAACTGATGGCCGATGGGGCAGAAAGGTTCTAGAATGGAGGCTGCGTACCGGCAAGCGCAAAGTAGGATGTCCACTCACAAGGTGGTCAGACGACCTGGTAAAGGTCGCAGGAAGACGCTGGATGCAGGCTGCTTCCAACCGGCCAATCTGGAAGTCAATGGGGGAGGCCTATGTTCAGCAGTGGACATCCTATGGCTGAAATGATGATGATGATGATGATGACTTACTTATTCGCTAGACAGAAGAGGCAGCTTGACCAACTCTTTAATTTGTACTACTGTTGAATGAAACATGGCTTGCAGTAGACTTTTGTTTATTTATAAGAGAAGTAATTAAATGTTAAGCCGTAATAAAATATGGATAGCCACAACAATCAGCATTTTAATCATTTGGTTAGCATTCAAATATTTTGGATGCAAGAAAAACAAACAATCGGCAACCCTTGTTCCGCAAATAGTCTTGATAATGATCAGTAATTTAATCATAAATAGTCAGCTTAAAATAATATTTGTTCGCCAAAAAATAGTCTATCCGCATAATAACTACTTGATCAGCAAGATTCACGATTGGTCAGTAAAAAATACATGTCTGGTTAGCAATTTATTTGATCGGTATGCATATTTAAGGCATGGTTAGCAGAATAACTAATGTGCTTGCATTTTTATTGAAAAGTCAAAAAATATTTTATTTACAAATGTGTGATTTTTTGATTTTAAGGTTTTAAATAGATCTTAATTTTATTTTGAGAATACCCATGTGTAATCGTTAGTTTATAACATCAAAATTAGACATAATATTTTAATTAATACCATATTTAATTTTACCCAAACACATCCACTTAGAAATTAAACCCATTACTATAAATACCCATTCATTATTTTTGTAAGGATTGCGCTTAAATATTTTTGTAAGGATTGCGCCCATTTTGCGCAAGTTATTATTGTTATTTTTATATGCTGCACAAAATTAGATTAGTTGCTTAACTTTTAAGTGCTTATCTAAATTTTATTAAATATGTGTCACTCATTGCAGCTCATATAATTATTATGCTGTTAAAAAAAATTACAGCCGTCAAGAATGTAAAAAATTGCCGATTGAATTAATATTGTTTGCTAGCCATGGTCTGCTGACCAATCATATATTTCTGCTGCCAGAATACACTTTACTACTAACAAAAACACTAATGCTAACCAGTTAAATAACACCCTATATAATATAATTTCAAAGACGATAATATCAGTTACTGTAAACACATATTACAACAGAACATGGCGAGTTTGCGACTGGGAAAAAACCAAAACTTTATATAAACTCATTGAGTTAAATAAATAAAATGATGATGACGATGATGGGAAGAAGTAAAAAAACAAAGTTAGCCTGTACACATCACGTCAGTCCATCAGTGGACTGCCGTGGGTAAATCATGATTATGATGGCCTCTGGCTAGGCTCCACGACTAGTATCAAGCGATTTTAGCCGAGGTCAACGTGCCTAACAAAGCAGGGAGATGCTTGTAATAATTCTCACTAAATTGGTTTTGACGACCTCCGTAGCCAAGAGGTGAGTTTGCCGGACTTCCCAGAGGTCCCGGGTGCGATTATCGGTCGGGTCAATGTAGAAAACTAACTTTTCTATGTTGTCTCGTTGTTTCCGATTTTTGACACAATTGCTTTAGATACTTACTTCAGGATCAGAGCGATGTATATGATGCTGTCCAAAATTTATTTATTTATTATATTGTTAAGCTAAAAAAAATTGGTCACCCATCCACACACAACCGTGGCGCTTTGCTTTGATGATGATGTATTTTGTTTTAATTCTAGTCACCTCGCCCACTTCAAGGATCAATGATATCCGAATAGTTGGAGGTGAAGACATCGACATCACTGATGCTCCGTACCAAGTGTCTTTGCTGTTTAGAGGGCGCCACTCCTGCGGTGGAACTTTGGTAGCCAATGACATCGTCGTAACTGCTGCACATTGTATTAGTGGGTAAGTGTTGTGTCTTAAGTATAGACAGTAGTGTGAGTGAGTAAAGGCTTAATAAACCTTAATGATAAAATACTAGGGTTGATATTTATAATTCTGTATTCCATAGCATACTGTACTGCGGCTTACTGTTGGCCTAGACAGAAAAATCATTGAACTGGGTTTGTGGCGTTATGTAGTTGTTACTAAATAGATGAAGACGTACCTCTTTAACGTAAGAGCGAATAGACTGGACAGTAAACGACTGCGTATAGTACGAGTAATTAGTGAAATGGGGAGGAAATTGAAGTGTAGTTTTTTGGATGGCCGCATGTCATGATCCTGTGATGACTGCAAAAATTTAAAGTGCTCTTTTAAATAGGGCGGTGATTTTGGACTAATAATATTCAAAATAATTACGAAAGATTATGCAAGTCACGTCCTACGACGCATAGGAAGCCATATAAGCAGAGTCCGGTATTCGGTAACATGGTCATACTTCCGTAAACCAAAAACTATTCATATACAGAAGTTCTGTAGACGATCAACCTTGTTCAGAATTCTGTATTTGATCAATATTCATAAAATATGTCCGTAGTTACAAAATACTGACACAAACGGTTTTCTTCGTCCCGAAAACAATAGATGTGTTGAAAAAATTGGTTGAAGCGTTTGTCTTTACGCGATGATACGATTTTTTGCAAAACAGCCTCTCTGATATTTTCTTAAAAACATGATTTACACCGATATGATTATTAAATTAAACAAGGTTACTAAAGAAATATTTAAAAAAATAACAACACTGGTACTTTTGTTTATACTTTAATCTTTAGCATCGGAGATACAGAATTGTTATTTATTTTTGTTTTAATGGTGTTTTAGATAAGTTAATAAGTTTATGACCACACCTATGTCTTGAAATATAGCTAAACTTTTATGTTATATTTGTTTGTTTGGGGTGTATGTGTTTTAAAATAAAACAATTGCGATGAAACTTTAGTTGCGGTTTTTAAATTGATTTAAAGATTTTCGAACGAAGTCACAGGCATCAGTTAGTAGTTATTTTTAATAATAAACACTTTAGATAAGATATTAAGGCACAATCAGCCAATTAGTATAATCTAAGCTTATATATCATACTAATTAATGGACAGTTACTTGATTATGCTATCGCTACTACTGGTGATAAGGAATAACGTAAATAACTATGAGATGCAGAAATGTGTTGATATCATTATATTATTAATACGTTCTTATCAAAGTAAACACATTATTATTATTATTATCTCTGGAGATAGAAGGTACTGCCCTTTAAGCCAATTTTATTCTTCAGGAACTTGCTCTGTGAGTCTATTTCAGGAATAATTTCTTTTCAGTAAATACCGAATTTATAAATATTTGAAAGTATAACTTTTGTGTTAGAATCAATAACATTCTTACTATTTCCAAATCGTGGTCTGTTCCTACTTAAATTAGTTGTATCTGTATCCGCCATTTACAACATGTTCATATCTATAATAATATATCTGGTTGGTCTGCGCACCCAGCACGCCCACAATACACCGACTCCTAAGGCACTAGCTTTATTAAATAAGATTACTCAAACCGTCCAAAATAGATAAAGGTTGTTTTTTATCTAATAACCATTATAAGTTACTAACAACATGAATGTATGTTTTTAAATTGGCAATGTGAGTGCTTTGGAGTAATCTGTAAGCTCATCATCATCATCATCATTTCAGCCATAGGACGTCCACTGCTGAACATAGGCCTCCCCCATTGACTTCCAGATTGGCCGGTTGGAAGCGGCCTGCATCCAGCGTCTTCCTGCGACCTTTACCAGGTCGTCTGACCACCTTGTGAGTGGACGTCCTACGCTGCGCTTGCCGGTACGCGGCCTCCATTCTAAAACCTTTCTGCTTTTTTTCTTACAAATAATTATTTTAAAGTAAATAAAGCAAATCTCTTTATCTGTATTTATATTTAATGTATATTAAAATCTTAGATATTTAAATCAACTCGTAAATACAAACGTAGGAACTGCAGTCCCTTGCGTGGAACAGTTAAACTTATTAAACACAGTGGATATATTATTAATTTGATAGTTACCATACTTTGAACTTGAATCCCTTTTTAAAGATCGAAAACAAATGAAGAGTATTCTCATGATTATTTATGCGCTCATGCTTATTACATCTCCTGTCATGGGTTCGGATTGTGTCTCGAAATAAGAAATTTACATCCATATTTGACGACCGTTTGGTGTAGTGGTTCGCCCTGACTACAAAGCCAGCGGTTGCGTTTGTTTGAGCATTTGAACCTAAGTCATGGATGTTTATAAAAGTATTTAAGTATGTTTATCCGTTATCTAGTCGCCATAGTTCAACCTAAGCTTAGATTGGGGCTAGATAATTGGTGTGATTGTGAAAACAATTTATTGTTATTATTATTTAAATGTTACGATGTATTTTTCTACAAGCATTTTCCAGCGCACTTTTTTCGAAAAATTCGTTTTCAGAACCGGAAAACGAACCCGTGACCCTTTGCATTCAACGCAGATTACTGCGTCACAACATCAACCAGGTTATCAAATTACAAAATAAATATGTTTCAGGTCTGATCCCTCGAACTACCAAATCCGCGCTGGTTCGTCCTTTAGCGAACGAGACGGTGTGGTGTACCCAGTCGGAGGAATTTTAGCCCATCCTGACTTCAGCTTTTCCAAAATGGATAATGACATAGCTGTTGTATGGCTGTCAGCACCAGTGACGTTTAGTGACAGAATTGCGGCAGTAGAAATGACAAGTCCAGATGAAGAGATGGATGATGGCGAGATAACCCAAGTCACGGGATGGGGAAATCTCAGAGTGAGTATCAAAGTCGTTACCATTAATAAATGAAGCGACCTGACGCACATCAAGTCTGCCAAGCTCAGAAGGCCGTTTTCTTATAATTATGTTTGTACATTTTTTTTTCGCGTCTCGCTTATATGTCACGTGCTAAGCAAAACAGACACAAGTTCGGGGTACGGACTTAGGTTACGGAAAATTTTAATAACCTGGCCCCCGATTCTGAACGAAATATTGTCAACTGGAAAGCTTACTAATTATGATTTAGCATTAAATTTAGTCTCACGTAGTTTACTGGTTGTCATAACGCTATCAAAAGGTTTTGAGCCTTGTCCCTGTATTGAGAGATGGAAAAGGTAACCAAGTTTGTTGCGCCAGATACTTCATCGCCAGTCAATCATCATGTCAGTCTATTGCAGTTTACAGCTGCATGAAAGCCTCTCCCAAAAAGCGCCAAAGAACACGATCTGCCGCTTTTTTATCCAGCCACACTGCCAGCTATCTTACTAAGGTCGTCGGTACATCGAGCTTGGGGACGTCGTACACTACGCTTGCCAAGGCGCGATCTCCATTCAAAAACCCGTTTACGCCAGCTTTCATTGGTTCTGCAACAGATGTGGCCGGCCCACTTTAGCTTATTACATTTTTGGACTATGTCCATTACTTTGATCTGCTGCCCGATAACCTCGTTTCGGATTTTATACCTTCACGAAATTCCAAACATCGACCTTTTCATAGCTCGCTTAGTGACGTAGAGTCGGTGGGCAAGCTTTTCTGTCATGATTACGTTTCGGCTTCTTAGGTCATCACTGATAGGACGCATCAGGCATTGTGGCAGTGGCGACGAGAAGATCAATTAATATATAATCCCAAGAGCGTTGGTAGTGCAAAGAACTAGTGGCTATTCCATTCTGAGACGTGCATATGAGCCCCAAAGATATCCTATGTATTGAATTAATGAGTATTATTGACCTATCTGTAAATATACACTATAGAACGCCATACTTTACCATCTTGACCCTTCCACATCCAACTAACCTCAAAACTACCATCATTTACAATATATAATTTCTGTACTGCCACAAAAGCAACTGAAGTTAACAAGGCCTTGAATTCATAACCGCCATGTCTAATAATGTTTCCGTTATTATATAATTTTGTAACGGAAATGTCTTCATTTTGTACCCTCGTGCGGTCATTGTCGTGGCAATGCAGCGTTTTCTTGGCAAGTTGCCATTTTTAAACGGCCCCTTTCAGGCAGGCTTACTGGTAACAATTAGGAACCACAAAGTAGTAAGATACAAAAGGTTCATTCTATTATTATAAATGTCTAATGATCGTTAACATATTTAGATAAATAAATATTCTTTATTGCACACTACACAAAACAACCAGTACAGAAAACAATATGAATAGTCAAGTTTAAGCGCTTTTATTGCTAAAAGCGATCCCTGACAGACAACCTAACCAGAAACACAGCAACAAGAATGACCATAACCTTGTTATATTAGAGTAGATTAATATATTTCAATTGTATACACATTAATAGTTCATTCAGAAGTTCAGAACTTTCGGTAATAATGAAAATAACATTGTATGATGTTGTTCTTATTGAAGTTAAATTACCGCAACATGGAGTTGAGAGTTTTCGAGCTATAATTAAATATATAATGGTGAATAACGCAGCCTATATATAATAATAGGTCATTTAACGTATTTGTCAAACTACCTATTTATCTAAAATTTTAAAAAAATGTCCTGGTGCTACTACATAATTCGAGTTAAAAAAGAACGCTTTGAACCGAGTTTATATACTCTTCCTATTTGTATTATGTTTCCAAGGCTCAGTGGTAACAATTACAAAGTTTGTGTCTTTTTTCTTCACACAATTACATTCAGAGTGGTTTATTAGTGTTGTTGAGAATTGTAATGTTTTGTACTGTAGTGTTGTAAAAAATAACTTCAAGTTTTATTAATTGCTTATTTTTGTAAAAGATCTTTCGCTATATAAGGTATAAGCTCTTCTTAATTAGTTATTTGTATAGGATTGCTTACTTATTATGACTACAGAGTGAACCTATAGGTTTGATTCCTACCTGAAGCAGTCGAAACTTTGAGAAATTAAATATCATCTTTGTTATCACTAGCATTTTATATAAATACGCTAGCTCACATACTGATTGCCCTGGAAGTAAGGAATTAACATCATTGTATTAAAAGGTACCAGTCAGCTAATTTTGCAAGGAACGTCATGCATTGCACCCAGACCAAAGCTTATTTAGAAAAATACCATTATCTAATTAACTAAAACTGGGTATCGATCCTCGACCCTCTGCGTCTAAGACAAATCATATACGAATGTTAATAAAATTTAAACTTTCAGGAAAGCGGTGGCATCCCCACGACGCTGCAAAGAGTGGAAGTACCGAAAGTGAACTCCTTGGTATGTGGTCAGGCGTATGCACCGCTGTATACTATCACGTCTCGTATGTTATGCGCAGGAGTTCCTGAAGGCGGTAAAGATGCTTGCCAAGTAAGTACAAAAAGTTTTAAAAAAGTAAAATATAGTGGGGGGTGAGAACTGCAGAGTGGATGTGACTGTGGTGCGGTACAAACTATGGCTCACCTAATCTGCTGCCCTTAGTGTCAAGTTTTGGTGGAAGTTCAGATGAACTTTATCTAGAGTCTTAATGAATTTATTTGGATGACTGTGAATGTTAAATAATATTGCTTAGGTATTGTTTAGAGCTTATGGTTAGACCGCTGAAGATATACAACTAATTTTACTGTTGACCCAACCTACATATTTCCATTTAGTTATTTGTGTATCTGTTTCTCATTTTGATTATACAGGGTGACAGTGGTGGTCCTCTGATCCACAACGGCAAATTAGCTGGTGTTGTCTCGTGGGGTCTCGGATGCGCCAGACCTGACTACCCCGGAGTATATGCCAAGGTATCAGCGTTGAGAAGGTGGATCGACGAACACATTCTGTATTTGAGACTGAAGAACGTGATGAGATGGTAGATTTAGATTATTTTTGTACTTTTATTAATAAAAAAATGTATTCTTAGTGATTTTATTTATTGACCCCTTGTCATACTGAATGCGATCAGCGCAACATACCTATTGTAATAATAACAGCAGTGATTTATTTTTGGCATCATATTCATTAAATTCTCCTTCTTCATCTATACGGTCAATCCCGGTTTCGTCCAAAGCCGTTGCTTTGGAGCCCAGGGTCCGCTAAATTCATTACATTCTATGGACATAATAAAAGGCACATTTATCAACACAAAAGACTTATAACCTAAGTACATACAAAAAATTGGATAACTTAACGACCTCCGTTAGACGAAACAAGCACGCCGGACTTGGTGCCATCTCTGAGTCCCGGTTCCATTCTCGGTTTGGTCAATTTAGAAAAGTAACTTTTCTATACTGCCTCGGGTACTTGTGTTATAGAAATCAGAAACAACGATGGTAGCAGAACATCGAACCTGGTACCATCGTTGTTTCTAATTTCTATAGCACAAGTGCCTAAGCTACTTACCTTAGGATTGGAGCAATGTATTTGATGTTTTCCAAAAATAATTTTGTGAATTAATAAATAAATACTATATAAATAATTTATTTGCTAAATTGTTTATGGGGCTTTGAACATAGAGAAATGAGGCTTTCCAGCAGAAAGTAATGTAATCGATATAGCTCAAAGAAAAAAATTTTAAGTGGCGGTGGGATGGTCACATTTTGCTTAGAACCAATAACCGATGGGGTAGACATGTTTTTGAGTAGAGACCGCGACCAGGCAAGTGCAGCGTGGGGCGCCCTCCAACAAAGTAGAGAGACGATATATCCAAGCCTGTTGGCAGTGAATGATGTTGATTTTACATTTCAACTGATTTTGCAGTCATACCTACTACTTACTACTACTTTTTAATCGTATTGATTTGATAATTTAATTTAAAGTAAATGACATTCAGATGACAATACAATAAGTTAGAGCCAGGAGGTGGATAGTAGAAACTGAGTTTTGGTTCAATTTTTATAAGTCCAAATATATTGTTTTTTGAACAAAGTTTAAAAAGATATAGAATTAGATAAACATTAACATTTTTATCAATTTATATACAAATATATTTATTTATTTATTTATTGGAAAAGATTCACTAGCAACATATCAGTAAACATTACAATTCAGAGTGATATGAGTAATATGTGTAAAAGATATGTCTTTATAATCTATCTATCTATTTATATATTATCTTATGAACTGGGATTTTATTTACTAAATAACGATGACAGTGCAAATTTGATCATTTAAATGCGGCTGATTTCAACTGACGACAAATTGTGCAATTCAAAATTAAAGGCGAAACAGCTATGAGAGCTACACTAATATATTTGTTTTTAACTATTTTAATTGCTGCCAATAATGAGGCCTCTCGAATAGTTGCAGTGTTTCCCGCGCCGTCTATCAGTCATCAAGTAGTTTTTCGACCATTGATAATGGAACTAGTAAAGCGAGGTCATCAAGTAGTAGTGATAACATGTGATCCAGTATTTAGTAATGAAGAAGCACCAGCTAATTTAACAGAAATTGATGTGCATGACATATCTTACGAGATATGGAGAACAGGATTTACTTCAACCAAAGCGACTTCAGGTAGCAAAAATGATATGCTACATCAATTAAAACAGATGTATCAGTTGATGCTAGAAATTTTCGAAAAGCAATTATTAACGAAAGAAGTACAAAACATGTTAAAGGATAAATCACTTAAATTCGATCTGTTGTTACTGGAAGCTGGTTTTTCACCATTATTGGTGTTCTCTCATTTGTACAAAGTAAATTAGTTCCATGGGATCTATTGAATATAATGTGAACACTGTTGGTGCTGTATCCCATCCTATTTTATATCCAACGATATTTCATCAGAGAACATATAATCTTACTGTTTGGGAAAAACTTATGGAGCTCTATAATCAGTACAGTATAGGAAAACTTTTAGAAGATTTATCTAAAAAGTATGACGATAAGCTTAATTTGATGTTTGGAATGGAGATACCTTCTCTGCATGAGTTAAAGAAAAATGTGGATATGATGTTTTTAAATATCCATCCTATTTGGGAAAATAACCGGCCAGTACCGCCAAATGTGGTTTATTTAGGAAGAATGGATCAAAAACCTGAAAAAAACTTACCACAGGTATGATTTATTACTGTGGAAGGCATTGTTGCATAACATCATTCAACAGTTAAACATCTATTTAACCTGTGTAATTATTAACTTATTTTAGGATCTCAAAACATACCTTGACTCATCTAAACATGGTGTAATATACATTAGCTTCGGCACAAACGTAGATCCAGCGATGCTGCCCTCTGAAAAAGTACAGGCAATAATAAATGCAGTTTCCAAATTGCCCTACGATGTGCTATGGAAGTGGAATCGAGATGAATTTCCTGGACAGACACCCAATATAAGAATTTCAAAATGGTTACCGCAGTCAGATGTTTTACGTAAGTCTTTGCGTACAGACAACAGCCAATCATAACACTTCTTTATCTCAATAATAATTGATATTATTCTCTACGTGTCGGATTTATTAACAATCGGTTCAATGACCTTCAACTATTTGGGTAGGTTGACCTGCTTGACTTACCGAAACTATTTTGTTTTTTCAAATGGGATTGTAAGTATTTCCGTTAAATATCGTTAATTTTGTTTTTGAAAGATACCTTTTCAGATCAGGAATGTAGGAATTTTTACGGACACTGTTAGTACCAGTTAGATGATAATAATTGAAATATCGTCACCGTTCTGGCAAAATTAAATATCCAGCAAAAGCATAGTTCCGAGATATTCGCATTTTCCTGATTTTTATAGTTGTAATGTAATAAAGTTATCTACTTTTTACTGCCTAATGAAAAAAATTTATGGTCAGTACTTAGTAAAGAAAATTCTGAACTTTGAGGAGGTTAAAAAAGCATTTCACGACTGCGTAGATAGCCAGAACTTCATGATCGTAGGGTAAGTACTTTTTATGGTTCCGTAGCCAAATGGCAAAAAACGGAACCCTTATGGATTCGTCATGTCTGTCTGTCTGTCTGTCCGTTCGTATGTCACGGCCACTTTTTTCTGAAACTATAAGAACTATACTGTTGAAACTTGGTAAGTAGATTTATTCTGTGAACCGCATTAAGATTTTCATACAAAAATAGAAAAAAAAAATTTTGGCGGTTCCCCAAACTTATTTTTTTTTTAAATACCTCATACCTTTATATAGAGGTTTTTAATATCATTTTTTTCTAAACTGAATAGTTTGCGTGAGAGACATTTCCAAAGTGTTAAAAACTTCTAAAATAAGAAAATGATAAAACTAAAAAAATATATATACTTAATGTATAATGTGTAATGTTATGAATTTAATTTTGCAATAAAAATACCATGACTATGACTCGATTGTCGTGATGGGTGAACTTTTACTTATATAGGTACCTACAGGTTTGTACGGAACCCCCCGGTGCGCGAGTCCGACTCGCACTTTGCCGGTTTTTTCTTATTTTTATATTGGACAACAACACATACATTGCTCTGATCCTGTGATAAGTAGCTTAAGCACTTGTTACAGAAATCAGAAACAACGACGGTACCACAACACCCAGTACTTTGTCATGAGTCGAGCATTATTTCCTTAAGAAAAATGCCGTATTTCATTATAAAAGTTCATTTTTATTACGGTATTAGTACAGTATAGTAGTAGGTATCCACGCATGCAAATATTTATTTAATATAGAGAGATAATGACAACTGATGCCTATAGTATGAGTACAAGGTACTATGTAAGTATACCAGGTACCTGTGTTACGCGCAAAGTTAGATAAGTTTAAATAACTTATTGGAAACTGTCGTACCTAACGTCTGGCAAGTGGATGCCGAAAGTGAAACCTATATTAGTAAAAGGGACAGCAGAAATGCTAATCTTTAAATTTGCCTCTGTTTTGTTAGGTCACCCAAAAATAAAACTCTTCATCACCCAAGGAGGCTTGCAATCAACAGATGAGGCTATCACAGCAGGAGTACCTCTAATCGGAATGCCCATGATGGGTGACCAATGGGTTAATGTTGAGAACTACGAGTATTATCAAATTGGAATCAAAATAGACATGGACACTATTACAGAAAACAAAGTTACAAAATCCATTGAAGCTATTCTCAGATATGACAAGTAAGTTGTTTAATTACAAAACCCAAACAAAATAAATTATTATTTCTTAACATTATTGGGAATTTCTAAATGAAGTCCTTTATCAAAACAATTTGTTTCTAATTCTTGCAATTTGTTTTATCATGGAAAGCGGTCTTCCAATGAATTTACTTTATTTTCTTCTTCTTTTCTGTCTAAATCATTCCTTTATGATACTTTATATCACTTCAATAAATTTCAAGTTTTATTTGACCACTATATTTTCACTAGAACGATATTGAGGTATTGCTTGACCAAGCTAAGAGCGCAAATCTGCCATTTCGCGGTTTCTTTTAATCGACTCGTTATCTTAATATATTTTTTACTCACAGGTACCGCCAAAATATAATACGCCTTCGGCAGATAATGTATGATCAACCTCAGACAACCCTAGAACGCGCAGTTTGGTGGGTGGAGTACGTAATCCGGCACTCTGGCGCACGTCACCTGCGCTCGCCGGCAGCCAATATGCCATGGTACCAGTACTTCGAATTAGAATTAGTAACATACTTTCTTTTTGTATTGTTATCTGTGTTACTGAGCATAATTTTTGCATGTCACAGTTTCTTGTATAGATATGTGTTTAGGCGGCACAAATCTGTCGTTAAGATAAAGAGTACTTAATTCACGCGCAACACGTCTGACTTATGCCCGATAATAATACGTCAACGGCAATCTGGTCCGGAGAACTTCTAGACCAGTAGTTGCAGATTCTAATCAAAAGGTCACACACACTCATCACATTGCAGGGTAAGAAATTGGGTGGGATACTAGTATCTAAGATTAAACGGAATATTCGAAAAGTAATTTGGATATTGAATAAAACAGTTTTTTTCTAAATAAGGGTATTTTTATGTTAATTAAATATGTTCAAGTACTTATGTCTCTTAATTTTTTTCTTAGTTGTTTAATCCTGATGAAGTAATTTAAACACGGACTTTTATATTTGGGATTTATTAAAGAGAAAGGTTTTTACAAATAATGTCTAACGAACATAAGGTTGTGACACACGCGACAGATAGAAAAAAGTAAAGAAGCGACAACAGAGGTTGCGTTCATAAAACCTCAACATTCTCCCCTGAACGCAAACCCATGGACGTGCAGAAAGCTTCATGTTTTGGACGGGGCAAACTTTTTGTTAAGACATCAGCTATCATTTCTGAAGTAGGTGTGTATTTCACCACTACCTTTTTGCTGGCTATCTTCTCTCGGATGAAATGGTGACGAACATCTATATGTTTGCTCCTCGCATGGTAAGCCTCATTTCCTGAAAGTCTCAAAGCACTTTGGTTATCACAAAATATTATAATTGGAGTACTTTTAAGCTCTGGCCAGATGTCTTCTTCTAGTTGTTTGAGCCACATAGCTTCTTGAATACAAGAAGTTAACGCCATGTATTCGGCTTCCGTCGAAGATAGTGCTACAGTTGGCTGTCTTTTGCTACTCCAACTAATGGCAGCACCCTGAAAGAGAAATATATTCCCTGTGCAGGACCTTCGGTCTTCAACATTGCTGGCCCAGTCAGCATCACAGTAACCAATAAATCCCTCATCATTACTTTTTAATGTCAGTTTCTGACCAATAGTAGCTTTTAAATAGCGTAGAACTCGCTTCAATGTCGACCAATGTTGAGCAGTTGGTTGACTGTTAAACCTACTCAATGAATTCACTATGTAGGCAATATCAGGCCTTGTGCCCTGTGACAGATACAAAAGACATCCAACTGCCTCCTGATATGGAATATCATGGAGTATTTCATCTTGATGATCTGCTTTTTTTAACTGAATGCCTGTTTCACAAGGTGTCCACATAGGCTTACAATCACTCATCTGAAATCGACTGAGAATCTTTTCTATGTAAATTGATTGATCAATGGATATTTCTTTTTTATCCTGATGTGTAATCGTGAAACCAATGCATTGTTTAGCTTCACCCAAATCTCTCATTTTAAATTTTTCATTCAATTTTTCCTTTACAAGATCTGCAGTTTTTTTATTGTTGTAAAAGCAGAGTAAATCATCGACATACACAGTTATAAATAACATATCATTCTTATCCTGAATGCGAAAATAAATACAAGGGTCTACATTCGAGCATGTCATGCCGATCTCTAGCAAAACAGAATTTAGTAGTACATTCCATTGTCTGCTGGCTTGCTTTAGTCCGTAAATAGCCTTGTTTAATCGGCATACTTCCTTCCCTTGCTCGAAAGAAGGCGGTTGCATCATGTAAACTTCTTCATTAATAGATCCTTGGAGAAATGCTGTAACGGCATCCATTTGATGAATTTTTAAACTGTACTTAGCAGCCAGGCCAAATAAATATCTTATAGAAGTATATCTAATAACTGGAGCGTATACCTCATTATAATCAATACCCTTAGTCTGACGGCAACCCTTTATGACAAGCCTCGCTTTATAACGTGTAACATGTCCACTCTCATTAGTTTTAGTTTTAAATACCCATTTGCACGGAATTACTTTTCTATTTTCTGGCAAGTTAGTTAAAGTCCAAGTCTTATTTTCTAGTAATGACTTATATTCGTCTTCCATAGCACGTTTCCATTCGTCTGCTTGGGCACTATGAAGAGCTTCTTCGACACTTTGTGGATCACTATTTAAAAAACTTGCTGTTGTTTCTGCATTCATGCAAATATATGAGGTTGGGTCAAATTCTTGTCGACGTGGCCTGAGATTCATCTTAAGAGGTGAAGGTGATTCAAAAGTCCCGTCTGGCACATATGAATTATCTGGGTCTTCATATAGAACAGAACTTTGGCTGGAATCAAGAACATCTGTAACCAGTATCAACGGTGAAGAATTATCATTAACAGTAACATCATCACTTTCAGGAATTTGTAACAGCTGGTCTTCTAGCGGTGAGTCTGTCAATAAAGGTAAGTTAATTATTTCTTTATTTTTAATTATATCATTTTCAGTAGTTCGTTTTTCTTTCATTATATTTTCATCTATATTATTATCTGTTTTCTTTTCAGGTAAAGGATTGCGGACCATGTTTCTTTTTACAGTCCCTTCAAGAAATACTACATCCCTACTTGTGACTACTCTTTTGGTCTTAGGATCAATAAGCCGGTAGCCCTTAGTAGCGTCACTGTAACCAGTAAATAACAACTCACGTGACTTTGAGTCCAATTTCTGTCGACGCTCTTTAGGTATATGTACCATAGCCTTGCAGCCAAAAATTCTCAAGTGACTAATATCTGGTTTTCTGCCAGTCCATACTTCTTCTGGAGTGACGTATGAGAGGGCGCGTGTCGGTGAACGGTTGATTAAATATGCTGCGGACATCACAGCTTCTCCCCAGTATTCGGTTTGTAATTCAGCATTGAACATCATGCATTTAGCACGCTCAACCAACGTACGGTTCATACGTTCACTAAGTCCATTTTGTTCCGGCGTATAAGGGTTTGAAGTTTGATGCAATATTCCATTTTTTTTTAAATATGCATCAAAACATTTATTTATGTATTCTGTACCATTGTCGCTGCGTAAAGTTTTTATTCTCTTATTAAGTTCATTTTCTACACGGTTTTTAAATTCTATAAATTTATCCAAAACCTCACCTTTATTTTTAAGTAAGTAAACAAATACTTTACGTGAAAAATCATCGGTAAAAGTTGCGAAGTATCTGGCACCACCAATCGAAGATGTTTGCATCGGTCCGCATATATCAGTATGTATTCGCTCTAGCAATTCACTTGCCCGGGAGCCATCAGATGGAAAAGACTGCCTTGTCTGCTTGCCTTCTAAACAGCTGATACACACACAGTTATCATCAGTCTGCAATGATTTTATACCGGTAGTACAGTGGAGTAATTTACTTACATCTTACTGGGCCCATAACCTGATGAAGTAATTTAAACACGGACTTTTATATTTAAGTGACCCATACGCTGATGCAAAGTGTAGGAATCAATTTGTGTTGCGGCTGCCATAGCTTGACCTTCTATCTCCTTGGCTTGTAACTTGTATGTATCGTTAAAAAGTATTGCCTGTGCCACTTTATTGTTATTTTGATTGAAAATTGAACAACCATTTGAATCAAATTCCACTTTGCATCCACTCTTTATTATTCTGCTAACAGACAATAGGTTAGTCGACAATTCGGGTACAAATAGAACATTTTTTACTTGTATTTTGTTGTATTTTCCAGAGCCAATAGGTACTTGTATTGACACATTGCCACAACTTTCCACCTTCAACATTTTGTTATCCGCAATTCTTATGATATGAATAGGTGGTGAAGTAGGATTTTCAAGCCATTCCCGGTGCATAGTTAGATGCATGGAAGCTCCAGAATCCACATACCAGTTAGAAGAATCTCGTAAATTCATAGCAGAAAAGGCTGCAGCAAATCCAGTCTTTGTATCCTTATATTGTTGTTTATTTTCAAACCAACACTGCTTACTTAAATGTCCGTGCTTATTGCAGTTAAAGCAACGCGGCCCTTTGTTTCGATTTGGATTACTGTTATTCTTCTTTTGTTGGGGTTTCTTCGAGTTTGTGTAAAATGCAGTAGTATCTGTAGACTTGACTTCTTGCAGAAGTTTTGTTTTAATTAGATCGGCACTAATTTTGACACCTGAACTCTCTAACCCCATGATCATGGGCTTATACATATCCGGTAAGCCTGCCAACATTAATGTACCAAGCCATTCATCATCAACCATGAAGCCTATACTTCTAAGCTTATGAGCGGAGGTCATTAATTTGTTTATATAATCTTCTACTGATGCACTTGCCTCCAAAGTTGTGTTTATTAAGTCTTTTAATAGGCCAACCTTTCTCAATAAACCAGAATCCTCAAATGCCCGCGTCAAATTTTCCCATACCTGTTTTGTATTCTTCGCATCTTGAATATGAACATATAACAATGAATCTACTAGCAATATTAATTTTGCTTTGGCTTTCATGTCTCTTCTTAGTGATTTTGGATCTCCAGAGTCAGGTTCTGACGAAATACATTCATCCAAATCCTCATGTTGCAGGTAGGCTTTAACAGCAAAACTCCAACTAGCCCAATTTTCTCTACCAGTGAGTTTTTCAATTGACATCATGGAATGATTACCAGCCATTTGTACTTATATTTATTCGGATCTTCACAGTAATTAGCTGAAAACTGAAAAATTTTCGCAACCCGGTACCGGCGATGTGTAATGGTGCGAACTGATTTTTACTTTTGTCTTTGCAAATCAAATTACAACTTTCTCAACTTTCCGATAAGTATATTTATAATTCTCCATAGTATCACTATGGAGAATTATAAATATACTTATCGGAAGATATGGGACGGCCCATAACCTGATGAAGTAATTTAAACACGGACTTTTATATTTGGGATTTATTAAAGAGAAAGGTTTTTACAAATAATGTCTAACGAACATAAGGTTGTGACACACGCGACAGATAGAAAAAAGTAAAGAAGCGACAACAGAGGTTGCGTTCATAAAACCTCAACAAATCCGTACATTACAGCTCGTAAGCTGTGTTTAGTTTTCAAAGCTGAAAAGTAGCTGCATCAAAAGCATTATTTTAAAATAACTTTAATAATCAACACAGTTTCTTGCAAAAAATAGGTGTATTTTTTATAATATTGGAAAACATCACATACATTGCTCTGATCCTATGGTAAGTAAAACCAATAAAAAAAACCCACTTAAAAAAACTAAAACGCTAAAAATCATCTTAACACTTACGTACCTAATCATTTAATTTCGGAGTTGGTGCAAACGAAAACATAGAATCTCCCATCGAAAGGCACCGACTCCAAAAGTGATTGATTAGGTACTTAACTATTAAGTTTTTTTTTCCGATAGGTTTCACAGATCAAACTTTCATGTCTTCTTTATCAATTCGATAACACAATCGTATTTATGTACTTAAATATTTTGTCTGTCTGCCAACGTGTTCATGCGCGGTGTATCTCTCGTATCTGAATCACCCCTATGTATGTTCTACGATTTTTCGTAGTTTTCGAGTTACGATTTTTCTAGTTCTACCTTAGTATTAGCTAAACTCGGTGTACGTACATAGCACCAACACAATATTCTATCAACTAAAAACTTTCTTGAAAACATTATTAATCGCCACTGGTTATAAATACACATCCACAACGTAGTTATAGCGGGTCGAAAATAGCCTGAACTGCTTCGAGAAAAGAATGGTACGGCCTGCCGCTTTTTTGCTCGACTTGGGGATACTGCTCTGGAGCAGTCTATATCTGGATATAGATTGCAAATCGCAAGTTATTATCCAACTAACGTACGTTACCTTTCTTTAGGCATGGAACCCGAAAAACTAATTTGTTCTGATATTCAGATTTCAGCGCTATCTCTTGATGTCCTAGTAACCCATGTCCCAGTCCCAGTCCCATCTCCATGGTCCCAGTCCTAACAATTAACGCTGACGATACACTGGCGTCTGACCATGAGCGTTTTTCTTTAGCTGGTACTGCGAGCTGTCTGCGTAGGGATTTTTCCAGAGCTCGAACTCAATACTATATAGTTCATCTTCAATGTTATTCTAGCAATAAGACTGCCTATTTTGTACCATTCTAAATGCTACTTAAGTGGAAAGTTATAACTTACTCTTGAAAAACGTACAACCGACTAACTGACGCGTTCTTTGTTCAAATTTTAGTGTGGTAAGTTGTCTCAATCTTCCTTCTACCTAATTTAACGCAACAAACAAAGGTAGGTATAGAAACCGGCTGGTGCAACCCCATTGAAAAAACACTTAAGTGCATTTTAAGTGCATCCCCGTAGCGGCGCTTATATGTTTGTAAAAATACCCGCAGCGGGTGTGTCGGCCGGGAATGGTGCTTCTGGCCAAATTTTATAATTCAAGGTCAAATAAAAGTAAAGGTGTTGGTTGATTTCCTTGTAAGTATCAAAAATGCGTCATAAACAGCAGTATATTTTGAATGAGTTTGCTTAGCAATTAGATTTTTTCACAATTTCAAGAGATTTTAAACTAGAGTAGGTAGTATTAATATTAATTTCAACTCAATACCTCCACGCACGCTTTCCTAAACGTTGTTAAAATGTTTACTAAAATAAATATAACATGTAATCTTGCCTAACTGATCTTTAACTTTATACTAGTTTTGTATTGTCCAATAATAACTCTATACAAATAGTAGCTTACAAAAATAATGGTGAATGATAGTGCGAAAAATCCTAAAAGAACATAAAATACAAGTTCTAGTTCGAAGTACTGGTACCAAGGTATGTTGGCAGATGGCGAACGCAGGTGTCGTGCTCCGGAGTGACGGATCACGTACTCTGTCCACCATACCGTTCGTTCTAAGGGAGTCTCAGGCTGGTCCTTCATTAGAGATCGAAGTTTTAATACGTTCTTTCGATACATGCTGTAAATAAAAAACAATATTTTTTACTGTGTTAATTAAAAAAACTACGACACGTGCGATTGTAAATTACATTGCCATATTTTTTTTTAATGGACTCAATCCCGCTCGCTATTAAGCAGAGCAGTGATTCTGCACATATCGAGTGATTCTTGATAAAGTTTTCACAATAAATAACGGGTGTTTAGTTTTTATTGCTTTTATTGGATTCAGTGAAGGATAATCTTCCTGTAGAAACAGGTTTCAAGACGCAATCGGGTCAACCAAGTTGTCTTGAGACAAGTCACTTGACATTCGATGCGGCGTTGAATACAATGATATTTAAATAGTTTCAAATCTTTCCATACATTAGAACACAAACTACACCAAACTTGCACTTTAAAGCTCTTTAAATATTCAATAAAAACCATTAAAATAGATCGACCATGCTTTTTGTTAAACTACTTCCCACCGAATCCATTTGAAGTATCATAAGAATAGTACTGCTCGATGATTTGACATTAGTCATACTGGCGTACTGTAATTATTTAGTTCCACGTGCACGTGTTTCAAAACTGTAATGTAATGCTCCTTAATGTTTTTTAAAATAAGTTTTGTTCTTCTTACCTTTCGTTTTTTATAATAGTATCAATTACATTTGCAAGCTTCTCCTCGGTAAGTGTTTCCATATCGACTTGAAAACCAATTTTGTGGTATGCATATTGTTCAACATTGTACCACTGGTCTCCCAACATTGGAATACCTATCAGAGGTACTCCAGCTGTGATAGCTTCATCAGTAGACTGCAGCCCACCTTGTGTGATAAATATCTTTACTTTGGGGTGTCCTGAAATAATAAATCATAGTCATATTATTGATTTAAATATTTTCGTTTTATATTTGAACGCCTTATTTAATATCAACCAATTCAGAAAATATTAATAATTTAAATAAGTAATTCAAAATAGAAGCGGAAGCAAGTTAAAGCAAATGGTATCTGGGTGAAACATCATTTGAATTAACAATTTAATACAAACAAACCATGGATCTGTTGACATTAGGTCAAATGAACCACCGATGTAATGTCATTTGCTATAATGCATTCTAGTAACGGGTGATTTTTTTGCTGGTATCTTTTTGGCAACACTGTTTTTGACAGATCACGCGTGAATCGTGTCTTGTGTCATTGTCAAACTTGTTCAGTTTGGTCTATAATTTAACCATGAATCGACTTACGAACGAACAACGCTTGCAAATTATTGAATTTTACTATCAAAATGCATGCTCGGTTAAGTGAGTGCATCGCGCACTTCTTCCAATTTATGGGCAGTTTGGTCGGCCTACTACAGCTATTCGGAAGCTTGTGACTAAATTTCGAACCCAGTTTACATTATTGGACATTAAACCACGAACACGCAAACGTAGAGTGAGGACCGAAGACCGAAGAAAATATTGCGGCTGTATCCGCCAGTGTTAGTGATGATCGTGAAATGTCGATTCGCCGCCGTTCGCAGCAATTGGGCCTCTGTTACTCCACTACGTGGAGAATTTTGCGAAAGGATTTGGGTGTAAAACCTTACAAGATACAGCTGGTGCAAGAATTGAAGCCACACGACCTCCCACAAAGTCTAACATTTGGTGAATGGGCATTGGTAAAGTTGGAGGAAGATCCACTTTTTTATCGAAAAATCGTGTTCAGCGACGAAGCTCATTTCTGGTTGAATGGATATGTCAATAAGCATAATTGCCGCATCTGGAGTGAAGACCAGCCAGAAGCATTGCAAGAGCTACCACTGCATCCCGAAAAATGTACTGTTTGGTGTGGATTATGGGCCGGTGGCATCATTTAGGTATATGTGTTAGGATGAATTGTGTTGTTACACGGTCTCATGCGTTCCTTGGAGTTTCACAAGTAGTTAATAAGATAAAAATACGGTATATTTAGGGTTCCGTGCCGCAAAAGAATAACTTTGTTATCCGTCTGTCTGTCTGTCCGTATGTCTGTCAAAACCCTTCATCTCGGAAACGCGTGGAGGTAACAAGATGAAATTAAAACCATATACTTAGGTCTTCAGTCCCTTGAAGCTATGCAAAATCAAATTTATAAGTTAACGTAAAAAAGGTACGGCAGTTTATGCCACAAAAACGTTTATTTCGACACTCTCAAGGGAATCAAAATTATTATGGTACTTCCAGTTGACCTTGATTAATTAAATTTGGCAAGAAGCAATGTCATAAAGCACAAGTAAAGGCAAAAGTCTAAAAACCGTCAATTTTTAGTAACACCATTTTTCTTTTTTACAAACTCAGAAATTCCCGTAATGTCTGCAATTATTTCCATACCTCTCAGTTGGTGGTACGAAACCCTCAGTGCGTGATGCAGACTCGCACTAGGCCGATTTTTTTTATTTAAAAATTATTTACGTGTTCGTAAAACTAAATAAGCTAATACTAATACTTATTAAATTAATAATGAGGATTACGTCAGTAGCCTACATACGCTTGACCAGAAACCTTAATGATTGTTATTAAGTTTACTTCAATAAGATACTGGGCTACTTAATTATCCAGTATTTGAATATGCAATTATGCAAACAGGATTACGCTAATTGTTTTACTGACCACAGACTTCGAGGCAGTGGCGTAAAAACTTTGAGTACGAGTACCTATATACTGGGACCACCATAACCGATACGTGACTTTTATCGCCAAACGAGACACTTTTTTGATAATTATAATTAGATATCTAATGTAAACTTACTCAACAGATCTGACTGAGGCAACCATTTGGAAATCTTTATATTTTTGGTCCGTCCAGGCAGTTCGTCTTTATTCCATTTCCACAATATATCATATGGCAATTTAGAAAATACATTTATGAGCTTCTGAATTCTTTCCGGAGGTAGTAAAGCTGGTTCAACATTTGTTCCAAAACTGATGTATACGACACCATGCTTTGAAGAATCGAGGTATGATTTGAGATCCTGAAAGCCATCACGTAAATATTTATATGCATATGCTTACATACTAAGTTGCTTATAATGTCAAAATTTTAAGCTTAAAATAAACATTTAAATACTCTTTGGGTTCATGTGCTGGTATCACCGCTACTAAGCCGGGTCATTTATTATATCCATTAATAGTGTCACAATAGCGGCAAGTTACTGCTCGTGTTGATCTGGATAGAGCATAAGCTATATAAAGCAACAAGAAAATCAGAAGCTTTAGTCGGTTCGTATTTAAAAAAGCTAGGTACTGTGATATTTGTGAGTAAAAGGTAATGGCTGTCTCATGTTTGCTGTGCTCTTTGCTGGGCATCCCTTGTACCTTACCTACCCTGTAACATCATAAAAATCATGTGATGCAATAAAAATCTCAATCTAAAGCTGGGTAGCTTGTCGAACTAAACCCGAAATTTTGAACAAAAAATATTTTGAAATGATTAAATAACAGATGCATTACCTGAGGTAACTCTTTGACTGGCTTCTGATGCAATCCTCCCATATAAATTACGTTTGGTGGTGACGGCCTATTCAGTTCCCACATTGGATGAACATTTAGGAACAACATATCTACATTGTTCCGCAACTCACTTAATTTTGGAGTGTCTGGGCCAAGCATTCTCCTCAACATTTGATCACTTTCCTCTTCAGTAGCAGCTAAAGTTCTTTCCAAAAGTATATAGTTGTAGAACTCTATCACTTTTTCCCATTTTGATAGATTGTGCACTCTCTGGCGGATTGAGGTAGGGTGTATGGTCGGATGCATTGGCATTCCCATTGTTCCCAAATTGTGTGTGAACGCTCCGAAGGAACTCATCTGAATAACTGGTACTTTAAATACGTGCGATAGGCCTAGGGCTACAATAGTGCAAGCTTCTACTATAAGTAGATCAAATTTATGCGTTTGAGCATGAATGAGGTTTTGCACTTCTGGTGTCGATAGCTGCATTTCAAAAACCTTATTTATTGTATTGAAAGCCACAAGCATTTGTTTTTGCAGATCTTCTTTATCACCACTAGTCACGGTATCCGACAAGAAATTCTTCCTCCATGTTTCGTAAGAACGTTCGTGAACATTTATTTCTGTAAAATTTGCTGGGCCATTTCCTTCTGGATATATTGGGTCTGTTGTTACAACGATGACTTCATGTCCACGTTTTGCTAATTCTAATGTTAACGGTCTGAAAACCACTTGATGACTGATTGACGGTATTGGGAACACTGCTAGTATTTTTGCTGCTTCATATTTCACCACTAACGCATATAAGGTTAACAATAGTCCTGTGTGTAATTTTGCCATCGTCGGTTTGTATAATTGACCACCTCACGTCAGCTTCCACGAATAATGAGGGTCTTGAGTAGAACGCTTATATATAGGACCGTTTTGCATATTCATTGCGCTGAATATACCCACGTTATTATAAGTGCGATTGTAAACGCTAGTTGTATTCAGATGCGGCCTGTTTATTAGCTTATAATGATACTAATTAATTAATTTTACTGTCATCTTATTCACTTGATAAGAAATCATAATATATAGGTATTTGTTTTCACAATCACACCAATTATCTAGCCCAAAACTAAGCAAAGCTTGTACTATGGCGGCTAGATAACGGATAAACATAAACTTACGTGACTTAGGTACAAATGCTTGTGCTCATCACACAAACTTTGGCCTCTTGCGGGATTCGAACCCGCAACAGTTGGCTTGGTAGTCCGGAAACCCAGCAAAACACTACTCAATACGGTCAACAAATGATCTTACTGTATATTATAATTTATTAAGCATTGTTACAGTATCGAAGTTGACAAGCAAATACTAAAGGTTTAGGGAAAAATCAGAAACTATACATTTGTAAATAAATTTTGTAATTAATTTGTGATTAAACTCACTTCGTACAAATTTGTACGATACCCTCGGTCCATCTCGCACTTGTCCGATTTTTTAAATTATCACTTCATTTCCTTGTTTTACATAACGATTAAAATGACCTTCGACGCACTTTTCTAACATGAACATGGCTAGTTTTTCACTTTATAATTATAATCCATTTAACCGCACTTCTACTTTGCGTTTTTCTGATTCTGAAAAAGTTCTTAGTGTTATTTACATGTTTAATTTAAAAAAAAATTGAAATAATAAATGATAATGGTTGTTGGTGATCTCAAAATAAATACAGCCAAACATAGAACCTCCTCCCTTTTTAAGTCGGTTAAAAAGTGGTTTTACTTGAGAATAATAAAGGAAATATTTATTTGTCTTTGAACAGAGTCCACAGAATAGCGACAATGATAACATAAAAAAAAGCAAAAGAGTGACTTATGCAGCTGGCAAGCTAAAAGTGTAAATAAAACCGGCCAAGTGCGAGTCGGACTCGCGCACCGAGGGTTCCGTACAAACCTGTAGGTACCTATACAAGTAAAAGTTCACCCATCACGACAATCGAGTCATAGTTATGGTATTTTTATTGCAAAATGAAATCCATAACATTACGAAAGGTAAATTGTGGTTTACGATTTATGACGTATTAAAAAAACTACTAACTAGATCACGTTCAAACCAATTTTTTGTGGAAGTTTGCAAGGTAATGTACATATTTTTTTAGTTTTGTCATTCTCCTATTTTAGAAGTTACACACTTTTTACCACTTTGGAAGTGTCTCTCGCGCAAACTGTTCAGTTTAGAAAAAAAAAAATTAAAACCTCAATATCATTTTTGAAGACCTATCTATAGATACCCCCCACATATGGGTAACCCCCAAAATTTATTGTTTTTTTTCTATTTTTGTATGAAAATCTTAATGTGGTTCACAGAATACATCTACTTACCAAGTTTCACGGTATAATTCTTATAGTTTCGGAATAAAGTGGCTGTGACATACGGACGGACAGACATGACGAATCCATTAGGGGTTCCGTTTTTTGCCATTTGGCTACGGAACCCTAAAAAGCGATAATCGTCCATTGACCTTAATCCCTACTTTATATGAAACTGCATAGAAAAGAGAGTTTAAGCTGTACTTAAAGTTGTGCTTAAGCATTTATTTATTTATTTTATACTTTATTGCACAGAACTAAAAATAAGTGGTACAAATGGCGAACCTACCAGTCAACCATGGGGCTAGACAGAGATGGTACAGGCATTGGCGATTAGATATACCCTAGATTTTGAAATGGACTTGTTACTTAGTTTCAAACAGTAAAAACCAAATCAAAATCGGCCCAGTAGTTTCCGAGCCTATAGGTTACACACATACACATAGACAAAACTTCTAAAAACTCAATTTTCAACTCTACTGATCATAGAGAAAGCCTGGGGACTGTTTTTTAATTTTTTCTAATCAATGTAGGTACAGATATTGACTTTTTACAGTTCTATTTTATGTATGTAAAATAACAGAGGGCATTCCGTTCAGCCGATTTATCTACATCATTAATAAATTAAAATAAATAAATAAAATAAGTATATAAATTTAAAAAAATAAGCATAAAAAAATCAAAATGCTAAAAATAAAAAAATCGAAACGCCTGTTTAAACCGTAACGAAATAGTACTCGTATATCTAGCGAAATAACAATGCGCAAAATGGCAACGTCGCTTTTCTGTCTTGCTCGCACGGTGAGAAAAGGGTCAGATTTAAACTTTTTTTTTTTGCATTTACAATAATGGTAGTTTACTAACTTAGTTTAGTAACTAGGCTACGGAGGACATAGCAATGTCGCCGAATTTCTTCAATGGTTTATAGCGGTTAGTAAACCAGCATTGTTTTAGCGATGTCTTAAATTTTATACCCACAAACATCCAAAAGAAATATTATTGCAAATATTTAACAATCAGTTAAGATTTTCAGTGAAAAGATATTTTATTTGACGACCGTCTGGTGTAGTGGTTCACACTCCGGACTACAAAGCCAGCGGTTGCGGGTTCGAATCCCGCAAGGGGCAAATGTTTGTGTGATGAACACGAGCATTTGCACCTAAGTCATGGATGTTTATAAAAGTATTTAAGTATGTTTATCCGTTATCTAGTCGCCATAGTACAAGCTTTGCTTAGTTTGGGGCTAGATAATTGGTGTGATTGTGGAAACAATTTATTATTATTATTATTATATTTTCATTCAAAATATTTTCCCACATATAAATGGTTTATTTACAATATATAATTTACAATATCATGAATAATAACTATAAAAGGAACTTCTGTGCAAAGGAAACGACCGTGTCCTCATACATTGTTTGCCCCAAAAGTAAAAGTCTATGCGTCACAATCAAATGAATTCCTGGGTTCGTTTTTCTGTCATTTATATAAATAGATATAAATCTTAGCCGTGGATAGTGGAGTTTGAAACTTATAAGGCTTTTTAAGGCAGTGGCCGAATAGTTGCTAACAAATTTTGAACTTTAATCCCTTGTCTTAAGGTCCAAAACAAAAAATAATAATCTTTCATCATTTATAAAGGGTTAAAAGACATTTAGTGTGACACTTTTAAACATAGTATGTGTGTCTCTGTGCCTTATAATACCATGTGTTTATAATTTAACACTACTCATATTACTAAATTATAAATTGTTTTAGGTGTAATTGAATATTTAATCTTAAACTTGATTGATGAAAAAATGATTTATCAAAACGATTCGGGTCATTGAATAAAATACGAGCACAACGGGGAATGTATATATTAAAATCTATAAAATTACTTGCCTTACTGATAATGGTATTAAACGAAACTTTCTTTCAATATTGAGACAATCACTGACATGTATACCTGTCTAGAAGTTGATGAAACTTGTCTATAAGTTGGCAATGGCAAAATTGGCCTTTGAGGTCTTATTTCTTGGTTGTAGTTGGCGGACGTAGAAAGTCTTCAACTACTTGAACAACGATATTTACATGCCTTTGATTCTCACTATCTACTCGTACCTGCAGATAAATAATAAATTCATGTAATAATAAGGTAAGAGGTAAGAAATCAGGCATGTTCGTGATTTTTTTCTGCTGCACTTGCTACATTTGCAATGTTTGCAAATTCTCTTGATGTTTTTCTTTATGCAAACATTAAACGATTCTGGGGCTATATTCGGCCGTTTCTTTTCAGCTTTCTAGGTGCAAGGGTTTAGGATAGGCATTGATAAATCAGTCAGTGAATGAATGTGAGAGTCAGGACTTGTCTTAATATTTATAGAAGATAGATATTTAAATGGAACATTGCCCGTGCCCGAACGTTTAACAGACTCTGCTCTCTATATCGCAATGAAAGTAGAAACTGACAATTTTAATAAGGTTATTATGAAAGCAATCATCATACGCTATGAGTGGTCTCATTCTAAATTCAATTTTGAACATTTGCAAAGCTGTATAACGAATCGGATGTTAGGTAAAAGGCCTGCAGTGCTGTTGGTTTTGACTGGAACATCTCTATTTTATTGCATACCTCGGGAAAAAAATGTTTTACGAATGCATATGCATGTGCATGCATGCATACGTAAAATATTTACATTTACAACAACGTGAGTTTAAATAGGGACATTTAGTTTTGATGATTATTTTAAGTCGGATAGGGTATTTACAAAAATAGCTTCATATTACATTTTTCAGGATCCCTTGATGCCATTAATAACACTAACAACAATTGTGTCTGTTTTAACAAAAATAAAACCGATTACACCTGAAAAGAACTGAATAATCATTTTAAGGGTCCAGTGAGATGTGTCTACTACATGAAAATTGACGAAAAAAAGGAGTCTGATGCATTATCATCGTCATAACCTTTTGGCGTCGCCTTTCTTTAGAATCATCAAAGAATCTATAATTATATATAAAAGAAAGTCGGGTTAGTTACACCATTTATAAGTCGAGAACAGGTCAACCGATTTTTATGATCTAATTTTTTGAATAGCAGAATAACTATAAAAAACATTTACCATGTTTTTTATAGTTATTCATGAAAAAAAAACTATGAAAGGGGGGGGAGTTTGAAGTTCGCCGGGAGAGCTAGTTTATAATAAAACACACATCAACACAACGCCAGTCAGTACCTACTACATTAGAATGCGTTTTCACTAGAGTTGTGCAAGAAAAGAGAAAATGTGTTTATTGCAATAAATATTTTACAAAAGTCACATTTAAAATCCCAAATGCGTCGTCTTTTAATATAAATAAAAAAAATAGATACTACTCTAATATGTAGTAAACAAAAACTAATGATAATAAATAAATAAATAATATTATTTGTATTATTTATATATTTAACTGTAAGTTTGTCTAGTCAACTGTAGGTTCAGTTGTAGGTTGGTAAGTAAGGTTTAAGATCAACAAACAAACTCGGTTTAGTTACACCATTTATCAGTCAAGAACGGCTGGACCGATTTTTATGATCTTTGGAATTAACTATAAAAACACGAAAAAATTCACGAAAAAAAAGTATGAAGGGGCAGTACGAAGTTCGCCGAGACAGCTAGTATAAAATATATTTAGATTCATTTATCAACTATATATCACGTGCTGTCCAGACAGTGTCTGCGTTTAATTTATCTAATCTAATGAATGACTTGACATGATACAACAAAAAAAAACATTTCCTTGTACAAAATCTATCATCTGGTCCTTTATTAAGTAAAAAAATTGTAAAATTAAATCTAAATAAATTTATTATCACACTGCTTTCATTATCATTATCATTATCATTGGTGTCGCTATCTCTGAGGTTCCGGGTTCGATTCCCGGTCGGGTCAATGTAGAAAAATAACTTTTCTATATTGCCTTGGGTCTGAGTGTTGTGGTACCGTCGTTGTTTCTGATTCCTGTAACACAAGTGCTTTGGCTACTTACCACAGGATCAGAGCAATGTATGTGATGTTGTCCAATAAAAAAAAAACTTATTTATGGATATCTTTAATTAGATATGGAATTCTTTTTTTAAGATTCTGATATTGTTCCAATTTAAAAAGTTATTATATATGAGCAGCAGAATATTGATTCGTGAAGGAGTTTTAGAAATCTTGAGAAAGTAATAAAATATTTAACTAAAACGTCCAAGGGTTTGAAGTAGCTTTGCCAGCAGAGCGATAATAAATTTATTTAGATTTGCATTTAATATTTTTTTACTACTGATCAGCCAGCGACATCTAGCTACATTAGTGCCATTTCTCTCAGAACAACATTGTTTTTCACTTTATTGCTTAATTAAAAACAATTCAAAATCATCATCATCTATACGGGCAATCCCGGTTGCGTCCAAAGCTATCGCTTTGGGGCCCAGGGTCTGCTTAAAAATAATTCAAAATGTCGGACTCATATCAAGATACATTCCCTGACAGCCAAACAAAAGCCAAACAGAGAAGTACATATTTTGGGATATAGAGTAGCCTCAGTCAATCCAAAAGGTTCACTCTAAATATTTATAAACTCTTTATAAGAGTAGGGTAAATAATTAATTATCATTTACTTCAAAATGTTTTAAATTTTTTAATATAGTAGTACAAAGCAAGCAGATATGCAGTTGCTGGCATATCTGCCTATAACATTAGATAATACGCATGTCAGGCAAAGAGTATATTTCTGACACAGCGGTCCTAATTTATCAAACAAATACAAGCAAGTCACTTCTTTATAATCATCGATAACAAAAATAAAATTGGGTTTCAGCCGGTTTAAATACATTCAATTAATCATCTTACATGAAAAATATGACAGCTCTTATATTTTTTACGAAAGATAATTAAGATATAATATATTACCCACACTAAAACTCCCAGAACAAACTAAAAGCAATCACCTACGCGAATAACATATTTTTTAATTTTACTTGTCATTTAGGAACTTTTTGACACATCTGATTTTTAAATGTTATTTTTTCAATTCAATTTAATATATTTATTGCATTCTAGTATAATGTTACACAGATGTTATAAATAGGTACATAAAACAGATCATTATAGAGCCTGTAGGGCACAACAATAAGATAGGTACTCGTATTGTGGGCAGAGAGTATAACGCCATGTTTAATAAAATTAGATCAATTTGTTTATTTTAAGAAGTTGTAAAGAATTAAAATACATTAAGAAATTATATGATAATTATTAAATAATAAAATTAAATAAATAGTATTTTTAGGCATTTAAATATTTATTTATTTTTGGATTACATTTATTGTTTTAGATTATTGTCATTTAAGTATTCGTTTATTGTGTAATTATATTTTTTTATTAACATTAGTTTTAATTGTAGCTAATTAATATGAAAGAGAACACACGTCCCCTTCTAATTAAAACAGTAGTAGCCATTTTACAGTTTTATTTTCGAAAACCACAGTTTATCGGAGACAGATCTCTGAATGAGCTTGTAATGTTTTCCTTTAGTTTTACTAGAAGCTTTCCAAATCTCCTCCTAGGCAATTTTGAGATAAATTTTAGGAAGGTTTCAGGTTAAATCATGAGAATAGTTTTGCGATGGATTTAAATCTCCATATTCCACTGCTTCATTTGCCAGTCTATCAGCTTTTTTGTTTCCTGTAATATTAGTGTGACTAGGTATCCATGCAAAATTAATAGTGCAGCCATTTAAATTATATTTATACAGTAATTTTCTGCATTCCATAATAATAGTTAATTAACATTGTTCTTAAAAGGGAATTTTAGTTATTAAAATAAATAATAAATAAATAAATTGTTTCCACAATCACACCAACTAGCTAGCCTCAAACTGAGCAAAGCTTGTACTATGGCAACTAGATAACAGATTAACATACTTGAATACATTTATTACATCATCAAACATCCATGACTTGGGTACAAATGCTCGTGCTCATCACACATACATTTGCCCATTGCGGGATTCGAACCCGCAACCGCTGGCTTTGCAGTCCGGAGCGCAAACCACTACACCAGACGGTTGTCAAATTTATTATTCTGTTATTTCTTTATTTATTTAAAAAGATTACATTGATCTATTTTGTCTTTGTCTTAACAACTATGTGAGTTAAAAAAATGTAAATAAAGACAATTTAGAAACGCTATCTTCGACAGATATGGCAAATGAAATATTTTTTTTAATAATAAATAAAATATCGCTTTCTTACTACTAATGCTGCGACAATTCTATTGCCACTATTGTGAGTTTACTGTTATTTTGTTTTTTTTTAATATTATGTGTTCATTATTAGGGTTGCATCGTTGGACAGTAAAGATATCATATTCGATTTTGACAAACAGTTTATTAATGCAATGATCAGATCCTTCAGAGGCAAGTTAGCAAGAAAATCACTATGTCCCTCATTATTGAAGACACAACTCGTTTTAGGTAAAGTTACAATAAATCTTTAATTAGTTCACTGTGGGTCATAACCCTTCCCTTGTTTACGTGGAACCCTGGGTTTCAAGAAAACTGTTTTATTAAAATATGATTTACTACAAACATTATTTGAATAAGAACTGTATCCAATTGATTGAATGGGTGGAGGAGGGGATGTTAAAACATTATCATATGATTTGCCTATAGGTGTTTACAAAACCAAACCCTTCCAATATTTTTTTTTTAAATTAACCACCTCTTACTAAATAAGTAACAAGGTTATAGAAAGTTTTTTTTTTTCAAAAACTTATTTGTCTACGTAATTACACTGAACCCAAACCATAATTAAAACAATCTAGCTATGACAGCGAACTGGCTTGAATAGTCAGAAAAATATGAAATAGATAATTTCACAGACCCTAGTGTAATGCATGGACACATATTGTAACGATTGATCGGTTTTAGTGTTTGCAACCCTGCCTGTCAGACGCAGCTTAAACAGCTTTTGTAATTTTAATTATAGTTTGTTTAAAATAATGAAAACAACGTTTTATCAATAATATGTGACAATGTAAATAAACCCCAATACTAAATAATACGTAAAATCGGACAAAAGTTGCCGGCCGGCTTTGACAACAAAGTTTAAAAGGAGTTTAACGGAATACCTGAAACCAGGGGAGTACTGTTTTCAAACCATTATTTATCCTTATTAGGACATACTACGTTTAGTTGTCTTTATGTAAATCTAGACTTTTTTAGTCTCTATTACTTTATTTTAATGTAAAATTACATCCTTTGGACACAGCAATCCATTTTTTACAAAACAACACATAAAATAAAAAAAACAGCAATATATTCTTAAATCTTTACAAATAACGACGCGGATGTTATCACGTGACGCGAGCGCATTGATAACGTTAGCAGCGATGACAGCCAAAGGCTCGCTCGCTGTGCGACTCGTCCGCAATGTTAGCGATACATTGCCTGCGAAGAAAACAAACAAATCGGAATTTCTGGATTTCTATAATGTTCCTGAAAAAAAATTAACTACCTGTCTTCTTTTTATAATATACTGAATTCACCCTATCAGTCTGTGAAGGGCTGTCCCTTACACCGTGTATAGTAAATTAAATTAAATTGAGGTTTTATCTGCAGTGAGCAAAGTCTACGTAACTTTGGTAATTGGTGGCAAATATTTCCCTACTGTAATACTGTTATTAAAATATTTAACACTGCACAAACCTTACGAAAGTGAGATGCGTAGGAATTCATCACATTTCGGCCTAGTTGTACTGAACATTAAATAATGATCAGTGAGAAATATTTATAGTTATATGAAATAATTTAGCATATCTTAGCAAAAGCTACCATTTCTATATTGATTAAAAATACCCTCGAGTAGATATAAATAAAAAATAGTACTGTTAATCCATATTTGCTTAAAGACCTAACAGGTTTGTTTTTAGGATTTGATTGTAATTATCTCTCAGCTTAGATACTACTATCCACAATTAATAAATTTGACATCCAAGTACAAATACTTCCAGTTTTCACTGCTCAATAAAACATGTTTTAATTAGATTTTATAGAAACTATAGCGCATTCTGGTTAATTTTCTCTATTATTCATTCTTATTATTTTTCTCTACAAATACAAATATACCTTAACTGATCAAGCATACACAATCGAGACACAATAGAAATTCTATTGTTATGCGGTCTCATGAGTCCGCTTGGATATTAACGGGTAAACATCTGTTGTACACTTTTCTTTGATATATCCAGATCAGGCCCAACCCATAACTTTCAAAATGACTACCCGGACTGGAACATGACCAGAAAAATGACTACTCAGAACGCTAAGCTAAAACTCAAAAAGGCACTTGAGGAATTGAAAGAGAGTAAAGAAAGTTGTAACCAACTTCTTAGGGAAAGCGGTGAAAGTGAAGAAGAATTAGAATTGTAATAGATAAACACTAAAAACTAAAGAAAGAACTAGCTGAACTGCTCGCCCAACTCCAGGAAGTCACCGTACATCGTGACGAACTACTCGACACCGTCAATGCCTTCGACCAGTGCAGCAACGTCTTTGACAATACGTCGCTTAGAGGAAGAGAAAAAATAACAAGAAAACTCAAAGACGTTAAATCTCTACGAGGAGTTAATTCGTATCCCTGGTGGACATACAGCATATTCGGATTTACATTTAACTAGTAAAAAATTACTGAAAACTAACACAATTTTTTTTTATCAATAAATAAATCATGTGTAATTTCCGGCCAATCTGGAAGTCAATGGAAGAGGGCTATGTTCAGCAGTGGACGTCCTATGGCTGAAATGATGATGATGATGAATTTGTTGCAAATGTTTATTTTTATTAATTATTTAAATTTTGCATGAATGTTCGAATACGTCTTTGTACTTTTTATTTGTAATTTTAATCATTTTTAATTTTCAACACAATGTATTTTGTTATAATAGAATAAATGACTTATGACTTATTTACATTCTGTGTTTTCTTCTACTGCTGTTACCCACATGTCAGTAGTCGTACCAGAACAAGAACTGAGCCCCGTAAGCATAGTGGTCGATCTAGAGGCCGTGCAAGAACCAGAGGTTGTCGAGGATAAAGCGCAACATGTACCATCATCGGCAACTGCTACTTTTACTTGGACTCGTAATTTCTCTCCTTCAGAGAACGTATTTATCAGCCAAGATATAAGTATGTTACTGAATTTATTACGGCATTCATAGACAGATGAATAATTTTTCAAACAATATGTAAAAAATGTATAAATGAAATGAAATGAAATGAAATGAAATGAAATTTATTTGCATATGAAAAAGGGTACATTGTGGATGGAATTGCGGTATAACGTTCAGCTTTTTCAGCCATTTACAAATAGCATGCAAATATTAAATAAAATAAATTGAAGTCTAATTGTGGAAAATGTAAAATGTCAATGTCAAAACGAATAAAATAAATTGAATTACAAATTAAAAACAAAAATTGGAAACAATTAACCTAATACCATTTTTAACACATGTCAAATTTGATTCCAATAATATCACAATAGTCAAATATATTAAAAATAGATTACACGTTAATAAAATAGTATACAAAATTAACTATTGAAATTTAAATATTCATTGACAGAATAAAAACAATGTTCATTTAGCCACTTGTAAAATGTTACTTTAAATTTATTGAAGGGCGTCTTGCATAATTTTGGGTATTTTATTAAATATAACAATGCACATCCAATAGCAGTTTTTACGAAATCTTGCGGTCTTGGGAATTAAATCGGAAACCAGCCTATTGCCATTTCTGGTATTCCGAATATATACATGTTATGCTTGTTTAAAATAGTGCATATTTTGTTTTACGAAGTGTAAGTGTAGTAGTGTGTGTGTGTAAGTGCTGTATTTTTTGTCGCTACTTTAGTTAATTTGTATAATGCGTATGAGAATCTATTAATTTTATTGCAGACATTTTCCACTTGGTTCTTCCAATCTAATTTTTGGTCAATCAATATGCCTAGAAATTTTGTCGTATTTGTACCTTTAAGTTGTTGTCCTTCAAAATGTATGTCAATTGTCTGGTAAAGTATGTCATTAAAATTAATAAAATATGTTTTGTCAATATTTGTACGAAGATTGTTATTTTTCAGCCATGTAACTATTGCTTTTACTGTATTATTTATTTCGATTATATGGTCATTTAATGTCAATTTACTATCAGTTTTAACTATTACAGATATGTCGTCAGCAAATAAGACACATCTGTGTTTAGTCACTTCTGGGAGATTATTAATATAAATTAGGAACAGCAGCGGTCCTAACACACTACCTTGTGGTACTCCAAATTCATTTTCGCGAAAGTCCGATTTATATTTTTGAATTGTTGCATTAGAGTCAAGTTTAGCTATTTCGACAGATTGTTTCCTATTTTGCAAATAGGTTTTTATCCAATTTAAAGCAGTGCCTCTGATGCCACTATTTTCCAGTTTTCCTAAAAGCTGTTTATGTGATACAAAGTCGAATGCTTTCGACATATCAAAGAAGAGTGCAGTTGTATACTTTTTATCATTCAGGCATGTGAGTGTCTCGTTTATCATGTCAAAAATAGCATGTGCGGTTGATTTCCCCTTTTGAAATCCATACTGATTATGTTTCAGAACACAATACTTGTTAAAGAAAGCTACTAATTTAGCTTGCATAATTTTTTCGTATACTTTAGACAACACTGGAACTAACGTAATTGGCCGGTAGTTGTCTAGAAATGACCTGTTGTCTTTCTTAAATAAGGGCTTAACTACAGAAAATTTCAGATTTTCAGGAAACGATCCGGAGATCATTGACAGATTTATTAAATATGCTAAGACCCTGCTTATTTCGTCATTACATGCTTTTACGACTTTGGTACAAATGCCGTCATAGCCTTCAGAGTTACTATTATTTAATGTCATTATTACTTTTCTTACATGGTATTCGTCAATAGGAGTCAGATAAATAGAGTTTATTAAAATGTCTTTAGGTTTTTCAATTGAGATGTTATTATTTTCTTTATTTGTCAGTTCAATAAAATAATTGTTAAAAGTAGTCGCGATTTTTGAAGGACTATTTATTACGGTGTTGTCACATTCGATAGAGTCTATGTAATTATTATATTGTGGTTTACAGTCTATTTCGTCCTGTATTACCTTCCACGTTGCTCTGCAGGTGTTTTTGCTTTTTAACACATAAATATTATTTGTATATTTTTTAGCACGTAGTACGCATTTTTTAAGTAGTTTAGAATAGATTTGATATTTATATTTATTTAGATATGTTCTTTTTTTGTAATAATTTAGCCTTAAGACTCTATTCCTAGCGCAGCTTGTCCTAATTCCTTTTGTTATCCAATGTAAATTTGATTTTGTTTTTAATCTAACTTTAGTAATAGGAAAACAGAGTTTATATAGTAGGCATAACCAGTCATAGAAATTGTTAAACGCAGCATTTGGTTCAGTTTCACAATATACATCAGAAAAGGAAAGGCTCGACATATATTTTTTAAACTTATCTATATTTTCCAATGAGTAACATCTCTTATAGGTATATATAATTCTTGGAGGGATAAGTTTCGGCTTTGTGTTGAAAATTAGCATCTGCGCGGTATCATGGTCCGACAAACAGAGGGGAAGAGTGATACCAATGGCCCCCTTCACATTACTAAATATATGGTCGATGCACGATTGTCCTCTTGTAGGTGTAGTGATGTGTTGAATTAGATTATAATTTTTAAGAATATCTATGACTTGATTGGTTACATTATTTTTTATTATAGTATTGATATTGATATCCCCAACAATCACTATTTTTTGCTTAGGATACTTAAGTAAGTATTTGTTAAGTAGAAGTTCCAGTTTATTAAAAAAGTACTCAAAATGTCTTTTCTTTGTGGCAGTTGATGTTCGATAGATGCAGACAATAATTATGTTGTGATGAGGTATTACTACTGAGCAGCATTCGAAGTGAAAGTTGGTTATAGCATCGTCAAAAATGCTTATTTTCTTATATGCTATACCCTTTCTCACCATGATACAAGTGCCACCTCTTTTTTTATTTCTGGAGTAGTGGGTTGCAAGTTCGTAATTTTGAATATGAATATTTTTTTCCTCACTACATTTTATGAAGGTTTCAGAAAAACAAAGGACATCCGGAGACAGATCATGATCTAGTTCTGAAAGAGCAATTTCTATAAGTTCCTTTTTAGAGGATAACCCTTGTATATTTTGGTGAAGTATCACAAATGTATTTTTTATTTTATTTTTAGGGACGAAAAAAATCAATCACTGGTTTTATAGGCGTGCTTATTACTTTTTTAGGAACTTCTTTGAGTTGAAAATGAAAATAATATGGTATTGTGCCTTTTTTGGGTGAGTTTGTAGTAGGTAAAGTATTTGTATACATGACAGACAGACAGACAGCATGCGTGATTTGTATAAGACTTCTAAGACTTCTTCTTCTTCATCTATATGGTCAATCCCTGTTGCGTCCAAAGCTATTGCTTTGGAGCCCAGGGTCTTGAGCGTCTCTAGTTGTGAGATCATTGGCACGCATGTCAGCCCTTACGTCGTCAAGCCAACATTTCTTAGGTCTACTGGCGGTATGGCCAGACATTTGTTTCCTACGTAGCTTGCCGGTTTCCGCAAAACATGGCCGTACCAGCATAGGCGACACTCCTGCAGTTTGTCTGCAATATCACGGACACGAAGGCTACCGTGTTCCTCACGCGGTCCTTCCGCGTGAATCCGCATATCAACCGCAGCATATTCATCTCCGTGACACGCAGCTCCTGCTTGTGTCGCTCGAGTAGCGGCCACGCTTCGCTGCCATATAAAAATACAGGCCTAATGATGGACTTATAGATCTGTCCTTTCAGCTTAACTAGCATTCTGGGGTCACAAATGACACCAGTCACCTTTCACCATTTGGCCCACGCAGCAGCAATGAGTGCTTTGACGTCGCAATCGATGTCTCCCGACGCGTTAGGTAAAGATCCAAGGTATTTGAACTGGTCCGTGCACTCGACTTTGTCTTCGCCTATGCGGACGGACGTTGGATCTGTAGAGTTACAGGCCAGGTACTCGGTCTTTGCCACATTGAGTTTCAGAACAAACCGCTCTCAAGCTTCCACTCGTTCACCCGTCTCACCAGCCTGCCCCTGTCCACGTCTACCAGTGCGATATCGTCAGCATACATCAACAGCCATAGTGGCTACTCATGTGAGACTCTGATGCTGTCTGACATAACGTCTAATATCACACTAAACAGAAACGGACTGAGGACGTGGTGTACTCCGACGGTGATGGGGAACGGTTTGGTGTCGACAACAGTGGTCCGAACCATAGAATCAGAGCTGCGGTACATGTCTCGAATAATGTCAATACGTAGGTCACACTATAAGTTTTGCGTAACTTAAAAAAATAACATGTTATAACCAAAATATTATGTTTATTACTTTATAAAATACTCTCCTTTACATTTGAAACATTTTTTCATGCGATCGAACCATTTTTTAAAACAGAAGGACCACAGAATGATCTGAAGGCATGTTTTCTACGTGCTGATTGAACGCTATCACTGCCTCTTCGGAGTTGGTAAAAGTAAAACCTCTCATCAAATCTTTGATTTTGGGGAAAATACAGAAATCACAGGGTGCTAGGTCGGGGTTATGCGCAGGATGGGTGACAAGTTGTACTTTTTCGGAAGCTAAAAATTACTTTGTTTTGTTGACCGTGTGTGAAAAAGCGTTGTCATGATGTAGGAGAATGCGGCTTTTGGGTCGTCTTTCGCGAACTTTTTCTAACACCCTGGGTAAACAAATGGTAGAATACCACTCGGCATTAACACTCTTTTGATCTTCAAGTGGAATTGTACAGATGGGACCCGTAGCTGAGAAAAAAAACGCGATCATTTTTTTACCAACGTATCTCGCCTGCCTCACTTTTGTTGGCCTGTTCTCATTTTCAATGACCCAATTACAAGATTGCTGTTATTTTTTCGGGTTCAAAACAATAAATCCACATTTTGTCTCCTGTGACAATGTCATAAACAGCATTAGAACGTCCGTGGTCGTACTTCAGTAGCATCTGTGAGCACCATTCCACGCGAGCCCGCTTCTGCTCCGCTGTCAGTTCATGAGGGATCCAACGACAGCAAAGTTTCCGAACTTTCAATTCTTCGTGTAAAATTTTCTGAATTTGGCTCATACCAATCCCCAATAGTCCTTGAATTGTCTCATAGGCAATCCGCAGGTTTTCTTCAATTAGCCGCTTAACAGTAGCCACATTATTTTCGTTGACGGCAGTTGAAGGCCGCCATTCACGAAATTCGTCATGTAAAGAAACTCGACCTCAAATTCAGCAAACCATCGCCTCACGGTGCTCAAACAAGATGCTTCTCTCCCAAAAGCATTTTGAAGACAAGCGGCACAGTCTTGCAGAGATAGAGAACTTTTAATATCATAAAAAAATCATCGCTCTAAAATATTTTCGACTTAATTCCATTTTCGTTGCGTACTGTTACACCCTGTAGCTGTAAGCATAATTGCTGAGCAGACATGTCTGGCGCTGCATCAGCATTTTAGTCAGAATCCGCTCGCCCGCTTCCCGGGCTCACCAGTCTCTTCCTACCACTCGCGCGTGACGGCTGCCATTCCTTAATAATTAATTAATTGTTTTATTTATTATTCCAGTTTAATTAAATTTCCTTTTTTAAAAACCTTGAAAAGGGGCCCGGTCTAACATTGGTGGCAGCTCAAGGGATTTAAATTCCGTAAATCCTCGGTAAACGTCTCCAACCCATAACCAAAGTGAAACTTATCCAAAAGTGACTATTTCAAAAAAAAAAAAAACGTGAACTTAGTGAACTGTGTCCGCGCCCCGCTAAAATATCACTGTTTCTCTGTGTCACTGTGCCCGTAAACTGTCTTAATACCATTCTACATCGTCGTCACCGCTTCACTGTATCCTGAAAGGAAGAAGACTCACCATCACCGCTGTATCTTCATTACTATATCCACTGTGTCCTGAAAAAGAAGAATCTTACAACTGTATCCTGATTATCATCCCCTCTGCATCCTGAAAGAAAAGAAAACTCGCCGCTGTATCTCGTCCCGACTATCTCCACTGCATCCCGAAAATTAATCCAGTTCAACATCATCGAGCCGAACTTAATTCCAACTCGCTATCGCCGTGCACCGTGTATCGCCGAGTCCGAGACGCTCCTTATCGCTCCGGAATGCCATTGCCACTTCCCGTCGCCGCGCTCGCCGTCTACGCAACATTGTTACAGTGAGTCTGGTCTTTGTTATTCGCTCTGTATAAACAATTACTTACAAGAATCCAATTATTCATTTCCCGTGCATAAATTATTGGTGTTAAACTTTTAAGCATTATAGAATTATTTTTGTGTGTGTTCTAAACTAATTAATCAAAATGTCAACGGACTCCAAGGTGCCTAAAGAATCTCTTACAATCCCTGCGGATCTTGATCTGCCAATATCGGAGGACGAAAGAGCCCCAAGCCCAGTCGTGGACGTAGAAAAGAAAAAAACAAAGAAACCTCAAACATGTTCAGCCACTGCACTGAATCTTGACCTAAATATACTGTTAAAATTCATCAAACCTTACGACGGAAGTAGGGAAACTCTGAATTCATTTCTAATTAATTGCAATAATGCGTACAACCTGGCAACTGAAATTCAAAAACACGTTGTTTTTAAATACATACTATGTCAACTCCACGGAAAAGCGGAGGTCGCGTGCTCTATAAAAGAATTTAATAATTGGGAACAATTAAAGGACTTTTTAAAAACACAATTCAGTGAGCGTAAGCACTACGCGCACCTACTCATGGACTTGCAAGAAAGCAAACAAGGGCCCAACGAAAACGTTAGCCAATATTCTTTGCGGGTGGAAACCTGCCTATCTCAATTACTCACCGAAATCTCTCTGTCAAACACGAAAGTTAGGGAACTCCCTGGCAGAACGGCTGCCATGGAGGACCTAGCTCTTCACCATTTCGTTATGGGGCTTTACCCTAGGATATCAAATATAGTCCGATGCAGGTCTCCTAAATCGCTAAACGAGGCTGTCAACCTCGCCGTATCCGAAGAAAGGATACAACAAACCCTTAATAAAAAAACATTTCCCACAGAACGACCCAATACATCTAACAATCGGTTCGCGCGACCAAGGCCATTTCCAAATAACTCACAAGGTCCAAACCAACCCTCGTCCTATCAAACTGCTAATGCTAACCCGGCTTTGACCTGCCGATACTGCAAGTTCCCCGGCCACAGTATCGAAAACTGTAGGAAACGGGAATACAACAACAAGCTCCGTAATCAAAAGATTCCACTTCCTTCCAATTCTAACTACCAACCCCGCAGGGTCAACTTCACTCAAGACCAGTCGGAAGATGAGGGCCATGATGAGGTCGACCTTGATCCTTCCAATACCGATTTAAACGAGTAATGGGCTCCCGGCGGTGTCCCGCGAGTCCAACGCCTCATACTATACCATTTCCATATCAAAAGACACCTACCAAATCCACTGTACCTGCCAAATCCACTGTATCTGCTAAATCCACTGTATCTGCCAAATCCACTGTACCTGCCAAATCCACTGTATCTGCCAAATCTACTGTACCTGCCAAATCCACTGTATCTACCAAATCCACTGTATCTGCCAAATCTACTGTACCTGCCAAATCCACTGTATCTACCAAATCCACTGTATCTGCCAAATCCACTGTATCTACTAAATCCACTGTATCTACCAAATCCACTGTATCTGCTAAATCCACTGTACCTACTAAATCCACTGTATCTGCCAAATCCCCTGTATCCACTACATCCGAGGGATGTACAAATTATACTAAATCCACAAAAACTACAAAATCTAATACATCAAAATCTCATTTGCCATCTCCAAAAATAAATAAAGAATCACAAATCTATGAAATATCTTTCGACCCCTCAAAGAAATCGTTGCCACATGTCGTAATAAATACCACAACTTCTGAAATACCCCTGTCCCTTCTAGTGGACACAGGCTCCTCAATTAGTCTTCTAAATGAATCAGTAATCAACTCCAACACTCCGCTACGTAAAGAAACGCTTAAATTAAAAGGATTTAATTCCACTGATGATTCCGTCCCAACATTGGGCTCTCTCGATTTGTTTATGTACATAAATGATAAATACAAAGACTCTATCAAACACAAATTCCACGTAGTTGGAAACATCGATTTTCCCTACGATGGCATTGTAGGCAACGACCTTCTCAGCAAATTTCAAGGCAGTATCAACTTTACGCAAGAAACCCTAAAACTCGGGAAACACAATCTGAAATTGTTCTTCACAGATCCCTACTATATCATTCCAGCACGTACCGAGAAGGTAATAGAATGCTCGGTTTCCAACCCTAACCTCGAAGAAGGCCTCATACTAGATCAAAATCCATCCGATAACCTTCTAATTGCAAATTGTCTCGTTCAAGTTAAAGAAAACAAAAGAATTAACCTTACAGTTGTTAACACCTCTGAATCATCACTAACCCTAAAAACAAATCTTAATCTAAAACTTACTCCTGTTAGTGCTATTTCTCAACATCGTGATTCTGACTCAATTCCTATTAACCATATTAATCATACTAATTCCGCTGAACGAACTCAACAAGTCCTAAGCATGCTACGAATAGATCATTTAAATAGTGAAGAAGCTGACGCTCTTCTACAACTCTGCTCCGACTACTCCGATATCTTCCACCTCCCTAACGAAAAGCTCTCTTTTACTAACGCCATCAAACACGACATAAAAACTACATCCGAAGTCCCAATTCATACTAAATCATACAGATTCCCCGAAATCCACAAAAAAGAAGTCGACAAACAAGTAAACCAAATGCTTCAACAAGAAATTATAGAACCCTCTGTATCTCCTTGGTCCTCACCAATATGGGTTGTACCTAAAAAACTCGACGCATCAGGTGAACAAAAATGGCGCATTGTCATCGACTACCGAAAGTTAAACGACATCACTATAGGCGACACCTATCCCATTCCACAAATCACAGAAATACTAGATCAACTCGGAAACAGCAAATATTTCTCAACCCTGGACTTAGCTTCCGGATTCCATCAAATTCCAGTAAATAATCCCGAGAAAACAGCTTTCAATGTGCCTCAAGGACACTTCCAATTCACCCGCATGCCGTTCGGGTTGAAAAACGCACCCTCTACATTTCAAAGGCTGATGAACACAGCTCTAACTGGCCTACAAGGCATTCGCTGCTTCGTATTTCTCGACGATATCGTCACATACTCGTTTGATCTGGTTTCCCAAATCCAAAACCTAGCGGAAGTATTCCAAAGACTTCGTGAATTTAACCTCAAATTACAACCTGACAAATGCGAATTCCTAAGACGTGAAGTCGCCTACCTTGGTCACATAATTACGACCGAGGGAGTCAAGCCTAATCCCGACAAAATCAAAGCAGTCATCGAATTTCCAACTCCATGTTCCCCTAAAGATATAAAATCGTTCCTTGGACTCGTCTCCTACTACCGCCGATTTATCCCTGATTTCTCCAAAATTGCTAAACCACTTACCTCATTACTCAAAAAAGATACTCCATTCAATTGGGAAAATCAACAACAAGTAGCTTTTGATTTTTTGAAACAAAAACTTACCACTGCTCCAGTCCTTTGCTATCCCGACTTTTCTCAACCATTCATTCTCACATGCGATGCTTCTAATCATGCCATAGGCGCCGTTCTATCCCAGGGTCCCGTCGGTAAAGACCGACCTATTGCATATGCGTCACGTACCCTCAATAAAAGTGAAACCAACTATAGCACAACCGAAAAAGAACTTCTGGCAATACTCTTTGGCTGCAAAACATTCCGACCATACCTATATGGAAGGAAATTCCAAATTATAACTGATCACAGACCACTCAAGTGGCTATTCAATCACAAGGACCCAAGCAGCAAAATGCAACGCTGGCGTCTAAAACTCGAGGAATTCGAGTACGAAATCATCTACCGCAAGGGTAAACTCAATTCAGCAGCTGACGCTCTCTCTCGCCATCCAGTTAACCCTATAATTCCTACAGACCTACTGGATCAATCTGAAAATACCAGTAATCCTAATCCAGTACAAAACCCAAATCCAAGAACTCCATCTAGCAACGAACAATTACCATTCAGTCCCCTTACACTGGAGGACCTGAACGTACAACTTCCCACTGTTTCTGACAACGATGGTGACAGCATGCCGTCGATTGACATGCTGGATGACGACCACGAAATCATATTTCCATACAACACTGAATCTACTAACCCAACAAAATCCACTGAATCTACTAATCCAATACCTTCTATTTCCAATGAACCTTTACCTTCCACGAGTAAAGACACATATATAAATCCAAACCCTGAAAATCAAGAATACTTACCTTTGTTGCAACCCTTCACTGAATCTCCTGATATACAAAATCTACTAAATACCCCTCCTAATCCTGAAACACAAGAAACCTTACCTTTACAACATCCTCCGCTGGATCCGCTCATACAAAACCCTGAAACATCAGAAACACGGAGTCATCCGTTTAACTTATCATCGCAATCCCCAACTGATAATTCCGATCATACTTCTCTCAGCGATGACTACTCCAGATTCCATAGAGAAATTAACAACAAAAACAAGAACTTCAACACTAGAATCCTCGAACACAACCAATCTCTTTTAAAAACCCATTGCAAAACCATTCCCACATCCATGGATTTAGACGAATCCAATGTATACATTCCCGAAATCGTAGAAAACCTCACTGAACCTAACGAATTCCTTCAAAAAGAAAGACAACTCTATTCATTCGACAAAGTTCCTGAAAGTAATAACAAATCTATTTACCTCATTTTCACAAAAGTCCATCACTTCGAAGACTGCACCTATCCTGAAATATTCTTAACTTTGAAAACCATAAGAAACCACATCATTTACACCGAAAACGAAATCAATGAAATTGCTATATCTGATTTTAAAAATCCTTTCGAAAAACATTTCTTTGCTAAAATATATAACATACTAGTTTATCTTTTCCACGATACAAATATTACAGTAAACATATATCATAACAATATCACATATCCAAACCTCAATGAAATTAAGAAAATCCTGAAAGAAAACCACGATCTCCCAATTGCAGGCCACCTTGGCTGCAATCGAATGCTAAATAGAATTCAAGAACGTTATTACTGGAAAGGTATGAAAACTGATGTCGAAACCTACATAAAAAATTGCACCTCCTGTCAGGAGAACAAAGCCCTTAGAAGAATTAATAAGGCACCCATGCAAATCACTACCACTTCTACTAGTCCATTCCAAAGAATCGCCCTGGATATTGTCGGTCCACTCCCTGAATCGGGTCCTGCCAAACTCAAATACATCCTAACTATGCAAGACGACCTTACTAAATTCTCTATAGCTTATCCCTTACGCAGTGCTACGTCAGAAGAAACCACCGACTGTCTCGTTCATTTTATTTCCTTATTTGGAATTCCAAAATCCATCCTTACCGACCAGGGGACAAACTTTACTGCTGATCTCTTCAAGAAAACGTGCGACTTCTTAAAAATCAAACAAATATGGTCCACTCCGTATCACCCACAAACCCAAGGGGCACTGGAAAGAAGCCATTCAACCCTCAAAGAATATTTAAAATCCTACGTAAACGAGAACCAGGATGACTGGCCTCGCTACGTTTATACTGCCATTTTGGCCTACAATTCCGCCGTTCACAGTACCACGAACTTTACTCCTTACGAACTCCTGTTCGGGCATAAAACTTTCATCCCTGACTCCGTCCATAGCCAAGACCTCACTACATACCCCGATTACGTTCGGATGCTCCAACATAGACTCAAATTGTCCTGGGAACGGGCTGTCGAAAATGTACAAAAATCCAAAGAAAGATCCAAAGCTTATTATGATAACAGAACTCGTCCAGTCCAATACAAAGTAGGTGACTTTGTATATTTAAAAAACCACCTAAGGCTACGTAAAGCTCTATCGCCCATATGGAAAGGGCCATACAAGGTCATTGCTATTCACGGCAACAATACATTAACTCTGTTAATAAATCGACGCCATGTCAGACACCACTATGATGAGGTGAAACTAGCTGGCGTTTTTCCTAGTTCTACTTAGATAAGTTAATTAAGATTTCTTTCATGTTAATTCTAGAACATTTATTAGATAGGTTGGTAATAATAACAAGGCTTAAATTTATTCAGCATCACTTTTATTAAATTGTTTTATTTTCAGTGCGTCGGCTTCCGCAACGCCAAGTTTCATAAAACCAATCCCATCAAGTTCAGGCATTTACTTTGATTATATTGGAAAAGCTAGAATTATAAATGGCCAATTAAGTATATTAATTCCCGTAGATATTGCTTATATTAGACCACATCTACAAAACGTTAACTTATTATTAGACAAAGTAAAATTTAATTTGTTCGCATATAAACAAATTAAATTGATTGACAATTCAGAGTGTCATAATGTCCTCCAACCCTTTATTGTCCGCTTTAAGGACATCATAAAGGAATACTCGTCAATAACTCACCTCATAGATAGTAGACTCAAACGCAACGCATGGATTGGTGGTATAGGTTCCGTCATGAAACAAATCTTCGGCACTTTGGACGAAGATGACGCCATCAAATACGAAACAGCTATTAACCATGTACAGGATAACCAAAAGAGATTAGCTTCCTTAATGAAAGAACATATATTGATCACTAAATCTGCCTTAACACGGTTTAATGAAACTTTTAATAAGGTTAAAATTAACGAAGATAATCTCAACTCAGCTATCAACAAGCTCTCATTTAAACTCAAAAATATAACTGAGACTACAAATAGTCTACTAATAACCTCAGAAATAAACACGATGTTTACCAACTTAGAATCATCCCTTCTGGTTTTATCTTTCCAAATTGAAGATATTACCAGCTCAATTCTTTTTAGCAGTGTTAATGTTATTCATCCATCTATTATAACTCCACAACAACTTTACAGAGAGCTTGCCGATAACTACAGACATTTACCAAATGATTTAGAACTTGCTGTAGACTTAGATATAAGTTTAATCCATGTTATTATGAATATAGGTAAATTAGTTAGTTATTATATTAATGATAAGATTATGTATGTGTTACAAACACCTCTAGTAAGTAAACGCCAATTTTACTTGTATAATATTGTTCCGCTACCTATTCCCCATAATGCAACAAGACCAGACTCATTCAGCGTAATAATCCCCAATTACAAATACATTGTAATTACAAAAGACAAATTATATTACAGCAACCTGGACTCCCTAGAAAAGTGTAAAAATACCAACGACCAAAATTATATCTGCGAAATAGTGAATGTGCTCCCCACAAGTGATAACCCCAATTGTGAAAGTGAACTTTTGTCAAAAGTGATAATAAACCTCCCTAATCAGTGCAGAACGGAATTTATTCGTGGTAACTTAGATATTTGGAAACCACTCCGCAATAACAAGTGGATATTTATTCAATCCACTTCAAGCAAATTATCCATAGATTGTATAAGTTCGGAATTATTAGAAATAAACATTTTAGGCACAGGAATTATAGAGATTCCACCATTTTGTAAAGCTTATTGTAAAGAAACCCTACTTTTGCCTAAACATACTGTCTTAAATATTAGTTTACCTTCCACAAATTTAGATTTTAACTTAATTAATGATTCATGTTGTAGTATTTCTAAATTTAATAATTTAGTGAATGATGTTCCCAGTATTAGTTTAAAGGATTTAGATTTAGATAAAATAGATTTTGCAAAAAATACTAACAATAAAATGATTACAGAATTAGACAAAATAATCCAAGAACCACATATCATAAGATACGGGGCACATTATTCTTCACTTACGTTATTTGTAATACTTACTATTTTGATAGTAATTTTGTCTTTATTGTATAAGAAACTTACCAATAAATCCGGCAGCATTCACGATGACGAACAAATTGAACTCCCAGAAATCAATCCTAAAATTAAGGTAACTGAAGTAAATGACCAACAGACAGACACAGAACAAACTGTAACAATATTAAAAGAAACCTCTTTTCCAAAAACGCGAAGAAATTTATAGACTATTAACCTTTTCCTCATCCATAAACTTAGAAGATTAAACCCCTAAGTTTAGTCTTATTGGGGGGAGGTGTTACACCCTGTAGCTGTAAGCATAATTGCTGAGCAGACATGTCTGGCGCTGCATCAGCATTTTAGTCAGAATCCGCTCGCCCGCTTCCCGGGCTCACCAGTCTCTTCCTACCACTCGCGCGTGACGGCTGCCATTCCTTAATAATTAATTAATTGTTTTATTTATTATTCCAGTTTAATTAAATTTCCTTTTTTAAAAACCTTGAAAAGGGGCCCGGTCTAACAGTACGTAGAACTTTTATGTGTGATAAAAAGCAACTGACAAATCATTTCCTGCCAAATGTTTTTTTTTATTACTAAGAAAGTTGCAACGTTTAAAAAATATAAAATTCGAAATAGTTCCGATTAGCTAGAAGTGCAAAACTTTTAGTGTGCCCCATGTATATGAATCGGGGACCCCTTTGGATGTCAGTGCCCACCAGATCACAACTCGAGGGACACATTTGAAGGCCGTCTGCAGATTAAGAAAGAGCAAATGCAGAGGCGTGTTCTTCGTCCTGTATCTCTCCATGACTGTCCTTAGGGCAAAAACAGGGTCCATAGTCCCGTTGCCAGGACGAAACCTATATTGACACTCCAAGACATCACACTCCTGTCGGATCCGGGAGCCCACAATCCGCTCAAGGAGTTTCATGGTGAGGGACATGCATGATCTTTATACCTATATATATTATATAAGACTTCTAAGACTAAAATTAGTAATTAAATTCCTCGTTACTTGATTTAGTTATGTTTTATAATTCATATTTTCATATTCAAATATTTTATATATAGTAAATATACAAAATTATACACATAAGGTGTACAGAACTGATGTTGTATTTAAACTACATTGAGAAAATCTAGATTTTCAACATTTTTTTTTTGAGCACAAACAAAACATTTTATTACCTATTTAATCCATCCAGATAATTTTTAATGAAATTACTGAAAAAAAAACTGGTTCTCAGGAGGTTAAGGTATGGAACTCAAATAACCACGCAGCCTGCATACCTACAGCGTTGCAAATCTGCCAATTAATTTTAATGAAATTAAAAATAAAACAACTGTAAGTAAGCGTAAATATTTTTTTTACTAAAACAAATATGGGTATAACATGCAATCTTGTCTAACTGATCTTTAACTTTATACTTGTTTTGTATTGTCCAAAGATAACTCTATACAAATAGTAGCTTACAAAAATAATGGAAAATGACAGTGAGAAAAGTCCTAAAAAAACGTAAAATACAAGTTCTAGTTCAAAGTACTGGTACCAAGGTATGTTGGCAGATGGCGAACGCAGGTGACGTGCTCCGGAGTAACGGATCACGTACTCTAAAGGGGTCTCAGGCTGGTCCTTCATTAGAGACCGAAGTTTTACTACGTTCTTTCGATACATGCTGTGAATAAAAAAAAAAATTTTTTACATTGTTAAAAAAACAACAACGCGAGGGACTGTAAATTACATTGCCACATTTGATTTGTCATAAGATAGTACTGCTCGATGATTTGACATTACTAATACTTTCAGCCCCCCTAGCATGTCTACCAAAACACGATATGATATGATAATGATCTAGCAATATATCGACACCAACTTTAAAAATATGATAGGTTTGGCCGCCATTTTGATTTTTTATCGAAACAGCGATCTTATTATGTGACGGCGATTCAGCATGACGGCTATATCTATCATATCTTTATAGTTGGTGTCGATATTTCGCTATATCATATCGTGTTTTGGTGCTCATGCTAGGCAGGCTGGGTACTGTAATTATTTAGTTTCACATTAAAACTCGACTACATAGTGCCGCGTACGTAATTTAAAACTGTAATGTAATGCTCCTACATGTTCTTCTTACCTTTCATTTTTTATAATAGTATCAATTGCATTTGCTAGCTTCTCTTCGGTGAGTGTTTCCATGTCAACTTGAAGACCAATTTTGTGGTATGAGTATTGTTCAACATTATACCACTGGTCTCCCAACATTGGAATACCTATCAGAGGTACTCCAGCTGTGATAGCTTCATCAGTAGACTGCAGCCCGCCTTGTGTTATAAATATCTTTACTTTGGGGTGTCCTAAAAAGAATATCACCAACATAATATTATTGTTTTTTGGTTTTTTTGTACAGGGACTCTACATAGCCCATGCGTAATTTTTATCGCCTTACGAGCCATTTTATAAATAATTATAATTAGGTATCTAAAATGTAAACTTACTCAACAGATCTGACTGAGGCAACCATTTGGAAATCCTTATATTTTTGGTCCGTCCAGGCAGTTCGTCTTTATTCCATTTCCACAATATATCATATGGCAATTTGGAAAATACATTTATGAGCTTCTGAATTCTTTCCGGAGGTAGTAATGCTGGTTCAACGTTTGTTCCAAAACTGATATATATGACACCGTGTTTTGAAGAATCGAGGTAGGATTTGAGATCCTGAAACCATATAAAATTGTTATCTTTAAAAATCCTAAATACACATTACGAAGTTTTAATCTTACGAAAAACTTATTAAAACGCCAAACCCTTTGGGTTCATAGCATCACTACGCTACGCCACTAAGCTGGGTCATTAAATATATCCATGAATAGTGTCACAATAACGGCAAGTTACCACTGTTGTTGTTCTGGATAGGCGAGTGCTTTTCCAACTAAGCTACCGAGGACGTTGGCTAAGCTGTCGAAATTTGTCAAGTGTTTCTCGCTGTTGAAGCCAGCAACACTCGCCCGGCATGCAATGAGACGTGGGTTCGAGTCCCACCTGAGGCAGTCGTTTTTTTTCAAGTGTTATTTATATAACTAGCATGTAATTGCTGAAAACAAAATTTAAACAGATGCATTACCTGAGGTAATTCTTTGACTGGCTTCTGATGCAATCCTCCCATATAAATAACGTTTGGCGGAGACGGCCTATTTAGTTCCCACATTGGATGAACATTTAGGAACAACATATCCACATTGTTCCGCAACTCACTTAACTTTGGAGTATCTGGGCCAAGCATTCTCGTCAACATTTGATCACCTTCCTCTTCGGTAGCAGCAAAAGTTCTTTCCAAACGTATATAATTGTAGAACTCCATTACTTTTTCCCATTTTGATAGATTGTGCACTCTCTGGCGGATTGAGGTAGGGTGTATGGTCGGATGCATCGGCATTCCCATTGTTCCCAAATTGTGTGTGAACGCTCCGAAGGAACTCATCTGGATTACTGGCACTTTAAATACGTGCGATAGGCCTAGGGCTACAATAGTGCAAGCTTCTACTATAAGTAGATCAAATTTTTGCGTTTTAGCATGAATTAGATTTTGCACTTCTGGTGTTGATAGCTGCATTTCAAAAATCTTATTTATTGTACTGTAAACCACAAACATTTGTGTTTGCAGATCTTCCTTACCACCACTAGTCACAGTATCCGACAAGAAATTCTTCCTCCATGTTTCGTAAGAACGTTCGTGAACATTTATTTCTGTAAAATTTGCTGGGCCATTTCCTTCTGGATATATTGGGTCTGTTGTTATAACGATGACTTCGTGTCCACGTTTTGCTAATTCTAGTGTTAACGGTCTGAAAACCACTTGATGACTGATTGACGGTAGTGGAAACACTGCTAATATTTTTGCTGCTTCATGTTTCGCCACTAACGCATATAAAGTTAAAAATAGTCCTGTGAGTAATTTTGCCATCGTCGGTTTGTATGATTGACCACCTCACGTCAGCTTTCACGAATAATGAGGGTCTTGACTAGAACGATTATTATATAGGACCGTTTTGCATATTCATTGCGGTGAATATACCTACGTCATCATAGTGCGATTGTAAACGCTAGTTGTATTCAGTACAATTAATATTATCACCATAAGCTAAAAGGCCAGCTTATGGTAATAATAATTGATTATTCTACTGTCATCTTATACAATTGATAAGTAATCTATACATTTAATAAAACTGTAACAATACAATTCCTGTACATTAACTAGAAAAAATTACCAACAGTCGCCAGATTTTCCCTATGACCAGTGGAGTCCAAAAAATGCGTTTTTAGAATTTCTGTCTGTGTATAATAATTGTTAATTGCTTTTTCATATTATGTTATCATTGTCACCCTTCTGTAGCCCCTGTTAGAATATTTTTGTTTGTCTATGGTCAAATAAAACCAATCTTAGCCAACATTTAAAAGAAGAAAGTTTTATTTTCGGCTGTATGTATTTTAGTATGTACTATGTTCACCGATATTTTCATAAATTGGGCACCGATTTCAAAAGTTATTTTTTCGCTTGTCTTAGACAATTATGTAAAGTGACGAGTGGTAAGTTACGTGATGGCTTTTTTAATACTCAAATCGAGAATACGCGTTTATGGTGCAAGTGTATACATAATATGAGTAGTGTCAGGCGAGAACAGCCTTTAAAAGGTTAAGGTACTTAATATATTAATTTATCAATCATTGTATGTTTATGTTGAAAGGTAATTTGGCTAGTTCTAAGTCTGGAAAAGTATGAAAGGGAAGTTGAAATTGACAGGTATGTACAGGTGTAATTTAAAACACGTATCAAATATCTACACAATTCAGTTTTACATCTGTATCATCATACTGTCGTTGGCGCGTTACAGATCTTCGCGTTTGCAGCTGTCCAAACACGCGGGACATGATGGAAGGTGGTTCATGGTTTGGAGGGGGGGGGGGGGGCAGCACCGCAGACACACTTGCTGTTGGTGCCGTCAATGTAGCCCCACTTTCTTAGATTTTCCTTGCAACGGCCAACCTGTGTTTGCAGCCTGTTCAAGGCTTCCAGGTCGGCCACGGGAGGTCTTTACCTGGTAGGAGGTTCTCTGACGGAAGATGTAGTGGAGCGGAGTATCTCTCTTTCCACCTTGTGATAGTCAATTAAAAAAATGTTGAACCAAAAGTTTTTTTTTATAGAAATACCATTTTCTGATAATAAAACAAAAAATTTGGCAAGTTAATACTTATAACAATATTCTAATCCATTATTAGAGTGCAATAAACGATAATCTATGACTTTATTTCAATGTGATTCTGCTGAGAAAGACAAGGACATATCGAGAGTGACAGGGACGAAAGATAGAAAAGCTCTATGGAATCTGCGCGAAAAATCAAAAGACAAATGCGCAAGATTCGAAACAACCAAATCCGCAACGTTACAACTTTCCTGGCCGTTTTTTGACATCGCCATCGGCTTTTTTCTGTTAAGAGATGCACCTGGAAGCGACGATTATGAAAAAGTTATCTAAGTACTTTTACAAAATTCTGGTCTTCAGTCAGATCAGCCACTTTCCAGAGAAGTCTCTTTAAGTTTACTGTGTCATAGGCTGCTGTTAGGTCCACGAACAACTCCTGTCACCTGACCGGACGCAAAACCGTTTTCTACGTCTTCTTGTCTTGAGTTTAAGCGTTTGGCTGCAGCGAGACTTACTTGGATGGAAGCCAGCCTGTTCTTGGGCGAGTTTTGAGTCTACGATATAGGTCAAGCGATTTAGGAGCATACGCTCTAACAGCAAACATACAACAACATACGGAAAGCAGTTGGCAGAGGATGGAGAAGAATAGCCGTGGATCGGGCTTAGTGGTGTCCATTGGGGCTCATGTACAGCAGTGAACTGATTTGGGCTGAGTATTTCAAGAAATCAAGTAGCTTAAATGTAACAATATTGGTTAAATAACAGTTATAATTAGAAACAATATTTTTAAATTCTATTTTAGTTTTTAAAAGTCTAATGCAATCAGGAAAATGGAGTTTAAATGAAAGTTAAGGAGATTTATCATGCCAGAAATTTTAAAACCACAATATCGAAAAATTTATATTAGTCGATTTCAAAACCGTTATTTCAATATCGATATTTCCTCCTATATTATTGGTTTCGATATTATATCCATGCTCTAGTCTATAATATCTGTTTTTTAACCGAAAAGGAGAAAATTCTCAATTCGTTGGTTTTTTTTTGTACCGGATACATTTCTAACATTGTGCTGCAATTGAACTGCACAATCTAATAGATCTTTGTTTCACCACCGAACGAGGAGAACCTCGGCGAGAAGACACCGTTTTACAGTTGAAATTACGAAATTTGTATATATACCTAATCTTGCCATAAATACGCAAACAAAGTAAAAAAATGTATTGCAAATAACATTTATCACTTTTACAGTGAGTTAGTTTAATACATAAATATAAAACAATTTAAAATATAAAAAGCTTATTCGAAGTGGTCTCCATTGGCTACAGTCCTTTAAACGTTGAAGCCAGTTATCAATAGAAGCACGCACTCCTTCCATGGGAAAACTGTTTTAGGGACTCCAAATTATCATGGCGTTATGAGCAGGCCGTACTCTCTAAACTCTCTAAAATAAATAATAATCCAGCAGATTAGGGGGACTAAAGCGGGACTAGACGACGGCCAGTCTTCAGCTCTGATGAAGTCCAAAACGTCCGTTTCCAACCAAGACTGCGTAGACCGAGCTTTATGACCCGGCGCCAAGTCTTGCTGGTAGGACCATTCTTGGTTATTGAACATGGTGTTGTTAAGGGGCTTCACTACCTTCTCAAGAATGGTATTTTGATACACTTGTGCCGATGTTTTAATACCTTTTTCACAAAAGTATGGTTCAGTCACTCCTTCATAGCTCATACCCCACAAAACCATCACTGAAGTCGGATAGTGACCACGTTTTACTCTGTCGACTAATTGGGAAGCTTTATTCGGTTTGATTCGGTTCTCTTTATCAACCCACTCCATTTAATATCGCAAAATATTGTACAATGTATTGGCGCCAAAATGAGAACTCAATGAACAATCATATAAAAATGACAGATTCCAAATTCAAAGGTAATATTTTGTTTTTTTGACGAATTAACCCTTCAGGCCTGCAAAAAGAGAGAAATGAAAATTTTATATATGGGATATCAAAAGTTCAATTAAAACTGTTACCATTTTTTAACATTTTTATTAGCTTCACTTACCTATAACTTACAGTTAACTTGCTATAATTCAATTTAGAAATCGTTTTTAATTTTCTTCTGTCGTATCAATTCGATACTTTGTAAGTATGCATCATGCTCATCTAACATAGTGGGCAGGACTTAAGAACCTCCTTCTTTTTTGAATTCGGTTGAAAACTAATTACATTGTTTATTTTAATTAGAGTATTTTCTCATGTAATAAACATGTCAGTTACTTCATACTCCGCCACAAACTTCACTATCTGCACTACCTCAAGGTTGACTGGTAGAGAATGCTGTATAGCATTAAGTCCGCCAATTGTACCTACCTGTGCAATAAAGTTTAAATAAATAAATAAATACAGGTAAACACCACATGCGGTAGATACGTTTTAGGAGTGTGAGTAAAGTTTAACGTTGAGTACCTACCTACTGTAGGTACTCAATATTATTTAACATCTTAAGTACAATTAATTTTAAATTCTACTCTAAATTTCTATTTATGTTAAAAAATATATATATTACGTACGAACTAGCATTGGAAACTTTAAATGCTCATGTATAATTAATCTAATGTTAGGTATATGTATTATTAAAATGCTGCATGTTTCCAAATAACAAGACTAAAAATACCTTTTCAAGGAATCTCGTATGTCCGGTGAATGCGTGTGATGTGTGTGAGTATATGTTAGTGTGAATGTGAGTTAATAAACATAAATAAAATTTAAAAAAATATTTAAAAAAGAATATATAAAGTTTTGTCATCAAGTCGTTATACTAATATTATAATATAATATGGAACATTACCAACCCATTTTAATCATGCTATTGTTTTAAATTACCTTACATATCGCAATGAAACTAGAAACCAACGATATTAAATATTATATTCAATATCGTTGCTAGAAACCGACAAATATAAATGAGGTTAATGAAAGCAATCATCATACACTATGAGAGGTCTCATTCTAAATTCAATTTTGAAAAATGTTTGAAGCGCCTGCAGCGTTATTAATCTTGACTGCAACGTCTCAATTTACTCGCATATCTAGAAAAAAAAATTGTTCGTATGATTGATAGTTATGGGTTAGTTTTAATAGGGACATTTAGTTTTGATGATTCTCTTATGTCGGACAGGGCGCATTAATTTTAATAGCTCCTAATTAAAGTTTCCATGGTTCCTTGACGACATTGTTAACGCTAAGAGCCTGCGTGCACGGGTGACTTTTGTCGCTGCGACTTTTTTGTCACACATATGAAATTCTTAGATATGTCTTATATATCTCGAGATATCCAAAGATTTCATTTGAGTGACAAAAAAGTCGCAGCGACAAAAGTCTTCCGAGCGCGCACTCTCTAACAACCGTGTTTGTTTTAGCAAAAATAAAACCGATTATAACTGAAAATAACTAATAATTTATTTTGAAATGGAGTGGAGTGGGTAACACAACGCCAATCAGTACCTAGCCTTCATCGTTTCAGCCACAGGACGTCCACTGCTTAACACAGGCCTAGTTTTTTAATAACATTTCGCACTCAGACGGTGCTGCCCGTCTCGTGATATAGGAATTAGTCGCCTCTTACGACACGCCTTCTGTTGGCGGTCAAGAAGAGTATTCCTTACGGCCATCCCAATACGGGGACGATGTTAGGACGGCCTACCTCGCTTTAACAGACTTTTTTTTTATCTATTAGAATGCGTTTCCACTAGAGTTGTGTAAAAAAAAAGAGGAAATGTGTTTTTATTGCAATTAATATTTTAGAGATTACAGAAGTCACATGTAAAATCCCAAGTACATCTTCTCGTAATAAATTATACAAACATAAATACCACAATAATAGGTAATAAACGAAGACATAAGATAATATTATTTATTTATTTAACTGTAAGTTTGTCTAATCAACTGTGAGTACAGTTGTAGGTAGGTAAGTAAGGTTTAAGATAATATGAAATATATTTAGATACATTTATTAACTATGTATCACATGCTGTCCAGGCGGTGTCTGCGTGTATTTTATCTAATCTAATTAATGACTTGACATGATAAAACAAAAAAAAACTCATACAAATTTCATCGGTCACTTAGTTTAGGCAAAGAAGATTATATAACTTATTTATGTAAGGATATTTTCAATTAGAAATTTAATTCTTTTTCTAAGATTCTGATATTGTTCCGATAGAAAAAGTGGTTGTATTTGAGCAGCAAAATACTGATTCGTAAACTAGATAATTTTAAAAATCGCGTGAAACTAATAAAATATATTACTAAAACGTTAAACGTTTTGAAGTAGCTTTGCCTAGCAGTACGATAATAAATGGCGTAAATAACCCATGATGAAGAAGAACAAAGCGTGTCCTCTTTATTACGATCTTTTTTTCTTTTGTTATTGAAGATAATGTAGATTTTCTTTAAAATGTTTTCTACAAAAGCATATAAAAATTACTGATATAAGTATATAAGTGCACCCAAACAAACGATAGTGCGCCTTAAGAAAACTAACAATGTAACAACGACACAGAAACTAGTGAACTACTTTTGTCAACCCACTTTCCTGAGGTTTCCACTCCGACAATTATGGAGTGGGAACCTCAAGTTGCACTGACTTCTGATGGCCCAAACTGGGACATAGCAAAGTCCATTGTCGATCACGACAAAGTACTCTTGGCAATTAACAGCTTCCTACAGTATAAATCTCCAGGTATTGATGGAATCTTTCCGGGCCTGTTGGGGTGGAGCACGGATCTGTCGGTTTACCATTGAGTCACCGTCTTTAGATCATGCATCGCCCACAGATACACACCCAAAGCCTGGAGGGAAGTCAAGGTAATATTTATACCAAATCCAGGAAGAAGTGACACCAGTGCCAACTCATTTCGGCCCATAAGTCTAACTTCCTTCCTACTCAAAACACTGAAAAGACTTTGCGATTGTGAAATTCATGAAAACGCTCTTCCACTAAGACCACTACACCTACAACAAGATGCCTACAGCCAAGGCAAATCTACAGAATCAGCCCTTCACAGCGTTGTAGCACGCATAGGCGAACATAGAACTGACTTACAAACAATCTACACTATGCACTTTCATTGACATTGAAGGTGCCTTAGATAAAACCAACTTCATTAGCATAAATCAGGCGCTGTTGAACTTCTGAGTTAATCCCACACTCGTTGAAACTATTAAAAACATGCTAACACAAAGAGCAATCAGATTTACCGTTAACACAATGACCAGAGGTAGCGTCGTCAGAGGCTGTCCTCAAGGCGGCGTCCTATCACCCCTATTATGGCTCTCGCAGGCTCAATGGGCGCGGCCTTCACACCGTGGGTTACGCAGATGATTTAGCTATCTTAGCCACAGGAAGTTCAGACAGCACACTGTGTGACCTCATGAGAACTGATTTCAAAACAATAGAGTCCTGGTGCAGCAACCACAGTCTCTCAGTCAACCTAGCAAAAACGGAACTAACATTCTTTACACACAAACGAAATATCAGCAATCTAAAGCTGCATATACATAATATATGATATTAGATGGTTTAGTGCGATTGCCAAGTCAATCTATTTATTTAAAACATAAAAGATTTTTAATATTGATATGGTCACTATAAGATGTAGTTAGGTTAGCTCATTACGTAATAACTTAAGACTTATGGCCCCTTAAGTAGAAGAAGACTGAACAAATTAACCGACCGAAGTAATTTTTGCTGGGATCTTATTTCCTTTTGTAGATAGTCCTACTTTTCGGTACCTGGTCTTCTAATTCTTGAATACCAATATCTACACCTATTATTCCATTATATTATAAGTATATATACAGGTACACCCATAAATTCACTGCAAAGGTATTCTACATACACCAACTGCCTAAATAACTTTGTAATCCCATATAAGTATATAGGATTACAATTTTTTTTATGCATTTGGTGTATTTAGAAAACTAGACCGAAATTGCGAAATGTTTTAGTTTTTTCTTGATTTATACAATAAACACTAATTCTAAATTCTAAATTTTAAGCTTCTATGTCTGCTAGAAGTGCCTTAGAGTTTTGACGATCGGTCAGTCAGTCAGTGAGTGAGTGTCAAAATTAAGAAACTTTGACTAGATATAATTCTTAAACTACTGGTTCAAATTGAATTAAATTTAAAACATAACGTGTTTATACAATGCCTGCTTGGTTACTGAAAATTCAAGCTTCTAGTTTAATCCACAACGAAGTAACGGGGGCTCGAAAATAGCCTGAACAGCTTCGAGAAAAGGATGCTACGGCCGTGCCGTTTTTTTGCTCGACTTGGCGGCGGCACTACCGTGTCCCCAGATTTTCTGAACAATCGTACCTAAAATGCACGAAATAGTACCAACACAGAAATAAACAGAACGTAAATCCTTTGCACAATAAAAATAAAGTCTGATACAGCTCCCATTCTGTCTGTCATTTATACAGTGTCTGGTCATGGACTAGCGATATTTTAAGGATTGTTAGAACAACTATTCTAATACACAAATACACTACATAGTTAAGTCCAAACTACTTATCAGCTATGTGGCAGCCATTTTGTTTTTTTCTTGAAATATTCTCTACGTGGACACAAAAAAAATCATATCTCCCAAAGTGTAGGCGTTAATGGTATAAAAATAGGCTTATTCGAAGCGCAAAACTCTAGTCTATCATATAAAATATGAATCAGGGAGTTGTTAATCCTCTTACTCTAATAATAATTTGAAAAAATAATTAAATTTCATGTAAAATATTTATAAAAATATGAAAATAAATTATTGTAAATTACTGCAAAGGTAACCCCGATAACTCATTTATTTTTTCCACTAGATTGACAGGGTTTGATCTAAGCTACAATACAACATTTAATTTACAGCTGTATGTCTAAATATTAACTAACTAATAATAAAACTAAACTAATATTAACTAAGCGTGAGCCGTATGTGTAAATATTTTACATATTTATTTATTTTTCAAATTATGAACGTAACAACACCCTGTTTCAAATTTTATACGATAGACTTAGAGTTTTGCGCTTCGAATAAGCCTATTTTTATACTATTAACGCCTACACTTTGGGAGATATGATTTCTTTTGTGTCCACGTAGAGAATATTTCAAGAAAAAAACAAAATGGCTGCCACATAGCTGATAAGTAGTTTGGACCTAACTATGTAGTGTATTTGTGTATTAGAATAGTTGTTCTAACAATCCTTAGAATATCGCTAGTCCATGACCAGACACACTGTATAGCTACAATTATCATTCTGAAACTCAACGTTGCACCAAACTTTTAGTTTAGTACGAAACGATTCCCGTCACGATGGCTAATATCAGACAGATGAAAGCGAGACAACAGGTCATCATGCTCGCTCACACTCTTGCGCAGGAAACAAGAATAAGCCACAACAGCAGACAAGGACGTTCTGCTGTTGTTGTTATGTCAGTGTGCGTTATCTATCGTTACGGAGTACTCGCGTTTAGTTTATAGCAAATTTACGATCATGCGCGCATTATCTAATAGATAAAATTGTTTGAGGAAAATACAAATTTTAAACTAATAATCAGATGATGATGATAACAATGATTATACTGAAGACCTGCCGAAAGATTCAATTTCCCTATTACTAAATATATATTCTAACGAGGCGTAAAACCATTGTGATTTCTAAATAGCTTTAGAACGAACTGAAGTTAAGCGTGAGCTGTGTGCTGAAACAGATAACAGTCTTTGACAAAGGTAATAAATTAATTATCTTTAGTAACTTAATATGATTTTTAGAAGAGAAATTTACTTATCATTGCTATAATCAAAACATTGTAAAATGATAACTTATACTGGTGATAAAATTTATCCCGGATATAAGATGACATTGCACAATAAATATAAATGTGTTGAAATTAAGACGTATCTTATCATTATTGGTCCGAGTAATCTATCAATAAGCCTGTCATCATAGCGTGTTTCTCCAATAATTAGAATAATTTATGTGTTCTAAATAAATTGAAATATATTTTAATCCGTGCAAAAATATTAACGTAGTCTATAATCTGCACATTTTTAAAAAAATAACTACTGGTTCGACTGATACAGATTGCTGTGGTGTTTATTAACTTTTTTTCTATAATTTTTTTAGTAGGAAATAAACTTGTTTACATATATAATATTTTAACTACTAAAATGTCTACAAAGCCAGGCGGTCGCGAAAAATTATATAGTAATATATTTTTATTTCATTTATTATTCAATGTTATATGTTATCTATAACATCTATTTAATATTACGCTGGACGCAATAAACTTTAAATAAAACTTAGCACTGCTAATTTATTTATAACATCCCTTTAAATTTATTCAATAAATGAAATGGGTCGTAACTATTCATAGGTTTTTACGATGTTAAAAGAGTACCTACCTGTAAAACTTAACCCTTTTATTTTGCAGTTGGGTAAAAAACAACAACTTCGTTGTGATATTGCGCAATGTGTGAAATAATGAGGAAATAAGATAACACACCGTTATTCGGGTGTTACGCAATGTATTATAAAAATACAGTGCGATATAGTGATAATTTGAAGTGAAGTATAAAATATTGATAACATATAAAACGCTGGCATTTCGAAACAAAAAAATATAAAATACAGTCATCATGACTATTTTAAAAAGTATTTTTATATTCATCAGTTGTTTATTGGTAAATAATGAGGCAGCTAGAATGAGAACATGGGACATGATGGAAGGTGGTTCATGGTTTGGAGGGGGGGGGGGGGGGGGGCAGCACCGCAGACACACTTGCTGTTGGTGCCGTCAATGTAGCCCCACTTTCTTAGATTTTCCTTGCAACGGCCAACCTGTGTTTGCAGCCTGTTCAAGGCTTCCAGGTCGGCCACGGGAGGTCTTTACCTGGTAGGAGGTTCTCTGACGGAAGATGTAGTGGAGCGGAGTATCTCTCTTTCCACCTTGTGATAGTCAATTAAAAAAATGTTGAACCAAAAGTTTTTTTTTATAGAAATACCATTTTCTGATAATAAAACAAAAAATTTGGCAAGTTAATACTTATAACAATATTCTAATCCATTATTAGAGTGCAATAAACGATAATCTATGACTTTATTTCAATGTGATTCTGCTGAGAAAGACAAGGACATATCGAGAGTGACAGGGACGAAAGATAGAAAAGCTCTATGGAATCTGCGCGAAAAATCAAAAGACAAATGCGCAAGATTCGAAACAACCAAATCCGCAACGTTACAACTTTCCTGGCCGTTTTTTGACATCGCCATCGGCTTTTTTCTGTTAAGAGATGCACCTGGAAGCGACGATTATGAAAAAGTTATCTAAGTACTTTTACAAAATTCTGGTCTTCAGTCAGATCAGCCACTTTCCAGAGAAGTCTCTTTAAGTTTACTGTGTCATAGGCTGCTGTTAGGTCCACGAACAACTCCTGTCACCTGACCGGACGCAAAACCGTTTTCTACGTCTTCTTGTCTTGAGTTTAAGCGTTTGGCTGCAGCGAGACTTACTTGGATGGAAGCCAGCCTGTTCTTGGGCGAGTTTTGAGTCTACGATATAGGTCAAGCGATTTAGGAGCATACGCTCTAACAGCAAACATACAACAACATACGGAAAGCAGTTGGCAGAGGATGGAGAAGAATAGCCGTGGATCGGGCTTAGTGGTGTCCATTGGGGCTCATGTACAGCAGTGAACTGATTTGGGCTGAGTATTTCAAGAAATCAAGTAGCTTAAATGTAACAATATTGGTTAAATAACAGTTATAATTAGAAACAATATTTTTAAATTCTATTTTAGTTTTTAAAAGTCTAATGCAATCAGGAAAATGGAGTTTAAATGAAAGTTAAGGAGATTTATCATGCCAGAAATTTTAAAACCACAATATCGAAAAATTTATATTAGTCGATTTCAAAACCGTTATTTCAATATCGATATTTCCTCCTATATTATTGGTTTCGATATTATATCCATGCTCTAGTCTATAATATCTGTTTTTTAACCGAAAAGGAGAAAATTCTCAATTCGTTGGTTTTTTTTTGTACCGGATACATTTCTAACATTGTGCTGCAATTGAACTGCACAATCTAATAGATCTTTGTTTCACCACCGAACGAGGAGAACCTCGGCGAGAAGACACCGTTTTACAGTTGAAATTACGAAATTTGTATATATACCTAATCTTGCCATAAATACGCAAACAAAGTAAAAAAATGTATTGCAAATAACATTTATCACTTTTACAGTGAGTTAGTTTAATACATAAATATAAAACAATTTAAAATATAAAAAGCTTATTCGAAGTGGTCTCCATTGGCTACAGTCCTTTAAACGTTGAAGCCAGTTATCAATAGAAGCACGCACTCCTTCCATGGGAAAACTGTTTTAGGGACTCCAAATTATCATGGCGTTATGAGCAGGCCGTACTCTCTAAACTCTCTAAAATAAATAATAATCCAGCAGATTAGGGGGACTAAAGCGGGACTAGACGACGGCCAGTCTTCAGCTCTGATGAAGTCCAAAACGTCCGTTTCCAACCAAGACTGCGTAGACCGAGCTTTATGACCCGGCGCCAAGTCTTGCTGGTAGGACCATTCTTGGTTATTGAACATGGTGTTGTTAAGGGGCTTCACTACCTTCTCAAGAATGGTATTTTGATACACTTGTGCCGATGTTTTAATACCTTTTTCACAAAAGTATGGTTCAGTCACTCCTTCATAGCTCATACCCCACAAAACCATCACTGAAGTCGGATAGTGACCACGTTTTACTCTGTCGACTAATTGGGAAGCTTTATTCGGTTTGATTCGGTTCTCTTTATCAACCCACTCCATTTAATATCGCAAAATATTGTACAATGTATTGGCGCCAAAATGAGAACTCAATGAACAATCATATAAAAATGACAGATTCCAAATTCAAAGGTAATATTTTGTTTTTTTGACGAATTAACCCTTCAGGCCTGCAAAAAGAGAGAAATGAAAATTTTATATATGGGATATCAAAAGTTCAATTAAAACTGTTACCATTTTTTAACATTTTTATTAGCTTCACTTACCTATAACTTACAGTTAACTTGCTATAATTCAATTTAGAAATCGTTTTTAATTTTCTTCTGTCGTATCAATTCGATACTTTGTAAGTATGCATCATGCTCATCTAACATAGTGGGCAGGACTTAAGAACCTCCTTCTTTTTTGAATTCGGTTGAAAACTAATTACATTGTTTATTTTAATTAGAGTATTTTCTCATGTAATAAACATGTCAGTTACTTCATACTCCGCCACAAACTTCACTATCTGCACTACCTCAAGGTTGACTGGTAGAGAATGCTGTATAGCATTAAGTCCGCCAATTGTACCTACCTGTGCAATAAAGTTTAAATAAATAAATAAATACAGGTAAACACCACATGCGGTAGATACGTTTTAGGAGTGTGAGTAAAGTTTAACGTTGAGTACCTACCTACTGTAGGTACTCAATATTATTTAACATCTTAAGTACAATTAATTTTAAATTCTACTCTAAATTTCTATTTATGTTAAAAAATATATATATTACGTACGAACTAGCATTGGAAACTTTAAATGCTCATGTATAATTAATCTAATGTTAGGTATATGTATTATTAAAATGCTGCATGTTTCCAAATAACAAGACTAAAAATACCTTTTCAAGGAATCTCGTATGTCCGGTGAATGCGTGTGATGTGTGTGAGTATATGTTAGTGTGAATGTGAGTTAATAAACATAAATAAAATTTAAAAAAATATTTAAAAAAGAATATATAAAGTTTTGTCATCAAGTCGTTATACTAATATTATAATATAATATGGAACATTACCAACCCATTTTAATCATGCTATTGTTTTAAATTACCTTACATATCGCAATGAAACTAGAAACCAACGATATTAAATATTATATTCAATATCGTTGCTAGAAACCGACAAATATAAATGAGGTTAATGAAAGCAATCATCATACACTATGAGAGGTCTCATTCTAAATTCAATTTTGAAAAATGTTTGAAGCGCCTGCAGCGTTATTAATCTTGACTGCAACGTCTCAATTTACTCGCATATCTAGAAAAAAAAATTGTTCGTATGATTGATAGTTATGGGTTAGTTTTAATAGGGACATTTAGTTTTGATGATTCTCTTATGTCGGACAGGGCGCATTAATTTTAATAGCTCCTAATTAAAGTTTCCATGGTTCCTTGACGACATTGTTAACGCTAAGAGCCTGCGTGCACGGGTGACTTTTGTCGCTGCGACTTTTTTGTCACACATATGAAATTCTTAGATATGTCTTATATATCTCGAGATATCCAAAGATTTCATTTGAGTGACAAAAAAGTCGCAGCGACAAAAGTCTTCCGAGCGCGCACTCTCTAACAACCGTGTTTGTTTTAGCAAAAATAAAACCGATTATAACTGAAAATAACTAATAATTTATTTTGAAATGGAGTGGAGTGGGTAACACAACGCCAATCAGTACCTAGCCTTCATCGTTTCAGCCACAGGACGTCCACTGCTTAACACAGGCCTAGTTTTTTAATAACATTTCGCACTCAGACGGTGCTGCCCGTCTCGTGATATAGGAATTAGTCGCCTCTTACGACACGCCTTCTGTTGGCGGTCAAGAAGAGTATTCCTTACGGCCATCCCAATACGGGGACGATGTTAGGACGGCCTACCTCGCTTTAACAGACTTTTTTTTTATCTATTAGAATGCGTTTCCACTAGAGTTGTGTAAAAAAAAAGAGGAAATGTGTTTTTATTGCAATTAATATTTTAGAGATTACAGAAGTCACATGTAAAATCCCAAGTACATCTTCTCGTAATAAATTATACAAACATAAATACCACAATAATAGGTAATAAACGAAGACATAAGATAATATTATTTATTTATTTAACTGTAAGTTTGTCTAATCAACTGTGAGTACAGTTGTAGGTAGGTAAGTAAGGTTTAAGATAATATGAAATATATTTAGATACATTTATTAACTATGTATCACATGCTGTCCAGGCGGTGTCTGCGTGTATTTTATCTAATCTAATTAATGACTTGACATGATAAAACAAAAAAAAACTCATACAAATTTCATCGGTCACTTAGTTTAGGCAAAGAAGATTATATAACTTATTTATGTAAGGATATTTTCAATTAGAAATTTAATTCTTTTTCTAAGATTCTGATATTGTTCCGATAGAAAAAGTGGTTGTATTTGAGCAGCAAAATACTGATTCGTAAACTAGATAATTTTAAAAATCGCGTGAAACTAATAAAATATATTACTAAAACGTTAAACGTTTTGAAGTAGCTTTGCCTAGCAGTACGATAATAAATGGCGTAAATAACCCATGATGAAGAAGAACAAAGCGTGTCCTCTTTATTACGATCTTTTTTTCTTTTGTTATTGAAGATAATGTAGATTTTCTTTAAAATGTTTTCTACAAAAGCATATAAAAATTACTGATATAAGTATATAAGTGCACCCAAACAAACGATAGTGCGCCTTAAGAAAACTAACAATGTAACAACGACACAGAAACTAGTGAACTACTTTTGTCAACCCACTTTCCTGAGGTTTCCACTCCGACAATTATGGAGTGGGAACCTCAAGTTGCACTGACTTCTGATGGCCCAAACTGGGACATAGCAAAGTCCATTGTCGATCACGACAAAGTACTCTTGGCAATTAACAGCTTCCTACAGTATAAATCTCCAGGTATTGATGGAATCTTTCCGGGCCTGTTGGGGTGGAGCACGGATCTGTCGGTTTACCATTGAGTCACCGTCTTTAGATCATGCATCGCCCACAGATACACACCCAAAGCCTGGAGGGAAGTCAAGGTAATATTTATACCAAATCCAGGAAGAAGTGACACCAGTGCCAACTCATTTCGGCCCATAAGTCTAACTTCCTTCCTACTCAAAACACTGAAAAGACTTTGCGATTGTGAAATTCATGAAAACGCTCTTCCACTAAGACCACTACACCTACAACAAGATGCCTACAGCCAAGGCAAATCTACAGAATCAGCCCTTCACAGCGTTGTAGCACGCATAGGCGAACATAGAACTGACTTACAAACAATCTACACTATGCACTTTCATTGACATTGAAGGTGCCTTAGATAAAACCAACTTCATTAGCATAAATCAGGCGCTGTTGAACTTCTGAGTTAATCCCACACTCGTTGAAACTATTAAAAACATGCTAACACAAAGAGCAATCAGATTTACCGTTAACACAATGACCAGAGGTAGCGTCGTCAGAGGCTGTCCTCAAGGCGGCGTCCTATCACCCCTATTATGGCTCTCGCAGGCTCAATGGGCGCGGCCTTCACACCGTGGGTTACGCAGATGATTTAGCTATCTTAGCCACAGGAAGTTCAGACAGCACACTGTGTGACCTCATGAGAACTGATTTCAAAACAATAGAGTCCTGGTGCAGCAACCACAGTCTCTCAGTCAACCTAGCAAAAACGGAACTAACATTCTTTACACACAAACGAAATATCAGCAATCTAAAGCTGCATATACATAATATATGATATTAGATGGTTTAGTGCGATTGCCAAGTCAATCTATTTATTTAAAACATAAAAGATTTTTAATATTGATATGGTCACTATAAGATGTAGTTAGGTTAGCTCATTACGTAATAACTTAAGACTTATGGCCCCTTAAGTAGAAGAAGACTGAACAAATTAACCGACCGAAGTAATTTTTGCTGGGATCTTATTTCCTTTTGTAGATAGTCCTACTTTTCGGTACCTGGTCTTCTAATTCTTGAATACCAATATCTACACCTATTATTCCATTATATTATAAGTATATATACAGGTACACCCATAAATTCACTGCAAAGGTATTCTACATACACCAACTGCCTAAATAACTTTGTAATCCCATATAAGTATATAGGATTACAATTTTTTTTATGCATTTGGTGTATTTAGAAAACTAGACCGAAATTGCGAAATGTTTTAGTTTTTTCTTGATTTATACAATAAACACTAATTCTAAATTCTAAATTTTAAGCTTCTATGTCTGCTAGAAGTGCCTTAGAGTTTTGACGATCGGTCAGTCAGTCAGTGAGTGAGTGTCAAAATTAAGAAACTTTGACTAGATATAATTCTTAAACTACTGGTTCAAATTGAATTAAATTTAAAACATAACGTGTTTATACAATGCCTGCTTGGTTACTGAAAATTCAAGCTTCTAGTTTAATCCACAACGAAGTAACGGGGGCTCGAAAATAGCCTGAACAGCTTCGAGAAAAGGATGCTACGGCCGTGCCGTTTTTTTGCTCGACTTGGCGGCGGCACTACCGTGTCCCCAGATTTTCTGAACAATCGTACCTAAAATGCACGAAATAGTACCAACACAGAAATAAACAGAACGTAAATCCTTTGCACAATAAAAATAAAGTCTGATACAGCTCCCATTCTGTCTGTCATTTATACAGTGTCTGGTCATGGACTAGCGATATTTTAAGGATTGTTAGAACAACTATTCTAATACACAAATACACTACATAGTTAAGTCCAAACTACTTATCAGCTATGTGGCAGCCATTTTGTTTTTTTCTTGAAATATTCTCTACGTGGACACAAAAAAAATCATATCTCCCAAAGTGTAGGCGTTAATGGTATAAAAATAGGCTTATTCGAAGCGCAAAACTCTAGTCTATCATATAAAATATGAATCAGGGAGTTGTTAATCCTCTTACTCTAATAATAATTTGAAAAAATAATTAAATTTCATGTAAAATATTTATAAAAATATGAAAATAAATTATTGTAAATTACTGCAAAGGTAACCCCGATAACTCATTTATTTTTTCCACTAGATTGACAGGGTTTGATCTAAGCTACAATACAACATTTAATTTACAGCTGTATGTCTAAATATTAACTAACTAATAATAAAACTAAACTAATATTAACTAAGCGTGAGCCGTATGTGTAAATATTTTACATATTTATTTATTTTTCAAATTATGAACGTAACAACACCCTGTTTCAAATTTTATACGATAGACTTAGAGTTTTGCGCTTCGAATAAGCCTATTTTTATACTATTAACGCCTACACTTTGGGAGATATGATTTCTTTTGTGTCCACGTAGAGAATATTTCAAGAAAAAAACAAAATGGCTGCCACATAGCTGATAAGTAGTTTGGACCTAACTATGTAGTGTATTTGTGTATTAGAATAGTTGTTCTAACAATCCTTAGAATATCGCTAGTCCATGACCAGACACACTGTATAGCTACAATTATCATTCTGAAACTCAACGTTGCACCAAACTTTTAGTTTAGTACGAAACGATTCCCGTCACGATGGCTAATATCAGACAGATGAAAGCGAGACAACAGGTCATCATGCTCGCTCACACTCTTGCGCAGGAAACAAGAATAAGCCACAACAGCAGACAAGGACGTTCTGCTGTTGTTGTTATGTCAGTGTGCGTTATCTATCGTTACGGAGTACTCGCGTTTAGTTTATAGCAAATTTACGATCATGCGCGCATTATCTAATAGATAAAATTGTTTGAGGAAAATACAAATTTTAAACTAATAATCAGATGATGATGATAACAATGATTATACTGAAGACCTGCCGAAAGATTCAATTTCCCTATTACTAAATATATATTCTAACGAGGCGTAAAACCATTGTGATTTCTAAATAGCTTTAGAACGAACTGAAGTTAAGCGTGAGCTGTGTGCTGAAACAGATAACAGTCTTTGACAAAGGTAATAAATTAATTATCTTTAGTAACTTAATATGATTTTTAGAAGAGAAATTTACTTATCATTGCTATAATCAAAACATTGTAAAATGATAACTTATACTGGTGATAAAATTTATCCCGGATATAAGATGACATTGCACAATAAATATAAATGTGTTGAAATTAAGACGTATCTTATCATTATTGGTCCGAGTAATCTATCAATAAGCCTGTCATCATAGCGTGTTTCTCCAATAATTAGAATAATTTATGTGTTCTAAATAAATTGAAATATATTTTAATCCGTGCAAAAATATTAACGTAGTCTATAATCTGCACATTTTTAAAAAAATAACTACTGGTTCGACTGATACAGATTGCTGTGGTGTTTATTAACTTTTTTTCTATAATTTTTTTAGTAGGAAATAAACTTGTTTACATATATAATATTTTAACTACTAAAATGTCTACAAAGCCAGGCGGTCGCGAAAAATTATATAGTAATATATTTTTATTTCATTTATTATTCAATGTTATATGTTATCTATAACATCTATTTAATATTACGCTGGACGCAATAAACTTTAAATAAAACTTAGCACTGCTAATTTATTTATAACATCCCTTTAAATTTATTCAATAAATGAAATGGGTCGTAACTATTCATAGGTTTTTACGATGTTAAAAGAGTACCTACCTGTAAAACTTAACCCTTTTATTTTGCAGTTGGGTAAAAAACAACAACTTCGTTGTGATATTGCGCAATGTGTGAAATAATGAGGAAATAAGATAACACACCGTTATTCGGGTGTTACGCAATGTATTATAAAAATACAGTGCGATATAGTGATAATTTGAAGTGAAGTATAAAATATTGATAACATATAAAACGCTGGCATTTCGAAACAAAAAAATATAAAATACAGTCATCATGACTATTTTAAAAAGTATTTTTATATTCATCAGTTGTTTATTGGTAAATAATGAGGCAGCTAGAATACTTGCTATGTTCCCAGCACCTTCTATCAGTCACCAAGTGGTATTTAGACCATTAGTATTGGAACTAGTAAAACGAGGTCATGAAGTGGTGCATATAACGACCGATCCTATTTTTGAAAAAGGAAAATCACCGACCAATCTGACTGAAATAGACGTTCATGACATATCATACCAGCTATGGAGAAAAGGAGTTCAAGCAGAAGGTGTCATAACAGGAAGCAAAGATGATCTTCATAACCAATTAGCAGCGTTCATAAAATTATTAGTGGATGTGATTGAACAGCAGTTTTTAGTTGATGAAGTGCAAAAGTTGTTAAAAGATAAAACCCAAAAATTTGATCTGTTATTATTAGAAGCATATCTGTTACCTACATTGGGTTTGTCATATATTTACAAAGCGCCTGTAATACATATTTGTTCATTTGGAATGGCTGAACCTAACTTAAGTATAGCTGGAGCGGAATTTCATCCTCTTATTTTTCCAACGAGCACACATCAGAGAGTCAACAATCTAAATTTCATGGAAAAAATAACTGAATTATATAATCGCTATCGTGTAGGTAGAGTTTATGATGAGGTAGAAAAACTTGGAAATAACATGCTAAAACGAGTGATTGATCCAGAAATGCCTCCGCTAAGTGAACTTAAAAATAATGTGGATATGTTGTTTTTGAACGTCCATTCAATTTGGGAGATGAATCGGCCTGTCCCACCAAACGTAATCTATATGGGAGGAGTACACCAAAACCCTGAGAAAGAATTACCACAGGTATGTCGCAAAATGCCTGTAACATATTTTACTACAGAAACATGACATACATTATTTTTAAGGTTGTGTACAGATTACCTATAGTTAATAGGCAAGTAAATTAGCAAGCATACAAAAGTAATTTTGTTTTCATTTAAAAGATTCACAATAGGTTTAAAAAAACCAAACAATTAAGTATTATGATGTATTTATTTCTGCTAAGGCTATATAAGTATCTGGCACCGCACCCTTTGATAGACAGGCGCAAAAAGTTTTATTCGCAATCATCATAATACCTAAAATGCACAAACTTTGGAACTGTTATACTTACCTTAAATCTAAACCTATACATGAGATAACAAATAATTTAAATTAGAGTTATGGTTGACAGCCTATGCATCATACTAACAACTTAGTTGCATAGACTTTTAATCTCAGAAAAACTGTACACTTACATTTGAAGTTTATATTGAAAATACTATAGTTTTTTTTACTGTAGAATACATGAATGCCTAACCTAATTTGTTAAAACTTAAATATGACTTCAAGGAACTAAAAGAATACCTGGACTCTTCTAAGCATGGCGTCATATACATCAGCTTTGGCACAAACGTTGAACCAACTGTGTTGCCTCCGGAAAGGATACAGGCAATAATAGATGCAGTATCAAAGTTACCGTACGATGTATTGTGGAAGTGGAACAAAGATGAGCTGCCTGGACGAACATCCAACATAAAGATATCAAAATGGCTACCTCAGTTGGACCTGTTAAGTAAGTAGTACCAAGAGATGGCACTAGCTGTACGTTAGATCGCAGTAAATATCTTGTTTAATTTGTACCTTATTCAAAACTTAGTATCGGTCTCAATGATTTTGTTTAAAATTAATTATATAAAACGGAAGGTTTAGTTGCTATCCTTTGTTTAGATTAAGTTAGAACAGTGACAATGGTAATGAGAATGAGTAAAGATTACATCTTTTATTTTAAATGTAGCTTTGATCAATTATTATGTGTGTAGAGTTGTAAAGTGTCCGTCACGTTATAAATGTCTGACCAATATAACCGAGCAAATTGGACATTTCCTCAATGTGACCGGACATTTTAGGCATTTATTGTCACTAACGTCATAATCAATTCTATTCACAAATAATGAAAAAAAAATTTGGTCACAAATAAGTGCATTATTATAAGGAAGAGAGGCTTTAGTAGTGATGATCTATAACTAAATGAAATTTCTGTTTTAATGCAAAAAGTGTCGTATCGTTTCGCGCGAGTTTTTTTAAAACTCAATCCAGATCCAATTACATGTTTTATTGTATGTTTTTACTGTCAAATACTTAACATTTAAGACTAACTTTAGAGGAAATCTTTATTTTTAAAAATTTATACTAAAAAAAATATGTGACCATCGTGACAATAAATGTACAATGTGACCAAGCATTTATCATAAATGACGGACGCTCATAGCATATGACCGTCGATTTACAACTCTATGCGTGTGTATGAACAGTTTATTCAACGGCAGGTTAGCCTACCCAAAAAGTTAAAGGTTAAACCGAATTTCAACTTAAAGCCAGACACGTAGAGATCAATATCAATTGAAAAACTTGACGTGCTGGCGAAACGCCACAGCTAACTAAAATCCTAGTACTAGTGCACAGTTTTAACCGTTATAATTAGCTAAAAGTGATTTCTCAACAATTTTATGAATTTTGACATATGACAAAATATTAATATCTACAGATTTTTATAATTCTAGAAATAGAAATGGAATAGAAATTATATCTTTATTGCTGCAATACACTTTTACGATTAATTGAGTAATATATAGTAAATTGGTAGATGATATATCTGTAAAGTCCGAGTTAGAACTGCTAAATGATAACAATTTAGAAAATATTAATCAAACCATTTAATTTCAGGACATCCAAAAGTGAAATTATTTATTACACAAGGAGGGTTGCAGTCGACAGATGAAGCCATCACAGCAGGTGTACCACTAATCGGTATGCCCATGTTGGGAGACCAGTGGTATAATGTGGAAATGTATGAGTACCACAAAATTGGTATCCGAATCGATCTGGATACTATAAAAGAAGAAAAACTCACTAAGGCTATCAACACTATTTTGAAAGATGACAGGTATATAATTTTTTAAATTACAATAAAATTTATTTGAAAATGATCTCACCGAGTGATGTAGACCGCTCTGCAAAAATCGAGCAAAATTGTAGATCTTGACATTCCCTAATTATTATTATTTTTGAAATATATTTTTTTTATCATCTTCTAATTAAGATCTAAACAACGTTATCCACACTATAGCAAGGAAAGAAAAAATAACCTTAACTCTTTTTTTTAAATAGGAAGTATATAGTTTTGGCTGTCTTTGATTAATCCTATGTAAGTGTATAAATGCCGAGCGCGCAACAATATATATTTTTTTTTACAGTTACCGTCAAAACGTACTGCACCTTAGATCACTGATGCGTGACCAGCCTCAGTCTCCTTTAGAGCGCGCGGTGTGGTGGACGGAGTACACTATTCGCCACTCCGGCGCACGTCATCTGCGCGCACCATCGGCGAACATGCCCTGGTACCAGTACTTGGAACTAGAATTAATCACATATGTAGCATTAAGTTTAATATCTGCGATAGCTTTCATAGTGATATTCCTTTGCTATTTAGTTAAGTTAGTTTTTAAGCAAAAGAGTCATAAACTAAAAAGTAGCTAGTGTTTTTTTTGTGTTTACGTTTAGAATACGTATTAAAAGTCTTGACGGCTATTATTGTCGGTCGGTATGTTGTTAGAAATGAGAGGTATAGATGTAGCGAACTTTGTACCAAATAGTTTACACGGCTATGTAAATAATAATTACAGTTTGACTTGTATTTGTAGCCATGACGTGTCGACTGCATTCTTCAAGTATTTTTGACTTTTAAGTTATTTGTAGTTTAAGGTGACCTTTTAACCAAGTCTTGTTTTTGTAGTAATACTGTCCCGGCGAACTTCGTATCGCCTCTTCCAATATTTTTTTGTGAATTTTTTTGATGATTTAATAGTTATTATGCTATTCGGGGCGGAGACCAATTTAAGAAATCAGAAATCATACAATTCGGTCCATCCGTTCTTGACTTATAAATGGTGTAACTAACCCGACTTTATTTTATATATAAGGTCTAACAAATTCAACTGCGTTCCTTTTAAATCTATACATCATACTGAATGCGATGACAAAAAATAAGGTATTGTTTTCATTTTTAAAAGTTATGTTTTCTAACAAAATAAATAAATTAAAACACAGTCAAAAATGAAATATAATCAAATATAAGCCTATCGTTCGCGTTGGTTTAATATTTATAAAAATAGTTGTATTGTTACTATTTTTTTTCTTTCTCGAAGTGAAACCAACAACACTTTTACAGAAAATTTAAGTCTCTCAGTCGCCGCTCGCAAGTTTAGGTACCAAAATAATGACAATCCTTGTTATGAACCGGCCTTTCGATCAAAACTTTATCGAGACTGTAAATAGTTTTTAGTTTTGTATAGTTATTTTTATTTATGGTTTTTGTATTTGCTTCTGTTGCACTGTCAATGCTGTATTATATTCATGATTTGTCGAAAGATATAACTCTTTGTGTTTTATTTTAATTATTATATTATAATTTTCTCTTTACATTATCCTTTTTTATTTATCAAATTCCTTAAATTATCAGAATTTTCCTGACTGCGATATTGATTGACCCGCGCGTTGGATCTATGCTGAAAAGCCTAAGTTATACTTATAATTTGTTAATATGTACATCCGCTCCGCATCGCATCCGCACAATCCGCCGGGCGGTCGCTTGACCGCAAGTGTCGTTCGTGCCGTTGCTATTAATACGATTTATCGTATATTTTTGTATGTAAAGCGCTAAATCCAATTATTGAAACGTTATCTCCGATAAATTTGCTATAGAAATGTCTATCATACGCAGAGAATAGTAAACTATGTACGTCCAAAACCGGTTCTGGCGCGAATTACCGCCTGGCGGTGGCGGAACCGTTCTAGTATAGACATACCGTCACCGCCAGGCGGTCGCTTGACCGCGGGGAGGTTTACCACTAGCGGGATCCACAACCGTCTGGCTATGTAGCCTAGAGCGTGAACGACTAAACCGGTCGTATTCATATATTATTATTATTAATTTATTTATTGCGCTATCATTGTGATATCATTGCGAAATATGTGATAACTATGATGTAAAGTATAAATGTTTCGTTTTATATACAAAGCCGGCACTCACAAACAGAAGAAACGACAATATAGTCACAATGAATATCTGTAATACTTGTTTTATCTTTATCGGTTGTCTATTTGTGAATAATGACGCAGCTCGAATACTTGCGATGTTTCCAACGCCTTCTGTCAGTCATCAAGTGGTATTTAGACCATTGATAATGGAACTAGTGAAACGAGGTCATGAAGTGGTGCATATAACGACTGATCCTATTTTTGAAAAAGGAAAAGCATTGGCCAACCTAACTGAAATAGATGTTCATGATATATCATACAGGATATGGAGAAAAGACGTTCAAGCAGAAGGATTCGTGTCAGGTAGCCAAGATGATACGCTCAATCAATTAGAAATTTTCTTTAAAATATTAGTGGAGGTGATCGAACAACAGTTTTTAGTGGACGAAGTGCAAAAGTTGTTGAAGGATAAAACTAAAAAATTTGATTTGTTATTATTAGAAGCTTATTTGCCACCTACATTGGGTTTATCACACGTATATAAAGCGCCTGTCATACATATTGGTTCATTTGGGATGGCTGAACCTAACTTAGGTGCCGCTGGAGCAGCATTCCATCCTCTTATTTATCCAATTAGTTTACATCAGAGAGTTAACAATCTAACTTTCATTGAAAAAATAACGCAACTTTATAGTCGATATCGAATTGGTAGAATTTATGATAAGGTAGAAAAATCTGGCAATGAAATGCTGAAACGAGTGATTGATCCTGACATGCCTCCGATAAGTGAACTGAAAAATAATGTAGATATGTTGTTTTTGAACGTCCATTCATTATGGGAGATGAATCGCCCGATCCCACCAAATGTGATCTATATGGGAGGAGTTCACCAGAATCCTGAGAAAGAATTACCTAAGGTATGTCGTATATTATCATCTGTTAATATTAATTAAATACTCATTTTTCTGTAGGAACTTAACATTCATTATTTTTAAGGTTTAGTATGGTAAACCATGCTATAATCAATAGTAACTATATAAATATTTGTTATCCCGTATTTTTAGGGTTCAGTACCCAAAGGGTAAAAACGGGACCCTAAGTATTACTAAGACTTCACTGTCCATCTGTCTGTCTATCACCAGGCTGTATCTCATGAACCGTGATAGCTAGACAGTTGAAATTTTCACAGATAATGTATTTAACAGGCAACAGAAATACATCATCTGTGAAAATTTCAACTGTCTGGCTATCACGGTTCATGAGATACAACCTTGTGACGGACGAACGGAGGCACGGTCAGACAGGCGGACACAGAGACAGACGGAAAGTGGAGTCTTAGTAATAGAGTCCCGTTTTAACCCTTTGAGTACGGACCCCTCAAAATAGAAATAGTCTGGGGATGGTTGAATTTAGTGGTAGAGGTAAATTCTTCTCGGATGACACTACCAACAGGATACTCTCTTTCGAAATTACTATGATTTTGCTTATAAATTATATTTTTTTGCAACCGCTACTGTAGTCAAGCAAATTAAACATATGGGTTTCTGGGCCTTGCTTTCTGTAAAACAATATTTCTTTTCCCATTCATCATGAAAAACACGGTAAGAGTCTGTCGATTTCGACGTGCTTGGTTTGCTGTGAGCCATACTGAAATAAACAGCAATTTTTAATTTACTTCCACAAAAATGAATACTAGGTAGGTGTTGATTGCGATTGTAAAAAAACATGCGTGAAAAAAATATTGTGGGTAATTTTAACAGTTAAAATGTAATCAAGTTGTATGAATAAGATACCTTTCAACTCCAAAGTAAACACTCCAAAAAGAAATCAATGTTTGATGCCGTACGAACTTTAAAATCTCAAATTAAAACACTTAAAAGAAAGATAATATAACCTGCAAGTGTAAATAAATAGCGCGCGAACGCGAACTCGCTTAGAGATTGCATCCAGTACCTAGCTATGAACTAGCTAGATTGATTCTCAAACGAAACAAAAGAAGACAATGGTCTTCTTTTGTTTCGTTTGAGAATCAATTTAGCCGAGCGGGACAGCCAATCGCGTGATGCGTGGCGTGACTCACACATACGCACATTTTCGTTCACAACTGCGTTCGCCATCCCGCCTGCCAAGCGTGGTTGTGGAGATGGTGGTGGGTACGGGCCATTATGGGCACAATCGAACGTGTGACGCGCTTAACTTATTGAAAAACCCACACATGTCCAGGGCAATAACATCTTTCCGGACGTATTGTCCTGCTGATCGTTGAGCTGGTGGAGCACGCGTGCAGCGTGTTAGCTGGAGCTTGGTGGACTCGCCACTGCGGAAACTAAATTGTTTGTCATCTAGTGAAATTAACTAGCATATTCAAAGCAGCAAACGATCGAACAGCTTTCGACCCCTCTTGAGTCGCAAATAAGTGAGTATCGCAAGACGATTTGAGTTCTATACGATGAATTTAACTACTCATTTGATTAGCTATCAATCGGGATTTTTAAACAACCTATTTAACTACCAGGTTCTTATTAAAAATAGATAGTAATAAAATAAAGCGTACATATTTATTTCACTATTTATTTGTGTCAATTGGCGTTTTGCTATGATTTTATGAAACTACTATTAGTATAGGTACACTTGTGTGCTCTGTGCATCGAATTTTAATTTACACAGCTTACAGTTTCCTGCGTTCCTTATCATTGCCCAGCATAAGCTTTCTTCTCCTTTAGTACCAGAGGTTACTTAAAACTTGAATGCTTTGATTGTATTTTTCTGGAAACTAATCTGCAATAAAACTATTACTATAAAAAATATTGTGACTCGACGTTGTTCGACGTACTCGTACATAATACAATTTTAATGATTGTTATGATGTTTCATTAAACCATTTTCTAATTTCATTTCTTACAAGCTGAAAATATTATTTTGTATATCTGTAATTCATATTTCTAAAGTAAAATAAACTTTTTATGAATGTTTACAACAAATAATGACTCTTACTTTTTTCTAATATGTACTGTCAAGACACCATTGTACTAAGTAGGTTGGTATCGGACAATGCATTGTTCCGAAACATTTATGAAAAAATCCGAGCTCAGTCGTAGCTCATTTAGTAAAGGTGATATCTACGATAGAATAATTTTCAGCGCTGCTGACATGCCTCCTAGTAGAAGCTAAATACATTTTCTTTAATATTTTCGCAAATTTAGTACGCAAGAATAAGTATTTATTGATTTCACTTGACATTTTGTTAATTTAATTATGACGATTCGGACCACTTGCAACGCATAGACTATTTTTACATACCATTCGGTCTTTCCCAGCCTTATACAAGATTGTTTTACGTAGATCATGGTACCAAATCACGTGACATGTAATCTCATATCAAAGTGCAACCAAACAAAGATGGTTTTGTAAGAGTTCATGGTTACCCCCGCGATTTGCCCGCTAGTATCCTTAGGTAATGCTTTATAATCGGTCAAAAAGTGTAGTAGTAAGTAAACGTTAGGATCCTACAATCATAGTCCATATGTACGTACCTAAAATGCACGAAATATTACCAACACAGAAATAACCAGAACGTAAATCCCTTGCCTTTAAAAAAAACTCTGATTTATGTCAAAGTGACAAGTGTTAATTGTTATATCGTGTTAAGATAGCTACAATTATTATCATTTTGAAACTCAAGGTTGCACCAAATAGTTTTCTTTGAATAAAAGACGATTCCCGTCGCGATGGCTAATAATATCAGACAGGCGAAATCGAGACAACAGGTCATCATGCTCGCTCACACTCTTGCGCAGCAACAACAACAGACAAGGATGTTCTGTAGTTGTTACGTCAGTGTGCGTTATCTATCGCTACGGAGTACTCACGTTTAGTTTACAGCAAATTTACGATCGTACGCGCATTATCGAATAGATAAAATTGTTTAAGGAAAATACAAATTTCAAATCAATAATCAGATGACGATGATAACAGTGATTATACTGAAGACCTGCCGAAACATTCAATTTCCCTATTAGCAAAATATATAGTCTAACAAGGCGTAAAACCATTATAAATAGCTTTAGAGCGAACTGAATTTAAGCGTGAGCTTTGCACTGGAACAGATAAGTCTTTGATAAAGGTAATAAATTAATTATTTTATTAACTTACGATTTTTTAAAAGAGAAATTAACTAATTATTACTATTTCAAAATGTTATAAAATGATAACTTATACTGGTGATATAACTTATGTCGGATATAAGATAACATTGCACAATAAATATAAATATGTTGAAATTAAGATTGCACATATCTTATTACTATTGGTCGGAGCAACTATCAATAAGGCTGTCATCATAGAGTGTTTCTCCAATAATTGGAATAATTCATGTATTCTAAATAAATTAAAATGTATTTTAATCCGCACAAAATTATCTGCGTAGAATATAATCTGCACATATTTTTTTATATAACTACTGGTTCGACTGATACAGATTGCTGTGGTGTTTATTAAATTTTTTGTCATTTTTTTCTATTAAAATTTTAGTAAGAAATAAACTTGTTTACATATATATTTTAACTACTAAAATATCTACAAAGCCAGGCGGTCGCGAATAATTATACAGGGTGTAACGAAAAGGTGAAATAAACTTTAAGCGGTTATTCTACGGCTAAATTACATCAACTTTTTCTAACAAACTGATGCCAGCTGGTCGCGTTTTAGTATGGGAAAGTGTTTTTTTTTTGCGATTTCGATGTTGGTCATAGAAAAAGTTGATGTAATTTAGCCGTAGAATAACCCCTTAAAGTTTTATTTCACCTTTTCGTTAATACGTTCCTGTTAATACATTTTTATTTTATTTTTTATTTAATGTTGTAAATATTTTAAATAAGATCTATTTAATGTGACGCTGGACGCATTAAACTTTAAATAAAACTTAGCAATGCTAATTTATTTATACCATCCCTTTAATTTTTCATATATTATATAAATATATTAATTTCACAATTCATAGCTTTTTACCATGTTAAAAAAGTAACTGTGAAACTTCACCCTTTTATTTTGCAGTTGGGTAAAAAACAACAACTTCGTCGTGATATTGCGCAATATATGAAATAATGAGGAAATAAGATAGCACACCGTTATTCGAGAGTTACGCAATTTTTCATTGCGATATAGTGATAATTTGAAGTATAGTATAAAAGATTGATAACATATAAAACGCTGGCATTTACAAACAAAAAAATACTAAATACAGTCATGATGACTATTTTAAAAAGTTTTTTTGTATTCGTCAGTTGTTTATTGGTAAATAATGAGGCAGCTAGAATACTTGCTATGTTCCCAGTACCTTCTATCAGTCACCAAGTAGTATTTAGACCAATAGTATTGGAACTAGTAAAACGAGGTCATGAAGTGGTGCATATAACGACCGATCCTATTTTTGAAAAAGGAAAATCACCGACCAATCTGACTGAAATAGACGTTCATGACATATCATACCAGCTATGGAGAAAAGGAGTTCAAGCAGAAGGTGTCATAACAGGAAGCAAAGATGATCTTCATAACCAATTAGCAGCGTTCATAAAATTATTAGTGGATGTGATTGAACAGCAGTTTTTAGTTGATGAAGTGAAAAAGTTGTTAAAAGATAAAACCCAAAAATTTGATCTGTTATTACTAGAAGCATATCTGTTACCTACATTGGGTTTGTCATATATTTACAAAGCGCCTGTAATACATATTTGTTCATTTGGAATGGCTGAACCTAACTTAAGTATAGCTGGAGCGGAATTTCATCCTCTAATTTTTCCAACGAGCACACATCAGAGAGTCAACAATCTAAATTTCATGGAAAAAATAACTGAATTATATAATCGCTATCGTATAGGTAGAATTTATGATAATGTAGAAAAACTTGGAAATAACATGCTAAAACGAGTGATTGATCCAGAAATGCCTCCGCTAAGTGAACTTAAAAATAATGTGGATATGTTGTTTTTGAACGTCCATTCAATTTGGGAGATGAATCGGCCTGTCCCACCAAACGTAATCTATATGGGAGGAGTACACCAAAACCCTGAGAAAGAATTACCACAGGTAGGTCGCAAAATGCCTGTAACATATTTTACTACAGAAACATGACATACATTATTTTTAAGGTTGTGTACAGATTACCTATAGTTAGTTAATAGACAAGTAAATTAGCAAGCATACAAAAGTAATTTTGTTTTCATTTAAAAGATTCACTATAGGTTTAAAAAAACCAAACAATTAAGTATTATGATGTATTTATTTCTGCTAAGGCTATATAAGTATCTGGCACCGCACCCTTTGATAGACAGGCGCAAAAAGTTTTATTCGCAATCATAATAATACCTAAAATGCACAAACTTTGGAACTGGTATACTTACCCTAAATCTAAACCTATACATGAGATAACAAATAATTTTAATTAGAGTTATGGTTAACAGCCTATGCATCATACTAACAACTTAGTTGCATAGACTTTTAATCTCAGAAAAACTGTACACTTACATTTGAAGTTTATATTGAAAATACTATAGTTTTTTTTACTGTAGAATACATGAATGCCTAACCTAATTTGTTAAAACTTAAATATGACTTCAAGGAACTAAAAGAATACCTGGACTCTTCCAAGCATGGCGTCATATACATCAGCTTTGGCACAAACGTTGAACCAGCTGTGTTGCCTCCAGAAAGGATACAGGCAATAATAGATGCAGTATCAAAGTTACCGTACGATGTATTGTGGAAGTGGAACAAAGATGAGCTGCCTGGACGAACATCCAACATAAAGATATCAAAATGGCTACCTCAGTCGGACCTGTTAAGTAAGTAGTACCAAGAGATGGCACTAGCTGTACGTTAGATTGCAGTAAATATCTTGTTTAATGTGTACCTTATTCAAAACTTAGTATCGGTCTCAATGACTTTGTTCAAAATTAATTATATAAAACGGAAGGTTTAGTTGCTATCCTTTGTTTAGGTTTAGTTAGAACAGTGACAACGGCAATGAGAATGAGTAAAGATTACATCTTTTATTTTAAATGTAGCTTTGATCAATTATTATGTGTGTAGAGTTGTAAAGTGTCCGTCACGTTATAAATGTCTGACCAATATGACTGAGCAAATTGGACATTTTCTCAATGTGACCGGACATTTTGGACATTTATTGTCATTAACGTCATAATCAATTCTATTCAAAAGCTATAAAAAAAAAAATTGGTCACAAATAAGTGCATTATTATAAGAAATACAGGCTTTAGTAGTGATGATCTATTACTAAATGAAATTTCTAAATATGCAAAAAGTGTCGTATCGTTACGCGCGAGTTTTTTTTTTAAATTCAATCCAGATCCAATTACATGTTTTATCGTATGTTTTTACTGTCAAATACTTAACATTTAAGACTAACTTTAGAGGAAATCTTCTTTTTTTTAAATTTATACTAAAAAAAATATGTGACCATCGTGACAATAAATGTCCAATGTGACCAAGCATTTATCATAAATGACGGACGCTTATAGCATATGACCGTCAATTTACAACTCTATGTGTGTGTATGAACAGTTTAGTCAATGGCAGGTCAACCTACCCAAAGACACGTAGAGATCAATATCAATTGAAAAACTTGACGTGTGTGCATTTTTATTCTAAACTAGCTTTCATATATATATTAATAGTTATTCTGCTATTCTGGGCCGAAACAAATCAAAGATCATAAAAATCAGTCCAGCCGTTCTTGACTTATAAATGGTGTAACTAACCCGACTTTGTTTTATATAGATTAATTCATGAATAAAGCTATTATAAATCCTTATACTTCTAGGACATCCAAAAGTGAAATTATTTATTACACAAGGAGGGTTGCAGTCGACAGATGAAGCCATCACAGCAGGTGTACCACTAATCGGTATGCCCATGTTGGGAGACCAGTGGTATAATGTGGAAATGTATGAGTACCACAAAATTGGTATCCGAATCGATCTGGATACTATAAAAGAAGAAAAACTCACTAAGGCTATCAACACTATTTTGAAAGATGACAGGTATATAATTTTTTAAATTACAACAAAATTTATTTGAAAATGATCTCACAGATTGATGTAGACCGTTCTGCAAAAATCGAGCAAAATTTTTTGACATTCCCTAATTATTATTATTTTTGAAATATATTTTTTTATCATCTTCTAATTAAGATCTAGACAACGATATCCACACTATAGCAAGGGAAGAAAAAATAACCTTAACTCTTTTTTTTAATAGGAAGTTTAATTGTAAGTGTATAAATGCCTAACAATAAAAAAGTTTTTTTTTTACAGTTACCGTCAAAACATACTGCACCTTAGATCACTGATGCGTGACCAGCCTCAGTCTCCTTTAGAGCGCGCGGTGTGGTGGACGGAGTACACTATTCGCCACTCCGGCGCACGTCATCTGCGCGCACCATCGGCGAACATGCCCTGGTACCAGTACTTGGAATTAGAATTAATCACATATGTAGCATTAAGTTTAATATCTGCGATAGCTTTCTTAGTGATATTCCTTTGCTATTTAGTTAAGTTAGTTTTTAAGCAAAAGAGTCATAAACTAAAAAGTAGCTAGTGTTTTTTTTGTGTTTACGTTTAGAATACGTATTAAAAGTCTTGACGGCTATTATTGTCGGTCGGTATGTTGTTAGAAATGAAAGGTATAGATGTAGCGAACTTTGTACCAAATAGTTTACACGGCTATGTAAATAATAATTACAGTTTGACTTGTATTTGTAGCCATGACGTGTCGACTGCATTCTTCAAGTATTTTAGACTTTTAAGTTATTTGTAGTTTAAGGTGACCTTTTAACCAAGTCTTGTTTTTGTAGTAATACTGTCCCGGCGAACTTCGTATCGCCTCTTCCAATATTTTTTTGTGAATTTTTTTTGATGGTTTAATAGTTATTATGCTATTCGGGGCGGAGACAAATTTAAGAAATCAGAAATCATACAATTCGGTCCATCCGTTCTTGACTTATAAATGGTGTAACTAACCCGACTTTATTTTATATATAAGGTCTAACAAATTCAACTGCGTTCCTTTTAAGGGGGGTATTTATACATCATACTGAATGACAAAAAATAAGGTATTGTTTTATAGTCATTTTTAAAAGTTATGTTTTCTAACAAAAAAAAAAAATTAAAACACAGTCAAAAATGAAATATTTTGTTTGCGTTGGTTTAATATTTATAAAAATAGCTGTATTGTTACTTTTTTTTTCTTTCTCAAAGTGAAACCAATAACACTTTTACAGAAAATTTAAGTCTGTCAGTCGCCGCTCGCAAGTTTAGGTACCAAAATAATGACAATCCTTGTTATGAACCGGCCTTTCGATCAAAACTTTATCGAGACTGTAAATAGTTTTTAGTTTTGTATAGTTATTTTTATTTAGGGTTTTTGTATTTGCTTCTGTTGCACTGTCAATGCTGTATTATATTCATGATTTGTCGAAAGATATAGCTCTTTGTGTTTTATTTTAATTATTATATTATAATTTTCTCTTTACATAAGTTATCCTTTTTTATTTATCCAATTCCTTAAATTATCAGAATTTTTCCTGACTGCGATATTGATTGACCCGCGCGTTGGATCTATGCTGAAAAGCCTAAGTTATACTTATAATTTGTTAATATGTATAAATTATATATATATATTTTGTTTTCAATATTTGTAAGGTATTATTAAATTTCAAAATGTTTTTTTATTAATGCACCGATTTCTTGTCTAGGGTTCCATACGCAAAGAATGGCAATAGGCCCCTTTTAATAAGCCAACTTTTGAAAAACTTTGTTCATCTCTTATTTGTTACACACACATCTTAATCAGCTGGAAATTAGTTTAGCCCTATGATGTTTAGCAGTTGACATCATATGATTAAAATGATGATGATGAATATAATATACAACATTATAGAGTAAAAAGTGTGTTTGTTTGTTTATTCTTCCTTCATACAATAATTGAGCAAGAAAACGAAGAATGTTTTGAACCATGTGCTCGAAGCCGGTTAGCACTTGGCCAGTTTTTTAATTGCTACTTGGACGTTAAGAAAAATAGCGGTAAACAGTTCAATAGGGCATGTAGTGTTAAAATAATTATATTATTATAATGACAAAAATTATATTTATATCCGTCATAATAACTAACGCTTTAAGCTTCTTGATATTGGAACGAAAGTGTTTCGCGTTAACAACGCTACTCCGTTTATTGCTGCTTGATTGACACAATTCAGTTTTATTTTCTCCCTATGGAAAGCGTGTATGTGCATGTTCTTTTAAGTGGACTGCATAACCCTTCGCTTACTACTTACCCACTGTAGACCAGAAAATATTGAGACACGCAAGAGATCAGTTTATTTTTAATAACCGTAGGTGATTGTGACTAAAGCGTATATCCCGCCACCGCCAGGCGGTAATTCGCGCCAGAACCGGTTTTGGACCTTATTTCATGTTCTTTGACTCATTAATTCCTACTTTAAGCTATTGCAACATGTTCTAGGATAGTATAACCCCTTATTTTTCACGTTACATGACATAATTATAACATTTTATCCACAAAATCGGAGGTGGGGCCATTTTTTACGAAACTTTAAATCGTTATTTCTGTAAAATTATTGTATGTAGGTGTATAGTTTTAATTGCGTATCTTGTTGTGTTATAGGATTTTTTTTTATAAAAACTGCTACTCATGGCATTTATTTCGTTCTTATATTTTTAAATAAATACTAATAGTGGTCAAACTACTATATTCAATTTATACGAATTTTACTAAATTTACATAGTTTACTATTCTCTGCGAATGATAGACATTTCTATAGCAAATTTATCGGAGATAACGTTTCAATAGTTAGATTTAGCGATTTACATACAAAAATATACGATTGGATATACGATGGAATACGATGCCCTAACGATTCGAACTGTTAGGGCATAATCCAAGTTTGAAAAGGTCCTTTGCGCCGGGCGGTCGCTTGACCGCAAGTGTCGTTCGTACCGTTGCTATTAATAAGATTTATCATATATTTTTGTATGTAAAGCGCTAAATCTAATTATTGAAACATTATCTCCGATAAATTTGCTATAGAAATGTCTCTCATACGCAGAGAATAGTAAACTATGTACGTCCAAAACCGGTTCTGGCGCGAATTACCGCCTGGCGGTGGCGGGACCGTTCTGGTATAGACATACCGCCACCGCCAGTCGGTCGCTTGACCGCGGGGAGGTTTACCACTAGCGGGATCCACAACCGTCTGGCTATGTAGCCTAGAGCGTGAACGACCAAACCGGTCGTCATCATATATTATTATTATTAATTTATTTATTGCACAGTAGTACGCTATCACTGTGATATCATTGCGAAATATGTGATAACTATGACGTTAAGTATAAATGTTTCGTTTTATATAAAAAGCCGGCACTCACAAACAGAAGCAACCACAATAAAGTCACAATGAATATCTGTAATACTTGTTTTATCTTTATCGGTTGTCTATTTGTGAATAATGACGCAGCTCGAATACTTGCGATGTTTCCAACGCCTTCTGTCAGTCATCAAGTGGTATTTAGACCATTGATAATGGAACTAGTGAAACGAGGTCATGAAGTGGTGCATATAACGACTGATTTTGAAAAAGGAAAAGCATTGGCCAACCTAACTGAAATAGATGTTCATGATATATAATACAGGATATGAAGAAAAGACGTCCAAGCAGAAGGATTCGTGTCAGGTAGCCAAGATGATATGCTCAATCAATTAGAAATTTTCTTTAAAATATTAGTGGAGGTGATCGAACAACAGTTTTTAGTGGACGAAGTGCAAAAGTTGTTGAAGAATAAAACTCAAAAATTTGATTTGTTATTATTGGAAGCTTATTTGCCACCTACATTGGGTTTATCACACTTATATAAAGCGCCTGTCATACATATTGGTTCATTTGGAATGGCTGAACCTAACTTAGGTGCCGCTGGAGCAGCATTCCATCCTCTTATTTATCCAATTAGTTTACATCAGAGAGTTAACAATCTAACTTTCATTGAAAAAATAACGCAACGCAAGTCGATATCGAATTGGTAGAATTTATGATAAGGTAGAAAAATCTGGCAATGAAATGCTAAAACGAGTGATTGATCCTGACATGCCTCCGATAAGTGAACTCAAAAATAATGTAGATATGTTGTTTTTGAACGTCCATTCATTATGGGAGATGAATCGCCCGATCCCACCAAATGTGATCTATATGGGAGGAGTTCACCAGAATCCTGAGAAAGAATTACCTAAGGTATGTCGTATATTATCATCTGTTAATATTAATTAAATACTCATTTTTCTGTAGGAACTTAACATTCATTATTTTTAAGGTTTAGTATGGTAAACCATGCTATAATCAATAGTAACTATATAAATATTTGTTATTCCGTATTTTTAGGGTTTAGTACCCAAAGCATTGATTTAAATAGTAAAGATACGGCTTAAACCCCATTACAGAACAAATCACTCTACATGTTTACCATACATGACACACTAACGCCATCTATTAGAACTACCCTAAACTGTGTCGTAAACGATTAAACAGCAACACGCCATGCGTTGCTTTCTATTATGTCAAACGTTCAGATTATGGAAACAAAATTTCTAAAACAATGTAAATATGTTTCTTATTTGACATATTTTCGACTTACCTGACATATTAAATATCGTACCTTTTATTATTTCAGCTTTTGTCGTAGTAAACACGACAAATCTTATCATTTTCCTAATTTTAACGAACCTTCGCTCTCGACCACAGCCGACAGCCGACTACGTCACTTCGGTCTAAAGAGGATCACTTTAGGGCCACGTTAGTGGCAACAGTTTAACATGCGGTCCGCCCTGTCCTTATGAAGTAATATATAAGTCAATGACCCAAAGGGTAAAAACAGGACCCTAAGTATTACTAAGACTTCACTGTCCATCTGTCAGTCTATCACCAGGCTGTATCTCATGAACCGTGATAGCTAGACAGTTGAAATTTTCACAGATAATGTATTTAACAGGCAACATATTTCTGTTGATGATGATGATTTATTTACATCATCTGTGAAAATTTCAACTGTCTGGCTATCACGGTTTATGAGATACAACCTTGTGACAGACAGATAGACAGACAGACAGACGGACGGATGGACGGACGGAGGCACGGTCAGACAGGCGGACACAGAGACAGACGGAAAATCGAGTCTTAGTAATAGAGTCCCGTTTTAACCCTTTGAGTACGGACCCCTCAAAATAGAAATAGTCTGGGGATGGTTGAATTTAGTGGTAGGTTGACTAACTATCTAAATATGTACCTTTATGAAATTATTGCATTATTCAAATGGGTCCGTATAGTTGTTTTCTCCCCTCGCTCAGGCACGCGACACAAAGCATAACATGTCTCGCGTTTTGTTAAATGACGCAACCACTATCTAATAAGTCTCGTTTTCAGCTGTTAGTAAAACTATACCCTTTGTCTATTATCCCCGGTCTCCTACTGTCACTTTATAAAATGTCCATTTAAGAAACACTTTGTTGTTATTACATCGAATATACTAACTTTAGTAAAAAAAAAACTTTAGAATAATCGAAATATAAACCTATTTATGATACAGTAATAATGAGAGAACAAATATTGCAAATTAGTACAATGGTTGAAAATGTTTATCACAAAATTTATTGGATGTTTATGTTTTAAATACTCCGGATTCTGAAATACATTGACGCCTCACCTTGGATGATGATTTAAGTGAACGTATGATTTCTAGGAACTACAAGAATACCTAGACTCGTCTAAGCATGGCGTCATATACATCAGTTTTGGCACAAACGTTGAACCAGCTGTGTTGCCTCCGGAAAGGATACAGGCAATAATAGATGCAGTGTCAAAGTCACCGTACGATGTATTGTGGAAGTGGAACCAAGATGAGCTGCCTGGACGAACATCCAATATAAGGATATCAAAGTGGCTACCGCAGTCAGACCTGTTAAGTAAGTAGTACCAAGAGATGGCGTTAACTGTACGTTTAAACGCGATGACGAATCACGCCTTATGCATGTTGTGTATGCTAGAGGTAAAAGTCATTAGTGTCATAACCGACAAGAACAATTTTAGTCCAAATTATTATAAGGTGGTTGCTATGTTACTTAATAACAGAAAGTATAATGCGTAAGCAGAGCATGCAAAGCAGTGGCACGGCAGTAGCTGGCGAAACGCCACAGCTAACTAAAAGCCTAGTACTAGTGCACAGTTTTAACCGTTATAATTAGCTAAAAGTGATTTCTCAACAATTTTATGAATTTCGACATAAAACAAATTATTAATATCTACAGATTTTTATAATTCTAGAAATAGAAATGGAATAGAAATTATATCTATAATGCTGCAATACACTCTTACGTTTAATTGAGACCCTGGCTCTTAAACTGTTGTTTTGAAGCAAGTTTCTAGTGAATTGGTAGATTATATCTGTAAAGTGCGAGTTAGAACTGCTAAATGATAACAATTTAAAAAATATTAATTAAGCCATTTAATTCCAGGACATCCAAAAGTAAAATTGTTCATCACACAAGGAGGTCTGCAGTCGACAGATGAAGCTATTACAGCAGGTGTACCCCTAATCGGTATGCCCATGTTGGCAGACCAATGGTATAATGTGGAAATGTATGAGTATTATAAAATTGGTATCCGAATCGATCTGGACACCATAAAAGAAGAAAAACTTACTAATGCTATCAACACTATTCTGAAAGATGATAGGTACGTCAGGTCATTGTCTACACAAATTTAAGAATTTCCTCATCATCATTTTAGCCATAGGACGTCCACTTCTGAAAACAGTCCTTCCCCAATGACTTTCATTACTATACTCGCCACGTTTGGCAGGTGGGTTAGCGTTTAAGAATTTAATCACCTATAAACAAACCGGCCAAGAGCGAGTTGTACTCGCGCACAACTAAAAAAGGTTTGCTCTTTATTCGGAACGAGTTTTTGTACGGTTTTGTGTATGAATGTTTTGCTGTAGATACCATAGCAAAAATTGTCTAAAACTATACATTTTTACGAAAACACATTTGTAGACAGTCAGTTTCAAATTCGAAAATAATTTTAAAAAATGGTTTGCTAAATCTTATCAAAATTGTGAGTTTTTAAAAATAATATCAAAATTCAGCTGTCATTTGTTAATCAATCATTTCAGAGAAAATCTAGTTTAGTGTGGACCGTATGTATAATTTATCTTTTTGCATTTTTCAGTTATCGTCAAAATACACTGCACCTGGGATTCCTAATGCGTGACCAGCCTGAGTCTCCTTTAGAGCGGGCGGTGTGGTGGACAGAGTACACAATTCGACACTCCGGCGCACGTCACCTGCGCGCGCCATCTGCCAACATGCCTTGGTACCAATTCTTAGAAATAGAACTAATCACTTATGTAGCTTTAATTTTAATATCTGTGATAGCTTTAATGGTCATGTTCCTTTATTATTTAATTAAGTTAGTTTTTAAACCGCAGTGTTTTAAGTTAAAAAGAAGCTAGTAGCTTCTAAAAGAATGTTTTTAAAAACTCACTCACGTATTGAATGTTGCGATTGCAGGAGTCAACTTTTGCTAGTTTGGTATATTATAAGACCAACAGGTACAAATGTTTCAAAATTTTTTTTTTATTGTGTTAGTTTTTTTTAAAATTATGTGTTTCATTTTCAAATATTTTCGAAATTAATGTATTTAATTTTTTAAACTTAATACGCTTAACCAGCTACTATAGAGGCTGGATAGTTGACTATAGAGGTAGGTTGATAAACTGTCAAAAACTAGACTTAATTGACAGTATTGCATCATTCAATACCACTGCAAGTCTACGTGCACAAGCAGGAAGATATGACACCTTTTCGCACCCCATTGAATAATAAATCACTTTCAAAAAGGTTTTTTAAAGTTATTCAATCTACATCTACAGTCAACTATCCCCGGTCTCCCCTAAGTGTTAAAAGTTATCATTGTTTTTTGTTAAAATAATAGTTGTCTTATATTATTTTCGATAAAAATTATCTGCTACTATTTTCGAGTTAAGTGTCTTGGTTCGGGTAAATTTATTTTCTAAACTGGCTCGGGTCTGGGTATGCAGGATAACGCTCCTGCCAAAATTAATTATTAGTCTATCTTATAATAACTTAAGGATGTTAATTAATTGCTTCGAGACCGTGTCAATGTGTGTGTTGTCTGTCGAATATCTAAAATTATGTTAAATAACAATATCTAATGCTAAATAATAATGTTACAAAAATAGGTTGTTATTGATATTTGAAATTAATGACATGGACCCACGAGTACCATGTCATTGATAATATTTAAGTGACCCATAACTCACAGGCACTGTTTATATAACAGTCTTAGTATGTTCAGTAAAATTTCAATCCCTTCCGCCCATGGACAACTTTTTACAACAGATACCGCAACGCATAATGCAACTTTTATATACTTTTTAGGAATGATTTCATGTAATATAGTTACTGTTATTAACACATTGACCAATACCTCCTTTTAGGTAAAAATATACCTGTGCCAGGAAGTATTTATATATATGTAATAAATGATGACCTGGTCAAGGTTCCAGGAAGCCGCTGGATGCAGGAAGCCGCTGGATGCAGGCCGCTTCTAGCAATGGACGTCCTTTAAAAAACTTCTGTTTTACAAGTCCCAACCTGGGCACGGTAATGCCCCACAAAGTCGAGTTAAGCGAAGCGATAGGGCTACCGTCACGTCATGGGCGCAAGGTTCATAACTTTTCCGTTATACAATAGTTTTTGTAGTAACAAAACGGCCAAGCCATATGTTTTCAGTTTTGACTAAGGTGTAGAGTTTGCAGAGTTAGGGCGTGTAGAGTTAGAAGCTTGGCTCTACATGAGATATAATAACTTTTTGATGGTGTGAGACTTACGGTCTCGTCTTGGCAACATTTTACATTAAGATGTTTCTGAAAGGATTATTTTTACCTTACCGATGCTTTAGGACCATAATGTGGGCCAGCGCCGAGAAAAATAGGCGCAAGAAACCTGGTTACTATTAGCAGCCTCTTTTTTAAATAGTGCGTACATTACAAGATAATATACACCTGTGCGAGCACGGCAGTATTTACTTCCATACTTTTTTATTCTTATATCTAATCATTTTAAAATGTGAATAAAATGTATACATAGATAATTCAGCAATAGTTTAATCAGTGATCGGAGTAGGTAGACTGATTTGATGTATCATGTAAAGAAACTCGACCTCTCTCAAATTCAGCAAACCATCGCCTCACGGTGCTCAAACAAGTTGCTTCTCTCCCAAAAGCATTTTGAAGACGAGCGGCACAGTCTTGCGGAGAGAGAGCTTCATAAAATCTTACAAAGTCATAAAAAATCATAACTCTAAAATCTCTTCAACTTAATTCCATTATCGTTGCGTACGTAGAACTTTGAAGTATGATAAAAAACAATTGACAAATCATTTCCCGCCAATTGCTTTTTTTATTACTAAGAAGGTTGCAACTTTAAAAAAAATATGACATTCGAAACTCAAATAGTTCCGATTAGCTAGAAGTGCAAAACTTTTAGTGTGCCCCATGTATTTATCTATCTGTCTTATGGAACGCTTCAAGCTTCCTGATATTGGAACGAAAGTGTTTCGCGTTAACAACGCTACTTCTTTTATTGCTGCCACAATTCAGTTATTTTTTTCCTTATAGAAAGCGTATGTCTGTTTTTTTGCATGTATGACTGCATAACCCTTCGCTTACTACTTACCCACTGTAAGCCAGAAAATATTCAGGCACGCAAAAGATCAGTTTATTTTTAATAAACGAAGGTAATTGTGTGTCGTGTGGGGACGGCCGTAAAGAATACATTTCCTCACCGCCAACAGGAGGCGTGTCGTAAAAGGCGACTAATTTCTGCAGTACGAGACGGGCAGCAGCGCCTTCGTGCGCAATATTATAAAAAACTGCGCTCGCCAACCCGTCTGCCAAGCGTGGCGAGTATTGGCAATACCCCCCCCCAAATGACGAGAACAGATAGGACCAGGCCCCCAGTCTCCGGTGGTCCCGCTGTCCCTGGCTACGGTAGCGGTCAGGGTGACGGCGGGGCAGGGGGTGCTAAGAATCCCCGGAGTCGATCCGGCTACCACCCCAAACAACGACTGGCCCTGGTAACATACAACATACGCACCTTGAGGACTGACGAGAAGATCGTTGAGCTGGAAGATGAAATGATGAGAGATGAGGAAGTAGAGGCTATGTATGAGGACATCAGTAGAGCCATACATACTAATAAGACCTACTTTAATGTTGTTATGGGGGACTTTAACGCGAAACTGGGTATTCGAGGCGATAATGAGCTGAGAGTGGGGCAATTTGGGTATGGGCAACGGAACCCCAGGGGACAGAGGCTGGCCGAATTTTTAGAGAAGGAGGACCTCTTTGCGATGAATTCCTTCTTTCAGAAGCCGCCTCAGAGGAAGTGGACCTGGATGAGTCCCAGCGGTTCCACGAAAAATGAGATTGACTTCATCATGACCACAAAGCGACGAATATTCAATGATGTCTCCGTGATCAACAGGGTGAAAACCGGCAGTGATCACCAAATGGTCAAAGGCACATTGAATATCAACGTCAAGCTAGAAAGGTCTCGTTTGATGAAGTCTACGCTCCGACCCTCCAATGCCCATATTTACAGCCCCGAGAGCTTTCAGCTCGAGTTGTCTAACCGCTTTGAATGCCTGGAGAACTGCGAGTCAGTGGACGAGATTAACAACAGGTTCGTAGAAACTATCCAAGCGGTCGGGTCAAAATTTTTGAGACCCCGTCGTAAAGACAAGCCGCAAAAGCTTACCGACCCTACCCTCAACCTCATGGCAGAACGACGTTCAATGGCACTGCAGACCTCCGTCGACGCTAAGGCATATCGGCAGCTCAATAGACGGATATGGAAGTCCTTGCGACATGATATCCGCAACTTTAATACCAACAGTATTAAAGAGGCGATAGAGCGGAACCAAGGCTCCAAAGTTTTCGCAAGAGACATGTCTATTGGGCAAAGCCAGCTGACGAAGCTGAAGACGGAGGATGGCAGTATAACGTCGACAAAAGCCGAAGTTTTGGGGGAGATCGAGAAGTTCTATGGGCAGTTATATACATCGGTCACTAAACCTGTAAGTAGCTCAGCCGAAGATCCAAGAGCTAAGCTGACCCGACACTATACCGAAGATATCCCGGACATCAGCCTATACGAGATTAGGATGGCCCTCAAACAGCTTAGGAACAACAAGGCGCCGGGTGATGACGGAATCACATCAGAGCTTCTGAATGCGGGTGGAACACCGATACTGAAAGTCCTTCAGAGACTCTTCAACTCCGTCTTGCTCGAGGGAATAACGCCGGAGGCGTGGAACAGGGGTGTGGTGGTGCTCTTCTTCAAGAAAGGAGATAAAACCTTATTGAAGAATTACAGACCCATCTCACTTCTAAGTCATGTCTACAAGCTGTTTTCGAGAGTCATCACGAATCGTCTCGCGCGTAGGTTCGATGACTTCCAGCCTCCCGAACAAGCCGGTTTCCGAAAAGGCTTTAGTACCATAGACCACATCCATACGCTGCGGCAAATTATACAGAAGACCGAGGAGTATAACTTGCCACTATGCTTAGCGTTCGTGGACTATGAGAAGGCCTTTGATTCGATCGAGACCTGGGCAGTGCTACAGTCTCTCCAGCGGTGCCATATTGACTATCGGTACATCGAGGTGTTGAAGTGTTTATACAGAAACGCCACCATGTCGGTCCGAGTACAGGAGCATAGCACGAAGGCGATTCCTCTGCAGCGAGGCGTAAGACAAGGAGATGTTATATCTCCGAAACTGTTCACCGCTGTATTGGAAGACGCTTTCAAGCTCCTGGAATGGAAAGGATTTGGCATCAACATCAACGGCGAGTACATCACTCACCTTCGGTTTGCCGACGATATTGTGGTCATGGCAGAATCGCTTGAAGACCTCAGCACAATGCTCGATGACCTTACTCAAGTCTCCCAACAAGTAGGCCTGCGAATGAACATGGACAAAACCAAGCTCATGTCGAATGCCCATGTTGCGCCCTACCCAGTATCCGTTGGGAGCTCTACTCTCGAAATTGTTGACAAATATGTCTACTTAGGACAAGTTATCCAGTTGGGTAAATCCAATTTTGAGAAGGAGGTCAATCGTCGAATCCAACTCGGCTGGGCAGCGTTCGGGAAACTACACCACGTCTTCTCATCCAAAATACCTCAGTGCCTCAAGACGAAAGTCTACAACCAGTGTGTGTTACCAGTGATGACATATGGAACTGAAACGTGGCCTCTCACTATGGGCCTCATATGAAAGCTCAAGGTCGCACAGCGTGCTATGGATAGGGCTATGCTTGGTGTTTCCTTGCGAGATCGAATCAGAAATGAAGAGATCCGTAAACGAACAAAAGTCGCTGACATAGCCCAACGGATTAGCAAGCTGAAGTGGCAGTGGGCGGGGCACATAGCACGTAGAACTGATGGCCGATGGGGCAGAAAGGTTCTAGAATGGAGGCCGCGTACCGGCAAGCGCAGCGTAGGACGTCCACTCACAAGGTGGTCAGACGACCTGGTAAAGGTCGCAGGAAGACGCTGGATGCAGGCCGCTTCCAACCGGCCAATCTGGAAGTCAATGGGGGAGGCTTATGTTCAGCAGTGGACGTCCTATGGCTGAAATGATGATGATGATGAATTGTGACTAAAGCGTATATCCACATGCTGTGGACCAATCACTATCGATCCATACCATTTGGTCTTAACACCTGCTCGGAGGATGACCTCCACTGAGGTTGATTAGTGTCTAACGTTAGTTTCGTCGACTTTACGACGACAAAGTTGCAAGTTGCAAGCCAACGCTATTATATTAGCTATAAATAAACTAAAGACCAAGACAATGAAGTCATGAGCAATAACTATTTAATTGGTTCATCATCATCATCACCATTTTAGCCATAGGACGTCCACTGCTGAACATAGGCGTCCCCCGTGACTTTCAGGCTGCCCGGTTGGAAGCGGCCCGCATCCAGCGGCTTTGTGCAACTTTTACCGGGTCGTTTGTCCTTGTAGGTGGACGTCCTACGCTGCGCTTGCCGGTACATGGCTTCCATCCGAGAACCTTTCTGCCCCATCGGCAGTTCTACGAGCTATATGCCCAGCCCACTGCCACTTCAGCTTGTTAATCCGTGGGGCTAATTGAATTATACCTATTATTGTTATCGTTAAGTATGCCTATATACGTTCCACTGCAGGGCACAGGCCTCACTATAACTATGTGGTGGTTTTGGCCGTTACTTTACCACTCTACTCTATCATTTAAAACAGAAACAAGTAAAATGTAGAGAGTCAGAAGCTGTTGTTAGTCCCGCAAAGACATGCATGTCTACATGTCCGGAGGAAGTTTTTAATAGTCAGTCTTACGACTCACTGAGTGCCTACAACTAAGGTGTTTTAGAAAAGGATCACACCGCCGAATCGAAATAACACTATTTAATCTACCTTTACCTAGATGATCTAAATCTAACATTTAAAAAGTATTAATTTAACTTTATACAAATGTTATACACTCGCTACTTTAAAATATAACCGCAAACAAAACTAATGTATAAAATAAATGATAAAATAATTTCACAAAAATGATTTTATATTTTCGACTTTTCTCTTTAATATTTCTTAATTTTAATAATTAATATTATTATTTGATTACAAAAAGTATATACTTTTATTATAAAAATGGTAATTTATTCTTAACTTTTTTCGTTACTAAAATATTATGTATATTATTTACATGACTTCACTTTTTAATCGGGTTAAATAAAATAATAATATATTTTTATGAAAAATTGTTACACCAATTTATAAATTCCATGACTAGTACAAAAATTTAATGATTCTTCTAATTACAAATACCTAAATTTACCACTAGTCTAAAGCGTAAACGATCGTCATCATATAATAATACGTATTATCTTAATTTATTGCGCAGTCATCATTGTGATATCATTGCGGAATATGTGATAAATAAGTAAAGTATAAATGTTTGGTTTTATATAAAAAGCTGGCACTCACAAACAGAAGAAACGACAATACAGTCACAATGAATATTTTTAATACTTGTCTTATCTTTATCAGTTGTCTATTAGTGAATAATGACGCAGCTCGAATACTTGCGATGTTTCCAACGCCTTCGGTCAGTCATCAAGTGGTATTTAGACCATTGATAATGGAACTAGTGAAACGAGGTCATGAAGTGGTGCATATAACGACTGATCCTATTTTTGAAAAAGGAAAAGCATTGGCCAACCTAACTGAAATAGATGTTCATGATATATCATACAGGATATGGAGAAAAAACGTCCTTGCAGAAGGATTCGTGTCAGGTAGCCAAGATGATACGCTCAATCAATTAGAAATGTTCTCTAAAATATTAGTGGAGGTGATCGAACAACAATTTTTAGTGAACAAAGTGCAAAAGTTGTTGAAGGATAAAACTCAAAAATTTGATTTGTTATTATTAGAAGCTTATATGCCACCTACATTGGGTTTATCACAAGTATATAAAGCGCCTGTCATACATATTGGTTCATTTGGAATGGCTGAACCTAACTTAGGTGCCTCTGGAGCAGCATTCCATCCTCTTATTTATCCAATTAGTTTTCATCAGAGAGTTAACAATCTAACTTTCATTGAAAAAATAACGCAACTTTATAATCGATATCGAATTGGTAGAATGTATGATAAGGTAGAAAAATCTGGCAATGAAATGCTGAAACGAGTGATTGATCCAGACATGCCTCCGATAAGTGAACTGAAAAATAATGTAGATATGTTGTTTCTGAACGTCCATTCATTATGGGAGATGAATCGCCCGATCCCACCAAATGTGATCTATATGGGAGGAGTACACCAGAATCCTGAGAAAGAATTACCTAAGGTATGTCGTATATTATCATCTGTTAATTAATGAAATACTCACTTTTCTGTAGGAACTTAATATTCATTATTTTTAAGGTTTAGTATGGTTAGTCAACCATACTATAATCAATAGTAACTATATAAATGTTTGTTATTCCGTATTTTTAGTACCCAAAGGGTAAAAACGAGACCCTATTACTAAGACTTCGCTGTCCGTCTGTCTGTCTATCACCAGACTGTATCTCATGAACCGTGATAGCTAGACAGTTGAAATTTTCACAGATAATGTATTTCTGTTACCGTTATCTGTATGTCTGTTACTTGTTGTAGACATACAGACAGACGGATGGATGGGCGGACGGAGGCACGATCGGACTGGCGGACAGACAGACAGACGGAAAGTGGAGTCTTAGTAATAGGATCATAATGTTATATCCCCTCGGAATAGTCTGGGGATGGTTGAATTTAGTGGTAGGTTGACTAACTATCTAAATAAGTACCTTTTTTTAAATTATTGCATTATTCAAATGGGTACGTATAGCTGTTTCCTCCCCTCGCTCAGGCACCAGACACGAAGCATTGCATGTCTCGAGTTTTGTTAAATGACGCAACCACTATCAAATAAGTCTATACGGCTGTTAGTAAAAATATACCTATAGTCAATTATCTCCGGTCTCCTATTGTCACTTTAAAAAATGTCTACTAAGAAACACTTTATTGTTATTACATCTAATATACGAGACTCCCCAACTTTAGTAAAAAATAAAACTTTATTGTACTCGAAATATGAACCTGTATATAATGATGATAGGTCATTGTGGGAAGCCTTTGTTCAGCAGTGGACGTCCTAAGGCTGAAATGATGATATAAAGTCATAATGAGACACCAAATATTGCAAATTAGCACTAGTTGAAAATATATCACGAAATATATTTAAAGTTTATGTGTTAAATACTCTGGATTCTTTATTTTGAAAATACATTGACGCGTCACCGAATAACTTTAGGTGAACGTATGATTTCTAGGAACTAAAAGAATACCTAGACTCCTCTAAGCATGGCGTCATATACATCAGTTTTGGCACAAACGTTGAACCAGCTGTGTTGCCGCCAGAAAGGATACAGGCAATAATAGATGCAGTGTCAAAGTCACCGTACGATGTATTGTGGAAGTGGAACCAAGATGAGCTGCCTGGACGAACATCCAATATAAGGATATCAAAGTGGCTACCGCAGTCAGACCTGTTAAGTAAGTAGTACCAAGAGATGGCGTTAACTGTACGTTTAAACGCGATGACGAATCACGCCTCATACATGTTGTGCATGTTAGAGGTAAAAGTCATTAGTCTCATAACCGACAAGAACAATTTCAGTCCAAACCATACTTAGAATACGCTACGCTTAAAGACTGGCAGAAAAAGTCGTGGAAAAGAGACATCATATCCTTACGGACACCCTAAAAGTTAGAAAGAGATGCACGACAATGTCACTTTTGTCAAAGAATTTTTGTGAGAAGGCCTGAGGCGGCCTTCTTGTCTTAATTTATTGTTGATAATTAATTAAAAATACGCGAAAATGTACATTATGATGTGTGTGTGTGTGAAATGTAATTTATGTGACTGAAGTGGTATAGGAGTTTGAAACCAATAATGCTTTTATTTTAATAAGCGTGCTACCTTACTGTAACTCCTGTGTAAACTCCTAACAAGTACTGTTTGTTATAAATGCCGTGTACGCCTGTAAGAGGTATATATATAAGAATCTTATGTTATAGTAGTTTTAGTTTTAAATGTTTTTATATATGTACTGTTTGTTGGTGTACCTTTCCAATAAATAAAAAAATGTATTATATATATTTAATTTAATTTAGTTCCAGCTATGGTTTCGTGTGTAGTAAGTGATTCTGCTACAACAAGGAGTAATAACCCTAATAAATACACATTTCACCGTTAAATACATTTTTTGATTGAAATATTTCAAACCGAAAATTTGTTAAATTTCTAATAATACTTGACTCAAAAATTTGTTTCTACGAAAGTATATGGATTTGTTTTGTTGTGTTTTGGTATATTTCCTAGCTAAAGGCTTAATTATAAGTTATATTAAGTAAAATAGTGAATTGTATGTTTACACTAGGGCTTGAACAAACGTCATGAGTATCGATAAAATAATGACAGCGCTTTTGAGTACTTTAAGTTATTTTTGTATAGAAATATTTGTCTTGTGTTATTTTGTGTCCCTCGATTAATTTAGTAAAATTTTTTCGTTATCTAAATCTAATTTGATAAAGTTTAATAAGGAAACTTGCAAGATTTTATTAAAACTATCATATTCAGGGGCCAGTGAATGATTTACAGTACATACCATACCACTATATACCAAGATTGGAGAAGCAATTGAAATTACTAATCACAAAACTTTCAATCGTGACGATGGGTTTAATCTGTAGTGGTGGGGAAATGTTATAGGACGCGGCCACTTCTAAATCATAAATCAACAGTACGACAATGAATAACGATCATTTGTTATTAAAGAGCTAAAGTCGTAGCTCGTTTATTTTACCAGATAATCGATTTTATATTTTGTTTATTACTCTAAAGAAAATTTCATCAATGTACATTGTACATCCACTACTCTGCTATTTACCCAAACCCTTCACACAACCGTGAGAAACGGGGGAGGGACGTGTGGAACTCAGGGCTCAGATTTCGGCTACTTACTAAAACCTCAGGGTGCCCTCCATTGCCTTCTGAAAGCCGAGTTTGGGCATGAGCCTACTTAGCGCTCTCGCCGTCTTTAATACGTAGGTCACACTATAAGTTTTGCGTAACTTAAAAAAACAACATTTTATAACCAAAATATTATGTTTATTACTTTTCAAAATACTCTCCTTTACATTTCAAACATTTTTTCATGCGATCGAACCATTTTTTAAAACAGGAGGACCAAGACAGATCTGAAGGCATGTTTTCTACGTGCTGATTGAACGCTATCACTGCCTCTTCGGAGTTGGTAAAAGTAAAACCTCTCATCAAATATTTGATTTTGGGGAAAATACAGAAATCACAGGGTGCTAGATCGGGGCTATGCGCAGGATGGGTGACGAGTTGTACTTTTGACTTTGTTTTGTTGGCCGTGTGTGAAGAAGCGTTGTCATGATGTAGGAGAACGCGGCTTTTGGGTCGTCTTTCGCGAACTTTTTCTAACACCCTGGGTAAACAAATGGTAGAATACCACTCGGCATTAACACTCTTTTGACCTTCAAGTGGAATTGTACAGATGGGACCCGTAGCTGAGAAAAAAAACGCGATCATTTTTTTACCAACGTTTCTCGCCTGCCTCACTTTTGTTGGCCTGTTCTCATTTTCAAACACCCATTCACAAAATTGCTGTTTTTTTTTTCGGGTTCAAAACAAAAAATCCACGTTTTGTCTCCTGTGACAATGGCATAAACAACATTAGAATGTCCGTGGTCGTGCTTCAGTAGCATCTGTGAGCACCATTCCACGCGAGCCCGCTTCTGCTCCGCTGTCAGTTCATGAGGGATCCAACGGCAGCAAAGTTTCCGAACTTTCAATTCTTCGTGTAAAATTTTCTGAAATTGGCTCATACCAATCCCCAATAGTCCTCGAATTGTCTCATAGGTAATCCGCGGGTTTTCTTCAATTAGCCGCTTAACAGTAGCCACATTATATTCGTTGAGGGCAGTTGAAGGCCGCCCTTCACGGAATTCGTCATGTAAAGAAACTCGACCTCTCTCAAATTCAGCAAACCATCGCCTCACGGTGCTCGAACAAGGTGCGTTCTCTTCCAAAAGCATTTTGAAGACGAGCGGCACAGTCTTGCGGAGAGAGAGAACTTTTAAAATCATAAAAAATCATCGCTCTAAAATCTTTTCGACTTAATTCCATTTTCGTTGCGTACGTAGAACTTTGATGTGTGATAATAAGCAATTGACAAATCATTTCCCGCCAATTGTTTTTTTTTTATTACTAAGAAGGTTACAACGTTTAAAAAAATATAACATTCGAAATTCAAATTGTTCCGATTAGCTAGAAGTGCAAAACTTTTAGTGTGCCCCATGTAACTTCGGCGCCAAGCGCTCGAAATGCGGGTCGGAGACCCATCTCCCGTCCAATGTAAGGCCGAGACATTTCAGTGTACACCCTTTCTCGATGCGGATGCGGTATAAAAACAAAAGGCCTCCGACTTGTCCCACAGGAGTGTGCCTAGAACCGAACACTGTGGAACTCCGCATAAAGTTTTCCTGCGCAGCATGCACTGCGAAGTAGCATACTCTACCTCTCTGCCAGCTAAGTAGCTACTCACCACACGCTGCAGGTAGGCCCACTCCGTAACGTATGAGAGCCTGCCTTATACACGACCACTGCAGGGTTGTTGAAAGCTTTGGCAGTGTCGAGTGACACCGCCAATAATACCCCACTACTGTCATGCGCTCCATGTGCTAGATGAGTCGGGTAGAGATGATTCGTTCAGAGAGCTTCCTAACCTCGTCCAGCAGAACCATCGGCCGATACGCTAAAGTAGAGTCAGGTGGTCGATCCTCTTTTATCAGCAGCTCTAACCTCCCCTTTTCCAGGCTGTTGGGTAGCGGCACTAGTCAAAACAGTCATTATGAAGCCACCTTAGCGGTTTCCCTTGAACATTCGCCGCCAATGCTCAGGCCTTTCCTAAAATAATAGTAAACCAGAATTCGTTTATTTCTTTCCAGGCTTCTTTGATTTATGCCCATTCTCTTCTAGTGACTGAGGTACAGTTGCGGTCTAAAAATGCTACTACGAATAATTATGTGAATCTTGTGAAATAAGCGATGCTGCTTATTGTGCGCTTTGTGTGTCCTGCAGCAAAATTCTTATGAACTGACTAGCAGTGCCCGCGACTTCGTTCGCGTGGACTACCCTGTTGTTCAGTATGTCAGATATAAAGCAACGCTGTGGTATGCGGTGAAGCACTTTTATCAAAAAAGGAGATTATTACTTTGCATTAAACTAAACTCTGAGGTTGTATTCATCAGACGATAGTAAATCAGGTACCAGGGTCCTTCGCGGCTCGCACAATTAATGTTGCTTTTATCGAACACAATTTTTAATGATTTAATTTTGACCGATTTCATGAATGTATTAATAATATTACTTAGACTTTTAATTTTTCAAAATATTTGTGTGCCTGACTGAGGGTGCATAGTAAAACTAAAATAATTATGTTCTTGCAACCAACTCTGAATTACCTACCTATTGACTATAATAAAATAATTTGAATTTGAAGAAAAATGCTTTGAAAAGACACTGTTTTACAGTATAAATTCCGAAGACTATAATAGCATTTATACTGTACAGTGTCTTTTTGCCGAGTTGTTTGATGGTAGAACGAAGATATAGTTATAAAATTGTGCAGTTCCATTGCACTATTTCCGAAATGTATGCCGTAAAAACAGAGAGTTAAGACAAAGGTATACTGATTATGGCGATCTTCAAGGTTTAGAGTTTTATCTTAAAGAGCAAGCAAGCAAGGTTTGCCGTCTTTAGGCTCTTGTCTCGTTGCCTCACAGTTGAATTCATAGTCTCTAGCTGGTTAGCAAATAAATGCCAGAGTACCTCAACAGTTTTATATTTTTTTGTAGATGCCTTTATATAAAATCCAGCAATAATATTGAGTAAATGATTGTAACAAATTGTCAAAAGTTATCTATCAGATAAGGGTATGTTAAAAGTTGTTCGTGTTTTCTTTTCTGCTAACTCTGTTTAAGTACGAAATTTCATTGATATGTCCGTTAACTATATTGTGACGGTGTTACCTTTATACACACAGCTTCCCTGCATACGAGTACTACGTTATGTGTAATGCCGACGGAACAACATACAAACATAATATTATAAGCAGCGTCACTTCACCCTCGACAGAGCGTCATAGAGTTGTCCATGGCTAAAACAGCTCATTGTGATCTAGTTTGGCGCCTTGTTGATCGTCATCGCAAAGCATATACTCACCGAAAACTTCTCGCCTTTAAAGCGGAATGGGAAATTATTGAGTATCTCAAGGGGCATCCGTTATAAAAACTTATTCTCCAAGTAAAAAATTTCGCTTCAATAACATTTTGTTGCATTCTACTATTACTACTGCCTTTAGCCGAGTTCCGTTGCACATTTTAAGCAAGCTTGAATTACGTAACGGGATAATCGGCACTATAACGTTCAGCAGTGGACGCTCTATGGCTAAAGGATGATGCTGCTGACTACTCATAATTGATTCGTGGCGTACTTAAATAAAGCTAGACCATAAGCGTTTTTCTATAGCTGGTAATGCGAGTTTGAGTACGAACTCAAAACTGTATAATTCATTTTCAATGTTATTCTAGCAATAATACCGCCTAATTTGTACCATTTTATATGTATTATTTATCGTGTACTGTTTATTTCTTTGGTATGTAATCTATATAACTACCAAAACAATAAGGAATGCCACTGGCTAGATTCACTGGTTTCATTCATAGTCTTATTGTTTTAAAAAAACTATTTGTTTATTATGCGATGCATGCGTGCTACTTCCGCGGAAAGTTATAAAACTAACTCCATACCAACCATAAGGCCCGGGCTACCATCACGTGTTTAAACATGCACCGTGATATTCATCTTCCATGGCCTACTCTGTCAACAGCTATGAATCCAATAAAAAATCTGTAGGGCATGATGGTTCAACCTTGGTAGAACTGTCAAAACATTTTTTCCTATTTTCGCATACTTTACGTTATCACGTGACATTCCGCTAAAATGCTTATTTATTTGATTGTACTATCCCCTCAAATTGTTATGTTATATCGTCGCAAACCATAACTTCCAGTCTTACTTCATCAACGGTGTAGACAAACAATACAAAATAAGCTTTGATATTTATTCACATAATTGATTAAGATCTACTGTCAAAAACCAATACAAGACAATAACACTCGTAACCCCGTTATCAATTAGATCTCGGTTGCAATTTATCGATAAATAATTGTAACGTAGACAACACTACTAAACACACACTTGCGTATCAAATTTTTTGTATCACTTTCAACAAGTCATTGTCTATCTTGTACATACTAAATGTATGGTCCAAACTATTTTATGGAAGGTTTGGTTGCTAAGTTACTTTATAACAGAAAGTATTATGCGTAAGCAGAGCATGCAAAGCAGTGGCACGGCAGTAGCTGGCGAAACGGCACAGCTAACTAAAAGCCTAGTACTAGTGCACAGTTTTAACCGTTATAATTAGCTAAAAGTGATTTCTTAACAATTTTATGAATTTTGACATATGACAAAATATTAATATCTACAGATTTTTATAATTCTAGAAATAGAAATGGAATAATAATTATATCTTTATTGCTGCAATACACTTTTACGTTTAATTGAGTAATATATAGTAAATTGGTAGATGATATATCTTTAAAGTCCGAGTTAGAACTGCTAAATGATAACAATTTAGAAAATATTAATTAAACCATTTAATTTCAGGACATCCAAAAGTAAAATTGTTTATCACACAAGGAGGTCTGCAGTCGACAGATGAAGCTATTACAGCAGGTGTACCCCTAATCGGTATGCCTATGTTGGCAGACCAATGGTATAATGTGGAAATGTATGAGTATTATAAAATTGGTATCCGAATCGATCTGGATACCATAAAAGAAGAAAAACTTACTAATGCTATCAACACTATTCTGAAAGATGATAGGTACGTCAGGTCATTGTCTACACATATTTAAGAATTTCATCATCATCATTTTAGCCATAGGACGTCCACTTCTGAACACAGTCCTCCCCCGATGACTTTCATGGTCAAGGATTCAAGGATCAAGTTCAAGGATTGCCAATACTCGCCACGCTTGGCAGGTGGGTTAGCGTTTAAGAATTTAATCACCTATAAACAAACCGGCCAAGAGCGAGTTGTACTCGCGCACAACTAAAAAAGGTTTGCTCTTTATTCGGAACGAGTTTGACGGTTTTGTGTATGAATGTTTTGCTGTAGATACCTCAGCAAAAATTGTCTAAAACTATACATTTTTACGAAAACACATTTGTAGACAGTCAGTTTCAAATTCGAAAATAATTTTAAAAATTGTTTGCTAAATCTTACCAAAATTGTGAGTTTTTAAAAATAATATCAAAATTCAGCTGTCATTTGATAAGATTTTAGATCAATCATTTCAGAGAAAATCTAGGTTAGTGTGGACCGTATGTATAATTTATCTTTTTGCATTTTTCAGTTATCGTCAAAATACACTGCGCCTGGGATTCCTAATGCGTGACCAGCCTGAGTCTCCTTTAGAACGGGCAGTGTGGTGGACAGAGTACACAATTCGACACTCCGGCGCACGTCACCTGCGCGCGCCATCTGCCAACATGCCTTGGTACCAATTCTTAGAAATAGAACTAATCACTTATGTAGCTTTAATTTTAATATCTGTGATAGCTTTAATGGTCATGTTCCTTTACTATTTAATTAAGTTAGTTTTTAAACCGCAGAGTTTTAAGTTAAAAAGAAGCTAGTAGCTTCTAAAAGAATGTTTTTAAAAACTCACTCACGTATTGAATGTTGCGATGGCAGGAGTCAACTTTTGCTAGCTCGGTATATTATAAGACCAACAGGTACGAATGTTGCAATTTTAAAATATATTTTTTTATTATTTGTTAGTTAATTTTTTTATTATATGTTTCATTTTCAAATATTTTCGAAATTAATGTATTTAATATTTGAAACTTAATACGCTTAAGCAGGCTACTATAGAGGCTGGATAGTTGAATATAGAGGTAGGTTGATAAACTGTCAAAAACTAGACTTAGTTGACGAAAGGTTTTTTAAAGTTACTCAATCTACATCTACAGTCAACTATCCCCGGTCTCCCCTAAGTGTTAAAAGTTATTATTGTTTTTTGTTATAATAATAATTGTCTAATATTATTCTCGAAAACAAAATTCTACTACTATTTTTGAGTTACGTGTCTTGGTTCGGGTAAATTTCTTTTCTAAACTGGCTCGGGTCTGGGTATGCAGGATAACGCTCCTGCCAAAATTAGTTATTAGTCTGTCTTATAATAACTCAAGGATGTTAATTAATTGCTTCGAGACCGTGTCAATGTGTGTGTTGTCTGTCGAATATCTAAAATTATGTTAAATAACAATATCTAACGCTAAATAATGTTACAAAAATAGGTTGTTATTGATATTTGAAATTAATGACATGGACCTACCATGTCATTGAAAAAGCCTGAATCGACTTTTAAACTATCTCTTGCATATTTTTTAGGTCTACTGCTCGATATTGCTGCCTTTTCAAGTTCTTTCCAAAACTGGTTCTAATTGCAAAGATAGATAGTTTTTGTCTAGGGTTCCTAAGTGCCTAACTTTTTTTAGTCTGTTAGAGATTTGTCTTTACAGCTTTCGTTGTCCTTAAGTTCTTTCTTGATAAAGATAAGATAAAATGTCTAAATTGTAGCATAACGTTTTAAAGCCATCATTTATATCACTTCTTACCATGTACAATAAAGCTTTCCATACTGTAGAGCCAGAGTCAGATAATATCTAAGTGACCCATAACTCACAGGCACTGTTTATATAACAGTCTTAGTATGTTCAGTAAAATTTCAATCCCTTCCGCCCATGGACAACTTTTTACAACAGATACCGCAACGGATAATGCAACTTTTTTATACTTTTTAGGAATCAAATCCGCCGCCGTTCTTGTTTCCGCCTTGTGACAGAGTCGCTGTACACGGACTTTGAAAGCATTAGCATTAGATTAACGCTGCCTACTATGTCTTTCTCCGCTAAAGACTATGCAACCATGTTTTATTACTACAGTTACGCAAGAGGAAATGCTTCCGAAGCAGCAAGACTGTACAGGCAGCAAAAATCCAAAACGATAGCAATCTGAGTTCGTACGAATAGCCAAGTCCAATGAAAGTGCACTCAAGAGTCCGTAAGAGAAAGCCAAATCGTTAGTAAATAATCCACAAAGCAAGAACGTATCGTACTTAATGCGCGATGTCAAGCAGACGACTAATGAAAAAAAAAAGTAATTCACAAGAACTGTTTGAAAGATAACATTACCAATAACCGCATCATTATGTCCTTCTACGCCTTTTGTCTGTGTTTGACGGCAGGTAAAAAAAACGAAATTTAAACTACAAAAGGGTTTTAAGGCATAATTTGATTACTTTCGCTACTTGTGTAGTTGTGTTTTTAATTGAAAATTTCTAAGAATTTACAAAAACTGTGTTTTAAACATAGTTTACTTTGAACTCTAATTTAAGTATGATACCGTCAAAGTAATTCAATGAAACTTTCATGATAAATAGCTGATAGAATAGTTAAGTTTTAAAAAAAGGTTTGAATGAAAAAGTTTATGTAACTTTATTTTTTAAATGGGCTTCAAAGTTTAGAAAAAATACAGGATTTATAACTTTTTCAGTTTCAATAATTTATTTTAATGGGTTACATTAGTGTTATGGATGGAAATACTTCTGAATCAGCTAGTCCTGGTATTCATCTAATAAAGAAAAAAAAGCAGGCATGTACCTTAACTATTCGCGCCACAGTGACCAAAAAAGTGCCTTAACACAAAAATTCAAAAAAAAATATTAAGAGTCATAACTCGAACACTATCAAAAATCACGGAACATTCGGATCGCCCTAGTGATGCTCTACCTTTGGACTTCGGCTTGACACTATTTTTTGGGACACCCTGTGTATATATATATATATAATAAATTATGACCTGGTGAAGGTTGCAGGAAGCCGCTGGATGCAGGAAGCCGAAAAACTTCTCTTTTACAAGTCCCGACCTGGGCACGGTAATGCCCCACAAAGTCGAGTTAAGCGAAGCGATAGGGCTACCGTCACGTCATGGGCGCAAGATTAATTCACTGTTCATAACTTTTCCGTTATACAATAGTTTTTGTAGTAACAAAACGGCCAAGCCACATGTTTTCTGTTTTGACTAAGGTGTCGAGTTTGCAGAGTTAGGGCGTGTAGAGTTAGAAGCTTGGCTCTACATGAGATATAATAACTTTTTGATGGTGTGAGACTTACGGTCTCGTCTTGGCAATATTTTACATTAAAATGTTTCTGAAAGGATTATTTTTACCTTACCAATGCTTTAAATAGTGCGTACAGTACAAGATAAAATACACCTGTGCGAGCACGGCAGTATTTACTTCCATACTTTTTTATTCTTATAATCATTTTGAAATGTAATAAAATGTATACATAGGTAATTCAGCAATAGTTTAATCAGTGATCGGAGTAGGTAGACTAAATAGATTTTTCAAAAACTGATACCAAGGAATTCCGGAATCCCGGAGGCATGTCCATTTAACATTAATGTTTGAGATCATTGACTCCAAATCAATGTAGCTACTCCGATCACTGGTTATTATACATGATCCTCATGTGGCGTCTATTATAGCTAAGCTGTCTGTACTTCCGCCCTATCTTACGCTTGCTCGTAAAGAGCAACGTACCAAGTCGTTATAGCAATTTTTCCTCTTTATGGTAGTGGTAAATCGGAGGTGCGAATTTTGAAGCTGGAATTTGTAGGATATTAAATGTTTTGTCTTTGGTTTCGAGTCATTCTTTACCGTGGAAGATTTTTCTTTAATTGGCTAGGATTTAAAGTTTCTACACGATTCAGTTTCAATTTTTTTGTTGTGTTTTCATTTATTTATTGATAGCTTAAACGGTTCTAGCCCTTCAAAGACGCTCGAGCACGTCTCAAAAGGGCATCGAACGTCATTGGCATACCTAAAGTTGCAAGTACCTAAAATTACGTTATTTTGGTGTACACCTATAAAACATACGCCAATTAACAGAGAAAATAATTACAAATAACAAATACTCTTAAAAAAATGACGTAATTGTTATACTTTGTTCAGAATTTCAGTTTGAATATGTAATAGAAGGCGGTCATTTCAGAACGTCTAAGGACTAAGCTAGCCTTTCACGCCGCCGTCTGCGTTAGTGTATAATATGTTGCAGCCAACTCGTTATAATAGCCGTTTAATTGTACGGCTAGCCCTTTCATTGAACAACGTCATTCAACCACACGCCTAAATGTCAAATAGCCATTGCGGCTGAAAACATTGAAATTATAGAAAAATTTAACAAGCCTGCTCGCTGTTTTAACTGCCCGTGTGTAGCGCTTAGTGTACAGCACAGCATCTGTACAAGAGCAGGATTCAGGGTACTATAAACTACAACTTTACTACCTCAACCCCTTAACGTACTCAGTCACTATTTTCAACTGTATTTCTCGGCAATAAGGGCTTTGGAGAAAATTTTCAAGTTCGACAAATGATGGTTTAATTTTGGAACAATAACATGTCGTCTCCCTTAAACTTTTAACAAAGTTGTTAGTTCTGTTTTGTTATAGTCTGTGTTACAGTTGGGAAGGGTATCACGGTTGTTTTAACGTCTCTCTTAAGGCGAGGACAGTCTGCAGTAACTGTCTCTCTCTTGCCGTTGTGGCAACAAAACACAACTTATAAAATTTTTTTTTTTTTGAAGTAGTATAGGGTTTTAAAAAGTCCAAATTATAATAGCGATCAGTTATAATTAAACCAAAGTTTTTGGCGCCGGCATGAGGTTTTCGACAGTATAAACGTCGCGTTGTCCAATATAGCATAACAATAAAAATATATGCCCATAGAAGGGTAGCTTTCCTTTTTGTAACGTAGGTGAATTAAAACGTTATTTTTGAAAACTCGTATGTTTTTTATTTTGTTCTAAATTGCTCTGCTGGGCAAAAGTCTTCCCCAAGGCAAGGTGTCTAATAATTATCCCAACTTGGTTGGTTGATTTGGTTAACCTGACGAAGGACTGGGATTCATTGGTCATACTCTCAATCTGTCATCAGGTTAACTTTAATATCACACTCTTTTCTATGGCCAATTTTTTCGGCGAAAGCTCCATCTATTTGGGCCAACCTATCTAGATGCATCGTAAACACTTGCTCTGCCAAATGCACTTAAAACTTTATAAATCAATCAAGGTGAAATATGTATAGATTTTTGAAGTTAGAAAAATGAAACTCGTTACATAAAATTTTTGTTTTCAACTAAAAACAATACTTGTCTCGCTCTGGCGTTCTATAGGGGAAGCCTATACTAGACATAGCGAAAAAATGGTAGACGGTGTGAGCCCGCTGCCAGGCTAACAGACTCACCAGACTGATAATAGTGACCGCCAAGATTACTTACATAGTGGCGTACATACGGATGGATGATACGTAGTGTCGTAATTATACTCTCTCCTCGTCCGACACGGTTTAACAGTGTAGTCTATGACTTGTGCTCCATTGCCATCACAATTTTAAAGCTGCTGACAAAAAAAGAAAAATTCGCCCGCTTCCGAACGCACCTGTCAACTTCATTATGGTTTTTGTGCACCGGCGCTGTCACAGCGTCTTCGATAATATTATTGTTAGTAAAACAAATCAATTGCAAATTTCAGTGTAAAAATGTGTGTTGTAGTAAATGAACACATTAATATACAGGTCCACAGGATTTCTTTGTTCGTAAGGAGCAGAAAGGAGTCTACAATTGTAAGTAAAACACGAAGGAAAAACTCCAACTTTATACGTGATCTCTTTGGAAATCTGGTAAGTGTCATTCATATAAGCTTTGTTTTTCGATGAAGTTAACAAAAAGGAAGGTTAGTACAATGTTTTGGCCTGATTTTGTGCTTAAGCCTAATTAGATGTTTTGAGGTTAAGTGGTTTTGATGTGTTACGTTTTGTACACCAAAGAATATATTTAAAAAAAAAAAAAAACTTAAAACTTATAAATAATTCTTCTTCCGGTTTTAGAACTTCAATTTTATTCAATTTTTCAATTAACAAAGTTGACAATGAGCTACCACTCCCAGAGGGTAGACGTCGAGTTTCAGTTGAGAGCAGAGAAAAGATAACCTATTGTATAGAAATTACTATCCAGGAGCTATCACTTTGAGGATAGACTGTTATAATATTCGCTTCAAGAGCTGTCACCGTGAGGATAGACTATATTTATATGTACATACTACCTAACTCACAATAAATACTACAATTCCAGATGAGGACGAGATTCCTGAGGAACTCCTCCAAGCATTGGGACCAGAGGGCGCAAACAAATTGGAAACAGGAGAACCAATACATCAACATTTGGCCTTAAGATGGAACAATATCATGAGAGACGGTCTAAAAAAGGAAACAAGGGAAGAAATCCTCAACAAGTATCCAGTCCCTAATAACTTTCCTGCGACTGCTCCGGCCCTTAACCCTGAAATAAAAGCAGTTATGTCAGAAGTTGCCGTTAAAAGGGATAACAGATTTATTTGGAGACAAAACCAGACAGGAAAAATGCTTACTGCTGTAGGAAAGGCCCTTACTAATGTCATGAAAGGAAATATAAATTCCAAAGACATAGTAGAACATCTAAGCAACGCAGCAAAGATAGGGGCAGAATTGTTTCATCAAGACACAATGTCACGAAAATACTTTGCCCTATGAGGGGCTAGTACAATGGTAAGGGATGCCATAAAAAACGAAAAACCTGATAGTATGCTGTTTGGTCAAAATTGTACGGAAAAAATAAAATCAGCACAAACAATCAAGAGAACTGGGACTCAGATTAGAGATAAGAAGAAAAACTTCAAGAGCCCGCTGCCAAATCAACAGAAACCTCGCAGCGGGCACAACTCTCAACCTCGCAGTTACCACCAGAAACCACAACAGCGACAGCAACAGGGTCGCACTCCCCAGAGAAGGACACAGAGGAAGCGGTCTCCTCCCCAGAAACCACGCTACCGCAATTAGAGGTATGTCATGCTGGTAACACAAAACTTTGTTGTCGTAATTGGATCAAAATCACCAATGATCCAGTAGTTTTGCAATGGATAGTAGGTTATAAAATACCTTTCATATCTATTCCATTGCAAGAAGATCTCCCTACACAAAAGTGGTCAAAGGAGGAAAGGCGCATCATTCAAGCAGAGATTAATAATTTATTAGAACTTGGGGCAATTTCTGAATGTACCTTCTCAAAGGGTCAGTATGTATCCCCAATATTTGTTATTCCGAAATCAAATGGCACATACAGATTTATATTAAATTTAAAACAGTTAAATCAATATGTAGATACTCAACACTTTAAATTAGAGGACTCAAGAACAGCTTGCAAATTGTTATCTAAAGACTGTTATATGACTAAAATTGACCTGAAAGACGCCTACTTCTCTGTCCCTATATCGGATTGTTGTAAAAGATATCTTAGATTTAAATTTGAAGGAAAACTGTATCAGTTCAACTGCCTACCCTTTGGGTTGTGCACGGCTCCATTTGTATTTACTAAGATTATGAAGCCTATTGTTACACACCTTAGAAACCAAGATATTGTAATGACTCATTATTTAGATGACAGTTTGTATATTAGTAATTCAATGTACGAATGCAGAAATAATGTGAAATTGGCATGTAAATTATTTCAGAACTTAGGTTTTAGAATTAATTTTGAAAAGAGTATCTGATCCCCTTACCAGGTCATTGATTATCTGGGGTTTACATTAGATTCAAAAGATCTTTCCATCTCAGTACCTAAAGAAAAACAACATTCCACTTTAGAAAAATTAAAAAGTTTTGTATTAAAAGATCACTGCAAAATTAGAGAATTTTCACAGCTTTTAGGGTTGCTTACATCAATTTGTCCAGCTATTCCTTATGGATGGGTCTACACTAAGTTGCTAGAAAGAGAAAAATATTTAGCATTACTAAATTTTAATGAAAATTATGATGCAAAAATGATATCTTCTAAGGAGATTTATCCTGAGTTACATTGGTGGGTGGAAAACATAGAAAAAAGAAATTTAATTAAACAACATAATTTCCAATTAGAAATACATACAGATGCTTCAGGTTCAGGATGGGGTGCAGTCTGTGGTTCAAAAAAGCCTTCAGGGTCATGGTCTTCCAGAGAAATAGCATGTCATATAAATTACTTAGAATTAAAAGCAGCATTTATTGGGCTTCAATGTTTTGCTAAAAATTTTAATAATTGTGAGATACTACTTAGAGTAGATAACACAACAGCAGTAGCCAGGGGCGTGCATTCCATATAGGCTATTATGCAGAGCCTACCTTCATAAAAAATCGACAGCTAACCATAATTATTAATTACGTATTCAACAATAAACAATAAATATTCTTCAACCATTTTGTCGTCTACCTGTACTAATTCCTTACTAAAGCGCGCAACTTAGATCGTTACTGTGCAATTTAACCAATGTTAGGCTGCCGCGAGATCGCCTACTGTTTCACGCAAACTTACTCAATTTTCACTCACAGCCTACCCCCATCTGAAACCAATGCACGCCCCTGGCAGTAGCCTATATTAATAAAATGGGGGGCGTCCAATTCAAACATTTAAATGATATAGCAAGAGAGATATGGCAATGGTGTGAAAATAGAAACATATGGATTTCCGCATCATACATAAACTCTAAAGATAATTTTGAGGCAGATGCGGAGTCTAGAAAGGTTAATATTAAATGGGAACTTTCGCAAACGGTCTTTCAAAAAATTGAAAAAGCATTTGGCAAACCAGAAGTTGATTTATTCGCATCCAGAATAAATAACAAATGTAAGAGATTTGTGTCGTGGAAGAGGGACCCTCAAGCCATGTCAGTTGACGCTTTCACCCTAAATTGGCACAGACATTTTTTCTATGCGTTTCCACCTTTTTCTCTAGTCTTAAAATGCATCCAAAAGATCCACACTGATAAAGCAAAAGGCATCTTGGTGTTTCCCTATTGGCCCTCTCAGCCATGGTTCCCACTAATTGAGCCACTTTTAGTAGAAAAATTACTAATTTTCGAACCTAATGAGTTTCTATTAACATCTCCTTACAAGAAAACACACCCACTTCACCACCAGCTTACCCTGGCTGCAGGACTGTTATCAGCGAGGCATTCTTGAAACGTGGTATCCCATCTTCTTCGCTTCACATCATGATAAACTCTCTGTCCAGTAACACAATTAAACAATATAACTGTGCATTAAAATTATGGTGGAAATTTTGCTATACTCAAAATATAGACCCTTATCAGGGATCAATACCATTTATTATAAAGTTTCTAACTAATTGTTTGGAAAAGGGGGCATCATATGGATCAATAAATACGTCCAGGTCAGCATTATCCCTTATAATGGGACCAAGAATTTTCACAGATGACCGTGTTAAACGTTTTTTAAAAGGAGTATTTAGACTCAAGCCACCTACACCGAAATACAATGTTACCTGGATGGGTTAACCAATGGGTTAAAATACGGTTGTAATTGCTTAATATCATTTTTATCAGGCCATCCCTCTCTAATATACAATAATACTCTACTTAACAGCGGATCCCGTAAGGTTTGTCGTTTAATATTATTAGAATCGAGTAATAACTCGTCTTGTGCGAAGTGTAAATAGGTTTGTTCGGGCGGGTCGAGCGATGAGTCATTCTGCAACATATCCGCAGAGCGCGCAACCACCGGTAGCCGCGACAGGTCGTCCGCTCCGTTCAGTTTTGTATTTACGTATTCTATGTCGTAGCTATATGCTGATAAGATGACTGCCCAACGCTGCATACGACTCGCGGCCATAGCTGGAATTCCGTGTTTAGGCCCGAAAATACTCACCAACGGTTTATGATCCGTTCTGAGCGTAAAACGCCTACCATATAAATATTGGTGTAATTTTTGTAAACAAAATACTATAGCCAAAGCTTCCCGATCGATCTGTGAGTAATGTTTCTCCGCATCTGTGAGCGCGCGCGACACGTATACGACCGGCCGCTCTGGGCCGCCCCCCCGCGCCCGCTGAGTGAGCACCCCGCCGATGCCTTTCGAGCTAGCATCACAAGTTAAAGTTAAGGGTTTATCTGCATCGTAGTGAGCTAGCACTTCCGCGCTTGTCAAAATCTTTTTTATTTTATTGAACGCAATTTCACAATCCTTAGACCATCTCCAAGTTACACCTTTTCTAAGTAACTTATAGAGAGGAAATAAAATTGCGCTTATGTTTTTTACAAATTTAGCATAAAAGTTTACTAAACCCAGAAACGATCTTAGTTGCGATAAGTCCTCGGGCCGTGGAATTCGGACGATGGCCGCCACTTTGTCATGGTCGACCTTTACCCCCTCCTTGGAAATTATGTATCCTAAATATTTTACTTCATCTACCAAAAATGAGCATTTACTTTTCTTTAGTTGCATACCATTATTTGACAATCTATTTAAAACTTTTTCTAAGATAGCTAGATGTTTCGAATGACCCCCTTTAGTGGCTATTATTACATCATCCAAAAATACCTCTACTCCCGGAATATCACTCAAAAGATTAGACATAATACGTTGAAATATGCCAGGACTAGAAGAAAGCCCAAATACCAACCTGTTATATTTAAATAAGCCCCTATGAGTATTAATAACAGTAAGGTTTTTCGAATCGTCTAATTCTATCTGATTATACGCCTGTGACAAATCAATTTTAGAAAATAACTGAGCTCCATTTAGACTTACTAATAAATCTTCTATTTTGGGTAAAGGATACCTATCGACCAGCAAGACGGGATTTAACGTAACCTTGTAATCCGCACAAATACGTAATCCCCCATCAGCCTTACGTACCGGTACCAATGGCGTAGCCCAGTCTGAAGCCTCGACCGGCTCAATGATGCCATCGCGCAACATACAGTCCAGCTCCGCGTCCACCTGGTGCTTGAGCGCGTAGGGGAGCGGCCGCGCGCGGTGGAACACGGGCGTGGCCCCCTCGCGCACCCGCAGCCGAGCCTGACCGCCCGTGAACCGCCCCAATCCACCGCTGAACAACTCCTTATGCCTGTCAATTAACATTTTCAAACTATTACAATCACTTCCCTCCAAGTTATGTTTTATAATATTAATATTGTTTGTATGAAAAGGTGGAATATTAATTCCTAGCTCAGACTACCAATGTCTACCTAGCAATGAAGTAGTGCCTCCATCGATAACAAATAATTCCAATCTTTTAGACTTTTTATTCCACTGAACCGTTGGTTTGATTAAACCTAACGGTTTAATACAACTACCGTCGTAAAATTTAAAAATCAACTCATTTCTTTCGATATTACGGCATTTAAAAAACTTGTCATAGGTATTCTTACTAATACAAGAAACTGATGAACCCGTATCAATCTCCATTTTTAACAAAACACCATCAATAACGAGGTCCAAGCTTACCGGTCTGTAACTGCTCAAACTGAGATGGTTCAACTTCTCCTCGATGTCCTCCGGCTGGGAATCGTCATCAGACTCCTCGTTTTGGTACGAGACGTGGTTCACCCTTCTTCGGTCCGGACCTGTGCTCCTAATTGAGTTAGGGCATACCCTACGAAGATGCCCCATCTTCTTACATTTGCTACAAATGAATTTCTTGTAGCGACATTCCTCTTTGTTGTGGCCGTTATTACCGCACACCGTGCAATTTTCCGTGCTGTTATAGCCGTTAGCCTGCCAGGGCCGCGCGCGCTGCCCGCGTTCGCGCTTCGCCCTCACTGCGTGTACGACGCCCGCGTTGCCCGTAGTTCCCATTGTCGAAACTTCTACTACAGCCGCATTACGTTCCGCCGCTTCCAACGAACACGCCAACTTTACCGCACTTGTATAGTTCAAATTTTCTTCTGCGAACAGTCTTTGCCGTATGACGTCACTACCTACCCCACACACTAATTGATCACGTAAACTGTCTTCCAAGTACGCTCCGAAATCGCAATACCTAGTTAATTTCTTCAACTCCGTAATATATAGCGCAATCGACTCGCCATCTCGCTGCCGTCTCTGCCGAAAGCGATATCTTTCAGCCATGACGGAGGGTTTCGGTTGCCAATGGTCCTTTAATAACTTTACCGCCGCTTCGTACGTAATTTCCGCAGGTTTTTTAGGACTCACCAAGCTGCTTAACACCTCGTACGCTTCGTCTCCTACCGCCGTAATGAGCGTAGGTAGCCACAACTCCGTGTTCACTTTATTTACTTTGAAGTACATTTCCAGGCGTTCGACGTACAACGACCAGTTCCCTGTACTCATGTTGAATTCGTTGATTTTACCGAAAGACATATTTAATTAACCTCGTTCGCCAATAAACTATATACGGGTTTGTGGGTGTTATAGGGAGTAAAGCGTCTGTTGCGTTCTAATGATATATTTGAACTGATCTATGATTACAAAAGCATACCCTACTTTTATTATATAAAACTACCTACTTAAAACTATATTACAGTTATAATAGAAGTAAGAAGAAAAATAAATTATTTAAATTTTTTTATATCTTATTCTGTCCTTTCATTCACAACCCTGTCTTTGAACATCTACACTGTTAAACCGTGTCGGACGAGGAGAGAGTATAATTAAGAGATTAAACGAACTTACCTGTAAGTGAAGTTCAATCTTAATTATACGAAGCTCCTACGAACAGGTAAGTTCGTTTAATCTCTTAATTATTTGATGATACATAATTTCATATTATCTGTGTGTGTGTGTGTGTGTGTGTGTGTGTGTGTGTGTGTGTGAGCGTATTTGTAGTATGTGTGTGTAGTGTGCATTCATTTACTATTGCTCCTTTATCTTTCCTTCTTTTACTCAAGATTTGAAATTGGCCGTTTGATATCTACTGGCTTACCATTTTGGACAAGCGTGTGTCCCAACTCCAAACTTCATAAGCGACGTATAAGTTACGCCTAGTTATAAATGCACTGGCCTGAAGGAACAATCCATTGTTCATTGATGCAACGTTGAACGGATTTCCTGTAGGCTGTCAAGTTTGCTTCAACTATGACTATTAATAATAAATGACTATTTAAACGTGCACGTAAAAGTATTAACAATTTCATTGTATTATAATAAGAAAGTAGGTAAGTGACGACCTCCGTATCGGTTGGTCAATGTAGAAAAAAAAAATTCTATAATGTCTTGGGCCTGGGTGTTACCGTTGTTGTATCGTCGTTGTTACCGTTGTTGTTTTCTGTAACACAAGTGCTTAAGCTATTATCATAGGGTCAGAGCAATGTACTCGTATGTGATGTTGTCCAATGTTTATATTTAAATTTATTTATTTATTAAATTCTTTAAAAAGGTTCCTACTATTTGTTTTAAACTGTGTGCTGGATTTTGATTATGCTTTCTCTGTCATTTAGTTTGAAGAATCTTCTTCTGGAAGGTTTATATACAGTTTGATTCGTCATCCGATATATTCCTCTCAGAACTTATTAGAGTGATTGTTATAAATTTGTGATGCTGTGTCAATGTGAGTGTAAAGATAAATTCAAAAAGATTATTCACATCATTATTTCAGCCCATTGACATAATTATGGTTTATTTGTCACAAGTCACACACGTTAATATGTAGCAGTGAATTTTTCGAGATATCGAAGTAAGTCTATCAAAAAAAGGTTTTTGCATTTCTACCATCCACTCCGACTGTTTTGTGCTTAGCGGGTTATGCAACTTGTTACCGAAGCGCTTCCACTACTTAATACCCTACTTTCATAAAGTTTAGTCTTCAAAAGTTACGCGTAAAGTCGTAGGCAGAGCTTGTACATCATAACTCTGTAACTTATGTTCCAAACTTTTTATGGGCGATTCGTAAAACTTGGAAAACGCAAAAAATATTTTATTTCACTTGTACTAGTAAACTTGGTGGACGTAAACTTTTTCTGCGAGCTGGGAATAAAGTTTTGCATTCATAGAATACGTTGCTCGATGTGAGAAGATTGAGTTGGGACGTTTTTTGATATCGTATATCGGTTTTAGATTGCTTTATCGAAAGGTGATTAATACTTTGCATTTACCGGTACACATTAATCAGTAGTAAAGTCCATGTATCTTTGCTTGGCAAATATTGTAAATAATCTTAACACGTCGTATTTTCAACCGATTTCGACCGACGAGGTTATTAATGCGATTTTATTGTTACGCGATTTCTCCGCCAATTATGAATCGATTTTGATGATTATTTTGGTGGTCCCATATACATGTTATTGAAATTGATTTAGTTAGTTATTTTTAAGAAAATCAACAAATGTATTCCCAGATAATGTTTTGGTTCGTGGTTCTTGTATCGATTTTGATTTCCAGCCGATGAGAGTTTAAATATTTTCGTTTGCACTGACTCCAAAAGTAACTGATTAGGTACTTATGTGTTAATATTATTTTAGCTTTTTAGTGTTTAAAAGTAGTTTTTTTTAATAATTACATAAATCATCATCATTTCAGCCATAGGACGTCCACTGCTGAATATGGGCCTCTCCCAATGACTTCCAGATTGGCCGGTTGGGAGCGGCCGCGGCTCTCTGTAATTATTACTATGTCGTCTGTCTAGCTTATGGGTGGACGTCCTACGCTGCGCTTGCCGGTACGGGGCCTCAATTCCTTTATAACCTTTTAACAATTTCAGTGTATAACATTAACCTTTTAAAATGAAAAGGTTTTTAAGTTAAACAACAAATTACCCTATTCTGTAATTATTTCGTTTAAAAGTAATGGCAAGATTGTCTACAATATTTCCTAATTATTATAGAAAAACTGACTTCAGGTAAATTTTATAGCATAGATGCTACGTGGAACAAAGGTTCAGCCATGTTTCGAGATATATTTATGTCTATGAAATTGTGTAAGTTTATAAAGAAACATGGGTCGAATAATGAAAAATATAATGTTTGGCACGCCCTTACAAACTGCCTGGTCAACAGCTGATCGACTTAGACCTTTTTTTTGACCATTTTTTAGCATATTTGTTTAGTTTCTTAGACTATTTTATTAAATAACCACCACATCCTGAAATAGTAATAGTAGAACATTTATGGTACTTGTAGTTCATTAGTAAGAAGTACGTATTTGCGTGACATTTTAAATATATTAGTTTAGTGCAAGACGGAATTAAAAAGCGGGTTATGATAGGAAACAGATCAGGTTTAGCGTACTTTCTTCTTTTTCCTACTGTGTTACACATAAAGCACATGGAAATTATTCCTAAGGGAGTGCAATTGTTAATATCCATCACGGATATGGATAGATCTCGCCCCTATTTTGGCCATTCTACGTGACAGGTTATTATAGTACCTTAGTGTAGATAGTTTATAATTATTAGGGCCACTTTCACCACTTGCTGATAAGTTCCGGATAACCTATCTGGCACTTGTTTTGATAGCTAACCCATACAATTAGCTATCAAAAAAGTGCCAGATAGGTTATCTGGAACTTATCAGCAAGTGGTGAAAGGGGGCCCTTAGTATTGGTTTCCATCAATTGTATTGTAAAGTTCCTAGCCATCGATTAGAGTATTGATATTGTTTTTTTTAAATATTTTCTATCGATAGCTCAGCAACATTATACTCGGTAGGATGTCACATCGACTGCGCTCTAAGCGGCGTGCTTTGCATCCGCTTGTGTCAGACACAGTCTGTAGGTGCGGGGCGGGTAGTTAGATTGGGTGCTTATGTTTTCGGCATAAACTAGAGAGAATCATTACCGAAATTTCCGCAAAATTACGCGTAACAGCATAATTATACTACGTTAACAGACCGGAACGTATAGTGATTATGACAGGGGCTTGAAACTAACGCAATCTTGGAAACTTGTTGCATAAATTTTTGGTTCATAATTAACAATAAAGAAACCATTGATATGCCAACACGCCGTTCTGGTCGAAACCGTTTTTTTCTGGCCAGATAGTATTTATATATAGTGAACAAGCGATAAAAATATAAGGCCAAGCCACAAAAATAGCTCCCTAATAAGCTTAGAGTCTTCCTGCGTAAATCCAAGATGGCGGACGATAACTTTTGGAAGGGGTATGTACTCGATGATTACAACTGACACGCTACTTACGTACAAAACTTTACGCTCAGAAGAAAAAGTCTAAAATAATTGTAAAAAAATTATAAAATTAATGAATCTGTAACTGGATAAAATAACATTACCAATGACAATCTGAAATCGTACAATCTCAGAATGTAAAATAGCAAGCACATCAATAACTGGTAAATGGCAAGATTTATGCGGTTTCTGTCTCGGTTAATACTTTTCTTAAGTTTGGTAAGCAAATGTGGAATAATAATGAATGTGGTTCTAGCCGGTAAGTGACCATTTGTGATCGGAAATTTAGGTGCAATTTTATACTTACGGCTGAGGAGCTAGCATACCATAGGCAGTTTAAATTCGTGAGAAGGAGCATCAAACTATTCAGTGAGAGGCTATCATCGACTTAACGATCCTGATTTCTAAAATGCTTATTGTTTCCCACTGTTTTTATTTTGACGACTCCAAAGGCATCAAAAAACTCAAACGGACAGCTCCAACATACAACATGTTTAGTCTTATTATCAAACAATAGATGCACTGCATGATATCTAGCCCGTCTCTATATAAAACAGTAAAGCTACTTAATAAAGACAACAGAAGAAGACATTAAGAATACAATTAAGAATATCTGGCTGAATTCTCTACCTTTGATACATTAACGCCTTGGTCGGTTTTGTCAGGAAAATGCTCTATGCATACCAGAACCGAACCTCAGAGTGAGGTCCATAAACCCACTAAATCCTGATGGTGACCCTCTAGAGCAATGTGAGTCAGAACTAACGATTATAGGCATAATCCGCAGTCCGAGTCTCTTGCAAGCAGCGCGCACGCGGACACACGTACATCGTCATCGCGGGCCCCCTTAAGCTGTTGTCAGACACCCTCGTGTCTGTCGTTTTCAACCAATAGATTGACTATACCTTCTGTATTAAAAACGACGTAGGTTCTTCTATCTTGATTCTAGTTTTTAAAAACTAGAATCAAGATTTTTTTGTAGCACATATAATAATAATGTAATGAATCAAATGTAAACTTCATAAAAAATCATAAAATTTTAAAAATATCTGTTAGTGGTTAGTTTTTCGTTTTCCATGTTATGTTAAAAAAATGTTTAAAGTATTATTGTTGACCTAAATATACGAGTATATAACGCTGGTGGACCGAAATAAATAAATAAACCTTTGACAGAGACCGAGTAAAATGCAAGTTCACCCCGTCAATAACACGCGGCGCCGATCTTTGAGAAGGGTCTTGAGACAATACGCCGATTAATCAATTTCGATCTCTCACTGTGACATTCGACACTGGCTATGTTATAAAAATTCGGCGAAAAGCTATTATCAGTCCATATTAACATTTAGCAACATACACAGGCTGTAGCATAATCACACCCAATTTACAGCTAACAATCACTTTATATTGTGTAAAGTCTATATAAATAATAAATTATTTCTAAAATTACACTTATAGCTAGATGCTTTAAACTAAGCAAGGCTGTTACTATGGCGAATTTTAATAATTTTAAACTTCGCCATAATAACAAAAATGCTATTACTATTTTCTGAAATATTTATCATAAGTAACTTGTTGGCTCTTTTCGATTTTTTACAATTTAAACGACATAAAATAAAACCCCATGTCTAATAATTTAAGCCAACCGATTTTGCCAAGAGCTCATAATTCCACATTTTTATTCGGAGCCCGCAAGGGGGCGCTGCCATAAATATGCAGATAATAGAACGACCATAGAGTTCTCTCTTTATGAGCGCTCGGGTAGCATATAAGTTATCTGTGGACCATAGGTATTCTATGTTGTCGTTGAGTAATCGGTTCTCGATCTCGTTTCGATTAACTGATTTACATTTTGTGCGAGAAGAAATAAGTGAAGTACTAGTACCTACATGCTTCATTTCATTTGAGGTAGTTTAGTTCTTAAGAACTTGAGAACATGATGTGAGCTGACGAAAATAAACGCTCAACGTTTAACGATATGAACAAATAAACACACGATTACTTTACCATTTAGTGATCTTATTATAAAATAGTTACGTACCACCAGCACTGATGTCACTTTGTTTTTGTGATGCATCCATAGAAATAGAACAGATGCATCATGGCGGCGGAAAGTTATTCTTCTAGAGGCGGATGATTATGATGTCGTAAAATACCACCATTCTGACACAGACATCATGAAGTGATCAATTCTAATTCTAAGGCCACGATTTATTTTATTAATAACAACGAATAGTTACGCCGCGCCGCCAAGGCATAAGTCCAGCAGCAGATTTCTAGCGGTCGGTGATGATGATGTTTAAGGTTTCTTTGTTACCGTTTGAGGGTTTCGTATAAATCCTTGGAATATCTTAACCTCTGCAGGGGACATCAAATTCTTCCGCTGAAGCTGAAAAGTGAGATAGATACCTGATAGAGATAACTGAGACGTGAGGTATATGTTGAGCATTGCTACTTCCAAAATTGACTGCTCATAACTATTGGCCGGGCTCTTCTTGAGAACACCTGCGAAGCCCCTCAGGCTTAACTCACTCATCTTTCTACCGAGAGCGACAACTATATACACAAAATAGTTATTTATGGCATGTAGGCGACAAATTTAATAAGCTAAGTAATAATTTTGATTTAGACCTTTTCTGTACTAGCGTATATATATGTTTACGTAAGCGAAGTAGATAATAGTATCCTATTCTGTATATGTATTGCATAATGTGGTACTCCAAATTGTATAATTCCTTATTTGTTAAATTTACTAAATTTTGATCTGTGTGGACCTGTAAGTGGTTTTTTAGTGTTATTTTTGTATATATATTGAAAAAATGTAAGCCTTGGTCTTCCTAAAATAAATAAATGATGCTGATGATAATTAGGACCATAATATACAGGGTGTAACGAAAAGGTGAAATAAAACTTTAAGGGGTTATTCTACGGGTCAATTACATCAACTTTTTCTATGGGACCAACATCGAAATCTCAAAAAAAATTTGTCGTTTCCATACAAACTGATGCCAGCTGGTCGCGTTTTAGTATCGGAAAGTGTTTCTTTTTTTGCGAATTCGATGTTGGTCCCATAGAAAAAGTTGATGTAATTTAGCCGTAGAATAACCCCTTAAAGTTTTATTACACCTTTTATACACACTTACACTCTGTATATACAAAATCTATATCTTTATTTAAATTTTGAAAATTACGATGCTCAGTGAAGCGTGAAACATTGTATATTCCCGCAGCCCGAAGTTTTATAATTACAGAAACTCGCAAAATGACGGATGAAGCGTTTGCCGTTTTAATATTGGCGCCGTTGATTCTGTTCCTTTCCTTTGACATTCCAACAAAGGGAAATTAATTATCTACAATCTCGAAGAATCGGTATTGACAAGAATTTTTGACGAGTATTTTTTACGTAGCTACAGTTTGAAGAGTTTTGATAAGATTTTTTACTTGCCTCCATCAGAGGGTTTCTGATTTCAATAAAAGTGGACGAAATGTTAACGATTATTTTTTAAAGATTGCATTTACACCTAAATTATCTGAGTTTTATGTTAGCACTCCATATGCCAGATCAGTTGGAGTCTTGCCTAAAATTATGGGTCATGGGTCATCCCAACGGAGTAGCAAGCTGAAGTGGCAGTGGGCGGGGCACATAGCACATAAAACTGACGGCCAATGGAGCAGAAAGGTTCTAAAATAAAGGCCGCGTACCGGCAAGCGCAGCGTAGGACGTCCACTCACAAGGTGGACAGACGACCTGGTAAAGGTCGCAGGAAGACGCTAGATGCAGGCCGCTTCCAACCGGCCAATCTAGAAGTCAATGGGGGAGGCCTATGTCCTATGCCTGAAATGATGCTAAATGATTAAATACGTCATAGAATACATCAGTACTTATATGTATTTATATTATGTATGATCATTATTTATAAAAATGTGTGAGTATGTATATTATTTAATTTTTTAGTATCTATGTAATATTAAAAATTACATAATATATTAATTAAATATTTAATATATTAAATATAAAATTACTTTAAACTCTTTACCGCCTCCCCTCATAAAGTTTTTTTTTCCAACTTTCCTCTACCTGAAGGTTGTCTGGAAGAGATCGCTCTTAGCGATAAGACCGCCTAAATTGTACCATTCTAAATTTATTGTTTCTCTGTACTGTTTTTTTTTGTGTGGTGTGCAATAAAGAGTATCTATCTATCTATCAGTACGTAATGGAATTCAAATAACACAGGTTTTGTAGGGCTATGTAAATACAGATTTACAGACCTGTACTTGATAATCATCATCATCATTATTATTCCAGCCATAGGACGTCCACTGCTGAATATAGGCCTCCCCCATTGACTTCCAGATTGGCCGGTTGGAAGCACTTGATAATATCGTTATGATAAAAAAGAGCAGGTTTCCCCCTACCTAAGAATTATGAAGGTTTGATGGCAAAATCTTTAAATCAATTAGAATTGCCGCATCTTTTGACTCTCGTTGCTTTAAATAGCCAGAGGCCTGACTTACACTGTGATTTTTAAGGTTCCGTATCTCAAACTATGAAAAAGAACCCTTAAAGGACCCTTAGTTTGTTGTCTGACTGTCTGTCTGTCTGTCTGTCAAGACCCTTTTTACCAGGAACTTCGTCGCGTTATTGATAAAGGTATCAAGTTGAAGTTAAATACTAAGGTCTGTTGTCTGGAATCATTTAAACCCCTAATGATGTGGAATAATATTTTTATTTTCTAACTAAAATTATTGTAAATGCAAAAATATTTTTTCACAATTATTTTGATCATCTGAGTTTCCGCGCTTACGTGCACCATTGCAAGAAATATTGCCATTGCTCAAAGATATTGAATGACATAAAAAAAACTTAAACATACGCAAAACAAAACACCAATTGTCATGTCTTCAGAGTTAAGGAATTAACATCCCTGTATTGCCAGGTAAATAAATATATAAATACATTGCTCTGATCCTATGATAAGTAGCCTATGCATTTGTGTTACAGAAATCAGAAATACTGATGGTATCACAACACCCAGACTTGAAACAAGTATAGAAAAGTTATTTTTCTACATTAACCGACCGGGCATCGAAGGTACCAGATAGTGATTTGTTCCCGTAGTTCCCACCAGAACAAGCGAACCCAAGTCTATATAGAAAAGTTCGTTTTGGTACCTTTTATTATATAACTAGATAATGTTTTAATGTTCAATTAGAAGTGACATTAGAAGAGCAAAATAATTAACACGAAACTGTAGCCGTAAATAATTAATAACACGACCCCATTAATGATGGATGAGGGTTTCCCATTGATCTTCTATAGACACACCCTTGTCAAGTGTGAGTTCTTGTCGTAGTTAATGGTTAGCACTTTAATGCGTTTGTCCAAAATGATCAATTACCAACTTGTTTTTCCTAATCATAACTTGCCTAGCGTGCCATTTTTATGGTTCCGTTTTCAAAGGGGAAAACAGGACCCTATTACTAAGACTCCACTGTCCGTCTGTATGTCTGTCGGTATGTCACTAGGCGGTATCTCATGAACCTTGATAGCTAGCCTAGATAGTTGTAATTTTCACAGATGTATTTCTGTTGCCGCTATAACGACAAATACTGAAAACTGACCAAGTGCAAGTCAAACTCGCGCACCGAGGGTTCCGTGCAATATAGATGTAAATAGGTTCGTTATAAACAATAATAGGTTCGTTCATAGAGGAATTGAGTGTCAAAGATTGTTAATTTTTTTTTCCGAATTCGTGAAAAACTACTCTCGTGTCGTAACTAATCATTTACGGTTTTCGGAGTTTTTCTTTTACTTGTGATATGAGACATTTTTTTTTTGGCAAATCTTATGATTCTACTTAGAATTCTACTTAGAATCATAAGATTTGGGAACGGGAAGTACCTTATAGGTTTTGATTCCCTTGAGTGTTAAAATATGCGGCTTTTAAGGCCGTACCTTTTGATTGCGTTGACAATTTTAAGTATTTGATAATTATATCAACTTGATATGGGGAACGCGAAAGAAAGAAAGAGAAAGAGTCTTGACAGACAGACGGACAACAAAGTGATCCTATAAGGGTCCATTCCATTTTACCATTTAAGATACGGAATCCTAAAAATTATAATAGAATTATTTAACATATTTGTACAACATTTACATATTTGTAAAAAAACACTCCGAATATGTAATTGAATGGCCTACGTTCGATTCAGAAAAATAAGTTATTTCAATTGGCTCGTGTTTTCAAATTGGGTGTACCATATAATTTCGTATTCACAACCTGTAGTAATGTTACTAGTTTATTGTGTCCTATAATTATCTCTGGTACAGTCACCATCAAAAGTAGCGAATCAAAAATTATTTACACATATGATAGACCAGTGTATAATGTGTGAAATCGCTAACCTTTAAAAGTAATAATTCAAAAAGTAATTTTCAAAACTACTGACCTTCTCAATGCCACAATGACATGGACTCCTTATTTGACTTTTGCGTAGTCATTTTCTTAGACAATTCTGATGGGTCTAGAAATCTACCTTTTACTGCAGAATTTGAATGTCATAATATTATTATGCACATCAGCAAATGGTATCAAATTTATTTCGCAGAAAAACTTTTGGTATTCACTCATTTATCAGACATTCAAAACTCATAATTTTGTATGCCAGAATCTTTATTAGGCATAAATTTAATAACAAAAATGCAGAACTATCATATCTCAGAAAGTCAAGATTCAGAATCATACTTTGGCATACATTTCATATCCATAATAAGTGCATGTAATATTACCTAATAAAACAGTTATTGTGAACCGATATGGTTTTAATTTCCTGTGTATCGCAAGCAATCCTATGTAAGCAATACTAGCATACACCAAACACCATGCATGGCAAGGTAAACATGCAGTATGCAAGTAATCTTACAGCATGCAAGCAAGCATGCAGCATGCAAGCAAGCATGCAGCATGCAAGCAAGCACGCAGCATGCATGCAAGTATGCAGTATGCAAGCAATCATGCGTGCAGCATACAACAGCTTGCGTGCAAGCGGCATGCACAGCAAACATGCAGCATGCAAGAAAGCGTGCAGCATGAAAGCAAACATGCAATATGCGCATGCATAGTTTCTGTCACGGCTCCGGCGCTGCGGGGTTCTGGCGGTCTCACGCGAGCTTAACGTTGTAGAAGGTTTTTGCTTACCTCAGCTTTGACATGCTTAGCTGCAGTGGCGCGCTTAAAAACCACCTGCTCCTCAGCTTACGGGCCGCCTCGCCCCTCCGCGCCTACGTGGGTTAGAATAACACTCTAGGGGTAAGGCAGACAAGACGGCGTGGTGTCGGTTTTGCATAATAATTCATAATTATTTATTTGCTTACCGATCCGTTTCTGTCACTGATTCGTTTGCACCGATTTGTTTCTTTCACTGACTTTTGTAACACAACATATTGTCTTTTTAGGACAATGTCTTAATTTTTAGGGTTAATATTGTAGAGCGGATTAATTTATTTATACAAACTTTATTGCACAAATAAAAATATTACAAAAGGTGGACTTAATGCCATTGTGCATTTTCTGCCAGTCGACTATTAGGCTAAACAGAATAGAGCATTTTAGTCGAGGTAGTCTTGTATGACGTTATTGGAGTTGTTCTTATTGATGAACACTTTGGCTGCCTTTAATATTGAGAAATAAATAAACACCCTGTTTATCCACCATCAGACGTGTCATTAATTATTATAAGGCGGCGGTCGCTGTTAATTATTTTGCTCTTCCCTTAATAACGATCTAGTAGGCTGTTTGAATATCATCTAACTTCGTTGCGTAACAAAATATTAATCACGAGAATTTGCTAATGTTACTAATGGTGGTGGGAACAGTATTAAGGTTACTCATGATCTACTGGTAATAACTAGATTGTTTCGTAATTATAGTCAGCTTTATAATAAGGTAAGTTATACTGTCTCAAAGTTTCGCTATCAATATAACTTATCTTACTTGTTCATAAGTGGGGGTTAATAGAGTCACCGGTCTGTGATTGTGGTGCCTCAGATGTGGTGCCTGGGGCACATCGCTAACGATTGCCAGCTGTACTGTTTTCCTGGTGGGCTGCGGGAACTTAATCTTTTCACCCCAGCCGCTGAGGACTGATTACGCCAACCAGCACTCGACATTTAAACTAGGCTTAAAGCAGCTAAGTAAATGCCATACGATTCAAGGGAATGTTTAGGGTTATTTAAAGGTCAATTATTGCGTCAAGAATTATTTTAACAATACTTTAGTTAATTGAAAAATTCTTGTCTTTGAGAACTTTGATATGGAATCACTATTTTTTAGGATTTGCATCAGATTTATGAAAATGCTATCAGAGCGCTCATAGAAATAGTACTTTGGCTATTTCAGACCGATATTTCTTGGAATCGGTTTATAAACGGATAAGTAGAAGTAGTTTCCAGCATAAACATTCTAATTTACATAAGTAATCTCAAAAACTGGGTACGAATTTCTAGAAAATTCTTCGATTCTTAGGATTTCGTATGTGAAATGAAATTCGTATTCTATTTCTTTAATAATACGTCTCCCTTACTTTGTTGATCCCATCTACACCTATTTGGTATCTGGCGGGAAAATTTATTTACTAAGTCCAGTAAGGTATTTTCTAGTGTATATATTTATTTATTTATTTATAAAATCAACTGTATTTGCGCTATGTACAGACAACAGCACGTCAACTTACCACAAAACGTCCAATTTCCTCAATTGATATTGATCTCTATATCTTGGACTTAAAGTTGAAAATCGGTTCAATGACCTAAAACTTTTTGGGTAGGTTGATACTATAGTATGTACAGTATGGCAAATGGTTTAAAGATTTAGTAAGTACGTCACTTAGTAAAACTTTATACCATTTGCCAAAATTTTATAAAGATGTCAGAATTGCTAGTTGAGTGGGTTCCGTACAAATTTCCGTACAATTTTCGTCAAAAAATCTGTTCTCCTGTACATCCCAACTATAATGTAAGTTTGTACCCAGAATATTGAGAGATTTCACTATTTTATTTTATGACCATACACTTTTTAAAGGGTTTCCCGTCATCGATTTAGAATCTAATTGGCTGTGGCATGCGGAGAGGCAGACGCACATGAGTGTGATCCTAAAGGGGTTTCGGTTTTTATTCGTGCGTACGGAACCCTAAAATATTTTATATATATTATAATATTATCTCAGTTTACAAAAACTTGAATTGTAATGTGATTGGAATCGCTTTTTAAGTGCATAATGTACTTGTGCCGTGTGGGGACGGCCGTAAAGTATACACTTCCCCATCGCCAGCAGGAGACGTATCGTAAGAGGCGACTAATTCCTATTGTACTAGATGGGCAGCAGCGTCTGCGTGCGAAATATTATAAAAACTGCGCTCGTCAACCCGCCTGCCAAGCATGGCGGTATTGGCAATCCGCCCCCCCCCCATAATAAGTCTTCGGGGAAGACCTTTGTTCAGCAGTGGACGCGTGAATGAAATGATGATGATGACACTATGGTGTTATAAAGTTAAGATACTATAAAGAGTTCAACTAATCCCCTTTAAATAGTAAATAAATTAAAATATTATAATCTATGTATGAATTTACACATTCGTGTATCTATAGTAACCGCAATCATTTTGTGTCATTCACTTGAATGTAAAACAGAATGTCTCAGTATATTTCGGATTTTCACAAGTTTATGTAACAGCTATTGGAAACTAATACTGGACTATTATATATCAGACATTACTCCAATTAGATACGTTCACGTATGGTCAAGATAAAATCGAGTGTGGCTATGAAAGACGCGGGAGAGGTCACTTTACTATTAATCATTCATTTCAACCGTCAGACGTCACTGACACAAGACGTGGATAGTCTCCAGCGGAAACGAGTTATATCGGCCCCAAATTGATCCTTGCAAACTTAAAGTAAACAATCACTAAACGCTAGTTTACAATAATTTTATCTAGAAAAAAAGAAATGCTCAAGTCGAACGAAGTCGCAGGAAAAAACTAGTCTTCTATATGAAAAAAAATGAAAGTTTGTATAATTTCCTGTGTTGATCCTAAACCATTCATCCGATTGCGATGAAATTTTTGTTCGCAAGCCAGGAAATGTTTCTGAATTGAATTGAAGACCACGCGAACGAAGTCACGGGCAACAGCTAGTAACTTATAAAAAATATTGTGTCTATCAACATTTCCAATTATCATGGTCTCGAAGTAAAAATCAACATGCATGTGTTGTAACACATGCATGTTGATTTTTAAGGTACCAGAACATAAAATTTACCAAACTCGTGTCCCAAAGACAAAAGACATGCAAAAAATGATCCTTCGTCGACCTGCCATGATAGCGGTCTAATGAAATACGCGAAGGTTTTAGTTGGTATACTTGAGTGAGTGGAGTGAAGCGAAGCGAGAGTTCCTGACCTTTTAATTGCAGTTGCAGATGACTTTTAATTTTGATTATGCCCTAAGACATAATGGATACTACCTTCTGTAGGCAACTATTACTTATGGGAAAGATCGCTAAGAAAAGGCATGTTGGTTACAAAACGAAGTCGTGGCTCCGCAACATCAAAAATGGACAGTAAGAAAGGCTGCAGCCCAATTATTCTACCTCGCAAAAAGATGGAACTAGTCCATAAGTAACCAATCTTTAATTAATAGAGAGGCACAAGTAAGAAGAAAATTATGTGATTGTAAACGTTAATTAAATAAAGTAACTACATTCGACAAGACATCACGACCGTCTGGTTTAGTGGTTCGTGCTTTGGACAACAAACCCAGGTGGTTGTGTTTTTAAAGAAGGAAGAAGGTTTGTGTGATCGAAACAAGTATTAGTACCAAAGTCATGGCTACTAAATGTATTTAGTTTTTTTTTATCCGTTTCATGTCGCCATAGTACAAGCTTTGTTTAGTTTTAGGCTAGACAATTAGGTGATTGTTGTAAAATGTATTCAGACATTGATGTTTTGTTACTTATAAGTGGAAACCTTGTTAGACTGTGCAATAATTGCAATGCCTCACTTTAATTAATTTTTAAAAAGGGGGGATTGATGCTGAGACATAAATCTCATATTTAGTGGCCCATCTACTAAGCACATGAGGCTTTGATGTAATCAGTCAAGTAATATAGGCTTGAGAGCATATATTCACATCCTCAGGTACAAGTATAGAGCACTTATGACAGATACATGAGACTCTGAACACGCCCCTGGGATTAACATAACTTGCCGGAAACCTATTTGCTTATAACTGAAAGTGATAGTTCATATTGTGTTAATAATTTATGATGTCAATGAGTGCCTGACTGAGAACTAGTGTAAAATAGTAAAGTCTAAAATTATACAGGGTGAATCACTATCAGTTTTTTTATTATCAGCCTTTGGAAGTCCACTGCTACTCGTAAATGTAGGCTTTAGGAAACGTACTGGGTCGTTAGTCCACCGGGTGGAAGGATGTCCACATTGCGTCTTCCAGTTCATGGTCACCACTTAGGAATTTTCTTTCCCCAATATAAAAAATATATAAAAAATTCAGAACTTTGTAGGCGAGTTAATGTATAACTATGCTGAATTACAGCTTTTGAGAATGTACCAAGAGTCTCTGAGTTATACCTAAAGAATTTATTGTTTTACTACGAAACAATAAAATAAGTTATCTTATCACTTAAACCAGTATCATCTAGAAAATCTTTAAGGAGCTTCAATCAAAATACAGGATGTGGTATTAAACAATAGCCAAAATTAAGGAGGAAAATTTCCCATGGAAAAAAAAATTTGTATTGGTTTTTTCTATGGGGTTAATATTAAAATTAAGATTTTTGGTTCTGTTTCTCCCTACAAAGTAACGCACTACCTCGATGATGTTAACCTTGTTACCACATATTCTATACATCATAGTGACCCTTGTTCTATGTTGTTCTTGTCCTTGTTCTACAAAAAGTTATGCATATATTTTTGTTTTTTTTATACAAATGCAATAGGCTGTTTCGCAATCGCATACGTTCAGAAATAATAGTTTTAATTGATAGCTCGTATAATCTCGCTTTAGAAAATATAGACTGGTTAGCTCATTCGTTACTTGCAATTGCATTACCTTGACGCGCGAAAACAGTCAGTTTCTGCACGGCTTGCCACGGGCTAAAGCATGCATGAACTGCACAGCATGCCACACCAAGAACAATATTACATTTATTAATACTTATATTTTTTACAAAAAATATTTTAATTTTCGTACGGCGGTGCACACACGGTACACACATTGGCCTTCATGGACCAACAAACTTTATTTTTATTTCGATTTCTATTTCTGGCAAGAAATGCGAAAATGTAAACAAACAAACTAATAATCAAATAACGTCTCACCAAATCTCTCACCCTAAACGCATTACCTTTCGTTCCATCGTTGGTAAAAAGCGTGTAAAAAAACAATAGATTTATCAGAAAACTACACTTAAAAGTCAAAGCGCGCAAACATTAAACTCGTATGCATCGAAACTTGGCTGAAATAAAAGCATTCCGTTCACCTGTCCACACCATTTCCGTTGCTAAAAAATACTGGCACAATCGGAACTCGGCAAATTCACGGGTGAAATTTATTGCCATCCCCATATTTTACGAGAAACGAGCACACGTTTGGCTTATCGGTAGGACTCTTCCTAACCTCTCATAACTTATGAGGCCCGAGATCTTTTTTTAAATGTGACTCTCTTTGTAACGCCCTTCGCCAAAAGTTTTTTTGCGTTGAATAAAAGGGTGGAAGCAACCAAGGATTGCAATTTTTTATGCAAATAAAGTGTCGGTGGTAATTTTGGGGCGTAATCCGGTTTGAAAATAACGCTTTTTCACTGTTTGTTATTTTTTTTCTGTTTTAGCAATCTGTTTGAGGTGAAGAATAAAAGATTGGAGCGAAAACATTAAAATGGTAATATTTTTAAAACCTTATTAATTCCTTCGTTTGACAAATATTATTGGTCGTTTACGAAATGCTTAAAATACGACTGATTTTGGAGCTCAAATAAAACAGTTTTTACTATGTAATGCAGCGAACGTCAAAATATCAAAAAAATCTTAATACTAATCGACAGATTAGAAGTAATTTTGAAGTTGTAAAATATTTTTATATTTTTTTTACAGTCTCTTTTTAAAGTTGCTGCGTTTGAGCACCAGAATCTGCCTTTAGATTATATGTATTACAAAAAACAACGTTGTTGATTAAAATCGTTTTCCAAATTACTAATTCCTAGAGGTTCTTTACAAAGACAGCGGAGTTTCTGTTTTCTTTTAACTGGAAAAAGACGCATTCGATCAATGAAATTTAATAAATTACTTTTAAAACCTTTTTCTTACAAATCGATACTTACTTAACATTCCAAAGCAATTTCTAGATTAAATTACATTTTCTGAATAATGAAGCCAAAACTAAATTAAAGTGCTTCAAGAAATTCAATAATAACTAATTTAAGTATCTTTAAAATTCAAGTTATCTGTTTTATTACTAAAGTTATTTAGTTATTAATTGAATCTTCGAAACATGAACACTAAATAATTAAAAAGATTATGAATTCAGTATGCTTGATAACTGTTAAGGGCATCCGATGCATGAAGCATGATTGATTTTTGTTTTTGAACTTCGTACGAAAAAAGGCATTTAAGTTTTACGTGTAAAACTGTGTGTCTCTTTAACTGTGAATTTGTGTGCATGTCTATGGCATCGTACCTGTCAAATGGATGAACAAATTATCAAGAAGTTTTATGTTTGAAAGGTGACGTGATTGAGAGTTTTCTTGGTTAAGAACGAAGAAAGTCTGTTAAGCCGTTCGAAGATTATCAGGGTTTTTCTAGTCGATGTAGAGACGAGACCAACATTCACATCGATTTGAAAGGTACTTTAGACTAAATAAATACATTTTTAATGAGTTTAATTTGTTGTGTAAAGTGGTCCTATGGTATCTGCTTGTATTGTAATTTATGATCTATAAATAGGTATGTTCCATTATTTTGCATTACTTTGTAGTTTTTAATCAATTCTGTCTTGTCTAACTTATTAAGCAATGTCATGATTTCAAGTTACTTATCATGCACACTTTAAACGTTGTTATTGTTTATTGGCTTGAAATAATTGTGCAATAATTCGTTTTTTTTTTCGTTTAATTTAGAACTGATATTTTTGGAATTTTTGGAATATTGAGTACATTTATAATATTGTAATTTAAAAATTAATTATTTGTAAAGTCTGTTTATCCTTACTTGTCTTATTGCTAAACAAAAATGGCGGACGGACGTCTATAAGCAGCCATATAGGGATAGGGTTGGGAGCCATTGAATGAAATAGTGATATCATAGCATAAAAAATCTAAGTAAGTACCTCATCATTAAACCGATTTTCAACTTTAAGTCAAACATGTAGAGATCAATATCAATTGATAAAATTTGACGTTTTGTGGTATGGTGACGAGCTGGTGTCTGTACTTGCTAAAACGTTGTACTGTGTAGAAAATTAGTTAGAAAATAAATTAAAATAAGCAAAAATTAACCTTATTTTATCATGAAAACTAAAAACGATGATACGATCAAAAATGTGGTGATTCGTGTATTTCAAGATCTTCCTTAAATAGAAATTACTTATACGTAGTAATAACTCAGTTTATAACTTTTTATAAATAACATGGTTGATGTTAGATACTCATTTACAAAACAGGTTGCAGTACACCGATCTTTTTACATTCATAATGATGTCGTTCGATTTTGTGTAAAATCTCATAGAAATTTTTATTTTATTTTATTTTTATTTAATTTTATTTTATTGGTATACACAACAGGTAACAATCCTAAGGGTATTAGGCAAACAATTTAAGAACTTAGATCTAGATTGTAACCTAAAAACATGTACACACAGCATGACCAACTTAAGTAAACACTATGCTTCTAACAATTCAATTCCAAAATTGTGCAACTAAAGACAGTTTATCAAGTGTTATTTCATAAAATTCTATTATGTAATTGCAAAAAAAACAAAATTTATAAATATTAGCAGTTTTCAGTGAACAAATTATATTCTACGTGTTTCCTTTATAATATAAGATATTTATACAAGAATACCTACATAGTGAGATCAAGTCAGTAACACGTGTTTTTGCTATGACCGTTGTTTGTTTACTAAATAGGACAAGTAAGGATAAACGGACTGTAAATGCCTTTAGAATGTAGAATTTCATGACCTGATTCTAGTATTTTTATTTATTTTTGAAGCATTAAAATTCTAAATAGCTTTCTAAATTACATAATTCGTTTTAAAATACTGTTAGAATGTTCTAACAAAGATACTTTTGAGAAATCACTGAATTTTTACTAGCAGTAACAGGAGAACAACGACCTCCGTAGCCGAGAAGCGAGCATACCGGACTTGGTGTCGCTATCTCTGAGATAGCGACACCAAGATGTAAAAAAATAACTTTTCTATATTGTCTCGGGTCTGGGTGTTGTGGTACCGTCGTTGTTTCTGATTTCTGTAACACAAGTGCTTCAGCTACTTATCGTAGGATCAGAGCAATGTATGTGATGTTGTCAAATATTTATTTATTTATTATTTATTTATTATTGACTGTTCCCCGTAATTTTATTACCTGTTTTTAAATAGATTGGAACTAAACGGAAACTGATTATGACAGATTTAAATCTACGTAATGTACGGCAGGTCAACCTACCGAATAAGTTAAAGGTCATTGAACTAGTTTTCAGATTTAAATCTACGTAATGTACGGCAGGTCAACCTACCGAATAAGTTAAAGGTCATTGAACTAGTTTTCAGATTTAAGTCCAACACGTAGATAATTATATCAATTGATGAGCTGCTGTCCGTTTTCTGCGGCATAAACGTCCGGATCTTTTTAACCGACTTCAAAAAAAGGAGGAGGTTCTCAATTCGGTGGTGTTTTTTTTTTTCAATAAAAATTTGGAAGTTTTATTTTTTTGTAGCTTCAAAGGAGTATATGGTTTTAATTACAACTCGATACCTCCACGTGTTCTACGACAACAAAGTGATCCTATTTAAATTGAAATCTTAAAAAAAAAAACTTTTTTATAGTTTTGGCGGAAATTTTAATAAAATTAAAATAATGACCAGTATTTTGTTGTTGAGACATTGTCCGCTCTATCCACGCCACTGCGTGTAACAGGTCTTCGCGTGTCTTATACACGGGACATCTATGAAGGTGGCCAATAGTTTGAGGGAGACATTGTAATCGCATTTTCCATTGATACCACAAGTGAAGCATTAATTTCTTACATACCGCTGATCAAGCATTATGTATGAAAAAGTTAAATTTTTAGAATTTTTAGAATAGTATATAGGTCTTACAATTAGTTTAAAGTTCAGCCCATTTAGCCAGTATAATATAAATACAATAGCATGCAAATATATAACATAATTATAAGATTCATTACATGTAAATTAATTTTATAAGAATTTTTAATTTTTACATGTTTTATTTATTAGTACAATTCCATTCAATGTTACAAACTATTATCATTTTTTATTGTTAATATTGTTTGTTTATATAAACATATATTTAGAGATTGTAATGTTGTTCACGTACAAACAATGGTTGTCTTTGAGCACCAGAGTCAGCTATCACAAAATTTTTCTTATTTTTAGTTACACCAGTATAGAACTGCAAATTGCATCTCTCAAAATATCCGTAGTCTCACACACAAAAACGCGTACCTATATTCAAATTTCAGGCGTGCGTAAGCCCCGCTTTCATTATAACAGAGAAAACACAAGAAAATACAAGCCCCGAAATTTCACTCTGAATATTCTCAGCAAACGCTAGGAGTGACGAAATTTCTGTAATTATAGTCGCGAGCCGCTATCTGATGCTGCAAAGGTCATATCTCACTAGGGTTCCTCGGCAGTAACGAGAAAATACGTAACATTGGCAACAATTGACTGTTTTATACAAGGGATTACATTTCATTTAAAGGAGATTCTACTGCTCAAATCTTTGAGGTTCCGGTTTCGATTCCTGATCGAGGCGATGTAGAAAACGATTTTTATATGTTGTCTCAGGTCAGAGTGTTGTGGTACCATCGTTGTTTCTGATTTCTATAAGACAAGTGCTTCAATTACTTATCTAAGGATCAGAGAAATGTATGATTATGATGTTGTCTAATACAAAAAAAAACTTTTAATTTTTAACACAGAAACTAAAAAGTCTAGAAAGCCTTAATTTTGCAGATGTATACTTATTGAGAGGACATCGAATAAGGAGGTAATACCCAAAACTACTTAACCGATTTTAATGATATAATGGGACTTACTGTAACTATGCTATTGACGGCAGCATATTGGTATGACATATCATATAGATACCTATATATTACTACTAGTACTAGTCTCTGAGCTATCTCACGGACAGACACGTTCGTTATTACTACAGAACCCTAAAAAATAAGCACAGCACAATTCAGCCTAAGAACTATTTAGGTTCAGATGATGATTATTTTCTGTAGAACAAGGTATAGGATATTTTTAAGTAGATAAAAAAGACGGAACTTGTATTATGGAATGACATCACCTAATTAGTTGAAACCATAGCTATAACATAGTAGCAGTAGCAGTCAGGTTAATTGTATATTGTGTAAAATTTCCATATTTAATAGACTTTAGGTTCTATGTTCGGCAGTACGTTAAAAAAAACTTTTTTTGATCGAAAAGGTACCGGAGGTCTTCAATAATTGCAAAAAACTTCTTCAAAACATAATTTAGTTTATAACCGTTTTTACAGTACGAGTATTTAATAAAAATATACTAAATAGCAATAATACGTGACGCTTGTGTTTGGCGCGGTGTTAAAGAGGCGAGTGTCGCTCGCAGGTCGGGGTGAGGTTGCCACGGCTGGCGATTTCTCAAGGATAACGGTTTTCTGTGTCCGTGTTTGGCGTTACTCCTGAGGTGGAAGTTTTGGAGTTGGTGTAAAATAAAAACATATATTTCTCTATGGTTGGCAGTGCTGATACTTACTTTATAATAGATTAGGTTATGTTAGTCAATATTATTTTTTTGCTTTTTAAGTCGGTTTCTATTTTTGAAATTTCTAGTAAATGGGATCAATTATTTGTCTGTGTAAATAAATATTAAATAGGTACTCATGTCTATGAGGGCATATGAGGGCTATGCTTGGTGTTTCCTTGCGAGATCGAATCAGAAATGAGGATATCCGTAAACGAACAAAAGTCGCTGACATAGCCCAACGGATTAGCAAGCTGAAGTGGCAGTGGGCGGGGCACATAGCACTTAGAACTGACGGCCGATGGGGCAGAAAGGTTCTAGAATGGAGGCCGCGTACCGGCAAGCGCAGCGTAGGACGTCCACTCACAAGGTGGTCAGACGACCTGGTAAGTGTCGCAGGAAGACGCTGGATGCAGGCCACTTCCAACCGGCCAATCTGGAAGTCAATGGTCCGTGGCCTATGTACAGCAGTGGACGTCCTATGGCTGAAATGATGATAATTACTCATGTCTGCAATCCCTTGAAACAGTAATGTAAAAACAAACTCCTCAATTCACGCAATGAAAAGATACGACTGTTTATTATTTCAAGGAAAATAATAATAAGGAAAATAACGACTGTTTATGTCGCATTTTTACCTTGTTTATGCGGAACCCTCGGTACGCGAGTCCTACTCGCCCTTGGCCGGTTTTTTTTAAATAATATTAGTTAGCTTTCTGCTGGAGAATAATTCTATACTGCTCAAATATCATCAGATATCGAATATTTTATAAAACTATGGGGATACAAAAGTATTGACTTATTGTATAAAACAATAACTTTTACTTTGGAACCAACATCAATATTTCAAACAAAAAAAAATGACATACGTATTCATCATCAGCTTTAGTCCAAAGTCGAAGTTTTAGTCGAAATCTTTACAAATTTTTGAGATTTCGATGTTGCAGCCATAGTAAATATTATTGCATGTACGTTACGACCATTTCATAAATGTTTGTCTCACTATGGTTTAAAATAATACGATATCTAATATCTCACGTTATAATAATAAAAATTAAAAATTTGTTTCGAATCTGGTAGTAGAGGTCAAATGAAAACACTGGCCAATTGTGCGTATTTATTTTGCGTGCCACTGAACCGTAGTTTTAAGTTTAACAGGACCTAAAAAATTAAGATAATTGGCGTACAAGAGCGACAGGCATAATTTGCAAATGTTTTTTTATAACGTTTTCATAAGTGTAACAGTTCATTATCGATAATTTGCTAGTGCACGGTTTTCAAGCCTACTTTACTACTGCAGTTTATCTTAGAAAACATCTTTGAAATATGACAGAGGTAAAAATATAAAAAATACTCGTATAAACCAGTAATAAAAACATTTTAGATCACTGATAGCATACAAAAACAAAAGAATCTGTATGACAGAATACTTACCCTCTGCAGAACCCTATAAAATGACACTTCGCAAAGTATGACGTCACTGTCATGAAGTTGCGTGTCGGGAAGATAGTGTGGCGTGATATTGATAAAAAATATAATCAGCCCGAAGAAGTACCACGCGCTAGCAGACACTGTCTGAATGAATCTCAATGACTTTGCAAATTCTCTAATAGTATATAAGATTTCAAGCGGCGACACATTAAACAAATCAAGGCTGGAGTCGAAACAGCTATGACCAGTTTAGTAAAATACTTCCTCATTTGCGCGTGTCTTGTAGTGAACAATGAAGCGTCTCGAATACTTGCCGTATTCCCCACTCCGTCTATCAGTCATCAAGTAGTATTTAGGCCTTTAATAATGGAACTAGTAAAACGAGGCCACGAAGTGGTACTCATAACAACAGACCCAGTCTTCAAAAATGGAGGAGCGCCAGCTAATCTGACTGAAATTGACGTTCACGATCTTTCATATGAAAAGTGGAGAAAGGAATTTCTAACAACAACAGTTACATCTGGTAATAAAAATGACATAATGGACCAAATGTCAGTAATGATGAAGGTAATGCTCAAAGTGTTTGAGGCGCAAATGTCTGTTAATGAAATTCAGAGCATAATAAAGGATAAATCTCAGAAGTTCGATCTGTTGTTATTGGAAGCCTTTTTTACCCCACTGCTGGGGTTATCTCATATGTATAAAGCGCCTGTAATACAGGTCAGCTCCTTTGGTTCAGTTGAAGATAATTTAAAAACTGTTGGGGCGGTATCCCACCCTCTTTTATATCCGACGTGTTTACATCAGAGAGTTTATGATCTCACTGCGTGGGAAAAAATTACCGAACTTTATAACCACTACAATGCAGAAAGGACTTTTGAGGAATACTTTAAAATGTTCGATAAAAAGCTATCGAAGATATTTGGAGAAGAAATACCACCTATGGAGGAGTTAAAAAATAATGTGGATTTGTTGTTTCTGAATGTCCATTCTATTTGGGAAAGAAACCGACCGGTACCGCCTAATGTGATTTTTATGGGGGGAGTGCATCAAAAACCTGAGAAGGAGTTACCCAAGGTATGTATACTATAAAAACAATGTTCAAGACAAATTTAAAAAATTGCCATTACTATCATTATTGCAAAATAAATCGTAATTTTATTTCCTTAATGTTAGTTATCATGATCGTTAAAATTTTGCATAACTATAACAAGTTATTTACTAGATTAACACGAAATTTAAATAATTGCAATGTAATGCTACCTAGGCGTAATGATTTATCTGATAATAAAATATTTGAAATACACCATGACAGAGCGATTACTATGATCTCGTATAGCAGTTTTATTTCAGTCTTGTATTGTTTCTTCTGTATAAAGTTTGATGTTAAAATAACACTGCTTAAGTTCTGTTTAGCGCTTATAGTAGAGGTACAAAAGTCTTACACTCATAGGATCTTGTATTTGAATCCCAGAATATAATAACTTTTGATTATTTACACATTTGATCATTTTCACTATTGACCTATGTACACTTTTATACCAATTACTCAGCAGAGAAATACCACCAACTCAGAAAGGAAATAGCAATAATAGAAATGGTCTTAGTTTAAATGGCTTTTACTTCTAGGTATCCTTACTTTAACCTTAACCTTACTTTCGCCAGATTTTATGATCGTTGTGAAGCTAATAAATAAAATAAACTATAAACTTTTTTTTCAGGATCTTAAAACATTCCTGGATTCCTCTAAGCATGGTGTCATATATATCAGTTTTGGTACAAACGTAGAACCGGCTCTGTTGCCACCAGAAAAAATACAGGCAATAATAAATGCAGTTTCAAAATTACCCTACGATGTGCTGTGGAAATGGAATAAAGATGAATTGCCTGGAAGAACACCCAATATTAACATATCAAAATGGTTGCCACAGTCAGATCTTTTACGTAAGTAGATTTATTGATAATTTATTTAGATCTAAATCGATTAGAAATGAAAAATTTTGCAACATAAATAGTACTTCGGCTTTTAATTTTGTCTGTCCATCTGTCAAAGCCACTTACTCATACTTATTAGTATATATGCAATTTTATTTAGGATACCGCTCCTTTAAGTGGTCTCTTAAAAATGTTGTAGTTTTCAATTACCTTTTTTTCGGTCTATACCAATTACGAAGAATGGTTAACTTACTTTTTATTAGATGTTGGGGCGATTTCTAACAAAAACATCAACATTGAATACCTTAAATATTAACCAGTATTAAATATCTATGCAGTATTAGAATATCGGCTAATTTAAACATTTCGGTGAAGTAGACTCTACTTGTTTACTTACAAGAGCAAGAGCAATTTGTATAGTTAAGGCTGAAGTGTATAATTAATCATTATTTTTTTTAGGGCACCCAAGTGTAAAACTGTTCATCACTCAAGGAGGACTTCAGTCTACGGATGAAGCTATCACAGCAGGAGTACCTCTGATTGGAATTCCAATGCTAGCAGACCAGTGGTATAATGTTGAACAATATGTATACCACAAAATTGGCGTGAAAATTGACATGGATACCATTTCTGAAGAAAAACTAAGCAATGCCATTAAAACAATTTTGAAAGATAAGAGGTCAGTTGAATTTTATTTTTTTATATTGGTCTAGAATTATTGTTTCTTTGCCAAGGGCATCTTCTTTAATACCCAGATCAAAACGATTTCGAAGAGTTTGTTTCTCGGACTGACCCGACCGGAACTCGAACTTTAACTTAAACTATCACAAGGTTGTAATTGTGATTAATGTAAAACATTGCACTACTGTGCCATTTAGTTCGTCAGCAATACACTACAATGTGTGTAATAAATTTATTTATTTTTTAGTTTCAAAAATCAGTTACATGCTTAGATTAATTTACAGCGGCCTCTGCACTAAGCTTAGCTTGTATCGCAGCTGCCAGAAAAACAGTATCAACAAGGTTCAAATCAATTTTACTTATACCTGTAACTTGGCTAGGTTATTAATCAACGTTATAGTCAAATTCCAAGAATCTAAACTCATAAATAACATTTTTTGTGATGACTAGATTAGTTTCAAATATTCGACAAAGTATGTCTACAGAAGTTGTCCATCAAGCTTCTTTTATAGTGCAGAGACCTTGACCACCTACAAACGATGAATAACTAAATCATTACATCATTTTTATTAGTTTGAGATATCAATTCGACATCGTGTGTTATTTGAACTTTGGAACGGACTGATGGTGTTGTGGTACCATCGTTGTTGTACCACAAGTGCTTTGGCTACTTACCATAGGATCAGAGTATGTGAGAGAGTATGTGATGTTGTAAAATATTTGTTTATTCATTTACTTTTACTGTACTTTATTAAGACGTTTAGATACAACGTCACTAACAATTTGCTTTGCCCGCAAGCAAAGCAAATTATAATTGATTCATTTTGCTAGTCGACATCGCCAAAACTCTCAGTAACTTTTTATTTTCCGGGGATATCACGCCATTTTTTAATTCCCTTCGATAGAAACATAGAATAGAATAGAATAGAATAGATTCTTTATTTTGCTATAAAAGTGGTTACAGTGGGTCTTATAAATAATATATATGTATATATGTATGATAACATATATGTGATCAAATCTTAAAACTTGAGTTTTGACCTACTTATATTATTGACGTATCGATTAGAAGCATTGCAAGGGTATTATCATCGACAGTACAATCATTAGTTACTATTGAAGTGATTTGTTGTTGAATAAAGAAGCTAGGAGGTGGATAGTTGAACTCTTCTATGTGTGTTGGTCGATCGATCAAATTCGATTTGTGTTGACGATTCTTATAAAATTTTAAAACGTGTTTTATAGTTTTGAGTTCATAATATTAATACTTTTGGGCCCCCACCCACGTTCCTGCCACTTCAAAGGCTGCAGGTGCTGCAGCTGCCTCTGCAGAGGCTATAAAAAAAAGGAAATACTCCTGCCTAGACAGCTGCTACCGTTTTGCGCCTTTTGGAGTGGAGACGCTGGGACCTTGGGGCCCTGAGGCAAAAAAACTATTTTCGGAACTATCCACCCGCTTGATTGACGTTTCTGGTGACCGGAGGGCCGGTAGCTACCTTGGCCAACGAATAAGCTTGGCCATTCAACGAGGTAATGCAGCCGGCATTCTGGGCACCTTTAACATTTCTGTGGGAATGGGCGATGTTAGGTTTTGATAAATTTTTATTTTATACATTTTTTATTTTGTATGTCTTTTATGTACATAGTTTTATACTTTTGGGCTTAACATTTATGACTAACAACTTTTCTTCTTAGACTCTTCCTTTCTCTGGAAATAAACGCCTGCATAGAATAGCATTCTTTCGATAATTTCACAGATAAAGGATATTTTTTTAATTTACAGCTACCAACAAAACGTGGTTCGTCTCCGAACCCTGATGCGTGACCAGCCAGAAACTTCTTTAGAGCGTTCGGTGTGGTGGGCCGAGTACGTGATCCGTCACTCCGGTGCACGGCACCTGCGCGCGGCTGGAGCTAACATGTCCTGGTACCAGTACTTAGAGCTAGAATTAGTCACTTATTTAGTCTTAGGCTTACTATCTGTGATAACTTTGTCTGTTATAACCCTTTACTTGTTATATAACTTAGTTTATAATAAACTTGTTTTTAGGATTAAGGTTAAAAGTAGCTAGTGATATTTTCTTGTTATTTAGTGTTGTGATGAATTGTGCAATTGTCTACGTTTTAGTGAACATAAAGTTAATTTGTAATTTTTCTTAGTCTAATCTAACTGTACTTAGGAATTAAGAAACAATATAATACGAGCTACTATATGCATGTACTACTTTCCTTGCGATTCTGTCAACAAAACCGCGCTGATTTGCAATGAAAGCGAGTTCATTTGCGTGTTTCTTACAGAATTTACAGACAGATGTTAGAACTATCACCTATATACATATATACATCTGACAGCAAAAATATTGTCATTGCTGCTTCCAAAAATAGAAAAGTTAGTGCGCGATCCACCTGTGGGATGACAGACGTTGGCAGAGATAATTGACTTGTTACCTCACCTCCTTAACACGCTTAACTCCACAGGATGGTAGCGCATAGCCTTATCCCACCCACGGGCTGACAAATATAAGGTGGGGATATAAACTTGGCTTGTTACCACGCAGGACAGTCACACACGAGCTTGACCAGGCTACAGGGTGACAGACATAAGTGTAGTAAGATGGAAACTTGACTTGTTACCTCACCTCCTCCACTACACGTCCTCCTCCACATGAAATTTGTCTTATATTACCAACATAAACATAATTTTGCAATAGTCTTTACACACATGTATTGCAAGTCAATGACGGAGAAGTTTATTGCCCATGAAATTCAATGCCGTGATATTAAAAATAAACGAATAATTTATTTAGATTTTTTTCTTATTTACGCAACCCACTCCACCGTCAGCAAATAAATAGTAGGTAACATGGGCTGAAATGAAAAAAATGTTTTAGGACCTTTTTCATACTAAATGCATTAGTTGACCAACAGGTGTAAAAATAACTTCCATATTTATGATTGATTATGGAAGGTTAAAAAAGTTCTGACTTGTCAATTTACACCTACAATCTATGATGGTGCTTAGGCCCTTCGGTGTTTACACCAAAAAGACCAAGTGGATTTGACCGCGGGCAGTTCTCTCATTAACAAATACGTACTACGTTGGAACGTCTTTGAGTAGGTAGGCTATTATAATAATATCAAACTGTATTGTAATCATCACGTTTACCTTGAGTGATTGCTTCCTACAAATCTCACGTGTCATTCACATAAGTGTTATTAAATTGCAATCAAGTAGTACTTATGTAAACACGCAATGTTGTGTTAAAATAAGTACGTACGTACGTTTTATACTTTTGAAATCAATTTTCTTTAAATAATTTATATTATTTATCTACCTGCTATTGACTTAGTACTTCCTACACCGATAAGTTACAGTTAAAATTAGGTTTAAAACTTCTAACTATAGTATCGTAGTGTAAAATCAACTGAAGCTACAATTAAAGTGTGGTCGCCCCAAAACAACAACAATTAAAATTGGTACTATAAATAGTAAATTGAAAGCGTCACACAAAAAGTCCTTTAACCGTTAATAATGATTGAAGTTCAAAGTTGGTGGCAACTATTCGGCCACTACCTTATAAAGCCTTTGAAACCGCACTATCTTCAGCTGAGATTACTATCTATTCTTATAAATGACTGAAAAACGAACACTGAAATTCAATTTTGATAGACTTCTACTTTTGGGACAAACAATGTCTGAGGAGTCGGCCGTTTCCTTTGTACTTCAAATAGTACATTTAAAATTGGTACTATAGATAGTACAAATAATTATCGTTAGTGTTGTGCATTTTTTAAAAGTCGATTTAAAATGTCTTTTTCCATTCGCAATGGCAGGGTCGATTAAGCCTCCTAGTGAGACGTGGCTTCAGCAGCACCGAAATTGAATATGATAAAAACTTTACACGATTACAAGGCTGGCGCTCATTATTGAGCCAAAGCACCAAACTTTAGACCCTCAGATGGGTCCCATTACATACGCAGTTTTATTCTTATCTTAATTTATACTCCAACTTTTAACGCATCCAACAACTTGTGACGCATTCAGTCCTAAAATTGCTGAACATGGATGATTTAGCTTCATCACGTGTGAAGTTCTGTCTGTCACAGAATATTAATGTTATGCTAGGTGTTCAAAATAGTATGCGCCAAGGTTGACAACCTACATGAAAAACTATATTTTATTTTAATTTTTATTTGTTTAAACTCCAGTCAGTAACTAGATTTTATGCCGTGCGATACTGCACGCGACGTAATAAGTTAACTAAGGGCCGATTCGACCAAACACAAAGCTATACCAGAATAACTATTACACTAATTTTACACCTTGAATTTACCCTTGGATAACTTCGATTACGTTTTTCGAGCAATACACTGTACTTGGTATTGTTATTCTGTAGGTCAAGAGTGAACGATCAACAAATTGATAAACCTACCAAAATCCATGTAATCCATTTCTTCTAGGTTGACTTGAAATGCCACAACATTTTGATTTTGTAGGATAATAGAGTGTCAATGCTAGATGTTGACAACATGTCAGTTTCGAGATGACAGGAGTGGATTTGACAAGTGACAACTTTGACATTTACTTATTCTCAGTTCAATTTATACACTGTCAAAATCGCCCGTTTTAATATTTTTCATAGATTAGTGGTTGGTAGAATGAAAAATCAGCTTACTCTAGATTAAGCAGTGGTATACTCTCAAGTTAAAACTTACACCAGCTTGGTTGAATCCGGTTTGCACTTTCAAATAAGGTTAGTTTTCGAAACTTGGTCAACCTACCTTTTAGACGACTATCTGGTGTAGTGGTTCGCGCTCTGGACTACAAAGCCAGCGGTTGCGGGTTCGAATCCCGCAAGGGGCAAATGTTTGTGTGATGAGCACGAGCATTTAATTTTGTACCTTAGTCATGGATGTTTATAAATGTATTTAAGTATGTTTATCCGTTATCTAGCTTTGCTTAGTTTGGGGCTAGCTAATTGGTGTGATTTTGGAAACAATTTATTTATTTATTATTTTACAACACGTATGTATATCGATGATGCATACATTAAAATAAAAATGAGTTTCTTTTTTGCTCTTCCTTGTGTCACAGTTATTATGGCTCCACTACTAAACATCATTTTGCATAATTATGAAAATGTAATTATTTTGCTTACAATGCTGAGTTACCCTAATCACACCACCTGCACCCACAATCCGTGAACAAACACAAGATATATACAAAGAGAGCAGAGCGAAAATTGTAAGCAAAACATTTTCATAATAATTTAGTTATGTATTTCCGCAAAGTAATGCCTGATTGATTTATTCTCGCCTTTTCATCTTGATTTGTTTTCCAATGAAGAATCCAATGATGAATGAAACATTCATAGTCACTATCATTAGAATCATGAATCAATCAATTCTAATAAATTATGATTGTTGATGTCAATCACCATTAGCCTTGAGCTTAAGAGTCCCAGATTCGATTGTCTTCGAGTATGTTTAGAGTATCGTACATCAAAAGGAAAAAAATAACTCCTATAGGATCATTTTGTTGTTTATCTGTCTGCCTATCCGTCAAGGCCGTTTTCTTCATGAACGCATAATATGTAATACTTAAATCTACAATCCTTTGAACATCGGTAAAAATCTTCGAGACTCCCGATGGACGAACTATTTACATACGGAACTCTCGGTGCGCAAGTCGAACTCCTTGGCCAGTTTTTTCGAACCTATTGGTCTCAAATCAAAAAGGTTGCACAGCGTGCTAAGGAAAAGGCAATGCTCGGTATTTCTTTGCGAGATCGAATCAGGAATGAGAAAATTCTTAAGTAAACCGAATTCACTGACATATCCCAACGGATTAGCAAGCTGTAGTGGCGGGGCACATAGCACGTAGAACTGACGGCCGATGGGGCAGAAAGGTTCTGGAATGGAGGCCACGTACCGGCAAGCGTAGCGTAGGACGTCCACCTACAAAGTGGACAGACGACCTGATAAAGGTTGCAGGAAGCCGCTGGATGCGGGGCGCTCCCAACCGGCCAATCTGGAAGTGACTGGGGGAGGCTTATGTTCAGCAGTGGACGTCCTATGGCTGAAATGATGATGACGATGATGATTAGTCTCAAATATAAATAATTAACAATCGTATCAATTATCTAGCCCTAAAGTAAGTAAGTAAGTATCAAATCTTGTATGATATGGCGACAAGAATACGGATAAAAATACTTTAATACTTTTATAAACATCCATGACTAAAGTACAAATGCTCGTACTCATTACACAAACATTTACTACATGCGGAATTGAACCCGCTACCGCTGGCTTTGTAGTCCAGAGCGCAAACCTCTACATCAGACATCGGTAAAATAATAATATAAATTTAGTTTTACTGATAAGGCTTCGCTATTATAAACAACGACTGCATTAAGCGAAAGTTTCACCATTAATAAATAGAACATCTGCCAAAGGAATTGGTACTACTGTCTTGTTTCAATTCTATTTATTGTGCCTGACATTAAAGGCTTAATTGAGATAAAAAGAGATGTCTCATCGGGACCAAATCAGAGCTTCAAAGAGTATTTGACGACACTCAGGATCTTTTCATATCCTGTCCCGAAAGTTTTTATGAATCGCATAGCCATAGCTCGATAAGAGCAGTAAGACCTCTCAATAGTTCTGTCATCGTTTAAAGCGACGGCGCTTAATTGGGTTTGCCGTCGGGTGATAATAGTTTTGGAATTTTTGTGCTCACCGACAGGTAAAAGGTTTTTGTTTTGCCCCAGTTGTTCTTGCCCGTAGTTTAGATTTTATCACTGATTCATTGGCTTACTACATTATAGGTTCGACTAAGTTATTAAACGTGTGTCAAATTTAAAAAAAATACTAAGTCAATAATTGTAATATTAATTGTATCTCTGTTCAAAAAGATGCATCTGTGCATTAGTAATAGTCATTAGCAAATACGCACATACATACATTTAACGAGCATAAAAAGACACTTGCGTAGGTAATCCTTAGTTGAAAACGTGTTGACAATAGTTGATAAACCAAAAACACAATAGCACCATCTGGGGTCATCTTTGCCCGTTCTTCCCCATTATATGGACTGGTTTATATCGTCTTGATCTGGCTGTTAACATTTATCCATGACACGTTTTACGTGACCACGTTAACAATGTACGGACATGTACGACGCAAGTTTTTATATTGTCTTTTTAGCAGTAATGGTGGGTTCCTCGAACTTTGTTTTAGACGAGATTTATAAGAGTTTTTGCAAGGATATTTATTAATACGGGATTTGTTAGAGTCGTTAGTTCGAACAAGTACTTTTAGGTCAAAGTGTGATCAGAATATCTACTAAAAATAGAACTTGGAATAACAAAATGGCTTCTATTGAGAGAAAATAAATTAATATCATACTAGGATTTGTTGGAGCCAGCCATACATTTTTTACTTTAAGATGCTTACACGACTTGCCTTTTTAAATATTTCTGTACTTACATACTGACATTATTTAATGTTATTTCAAAATTATCAAAATTCAATGTGAGAGCAAAAATAAAATTTTAGCTAACGTTACCAAACAATGAAAACCATTCAAGCTACAAAAGTCAACACTAATATTTCAACGTTATATTAAAAAACTAGAGTTTCCCACGACTTCGTTTGCTTGATCTTTAATTCAGGTAAGAAACGTTTCCCGGTATGCACACAAGAACTTACCAAAGTTTCTTTGCATTCGAATGAAAGTTGAGTGAAAAAAACATTAGTTTTCAACCCACTTCCGAAAAGGAGGAGGTTCTCAATTCGACCATATGTTTTTTTTGTGTGTATGGTGTAAAAAATAAACTCCTATAACAACGCGATATATCATTTAATCGGCTGTTTATAGATAGATAGATAGATACTCTTTATTGCACACCATACAAGTAAAATACACATGATTTTTACAGAAAGATGTACAATTTAGGCGGTCTTATCGCTAATAGCGATCTCTTCCAGACAACCTTTAGGTAGAGGACAACCATTAAAGAAAGGGGAAGGTGTTACAGAGTTCTTAAAATTCTTACCTGATACAAATAGGATTGCATAAATTTATGGCATAGACGTATACCGCATATTTTATACTCGCACTGTGAACAAAACCTATTGCCTACCTTCCGTTAACCTAAAATCATGAAATTTATCAAGAAGCCATGTTTTGTAGCAAAAGTACATGAAAAAAATCCGAAAACCAAGCAGTTTTTTTTGCTAATGAATTCTGAAAAAGCAACGAAAATCTTTGAGATTCGTTTCCCGTTTGGACAACCTATACCTATACATTCATATAGTTTCTACAGATCCCTCAGTGCACGAGTCCGACTTTCACTTTGTTGTTTTTTTATTTATTTTTAAAATCCGTTATATAGACTATTATATAGACTGTACCAACCCCAAAAAGGATCCTACTTTTTTAACACCTGACAAACAAACATATCAAACATTAATAACATTAGGCTATTATGCTAAACCGCTCGGATTATAACAATGTATGGTCACACTACTTAGGCCTAAAATGTTAGCGGGTCCTAATTATCGTGGGTCGCACTTAATGCCCCATTAAACCTATTTTAGAAACATAAAATTACCTCAACAAATAACAACTAAGTAGGAATCCTAGTTTTTGTATACAATTAGGATATAATAGAATGGAATTGTTTTTATTTGGCACAAAATTAACAGTTACAAAACATCAAACAAAAAAACAACTCTAATGTTCTGATATAGGTACTTAGGATGTTTAAATGGTTTTATAGGAAAGAAATATTCATAATGCAAATAAAGTACAAAAAAAAAAAATTACCTACCAGGTACCAGTTATCACACTACTCTTCTCATCAATCTAGAGCATTAATCAAACTAAAAAAAAACGTGGGGTCGTAGCCTAATCTAAGTAAAATGTTTTATTTTTTATTTATTTTTATTTTAACCACCACCACTTTACACTATCATTACAGGAGAATCCCAATGCGATAGTATTATCCTTATTTTAAATAAGTAAAATGTTAACAATCGTTCTGTGATTTTGCACGATAAAAATAGTGATGGATTCAATTTTACATACATTTTTCATACGTTGTCTGTTGAGGATCCAAAGCTATTATAATGATATGAGTGGTTGACTGTAGATTCGATTCTATTATAGTCTGATCAATGCTCAAGAGTGCTTATAAAAGTGGTGTGACAACTGGTAGCTAACACCTAAAAAACTGTGTACTACGTGAGTAAACAATTAAGAAAAAAACAGCATGACGAAGGTAATTAGAATATCGTTTATTAAAATAATGTAATGTATTATAATAGTAATGATAATTTGGAGAAAAGATACGTAGAAAAATAACCACAAATAATCCACGATTAGGAAACTGCAAAATTATATCAAGGGAAGTCGTTTTTAAGAATGTTACGAAATAAAAAGAGATAATGGAGTCTCATTCGTTGGTTTTGTGTCGATCTATCGCTGTCACCCCACTCCGGAGGGTCGTAAATCGGTTCGATTTATGACCCCACAACAAAGCCCTTTAAGGGTTTTAATTTTCAAATATATCTATATAAATATATAGTTAGGAACATTCTTTTTATTATTATTTAAGACAATACGTTTGACTTAGATTTTTTTAAAATGTTATCATTATGAATTAGTGTTGCCGCTCGATAGGTCAATATCGATGGTTATCGATAGCCTATCGCTAGTTGAAGGAAAAACGATACTATCGATAGTCTATCGATTCTATCGATAGTATCGATATCTCTTTTACTGCAATACTATCGGTAAACAGCAATACTATCGATAGTATCGATAGTATTGCTCTTCAATATCTAATAGACTATCGATAGTATCGATACTATCGATACTATTGATAGTTTTATACTATCGATAGTGAGTTTATTTCGTATCAATACTATCGATTGTCCTATTGATTGTATAGATGAATTTGGCGTTCAACTATCGATTGCAAAACTATCGATTTTTCGGCAACACTGTTATGAATATCATTATTATCATCATTTAGAAGTGTACTGCTGGACATAGGCCTCCTGTATAGAATGACATATCAAGCGGCACTGGGCCACATGCATCCAGCGGCTTCCCGCAACGTTGTTTAGATCATTAGTCTACCGGGTCTACCGTCGATATCACCGTTCGAGAACGTTTCAATTATGCATGTATTATTTAACGTTAAATGAGATAAAACAGATTGGCAGAAAGTTTTTAGAATGAAGGCCATGTACCGGCAAGTGTAGCGTACGACGTCCACCCATAAGGTGGATAGATGACCTGGTAAAGGTTGCAGGAAACCGCTGGATGCAGGCCACTTCTGATCGGCCAATCTGGAAGTCACTGGGGGAGGCCTATGTTCAGCAGTGGACGTCCTATGGCTGAAATAATGATAATGATGAGATAAAACAATAGTTTTGGACAGACTTCATCTTTATGAGCAAAGTCCTATCGATTAAATAAAAGATATGCATCAAAGAATACTCTAAAATAGTTATGATCTAGAATTAAGGAACTTATATCTGCAGGGAAGGCCGGGGATAGTAGACTACTTATATGATTAGGTTGATTAAGAGTCGAAAACTATACTTATTTGAAAGTGTTAGCGCGAAAATGTAATGCCGTGTGTCTGGTGTTTGAGCGGTAAGAAGAAACGGCTTTTCACACCTAGTCAAATAATGCAACACCTTTAAATAGGTCAAGTTTATGACAGTTAGGCTACTTACCCCTATAGCCAACTATCCTCAGTCTCCCTTATGCTAATAGTTATACACATAACATATTAGAGGCATGTTCTAGTAAGCCTAGTACTGTGCTTGCTTAGAAAAGTTCATTTTCCCAATTTATCGAAATGTGGTGAGTGTGTATTTGGTAGTCCTACAGTCCTTGCAGCAATACCAGATCGACTAAAGATGTAGCAAAGTCTTGAAGTGTTTGTATAGCAAGGCTACTATGTCAATATGGGACCAGTGAACAAAACCAAACCTTTTGCAGCATAAAGTGAGTCAGGGTGACGTAATTTCTCTAAAACTCTTCACCAACGCTCTGAAAGATATCTTTAAGCTCTTAAAATGGAATAGGTATTCATGTCAATAGATATTATATCGCTTACCTTCATTTTACCAACGACATAGTCATACTGACGGAGTCTCTCTCCCAACATATGAACTTAAAATGAACATAGACAAGACGAAGGTCTTGTCAAACGTCTACACCGCACTCGAACCGGTAATTGTTGGGGACGTACCCTCAAAATTGTTGGCAAATATGTTTATCTAGGACAGACGTTCCGTCTAGGTATGTCCAACGTCGACAAAGAGGTAGTATGACGAATCGAACTCGGTTGGGCAGCGTTCGAAAAACTAGATACTCTTTATTGCACACCGTACAAGTAAAAGATTTTTACAGAAAAACGTACAATTTAGGCGGTCTTATCGCTATTAGCGATCTCTTCCAGACAACCTTCAGGTAGAGTACTTCAGGTAGGTAAACTATGCAATTCGTCTCGCAGTGCGTATTGCCATTGATGACTTACGGCACTGAGACGCGGTCCTTGACTATGGGCAATTAGATCACGCTAAGAGTCACCTAACCCTAGTACATTATTGATGATAAAACCGGTTAACTATGTTTACTTAATTTATTTTTATTTGTCTATCGGATGCGATTCAATCCAACATAACATGTGAAAATTGACTTAGTTTCGAACCGTTAACGAGTGGGTATCGATCCCCAAACTTATAACAAGGACTCAGCGATTTGTAGCCGAGCGGCCGAGAGTGGTGGTACGTGGAAATGTAGGTAGGTTACTATTTCCTCCTCGCATCGGTTTCCAAAGTACTGAATACTGTAATTGTGTTGATGGAATATACCAACGGTTCTTATTTATTTTTATTTTTATGATGGAACCATTTTAGTTACAAAATGTTATGGAGCGAGTTTTAAAAAATAGAACAAGGTAAAATAAAAATAGTAAGGTACCTTGTTCTATTTTAAAATCATAAAATCATTTTTGGTTCTACCTAAAGATGAGTAAATAGAAGGAATTTTTGATCATCTCAATATAAGACATCATAAAAAAGAGTTGAGGAGCATATCAGACTCAGTTTCGCCTGAATACGAAAAGACATAACTAATTCGTCTTAAAAAATAAACTCGTTTTATACTCGTAATAACTTTGCACCAAGGTTCACCAAATTTGACATACCTCAATAATTGACTAAAAGTCAAAACACATTTATCTTATCCGTAGCCAAGAGACGAGCATACCGGACTTGATGTCGCTATCGCTGAGGTTCCCGAGGTTCGATTCCCGGTCGGTCCATGTAGAAAAATGGATTGTCTATATTGTCTCGGGTCTGGGTGTTATAGTATTGCAGTTGTTTCTGATTCCTGTAACACAAGTGCTTAAGCTTCTTATCATAGGATCAGAGCAATGTATGTGATGTTGCCCAATATTTTATTTATTTATTTATCTGGTCTGTCCAACGCATCGGGTTTCTTCGCGGTATCTTGTCTTCGACTTTGCCACTTACTTACTCAATAAGATCGTATTGTAATTTAAATTATCTACCTATTCTATGCAAATAAATGCTTTGACTTTGACTTTGGTAACTGCCCTTTCTAGGAGTGTGGCTAAAGTATTTCAACTACAAATCTATGTTTAAATTATTAATTTAGCTCGTTTGTTAAGACTTACATAATTATTATCGACACCAGGGGCGTGCATTGGTAGTTCATTGGCGCATTGGTAGGTAATTCAGATGGGGGTAGGCTGTGAGTGAAAATTGAGTAAGTTTGCGTGAAACAGTAGGCGATCTTGCGGCAGCCTAACATTGGTTAAATTGCAAAGAAACGCTCTAAGTTGCGCGGTTCCGTAAGGAATAAGTACAGGTAGACGACAAAATGGTTACAGAATATTTATTGTTTATTGTTGAACACGTAATTAATAATTATGGTTAGCTGTCGGTTTTTTATGAAGGTAGGCTCTGCATAATAGCCTATATGGAATGCACGCCCCTGATCGACACGTACAATATTTCTTGTTATCTATGTATTTAAAATATATTCATTTTAGATTCTATATTCTTCTGTTACGAGATCTCAAGTAAAGGAAGTAATACATGCCTGTAGAAATAATTACAGAACTTTTGTATCTTAGTGTATAGATAAAGCCAACATCTAATAAAATCCATTTCTATTCCCATAAGCTTACAATAACAAATACACCAATTTAAATTGCACAGTTCATTGAACTGGTTAATTTGTATCGTCATATTAAATCATCAATTAGAATGGGTGAAGGTCAATGAACTTTTGTTAATTACACCAATTTCTAACGGCTTTAATTATTTAATTTAAGGGTATAGCAGCGAGCTATTTATGCATTAATGAAAAAGCAGTTAATTGGCCTAGGATTTTAATATTAGGCGCTAGATTTATTTTTGGATGTTAATTAATTATTTTATTTTAATGATAGATCATGTCTAACAATAATAGAACATCGTTACTACTCGTAAATCTATCTCAAACAATCAGCTTCGTATAATTAAGATAGAGCTTCACTTAAGGTAAGTTCGTTTAATCTTATAAACATATTTACACACTGCTACAATATTCATATTCAATAAACGACGACCTCCGTAGCCGAGAGGCGAGCATACCGGACTTGGTGTCGCTATCTCTGAGGTTCCAGGTTCGATTCCCGGTCGGTCAATGTAGAAAAATAAATTTTCTATATTTTCTCGGGTCTGGGTGTTATGGTACCGTCGTTGTTTCTGATTTCTGTAACAGAAGAGATTAAGCTACTAATCATAGGATCAGTGCAATGTATGTGATGTTGTCCAATATTTATTATTTTTATTCAATATTAAGAAACGGTAGAACGTAATTTAAACTGATTTTGACATTTACCTGTAGGTACTTATTACTGCGATATTTGTTCATCTATAAAAATATTATTAATTCTATAAAATAATTATACTAATTTTAAATAATAGATACATCTATGAAATACTATATACAAATAAAAACTACGAAAATAGAGAATTATAAAAATGGTCCTCGTGGAAGGGTACCCAAGATGCTGGCAGCGTTACCTCGCTGGATTGCGATGCTTAGTCGCTGTGCGAGGTAGCTGCCAGCCCCAATATATAAAATGATTTAATTTGATTTCATCTCATTATGACCCTTATGAAAAAACAAGAAGTTGCGCAGCGTAAGAAAGTGAGGTTTACATTTAAATATACTTTTCGATTTCGCATCATGACAGTCGCTTAAGCTTAAAGTAAAACAGATTTTTTGTTTAGTTAAAATTGTCAATTCATTTATTGTTGGGTGTCACTCCGGAATTTTTGGTCTTTTAATTTATTTTCTTTATTAGCTTTTCTCTGAACGTAAGACTGCCATTACTGTTTCCAACGCTTACGACTGATCATAATAGCAAATTGGCAAAGAAACTAGCGTAACGGCAATGAACCAGATCGAATTATGTCGTTTAAGTTGATGTTTCTGTGTGTGAAACAACCTTATGCTGTCAGTTCTGAAACGACATAAAACACAATGATGAATGTGTAGATGGATAGATAGATACTTTATTTGACACTACAAAAACAATCAGTACAGAGAAACAATAAATTTAGAATAGCACAATTTAGGCGGTCTTATCGCTATGAGCGATCTCTTCCAGACAGCTTTCAGGTAATTAGTCAATGCTGGCCAAATAGGAATTACAATTTTTTTCGTTCGTCAGAATAATGCTTACTCATACCACACCAGCCATGGGAGCGGCCGTAGGTTAAGTAGAACTCTGAACCACCAAAGTCTAAAAACCTGACAGTGTTACCAAGTGCCATTAAGTGGGTTGGAACTACGGGTCAACGGCCTGGGCGTTTCCCCTAGGTATTCATCCGCAGTTCCACCTATAGCTATGGCTAGCTATTAGCGAGCGCCAACAGGCGTCAATTTAGTTTTGCTTGCTTGCATGCTTTATTTACTTGGGATTTTGTTAGGAGATACAATTCTAAACGAAGTTAACAGGCAGCAAACCAAAGTAATGGACATAGTCCTTAAATGTAGCAAGCTAAAGGGTTCTCGAGTGGGGACCACGTCTTGGTAAACGTAGTGTAGGACGCCCCCCAGCTCGATGGACCGACAGTCATCTGGCTGGTAGTAGATGGATGAAGACGATTAGATTTAAAGCGGGCATATAAAGTCTCTTTGTAGCCTAGGCCACACTGCTGTTAGCCTTGCTGAAGGTCTTGCGTCTAAATGAGACGCCAAAAGAACAAAACGAATGTGCGTACAAATCAATTAATCTGATATTTATTGACATTATTTTTTTTAAATCTGACAACTTAATTGTATATAATTGATAATTAGTAATTTCTGATGTAACTTTAAATTTGCGTGCTAACTTTAAGCGAAACGTGTGAGCTTATTTTATTATTTCATCCACAAATACCATGTTTTTATGCAAATAAAGAATTTATTATTATTATATTTTCTATTCTCTTAATGGCAACCTGTTTTGATAAAAAAAAAGAAACTTTACAGTCCTTAAGCGCCAGTTTTGACCAAAACTGAAAAAAAAAAGATTATTCACATCATTTCACTGGGTCTTCAATACCTAAGCAGTATTGTTTATCCGTCAGACTGAATACAGAAAAAAAAAAAAAAAAAATTTTAGGTTTGCTAATTCAAAAGCTCATGGCTAGTCCCCAAATCAAATTAATTGCTTGCTTCTCTCATTGCGAAAGCGGTACACCCCTTCCAATGAAACCTGACAATAAAAACAAATGCCTGCCACTTCTCGATAATCAACAGCTATTCTTAAAGCCCCCACGTTACAATTTAATTCCAACAAAAATGTCGACCTGCAAACGCAGCTCTCAAATTACCGACTCCACACTTTTCTAACAAGGAATTCCCCCTAATACGATCATCCCGTCGCCCACGTCAGCAAGGATTTAGATAATCCCGCCTAGAAACGCGATCGTTAAGGCTATGCTATACTATTTGACAGATATACGTCAAATGATAGTCTGTAAGATTTTTATTGCATTCTACATTTTTTTAAACTTTTGGTTTGTTTTGAGAATGTGTAACTTTGTTTAATGTGTATTTGTATGATAAAAGGAAAAATGGTAACCTACTTCTAACGATAGTTTGAGATCAGAGGCACTCACCTGATATCCTCGCGGTGTCTTCTTAGGAGGTACCTCCAATCCTTAAGCCGGTTCTGGTCTCTTGGAACGATTCGCATGAACTTGTCGTGCGTTTGAGTTATTTTATTTTCCAGAAAGGCTTCTAGAAAAAGCCCGCGCGTTGCGTACGTACAAGTTGAAGAAGAAGTGTAAAGTAATAACTTTTTTAGAGGGCAGCGCTAGTCACTGCAATTTCTTACGGCGCTGGGAAATGGGATTGTGCCTCTGAATTATTTAAAAGAAAAACTAACAAAGAAATATTTTTTGTGCTATGATAATGTTCTGCAAAAAACTAATGAAAATACGGAACAGTATTGGAATAAACATGAATTTCAATATTGGACAATATCACATACATATATAATACTGCTCTGATCCTATTTAATAAGCACTAATGTTATAGAAATTAAAAACAACAACGGTACCACAAAAATATATATTTGACTGACGACCTCCATAGCCAAGAGGCGAGAATAACTTGGTGTCGATATCTTTTAGGTTCCGTGTTCGATTCCCAGTCGTTCACTGTAGAAAAATAACTTTTCTATATTATATACCGTCTGTTGTTTCTGATTTCTGTAACACAAGTGCTTAAGCCACTTATCATAGGATCAGAGCAATGTATGACATCATTTCAGCCATAGGACGTCCACTGCTGAACATAGGCCTCCCTCAATGACCTATCTTTGGGGGGGATTGCCAATACTCGCCACGCTTGGCAGGCAGGTTGGCGAGCGCAGTTTTTTATAAGATTTCGCACGTAGACGTCTTGTGCTAAAGGAATTAGTCGCCTTTTACGACACGCCTCCTGTTAGCGGTGGGGAAGTGTATTCTTTACGGCCGTCTCCACGCGGCACATGTGGAGACGGGACACATAAATATTGGATGTTGTTCAATATTTATTTACTATACTTATATACGCTTATAAACATATATTCCTTAAGTACAAATGCCACAAAAACATTTGCCCCTTGCAAGATTCGAACCCGCAATCGCCTGGCTTTGTAATCTGGAGCGCAAACCACTACACCAGACGGTCGTCACAATAGTTAGTCCATCTATAAGGCTTATTTACATAATACTCATTTGTACTCTTGAAAATTTGGATTAATTTCGTTATTGAACTAGAGAACCAAATAATTGTTAAGGAAATACGATACCTAAAATGTATAACATATTACAGAATTATGTAATAAAAAACCATATGTTACTAATAACAAAATATAAATTCAAAAACATTTGTAAGAACTACACAATTAATTACATAATTATAATTATCATCTGTTTTTAGCTCTTGACCAAATAGTAAGTTTAATTGATCAAAATAAAACAAAACGGCAAACAAAATTAAAATATGGCCTCCATAAAATTTGTTCAAAAATATTATTCCCAAACCACATTTAGGTGCTTTGAGAAAATGATGATGGTTGAATATTCCCAGCGAAAAGTGGCGAGGAAACTTGAAAATCATAAACAGCGTAATGAAATTCGTCGAAACAAGAAAGTGGCAAATTATACGACAAATAAACAAATGCAAGTCGACCTGAATCACAGATATGCTAATTTACATCATTTGGTTGTTGGGTTCTAGCATGGTGGCATGAGCGAAGCGGATAGCTATACTTTGGATAGGTACAGATATTCTATACTTACAATATGAAGATAAAGTACGAGGGAGACAGGACATAACAAAAATCGCCGCAATAAGAGCTAGTTAACAAGAGCTTCAAGAGTCATATGTTTGGCTATCTGGTGGGCCAAACAAATATTCTGAAAGAAAAGAAAGATTGATAAGCAAGCAGACGTGGCAAATGCACAGGTCAAATATGCTGTAAAATCAGTGACAGTTAAGATAGAAATATTATAAAACAGTTCTCAAAACACTATAGGTACAAGTTCTTGTGAGCATGACACAGTAAGTGACAAAAGACAAGCGGAAAGATTTACTAATAGCTTATATCAAGTAGTACATATGTAAGTATTACACAGTGGGACACTCTGAGCTATAAAATGTAATTTCGCAACTACCTCTCATTTTCCGCATACCTCAGTCCTCACCCAAAGTCGTTAAATAAAAGCGAACATTTCGTATAAATTTTCGCGAGTCTCAGAGCAAAATAATCGTATTTTCGCTTCATTTGCTAGCTTCCTTTGCGTAATTTGCTATCTCCGTGTAATCATTGCGCGTTTTATTCAGAAAGGTGTTTTGAGGATGCTTTTTAAGCAATATGACACATATGCAAAAGGACTAAAGTACGTGACTATTCATTTTATAATTTTACAGCTAAATTCCAGAGTAGATAACGACAATTCATTAGTGAGTTGTCTTCTAATCTTGGAGTATCATATCAGAGAGTACATCATTTAATCATCTTAGTTGTTTTATGTTTTGACCCTGTAATTGAAGAACAAAATTAATTAAGACCAGTCACTTGTGAGTGGGATTCGGATGTCAAATATTTATTTATTTCAAAAAATTAACTACACGACATAAACAGTTAATCGCACGACAGTCATAAAGTATCTGTGCCATGCCCACACCTCTTTTCTATGTCTGTGCTTTGGTACTCGCGTAAACTTGTAGCAGTGAAATTACTTCTTGTGAAGTTCTTTACTTAGTATAAGTAGCATAATGTAAGATAAAATATTACATAAACTTAGTAAAAACTTTCACAAAGAAACATTCAAGCGACCTTCTAGAAACAGGACAAGGCTAGGAGGAATGATTTTGAACGCGCAAACCAAAAGGTATTTTCGGCTTAGTAGTCACCTATTAGATGGTCACATTGTTACTTTCTCCATTTTTCAACGTCATCTTTGACTAACTGTCTCCAACTCTCCATCATTACTCTGTTGTGTGTTGACTCTTTTGGCGTTCGCACCAATTATTTATAATGGATTACTGCCGGCAGGTGAAAAATGATATTTAAACGTTACGCTTATATGTATTTTATGTTTTAAAAATGCTGACAGATTAACAATTATTTTAAGGGTATCAACTTTAAATATTTAAGAACAAAATCTTCTTTCATTCGGTTCGAATTTCTGTCTGTCCGTTCTATGCAGCGGTTACACAAGGTATTTTATTTTACCATTGAAATTGAGCATGATTAAACTTATCGAATAATCGCATGAGATCCAGTAACAAACAAAAAATCTAATGTGTCTGGTTTGGATGTGCTGAGGGGTTTAGGGGGCTGCTGGGAAGCATAATGTAAATTTGATAATGAATACAGCAGCCAACTGGTAATATCAGTCATTCAATTGATTGAAGCCTGTTTAAAAACTACCGGGTAGTTTTTCATATCCCGATCTATCTAGCACTTTAGATCGTCAGTCCGTCGGGATGAAAGAGATATATAATATACATTTGCCAATTCTCGTTTTAGAATACTAATATTGTTTCTGCACATGTTCTGATCCAAATAAATCAGCTCCGCCTTCTTTTGCATGACTAGCATAAAATGTGCCAGTTTATATATACAAAATGGCCTCCAACCCATTATGTTCCTTATGCCTTTGGTATACGGGGCTCTTGGTAAAATTTATTGCTACTAGAAATATTTATCGAGCAATAAATAACATAATGTGTACCGATTGCTTGGTAAGCTTTAGGCAACACACGTTTTCAGTATAAATGCATAAAAGCAAAATTATTTTGTAAAAATAACTCATTATATTTATAGCAAAAAGTTTTGTAGATGCACTTAAATTGTGGCAAACCAAATTATAGACAGAGATGCAAGGTGTAAAAATTAGGAGCTTAGTGACCGACTGGTCGGGACCGTGATGTATAGGCACTGGTTGGATAATAATAACTGGTTATACGAGTATAATTACATAAATAGGTTATATACAGATTTATTGCCGATTCCACCCATAACCTGACCTGACACTATAAATTATTTTTTATTTAATTATTTATTTATTTGTTATTAGTACTAATTCACTGTCTGTATTGACTGTTTTTTTTTTGCTGTCTCTGTACTTTGATTGATATAAATGATGTATCTGAAATAAAGCATTATTAAATTATTTTGTAAACTTTTTATATTTTTTACTATTTGTCTTTTCTCTTTTTTTTACTTGTCTCCCACTCTGTCAAAAACGAATTACAAAGTTTCACGATTTATTTGAAATTGATTGGGTTTTTAATCCGTTTATCCTCTTCCCGATCCTTTGTCCTTCTCACGTGTCGCGCACATAAATAATAAAAATGTATGGTTATGAAATATTGTTCAATTATATCAATAAATATATAGTCAGGTAGTCTGTTTTGTATAGATTGTTACAACGACACAAACAACAAAACCTATTCTCGCATCTTTAACTAGATCATCGGTCCACCGGGTAGGAGTCCTATCTAATAATAATGTTATTTGAATGATTTCGATATTTATTTGATGTCCCATGTAAACTAGATGCAAAACAAATAAAAGTTAAAAGATTATTACATGTAGGAGACATATTCATAAACGATTCTCGATCCACTAATGTCAAAATGCCGAGTGGAGACGGCCGTAAAGAATACACTTTTCCACCGCCAACAGGAGGCGTGTCGTAAGAGGCGACTAATTCCTGTAGCACGAGACGGGCAGCAGCATCTTCGTGAAAAATCTTATTTAAAAACTGCGCTCGCCATCCCGTCTGCCAAGCGTGGCGAGTATTGGCAATCTCCCCGATGATAGGTCATTGAGGGAGGCCTATGTTCAACAGTGGACGTCTTATGACTGAAACGAATGTCAAAATGACAGTCTTACATATCAGATTACAAAATCAACTAAATAGAAAAGCTATTTTACAACGTTAAATCCTCTGAGGTCGTCTTTGAAACTATCTCGCCCAAGCAAATATACTAAAGTTTATTTTACCAAAAACAAACAGACCCGGAACCCGGAACTTTCCGCCTCACTTGGGCAAACTTTGGCTTCAATAAAAACTGGGTTAGGTTTTTATTTGCCCTATATTCTTTATCTACCAAACAACTAACAAATGTCCGAATCAAGAATAATCCATAAACAAAATAACTGTTTTCTCTACTGCTTTAATTATTTTCCCAATAATTTTTGAAAATAATAAAAAAACAACATATAAGTGGATATTGCTCGGAGCCAGAAACATGCCAAGGACTTATAGTTCTCTAGTTAAGTAATAGACTTTGTCCTTTTTTTCATGTTGTTGTTAAGAATAAAATAATTAACGTAAAACACTATCATAACATTACACCAGTGTTTTGTCTTTCTTGTAGATTGTTGAAGTAGGCTACTGACAAAATTAATGTTATAAGTTTGTATGAGAATCTTTCACTTAACCTATCTCCATCCAAAGCAGAATCTAAGTCTTCTCCATTGCTCGCATTTTATCACGATCTGAATCTTTTTGCATCCAACTTTTTTCTCTAACTTGACTATCTAGTCATCCAGCGTAATAGGGAGAGAGCTATGCTTGGCGATTTAAATAAGGATATTCGTAAAAACCAAAGTCACCGACATACTTAGTTCTTTGAATCACAAAGCTATGTGTCAATGTCACTGAGCAGGTTACCAGATGGCATAGTTCATCATCATCATCATTTCAGCCATAGGACGTCCACTGCCGAACATAGGCTTGTAGCTTGTGACTTGTAGATTGGCCGGTTGGAGGCGGGCCGCCTCCAACCGGCCTCCTGCAACCTTTACCAGGTAGTCTGTCCACCTTGTAGGTGGACGTCCTACGCTGCGCTTGCCGGTACGTGGTCTCCATGCCAGAATCTTTCTGGGCAGAAATAGGGCTATCGGGCGTCAGCTCTACGTTCTATGTGCCTCGCCCACTGCCACTTCAGCTTGCTAATCCAAAGTCAAAGTCAAAGTCAAAAATTATTTATTCAATTCAGGACAAAATTGCCACTTATGAACGTCAATAACAACATTATAGGCCCCAAGGGGGCCAGAACATGTCTCCTTATTTTTTGGGCCCTACTAGCGCTTCGAGACAAGACACAGACAATCTGGCAAGTGCTGAGAAGAAACGCCGGAACAAACTCAGTCACCACTAGCTGCCACACAAAAAATATAAATCAAAATAAACAGGTAGGTACATCAGTTTAGTGCAGGCTGGACTGACCATACATTCTTGTCATCAAGATAGTCTTGAATTTTATAATACCCCTTAGACATCAGTGTAGTTTTGACATGTGACTTAAATTTATTAATAGGAAGTTTGGTAACATTGTGAGGTATATTATTGAAAAATTTAATACAATTTCCCAAGAATGAATTACTTGTTTTGGCCAATCTAAAGTTTGGGACTACAAGTTTGTTTTTGTTTCTGGTGTTATATGAATGAATATCACTTTTCTTTATAAAAAGATCTAAATTTTTGCGTACGTACATGATATTATCAAATATGTATTGAGAGGCCACAGTGAGTATGTTAATTTCTTTAAAGAAATCTCTCAGGGATTCACGCGGACTAAGTTTGTATATAGCACGAACAGCTCTTTTCTGTAAAATAAAGATGGTATCGATGTCCGCAGCAGAACCCCACAAGAGAAGACCATAAGACATAATACTATGAAAGTAACTGAAATACACCAGCCTTGCCGTTACAACGTCAGTCAGTCCATCCGTTGGGCTATGTAAGCGACTTTTGTTCGTTTAGTAAACTTCTCATTCCTGATTCGATCTCGAAGAAATACCGAGCATAGCCCTTTCCATAGCACGCTGTGCAACCTTGAGCTTTCTTATATGGCCTAGTTAAGGCTGCGGAAAGCCTACGGATGCAAACGGCCCAGAGCAGCTCCATGTCGCCTTCTATGGGGAAAGCTTATGCTCAGCATGGGACTGCCAAAGGCTGATGATGATTATGACCAACCGGCGTGTGGCCTACCCATTCTTCTATTACCCGTTCAGGGTCTCCATTCCAACACCTTTATGCCCTATCTGCTATCTGCTCTTCGATATACTCATATTTCATGTAGCATAAGCTGGAAGTGGCCAGCACTTCCAGTCCATATGTTAAACCTTTAAAGTCCTCAGATTATTCAGTTCCAAAATATTCCTACTTATTGGACCAACTCCAACGTTTTCTAGGACTATAGCTAAAGCCGATTTACATGCTGCCTTTTCTTTGGCTTAAATGAGTATTCAAATGAGATCCTTGATAAAGGTGAAAACAAAAGGTGTTAGGATAAGGGCAAAAGGTCAACAATTAATTAAAACAAACGAATGTAAGCAATGAAATAGTAACTTTAAAACAGATTAGCTGATATCATTATACTCTAAATTTTAACAGGTTCAATTCTGGGTAGCCCTTAAATTAGTGAATCGCAAGTTCTTAATTTCTTAATTTTGAAATTAAAACCTAATTTGGTGAATTCTTCTTCTTCTTCTTTTCGAGTCAATGGCAATTAAACTCTCTGCGCCCAAAAAGTGGCAACATCAATGGTATGGTCAGTTGGCGTTGTAAAGGTCCTCTTGCGTGCAGGTGGCAGGAGAGGTAGGGCACGTCATTAAGTGTGGCATAGACTGTAAGGCGCCACACTCGCACGTGTCGTTCTCAGTGAAGCCCCACCTTTTCCTGAGTTCATTGCACCTGCCTACACCTGAACGAAGTCTGTTTAACGCCTTCCAAATGGGCCTGGGAAGATTGTGACCTGGCGGCAGCTTCTCAGCTATGGGGATGGATGGGTTGTTGGGGGTGAATTTATCCGACCACAGTTGTTCTCTGGCCTTAGGTGGGTCCACGCTTAGTGGCTCGGTGTTACGCATAAAGCTGCGGCAACTCTTTAGACGTGGGGGTGAAGGTATATGTCCATACAATGCGTGCCTGCTATCTTCTTCTTGCTTGAGCCTTTCAATAGAGCATGCAACCTGGCGCCGAACGCACGGGGGAGCTATTCCAGCTAGGGAGTAAAGGAAGTTTAAAGGCGTAGGTTTAGCGTTCCCGTAATCACCCTGCAGGTTTCATTGAGGGCGACGAGTATGCTGTTTTGCGAATATGATATTTTGCGAACATCGTGTTTTGCTTGTATGATATGCAGCGACGGAGGGGTATAGGAAAAGTGTCAAAACTTCAATTTGATTCGTCGGATAAAAGTTATCAGGCGTTTAAAAAAAACAGCCCTAAATGTAAATGCTGTTTAAAATTGTCTATGGATATTTGACGGTTGTTTAGTCTATCGGCTGCATAAATTGCGTTTTCTAAGTCTATGATCGGCTGTATGATGCCTTTTTTGATTATTTTACAAAGAAAAAAAATACTGATTCTATAGTAATAAAGTCTAAAAATCTTGGAATCTTTTGAATTAATTAACTTATCCCAATCTGTCCCAAAAGGACAGATTAGCTATTTGCATCTGAAATTTCCATTTTGGTTCCATAGTGAAACTTATTGTTTTTGAGAAGTAGACAAATAACAAATCTAATAAAATGGGACCTTGAAAACCCTAATTAAATACATATTTCAGAAGCTAATCTTAAAACCTGCAGCTGAAGAATTGAATAAGTCAATATAATAGCGTTTCCAATATTTTCGACACTCCAATAAACGTTAACAGTACTCCGGATTTCGAATTTCATAGCCTAATATATTCGGCATTCGACGAAACGTAATTTCAAAATTCCTATTACGAATTCTAAAAAGTCACTCTTCGTTATTTCGTCTCGAGTCGCAGTCACATCTGTTCGATTGTGGGGCGAAATGAAATTCTGGCTGGCAGTGTACATAGTTTAAAGCAACCAGCCAACTCAGTCAGCATTAGTTACGTCTGTTTCGTCAGGACTTTTTATCAGGGGCGCTATAACTGTGTTTAACTTTTGAAAATCGACTTCCACCTACTTCTAATGTATTGTATCGATTTCAAACTTTGTAATGTAAGTACATAAACGTATAGATAAATTTAAATAAATATAATACAAAAATTTCATACCATCAAACTAACCTGATGATATAGCCAAGAGGTAGGTAGTGAAACAGTTTATTGGCTACTAGGAAAATTCAGTATTTTTCTAAGTAAGCCTAAAATTAAGAGATTGCGATTCCATTATAATTTAAGGGCCAATAAATAAACAAATTACATATTTTTACTGTCCCTAAACATTTTAGGAAATGATTACCAATTGAAATAAATTGGACAGCATCGCATACATCGCTCTGAGCCTACGGTATGTAGCTACAACGCTAACAACGACGGTACCACAACACCCAGACCCGACCCGACTCGTTTTCTACATTGTCCCGACCTAGAATCAAACCTGGGACCTCAGATATGTAAACGCAAAGTCCTGTGTACTCGCTTCTCGGCTACGGAGGTCCTTTTTACCAATAGACGAGGAGGTATACGTTCCAATGCGGGCGTCGCCTCTGCGATTTCTTTTACAAGCAATAATATCTGTCGGTAGCTCAGCGGCCAATGTCCAATAGGGAAACAGAGAAAACAACGAGCTGGCTGTTCTAATATGGGCTATGATAGAGACAGCAACGCAAGGCGTTGAGCGGTTTAAGGCTCATGTACACTGAACCGGGTCTTCATCGCATTGACTGGATTATGGGATGAGTGACTGAGCGGGCTTAGGTTATCCTGCACTGTGTTTGTTACCTATTTTGATGCTCAAATAGAGGTACAGGAACAAACTACACTGACAGCGATACATTAAAAAAAAATCCCTTTAGCATGTTAATTAACAGTTTCTGTTACAATTTGTTTAGAGAATCAAAGAATCAACCCTCATGAGTTACTTTTCTAGTAAATAATAACTTCCTAAAATTAGTTTGGAAACGATCGCATTCAGCGATATAAGACAGCTCAAATGTGTATTTCTAATGGCTTTATTATGTACAGACAACAGCACGTCAATCTACCACAAAACGTAAAATTTTCTCAATTGATATTGATCTCTACGTGTCGGACTTAAAGTTGAAAATCAATTGAATGACCTTTTGGGTAGGTGGACCTACCGTTCTCTGGACTTTGCTGGTTTTGTGCGGTGCGTAGGTATAATGTAAAGTATAAAAGTAATATAAAAGACATCAAAAATGTATATCTATCTATAGGTAATTAAATATCATATAATGTTATGACAGTTAAAACACAATCCGGTATTTAGTAAATCGCTGATAAAAAAATAAACATAATGTAATTGATATTCATTAAAAGCCCATCAAGTCATTAATACGAAATTTTATAATTTGTTTTTAATTACTTTTAAACTTGCGTTGCATGATTAATACACACTCAAACTTTATTTTTTGTTAAATACATTACGGTATGTACTTATATAAAATAAATAACGATTACTTTAAATGACTAACATTTTAACTTTTCATAGGATAAAAAAATATGTTTACTATACTCATTTAAAAAAATTCTGCATAAAAATAATAATGGCTTGTGAAATACCTATATACCTTGAAAATACTTTATAAAATGTGTCGCTCGGTCGCATAACTTAGGTTTGTACATACACTGCAATAAATCCAAGTGCTTATTCAAACCTTAGTTCATTAGAGAAAGCATTTGAACTAAGAGACTAGGACTTACCAAAATTCACCTTATGACAATAAAAGCATTTATCTTATCTACCTGCAATTCACGTATGACGTTATGCGACAGAATAAATTAAACACGGATGGCGTCGCGTACTTATCACAATAATGATAAATGCTATACGTTATCTTCAAGTAAAAAAGTAACTGTGATTGAGTTCAGTGCACCAGAATGTGGCGCTTTATCATATTTAGTTACATATATTTTATAAGTGGAATAAATTGTGCAAGAATTTTGGGCATTTATCCAATACCTTCAAGGAGTCACCAATTCGTGTTTCAAAGTTACAATAAAGAATTGGCCAAAAGAGGCCATGAACTAGTTATTATATCACCTGATCCATTCCCTAATGCTACGAGACCGGAAAATGTTACTGACATAGATGTAAGTTATTGTTACAAATTTATGGAGTCGTTATGGAAGCAACCCAATCCAATGAAACGTGGCGTTATAATGGATATAGATACTATAATAGAAACTGCTACAAACTACGGATTGGTTGAGCTAGTTGTAGGTCAGTTAAACTATCCACCAGTCCGGAGTCTGATTAATGATAAAAATCAAAAGTTCGATTTGGTCGTCGTAGAAGGATTTTATGATTACCAATTGATTCTATCGCACATTTTCAAGGCACCAGTTATAATGTTCTCGTCTTTCATGGGATTCCCAGAACAATATGAAATGCTGGGGGGAATAGCACGACATCCATTTCTATACCCACATTTCCACAGAAACAAACATGAGAATTTGAATCTATTTCAATGGGCAAAGGAATTGTATTATGAATATCAAATGTATAATCTGTTTTCAAAACTGGAAGATACACAAAATAGATTGCTAAAGGAGAACTTTGGTCCTGATACGCCTACTGTAAATCAGCTTCGACAAAATGTTGATATGCTATTTCTGAATGCATATGCAGAGTTTGCTAATAATAGACCGGTGCCTCCAAACATTATTTATTTGGGTGCAGTCCATTTGCAGCCAAGAAAAGAAATGCCGAGGGTAAGATAATTTTTTTTTATACATAGCGGCTGAAGAAAATATGACCACCAGGAATATCCTAAATATTTATGAAATATTTTCAATATGCCTTAAAACGAAGTATTCCTTTAGGTTTTTTTTTTCATAAATTTTAGAATATTTTTGGCGGCCTTAGTATTTCGTCTAGTATCTATTCGGCAATAATCATAATCAAATAACGTCATAATTTGTTTATATTGTTGTTTAAGCAATAAACAGTTTAGTTTTTTACTATTTGAAGGACTTGAAGACTTATTTAGATAACTCAAACCATGGTGTCATTTACGTCAGTTTTGGTAGTAACATACTGCCTACGATGATGACTAAGGACCTCTTGGATGCAATCTTACAAGCATTTGAAGAGTTACCATATGACATCCTGTGGAAATTTGACGGAGAGCCCTTAGGAAATATGCCAAAGAATGTCAGATACCAGAAATGGTTCCCCCAAAGAGACATGCTTTGTAAGTTTATGTGTCTTACCTGAAATAATGTATGAAGATATAAAATGTCCTAGATTCTTAGTCTGTGTCATAGGCAGTTTCTTTTCATCTAAAGACTTTAATTTTAACTTCTGACAGAGATAGTTGTATGATTGGTTGGTTGTAATTGCGATTTAATAGCTGAATGTTGTCCAATATTTTAAAAAAAAGTTCAACGGAATTAGCTAAAATTTGGAACACATGAAGTTACTGATTTCATATTTTTTTGCTATTGTAGTTAATTTTTCGATCCTTTTTGAGTTTTCAATTCTGAAATCTACGCTAACAAAATCGCGGTCAGAAGATAAAACATAATAATACTGCTTTTGACGTTGATCAAGTTTGAATATTTTTATTATTATTGATTCGACAAAACCAGTTCCCCAAAACTGGGCTACTAGTTTCGCACACTTCTACGTAGTTAAGTAGTAAAACATTTTCAAAATATATTTTTTTAATTTAGCTATCCCATTTTTATAGTTACCCGTGGTTATGGTAATAACAGTTTTTTCGGTAATCTTTTTGTAATTTGCGACCCTAATAGATTAAACAAATGGCTTCAACGTTAACACCGAAAACTGATGGTCCACTTACCTTCAGATCAGCTCGGGTACGTCCTCAGCCGCGGTCAATCCAGTCTTCAACACACGTGTGGCACTTTTTTCATGTAGCACACATCACGACGAATTGAATAATGTTAGGTTAGAAAATGACATCGGAGACGCAAGCGCGACAGTCCATACAGAGGGCGCTGACGTCGCAAGGGATCCCACGAGCCGATCTTAGTGGCCCGAGAACCAAACAGCCTCAAATGAAAACTTATTGAAACCAATTGGAATTTTTAATTATTAATAATTATAGAATAAACCAGCAAACATAAGTTAGTGGTGATGGTGGTGAAAAAGAAAAGAAAAATATTAACATTGGTCACTTAACGTGCCCAACCAATTTTAAATGATTTTCATTTTATTGTTGTCTTGTTATTGTGATTTTTTTGTTGTACGTCTTACGTCTAATAGCATAATATGTCTCTCTTTCTCTCTCAATACAATCTTCGTGGTTATCTGTTTGATTTTAAGAAGTCATAAATATATTTTTGGCTCATATTTATTTAGAATTTTATTAGAATCTTTTTTTTACAGTTCACCCAAATATCAAGGCATTTGTAACGCAATGCGGCCTACAGTCTACCGATGAAGCAATAGACGCTGGAGTCCCACTAGTTGGTATTCCAATGATAGCTGAACAATCATACAATGCAAAGAAGTTTGTCGACTTCGGTATTGGAGTCAAACTGGATGCTATCACTTTGACTGCTGAAGATTTAGTGAGAGGTGTTAAAACAGTAGCGGAGAATAAAAGGTAGCGTTTGTATTTGTCCACCCATATTGTGGAGGTAATGATAAGGATGATAAGGAGCAGTAGTACTTAGTGATTGGAGTCTCGCCTTACCTTTGTGAGCCGTGACTCTGTATCCAAGAATGTGCCGCTGTATATTTCAGAATCTATGTTCGGGTTTTATTCCACTTGTTGAGGGGCGAGAATAGACATCGCGAGGAAACATTTAGATAACAATAGCAGTATGGCCATGGTGAGGTTTCCTTTTCTAAGAGTTACGAAGGTCTGATGGCATCATCATCAGCCTTTGCAAGCCCACTGCTGGGCGTAGACCTCCTCTATAGAAAGCCTCAGCGTGCGGCTCTGGGCCGTCCTGATAGCAATTGCTCGTAATGTAACTAACTAGACACTTACGAACGGAACAAAGTACTTAGAGAAAGTTACTCGTCACTATCCACTCCTAAGAAATTTATAATAATTCTTAAGTCTTTTATTTCTAGCTACCGAGAAAACGTGGTGCGCCTAAAGAAGATCTTCCAAGACCAAACTCAGACGCCCTTAGAGCGAGCGGTGTGGTGGACAGAGTACATGATCCGACACTCCGGCGCACGTCACCTACGCAATCCTGGTGCCGGTATGCCTTGGTACAAATACTACATGTTAGACGTTGTATTACCACTTTTATCTATTTTCATCACAGCTTTGGTACTGATGGGATTAGTGCTGTGGTGTGCTTGTACAAACATTGTTGGGTTGTTCGGAAAGAAGAAAATAAAAATTAATTAATCCTTACTTAGTTTTTCATTTCTGTTTAAACCATCGTCAACATTTTCATCATTATTTTAGCCATAGTGCGTTCACTGTTAAACATAGGCCTCTCCAATGACTATCAGATTGGCCGGTTGGAAACAACCTGCATCCAACGGCTTCCTACCTTTACCAGGTCATTTGTCCACCGTATGGACGTCCGTGTACGTCAGTTAGTACGTGGTCTTCATTCTAGAACCTTTTTGCATCAGGCGTTAGTACTAAGTGCTATGTACCCCGCCTACTGCCACTTTATCTTGCTAATCCGTCAGGAAATATCAGCGACTTTTGTTCGTTTGCGGATCTCCTCATTTTTGATCTTCGACCACCGAGCATAGCTCTTTCCATAGCACGCTGTGCAACATTAAGCTTTCTTATGAGACCATAATATTATACTTTTTTATTTTCGAAATTAGGTAAATTCAACTTACCTCTCCTGAAGTTTGAATGGAAACGATCGTAAACGTTCAGTTCTAATTGTTTTTTTATGTGATTATTTTGTTTGGTACGTTTGTGCAGATGTGAAATTAATAGTTTATATCTATCTTTAATTAAATATCATACAAAATTATGACAGTTAAAACACAATCCGGTTATTAGTAAATCGCTGATAAGAAAATTACTTATTGTAGTTGAACACGTTTGCCTCCTTAAATTTGAGTGCGGTTCAAAACAACAACCTTATAGGCGTGCATTATAGGTACAGACAACAGCACGACAACCTACCACAAAACGTCATTTTTTTGCAATTGATATTGATCTCTAAGTGTTGGACATAAAGTTGAAAATCAATTCAATGACCATTAACTTTTTGGATAGATTGACCTGCTGCCGTTGACTGTACATTGCGGCCTTATGACAAAATGTTTATAATTCGTTTTTAATTACTGTTAAACTTCAGCGTTGCATGAATAATACACACTAAATAAATAAATAAATAAATCGTTTATTTGCACAAAACACGGTATAAATGGTAACATTAAACAATAAAAAGAGCTCATGTTTCGCTAATAAAAAATAGCATGCAAATTGTATGTTATTACCTACATGAATTGCAATAATTAAAAATGTCTGGAATCAAAATTTCAATAGTAAATATATGTCAGTAAAATCGAGCTAGTTGTCAATAAATTCCTTAACACTATAGAAATTTTTGTCATTAAGCCATTCAGTTAATCTTTTTTTAAATAAGAAATTATTTAGCACTTTAAATTCATTTAGGATCTTATTATATATTCTTACGCACATCGCAAGGCAACTTTTATTATATTTCCATGTTTTGGGAACATTTCGTAAGACAAGTTTATGTTTGTCTCTGCGCACTCTAGTAAAATGGGAGTTAACGCGAACATTGATATGTACATATTTTACCTTTTGTTTCCCTGAATGACGTTTCGACCAGGTTACACCGCCGACCGTAGTGTGCGTCGGTACTTGGCGCGGAAATAATATTTGTGAGGTTAAGTGAAGAATCTGCCTCTCATACAGAGCGATGACATTGCTGTTCCAGTCAGCTGACCACGTTCGGTGCAACCCGGTCGAAACGACAGCTAAAATGTATATCTGTTTTATTGTGTATTAATTCCTTTCTATACTCTACTAATAGTTATTGTAATGTTTTTGTTTTCTATCTATTTTAGACAGGTTGTTAAAAAATTACCAGACATTTTCAATTTGATTTTATAAACAAGAAAATTTTAAATTAGTTTTAAACGTTATGGTATGCCGGTACATAACTAATACGTACTGCATTTAAATAAAATTGCGGATAATATGCTTAATGAAACCCAAATTCAACGTTGAATAATCTTTCTAATAACTTTAGCTTTCACGTTTTTATAATAATAATAAATTGTTTCCACAATCACACCAATTATACAGATCCAAACTAAACAAAGCTTGTGCTATGGTGACTTAATAACGGCTAATCATACTTTAATACTTTTATAAACAACCATGACTTGGGTACAAATGCTCATGCTCTTCACACAAACATAGATAGATAGATAGATACTCTTTATTGTACACCACACAAAACAAATAAATCACAGAAAAGTAAATACATAATGAATAGCACAATTTAGGCGGTCTTATCGGCGGAAAGTTGAATTAATATTGAGAGAAGGGAGGCGGTGAAGAGTTCCAAGACATAAAAGTCCAAAATAAATAAAATAAGAACAAATAAAAATAAAATACATACTTCCTAGTTCATGTACATAGTAATACTTATATAATACAGACATAATATGAAAACATACTTAAAATAAATACATGTACATAAATAAATACCCTATTAACATGAAAAAGAATCTAGTGACGAAGATGTAGGAAAAATGGTTAAATAAATAAAGTAGAAGAAAAATTGACAGGAGAAAACTACAGTGAAAGGAGATAGGTTTTAAGTCTAGTTTTGAAACTGTAAAGCGATTCAGATTCTCGAATAGACAATGGCAAGGAGTTCCATAGGCGGATGGATGGCACAGTGAAGGACTGGCAATAGGTTGTTACATTTGCTCCTTGCGGGATTAGAACCCGCTACCGCTGGCTTTGTAGTCCGGAGCGCGAACCACTACACCAGACAGTCCAGACCAGATTTTAATTTTGTTTTTTAATTTATGTGGGTCCAATAAAAATATCTATCTCAGTCTCTCTCATACACATACACAAACAATCTTGCGACCGTGCGAGCGTTGAATAATTGAATTAATTGGATATACTCGTATTTTTATGACTTACAATAGATTTTTTTAAATATTTTCCTTTACAGTAGACTTGATTCAGAATGACACTACAAATATGGCCGATACATGGTAACGCTCTGTAAAATAATGCTTTCTTTTTCAAAATAACCACTGAAATAGTTATTCGAGACACGTAGCACCATGTTTTGCATGTTAACTTATAAAGCAAAACTTTTTATTGACACAATATCGCGGTAGCTAACTTTAAGTTTTGCTTGTTTTATTTTCAACTGACTTCAAAAAAGGAGGAGGTTCTCAATTCGTCGGAATCTTTTTTTTTATGTATGTTCAGCGATCTTTCGTTACTGCGTTGACCGATTTCAATAATTATTTTTTTGTTCGAAAGGTATTACTTTTAGAATGGTTTCATATGAATTTCGTTAATTTTTTATGATGGGATCTAAATATAAGAAAATCATCAATCATTGCATGAACTCCGTACCACGCCAACTGATTTTAGTATCTATGTTACCCCATATCTTCTACAAATGTGAACCAATTTTGATGTTTATTTATTATTGAATAGCTTATACTTCAGAGACACTTTAATAAAAAAATGCGGAAAAAAATTAACCCCTAAGGGTGGAAAAATAGGAAATGAAATCGGTGTTCATCAGTTAAATTTTGTGTACACTTGTAAGATTTGTTTTGATTAGGATGTATCACTAAAATAAGTAAATTTTATTTAAAAAAAAAACGAATTTAAAAATTAAAAAGCTAAAAATAGTCTTAACACTTAAGTACCTAATCAGTTACTTTTAGAGTCGGTGCCAGCCGATTAGAGATTCAATGTTTTCGTTTGCACCGACTCCAAAAGTAACTGATTAGGTACTTAAGTGTTAAGATTATTTTTAGCTTATTAGTTTTTGAAGTCGGTTTAAAAAAAAATATTATTTGTTGTATAGTTTGATGTATAAACAACATTGTAGATGGTGTTAAGTAAGAGTTTGTTGATAGTGCATGCTTGCTCAGTTATTAAACATTTGATGGTAACTATCAAACAGCTTGCCCAAGTAACAGGCAAGCATAACCACCCAAATCAGGATTTGTGTTTTTTTTTTGTTAAATATCATTGCATCTTAATGCATTGATATTTATGTACCGGATGTATTTTATGTATTTTTTAGGTAGCGTAGTACATATATAAAAAAACGATTACTTTAAATAACTAACGTTTTGTAAACTTGTTGCTTTTTGAAGGATAAAAAGTTATGTTTACCTTACTGATTTAAAATAATCTGCATAAAAATAATAATTTCTAATTAAGTATCTATCTATGTATTTATTTATGTATTTTACTATGTACATGTATTAAGGAGTAGGTATTGTATTTTTATTTGTTCTTATTTTATTTTATTTGTTTGTTTAGTTAGTTTGTATAATTTTTGGACTCTTCACCGCCTCCCATAATAATTCAACTGTCCTCTATCTGAAGGTTATCTGGAAGAGATCGCTTCCAGCGATAAGACCATTAAGAATAGCAAAATTTTGCTATTCTTAATGTATTTATTTTTCTGTGATTTGTTTCTTTTGTGTATTGTACAATAAAAAGTAGGTATCTATATATCTATCTGTCAGAAGTGCCAAATGTCAGGTATGTAACTTAGATATACCTGAATCTGGACAGACAGACAGACAGTAGCAGAACATCTCTGAGTACGCAACTCTAAGCAGTAGGTGTGCGACAATTGGCACGGACCTTGGTGCTATTTTAAGATTATTCAGTGTGTAACGAATACGTGTGCGCTATCGCACGCATACGCAAAAACAACGGAGTTGTTAGATCTTTGAAGTTCATTGATATTAAAGACAATCAGAGTTAATTAGAGGCACAAATAAATCATTCGTGTGATATACGAAATTAAGTGATCAATGTCATTGTTGTTATGTTCAATCTGTGTTAAAAAAGGGTATTTCAATTTAAAGTTATGACCTAACCGCAAATTACATTATCTATTCCATAATACGAGTTCAAAACAAAAGTAGAAATCTTTAATTAAATATTAATGTTAACGATCATGTAAGTATAATTATAATTGATGATGAACTTCACGATAAATATATACAATTTAATGAGCGTAGGTTAGTTCGCATCAGAAGCAGATATCGACGTGAACCTTAACCTTGAATCTATTTTAAAAACATTTAGTCTATTGGCTGCCGCGTGTAATATTAAAAATATACTACGGAATATTTAAAAAAAAATTGAGTATAAAACACATAGTTTCTGATTTTGCAATAATATTCAAAAGTATAATTTAAGTATAATGAAGTAGGTATAACACTTTACACAGATTATAGATGACGTGTCGCTTGGACCGATCGATAAATCCAACCAAATGAATTCATTATAGAGAGCATTTAGATTGAGAGACGAGACAACAACTCTGCAACTCATTATTGAATGAAACACGGGTTGGGTCGCGTACTTATAAAAATAATGACAATTGTTATACGTTATCGTACCGCATGATTGTAGTATGTGATGATAAATGAATTTTAGCGACACACATATTGACATTATCTTTTCCGTAGTAACTGTGCGTGAGTTCAGTGCATTAAAATGTGGCGCTTTATCATATTTAGTTACATATTTTTTATAAGTGCAATAAATTGTGTGAGAATTTTGGGCATTTATCCAGTACCTTCAAGGAGTCACCAATTTGTGTTTCAAAGTTACAATAAAGAATTGGCCAAAAGAGGCCATGAACTAGTTATTATATCACCTGATCCATTCCCTAATGCTACGAGACCGGAAAACGTAACTGACATAGATGTAAGTTATTGTTATAAATTTATAGAGTCGTTATGGAAACAACCTAATCCAATGAAACGTGGCGTTATAATGGATATTGATACTATAATAGAAACTGCTGTATACCACGGAATGGTTGAAGTAGTTGTAAGTCAGTTAAACTATCCACCTGTCCGGAGTCTGATAAATGATAAAAATCAAAAGTTCGACTTGATCGTCGTAGAAGGATTTTATGATTACCAATTGATTCTGTCACACATTTTCAAAGCACCAGTTATAATGTTCCCGTCTTTTATGGGATTCCCAGAACACTATGAAATGCTGGGGGGAATAGCACGACATCCAATTCTGTACCCACATTTCCACAGAAACAAACATGAGAATTTGAATCTATTTCAATGGGCAAAGGAATTGTATTATGAATATCAAATGTATAGTCTGTTTTCAAAACTGGAAGATATACAAAATAGATTGCTAAAGGAGAACTTTGGTCCGGATACACCTACCGTAAATCAGCTTCGACAAAATGTTGATATGCTATTTTTGAATTCATATGCAGAGTTCGCTAATAATAGACCAGTGCCTCCAAACATTATTTATTTGGGTGCAGTCCATTTGCAGCCAATAAAAGAAATGCCGAAGGTAAGATAAAATAACACTTTTTATACATAATGGCTCAAGGACATGTGACAACCAGGAATGTCCTGAATATTTATGAAATATAAATTCAGGACATTCCTGGTATATATTATTAAAAAGCCTTAATTTTTAGGTTCAATTCTATTTTTTTCATCAGTTTTAGAATATTTTTGGCGGCCTTAGTACTTCGTCTAGTATATATTCGGCTATATTCATAATCAAATGACGTCATATTTTGTTTATATTGTTGTTTAAGCAATAAACACTTTAGTTTATTTATTATTTGAAGGATTTGAAGACTTATTTAGATAACTCAAATCATGGTGTCATTTACGTCAGCTTTGGTAGTAACGTACTGCCTACGATGATGACTAAGGACCTTTTGGATGCAATCTTACAAGCATTTGAAGAGTTACCATATGACATCCTGTGGAAATTTGACGGAGAGTCCTTAGGAAATATGCCAAAGAATGTCAGATACCAGAAATGGTTCCCCCAAAGAGACATGCTTTGTAAGTATAATTTAAGTATAAATTTCTCAACTGAAAATTTTGTTAAAAGAAAAGTATAAATTATTAAATGTTGTAATTTCTGACAGAGATAGTTGTATGTTTGGATGTTTGATACTCAATCCCGATTAATTAGTTGAACGGAATTAGCTTAAATTTGGTATACGTAGGTCACACTATATGTTGTTTTTTTTATTACAAAAAGGTTGCAATTTTTAAAAAAATATAACATTCGAAATTCAAATAGTTCCGATTAGCTAGAAGTGCAAAACTTTTAGTGTGCCCCATGTACATGTAGTTATTGATTTGCTATCGTTGTTAACTATTTAATCCTCTTTGGCTTTTCAATTCTAAAGTCTATGCTGACAACGTCGCGGTCAGAAGCTAAAATATAATAATAGTTCTTTTGAATAATCAAAAACCTCATGCTACATAATTAAACCTTGGGCACGTTTGTATACTAATAATTGATTCGAACAAATTTAGTAGCCCAATGCTGGGCTACTGGTTTCACCTATATCCTTCTACGCAATTAAAAGGGAGAAGGAAACATTTTTCAAAATAGTTTTTAAAAATTTGGCTTTCTTCAATTTGACTTTCATGTTTTTTCACCACTGTTATTGGGTAATCTTTTGGCCATCTATTTTTAATTATTATTATTTGTCTTGTTATTGTTCTTTTAATTATTTTTTGTGCTGTAATTATGAATACGTCTAACAGCAAAATATATCTCTTTTTCTCTCTCAATCAAACTTCGTTGTTATCTGATCGATTTACTGATCAAGCATACGTAAACGAGACACAATAGAAATTCTATTGTTATGCGGTCTCATGAGACCGCTTGAATGTTAACGGGTAAGAAGTCCTAAATTTTTTTTGGCTCATATTTATTAAGAAAAATTTTATAATCTTTTTTTTATAGTTCACCCAAATATCAAGGCATTTGTAACGCAATGCGGCCTACAGTCTACCGATGAAGCAATAGACGCTGGTGTCCCACTAGTTGGTATTCCAATGATAGCTGAACAATCGTATAATGCGAAAAAGTTTGTCGACTTCGGTATTGGAGTCAAGCTAGATGCTGTTACATTGACTGCTGAAGATTTAGTGAGAGGAGTTAAAACAGTAGCGGAGAATAAAAGGTATGGGACCTAACCTAGCGTTTGTAACATTCTATGCATATTGTTGAGGTAACTGATGATAATTAATGAGGAGTAATATTGAACTAATTGATTGACGACCTCCGTAGCCGAGAGGCGAGCATACCCGACTTAGTGTCGCTATCTCTCTGGTTCCGGGTTCGATTCTCGGTCGGTCAATATAGAAAAATAACTTTTCTATATAGTCTTGGGTCTGGGTGTTGTGGTACCGTCGTTGTTTCTGATTTCTGTAACACAAGTGCTTAAGCTACTTATCATAGGATCCCAGCAATGTATGTGATGTTGTCCAATATTTATTAATATTTATTTATTGGAATCTCGGCTTACTTTTGTGAGCCGTGACTCTGCATCCAAGTATGCACTTCTGTGTATTTCTAAAATCTATGTACGTTTTTATACAACTGGCTCAGCGATGAGGATAGACATCGTGGGGAAATCTGCAAATCCAGATTCAGGCCAAAAATAGTGTGGTTTCATATTCTAATGGTTTTTAGAGGTCTGGTAACATCATCATCAGCCTTTGGAAGCCTACAGCCAGACATAGGCTAATTCTTTTTTTTCTAGTTACCGACAAAACGTGGTACGCCTAAAGAAGATCTTGCAAGACCAAACTCAGACGCCCTTAGAGCGAGCGGTGTGGTGGACAGAGTACGTGATCCGACACTCTGGCGCACGTCACCTACGCAATCCCGGTGCCGGTATGCCCTGGTACAAATACTACATGCTAGACATTGTTATACCACTTTTAGCTATATTCATTACAGCTTTGTTACTGATGGTATTAGTGCTGTGGTTTACTTGTACAAATATTGTTGGGTTCTTTGGAAAGAAGAAAATAAAAAGCAATTAATATTTACTGATAGTTTTTTTTTTGTTAAAACCATCATCACCATTGTCATATATATTTCAGCTATAGTGCGTCCACTGCTGAACATAGGTCTCCCCCAGTGACTTCCAGATTGGAAGCGGCCTGCATCCAGCAGCTACATGCAACTTTTACCGGGTTCTCTGTCTACCGTGTGGATTGACGTCTTTTGCTGCGTTTGCCGGTACATGGCCTCCATTCTAGAACCTTTCTGCCCCATCGGCCGTCAGTTCTACATGCTAAGTGCCCCGTAAAAATTTCCAGACATCGTTCGGGTAGATGATAGACAAACTCTTTAAAGGGAAAGTGTGCGGAGTGTGTTATGTGAAATTTCAACTACACATCATTTTTTACACAGAATTTAGGCCAGTCAAAGGTTTCTATGAAGTTAACATGTATTTCAAACACTGACCACTTATCAGACTGGGCTTAAGCCAACTCTGCTTGCTTGTATCAATAAATTCTAGAAACATACACTGCTATGCATCTTCTTTATATTTAACTATTAGTCGGTCTACTCTATATGTAAAAAGGGCGATTTTTTATTACTCTGATAACTTATATTTTAAATTGTGTCAAAACGTCAATTTTATCCGTCGAATAAAGTTATCTTGCGATTGAAAAAACGACCTCTTTATAGACAGTTCTAAGTAATTAATTAAGTGAAAGTAATTGTTAAGTAATTGAGTGATGTTAGAACTGTCAAAAAATAGAATTCTTAGCCAAGTAATAGTCACCAATTCCTTTACTTAGGAATTAAGAACATGCTTAGAAAACGATTTTTTATGGTTTGGGCGGTAGTTTACGTATAGGCGAGTTTCCTGGGTCAAAAAATACTAATCTATTTAGTCCGTCAGTTAGATTATCAAAAAATATTGGACCCATGTTTTGTCTTTTGTCAATCAAACAAAAAATGACGAAGATAAAGCACATCAAAGTTTGGGAGTGACGTCACGCCTTGCTAAAAAGTGTCGCAAGGCGTGACGTTACGCGGAACTTTAACGGGCTATATCTTTATAATTTTTTGTTTGATTATGAAAAGAAAAAATACGTGTAAAATGTTTTCTCTTTGTCCAATTGACGGACTAATTAGATTTTTTAGGAACCTAGCTCGTTGTTGTGGAATTGTTTCAAAATGGAAAGTTTCGAAGCGATTATTTTTATTGTAGATAACATCGCTATAGTTTTGTTTTGGATAATATATTTTTATTTATCAGGATTAAAGCTAAAAACCAAGTTTACGCCCATAACAACCTCTTACGTGGTCGACTGACTTTTACCAAGTGTGGAGCATCACTTGGTGTTTTTCCCACCTCCATCCTCCACAACTACGCGAATTTTAAGAGACGTTCTGCACACGCGGATCTGGTAGGTACTGGTATACGGTCTTATAAACGAAACCTGCCTTAAGGCGTCTTAAGTCGGCTACAGTTCAAATGATGTATCCACTAGCTGGCATCGCTCCACCAAATATGCGAGACAGTGGCAAGTGGCACTGAGAGTCGTAAGCAAGAGCACACTAGCAAACTTCATCCTGTAAGGTGTAATTAAAATAACTGAAAATATTAGTATCCTTTTCTATTTGTTTGTGTCGATCTTTGCAACTCCTACCTAGACAGATTTGCCATGGCTGACTTGGGAGTCCCTAAATATTGAGCCAAGTAGGCCATTGCAAGCAAAATCAAGGTTTTACTGGTTTCGCATTGCAAAGACTCTAAAGTATGACCCCCTCCTATCTTCCTTAAATTGCCCTGACATCTGCACGCGGAAAGAGCTTCTAACATTATTTTGCCATAAAAATGCTAAGAATAAAACGAATTTTAACAAAATGTAATGTTGTATTATCATTTCTAACGGAATATCAATCTCATCGGCATATCTTCTCATGCAATATAACACAGCAATAAAGTCTTGCTAGAGGAAAATAAACATCAAGCACTGGCTGTTACTTTTGCATTTACTTAACTAAATAACAGTAATTTTCAAAACAAGAATTCTATACTCAAGTAATGACTTCGCTAAGTTGTTACTTAGCAACAAGCAATTACTTCTTTATAAATACAGAGGGTCAATTCCCGTAATTTGACAATAGTCGCAATCCGGTGTCGATCCGCTCTCAGTAACATTACGATCCCAAACGGTATTTTAATAAACTCAAAAAATGCTATTATAGTTCGTAATGCGACTGAAAATGAAAGAAACCAAAATTAGATATTTTTTTGCTCTGTTTTTAGTCTTATTGGGATAGTTTTAATAATTTTACGTCAAATTGAAAGTTTACGAGAATACCGTTTGTGATAGTAATGTTACTGGGACCGGATCGACACCGGATTGCGACAATTGTCAAATTACGGGAATTGGGCTTCTGGTGTAAGTTAATTTAAGATTTTTTTAAAAGGGATAAAATAGGTCATAGACGTGTACAAGAAAAATATTTCATGTAGTCTCTTTTATAATGTTTACCTTTGGCGGCCGTTTTCTTTCGTAATACAGGCAATGTTTAGTTTGTCGGCACCTTAATTCGAGTTTGTCAGTACACAGAATCCAAAATGGCGTGCAAACAAATTTCTGGCTCTTCGTAGAGCAAACAATTTGGGAAACAATTTCGGGTTTCACCTCTTCGCGCTTTGTAAAACAAGATTTACAATTTACTTTTGACACGAGGCCACAAAACACGCGGGCTGCGTTATCAAATCTGATTAGTGACTAATCAAGGACTATTTACATCAAATCGGATTACAAAACACTTTCCTGCTTCAATTGGTACCGCTGATTGGATTTATTAGAAAGAAGTTAATTTTTATTTTTGTAAGGCGATGTTTGTCTAGAAATGTTGTATTTATTTGAGCATTAAAATCAGCTCTTAGAGGTTTTGAGTAATTTAAAAATAAATGTATATTTTCCCAGTTTAAAAATTTCTGTTTTGTAGCTCCACGTTTCGAATTACCTTCAAAGCTGACATAAATTGGCCTCTGTAAAATGGAAGTGATAATTATTTTACACCGTGACTGGCCTGCCAATTGCGCAATAGAAGTAAATACAGAAGGCTCTCTCCTTACTAGTACCACAGAAAAAATATTATTATTTATTATCAGAGTTAAGCTTCACACAATGCGCGCTAGAGCAACGCGCACATAGACAATGCTCGAACTACAGACACAGAATACATGATAGGACAAGTCCTGTCAGAGTGTTCCGAGATTTCTTGTCAGTGCGATGTCAATGTGTGCGTTGCTCGTGCGCGCATTGTATGAAACATAACTTCTGTTTTTTGCTGCAATCACAGCTTCGCTAACCTAATGAGCCTTTATGAGCTTCAAAATTAATTGTTAATTCTGACTATTCATATAATCTATGGCTATGTTTCCATCTTGAGTGGCGACTACGAACTAAGTGACGAATATTGGAGAATCTGGGGATAGGAAAGTTTGTTCAATTAAATTATGAGCTATTTACTGAAGCATATGTGGGTTTTTAGATTTAGTCCCATAATAGTCCTTACTATTATGGGACTAAATCTAAAAACCCTCATAGACTTATTAATAATAAACACAATACCTAGAACCACGTGTTACCAAAAAAAATGTTACGCAATGAGCATAAAAAATTATAATAAAAGCCCCGCTAACATAAAAGAGATCCCGCACACTAGATTTAAGTAGGCACTTCGAAAATGGTTAATGCTGAAAGCTTTTTACACGATTGATGAGTTTTTGAAATAAAAAATGTAAGATACACTTAATGTTATTCTTAAATATTTTGTGACATAACAAATAAATTACAATACCCTAGCTTAAGATTTGTATGCTAACATGTAGCTAAATGTGCAATGATCGAACTAACCCTGAACACCAATGTAATGTACCACATTTATTACAAACAAAGTTTTTCTTTATTTATTTAATGACTGACGACCTATTCAAGGTTTCGGGAAGCCACAGGATGGAATAGGTCCAGAGCCTTTCGCTGTGGCGATCTAGATTCAGCAGTGGACTTCTAAAGGATGATGACTATAATGTTAATGTATTATACGACTTTACACGCACTGTAACAGTTGACATCGATTATCGTAGGTATGTTAAACATTTTCAAGTTTGCGTTGGCAGACGCGTTTACTATGTTTAAACAACTAGTCACAAATATGAAACTAAGCCTTAATAACTTACTATCGACAAGGAATAACCACCCGTACCATTAACTCTAAATAGTTAATAACTCGTGTTTATTTTAAGTTGAACTCTATTTAGATAAAGCAACAGTTTAAAAAGTAAGCTAAAAAATATAATAGAATTAAGATTACGTATTAGCAGGAGTCACACCATGTAACGTTATATTGTTTCCAAGTTTTAAGTTAACTTTTTAGAATAGAATTTTAATTGTTTAAATCTTAAATGAAGCCAATGGTAAGATATTAATAGGACTAATAAATAGTCTAAAAACATCATCTCGAAAGTCCTATTCAGTAATATTTTTATTGTGTTATGTAAGCATGGTATTTTTTTATTTCTCATTTTTTCATGTGACACAATGAATCCTAACCGCCATCTAGGTTTTACTGTCAAACTTTTCAAATTTCGTTTTCAATAAACCGAACAGATTGAAAAGTACTTTTTATGTATGCTCAATCTAAATAAGTCGTTTAAAAGATAGTGATCGTCTAATCAGTTTCGACACGGTCATGTTTCGGCCCAGACTTAAAAACTATGCAGTTTAAACTTCTGTTTATTTCCATCAAAACTTTAAAACAAGGGTTAGCCTTTTAGAAATGACCCTACTTAGTCTCTAGCTCTTTTATTTAAATCGCGTAACAAAAGCTGAAGGAATTTTATCGAGATATTTCTATTTAATGAAAATATTAGCACTCTAAAATGTTGATAAATAAAGCATGCTTTATTAACAGTACACAAACGATAAATGATTTTGTCGTTAAAAAAGAAGATAGATAAATTGTTTATTTGCAACACAAAGCACACACTTTATAATAACTTTCTTTAGATGTTTAATAATCCGACATAGATATAAACTTACAGAAGTTCATAATTTTGCGATAACTCATATTTCACGTTTGCTGGTATAGTCAAATTCCGATCGAAAGGATTAGATTAGGCCAAAAGAGCCAAGCCATCATCTGAGGGGCGGACAGGAAATGTCTGTGCCTGCCGAAATGGAAAAAGGGGCTTCGCACTCGAAAAAAAAGCTACCTAATAAAGTATGACTTTATGTCGTTCGTATTTGAGGTTATAGATCTTTATTTTCTCAAAGAATACATGAATATTCACTTACAGAGAAAACAAAAATATTTAAATTAAATACATGTCACGTGACATGAGGCATACTTCACACTTCTTATTTTAAACTACACTGAACAATCTACAACAAACAATTCTTAAACCGATTACACGTAGTTTAACTTAATCAGTGCCGATTACAATCCAAGAAGGCAAAATGAAAACATTGGGGTAGTTCGCTTTTTTTTTGCTAAGCGATTCGCGCTATTAACACGGAATAAACGTAACTGGAAACGTAGTGCGCGCAGTCCATACGATGAACTGCGCTCATCCGTATTTATATAGTCCTTTCGATAAAACACATGTTGGTGACAATCATACGACAGTAAAAAAAACGGAGTTTTTACTAGTCTATTAGTAAAAGCCACTTTTACTACGGAAGCAACATCTAAATCGTGTAAAAATGGATACTCCGTACGAATTAACAGTATAAATCGATTGTTTTGTATGGAGCATATTTGTATGGAGCATAAATTGTATTCCACTATTTCACTGTTGCTCTCATCGATAAAGTTGATATAAGTACAAACTGTGTTTTAAATTACTGTCGTATAATCATCTTCACCCTGTTTATTTTGTATTCGATACTTTTCATCGATAGTTCAACAACACTATTTAGATCCACTGACTGCCTTGTCTAAACAGAACGTTGGCAGTTACTTCGTAAGAGATTTTCCACATCAATCACAAGGGACCGGAACAGTATCCCCGAAACACGGGGGCGTTCTGCAATCAATACCAAGCGAAACTCGTAACAGGAAAATGGAAACTTCGTCGCCAAACTTAAATAGCCAATGGATAAAGAAAAACTTATGGACGAGCAGCGTTAACACGTGAACAATGTCGAATATGTTTGACAGAATAAACGTTTTGCATTAAATTTCATGTCATCTACATAGATTTATCATCGCCAGCATTCCCCTACTACCTGCTAGACTAGTAAGGGTAATAGACATAAGCCTTCTTTATAGAAAGCCACAGAGAGCGAATCTTTGCCGTTTACATCCAGTGTCTTCCCGCAACCTTGGGTCGTCAGACCACGCTGCGTCTTCCAGTTTGTGGTCGACATACGAGAATTTCTGGTTTTTGTTTGGTATATGGATATCGTAACTATTTAATGTGACTGTCAAATTGACGTCGGGTTATTTTTAAGTAAAACTGACGCTAAATTATGTAAATTTGGTGTAAATAATATAAATTATTAATATAAATATTGGACAACATCACATCCATTGCTCTGATCCCATGGTAAATAGCCAAAGCACTTGCGTTACAGAAATCAAAAACAACGACGGTACCACAACACCCAGACCCGAGAAAATATAGAAAAGTTATTTTTCTACATTGACTGACCGGGAATCGAACCCCGTACCTCAGAGATAGCGACACCAAGTCCGGTATGCTCGCATCTCGGCTCCGGTGGTCGTCAATAACAACGTCAAGAATAGAGATGTGTCGTTCCCGGAAATATTCTCCGCATAGGGAATTTTCCCCGCATGGGGGATGTTACTGAACTATCTAAGTATTAATAAAAAAAAACAACCACTTTAGATGATCATCACATAGTTATTTAAAAGCAAAAGTCATCATCATAAATGTCAGCCTATTGCAGTCCACTGCTGGACGTAAGCCTCCCTTAAAGAGCATCAAAGAGCAGGATCTCCCGCTTTTTTCATCCAGCCACTGCCAGCCATGTTTCTAAGGTCGTCGGTCAATCGAGTCGGGGCGCGTCCTACACTACGTTTGCTAAGGCGCGGTCTCCACTCGAGAACACGTTTACTCCACCTTTCATCGGTTCTGCGACAGATGTGGCCGGTCCACTGCCACTTTGGCTTGCAACATTTTTGGAAGCAAAAGCAAAAATAAAAGCAATAAAAGAATTCGTCAGATTAATTATTATTCTCGGTAACTCGTCGCCTGATTATTAAAGAAACTTGGTTTCGATTTTATTGCAATGTAATGTCAGTAAAATTATTTATCAGGTTTGCATACTAACAATCAGATAAGAGATATCAGTTCTAGGTCGAATAACAGGTGTGTTTTATATATTTAAGTTTTGATTTATCACGACTATTTTTAACGGACTTCAAAAAAGGAGGAGGTTCTCAATTCGTCGGAATATTTTTTTAAAATTATTTTTTAATGTATGTTCAGCGATCATTCGTTACTACGTGGACCGATTTCGATAATTATTATATTGTTTGAAAAAATACTTTCAGAATGGTACAAATTTGGTTAAATTCTGATGATGGGATCTATAAGAAAATCATCAAACATTGCATGAACTCCGTACCACGCTAACTGATTTTAGTATCTATCTTACCTAATATCTTTGCCAAATGGGGACCGATTTTGATGTTGTTTTTTTTTTATGAATAGCCTATACTTCAAAGATACTATAATAAAACATTTTCAGAAAAAAAAAATACCCCAAAGGGTGGAAAAAGCAGCAGTTAAATTATGTTTGCACTCGTAAGATTTGTTTTAATTAGGATTTATTACTAAAATAGATGAAATAAGTTAATTTTATAAATAAAAAACCGACTTCAAAAAACTAAAATGCTAAAAATAATCTTCACTTAAGTACTTAATCAGTTACTTTTGGAGTCGGTGCAAACGAAAACATGGAATCTCTCATCGAGTGGCACCGACTCCAAAAGTAACTGATTAGGTACTTAAGTGTTAAGATTATATTTAACGTTGTAGTTTTTTTAAGTCGGTTTAAAATTATAAATTTTGTTGCGTAAGAATGACGTTCATAAAATGAACCAGAACGTACGATAAACTAATCTACCAAGTAGTTACCAAGTTGAAATGCCTTCATTTTGCGTCAGGAAATTTACCGTATAATAATTATTTATTTGCTAAAATCAATACTGTCTAATTTGTTTTCTGGCTTGCCCAACTTTATGAGGGATCCTCATAGATTAAGGTATCAGTTTTGGGTGCTTCAGTTACAAGGGTTCCGTGATTTATTAAGCAAATTGGGAATAATTAAATTCTGAACTGGTTTGCGATACTGACCTCTTTAGTTGATTAAATTATTCGCCTTAATGTACGAAGAAATACGTTAGTTTCATTATGTCGACATTTACTGCAAATGTCGGCAATGTCTAAAATTATTTGACTTTTAATTTGATTTAATAACACAAGGATTTTTTTTGACTAATAGTGATTTCAGCGAGACGATAGCAGGAATTTGAATCGAATTGAATTTATGAATAGAATGTTTTACCACACCAATAGGCTAGTTGACACATTTTTTAAATAGGTCTTAAATTGTTAATAGGTGTTCCATTAGACCGAAAAAAAATTGATTGTATTTTTTTAAGACTGCGAAAACTACAAAACTTTCATTTTAAAATAATATTTTCATAAACAGACGAAAACGCTGTCAGCCATTTTGGTCTATAGATTATCTGTGCCATCACGTAGTCCGTCTAGTAAACAAACAAACAACTTAGACGTGTTTACAAATACAACCTCTCTGAATTAATCAAACATCATTTCTAATAGTTTACACAAAAAATATAGTAATTATCATTACCTGTATCGTTCGAGAATGCAAAAATACATCAGACTCGAATGACATTTGATCGTTTACAATAAGAGTGACGTCACTCACGTTGCGATTATGGCGGATAGCGTTTTCAGAGTTTCAAATTATAGATTAAAAAATATTTTTATAATTTAATTTTTACAGCCATCTTCTTTCACTTTTAAGTATTGAAATCGTTGATGATCGAAATGGTTCCTAAAGTCGAATACTATTATTCTTATCTGAGTCAACTAGCCTATTGATTAATCGTAAATCGTTGCTATCGTTCGGTTGTAAAATTATCAAGATTGCACAACGCCGATCGTCAGTTGTTACTACACCAATCGATCGACCGAAATAAAACAAAACAATACGTTTTTATCTGAATACATTTTTTAAAATCTGTTGGCGTTCGCAATCAACGGTCGACCAAGCATCGATTGATTAATGATTAACCGTTATCGACTGGTATCCTCCAATCAGCTAAAGTTACCAAAGTATTGGTGCAAAAACGTCGCAATCGCGAAAAAAACACCTGTTTCATACGTTATCGTCGATGAAACGATTGAAGAAGTGCGCGGTTAATAATGACGATGTGTTTTTAGGGACCTTTTTATGGATGACATAATTTAATAATCACAATATTATAATTAATTCACACTAGGTAATAAAATAAAGCTGAAGAGTAAGAGTTTGTTTGGTTGAACGCGCTAATATCAGCAACTACTGGTTTGAATTGAAAATGTTTGTGTTAATTAGTTTATTTATCAAGGAAGGCAAAATTAACATCACAATATTTATCAATATTTTTCGAAAATTCTTAGTTTTATTAATTATAATTAGGTACTATTTATTTTAGTACCAAATAAAAAAACATGCATAATATGCGTCGTCGTCTTAGTCTAGAATATTATTCGCCATTAGGTCATTGATAAAGACTTTAACAGTGACAGTAAACTGTTTTTAAAGCTGTTTATATATTTATTTGTTTATTTGGAAACTCAACAGCTTGTGTTACAATAAAACGATTACATTTGGTGTAAATAATAGCTCAAGCCAATTAAAGAGTTCCACCGCTTTTGAGTTGTAACGTAGGAGCAGCAGATAAAAAAGTAAAATATGACACAAAACTTTCTTAAAAAACATTAATTATAAATTATTATAACTATAATCAAAAACGTAAGTTCTGGTTGGCTAGTGGCAGTTAGAAAATGTAATAAGTTATGATAGTTTTGTTTTTTTTATAATAAGTTTGCTGACTTGAATTTTTTGCTTTATTGAACGTTTTGAAAGGGCAAATAAGTCTATGTAGTTAAATTTCCCGTTGTAAGTTCTTAGTAAACGACACATAGTATTATTACTGGCATATTTAGTGCGGTAAAGGTAAGTAATTTTGTTAAAGGTATTTACAAGGTATTTTTGAGGTAAGTTAAACAAAAATAAACTATTGTGTTGATAGTCACAATGAAGTGATGTTGATGTAATAGTAAAAACTTTTATTAATAGATGTTATTTAAAGCAATATCCCCGTTGAATCAGATACTCTGTATAGTTAATATTCTGATGAAGGTTTTTTAACCGACTTCAAAAAAGGAGGAGGTTCTCAATTCGTAGGAATCTTTTTTTTTATGTATGTTCAGCGATCATTCGTTACTGCGTTGACCGATTTCATTATTATTTTTTTTGAAAGTTAATACTTTCAAAATGGTCCCATATAAATTTGGTTAAATTCTGATGATGGGATCTACAAGAAAATCATCAAACATTGCATGAACTCCGTACCACGCCAACTGATTTTGTTATCTACGAGTATCTTACCTAATATCTTTGCCAAATGTAAACCGATTTTGATGATTCTTTTTTTAATGAATAGCTTATACTTCAAAGATACTATAATAAAACATTTTCGGAAAAATTTATTAGGTACTCAAGTGTTAAGATTATTTTTAGCGTTTTAGTTTTTTGAAGTCGGTTTCTTTTTTTAAATAAAATTATTAAGTCTTACAATAGCGTAAATTTTTCTATAATACACAAAATATTCCTTTTAAGCCATTGAAAAGCGTAGCGACATTAGATTAGTTTCAAAAATCACTGTGGCAGTACAGTGATTTATAGCAGCGAAATATCACGTGCTGTTAAAAATTCGCTCCGAAAATCTTCGCAGATTTTACTACTGTGATTCAGAGCTCAAGGCAGCTTAAAGGCTTATTTCAGAACATGTGTAGTGTAAGGCGTTTTATTCTTTTCTAGCTGAAATAAAACTTCTAGACTTGGAGTGTTAGGTAAAATATGTTAAGAACTATTCTGTATTCAGTTGATAAAAGTTCAGTTTTCGCTCGTATTTTTAGTTAAGTAGTTGTTAATCTGATTACCGTTTGGTTTGTTTGTAATGAAAATACCAAGTTTAATTAATTGGGTTACCTACCTTAACACGTTGAACGCCTCGCGGCTCACCGGTGAGCCGCAAACAATAGATTTTCTATTGTGTCTAGTATGTGGCAGTAAGTGTTAAAATTGAAAAGTTTGATCGAATAGCAAATGCTCGAAAACGACAACGCGAAGGAACATTAGATCGACTACTAACTAACTCGAAAGCAGTACACACAACTATATACTTGTTACGGACAAACCAATCTATTTTGATGTAATAGTTATAAGTTTAATGTTTTGTAAATAAAGCTTAATTTTCTATTAGGGCCTAGCTATAAGGCATATGTAATTAGCGCAGGGATTGTTTTATTTTAATAAAGTTTGTTTAGATATACCCCACTTGCAACTAGGTAGGCAGGTAGGGCTAATAAAGGTAACTAGGTTTGTATGGTATTTGGTAAACGGGTGTGAAAGAGACCCTGTAAGGTTGTCTCACCCTACCAGGGAATCGACGGAACTGGAGGGTGGGACCGGTAGAACCTGCAGACTATCTCTGTCGCCCATCTCGCACATTCGGAGGGTAGGTAGGACACCCACAGAGGTAGAATGTTGTGAGTGGGAAATATCACATTTTCTGTAGGTAGGTTTAGAAATGTGTAGACAGAGATAGAACATAAACAATAGGTCGTCTCCCTCAGTATCTCGATGTTAGGAGGGTGGACATAAGTGTTACACTAACGAATTTGGTAGACAGAGACAGAAGTTTGTATGTCCTTGTCTTATGAACTAACCCGCGATAGTCACTAGTAAACATAGGCTAAGATTGTATGAATAAAGGGGCCGTGGGTCGCAAAATTTGTACTGCGCTCACGGTCAAGATCATCATCGGAATAAAGGAACAAAGGAAGAAAGAAGTGTTTCATTTCAACTATACAGTCCACACGAAGGAGCAAGATCTCTCAAGATTGTATCACGGCGGACCCAAACCCGCTGTGACTCACATCGTTGGACCTTTGCTCGCCGGATCGAAAAGAAGATAGTGTAACCAGCAACGCGGGATCTACGCCAAGCACTACCAGTGTTTGGGCCATCGCAACGTGGGATCGAGGCCGCGTACTGGGCCTATTTACTCTTGTGAAAGAGAGATCACATTACGCGGGTGTACCGCGGCTCCGGCATTCACCACCTAACGGTGCCAAACGGTGTCTGTCGCGAGTTAACGCCGTTCCCAGGCGGTGCAGTTTTCGGGCGAGCTGCCACATATCGCGCAAGCGATTGTGAACAAGTCCGACCTCGCCAGTACGGTGTGCGTAAGCGTGGGGGCCGGACTGTAGGCACTGCTGAGGGTCCTGGACATTCCAGCCAGCGACTGAGCACCCCGCGGCTACGTACATTCTCTGCTGGGTGGTTCCATCCTTTCCAATCCTGCACGACCATCCATCCTCAGACAGGCTCCCCTTGGTAGTGTACCTGTTTGGGATTGTTAGGAGTAGGGGCAGCAAGTAAGAAGATGCCGACAACACGAAGCCAAGCGGGAAAGAAAGAGATGGAAGACTCGAGACGACGTAATTTCGAAGAGCCACCCGCATCACCGTCTGTGCAAGCAACTGCAAGCATGCCACACGCCGAAGCGAGTCTAGTAGCCGCAGAAAGCGGTCGTACTGAGCCTACTGTAGCGCCGCCAGAGAAGCGCCTAGATGCCGACGCGCCTAGGATAAGGCCACCGTCGTCGAGAGGTTCAAGCGTCGCCGCACGATTGAAGCAAGCCGAGTTACTAGCAGCCGAGAAGCTCGCTGAATTACAAAGACGAGAATTTTCAATAGAGAGAAATCTCATACAAAAGAGATTAGAATTTGAAGTAGCTACAATAATGGAGTCCGAGGATGAAGACCGTGAGAGCGTACCCGCCGGTGAAGTCCAAGCAAGAGTAGACGATTGGTTGGACAGATCGCATTCCCGGCGTCACGACGACAATATGCAGTTACCCACAACAGAGGTGTCTTTAGACGTTCCTACCCTGCAAGACGAGAGGAATGAAAGAGACAGACATATGTTTACGCGTCGCAAGGAAAAGGAGGCGCGCAATATAGAAATGGATAAAAACAGACATTTAAATTCGCCGAGTATACAATCAGTAAACAATAACATTGAAAATAATCCGCGCCCAGTCGATAATGTATGTGGAGCAAGGCCCCAAGATAGTATGGATGGGGTTGAACGACTTGCTAATACATTAGACAGGATTATGTCAAGACGACCGTCTACACGCCAGGTCATCGAGTTACCGATTTTCAACGGAAACCCAGCTGATTGGTTACCATTTAAAGCTGCGATACGAGAGTCTACAACGGTATACAACTTCAGCAAAGCCGAGAACCTGGCTAGATTGAGAAATTGTTTAAAGGGAGAAGCTAAGGAAGCGGTAGCGGCCCTATTAAGCAGTGCCACGGATCCAGAAAGGATAATAAAAACACTAGAACAGTGCTACGGCAGACCGGAGGCGATTATAGATCGAGCATTAAGCGATTTGAAGAGCCTACCGCGAGTTGGAACTACTGCCAGTGAGCTTAATATCTTCGCCATTAAGGTTCAGAATATTGTATGTACATTGGATTCTATGGACAACAGAAGCTACCTAAGAAATCCGATGCTAACACGAGACGTAATTAAGAAGCTTAGCCAACATCTGAAATCAAGATGGTGTGACTACGCAGCAAAGTACACAAGTTACTCGGAACCAGAAATCGTAACTCTGTCGCAATTTTTAATGGAGGAAGCCAACAAAGCGATACGATTTGCATACGTGCCGCAACCAAGCAGCTCCGCAGCCAAGAAAGAGACCGTGCTAGCTAAACAGAAGGCGAACGCACGAAATAAGAACACAGGGGTGTACGTCACAGCCGATGAGAAGGCAATGACGTCACAAGGGAAACCGTGTTTGTGCTGCGGCGGGGACCATGAAATATTTAAGTGCGGGAAGTTTACAACTATGACGGTACCGCAGCGATGGGAATGGTTGAAGCAAGAGAAAATATGCTTTCTTTGTTTGAAAAGTAAACACAGGCGATTTATATGTAAAGCACAAATGTGTAATGAGAAGGGTTGCAACCGACGTCATCACAGACTGTTACACACAGAGAGTGTCAACAGCGAGAGTCAACAAAACCATGAAGTAGTCGCCTCAGTTAACCACACTGCTGGAGCGGCCAAGGTACTGTTGAAAGTATGTCCGATCGTTATTGAGGGGCCACGGGGTAGAGTAAACACACACGCTCTACTTGACGAAGGATCGACCGTGACATTGATAGATCAGGACTTAGCAGATTACGTCGGCGTAGCTGGGCCAGTTCGAGACTTACACATAAGTAGTGTGAATACACAGAGCGTACCACACGTAAGCAGGGAAGTAGAGATTCAAATCATCGCAAGTAACAAGGAGAAATACAGGGTGAAAGCGAGAACCATGGAGAATCTCCGCTTGAATAGTCAAACTGTGGACGAGAAATGTCTAAAATACAAGCACATGCGTAACCTGAACGAGAACCACGTGTGTTATGTGAACGCCAAACCGCGTGTCCTTATAGGCGCGGACAACTGGCAGCTAATAGTAAGCAGGAAGCTGTTGACAGGCAAACGCCACGAGCCAGCGGCGTCACTTACCAGACTGGGGTGGGTGATACATGGTTTAGCGCCGTCCCGTGTCATAAGGGAGAGAGATACGGTGCTATTCGTTGATGGCCATGGAGGCGCTCGGTCTACGCAACCTGATGAAGAACTACATGATATGGTGAAGTCGTATTTTGAGATCGATTCACTAGGTATACAGAAAAAGGAACGCGAAAATCCTGACGACGTTCGCGCCTTAGAAGCCTTTGAATCAACGGTGAGATGTGTCAATCAGCGATATGAAGTAGGATTGCCATGGCGCAAGGTTAACACAGTTATGCCGCCGAGCTACGATGCAGCGAAGCGGAGGCTCCTGACAATCGAAAGAAAGATGGACGCATCAAAGGAATTCAAAGCCAAATATACTGCCCAGATCGACAGTATGCTACAGAAGAGCTACGCTGAAGAAAGTGAAGAAGTCGATACGCAAAGCTCGCGACTCTGGTACTTGCCACATTTTGCGGTGGTAAATGTAAACAAGCCACAAAAGCTAAGACTAGTATTTGATGCCGCAGCCAAGAGCAACGGGGTATGCTTGAACGATGCATTGCTAGAAGGCCCTGATTTGCTACGAGACTTAGCTGGAATGTTATTTCGGTTTAGAGAGAAGGCTATAGCTGTAACAGCGGACATCAGAGAGATGTTTTTACAAGTTAAGATAGCCAGAGAGGATCAGCCGGCTCAGATGTTTTTGTGGAGAGGCGATGATAGAGCAGCGCCACCGAAGAGGTATAAAATGACATCGATGATCTTCGGTGCTAAGAGCTCACCCTTCCTAGCGCATAGCGTCAGAGACCACAACGCACGGAGACACGCGATAGAGTTCCCGAGAGCGCACGAAGCCATAACCAAGAACCATTATATGGACGACTGGGTGGACTGTTTCGATACACAAGACGAAGCTAATGACGTCATCAAAGACGTCATCCATGTGCACGCGCAGGCAGGATTCACGCTCGCAGCCTTTAACTCGAACGGGCTTGAAGTTATACGTGAGCTGCCAGTAGAGAGCCGTGCGACGGCACCGAAACAGCTCTGCTCTAGTGGGGACCAACAAGGGCGTACACTAGGCCTTGTGTGGGACGCGAACTCCGACGAACTGGGCTTCAACACCGTCCTAGTTAGAGTACCGCAGGAGGTGAAGAAGTTAGAGCGGACGCCGACGAAGAGGGAAGCACTGAGCGCAGTTATGTCAATATTTGACCCACTCGGACTGCTCAGCTACTACACGATTAGAGCAAAGATTCTAATTCAAGAAGTATGGCGCCTACAAACCGGCTGGGACGAAGCTCTACCGGAAGAAATAGCAAGGGAATTCGGCATATGGCTACGCGGCGTAGAGACACTTGCCAGTCTGCGTCTACCCCGTCTCTACTCACTGACGGGGGGAGTGACCGGAAAGCAGCTGCATGTGTTCTGCGACGCTAGCGAGTCAGCTTATGCAACGGCCGTTTACTGGCTGATAGAGTTTAACGACGGGTCGAGACGAGTCGTATTGACAGCAGCGAAGGCACGGGTAGCACCTATGAAGACTCAGACGATACCGCGTTTAGAGTTGCAAGCGTGTCTTATCGGAGCAAGGCTTGCGTCGACAGAGACATATTGAGAGAGCACAGATGGCAACCAGATAGAGTTACATACTGGACAGACTCTAGGACCGTTCTATATTGGATTGGGAACGATAGAGTGCGTTACACGCCATACGTAGCGCACAGATTGAGTGAAATAAGCGAGTTAACCAATCCCGATCAATGGCGGTGGGTGCCGACGCAAGATAATGTAGCAGACGACGCAACGAGAGTCGACAATTTAAATAAATGTCAAGATGATAGGTGGTTCACCGGACCATCGTTTCTGTATGAGATTGAAGATTTATGGCCGTCTCCGGTATGCACAGAGAGCAACGAGGAGACTATATACAGCGTCACGACAGACGAGAAATGGAGCGTGCCAGACGCCGGGCGTTTCTCTAATCACGAACGCCTAGTGAGAGCGATGGCATATGTGTTATTATTTGTAGATACATGTTGTAAGCGCGCAACTACGATGACCAAAGATCACATAGATAGAGCGAAGTCACCGAAGGAAGAGATTCTACAGACGCTATTGGTAGAGGTCGAGCACACTATGGTCACGCAGGTGCCAGTCAGTGCTGACGATCCTGAGGCGCTGACTCCGAACCACTTTCTGCTGGGTGGATCGCACGGCCTACCCATCACTGGGCCGAGCGAACCGGCATCAAGGAAGACCTGGAGGGCTGCGCAAGCATTAGCCGACGAATACTGGCGTCGTTGGCTTAAAGAATATCTACCAAGCCTGGTGCCGAGAAGAGGAGCTCGTGACGTCACTGAAGTCGCTATCAAACCAGGCGACTTAGTCATCGTGGCGGACCACACACTACCACGCAATGTGTGGCCCCGTGGAGTTGTTACGCAAATACATCCTGGACCAGACGGAGCAGTGAGGAACGTCGAGGTACGCACCAAGGGCGGCGTGTTTCGTCGACCGACGTCGAGATTGGTTGTCCTGCCGATGGAGTAGAAGGTTCGCACTTCGCAGCGCTTCACCGGGGGGAGAACTGTTACGGACAAACCAATCTATTTTGATGTAATAGTTATAAGTTTAATGTTTTGTAAATAAAGCTTAATTTTCTATTAGGGCCTAGCTATAAGGCATATGTAATTAGCGCAGGGATTGTTTTATTTTAATAAAGTTTGTTTAGATATACCCCACTTGCAACTAGGTAGGCAGGTAGGGCTAATAAAGGTAACTAGGTTTGTATGGTATTTGGTAAACGGGTGTGAAAGAGACCCTGTAAGGTTGTCTCACCCTACCAGGGAATCGACGGAACTGGAGGGTGGGACCGGTAGAACCTGCAGACTATCTCTGTCGCCCATCTCGCACATTCGGAGGGTAGGTAGGACACCCACAGAGGTAGAATGTTGTGAGTGGGAAATATCACATTTTCTGTAGGTAGGTTTAGAAATGTGTAGACAGAGATAGAACATAAACAATAGGTCGTCTCCCTCAGTATCTCGATGTTAGGAGGGTGGACATAAGTGTTACACTAACGAATTTGGTAGACAGAGACAGAAGTTTGTATGTCCTTGTCTTATGAACTAACCCGCGATAGTCACTAGTAAACATAGGCTAAGATTGTATGAATAAAGGGGCCGTGGGTCGCAAAATTTGTACTGCGCTCACGGTCAAGATCATCATCGGAATAAAGGAACAAAGGAAGAAAGAAGTGTTTCATTTCAACTATACAGTCCACACGAAGGAGCAAGAAGATCTCTCAAGATTGTATCACGGCGGACCCAAACCCGCTGTGATTCACAATACTCAACGAGAAATGTCATAATATTTCAGTAGGCAACCGAAGACTGCAGCTGAGCTATAAGATTCTCACTATTCAATCTATAAGTGCTGACAATGAAATAGATTTATGTGTATTTTTATTTGTAACAACATTAAAAATCGCCAAGCTATTATGGTGTCGTTGGTACGCGCGCCGAAACCTCTATTCCACAAAGTTCAACTGGTAGTTTAACTACTTGAACTACCTAATTACACAAAAATATCGAGTTGTTTCAACTTTTGTGATTTATTTTAAAATTTGAACTTTCTGGACTAAATTGATCCTATTAGTTCAACTTTATAATATTTTTTATATTTTAGCCTTTTTTATATTTTTATTTTATCAAGTGGTGTGTATAAATGTGTGTGTTTTATGTAGGTGTGTGTTTTTGTGTGTGTGTGTGTTTTATGTAGGTGTGTATTTTTATGTGTGTGCGTGTGTGTGTGTTAGTGTGGGTGTATATTTATGTTTGTATGTATATATGTGTGTTTTTTTCCGATGTGCACTTGTTTTCCCGATGTTCACTTGTTTTTCTGCAGATCACTTGTATACCTAACCGGAGGTAATGTATTCTACTGTACACTTACCTTTACGTAATTTTATCTTAGGGGATCCTGGTGAACTTAATAAGTTTACTGGGATCTCTCAGGGGATCAGGCTAGGGGATCCTGGCGGGACTCACCCTTCCTGAAGGAGTAGGCAAAGATAGAAGAATGTGATCCTTCCATCCACACTTCATCATTCCAAATCTCTACAGAAATTGCACACGTGGCAGGGAATGTGCCCATCGCCGTTAGAACGTGCAGATTCCTTGGGAATGCTAATTTGTATATTTAGTCACGTAACTTTTTATTTCTGTACACGTGCCTTATATAGGGTGAGTCCACCAGGATCCCCTAGCCCGATCCCCTGATGGATCCCAGTGAACTCACAAAGTTCACCAGGATCCCTTAAGATAAAATTACGTAAAGGTAAGTATGCAATAGTATATTAGTATTGCTTTCCAACCACCAAAATAAAAATTAACACGAAACCACACTTAGCGTGGATAACGAAGGGGATCAAAAAAAGTTGCACAACAAATAGAAAGTTACGTCTCAAATACTACGTTAAAAAAAACCGGGATGACAAATTTAAATATCGTAACTACTCTAAATTGTTAAAAAAGTGCACATTTGAAGCTAAGAAATATACATACACAAAATTCGTTCTCAAAAGTAAGAATATTTGTAAAGCATCATGGAGAGTAATACAAAACGAAACAAATGGTACAGTGGATTTTAACAATCACATCGACAAAATTGAACAAAATGGCTGTTCCATGACTGACCCCGTAAAAATAGCGAATACTTTTAATGACTCTTTTATTAACTTGACATGTAACATTAATAATAGTAAAAATATTGACATTAATTCTAATAATAATATGACATCATTAAATAATTCAATTTATCTTACACCTATTGACAAAGATTATGTACAAAAAGTAATTATGACATTAAATAATACGACAGCTGAAGGTTATGATGAGGTATGCACTAAAGTGATTAAGGAATGCAAAGAGCATTTGAGCTTGGTATTAGCATTTCTAATAAATTTGTCAATGGAGAGTGGTACATTTCCTGACCGACTAAAGCGCTCTGTTGTAAAACCTCTATTTAAAAAAAAAGGTGAAAAAACAGACTTAAATAACTACCGACCAATCACACTGATACCAATTCTGTCAAAAGTATATGAAAAAGTTCTACATAATAAGCTTGCAATCTTTCTTGAGAAATATAAGGTATTAAATAGAAATCAATACGGATTTCAAAAAAATAAATCTACAGCACTTGCTGCTTTCGACTTAGTAAATAATTCACTTAAAAGTATAAATAATGGCAGCTACACAACAGTCCTTTTCTTTGATATGTCAAAGGCATTTGACTTTGTGTCACACAAAAAACTAATAAAAAAATTGGAGAATAGTGGTGTCAGAGGAAAGGCCTTAAGCTGGATCATGACATACCTACATAACAGAATGCAGGCGGTAGAAATAACACGACTACAAAAAAACAATAATTATATCCAAGTTTACAAATCAGAGTTTAAAGTAAACGAATCTGGAGTTCCACAGGGCAGCATACTAGGCCCACTACTATTTCTGCTTTATGTTAATGACCTCCCACTCTGTATTGAACATAAATGTGTACTCTTTGCTGACGACATATCAGTAATTGTGACAACAAATAATAAAAAAACTATACATGAACACAAACAGGACGTAAACCAAACTCTAATGACAATTGTAAACTGGCTTGACTTGAATAATCTAAAAATAAATATTGATAAGACATGTTACATTAACTTTAATAATTTAAAAAATAAAATTAACATAAATTATAAAGGACAAATACTGAAAGAGGCTAATAGTGTAAAATTCTTAGGTATAGAAATAGATAATAAATTGGATTGGAAACAACATATAGACAATGTTTGTAACAAAATAAACAGTTTTTCATATGTCCTGTATAAATTGGTAAAAACAACCACAAGAACCACAGCTCTCACAGCATACTTTGCATATGTTGAATCAGTGCTACGTTATGGTCTTATCATTTGGGGAAACAGCACTGACATGCAAAGGGCATTTATAGCCCAAAAAAAATGTGTTAGGGCAATCTGTGGGATGGCACCAGATAAATCATGTAAGCCAATATTCAAATCTTTAAATATCTTACCATTACCGTGTCTCTATATATTTGAAATGGCAAAGTTCGTTAAACAGAACCCAAATTATTTTAAACAAGCGAAAGACATATATCCACGGAATACTAGAAATTGTAATAGGCTAGTCCTGGATTTTATCCCAAAAAGTTCTCGTATGCAAAAAAATTGTTTATGCATGTGTATAGCAATATATAACAATATCCCACAAAATATAAAAGGCTTGCATTTTAATCAATTTAAAAAGACACTACACAAGTGGCTGGTCGAACAAACTTTTTATTCTCTTAAAGATTTTTTTAATTGCAAGGAGAGTCAGCAATAAGTGTTATCATGTGGATGGAAATGTATAATTAAAGTTTAGATAATTTATTCTGCTCCTTAAATTATATTTTTTTAAGTCAATTGTATTGATTGTAAATTGTAATGTTGAAGTGGAGAAACTGTATTTGCATGCTATTTGTTAATGGTTGGATAGGCGATCATATTAATTACCTGTAAATCTTCTGTACACCCTGTTCATAAGCAAATAAACATATTCTATTCTATTCTATTCTATACATTACCTCCGGTCAGGTAAACAAGTGATCATCGGAAAAACATGTGAACATCGGGAAAACAAGTAACATCAGAAAAACAACACACACACACATACATACAAACATACACACACTAACACACACTCACAACCCACATAAAAACAAACACACACACACATAAATACATACCCACACTAACACACACACACACACACACACACACACACACACATAATAGTAATAGTAATAAGATAATAGAGGGCGCCGAGACAGCTGAAGCTGCACACAGCCGCTGTAAGTTTAATTAAATATTAATTTATTCAGGATATTGGCATTCTTCTGGGCACTAGTAAAAAATACCACCGCTTCTAAGACTACATATTGGCAAATGAAAAAAAAACCTGTTAAAAAATTCGGACCAGATAACCCAACTTTAAAGTTAGACGATCATAATCTATTCCGTGTGTCTTACGATAATTATGCTCAAATGTATTCGGTAGGCTTCGTGTTTTGTTTCGAATTTATTTCACTTACCTTAGGTATTGTTATTGTTATGAATCGTTTATTTTATTTGTTTGACGGTAAATAAACAAAATAAATGGAACTACAAAGAAAGGTGAAATAGAAACATCCATTATTTACTGTAAACCTATAAAAACGTTGGATTTTCGAAACTAAAACTAGCAAAAAAGTTGTGAAACCATTTCAGATGCAGAACAATGCAGATGTTCCGAAACCGCACACACTCGCGAATTCGGAAAGTTTGTGGATATTTCCATTTCATTTCCAACTCAAACAAAGTGGTCACAGTTAATCCAAACTAGGTATTATACAATTTATTCATAGACATGGTAGAAATTTAGAATTTAAACAGAGTTGGTTCAATAAAACGAAGACCTTTTATTTTAAAGGAGAGATAGGTAATTGTGTATTATCAAACTTTAGATTATTTGTTGTCTCCAATATACTTACATTCAATTCATTTTGGGCAGCTACTTACCCAATAAGATAATAATCCACTTTTTTCAACTTTAATCAAATAAGTTGTAGTTTCTCAATTAGTTTTGTATTTTTTGCTTTTTTGTGTAAGTTTTAAGCGAAATCTTCGTCAAATGTGAACTAATTTTGATAATTCTACTGCTTCGTCATACTAAACATAAAAAATACACAAGTATTTTTTATATTAAATAAAAACTGTCTTCTTCTTCATTTAAACGGTGAATCCCGGTTGCGTTCAAGGCCATCGTTGACGACCTCCGTAGCCGAGAGACGAGCATACCGCACTTGGTATCGCTGAAGTCCCGGGTTCGATTCCCGGTCGGTCAATGTTAAAAAAAATAACTTTTCTATATTTTCTCGGGTCTGGGTGTTTTGGTACCGTCTTTGTTTCTGATTTCTGTGACACAATTGCTTAAGCAACTTATCATTAGATCAGAGCAATGTATGTGATTTTGACCAATATTTATTTTATTTATTTTTATCGCTTTGGAGCCCAGGGTCGTCAAAAACTACTAAACACGTTTGCTAATTATATACCTACTCACTTCTAATGTCTTTAAGATGACTATTGACGTAGCTGTGCGAATTTATTACGAAAGAAAGGATTTTTATCCGTGCTCCTAGTAGCCAGTCGAAACAATTCATGTTTTTTTCTAATGATGTTTAAAACGAAGATAAATATTATATTGCTTTAAAAAATTCAACTACGTAAGGTAGGCATCGAAGCCACCTTTCGTTACCCGGTGGACTGCTCTTCTATACCTAAGCAGTGGTAAAGTACGATTCGATTCCTGAGCTGAAGCTGTCGAACCATATTTCAAGTACAATACTAGGTTTCACTGATTTGATCATACGATGGTACCTACATACGAGTATTTCTACGGCAACAAAGCGTGGCCGCTACTTGAGCGACACAAGCAGAAGCTGCGTGTCACGGAGATGAATATGCTGCGGTGGATGAGAGGAGTCACGCGGAAGGACCGCGTGAGAAACTCGCGCATCCGCGGTAGCCTTCGTGTCCGTGATATTGCAGACAAACTGCAGGAGATTCACCTACGCTGGTACGGCCATGTTTTGCGGAAACCGGCAAGCTATGTAGGAAACAAATGTCCGGCCATGCTACCACCGCCAGTCCTGGCAAAAGGGGTAGACCCAAGAAATGCTGGCTTGACGTCGTGAGAGTTGACATGCGTGCCAATGATCTCAGAACTAGAGACACTCAAGACCGTACGAAGTCGAGGAGTAAATCAAGGAACGGACCCTAGGCTCCAAAGCAAGCTTTGGACGCAACTGGGACTGACCGTATAGATGAAGAAGAAGATGGTACATGAAACATTGTATCTGAATGCTTTTAGTTATTGCTGAATACCAAATTACGAACAAAAACATCGAAACAACTATTAGACAACCTTTGTCTCGTCAGACGTCCAACATGTATAGATTGGCATTTTGACAGCGCTTTATTAAACTTACAGAACCGCATACCTAGTTGCTATTTTATTTTCATTCTATTGGCTTTGACAACTCGGACTTCCTTCGTCCCTTTCCAATTTACTTGCCATCCATTAACAACGGCAGCTAACAAATTAAATTTGTCTAACATAAGAATTAAAACCGTCTTTACTGCTTAGATAATAAGGGTAAACTCGAATTGTTTGGCACGAAAATTGCCAATGTTTTCCTCGTAATTCTACATGTTTTTCTAACCAAAGGTTTATTCACTTTAAAATCCAAGAAGTAAGGTTGAATTTACAATAATACCGCGAGACAGGTGCAGAGCGTATTAAAAACTAACCTACAGAATGGAATGAGGCAATTGCGTGTTGTGAAATCGGTTGTTTGAAAAATTTTACTAGTAAAAAACTATGATAAAAAAATGTATTTAAAAATAAACATAGCTCATAAAAAATTTATACTAACTGGCCCCGAATAAAGTGCACAAATAAAATCGGTAATAGAAAACAAACCTTAATTATTAATAAAGGCAACTAATAATAACATTTATGATACAGTTTTTTTATGAGGATTGTAAAATATAAAATTTTAATTATACAGATTATTTTAATAATATATTTATATATTTTAATATAATATATATATATATATATTTTAATAATAATACAATATCCTAGATTTATCAATTTTTGTTTGCACACTATAATGTAAGTCGGCTTACATTGTACAGTTTCTACTCTTGACGCTTTTTATTCGCCGATGATCTGAGAAAAAATATCCGGTTCTTGCAACACTAGAAACACATCTAGTGGTCCATGAACCGGACTACAAAAAGAGGTTCTAGGTTCATATATACGGCAAGTGAGATCAGATTAGGGACTAGAATGTATACATGAGTCATGGACATTTGTAAATGTATGCAAGTTTAACCGAAAGGTGTTTAATCGTTATCGAGTCGCCTTATAGCTTTGCTTTGATTGATGTGATTGTTGAAAAAAATATTAATTCTTTTATTTAACGCCGTAGCCGAAAGGTGTGCACGCCGGACTTGGCGTCGCCGTCTTTGTTGACCCCGGTTCGATTCTCGGTCGCGTCAATGAAACAAAATTTTCTGTATTGTCTCAGGTAGTGTGGTACTGTCATTGTTTTAGTTTTTTTATAACACAAGTGCTTTGGCTACTTAAGTACCTAATGATCAGAGCAATGTTATCAAAGATTTTATTTATTAACACAGTCAAGAATCATTGCCAGTTACCTCACGTCCGACTGGAACAACCAAAACATCACAGCAAAGGGTTGGGATCTCATTAAGACGGGGTAAAAGGAATTGAACGCGCTCCTCGCATGTTTTTATTTAAATTAGACAACTTTTCAAAAAGAAATTTGTGTTGGTAAGTCGCTTGAGGCCGGGGTCATACTCGTAATGGGGGATAATTCGGCCATTTCTGTTTACAAAATTTGGTGGAATTTTAACCCGCTGAATCAGATTTAAAAAAAACAAATGCGTGAATTCACGTTAGCGGGAAGTATGAAAATACTAAGTTTCACATCAGATTATTTTTTTGTTGACAAACAAAGTTTACTAAATAGTAAGCCTCTTGGTTAAAATGTTATTTTGGCAAAATTAATATCATCATCATCATTTCAGCTATAGGACGTCCGCTGGTGAACAAAGGCCTCCCCCAATGACTTATCATCAGGGGGGATTGCCAATACTCGCCACGCTTGGCAGGCGCTTGGCAAAAAATCAAGGCAAGGCAAAAAATCGCTGACCTAATAATTTATCTTTCATTTGCTCTGTGTACTATATTATGTATGTGTATGTATATGTATATAATTGATAATCATATATATTTATACCTATTTATTAAGTATGTAATGTTGGTGTGTATATATATATATAAATATGTTTTTTTTTTCTTGCTGCACCGCCTGTATTTCTCTGTTTGATCACTGGTTGACTGGTAGAGAATGCTTCTTGGCATTAAGTCCGCCATTTGTACAATTATTTTTAAATGTGCAATAAAGTATAAATAAATAAAAAAACAAAATTAATATATTTAGCCTTAATAATTTTACTGTTAAAGTGCTATTGTAACTTAGCGTCTGATAACGTGGTTTTAACGTTTATCCGTTTTTCTTGTAAATTTTGTTTTGTGTTGCACTCAAATATTATGCAACGTATCAACTTTACATCTCTTTACTCAATGTCATTATCATCATCATCATCATTTCAGCCATAGGATGCCCACTGCTGAACATAGGCCTTCCCCAGCGACTTCCAGATTAGCTGGTTGGAAGCGGCCTGCGTCCAGCGGCTTTCTGCAACTTTTATCAGGTCGTCTTTATTAGTCGGTCGTATTACTCAATATAATAAATTGAGTAATACAATATATTGAGTAATACGACCGACTATATAATATAGACGACTGTTACTAAATACTAAATTTCACATCCTGAGTTAACTGTAACTTTCTATGAATTTACAATAAAGGGTCAATTTCAACAAGTCCATTTTTTTTGTCATTACGGTGAACTTTTTTATTTATAACTTTTTTTGAAATAAAACCATGTAGTATTGTTATTTATGATATTGTTATGATTAATCTTTACTCGACATCAAATTGAGTTCATATACTTGGGAGATATAGTGCTTTAAAATTTTGGTGTCACCGAAATTAAAGAATAGTTCACCGAAATGAAACTTCTCATCACCGAAATGAAAAACGCGAGTCACCGCAATGAAATTACTTATGCAGTCACCGAAAAAAACTAAACTGTTACCACGCAACGCACCTAAAATGCTGCTATCCTAGTTCCATAATTACTTACCTACGTTTTGAAGAGTGCTATCACACAGTACAGGTTATCCTTTTCTGACTATACTATAATGGTATTGAAAGTATTAATTAAAATGTACCATACATGGATATCAACTTATTTAAACTTAAATTCATTTAGGAACGTGTGAGAATAAAACAACAAAAATAACAAATATATTGTAATAATCAACCATAAAAACTGAAAAGATAAAAATAATATCAATACATAAGTACCTAATCAGTTACTTTTGGAGTCGGTGCTATCCGATGAGAGTTTGAATGTTTTCGTTTGCACCGACTCCAAAAGTAACTGATTAGGTACTTATGTGTTGATATTATTTTTATCTTTTCAGTTTTTTGAAGTCGGTTTACTTTTTTTATAAAATTTACTTATTTCATCTATTTTTAGTGATACATACAGTGATAATCCTCAACAATACGAATCTTTTCAGCGCAAACATAAGTTAACGGCTGAACACCGATTTCATCCCTTATTTACCCACCTTAGAGGTGAAAATTTTCCAAAAAATTTTCAATATACCATTTTTAAAGTATAAGCTATTTGATAAAGAAATAATCATCAAAATCGGTTCACAAATGCCGAAGATATTGGGCAACATAGGTACAAAAATCAGTTGGCACGGATGGAGTTCATGCAAAGTTTGATGATTTCCTTATAGATCCCATCATCAGAACTTGATCAAATTTATATGGGACCATTCCGAAAGTATTCCCTTTCGAACAAAAAAAGAAGTATCAAAATCGGTTAACCTGGTAACGAATGATCGCTGAACATACATAAAAAATAAATAAAAAAAACAAAGATACTGACGAATTGAGAACCTCCTCCTTTTTTGAAGTCGGTTAAAAATATACAGGTTGCACCCTTTCCATGTTCAAAGGGTCCAAACTCTACAGCCTGCTGACTATCCGCGCAGGATTGCATTCTGCAGAATCATGTTAAATAAAATAAGGGAGGACCTGCAATTTTTCAATAAAATGTTGTGAACGGATGATTCCTCATGCCGGAAAGATGGATATCTCAACATCCACAATCTACATAGCTAGCAAGTAGAAAACCCACATTTGATGAGGGAAGATCGGTCCCAAGTTCAATTTAAAGTTAACTTGTGGACTGGGATTATTGGCGGACAGGTGATCGGGCTATATGAACATCCAGCTACACTGAATAGTGAAATTTACCTTAATTTTTTACAAAATGATTTACCCGGCATGCTAGGAGATATCAGTTTAGAAGTGAGGCGGAGAATGTGGCTTAAAAATGATGGGTGCCCAGCTCACTACGCAATAGTAGTAAGAAATTATTTGAATCAACACTACCCACAGAGGTGGATAGGCCGGCTCGGCCCTATTTTATGGCCACCCAGATCGCCGAATCTAAATCCCTTGATTTTTTTTTATTGCGGATGTCTGAAAGACCTTGTCTACGCGAGACCAGTATCCTCAATAACAGAGTTCTGAGAGGCTCGCATACAAAATGCAGCTGCATACATAAAAACGTCTGGTTACGCGAGCCGCATCAAACATCTATATATATAAAAGAAGAAACTGACTGACTGACTGACTGACTGACTGACTGACTGACATATCAACGCACAGCCCAAACCGCTGGTGCTAGAGATTCCAAATTTGGCATGTAGGTTTCTTATAAGGTCTAGGGGTGCACTAAGAAAGGGTTTTTCAAAATTCACCCTCTAAAGGGGTGAAATGGGGGCCCAAAGTTTGTATGGGGAAATAAGATTAGTCAGACTCTTTTATTCAAAACTTCACAGGAGTGAGTTCTCCTTACGATAAATGAGTAAACATGTTTCAGATTTTTTGAAAAGTCAACTCCTAAAAAGGGGAAGGGGGCTGACAAAGTCTGAAAATCAACATGGGTATTGTTTCTATGGTTTATCGGGTCGCTGATTACGAAAACAACAACGATTTTAAAATGTAACGTTGCGGACGTGAAATTCCATCTCCCTTGTTGGGATGCGATGGGGTTGAAATGTCTATCAATATGGGTGTAGATTTTATGGTTTTTTGGAACTTTGATTTTAAAATGAATATTGTGAACATGAAAATTCTTGAAATTATTTGTGCCAAATTGCAATCCAATTGGGCCAGTAATTTCGGAGCTAATCGGTTGTAACAGACGGACTGACAGACAGCCATACGTGATCCCAACACAAAGGTTCTATTTTTGCATTTGATGTATACCCGCGTTATCCTAAAATTGATAAATCGCTATATTATATCATATCATATCGTGTTTTGATAGTCATGCTAAAAATATTGTCTAGAAGTTTTGTAGTTTTTTAAATTACTGAGTTTAACATTCATACTTCACTTAAAATCAAATCTAACGCGAGCGAAGCCGCGGGCAAAAGCTAGTTCTTTTATAAAAATATGCCGGGCGTGTATCAGAGCGCAAGGACGCCAATTCGAACATTTATTGTAATTTTAATAAAAAATTAATAAAAACCAGACATGAAGTTTAAGAGATACAGAAAACATAAGCTTATTATACCTTTTCGGAAAATATAATAACTAAGAATTTTTTTAAGTTAATGGGCACGATGAGCGCCATACATTTTTTTAACACGGTAGTTGACCAAACATGAGGAAAAATAATTTTATGTTTTTTTTTGGAACATTGTTTTTTTGAAGCACTTCGTGATTAGCTAGCTCAATTTTAACCATTGTTATTGATAGTTAAACTATTCTTTTAGAAATAAAAAAAACGGAATTAGAAAAAGTCCGTATTTGTAAAAATGGCACATTAAAAACTAACCGAAAGTGGCATTTAAAAAAAAAACTAACTCAATTATCTTGAAAACCGAGATATTTTTACTAAAGTCAAAATTTGAGATTAGAGAGGTCTTGACGAAACCTATCGACAGTTAAAGGTTTATCCATTGTTTCTGGGACACCCTGTATATCTTTACAACTTTTTCAGATCAGATTCAGATTCAGATTTTAAAAGATTTTAATTATTAGTTTTGATAACACAAAGATACTGTAATATACGGGTGTAACGAAAAGGTGAAATAAAACTCTAAGGGGTTATTCTACGGCTAAATTACATCAACTTTTTCTATGGGACCAACATCGAAATCGCAAAAAAAAAAAACACTTTCCCATACTAAAACGCGACCAGCTGGCATCAGTTTGTATGAAAACGTCAATTTTTTTTTGAGATTTTGATGTTGGTCCCATAGAAAAAGTTGATGTAATTTAGCCGTAGAATAACCCCTTAAAGTTTTATTTCACCTTTTCGTTACACACTGTATAATGTAAAATAAAACAAACGTAATCTCTTGTTATTTGTCTTCACAAAATCTTATTGTGTATTAGTCATTAATAAATCAGGTAGCACAAAAATCTATCTTTTGGATGGGGACACGACTCTAGCAAAAATATTTCGGAATTTAAACAACAAAGGTTAATATTTCGGAAACCGATCACTGAATCGAAAAATGGTCTTCACAACCTCGCAATATATTTGAAAGACCCATCCAACGATACCCCAAACGATGGGGTAGACTAAAAATAAATAATTCATCCCTTCTTTACGTGTAGGGGAGATACCCTAGAATTTTTGTTTTCAAGATATTATTGTACCATTCTGTCGGCGTGTTTAATGTTTATACTCGTGCAAAATTACAGCTTCCTAGTACAAACAGTATCTGTGCTAGGCCGTGGACTGACAGACGGACATGGCGAAAGTATAAGGGTTCCTTTTGTACCATTTTGGTACGGAACCTAAAAAAGCACGTGTTCAATATTTTTGAATTACGTTTAAAGTGGACTAATTATCACAATTTAGTCAAATAGCCTATTGCCCACGCGAGCAACAACTGAGATTATTCTTTTAACTAGTAGCTACATTTTAGTCCCCAAAACAAATATATTATTCCTTGTGCAACTAAAATGTAACAAAAGAAATTATGGTCTGTTTTTCACCGAAGTGAAATAATTTGTCACCGGAATGAAAAAAAAAACACCGAGATGAAGATAAAAATCATCGAAATGAACAACTTCTCACCGAAATGAAAAAAAATCACCGAAATGATATTTTTTCTCATTTCGGTGTCAATTTAGGTCACCGAATTCACCGGAATGAGATCACCGTCATGAAAAACAGCCAATAGAAGTTAACACTACAAGCACAGTATTTATGATAGAAATAAATTGATACTACCTACTTGATCGGGCGACATTAAGTAAAAGTACATATATTTAATAAACATATCGGATCATTGGGTCACAACTTTTATCCACTCACGTGAATGAAAAAAAAAGAGGTCCCAAGTCACCGGAACCCACTACTTACGTTTTTGGTGGGAACACCAGACAAGCAACACGCGTCCTCTCACATCAAGCGCTTAGGCGTCCCTGGTGCGCAAGTTTACTGCGCAGTAGCGAGAAACTAGTGTTGTTGGATGCCTAGATATTCGCGTACAACGAAAATTCACCGCGGTGAAAAATCTAATTTGGACACGTGAATTTGTACTTACCATTCATTAAATACAACAGATTTTGTAATGAAGTTTCCGCAATAAAGTACAGCCACTATTTAGGATTTAAATAAAAAAAAGGAAATCCCTAAAAAACCACCTTTTTTTATTATATGATTAAAAGTATACTGAAAAACAAATTGTGCCGCTTCACCGGTATGAAAAACTTAGGTGTTTATATATTTTTTTTCCTTATTAGCGACAATCATAATGGAAAAATATTTGTAGGCTGCTGTAGGAGACAACCTTTTTTATCTAAAAAAAAATATTACAAGTTAAAAGTGCCATCCTGCACTAGCAGTTTCAGCCATGCCGTTTACGATTTGGTGCTGGGAAAATCACCCTAAAACGGCAATGGGCTAGTTTTCTTAAAAAATGTGATTAGTCCGTCAGTCGGATTAACAGAAAATATTGGATAAGTATTTTTTCTTTTCTCAATCAAACAAAAAAATATGACGAATTATAGCCCGTTAAAGTTCGTGCTCGTCGTTTCGTGACGTCACGTGCTCAATTTGATGCGCTTTATCATTGTCGTCTCATCTTGTTTGGTTGACACAAGACCAAATATAGGTCCAATATTTTTTAATAATCTAGCTGACGGACTAAATAGAATAATCGTTTTTTGACCCAGGAAACTAGCCTATTATTAACACTGTTTCTTACATATAGGTCTGTTATTTTGCTTCTGTTATTTTGCTTAAGCGTAAAATCTAGAATTTCACTCTTGAACGGTCGATGACCTCCCCACAATCATTATTTTGACTCTGCGGAAGTCTAAAAAGTGATATGAAAAGAACTGACTGCCGTTATCATTTGGATAATAGTTACAATATAATATACAATTGCGGAATTATATTCTGCTTCTATTTGATAAAAATACATCAAATAGGATCTCGGTGGTTTGAATGATCTGTGAAATATATTTATTTCAAAGGGGATTTCTTTTCCGTTTTCAAGTTGTAAAGTAACTTGAAGAGCGATCGCAAGGTGATAGAGCATGCACTCTTTCTAGTATCAAACGATCTTTAAGGGATCTTCAAGGATACCGGTCTTCAAAGGGTTAGGTATAGTGATGTGCTGTCAATAGCTTGGTTAGCTGTGGTTTAGCTATCGACGCTTACGGTAAGTGCAGTAGCAGCTGTTGATAATTAATTAGTATCGATAGTGGAGGTGATATTAGTGGTAACTATCAACTTTATATTTTCTTATATTTAAACTTCCTACTTATAAATAGAATAGTTAATAAATCAGTTGAAGACATCAATAATAATTTATCAATAATATTAGTACAAATTCTGTACAGATATAGTTTGATGATATCAGAGATAATATCTATAGTTGGTGATCTAATTCTAATTACGATTATCATCACGATCATGAGAATATAAATACAGGGTTTCTGAGAAATAGACGATTAAGTCACTCTCAGATAGAAAACAAGATCGTGCGGTTTATTATATAGGCACTCCGAAATATCGAAATAGCTTGTATTTCATAAGCACATTAATGACTCAAAAATTATTTATTAAATATAATTGAAAATATATCTATTAACCAATATTACTAAGAAAGTCAAATCGATCGTTAATCGTTAAACTAAGAAAGTTAAATAAATAATAATATTATGAGCGAAAGCTCATAAACACAACAAGAAACAAATAAACCATAACATTATTTTTGTAACACCATAATGTCTGATAAGCCCGTCTGTTCTGAGGTGGGTGCTAATAACTGCGACACAGTCTCTGACTATTGCAGTTGTTAACGCTACAATGCGTTGTATTATGTGTTATGGTTTCAAAAAAAAAAATTTAAAATTCAAATTCAATTCAACATCACAAGCTCGGCTTAAGTCGTCCCGCTCATAATTGAAAACCGCTTCAAAACTTTATGCATTTAAAGCAATTCCGATCGTTCTATTGAAACAAATGTTCGCCATTGAACGAGATACATACAAAATGTTAAGAGGGAGTTACTGTCTGCTACAAGGATAAGTTTTATCTTAAGCAAATCCAATTGAAGAAGAGACAGTATCCCTTACTGGCAGTTTCATTTGGGGGATTATAGGTCCGTATCATCATCATTTCAGCCATAGGATGTCCACTGCTGAACATAGGCCTTCCAGATTCGCCGGTTGGAAGCGGCCTGCATCCAGCGTCTTTCTGTGACCCTTACCAGGTCGTCTGACCACCTTGTGAACGTCCTACGCTGCGCTTGCCGGTACGCGGCCTCCATTCTAGAACCATTCTGCCCCATCGGCCGTCAGTTCTACGTGCTATGTGCCACTTTAGTTTGTTAATCCGTTGGGCTATATCAGCGACTTTTGTTCGCTTACAGATCTTCCAATTTCTTATTCGATCTCGCAAAGTAACACCGAGCATAGCCCTTACCTTATAATTTATTATGAAAACACTTAATAAAGTACATAGTTTGAACTGTTCTCGTGTAAGGTTGCCCTGTGCTATAGGAGGAAGGCTGTTTTGGAGGAGTCTTTTGAGGATAGATATGCATTATTGTCTCAATATGCAGGTTTCTCCTAATGAGGTGAATCTTTAAAAATTTAGAGGCAAAACGAGGAATGTCCTAATTAATCGCTATATTTTTTAATGTCACTCTTTTGCCTAGTTACTCGTACTTGAAAAGAATAGAACATATGCATTGTTACTAAGTATGTTATTGTTATTGTCACAATTGCAATGGGGTAACCATATATTTTATCTGATTGTAAACTTAGTGTCATTTTCACAGTATCATTTTATTATGACATAAGTACCTTCGACAAACGTCTGATGTAGTGGTTCGCGTCCCGGACTACAAGTCAGCGGTTGCGGGTTCGAATCTCGTAAGAGGCAAATGTTTGTGTGATGAGCACGAGCATTTGTACCTTAGTCATGGATGTTTATAAACGTATTTAAGTGTGTTTATCAAGTCGCCTTATTACAAGCTCTGCTTAGTTTGGGGCTAGATAATCGGTGTGATTGTGAAAACACTTTTTTATTTATTTATTTACTCGGTCCCTGTTACATTTATTTGTGATTTCCACAGCCCAGAGACTTCTCCTTAAGACAATAATTATCGGAATGCGGAGGTCGTGCCAACGTCACTCGGTTACTGGATTACGCTCAATTTAATTCACAAATTGAAAAACTCTTTGCTGCCGCGATCGATGGCAGCATTTGCCCTAAAATGGGTTAAAACACTTTGTTTGTTTGCCTCGTTGGATTAGAAAAGTTAATGATTAAAATTATTAAATGGTTATTTTTCGGCTTTCCTATAATTAATATTTAACCCGCATCTATAGGTTTAATACGAAGTGGCCGAAAGAGGACCTATGAGATCATCATTTCAGCCATAGGACGTCCACTGCTGAACATAGGCCTGCCCCAGTGACTTTCAGATTGGCCGGCTGGAAGCGGCCCGCATCCAGCGGCTTCCTGCAACCTTTACCAGGTCGTCTGTCCACCTTGTACGTCCGGACGTCCTACTCTGCGCTTGCCGGTACGCTTGCCGGTACCTATGAGATATTACTGAATAAATGAGTACTTTTCCCAGCTGGTGGACTGACGACCGAGCTAGGGTTGCGGGCAGCTGGATGCAAACGGCCCAGAGCCGCTCGCTGTGGCTTTTTATAGGGGAGGCTTATCACCAGCAGTGGACTTTCTAAAGTTAAAATGATGATGATTATGAGTATTTTTTTAGCATAATACAATCTTATATTTTAAAAATAAATTTGATTGTTTGTACCTTAAACGTTTCTAGAAAATTGATTCGTTTGCGGTGAAACTTGATGAGTTGTTGTGCACACTTCGGGGAAGGTTTCTGAATTGATTAAAAGTCACGCAAAGACAATATGGAACATCGTTTTCTTCTCAATTTTACGATAGGTCCTCTAAAAGTGCTTTATATTCTTGAGAAGAACCACCAAAACCTTTCTTTTTTCTACTGCTCAATTACGACAACTTTTATTTATTAATACCTCAATATTGCACGAACAAAGAAATAAAAAAACAAATAGTGGACTTAATGCCAAAGGCATTATCTACTAGTCAACCATGCGCCAGACAGAACAAAACAGAATGAGTAATAGACATAAAATTCTTGTAATCTTATAATCCAGCTGAAGTAAAAGGTTTTAGCCATTTCGCAGTAGGTACTGTTAGCAGACGTTGTAGTTTTCAAGTAGTAGACAGATTCACTGAATAGAAGGTAACTAATTATCGTTGACATCATAGTGTGAAAACTATAAAACACACTTTTTAACCCCCGACAAAAAAGAGGGGTGTTATAAGTTTAACGTGTATATCTTTGTATCTGTCTGTGGCATCGTAGCTCCCACACGAGTGGACCGATTTAGATGTAGTTTTTTTTTATTTTAAAGCTGATATTCATCTCCATCATTATTTCAGCCATGGACGTCTACTTGACTGCTGAACACAGGCCTCCCCCAATGACTTTCATCGGGGGAGATTGCCAATACTCGCCACGCTTGGCAGGCGGGTTGGCGAGCGCAGTTTTTTATAACATTTCGCACGCAGACGCTGCTGACCTTCTCGTGCTACAGGAATTAGTCGCCTCTTACGACACGCCTCCTGTTGGCAGTGGGGAAGTGTATTCTTTACGGCCGTCCCCACATGGCACGCAAGCTGATATTACAGAGATGGATCTTATATATATTTATGAAGATCTGTTCAGCCGTTTAAAGGTTACCAGCTTATTTCCTACTTGACAAACTGGTTTGGACTCCTAAGAATGGTTTCAATGTGTCGGTGTTAGATAAAAGATGATCAAGGCTTGAGCTGATGCTGCACAGTTGTGTCGAGGGTTTTTTAAAATTTTCAATTTAATAGTTATATCAAATGAGCCGAAACAGGAATGTTTTACTAGTAACCATTGAAGAGTTTCACCACCTACCTCCTGGTTTCATAATCAGATCATCACGATGGTGTCAAATTATTGTATTGTCATCCGAATGTCAGATATTATACGAGTACAAAGTAAGTTAGAAGTAGGTTAAAAACTACAACCAAGATTTGATTACATGTTAGTAAATTAGAAAGAAAGAAAGAAAGAAAGAAACGTTTATTCGACACACAAGAGAAAATAATAATAATAATACACAAAACAATTCGGACCACCAGAGATTCCCAAATCCCTCCAACGGACTCCGGGCCCATGAGGAGCACAAGATCGGTCGGAGAAAACCCGGAACCCCCGATAGGCCGATGCACCAAACTAGTTAGTTAGTTACAAGTGAAGCTAATGAAAGCGTGTTAAAAAAGACCTTATTTATCCAATCTCATATACAAAAAATACTTGCATGCGTCTAAATACTCCTCTTAGAGAGTTTTTCAAAGTCACTTAAAAAAGCTATGATGAGAATTTTCCTATTCTGGAAAACTAGTACTAAAGTTTACTAGACCACCGACCCTGACTCGTATTATTTATATTCCTTGCATCTCCAGAGCGTTTCTCCCATACCTCACTGTCTTCCGACATAATCGTCAAAACAAAACAACATTCCTGGAACAATTTCCTAAGAAAAAGGTTGGACAGTAACAATTTCTTTCACTACCTGTTTCCTCGACGGGGAAAATGACAGCAAAATAGGGTTGCCACCAACATTTGTATTTTTAAATACACAGCTTTAGGTGCAAGGATTTCCACTGCAGGATGTATTATTAAATAATAGAAACAGATCTGGTATTAGTGTTAATTTAGACGGTGTTAAATTTGCATTGATTTTTGACCTTAAGATAAGTTTCCTTTCTTTCCCAAAACTGTTAGTATCACATTACAAACCTAAGTAAGCGAAATAAAAAGTGTCTAAATAAAAATCTTTATAGATAGATAGATAGATACTCTTTATTGCACACCAGACAAAAAAATCAGTACAGAGAAACAATAAATTTAGAATGGTACAATTTAGGCGGTCTTATCGATAAGAGCGATCTCTTCCAGACAACCTTCAGGTAGAGGAAAGTTTGAAAAGTTTTATGTTGTTATTCTAGGTCTAGACCTACCAATAACTAGTTATTGTATACTTTACATTTTAATTCGTGGTGCCTAATTAAGTTAGGTTAAGATTTATTTGAAAAGAATCAATTCAATTTTCTACAGTTTTGATTCTGTGTTACTTCTTAAATGAGGATAAAGAACTCGAAAACATCTTCCAACAAAGTGAAGGCAAAGTAACACAACTGGTAACCCTGAGAAACCCTCAGAGGTAAAAACGTGGCAATGGGGAGTTTGCTATAGCGTCGTGTAATCAAAGACAAAGTGGGAAGGCGTCTGTACCTAATTCAGTTTGGAACACACCGAGAGCAAAAATACTAGAAACTTTAACATAATTTAGTCCGAAAATACATAACGAGCTTAGGATACGGTTATGAATCTCGCAAGAATTCATAAATTGGTAAAGCATTTTTTTTTATTAAAGTTCAACTGCTGGGTAACAAAAATCTCAATCAGACTCTTCGACCGATCTTTATTTGTCAGTCTAGCGTATCCCGACTAGATATGGAGCAAGGCACTCTAGGAAAACCGCAAGCTGAGATTTTATAAAATATTTTTTTAAGTAACTAAAACTATTGAATACAGGATGATAATGTATTCATTATTGACATACTAGGTAAGTGACAGTGTTATTTGGTGAAGAGGAACCTGCCTGTCTTTCGGTGATAAATTGAGTCCCACATAACCCTATCTACACTTCCCCAAGCCTAAAAAATATGACGAACTAGGAAAATATGGATATACAGTGTGTAACGAAAAGGTGAAATAAAACTTTAAGGGGTTATTCTACGGCTAAATTACATCAACTTTTTCTATGGGACCAACATCAAAATCTCAAAAAAAAAATGACGTTTCCATACAAACTGATGCCAGCTGGTCGCGTGTTAGTATGGGAAAGTGTTTTTTTTTGCGATTTCGATGTTGATCCCTTAGAAAAAGTTGATGTAATTTAGCCGTAGAATAACCCCTTAAAGTTTTATTTCACCTTTTCGTTACACCCTGTAACCCTGTTTAGTGTGAGTGGTAGGTATTTGACTGAGATGGGAGTGGATGACACGGAGACAAATAACCGGATTGTATTGAAGTGGAAAACATTGTGCTCCGACATCAGACCAAGATCTGGGATGGGAGCGGGGCAGGTGAAGGATGATGATTTAAATAACAGAAAAGATTACCTATGCAGCTAGTCCTTGATATATTTCATCAGAACAATGAGACCTCTCTGTGCCACCAGCATAATAACAATAACATTTTTTGAGATTGAATTCGTGTAAGTTGCGGGCTCTGTAAACGCCTGTCGTGTTATGTCGGCAACGGGGCACTGTGACGCCCCGAATACAAATTGCTCTACTTATTTTTCAGGGGACTTATTCTTTAATTTATATCTTGTTTACTTAGTTCAATTAGTTTGATCACTGTTAGATAGAGATGGGTTTAATAATGTTTTTAGGAGTACAAACAAAAGAACATCTGCTCAGAATAAATTTCATTTAAAAAGTAGAAACATTGCACGTTATCTTTCTGTTAGACGTGAACCCCTGTCACCTGTCATTACTCCCGTTACAAATAATTTAAACGTATAGAACGATTAATGCGCTTTTAAATGATAAGGATTAAATCAAATGAGCTTACAATTAAGGGTTTTACCTACTAGTTACCTTTGCACAGTCCCACGTCACAGCTCCATCATCAGATCAGCTCGATAGTATCAAAAAGATCAATCGTTCAATAAAAAGGGGGTAAAATTTCAACTAGTAAGTCATAAACAAAGCAAGCTAAATAAAACCGTTTAAAAATCGATGAAACGTGTTTCTTTCGACGACTTTTTGCTCGATTGGTACGAAACCTTTAGAGTGCGAAACAAGCTCGCACTTGGCCGTTTTTTTTTTGAGTGGTTTAGTAGTCAACCATTGTCAAATATTATATAGGGAATATAGATGTTCTGCATTTAAATTTTATGCTGTTTTATAATACATTTAATAGGTATAATTTTGACGGAAAAATACAGTTGCTGAGAGACACGTTAAGGAAAATAATACACACACACACAAACACACGACAAACATTCTTGAATTTGGATATATTATAAAACTAATCTAACTCAAAAGCAATAAACTTCATTTCATTTCATTTCAACGTTTTACCGAAATAATAACAATAAATGTTTGTCTGGATTGAAATCATATTCAATCCAATTTAGTTTATAAACACGAAATTCATGGGATTATACTCAATATTTTACTATTATGCATTTTGTCTAATAATTTACTGTCTGAAACAGAATATTGTGTTTTAAACACCAGCCCGTATATGCCTACTAGTGGACCTTTTTAACACTTCTTTACTCCTTTGTTACATACTTTCATTAGCACTTGAGAGCAATAAATTCGGTTCACTAAATGAATTGTACCTGTGTTCGAGAAACCATAAAAGCCAGCTTGATTAACTAAAATATTAATACAATAGCCTATTATTTTCGTCCTGGTCCGGTTCTTTCTGCAGTCGCGACTGTTGCGGCTGTAGACATTCCTGAATTTATTTGCCGCTTAAACAAAATTTGTAAATCCAAGAACATTAATGTTTTTGTAGGTGACCCGAATTCATTTCTCTTGAGTGTATGAAATGAAATCTTGAAATTCGTTTCATCATCATCATCGTCATTTCAGCCATGGACGTCCACTGCTGAACACAGGCCTCCAATGACTTTCATCGGGGGGGATTGCCAATACTCGCCACGCTTGGCAGGCGGGTTGGCGAGCGCAGTTTTTTATGACATTTCGCATGCAGACGCTGCTGCCCGTCCCGTGCTACAGGAATTTGTCGCCTCTTACGACACGCCTCCTGTTGGCGGTGGGGAAGTATATTCTTTACGGCCGTCCTCACATGGCACCTTCGTTTCAACCTACTTTTAACTATTATTACCTTTACAAGATGACAATGCAATAATGTGTTACTATCGTGCTGATCTAATCAAGCCCGTCATTCCCACTGGGCATATGCCCAGGGCCCCGCGGTCGATTGGTTATGCCCTCTAGGACATGCCAGATCACTAACCAATAACTGACAAAGTCATAGGGGCCTCATTATCCTAATATGCCCAATGCCCCCAACAGGTTTAAGAAGGCCCTGGATCTGATGATGGTGCTGTGCCAGCAGGTGGATATTGGAACTTTTCAATTACTACTACTAAAACCTTCAAGTTTGTAAAAAGTCTAATACCTACAAAATATTTTTAAACTATGATATTATATTTATTGATTAGAATAAAACATTGACTTGTTCTGATTGTTTATTCAGATTGTTATTGATTTTACTATTAGTCAGACAATATAAATTGTTTAAACTGAAAGATCAACATGTGGACGTTCCTTATGTCCCACGTTTAATGCAACATGCGTAGGTATACAATAATAGTTAGTTAGGGGTGTTGGTTTTAAATTAGCACCTTGTACATCATCTTAATTATATTGTATCTTGGCTATGAACAACATAAATTTTTAAATTAATTAATTATGTAACTTTAGTGATATTCTTTATCTGCGAATATTATGAGAGAAGTTTTCAGAAATGTATACCTTTTCTATAAGTACTTTTCTTGTATTTAAGTGCACACTGACTAACATACTATTCATATAATATACGTGGATAACTGTTATTGGCTTTCCGTAGAGTTAAGATATTTTATGTAAAATGAAATCTGTAAGCTGTGGTTATCCCTAATAAATAAAAAATTTAAAAAAATAGTTGATTAAACAACGAACTAACTACGTTTAGCTAATTATCTCGCGTGGTAAGCCACGCTGTTTGCTAAGGCAAACAGTTCTCTTAAGACTAATAATTTTAGTACTTAAATAATTTTAGCTCCGTAGCTCAAAACACTGGGGGAAACGTCTAAAGTTTGTGTCATCAGCGTTTTATTCGAGTCTAATGCGCTCGAGCTGCGCCAACTCATGGCACATGACTTGACTACAACATTCTCACTATCCCGGCTTTGGTTCTAAGGCTAGCTTCATACGTGCGACTTCATCATGGAGCACCTACAGAGTAGAAATGTAAGACGCTGGATACAGGCTGCTTCCAACCGGAAAATCTGAAATTCAATGGGGAGGCCTATGTTCAGCAGAGGACGTCCTATGGCTAAAATGATGATGATGCTCTAGTTTAATCATAGTTACTTACGGTAAAAGTTATTACGTTATTTATCTTTATTCCATTCCATACAACATAATTAACAGATTTTTTAAAACAGAAAATGATTTAACTAATATTTGCATGAACAGTCATTTTATCATACTTGTGGAAATGGCACTTGTAAAACAGTTTAACACTAGTATTATATACGGAAACATAATTATTATTATGTCGAAATGTCATGTTACGATAGAGAAACTTAATTTTAATTCAACGATATTTATTTTTACCTAAAATAGTTACTTAATTAACTTTATATAACAATACCTTTTACATTAGACATTGTTTCCCTGACTCCCAAGCTAGAGAAACTGTTAACTATTTATTACTTAATCCGTGACACTGTGCTGCAATTCGCTTGTGTGCCGATGCTCTAACGCGAAATTTCTTAGAACTCAGAGCTAGCTAATTCAGTTCCATTTGACACTTAGTATGTGTTTTAAGAAATTGGATTTTTCTTCTGTACAGGCATAGAATCGTTAGTACTAGTCTTTCTGCGCCACAAATCGCCAACTAGTTTAAAACAAGGCTAAGTTTAATCCATGATATTTTTACTATCATTCAGTGGTTTTGCCTGGAAAGTATTGGGGAAGTTTTTAAAAGTTGTTTTATAGATATTTAAATTTTAAATTTGCCGCTTTAATTTATATAAGTAAGATATTTCAAAGATTTTTTGATACACTAGACTGCAGTGCAAGGGCATTGTTTTTTGTTCTGTTTGCCTTAATGCTAAGGTTTTTCGAAAAAAAAACACAAAGGAACAGCCAAAAAATCTAATTGGCAATTTTGTTCAGGGATGCACTTGAATTGGACTGGTACGAAATGTCTGTCTGTGTGTGTTTTTCTGTCTCTCTCTCTTTCTATGTGTTTGTGTGTGTATATGTGTGTACCGGGATATCAGTCCCGGCAACCGCCAATTTATTTTTAAAGACCCCGTAATCCATATAGTTTCTAATATTAGGTTATAGATATTATGTTATATTATTATTCTATCTCAAAGCGGCCTCTTCCTGTTGGTTCTGTATCTCGCTATGGAAGGTAGAGGTAAGATGTACTATTTTTTATGGGCGGAAAGTTAAAAAAGTGTCCAGCTAGATTAGTAAACAGTTCCAAAACCCTTTAAAATGGCAAAGGCAAAGGGTATGGTTTGAATGTAGCAGTTGTTGACGGATTGAAGTTAGCCTACTAATGCCGAGTTAGAAATTTTAAGTGACTTATAAAAAACTTGTTAAAACCATTTCAACTATTCCCTCATTTTATTTATGTATTTATTTTTTAACATAAAAATTATCAGGCGTTTAAAAATCACCTGATTATGTTTCTTTGATTCTTATTAAAAAAAGTGCGCCATAACGGAGCAGAAGTTCTTCTGTTCTTGTTTATTTTTCTGTCTAATAACTTTTTAAGAAAACCCTGTTGCTACTGTGGTGCCACCTAATTTAACGCAGTTTAACGGACACTTTTTCACAACGAAGATAGTACTCCTTACCTTTACCCTCCATAATCTCCACGAACGCCTTGGAAAAGGATCGGCCTCCGTGCCGTGATTTCCCGTAGGAGAGATACAAATAATAATGTAAGATTTTGTTTACTTCACGAGAACAACCATATTCTGAAATATGATATACCGCTCATAATGTTATTGTATAGGTCTACTACTGGAAGTTGACATCATATATACAGAATGTACAAGAAAATAGAAGAATAGGAATCCTTTTTTATTCAGATGCTCCATACATTGTCATCGAGGTAGCGCGTAAGTTTGTATGGAGCATCATTTCTTATTTTAATTTCGATGTTGCTTGTATAGAAAAAGTTGTTGTGTATGAGCAGCTGATGACGTGGTTTTATTGAGTGTTCTATTCTTTTGTACACCCTATAAATATAACTTGGATATGGATAAACTTGGTATTTTTCGTAAGAATCAGAAAGTAATAAGGAAACTTTTAAGGTTTACTGAGTGACCGCATTAACCTCTTACCGAAAGAGCCCATAAAATAAGAATCACATAAAATTAATGAACTGGTGATATTGATACAACGTAAATAAGGCCCGTAGAGTCACTCATGATTTCAGCGAGGAGTAGTCATATTAATTGCTTGGTAGTAAGGAACATTATAAGGAATTATTATTCTACAGATTCAGAGAATACTGGGTCAGATACTAAAACCGTGGTCCAAATGGTCTAAGGGATTTTCATCATCATCATCATCATCGTTATTTAATTTTCAGCAGTAGGACGACCACTGCTGAACATAGGCCTCCCCGAAAAGAAGGGGGAAGGGGAAGGGGAGCTAATACTCGCCACGCAATTTTAAAAATATTCCGCACGCAGACTACAGCCCGTCTCGTGCTACAGGAATTAGTCACCTCTTACGCACTCCTTCTGTTGGCGGTAGGGAAGTGTATTCTCTACGGTCTTTCTCACACACACTTAGGGATCATAGGTTATAAAAAAGACTCTACGGTCTTTCTCACAAGCCGCGTCTTCCAGTGTGAACAATTTTGGAGATATAACATATTTTTGTTTTACGCCTCTCAGCAACTGTTTGGGTCTGTATTTTAGTTAGATCAGTTAGATCAGTTATAGCGATAGTTAAAACGTTTTCAGCTTCAAATGCCAAATTTGAGAATACAGAATTTAGCACCGGGGAGAGATTTGAGTTAAACGTTTGTCTGGTAGTGAGACAGCTAAGGCTAAATCAAATAGATGAGTGGCCTTCTGCACATAATTCCACTGTGCCAATATCGAGTCCTTCAATTTAGTTAACGTAACTATTGTGTGGAATGAAACACACACAATGAGTTGGGGAATAATGGGGTAGTTTTTGACCTTTTCAGTTTTCTTGGATGAAAGTCAATTAACTTAAGTAAAGCAGTGTTCTGTAACAATCGGATTTGTTATTTGAGTTTGATAGTTAAAACTTAATAAGTTATAACTTTATCATTATAATTCATCAAAGTGAATTTTTTATTTGAGTAAATAAATCATGATTCTTAGATCATATTGTGGCCCGCAAAGTAAAAAGTTGCATTTGGATTTGATTTTAATAATTACTTTATATAATTAATCACTTTTATAAACCACGGCCTAGGCATAACACACTACCCAAATTATGCCATATAAGATCTTTCAGGGCTATGAAGCCAGTGGCTGCGGGTTCGAATCCCAAAAACGTTGGTGGACGCACACGAGCATTTTGTACTCGTGTTAGAGTTGTTTATAATTATGTACTTATATGTATATTTCTTCACGTTACACGATTAATTTGTCGTCCACGTGCAAGTTATTTGTGAAATTGTTAAAATATATAATTTAAGTGAATGTGCTTAATTAAGCACTAATGAATTCATTAACATCATCATTATCTGCTGGACATTATCACTATGTCATCCGCTACGTGTTTGTCATTTATCAGGATGGTGACTTTAAATACTAAGATATACAGAACAAAACAAACCAACTAGATATTGAATAAAAATTGAAATTAAAAAAACGTATTGCTTTAAATCATAATTCACAATAAACTTAGCTGTATCTTCCGGCTGTTACTAAGAAACAGCTAGGGGAAATTAAACTGCATAAATTATGAGAAACCACAGAAATAATTTTCCTGTAGCTTCTTACATTGCAAATCGGTCTATTATTGTTATACTAATACTTAGTGTCTTACAAACAATGCATTTTTTAAATATTTTCCCCTCAAGGATCAGTATTGGAAAAGATACTGTGCGCCTCTCCGAAGATGTCTAAAAAAGGCAACTTTTCTTTTCCGACATGAGCCTTCTTTAAGTTTCGTCCATCTACAAGACTATCATTGGAGGTAAAACTTGTTTAAAAGATTTTAAACATTTTCCGAAGAATCTACATCTGAAATCCTTTTAGCCGCTTGCAGATTTTCTTTTTTAGGACCTAAGTTTCAAAAGAGCCACAGGTAGTCAAAGTCGCAAATAGATTTGGCGGATCTCTGCTACCGCGATATTTAAGACCTATAGCCAGTGACCACGATTTCACATATTGTTTTCCAAACTTCGTTAAATCGACATACTCACTGTGGCCTCTCAATACATATTTAATAATATCATGTACGTACGCAAAAATTTAGATCTTTTTATAAAAAAAAGTGATATTCATTCGAATAACACAAGAAACAAAAACAAACTTGTAGTCCCAAACTTTAGATGGGCCAAAACAAGTAATTCATTCTTGGAAAATGGTATCAAAAATATATATATACCTTACAATGTTATCGAACTTTCTATTAATAAATTTAAGTCACATGTCAAAACTACACTAATGTCTAAGGGGTATTATAAAATTCAAGACTATCTTGATGACAAGAATGTATGGTCAGTCCAGCCTGCACTAAACTGATGTACCTAACTGTTTTTTTTGTGGCAGCTAGTGGTGACTGAGTTTGTTCCGGCATTTCTTTTCAGCACTTGCCTGATTGTCTGTGTCTTGTCTCGAAGCGCTAGTAGGGCCCAAAAAATAAGGAGACATGTTCTGGCCCCATAAGGGCCTATAATGTTACTATTGACGTTCATAAGTGGCAATTTTCTGTCCTAAACTGAAAAAAATATTTTTGACTTGACTTTTGACTTTGACTTGACTTGACATTAGAAGACAGCACTCTATGATGATTCTGAAAATGTTTTTGTGGTATCAAGCAAAGAAAATTATATTTGGTATGAAGCAAAGAAAAAAATATAGGGATCTTTGTATCAAGGTATTTATCATCACACTAAGAACTGGATTCCTTTAGAAGCGCTCATGTATGTTTCGCGGTTTTTGTACTTTTGTATTGTAATTTTTATGTTTTTTTTTTTTTAACCTTGACTTGACCTAATTAATTCCTAGACCTATTCGGGTGTTCTATTGCTTGACACAATTTTCAGGACACCTTGTATATTTTTATATACCTACTTGTTAGTGAGTCAAGACACCTATTATTATAGTCTCAACATAAGTCTCTAAATAGTCTCGAAATAAACATCATTTTGTAACAAACAATGCTCAAGACGACTGTTTTTTGCCAAGGACCTAGCCCAACACCATAAGCTAATTTAAAAACATTCTTTCACTGACCGGAAATTAATTTGAGATCTGGATCAGCGCGCCGGTGCATCTAATTGAGTCGTCAAATATGTAAGGAAAAACAAATATAACACTATACTATTTCATTATCATAGAGAGCATAGGCCTTCCGCAGTGACTTCCAGATTGGCCGGTTGGAAGCGGTCTGCATCCAGCGGCTTCCTGCTATCTTTACCAGGTGGTCTGTCCACCTTGTGGGTGGATCCTACTACCATTATACTACTTGTATTTAAAAACATCTAATCTTATCTAGTTCAATTGAAAATAGGACGCAGTAAAATAAAATAGAACAGCATAAAAGTACTTTCTAAAGTACTAAGAGCACAGTTTGCGAGCGCCACCCCTAATTACAGAGAACTCAATAAAAGTTCGAGATAAGACTCCTGGCTCTGAACTCGAGTAACGATGATCAGATAACATCTGAGAGGGAGTCTGTATTCGAACGAAATTACGACTATCACATTAAACTACTAGACATTGACCGTAACTTTGCTTGTAGGTATTTTCGAACCACTTCTAAGTACATATTAGTATATAAGGTGCTTCATAAATATCTGCAACGGCTGAAATGGGTAAAAGTATTGCTTATATAGATTACGATAGTAAAGAAATTTTATATCCAGAGCATCATTATTTTTTTCATTAAAAAAATATATAAAATAAAGATTAGGCTTTATTCTGTCTCACACCGTCCACATCTGTCCAAAAATGCTAACGTTTCACATTATACCGCTCCCGCGCAGTGTCAAGGGCGGATGACGAAGTGTGTTATGCAAATTGAAGCATGTAACCATTTATTTACTGTCTTTTCGCAAATAATTAATTACCGATCCGGGGCACGTAATTTCTTCACTATCGTAATCTATATAAGCAATACTTTTACCCATTTCAGCCGTTGCAGATATTAATGAAGCACCTTATAATATAGTGCTTGTAGCTCAGTGATAGCAGCGCTTTGGCAGTAAAGTGATTACTAAAGTTAAGTATCCTACACAAAACGGATGCGTGGCCAATCCGACCATATTTGGTGACATTTATCACTAGCATCTCCGTGCTTGCACGTGAAAAGTTGGTCCCGGCTTATAAGCTATATTTCTTTTGATAGCAGTCGCGAAGCCTAGTGAGTTAGCTTTATTACATCTGTTAGTCAGGTTTACTGGCCTTGGATGGAAGGGTCTCCAGCAATCTACATTGTTTCGGGGGGAGTGGTGCAAGAATGACCACTTTAAACTCTAAATTTTGTAAATCATCTTTACTAACATATCTTATAAGCCCTACTAACAACATGAGTCATTCTTACTTGATTAAATAAATAAATTCATTCATTCATTCATTGGGTCCGCGTGGTGTAGATTGGCCCAAACCAAAGGCCTTGCAGTTGAACGTACATAGGCTTTACGTGGTAACTTGGCATACATAGACACCCACCTAGAAAACGGGCTTATTGTAATTTTGAAACATCGAATAATATGATTGGAAACACACCTAAAAACACTCCTGGAATATAACCATGAACCCTAAACAGTACATAAGCATTGTTGTTTGTACTTCCGCCTCTAGATAAAACAAAACAATGTTGAAGTAACACTGTTTAAAAATATCATATTTACTAAATTTCTCACTAAATCTCTGAGCTATAATTTGGTATTGAATATGAATTTTAAATGTTACTAATTTAATGGAAACCAGAGCCCACATCATATACTCCGTACAGATAAAACAAAATAATGTTGCAGTAATACTGCTGTAAGAAAGCAATTCAATTCAATTCAGGTGCAGTAATTTTGTCAACTTCTTTATTTCCCATCCAAATTCTAAGGAAGTCCAGAATTTAATGACTGCATTACTCTAGCTAAATGCAGGTCTATTGTACACAGGTCTGCAGCGCAGTCATTTGTCTCTAGGCGAACCGGCACACAATAGGTTATCGGTCACGTCGACCCGCCCGCGGGATTTGAACAGTAATATAGTCGATCGTAAAGTAGATCAGGAGACGTATTTTTGAATCATGCGAATTCCAATCCGAATACGAAATCGCAAGATTTGTATGCGAATTCCTTAAATCACTATTTTTGAAAATTCATTCCGTGAAATCTGCAACGTGGTCCTACCCACTCGTTTTTCGATTTCTACTAGTAGAAAGTATGGAAGAATGACTTTGACAAGTAAACATATGGTTGACAGAGATTTGACATAATAACTTTTTATTTACGTTCGATAATGAGTTTTTGCTTTATTATCTTATATAATATAAAAATTAATTGCTGTTCGTTTGTCTCGCTAAAACTCGAGAATGGCTGGATCGATTTGGCTTATTTTAATCTTGAAATATTTGTGGAAGTTCAGGGATGGTTTAAATGTCAGAATATATAAAATAAATGTAAGGAAAGTAGTAAAACAACTATTTTATTTTCCTATACAAACTGTTCGTAGGTACGAATGACATTGACAGGTGTCAAACGAATTGGCGAAACGAAGTTCGCTGAGTCAGCTAGTTTATAATATTTTCTGCGTAAAACAAAAATAGTTACAAGATTTCAATTTAATAGCAATACCTCCGATTCCGATTTTACGCATTTTTGAATCAGATTAAAAAATGCGTAAAATCGGAAGCAATAGAAACCATTTTCATACACGAATTGTTTTTGTGTTCGAATTCAAGATTCATTTCTAATGCTTCAAAAATACGTCTCCTGAGATATTGTAGATTTAGGTTTAGTGTGCCTAAAGAAACTAAATTACAGGGTGTTCAGGTAATAACAGGCGTATAAATTATTTATAGTGGCGTAGTGGCTCGTTAGTTCGCTCTAAATGTAAAAGTTCCCGGGCTTAATTCCGCGTTTGAAAACAAACTTTACTGATCTTGAGTTTGTAACTTGTAACACAAGAAGTTACTTCCTTAGGCACTTTAAAACATTGTGATCGGGGTGTTGGCTGGCGCATCCTCTGTGTTTTATTCCAAGCTCTTCTTCTTCTTCTTCTCGAGTCAATGACAATTAAACTCTCTGCGCCCAAAAAGTGGCAATATCAATGGCCTTCTGGTTGGCGTTGTAAAGGTCCTCTTGCGTGCAGGTGGCAGGAGAGGTAGGGCACGACATTAGGTGTGGCATAGACTGTAAGGCGCTACACTTGCATGTGTCGTCCTCAGTGAAGCCCCACCTTTTCCTGAGTTCGTTGCATCTGCCTACACCTGAACGAAGTCTGTTTAATTTCAAGCTCTGATATTTTATTGTTAGGTAAAAGTTTCCCCGCACCTCCTCCAGTCTCCACGATCCAGAACTATGCTGCTCCAATCCAACTCAAAGGAGTTCAGCTTATCTTATCATCGTCGGTTAAGTATGCTATCGTCTGTTCATAATTTTTTGAAAGTAATAAAGAGAAAACCAAATTGTGTGAAAAAATCTAATTCACTGTTATAGCTCTTCAAAATTGCAATAGGCTGGCCACATCGTTCACAGCGTTGACAACTGTTGGGTAAAAAAGGTTCTCGAGTGGCAGCCACGAACTGGCTGTTGCAGCGTGGGGAGGCCTCCCACCCGGTGGCCTGACGACCTAGTCATGGTAGCGAAAAGTTGTTGAATGCAAACGGCTTAAAGTCGCTCTCTTTAGCGTTTTAATGCGGTGTCCTATGTCCAGCTGCAGTTGATTTCTAAAGACTCATGATGATGATGAATAAAGAGGGACAATTCCACTCCTTTGTCGTACGCATGTATTTAAAACAATTTTACTATGAATAGGGTTCATGAGGTCACGATGTAGTTTTAAAGCCCGTGTAGTCGCCTAATGAAAACTAGTATTTGGTTTCAAAAGCCTACTACTTAAGCCCCGTTTTTCAGAAAAATATTTTGAAAATATGCTAAGAATTGCCAAAACCTACACAACATTATGAGAATAGCATTTGTTTCTTGAACTTATACCTCAGGAGAAAAAAAAATATTAAAATCATTGAAAAAACAAGCAAAAAGATGCTAATTCTCCTTCTTCTTTTAAACCGCTTGACCGATTTAATTCGTTAATGCATCGATTGATAGACCAACATAATAGTTACCAACTGAGCAAAGGATTTTTCATTCGAATAATGGCAATGCAAAAAGTATTATTTTCCTAAATTTTCGCAACCTAAAGACGCAGCGATTGTCGTTACAGCCACGTTTCATTGCGCGCTGTTACGAACCGTATTTTAATGGATTTTCGTGCTATATTCGTACTAACATTCGTCAAGTCGCTAATTTACTACTCGCCTTGAAGGCTATCGCATAAGTTGTTGTAATTATATTGCTACTCAGACATCATTATGTATTACTTACTATATTATTTGTTCAGGAAGTGTGTACAGTTAGCACTTCCGCACGCTAATTAAGGCCTCAAGCGGAAATAGATAGTTAGTTAGGATGTTATGGATATTATTTCGAATTAATACATGATAACTATACAAGAGGCCATTTTAATATCATTATGTAGAATTAAACTTCGCAAAACGGGAATCAAGAAACAACACACAAAATATTTGTTTACTAATATTTTAAACTACCTGTTGCCTGCGACTTCGGCCGCGTGGTCTTGGATTTAATTCAGAAACCTTTTCCGGCTTTTGAACAACAACTCAGCAAAGTTTCATCACAATCTGATTATAGTTTAGAGTGCAAAGAGGACAAAAACACACTTACCTAGATTTTTATTTAAATATATGTGAAACTTTGGATGTTTGTTTCTTTAACTGTTGAAAGTGCGGTAAGCTTTGATTTAGCACACATAGATATTGAATTAATTTTAACCACGTCAGACATCTGATTTGAACGAACCTAACGCATAGAAAAATAACCATCCTGTTTTTGAGTTTACCCGTGTAATAGTTACCTAATGTAATGTAATAGTTACTGGCTTAATCTGAACTCCTTGCAGACTTTGCGGGCAGAAATTAGTGTCTTATTAACTGTATTTAAAATGGTGTTATTTCTTTTATTCAGCTGCTACTAAGTCACCCATATACAAAAACTTTGTCTAAGTTTCGTAGATTTACTATAAATAGTGACGGTGAACTTAATTTTTTTGTGGTCTTTTAGTAATCCAATTCCTAAATGTAGGCTCTCTTCCCTCCTCTTCTTCTCCTGTTGATCTTGTGCCAACTCACCTGCGTTTTGTCGGATGTTATCCATCCAGCGCTGTGGTGGCCTGCTGCACCCTCTAGTGTCTACTCTGGATCTCCGTTCAAGGACAAGTCGTGTTCAGCGATTTTTGTCTATTCTTGCTTCTTCTTCTATGTATGAGTCATGGTTTTCATACAAAAGATGAGCACAGTGATGACTGTTGGAAGACCTTGTCCAGTTTGTCCGACCTTGAAACAGTCCAACAACCTACCCCCGACAAAACCTCAGGATTTCTTAATTGATATTGTTACTGTACGTGTTGAACTTTAACTTGGAAATTGGTCGAGGAAATTTCAAATTATACGGTGTTGTTTTGTGATGGACAGCAATATTAGCAGTTGATTAGGTTTTAAGATATTACAAATTTAATAACTATGGTTTTAATTACTAAAGCAAGTGGGAAAGCCTTTCAGAAAAAATCCAACTGAATGTTTTTAACGTCTTCGTCTAGTTAAAAATAAATTGCACAAAAACCATAAACTTTTATCTCGGCTTATCAGTCGTAAAATGCGATATTCAGATTCAACGCACAATAGAATTAGATGCAATAGCTTCAATCTCCTACAAACAATATAACCATAAGTCGCACCGGCCACAAACATTTCTAAAACGCACAGAATTCTAAAACGCATCAAGTCCACGTTTAGTACTATTTTTTTATCTGTGCAATAAAGTTTAAATAAATAAATGTAAAGAAGTGTATTATTAAGTTAAGCAACTTTAGCTGATACATGTTTTAAAAAAAAAACTTTGATAGGTTGACTGGTAACAAGATGTTCCATCCATTAAAGTTAACAGCTTTTAATACTGCACCTTTAGCGAAATCAAATACCTACCACGCCTGTATTTTTTTAAATAATACCTTCGTAAGTTTTTTATGGCCTTACAGAACATCACGCATATGTTATGTATACCTTTATTTATTTAAGGTCCACTTGCGCATCTTAGGAAGAGCGAATTTAATTCTGAACTATCCACTGACACGGTAATAAACATAATTCTGTAACTGTCAGTTTGTATGGCGTTGACAGAGACAGTAGATGTCTTAATCCCGTACTAAAGTCATTCGGTGGTGCGCAAGTGGACCTAAGACTATATATTTGTCAAACGATGCCCAATGCGTATAAAAAAAGGTTTTTTTAAGAAGAATTAAGTTTTTTCTGCCCTTTCTTCTCATCGGCTGCCGATTTGTAGAAACAAAGTAGTGGTTGGGAAAAAGTATATTTTTGGGCGTGACATGACGTGCCCGAAAGAGAGTCTGTATACTGAATAAATGAGTATTATTGAGCATAAGAAGAAATTCAGTAGTGACCCTACTGCATTGACTATTTATTACATTCAACCCCACTTCAAACCAACCCCATGACTCTTGTATCTGCGGAAGACGTAAATTTATGCACAATCCTTTCCTGAATGTCATTTTAATATTTCATTTTTATCTTCATCCCTTTTTATGGAGCTGGCATAAGGATTTTATGTTACTTAGCAAAGTTCCTTGTCACAAATCTTTTTTGTTTGCAAAGTTACAAAGGACGCAAAATAGGAAGGTTCAGTATAACCACGTACCCCTCGTTAACCTTAGTGGCGCGATGGCGGCCGCGTTTTGGTAGTGTCTACCAAAGTTAAGCAGCGTACGCCGCGGTTGTTAGTGGATGGGTGACCACTCCGACCATATTTGGTGACATTTATCACAAGCATCTCCGTGCTTTGGAAGGCATATTAAAAGTTGTTCCCGGTAATATCCCTTTATATCAATCAATGTTGCGGCTAGCTAAACTTACTTCAGTAGTATTTATTTTAGCATGTTATTGCAAAAACAAAAATGTTTACCTCTTTCTTTGTTATAACAGTTACTTAACTGGAACAGCTAGTAACAATTACTAGCTGTGAACTTCGTACCGTCTATTTATACTTTTTTGTGATATATTTCCGGTGGCTAAGACATAATATTTAACAAACCAAGATCATAAAAATCGGTCCAGCCGTTCTTTATTTTTATTTATTTAAAAAGGTACACCAACAGCATATATATACAACACTTGCAACAAATAGGATATAGTCATAAAACTCTTATACATTCTTCTTCTTTCTTGACTTATAAATGGTGTAACTTACCCGACTTTGTTTTATATATATATATCCCTTCAATGCTCCATACATGCATTCATACTCTTAGCAGAGCGCAAATTAAAAAAACTGTCTTTCGTGCTGTCTGAAGTGGTCAAGACTCACGACTCTCAGTCATTTAGGAACAAACTTACTGCATTTGCCTATATTGGAAGGACTTAAAAGATTTGTATGGATGTACTTAGTGTGCTATTTGATACAAAGTTTTTAAGTCGTGGAATGTCAAGGATATATAAGGAAATCTCTCGGATTGTTTAAAAACTTGGAGGTAATTTAAGTTATAACGCATTTTTCTTCTACTTCGGTTGCATTGAGCTATGAATGACACTAAATAATATCGTGGACTATAACGAATATGGTGTCCCATAGTGAAGAGGCTTGACAGTATGATGGTTTAGGTAAGGTATTCTATTTTTATAATGCCAAATGTTTATTTTCACTTTTTAACAGTACTTGTACTATTGACTGTGTTCACGGCAGTCCTACTAATTGTTACTGTAAAAGAAACCTATTATATTAGCCTTATTAATTAATTAAATATTTAAGTAGAATTTAAGTACAATTCAATTCAATTGAGTTGTAATGCTGTTGGTTTTCTTAATAAATACAATAAATAAATAAAGTGGTAACAATATTGATCAATCATTATCTTAAAGCCTGTTAAGTTTGTGTGTAAGTAATACTTGTGTGGGGCGAAAGGGGTCAGACGCCTACGGGGAAGAGGTACACTATTTAGGTATTAGCAGTAGGCAATTAAAGCACTTTCCTACCTTGATAATACAAACCCAACCAATGTCTGTTACCCCGCATGAGAATAGCTAGGGACTGAACAGACTATAGTAACAGTTAATACACAAGCCTAACTATTTATATTATCACCATCCAAATTTAAATGCAAATAATCTATGAGGAAAAAAACAATACACGTGTTTTTTCTTTTGGTATCGCCCAGTACAAAAATGTTGAGATAAAGCACCTCTAAATTGTCTAAACAAATACTAAGAGTATGGACACGGCACGCAAACTACTCGGCGCCCTAGCGTCGACGCCTCTCCCCGCACCCGCTTTTCATTGATGTTTTTACGATCCTTAAGTTGTTGACTTTCCCTTCATATTTTCGCGATAGAACGCAGCGCGCGGGACGGCGGAAACGCGGTAATAAGGCACGCATACATCACGGGGTTGCGCGGGCGACTGATTTGTGTGTTTGTTGACACCGGCCGGCGCGCCGCCGATGCCGACACGAAGGCCGTCTTCTTAGCAACCCCGTGCCGCTGCCCGCGCGCCGCTGTCCTCGCGCCGCCCTCTCATTCATCTAGCGTAATGTTTACGTTAAGCAGTAACCACATTAAATTATATTGGGAAAAATATTTTATGGTGAAAACTTGACATACCATTTTTTTTTATAAATGGGTTCTATGAAGGATTCCTAATGCCTAGAAAAATTTTTGATGGTAGTAAAAAAGTATTCCTGTATGACTGTTTCCGACATAATTTTTTGTTGCCAACTATCAAAATACAGATATAAACATCAATTGTTTTTTGTAGAGTAGACGCTGTCAGAGATTGATATTAAAGTTCTATTACCATCGTCAGTCAAATCAAATCTCTGAACAGTATGTATTATTCCAAAAACGTGGACAGGCCCATTATTCAGAACCGTTCGATTAGAAATTTTTATCAGTTACTAGAAAAGCCTCACGCCAGAGTAAATATCTTGGAACTTCTATGACACCCCAGACACTTTCTGATAAACCCGTGCAATGCGATAATGAGAATCCTCCATGCCAGTAAGCGATATTGTGTTTGACGACCTGATAGGTGTAGGGTACAATTCCCAGTTCAAGTCAATTCAAAAACGATCATTTCTAAATTGACTCTGATACGGTCGTGCTGAGAGACGACGCTGGTAAAATGAACGGTCTTTAACTCGTAACTCGAGGATGTCCGAGAATATATGATTTGACCATGGTCAAATCAGTAAACTGTGTCATGACACAGTTTACTGTACCCTGATGACATTTATGTCACCAAGGTCTTATCCAAGAATTCTAAACAGTACCTAAGCAGTATGCATTCAAAGAAAAACCTAACAAGGTTAAAGTATTACTATTTTAAAAGCTCACGAAATGACACCTAGAGTTTCTGATTAGGCCCATCTGTCCTTGCTGCGTCAATAGCAATTATAATGCCATAATATCACTAGTAATCAAGCCTTAATTAGTTTCTATGTTTACCAACATGATGGCTTTTATGCAAACAGAACGACTGAGTCACATTACACATTACACAAAATAACATACACCGCTTGTCAAACATCGACATACAAACAGTATAGGCTGTAATAACAGCCTATGGATACATAATTGCTGTAGTATTGCTAGTTGCCTTGCCTATTATTAGGCGAACTGTATTATTAGCTGAACAATTGCCATATCGAGGCGATTTGATTGTTTGTGGTCGTAGAAGGTAGGTTCCAAAGGAACCTCAGAGTAAGGAAATCTATGGTTCCACACTATAGGTAACTACACTACTTTTATGATTATAGCTTATGGCTTCATCATCATCATCAGCCTTTAAAATTCCACTTCTGGATATACCCTCCCCTCCACCCCCAAAAGAACAAGCAAGTCGTTCTAAACCGTTTACATCCAGTGGCTTTCCTTAACCTTGACTAAGTCGTCAGTCCACCGGATAGGAGGTCTGTCCACGCTGCGTCTTCCATTTGGTGGTTACCAAACGAGAATGTTTTTTCAGCAACGATTGTTATGTCAGCAAGCGATACGGCTCGCCACTTTAACATTGCATTCGGAGCTATGTTGGCAACTGTGGTTCTTTTATGAATATATTAGTAGGTTTATGGTTAGATTGGCTAATGGCTTCGCAAGAGTATACCTTTTGTAGTACAGTCAACGGCAGGTCAAACTACCCAAAAAGTTAAAGGTCATTGAACCGATTTTTAATTTTAAGTCCGACATATAAAGATCAATATCAATTAGGAAAATTTGACGTTTTGTTTTGTTTTTTGACGATGGGGCAGAAAGGTTCTGGAATGGAGGCCACGTACCGGCAAGCGCAGCGTAGCAGTTGTTTTGACAGATAACCCATACAGTTAGCTGTCAAAAAAGTGCTAGATAGGTTATCTGCAATTTATCAGCAAGTAGTGAAACTGGACCTTAGTTTTTTAATTGATCACAAAGATCGCATCTTGTAAGAACTGAAATCAGTACCACAAGATTACGAGCGAAGTCACATTAGGTGACGTCTATCCCTAGTGTAAATTATGTGACTCCCCCATGACTTGAAAATGCACAAGCGTGCCCCCGGCTTCTCTCGCCGCACATTAATCAAACCGTTTATATTACAAGGCTGAACAAAGAGGCAATCGATTCCAAACATAATACCTCGTGATCGATCATACTCAAGCGACAAGAGATAGGAAGCTGCGTTTGAACGAGCTACGAGGCAAGTCCAGTGGAATAGAAAACTAAAGTAATTCTATATAATAAAATACCTACATCCTACTGCATGGCACAAGCCTATCAGGTGGTTTGGGCCTTACTCCGCCACGCGGGCCTGTGCGGATTGATAGAGAAGTGTTGTAAGGCCGGTGACTAAACCTTACCGTCAAATGAAATCAAGCCACCTTAAGGCCTCTAACTAGGTATAACGGCTAGTATCAAGCGATATTAGTTACGAACAACGTATACCAGGACCAATAACATGCCGGACGTGCCGGAAATAAACAAAAAATATTAATATTTCTTTCTCTTTTGTTCAGCATTCGGTTCACTAATGCCTCTTGCTGCTCTTGCTACACATGAGCGTTATTGGGAGCAACCATAGTATGGGGGCAACGAACAGGGCCTGTTCCCTCCGTACTTTAACCTGTCAAGCATGTGTGAACGAGACACAATAGAAATTACATTGTTATGCGACCGCCGGCGTTCTTATAATCCTCAACGGGTTAATCATATTTTGGACAAAAACTAATTAAAGTTAATGACAAAAAAATGTGTTAACAAGATAAAAAAGATAATAGTTAATTAGGCACATGTGTAGATCATTTCCCATGTTATTTTCAAATGATACGTCACATATAAAATAAAATATATAAATTCAAAATTTTTTACAAGTTAAGACAAATTTTCAACCACATTAATTGGGAAATGATCTAATTGTTCACTACTAGCATATTCCTGCGACTTTTTTTCGTAGAATTTAGCATAAGACAAAGAGGAATAATAAAAATCTTACAGGAAAACACAAAAACAATCTTATTTTTTAAGCTTGATAAACACTTTAGGAAGTATACGAAGACGTTATGTGCGTTTTTTGCTGATATAGGGCGATTCTTGAATACTAAATAAATAAATATGCGCTAGACGATACACAAATAACTTGTGTAGTCAATCAGTAAGAAATTAACATCCGTGTGTTACAGGGTACCATGTTTTTTGCCAGAGGCGTCTCCCAGCACACCCAGACACGAGTTTTTTTAAAAGTTCGTTTTCTAAATTGACCTACACCGGAAATCGAACCCGGTACCCTTTGCGTCCAAGGTAAATCTCAGCGCCACTAAGTCAATCTGGTTGTCGATCAATCTTACCTTAAGTTGGTTCTACATCTGGACCCTCAAGAATGATTGTTTTATTTTCTTACACTTGAATGTATCTAAACGCGCCTTCAGAGGTCTAGAGATTTTATAAAGTTGGCTTTTAAAGAAAAGTCCCTCTAATGGACCGGAATTTCCTGCACGAGATTGATAGCTACACCATTTCCAATGCAGTTTATATGTGGATCGAATCTTTATTTGAATACGCATTTGTTATACATACTAACATGCTGCATTCAAATGTTAATAACGCTTAACCTAACTGCGATTTGAAATTTCAAATGTTATTACTTAAAAGTTAAGGCTCTGTTAAAGCACATTATATATGTACCATCATAGCCTGTCATCGTGCTATCAGATCTACAGACCAATGTAACACATAATGTATTGACTTTGTCTCTTTGTCCATAAATCACAATGGCCTACCCAAGTAGCACGAGGGGTTTAGTAATTGTCTACTAAGACACATACACATTGATTCTATAAGCTATATTATACCGAATATAGCTTTATTATACCGAATTGGGACAAATTATACAACTTGAAGTTACAATAGCTGCACAGTAACAGAATAGGAGCATTATAATGCCAATATAGAGGTAATAGTAATATTGAAGCTGATTAACTAGGAGTCCGTGTTCATAGTTCTCCTCAGTACTACATAGAATACTTTGAGAGTTTCCTTATGGAATAGAACGCCGATTCCAAAAAAATATTCATTTAACATTCCCAGCAGTAGGATTTGTTAGTCTAAAAACATGTTTATAATAATAATAACAATAATAAAAATTTCTTTCCATAGAGTGGGTTAGTAGTTACAAAAAAGTACTTATAAGCTAGGGTTAGTACATCTATAAAACTGGAAAAAAAGAGAAAATAACATATATAACCTACTTCACATTTACTAAAGCAGGTCTCGAGCCGACATGGACGCTGTTCCAGTGTCTCAAGATAGGACAGCAGTAGCGACTCCCTATCGCCGCCAGGAGGCTGTTGGGGCTGTCTCGGACGCGGCGCCACGCGGAGGCAATCCGCTTGCGCAAGACCACTGGGAAACTTATGGTTGATAAAACGTGCTTGTAAACTATGAAATGACAATATAATCCGACAGCTAATGAAATATTTTGATGCACAGTGAGATCAATCTAAAAGGCCTTTGGATATATAGCATTTTTCTGCCTATTACTAGACGGGCAGAAGAAGGCTATCTACCAATCGATATGTATGTGTTTATTTGGCTAAGTGATCAAGTGTGGTTGACTCCAGAAGCTTATGTTAATTAAGAAAACTATAGGTCTGCAACTATTTTATTGTTTACTCTCTTATTTATTTAACTCATCAAGAATGCGAAATCGAGACACAATAGAAATTATATAAATATGCGGTCTTATGTGACCGCTTGGATGTTAAAAACTGTAAGACGACGCCAATCGCAGATAGATAATTATTGGTTTTATTCCATAATAAATAAGACGACTGATGTTAACTTTTGGAATGTTTGAAATGTATCTAGCTATAAAATGAAAAACCGTTATTGGGCGTTTGTTTACAGGGTTACATTTCAATGTAGTGCCAATTTTTCAGGGACCACTCAGAATCAGTAACTAAATCGATGTACTTAAAACAAAGTCTTTTTTTTTTCATATTATTATCTATATTTTATATAAAACAAAGTCGGGTTAACCCTTGACCACCTAGCATATATTTTTGTCACACAATCACCTATCAAGGGTCTGCAAGACCTCAAAGTAAAATAATTCAAGATGGTAAAAATTTGCACATCAGGTTTTGATTTTAATTAAAAGTCTGTTCAGGAACATATTAAACTATTTATTAAAAATAAAAGTACAGGAAAATCAACGTGATTTTTTCTTTAATCTCTGTTATTGTTTAATAACTTGTATTTTTAGCTTACAAAATAACATGTTTGGAAAATGAGATCCACAAAAAATACCAGGAACCATAGGAACTACGTTGTAACTTTAAAAAAATGTTTTATAAACAATAAAAGTAGAAAAGATATTAAATTCTAGATAAACTTATAAAATCAATAAAATTGCAGACTCTAAACTTAGAGTTTTTCACCACAGCGAAAACACAGCTTGTTTGAGCATTCAAGGTAAATTGATAGATATAAAGACAATTTATTGCACAAAAAAAATAAAGGTTATTACGAACAAAACCCAGTTAGTACAATCAGGCGGCCTTATCACCAAAAGCGATCTCTTCCAGCTAACAAAAAAAATGAAAATCTTCAAATGAAAACTCGTGGTATTCAATAAACTATGAGTGAAAAATTGTGTGGGATGGAGAATTCCGATTATGCTCACCGCAGCTGACTTTTCGCATTCGAAATCAGACGCATAACTTTCTTTCAATACATGATCTAGCCCTACATCAGACTCCACATCAGTAAATCTGTCTTTCGGTATATTTTTGTCGTCTGACAGATCGTGCTCCAACTAGCGCTCTATATAATCACCAATAAGAGCAATAACCAAAACAATAAAAATACACAATTAAAATCACATAACCACCTAACAGAGGTCTCTCAGACCCGAGGTGATAGTTTTTTAGTCGCCTTTGACAAACGTGCGAAAATCTAAGCTAGGCGAGCGGTTTCGCGGCTCCGAGAGGTGTGGGGAAAAGGTACAGGAACGATCGAGTCAACTGGAAACTCGGGCGCAGATATATTCACGATTAATAACTTGACGAGGTCTCTGAGACCCATGCTAGGTGGTTAAGGGTTAATTACACCATTTATATGTCAACAACGGATGGATTTTTATAATTTATGATTTTTTGGATTTGTCTCCCAACACTTGAACATGGAAAGATTCACGAAAAAATAAAACGAGCCGGTACGAAGTTCACCGGGACAACTACACAACAGGCATATTCAAATTAGACACTTCACCTTTTTAAAGCGAATTCATAATAACCCAGCATATATTTAAACCCTTCGCATCCCAATTCCAGTAAAAGGTCTAAATGTTACCGGAATTGCTTAAAGCGATGGCAATTGCGGGCTATGCGGCACTATTCCTGGTTCCGGCCGATTACGGCACAATGGCCGAACGGCAAGGTTGGCCGAAATTCCCACAATACAATTAGTTCCCAATTCTACGCTGTACAAAAACTCGCGAAACTACCGTTCTATTTTGTGTTGCGCAGCATCTATAAAGAGTATAAAACAATGTCTTTATTTGCACATGTCCTGCGTTCCTCATACAGAACAATAAAAATAACACATATTTGTGTGTTCTGCCCACAGACCCATTAATTATAAAAGCCTAAAGATATATTGCACGATGGTATCCTATCTATCGTTTCGGATAATCGTTTTTTATCTTTTACATACACAAGTACATTCTCGGACAGCGGTATCATTATTAAGTATGTTATGTCCAGGTAACGTTGTTAACGTTAACGTTAACGTTTTAAATAATGCAAAAAAAACCTTAACCCTACTGTTTGCATTGTCAAAATATGTCATGAATTTTTATTAGAAGTAATGGTACCTAAAAAAAACTTCAATCGAAACATTGAAGTCATTTTGCTCTTAAATCTATTGGATCTAAGTTAAAGTCACATAAAATTCAGACTCAATAAATACAATTTCCTACGCGTACCAATAACTCCCTAAATTATCGGTAATTTCCTCAATTTCCACCACCGTGAATAATTCAGTTACCAAAATCAGGTTATTATACTTCCCTAATCTATACCTTATTCTGGACAAAATTGGGGTAAACAAAGTAGGCTCACTCATTCATTAATTCAAACTTAGACAAGTTCAAATCTCACCACAAACTTCTAAATTACACTGGCCAGTCTCTAAAGATAGTGTTTTAAGGGTACCTCAAAAGTTAAAAACGAACCACTATAAAATCACTTCGTCGTCCGTTTGTCTGACTGTTCAGACCTATTTTATCAGGAACGCGTTAAGGTATCACATATTAATTATTATCAAATAATCAAATCTGCAATTCATTAAACTTACTAACATAGTTTTTAAGTTCTTGTAACACTAACATTATATGGATTTGTTGTCCGATTTTTTTTAAACTGTAAAAAATCTAACTTCTAAGTCAACAAAATCAAAAGATACAACTGCTTATGCTGCATCTTTGATACTCAAGGAAATCAAAATCTATAGCCTACCTAACCTATAGCCATAGAGTACTTTCCGTTGACCTAATAATCATGAAAAGACTAATGTCTTTTAGCACTAAATACCTAATAAAGAAAAAAATCTGAATACTGTTAAATAGTTACCACAAATCACAAAGATATACACATAAATTAGGAAAAAGCGATAAAATTCTATGAAACTCGATTTTTGTAATGGACAAACTACTTATATATATTATTTTTACTAATTTCTGGTATGTATACCTACAAGTTTGTACGGAACCCTCGGTGCGTGAGTCTGATTCGCATTGGTTGGTTATTTAAAACACTTGACATGTGCAGAACTACTGCGACTTCTCTGGGATTTGACAACCATCTGGTGTAGTGGTTCGCGCCCTGGACTACAAAGCCAGCGGTTGCGGGTTCGAATCCCTCAAGGGACAATTGTTTGTGTGATGAGAACGAGCATATTTTTACCTAAGTCATGGACGTTTTTAAATGTATTTAAGTATGTTTATCTGTTATCTAGTCGCCATTGTACAAGCTTTGCTTATTTTGGGCTATAATTGGTGTGATTGTGACAATTTATTTATTAAATTTATAATAGGATTAGCTCACTGGCTAGTAATCAACGTTTGGGAAACTGTACATTCAGATAACACTGTGTGTAGCCATAGTAAAAAAAACTGTGTATTGTTTACAAGGTCTAGAAACTTTATATGGCTATCTGTCAAGTGGTTCCGTCTCCAAATAAGTAAGTCTACTTTACCTAACTCTATTGTGGTCGGACTGAGATCGATAAGTTTTCTAATACGAGGAGAAAAGGTTGTTGTTTGACGACCTCCGTAGCCGAGAGGCAAGCATACTGGACTTGATGTCGCTATCTCAGAGGTTTCGGGTTCGAATGCTGGTCGGTCAGTGTAGAAAAAAAAAACCTTTCTTATATTATGTCTCGGGTCTGGGTGTTGTGGTACTGCGGTTGTTTTATTTACTGTACGGTACTAATTCCTGTAACACAAGTGCTTTGGCTACTTACCACAGGATCAGAGAACTGTATGTGATGTTGTCCAATATTTATTTATTAACGGCCCGACCGTTAGTTGAGTCCCAATTGTTTTAACGTTATTATATAACATTATTATACGATTTCTATACATATCATTTATATTTGTATAACTTTAACACTTTAATCTAGTTCTAGATAAATTAATGTTTGCAAATAGAATCAATTAGGTACCATGTACACAGATTAAACCATGTATTATTAAACGTCACACTGACGTCGCTATTTGACATTCTGTCAAATAGCATTAATCTATGCACAGACAATACGATGAATATTGTAATGCCATGCTCATAATTGACTGATATACATCTTAAATAATTTATATTTTTGTTTATAGTAATTAGTTGGATTAGTTGAGTTAATTTATGTTGATCTTTCAAATCAATAGTAAATACTAGTTGTTCGTTATTATGTATGTTAACAAAACGTCACTCAAAGAAAGCGGTCATTAACCTGCACTTGTAAATAATACAATGCAATACCAAAACGTAGATGCATTTGGCGGTTAATGACCCGCATTTAAATTTAATATAAATAGGTCACACAATGTAATAGCGCCCTCTTACTTTCATCCTCCACTAGACCATACGGGGTCACTCTGCCCATTTGTAAAATAAAAAAACATAATTTTCTTTAACGTCCATTTTATTTAAAATCCTGCTAAGCTTTAAATAACAGTAGAAGTCAGGAATTGTACATTATTAACCGGTACAAACTGTTTTTATTTTGGTGGTAAGTAAAAATAATGTTTTTTTCTATTGGGAATAGGCTATTGACCTAAAAATAGTGAAAACAGAAAAAAAATACAGTGTATACTTATCTATACAGACAACTTTTATATAAAATAAATAATTAAAAAATAAAATATCATATCTTTGTTTCAGACCAAAAGTCCATATTTTTATGTTAATGAAATGAAATGACTTATTAAGTATTTTTAGTACTTGCATCCTATATTCTAGTAACCTAGCCAAAATGAGTACGCAGGACTGCCACGGGAGATGATGATGATCACCAGTGATGATCACTGTTGACATGAGGTCTCTCCATAGTGGTGACGTGAAACGAAATGTCTTTGGGACGCTGCTGGGACTGATTCTTATCCTTGCAATAAGGGAGTTAGAAATCATGAAATATGGAATAACATTTGAAAATATAAACTTACTAGCTGTTGCCCGCGACTTCGTCTGCGTGGTCTTTAGGGGTATGAATTAATTTTATAAAAAAATAAAAACCGACTTCAAAAAACTAAAACGCTAAAAATAATCTTAACACTTACGTACCTGATCAGTTACTTTTGGAGTCAGTGCAAACGAAAACATAGAATCTCTCATCGACTGGCACCGACTCCAAAAGTAACTGACTAGGTACGTAAGTGTTAAGATTATTTTTAGCGTTTTAGTTTTTTGAAGTCGGTTTTTATTTTTTTATAAAATTAACTTATTTCATCTATTTTAGTGAAAAATCCTATTCAAAACAAATCTTACGAGTGCAAACATAATTTAACTGCTAAACACCGATTTCATTTCCTATTTTTCCACCCTTAGGAGTGTTTTTTTTTCCAAAAATGTAGTATCTTGATTATAGTATCTTTGAAGTGTAAGCTATTCAGTAAAAAAAGAATCATCAAAATCTGTTCACATTTGGCAAAGATATTAGAAGATAGATACTAAAATCAGTTGGCGTGGTACGGAGTTCATGCAATGTTTGATGATTTTCTTATAGATCCCATCATCAGAATTCAACCAAATTTATATGGGACCATTCTGAAAGTATTACCTTTCAAACAAAAAAATAATTATCCAAATCGGTCAAAGCAGTAACGAATGATCGCTGAACATACATAAAAAAAAAAAAGATACCGACGAATTGAGAACCTCCTCCTTTTTTGAAGTCGGTTAAAAATAGATGTTGGCCGATTCTCAGATCTACTCAATATGCTCACAAAATTTCATGAGAATCGGTCAAGCCGTTTCGGAGGAGTACGGGAACGAATTTTTGTGACACGAGAATTTTATATATGTGTATGATTTGATTTAAAAGTTGTTTCATTATAACAGTAGAATCATCGCCTAATACCAATGAAATAATATCTTATGTTATATCAGCTACTTATTAGTTAGCTTTCATAGAAATACACTTCTATTAATAAAAGTGATGAGTATAATATTAATACGACGATGAATGCAGTGATAATATCTAAGTTACCGAGCTATTTTCATATTAAAATCTTCGTAAGGGTTAAACCCAATTTCAAGGACAATATACTAATTAGTATGATAAGATACTAAGATCTAACAGCAGGCTTAGATCGGCTGAAAACGGTATTAAATGTCCAATTACGAAGATGTTTGGATAAGGATTTTGTAGGAATTTTACTCATACGAGTACGTCTCATGTTTTAGGGAAGGATTTGAGATTGAGAAAACAAGAGGTTCTAATAATGCTTTAAGTATTTCAAAACAGACACCAAATCCTAAAACGATTCAATAAGTATTATATTCAGTTTATGCTTCTAACAAGAGATACTCGTATTTTAACGGAAATAAATCTGAGTTTGGGCATTGTGAGTGTGAGTTGAGTGGGCGTGGTGATTGTAAGTAATAAATAATAATAAATATCTCTGCCCCCCTAGCATGACCATTAAAACACGATATGATATGATATGATATAGCGATATATCGACACCAACTGTAAAAATGTGACAGATATAGCGGCCATTTTGATTTTTTATCGAAACAGTGATCATAACATGTGACGTCACCGGCACGGAGATTCAACATAGAGGCTATGTCTATGATATTTTTACAGTTGGTGTCGATTTATCGCTATATCATATCGTGTTTTGGTGCTCATGCTGATCCTATGATAAGAAACTTAAGCACTAGTGTTACAGAAATCAGAAACAACGACGGTACCACAACACCCAGACCAGAGACAATATAGAAAAGTTATTTTTGTACAGTGACCGACCGGGAATCGAACCCGGTACCTCAGAGATAGCGACACCAAGTCTGATATGCTCGCCTCTCGGCTACGAAGGTCGTCAAAGTGCTAGTGCGATTACGAGAGTGAGAGTACGTAAGTGCATTATTTATACCCTTCCGAAAATTGTCTAGGTATGGACATGTCAGATTTTTTTAGTTTGTCACCATGGCATTTGGCCGATTTTTTAGTTTGTAAGAACTTTGTGGGATGTGTTAACACAACTAAACTCGAGCCAATTTAGAAACGATCCTTTTAAATTGCTGTATTGATAGGACCAAAAGGTTCTATGTATAATGGAGGCCACGTACACACAGCGTAGAACAAGCAGCGTAGACAGATGCAGACCGCTTCCTACCTGCAAATCTGGAAGTCAAAAGGGGAGTCACTATGTTCAGCGGTGGACGTCCTATGGCTGATATGATGATGATGATGATAATGATGAATCAAAATATCATTTTAAAATAGAAGATTGTAATATACTAAAAAAATACTCATCATCATCACCATTTTAGCATTAGAAAGTGGAGATAAGCCTCCCCTATAAAAAACCACAGCAAGTGGCTCTGGGCCGTTTGCATCCAGCGGCTGCCCGCAACCTTAACTCGGTCGTCGGTCCACAAGCTGGGAAAAAGTACTCATTTATTCAGTGTGTTAGTTCAGTGACCCGAACCGGAATAGAACTCGGACCCTTTCTTGCAACGCGAATTAACACGCCACTACACTTATCAGTTCGCTACAGTATTATTTCAATCTTCTTTTGTCTAAACGACACAATTTAGAGTTAATTTATTGTAAGCTAAAATAAGGTTAAGTGGCTTTTGCCGATGATGAAGATTACATACGTCGCTTGTGAGTCTGATTCACGCAGCACACCAATGGCCTACTACGTATAGCAGTGAACGTCTACATATTATCTATCTCGAAAAAAAAAAAAACTCTAGCTCACTTTCGTTTACGGAGTTCGTGCTCAAAAATCCTGAAACTACTGTACCGTCGAGGCGTTGACGCGCATCAATTCGAAAATAGGGAAAGAAAGTACTATCTAAGCCGCAGGTGTAGCGGTGTTGGCGCGACGCCAGCGACATCTCGCGCGACACAACGCAACGCCATCTTGTGTTCATTCGAGCTTATTGCGAAAAATTCGAGAGGGAACCAGTAAATATATTTTTTTATGTCTTTTTTTATTATTAACTAGCTGTCTCGGCGAACTTCGTGCCGCTTGTAAATTTTTTTTTTTTTTTATATATTTTAGGAGTTTTTATGCTATTCGGGGCGGAGACAAATGCAGCAAATCAAACATCATAAAAATCAGTCCCGCCGTTCTTGACTTGTAAATGGTGTAACTAACCCGACTTTGTTTTATACAATATAGATTAATGTAGATAAACTACCAGATGCGCAAATATGCACAATACTTTATAAGCACTGTTCCACTAAAGAACACGTCAACGTCAGCACGCAAAACATTATTGTAATCCGAAATACTAATTAATTGTAAGCGAAATGATTTAATTTTCTTAATTATTTAGTTAAAGATCTCCGCAATGTAACGCCTGACTCGTACTATTAACCATAATATTTTTGTATTTGACCTATATTTTTTTCTGCCTCTAACATTATTCTGCGTTGATTGTTTGTGCGAAGCTTGAGAGTACGTTGAGGCGTTACCGAAGTAAAGAGCAAACAAGCAAAATACACTTAACTTTAAAAGTAACTAAAATTGTAACCAAAAAGGCAAGTGAAACAAACAATGTGAATCACCATAAATGAATATCGAGTGACAAATTAAATGAGAGATTAACAGAAGCATTAACACTAGAGAAAATTAAGTAACAGCGTGCTACTTAGGGGTGACAAAAATCCATTCACTTCATTACCGTGACAAATGCGCAAGTGAAATGAATTCCCTGCTCATTATCCTTAAGGAGCGAAAAAACTTGTGGATGATTGTCAAAGAAACGCTTTGATCGTGTCTGGGAAGTCCTAATTAAGGACTCCATCACTTCCCGAGACGGCGCGTCCTCAACTCCAGACAAGTATCATTTCCGTGGTCGATAGTGCCGTGAATGAGTTTAGTACATGTTAATGAACACTTGATGTCTAGTGTCGGCTGTCGAAAATAATTATTTCTCTTAAAAAGTGCTTTCGTTAAGGAATTTCTTTCATGTCCAGTGTAAAGGCTGAAGTCTTTTGAATTGCGATTACTTTTTCTTTGACATAGTTGGCTGTTATGATTTCTGAATTTACAAATTCTAGAAATGAATAGATTTTTATATTTTTGAATAGGTAAAGTATAAGAGTCTAATAGAAAAGTTTTTATGGGTGTTTTAATGATTTAGAAATCCATCTAAACCAAACTCGTCTTAAAAAAAGATTTAAGTTTAAGGGTAAAAAAAGGACAAGAGAATGATGTAAATAAATCTTATTTATTTGCATATTAAATACTTAAAGTTAAGGTCTAGTCAGTAGGTCGTGTGTTTAAATCTCAGTACGTAATTCTGAAAGTTTAGACATCTTTGGCGTACATGTACTACTACTACAGCAGTAAGGGGAAAAATTGAAAGAAAACTTGCTTAAATAGAAAACACTAGATATCTACATATCTAGTCCATTGTCAAAAATGGTTAGTAATGGTTGGTAAGGGTGATAGGGGGTACGATACTAATCAATCCTGGTCAAGCCTATTACTCAACTAGAAATGGGACATAGCGCTAGACGGAGTACTGTAGAAGTAAACTCAAATTAATACACATGAAAACGAGAATTAACGGGATCAGTAATAAGTACATATTTTCGTTTTAATTTCCTTACATTTCGACAGCTTTAAGATTAAACCAACCGTGGCCACAGGCTGGCTGGAACAGCGATGTCTTTACTCCGTAGGTATAAGAGGCAGATTTTTCACCTACCCTCATAATATTATTTTCGCGCCAAGTACCATCGCACACTACACTCACTGTATCCATAATCTGCAAACTAACCACTGCGTCCGGTACTATTCTGGTAGTTACTCGATCACGAATCAGAACGAGATTGTGCAATTTTAACACTGGAAAATGAAAATGAAAGATGAAAATAAAATTTATTATTTGCTTAAAACATTGTGTTACAATGGTCATAACATTTATTCAGTAGTAGGTCTCATGTTTTACGTTATGGGCATGCCAATACATATTTACAACTTAATCACTTAGCTACTTAATACAATTTGAATACAAATGTCAAACAATTAATTAATTCTATGTGGCAGATAGTTTGATCCGTCTTGTCGATAAAAAAAATTATACTTATTTAAATAAAATTGATTTAAATATGTTCCAACGAATGATCGCGACAATTTCGGTTTTAGTGTGATTATAATTAATGATATAATTTAACTATTCCTTGACATGTAATGAATATTATGAATAAACTCTTATCTTATCTTATCTTATCTTAAATTATTAAAGACAAAGGTTTAAGTGATTAAACTAGAATTAACTTGACTTAGTAAAATTGACTACAGACTTGTCGATAGAAAATCTACTAGAGGTCACAAAACTTTATTTGTCTGTACAATATTTTCGTTCTGAATACGGTTCATCACGGCTTTACCACTGAATCATAATAAATAAATTACTACTTCTGATTTATTTGCGCTACAATTTACAAACAATTCAACTCGAACCGGTAGAGAATACAAATAATGGACATTACGGGGTCAACCACTAACATCATCGGTTTGTAATTTTTATTGTGTAGACATATAGGTATTACAATTACAAGTGCCGTGTGGGAACGGCCGTAAGGAATACACTTTCCCACCACCAACAGGAGGCGTGTCGTAAGAAGCGACTAATTCCTGTAGCACGAGACGGGCAGCAGCATCTACGTGCGAAATCTAATAAAAAAAAGCGCTCGCCAACCCGCCCGCCAAGCGTGGCGAGTATTGGCAATCCACCCGATGATAGGTCATTGAGGGAGGCCTATATTCAGCAGTGGACGTCCTATCGCTGAAATTACAAGTGCATTGTTTAATATAAAATCTTCCTGTTAACGTGTCAACGGCAATTTTCATGTGACTAATACTCCGCTACGTGGACAGCGTTTAATAAAAATAAAAATTATACTTACTTTACATTCGAATGTTTAAATGACGATTGACACTTATTGTTTCATGACAAAAAAAACACCTATGTACGATTTTCATCTGTGCAATAAAGTTTACGTATAAATTTATTTCTGCAATATTTTTCATTAATCAAGCTGCGTTAATTTATTTATACATTAACATATTTTAAATTCTAAAAACAGCAGATTTTGTAAGCGGCGCATTCTATATAAGGTATACGAGGTATTTAAAAAAAAAAAAAAACTAAAAAAAAACAATTTTAAATTGAATTCTTGCTTCGCTCTTGCATACCAGCGCCCGTGAAATGGAAGGAAAAACAATGCGAGTGAGCGCAGGCACGGACAATCGAGCTGCTCCGGATATAGCGACCTCGATAGCATAGCTAAGAGCTGTGCTTAGTTTTGCTTTAATTGGAAAACCAAGCTTAGGTACCAACTTTTTGCATACATTTCAGAGGCCCGAATCCTGTAATTTAACAATAGTCTTAATCCAGTGACGATCCGCTCCCAGTAACATTACTTTCAAAAATTATATTTTCTTAAACCCAAAAAAGCAATTAAAGCTCGTAATGAGACTGAAAATGGAAGAAAACAAAATGAGTTTTTTTATTCTTTTGTGACTCTTTTAAAATTACTAAGTTAAAAATCATCTATGGCTTGGAATAATATTGTCTTTCAACAGGTAACACTCGCAAAAAGTTAAAAATAGAACTCCTGTTGTCTGTCTTACCGCCGATCTAGAAGTATAATTTTCAAAAAAATCTAGAAATACATGCTACGATCTGAAGTAACTGAACTAAGAAATTTATCTTGTTAGTGTCCATTGTAAATCCCTCACAAAAGGTTTAAACTGATATAAGATCAGCCTCCCTAGCATGGGCACCAAAACACGATATAATATGATATGGTATGGCGATATATCGACACCAACTGTAAAATATGATAGTTATAGCCGCTATGTTGAATCGCCGAGCCGGTGACGTCACTTATTATGATCACTGTTTCGATAAAAAGTCAAAATGGCTGCTATTTCTATCATATTTTCACAGTTGGTGTCGATATATCGCTATAAATATCATACGAGTATCATATCATATCGTGTTTCGTTGGTCATGCTAGGGGGGCTGGTATTATTTTTATTATTTTTTATTATTACCTGACTCTCTATTGGGACCTTAGCTAAATTGATTTGGGGGACGAATAACCTCTTACAATTTAAATACTTTAATGTTGCTTAGTAAAATTTACCCGGGATTTTTGCAGACCTCTTTAAGCTTATCATTATGAAATCGTTTAGAGTCCACTCACTTGACATGGACTAGTCCATGCAAGTGGGTGTGCTGGGCGGCCATCCAAATTAATAGATATTGATTTCTTTTTCCTATCTAACGGATCATAGGGATTTTGTGTCTAGTAGCAGTAGCCCCATTTGTAATGTACTTATGAAACATGTCTCATGTCATTATTGTGTACTATATTCTAATATTATTAGATCTTACTGTAAACTATTTTCAACCGACTTCAAAAAAGTAGGAGGTTCTCAATTTAACTGTATGTTTTTTTTGTATGTATGTTACGCGATTACTCCGCCAATTATGAATCGATTTTGATGATTCTTTTTTTGTTTGGTAGATCATACTTCAGAGGTAGTCCCATATTTTGATTCAGCACTTTTTGAGAAAATAACAAAATATATACTCAGATAATGTTTTGGTTCGTATGTAATCGTTTGATTTATTAGAAGTCGTTACTTTTATGTCCTAATTCATTAATTAACTATTTAGGATAAATTAGTTCAATTAAATGAAATTTCAAATATATACAAGTAAAAATCATAACATTACCAGAAGAGTAAAAATCATAACATTACCAGAAGATAAGAAAACAAAAATGTCAAAATAGTAATATTAATAATCATCGATGTAAATAATTTCATGTCCATAATACAAATATCACGCAATAAGAGGTGGTCCCATACAAATTTTATTAAAATTGATTGAGCAGTTTTTGAGAAAGTAACAACAATATACCCAGATAATGTTTTAGTTCTTGAATCTTGTATCTATGTTACCCTTGTACCTCTTGTATTTGTTATATCTTCAACAAATGTAATCCGATTTTGATGATTCTTTTTTTTATTGAATAGCTAATACTTCGAAGATACTATGGTAAAAATTTTCAGAAAAAAAATTCTCCTAAGTGTGGAAAAAAGAGGATGAAACCGGTTTTTAGCAGTTAGATTGTTAGGTGCAAGCTGATCAGAGTTTGAATGTTTTCGTTGCACCGACTCCAAAAGTAACTGATTAAGTAATTCCGTGTTAATATTATTTTTAGTTTTCAAGTGTTTTGAAGTCGGTATTTTTTTATAAAATTGACCGTTTATGTTCATCTAATAAAATAAAATAAAAATAAAATGACGCTAGTAGCTGCTTTCAAAACGAGTTAGTTTGTACGTTGTATGTTTTCTTTGCTTTACGACAAAGACCTATCCCAATCCCTCGGGAGATATAGGCCAAGTTCAAGTTTATTCTTCTTATCACATTCACGTCACTTTGCCAGAGAGACGGAATTTAAAACATCCTGCACGTACGGGTTTTATCGCGGGGTGACAGGTGGTAAGACCTTTCGAAAAATGCCGAACTTGAATACGATCTTCATACATTGTCACGAGTTTTGCGGGTAATATCTCTTAACTTGGTAGAGAAAGGTTTAGTTTTTTAGCATTACGAAAAAGAAACTGTTACAGTAACACTTACTAGTTAAGTATAGAGTAGACAGTAAAGTAAGTGTTGTGATTTTGGGTCACTAGGACCAGGAGGCCCACTAAGAAAATGTTTCGTTCGGTCGGACGTATAAACCTAACAAATTTAAATATTATCTACTTGTGTGAAACCTTTGACAATTTATGAACAATTGAAAACGGTTGTGTGTTTTTTACTCGGCTAATTTCAGATGCTCATGTTTTGTCAAACGATTAGCACAGGTGAATGGTTATTCTGATTTATTAGGTTTATACGTCCGAACGAACGAAACATCTTCGTAGTAGGCCTCCAGATTAAAACTGTATCTTGACCACTTTTTGAATATGGTATTTAGGCTTTTGGACTGATAGAAAGACAACATCACATTCATTCTAAACTCACTCATTCGTTCTCATAATTGCACGCCATATAACCCTGGGGAGGAATCAGCAAAACCATAAAGTCTCTAGGGGTCCAATAACTCAGATATAGGGATAATACCGCAATCATCGTAAAGACCTTTCATTACGGAACCCTGTTATGGTTCTAGGAGATAAACGCACTTATGAACTATGCGTCAATAAAGCTGCTAAATTAGTTTTGAAATGAACCTAGGATGTCTATGCCTAGATAAAGTTTATAAGGATAGCCTGCAAATGTAGCCTTATGAAATATTATCTTAGGCACACACTAAACCAACCTTCTTAAATCATTATATTATTAAACCTAAACCTGTTTTTTTTTATCGTATAACATCATATACATTGCTCTGATGTAGCTTGCTCTGACTTGTGTCATAGAAATCAAAAACAACGACGGTACCACAACACCCAGACCCGAGACAACATAGAAAAGTTCGTTTTCTTTATTGAGTCGACCGTAAATCGAACCTGAAACCTCAGAGAAGGCGGCGCAAATCCGGCGTACTCGCGTCTCGGATATGTCGTTCTGTATCCATTTATTTATTTAGTAACAAGTGGAACAACATAATAATGATACAGCTTGTTACAAAAGGTGCACTCAATGCCATGTGGTATTCTATAGTTTTGATTACAATAAAACTGCTATTCTGTCTAGAATACTTCTGGGGGGTAAACATAAACTCTTAAAACAATCTCAAATTACGCCCATCCGTCAATTTGGTACCATGAGGTCGTAAAAACAATCTTGTTTCATCGATTTTGACAACATACAATTTTGTTTATCATTCACTCAATTCCATACAAATGACGTTTATTTTGACACTAATGACAGTTACAAATTGATTTCTTATGTCAAAATTATTGGTATGGAAAATGGTCATAGCAGACATTTCATTGATTTCTTAATTTCTGAATGAATACTGTAAAAACAGTAACAAAATCTAAGAAATAAATGAATTATATGCAGGCATATTGCAGGCAGTAGCAAATATAATATTTTAAATCTCAAAAGTCACCATCATCACCATCATGTTAGCCTATTGCAGTCCACAGCTAGACGTAAGCCTCCCCCAAAGAGCACGATCTCCAGCCACTTCCAGCCATCTTCCTAACCTAAGCTCATCGTTCCATCGTGCTGGGGGACGTCCAACACTACGTTTACCGTGGCGTGGTCTCCACTCAATTTAGTCCACCTTTCATCGGTTCTGCGATAGATATGGCTGGCCCACTGCCACTTTATCTTACTGCATTTTACTTTACTTACTTGTACCTATAAAGTACGCTCTTTACATATTTGGTAAAATCTCAAGTTAATTATGTACATTTAGACATAAGGTAGCAAGTTAGTAACGTTATAAAGCCGACCAAGTGCAAGTCGGACTCGCATCCTTCGTACTATCGTACTATATTAAACACGAGATACATCATTTCAGCCATGGACGTCCACTGCTGAACACAGGCCGCCCCAAATGGTTTTCATTGGGGGGATTGCCAATACTCGCCACGCTTGGCAGACGGGTTGGCGAGCGCAGTTTTTTATAACATTTCGCAGGCAGACGCTGCTGCCCGTCTCGTTCTACAGGAATTAGTCGCCACTTACGACACGCCTCCTGTTGGCGGTGGGGAAGAGTATTCTTTACGGCCGTCCCCACACGGCATACATACGAGATACAAATTTTCTTAAAAAATTTAGTAATTATATTTACTAAGTATTACTCTTAGTAATGACAATAGTATGTATTTATTATATAATAATATAGATGAAATTCAAATTCAAACGTTCATTTGCCAAAACGCAGTTAAAAAAGGTAATATAAAAATCAATTAAATAAAAAAAGAAAAGATCAAGTAAAAGTAAGCCGAGATGGCAGTAAAGAAAACACCAACAGGTATTTGTATCAGGTAAGAATTTTAAGAACTCTGCAACACCTTCCCCTTTCTTTAATGGTTGTCCTCTACCTAAAGGTTGTCTGGAAGAGATCGCTATTAGCGATAAGACCGCCTAAATTGTACATCTTTCTGTAAAAATCATGTGTATTTTACTTGTATGGTGTGCAATAAAGAGTATCTATCAACAGAAGGCGTGTCATAAGAGGCGACTAATTCCTGTAGCACGAGACGGGCAGCAGCGTCTGCGTGTGAACTATTATAAAAAACTGCGTTCGCCATCCCGCCTCCAAGCGTGGTTGTGGAGATGGTGGTGGGTACGGGCTAGTATGAGCACGATCGAACGTGCAACGCGCCTAATTTGTTAAAAAACCCACACAATTCCAGGGCAATAACATCTTTCCGGACGTATTGTTCTGCTGATCGTTGAGCTGATGGACCACGTGTGCAGCGTGTTAGCTGGAGCTTGGTGGACTCGCCACTGCGGAAACTAAATTGTTTGTCATCTAGTGAAATTAACTAGCATATTCAAAGAAGCAAACGCTCGAACAGCTTTGCTACGTGTTAAATAATGTGATGGGTCGATAGCTATAAGGAAAACGTCCCTTGGTCTTTTCCTGGTTCAGATAGGACTATGTCGCACCCCGCTTCCTATACCTTTGGAAACTGACTGGAGCGGAGAATGTATTTAAGAGCATAGTAAGACAGACCCCTCTTGAGTCGCAAATAAGTGAGTATCGCAAGACGATTTGAGTTCTATACGATGAATTTAACTGCTCATTTGAGTAGCTATCAATCGGGATTTTTTAACAACCTATTTAACTACCGGGTTCTTATTAAACTAGATAGTACTAAAATAAAGCGTACATATTTATTTCACTATTTATTTGTGTCAATTAGCGTTTTGCAATGATTTTATGAAAATAATATTAGTATAGGTACACTTGTATACTCTGTGCATCGAATTTTAATTTCCACAGCTTACAGTTTCCTGCGTTCCTAATCATTGCCCAGCATAAGCTTTCTTCTCCTTTAGTACCAGGGGTTACTTAAAACTTGAATGCTTTGATTGTATTTTTCTTGAAACTGATCTGCAATAAAACTATTACTATAAAAAATATTGTGAATCGACGTTGTTCGACGTACTCGTACATAATACAATTTGAATGATTGTTATGATGTTTCATTAAACCATTTTCTAATCTCATTTCTTACTAACTGAAAATATTATTTTGTATTCCTGTAATTCATATTTCTAAAGTAAAATAAATTATTTATGAATGTTGACAACAAATAATGACTTTTACTTTTTTCTAATAAGTACTGTCAAGACACCATTGCACTAAGTAGGTTAGTATCGGACAATGCATTGTTCCGAAACATTTATGAAAAACTCAGAGCTCAGTCGTAGCTCATTTAGTAAAGGTGATATCTACGATAGAATAATTTTCAACGCTGCTGACATGACTCCTAGTAGAAGCAAAATAGATTTTCTTTAATATTTTGACAAATTTAGTACGCAAGAATAGGTATTTATTGATTTCACTGACATTTTGTTAATTTAATTATGACGATTCGGACCACTTGCAACGCATAGACTATTTTAACATACCATTCGGTCTTTCCCAGCCTTATACGAGATTGTTTTACGTAGATCATGGTACCAAATCACGTGACCTAACATATAATCTCATATCAAAGAGCAACCAAACAAAGTTGGTTTTGTAAGAGTTCATGGTTACCCCCCAGATCTGATTCTGGTGCTTACATACAACAACTTTTACTATGAGGCGAAAAACAGAATCACATAGCTGATTCGTCCTTTAGTATAATAGAAACATTTGTCCCATTCCCAAAATAAACCAGCTCAGACATTTTAGTCATCATCATTTCAGCCAAATGACATGTACTGCTGAACATGGCCTAGTGACTTCTAGATTGGCCAGTTGGAAGCGACCTACGTCCAACTGTTTCCTGCAACGTTTACCAGGTCGTCTGTCCACCTTGTGGGTGGACGTCCTACGCTGCGCTTGCCGGTACGTGGCCTCCATTGTAGAACCTTTCTGCTTTATCGGCCGTCAGTTTTACGTGCTATGTGCCCCGCTCACTGCCACTTTAGCTTGCTAATCCATTAGGCTATGTCAGCGACACGGGTAAATATTTATCCTTTCTAATTCAAAGATTGTATCAACAGTCGGCAGATCAAAAGTCTGCAGTATGCGTAGGCTCTAAATGATCCTAAAATGAAAGCGCCACAGAGCACGATCTACCGCTTTTTTCATCTTGAAATGAAAATGGCTGGCAAGCCATTTTTTCCGGCCATTTCGACGTCGATCCATCGAGCTAGGGGGCGTTCTACACTACGTTTGCCAAGGCATGGGCTCCTCGAAAACCCGTTTAATCATTAATATACTTATAAACCTTCACATCACTTAAAAACACACATTTCCCGAGGGATGCGAAATAAACATGTAACTATACAGATATATTATAGATAATTAACGTAGTAGTCGCTGTTTATTATGTAATAATATATAATCAAAATATAATAATGTTGAATATGAAAACAATAAATTATTTACTACCAGTATTCCGTTCGGGCAAAGCCGTTCGCACAGCCCTTTATAATTTAATAAATACAGCTAATTAATTGTTAATTTATCACATAATTACAAAAATAAAATACAGTATTACAATAAATCAAACTTTATTTCATAGACTGTTAAACACAGACCTCTAACTTCAACCTTAAAATGCAAACTATATTTTAAAAGTGGTTGAAATCGACCGCAGCACTGAGAACAATAACTTTTTATGTCTTCTTGGGCGGGATCCAAGACAAGACGTGTGAATAGTAGGGGGATGAAACAGAGTAGTGTTGTTAGTAATATCAGTTACGTTGTCGATGATATTGATTTGAATTATTTTAGCAACATCAGTAGGCCTCGTGCTAGTTGTGAAGTCTAGTCAGAGGTTTTAGAGTTGCTTAATTATAACTGACTTGCGAAGTGAAGTATGACCCAAACCTCAAAGCTGTGGTCAGGCCTGTGCCCTGCAGTGAGACGAACTGTACGTCATAATTAAGGATAGTCAGTAAAGTTTATAATGTATCGTTAGTCCGGTCGATAAGTATTGTGAGTATTTTGAGATAAATACAATTGAGTCACTTCACTAGCCATCGTAAGTCTGCAACACTAGAGGGAGGAGACACAGCTGCTGTGTGTTGTGAACGGTTTTCGATGTATTGGGATTGAGAAATAAGGACTTGGCAGTGTGTAAGTTTGGCAAGATATGATAACGAGGTGGTTTAAAATTTTGTAGTCATGTTTTTGTGTTGTTTGTGAAAATAAATATGCATTGAATTGTGATCGAACTGGAATAAGCAGCGGGAAGCAGTTAAATGCAATAGGTCCAGATCAGCGTTCTATTGGGGACGCATAAGTGCAGCAGTAGACTGATGATGATAAAATCTCCTTCTGTCGTAGTTATTTTAAAAATATGTAAAAATCCTTATCTAAGTTTTCTTCCAACAATTAGATTTCAAAAACTACCTGCCTCTCATTCATTCACTTCCTGTACGAGTGAAGCAAGTGGCACTTTGAACTTGTCATCAGTTTGACGAGAAATAAAACTACAACGGTTTTTAACTTTTGTGCATGGAGATTCACTATGGAGATAGCAACGACAAAACCACGTTTATTGTAAGACCGGCTAATTGTAAGTTGGACTCGAGCACCAAGAGTTCCTGAACAGCTGTGTTAAGTTTTATTCAGTTTGGAATGTCTAGAGAGGTATTCGGCCTGCTTTTTACTTTAGATTTCACAGTATTTTTATCAATTTTATGCTTAACATACACTGTTTTCAACCGACTTCAAAAAAGGAGGAGGTTCTCAATTCGACTGTATGTTTTTTTTTTTTTTGTATGTTTGTTACGCGATTACTCCGCCAATTATGAATCGATTTTAATTATTCTTTTTTTGTTTGGTAGATCATACTTCAGAGGTAGTCCCATATAAATTTTATCGAAATTGATTTAGAACTTTTTGAGAAAATCAACAAATATATACCCAGATAATATTTTGGTTGTGGTTCTTGTTACCTATCTTCGTCAAATATGAGCCGATTTTGATGATTTTTGTTTTATTGAATAGCTTATACTTCAAAGATGCTATGATAAAAGTTTGAAAAATAAAAATCACCCCTAAGGGTAGGAAAATAGGGGATGAAATCGGTGTTAAGCAGTTAGATTAGGATTTATCACTAAAAATAGATGAAATAAGTAAATTTTATTAAAAAAAATAAAACCGACTTCAAAACACTGAAATGCTAAAAATAATCCTAACACTTAAGTACCTAATCAGTTACTTTTGGAGTCGGTGCAAACAAAAACATTGAATCTCTCATCGGCTGGCACCGACTCCAAAAGTATCTGATTAGGTACTTAAGTGTTAGGATTATTTTTAGCATTTCAGTGTTTTGAAGTCGGTTTTATTTTTTTTAATAATTTTTTTTTAAACTATGTAAATTACAATCATAATAAGGCACGGAGGTGGAACTTGTCAAACGGGGTCTCGATAGAACATTAATTTATCGACCGGCCAGCCAAAGATAGGTGACAGGTGGACCAAAGCATTAGAAGTGTGGTGACCGGAAAATTATGCGACAAAGCCTAGGACCGAAGGAAGTGGCGCCGTAAAAAGGTCCTAACCCCTCAGTTTGTAAATAATATGGGTTAATTTAACACATCACAACATAAATGACTTATGCATGCAATTGACAAAAAAATGCAAAAAATCCGAACAGTGGCCAATTTCTGGTCGAGCTTAATTTTCTAATCCAAAAATGAGGCACGATGGTAGTAATTTCTACGCTTGCCCACTGATCCTTAAGTTAGTGCAAACGTGTAGATAATTACGTACTAAAACTGCCCAGCTGCCGACTGTCGGCATAACGGCCATACACGCCCAAAGTCGCCGCTTTGTCATTCGGCCCTGACATTATGTGGGCGCCTATTTTCTGGGCAATGCTTTCAGCGGATATGGGATGAGGTTTGGTCCAAATTACAAGCGGTTAATTCTTGTTATAGAGCTTATTGTATAACAAATTTCAGAGCTAATGGCTCTAAAATACGATTGATGTCCGTAAATTTGGACAAGATACTTATAATATTTTAATCGTATAGGGATGTAATTTTGAGACTGTGGTGAACAAGCTGCACTTCCACGTCAAAGTACGAGTATCTGATCACCTTCCCATCTTTTATCATGACATAGTCCTAATACTCGGTCAACCGACCGGCGAGGTACTGTTCGTTAAAAACCGTATTTTACCTGTTGTCGTGTGTGCACTACTCTAATCTAATAGTTATTATATGTTCTCTGGTAAATTAAAAAAAAATTGGCGGGTAGCAGAACACGACAGCTGTCGACGGTAGAAAAATAAATAATGTCAAAGTCAGCAAGTTGCCAGTGGTCGCGTCGAGTGTGAGTGGACCTGTTTGCGTATTTTTGTGCAGTTTCTTGCTTTAAGTGTTTATTTTCATATTATATTAAAACAATTGTGAACTTGTCTTCTTTCTAATGGTGTAACCTACTGTGACCAATGCGAGTGTAATCCGATATATGAAGGTGAAATCAAAACCTCGAATTGTCGAAGGTAGGCAAGGTTTATATATAATTATTAATGGTCGGAATTAGTAAAACTATACATTAAATGAAAGGTTGTTTTATATACTACAGAAATAACAGGTTTTTAAACAAATTGATATTAATTTTCGATACTATTTCATCAATTTTGTTTGCGGCGCGCGGGGTATACGGCAATTATTCTTAGGCCGGGTGTTTAGTTTTAACTATATTTTGTGAGAACAACAATATTTGTTAAAAGAATTATATGTCATTAGAAAGGTATTGAAACACACTTTCATATCAAAAATATTTAAATCGTAAGAATTCATAACTTTAGTTATTGCGAAAAAAAGTTGACAATGTGGTAAAAATTTGACAGCTCGCCGATTTAAACTCGTGAAATTAAATTAACGGCACTAATTTGATAATAACTTTCAGAAAAGAAAACAACACTAATGAATCTAGCTATACGACAGTTTTTTAGCTTATGCAGATACTTAGCAAAAAGCTTTTACAAATCGCGCATAAGTACGCGCTCGCGCATAGGCGTACTCTCACAAGCCGTATCGTACCAGAAAAAATGCGTCGCGGAGGTTTATCGTGTTAGTGGTTATGAAAAGATGTTAGAGGCTCGCGGAGGAGCTTAGAGGAGCGATTTAGCTAAGACATCTCACGATCCAAAGGATGGTTTATACCTACGACAGTGGATTAGTCTCGCTATCTAGCATGGCTACATGGCTATTTTAGCAGCTTTCCTTTATACTGCCTCAGTAAGATGTTAAATGCTGTTGATGAACATGTTTGGAAACGTTGCACAACAACGCGCAACGTTACTAGATGTCCCCAGACATCTAACTAAGACATCTGACAGAAAACTGTATTTTTCATCTTAAATATTAACTCAAGATGACAAAACCATATGACAAAAGACTGTCCACTTATAATAGAATATAATTTATTTGTTTGACAAAAAAAAATTTAACATTAGAATATAATACTTCGTCTAAGGGCCGATTTTCAAACGCCAGATAAATTTTAGCCAACAATTAAAATTGCCGTTTTGACACCTTTTCTTTAGTAAAACTGTCAACATGTCAAACTTCTTAGTCGTAAAGTTATCTGGCTATCTATAGAGAAATGGGTCCTAAAGGTCTATACAAGATATCTGAGGACATCTGGCAACGTTCCACGCTATTGTGCAACGTTGCCAAAAATGTTCAGCGTCACGTGCTGCCTAACATAGCTAGGTACCTAGTAAATACATGGCTTTATAAATTTTTGGAACGAATAATTTTGCACAACCAACACGCTGCTGCTTGTCACTAGCACCCACATTATGGTCCCGACGTGATGACATCTGATGAGGTGTAGGCAGGACCGAAACACATTCGCGTGTGATAGCTTCAATTTATTTACATGCTGGCTAACCGGCTTATGACACTTCAATAATGTGGATTAAACTTTAAAAGTAAATTACTGGATGGTGTGTCATTTTTTTAACATGCTTTGAACACAAGCTTTACTTGTTACTAACACTGATGAACTACGTAATCTCTTACACAACGTTTTTTACTGACTTCTAGAACTGTTTTATTGATTTGAAACATTTTTGAGCGTGACAATACTAAGAAGCCAAAACCTAGATAGTACAAATTTTAATGGCTACTATTTAAAGCCTTCGAGTTTGGGTTCGTTAATTTTGTTTTGACGGGACTAACACGTGTTTTAAGGTTTTTTTTACTGTAATATTAAAATGATTGATCATCATCATCATCATTTCAGCCATAGAACGTCCACTTCTGAACATAGACCTACTTCTATGACTTTCAGATTTTCGCACGAAGCCGCTGGATGCAGCCCGCTTCCAACCGGCCAATCTGTTAGTGATTGGAAGAGCCTATGTTCAGCAGTGGACGTCCTATGGCTGAAATGATGATGACGATGATAAAGCTTGAATTTTTTACGCTTCCAAGATACTGTCGACGATATTCATTTCAACTTGTTGAGAGATTGAAAGAGGGGTGCACTTATAAACGATTTATAAACGGGAGAGGTATCTATATTTTTACAGACGAAGTTGCCGGTAACCGCTAGTTTTCAACCGACTTCAAAAAAGGAGGAGGTTCTCAATTCGACTGTATGTTTTTTTTTAATGTATGTTACGCGATTACTCCGCCAATTATGAATCGATTTTGATGATTCTTTTTTTGTTTGGTAGATCATACTTCAGAGGTAGTCCCATATTTTGATTCAGCACTTTTTGAGAAAATAACAAAATATATACTCAGATAATGTTTTGGTTAGTATGTAATCGTTTGGTTTATTAGAAGTCGTTACTTTTATGTCCTAATTCATTAATGAACTATTTAGGATAAATTAGTTCAATTAAATGAAATTTCAAATATATACAAGTAAAAATCATAACATTACCAGAAGATAAAAAAACAAAAATGTCAAAATAGTATCTAATATTAATGATCATCGATGTAAATAATTTCATGTCCATAATACAAATATCACGCAATAAATTAGTTCAGACAATATTCAAAACATTAGCCTATTTTTAGTAGATCATTACTTTAGTGTTGTAATGTACATTACTGGAGTATTTTAAAGTAATAATCATTGATGATCCTAAGTTAATCCTACAAATTAAATTAAAACTAGATCTTAAAGAACCCTACATCATCATTTCAGCCATTGGACGTCCATAAACACAGGCCTGCCCCAATTTCACCGGGGGGGATAGCCAATACTCGCCACTCTTTGAAAGCGGGTTGACGAGCGCAGTTTTTTATAATATTTGGTAAACAGACGCTGCTGCCCATCTCGTGCTACAGGAATTAGTCGCCTCTTCCGACACGCCTCTTGTTGGCAGTAGGGTAGTGTATTATTTACGGCCGTCCCTACACGGCAAGAACTCCACATATAAAGTTGTATGAGCTGTAGAATCACACCCTAAAACTAAGTTAACTAATAAAATAGAACCTTATTTGTGGCTTTGACAACCCTGTATAAATATTTGTCAACATCCTTAGCCCTTGATACTATTAGCACAATATCACTCCTAACCCAAATCTTACGTTTAGCATCGTTTCCTTGTTTACCAACTATGACACTGCTCATAGACAACTTAGTGTAACGTCCCCAAAGTACCACTATATTCAGACCTTCCACTAATCAAATATCCCAACAAGCACACGCAAAGTGTACAACGATGAAGGCCAAGCTATGCTGGTCAAATTCCATCAGACCCATGTCTCGGCATACCAAAGTTGCTCATCTATAGAAGTTACCTCACATATGGCACAAAACATTATACTTACTTAGACATGCTTTCGAGTTACAAACTTTGTGGAATTGCCCATAAAAAGTTACAACATAGCACTTCTTTATTCAGTGGCAAAAATATGGCGGATACATGATAAAAGAGTTGGGAGTTCTTACGAACATTATGTTTTTGCTACGGCATTAGTAGTGAAATATGTTTAAGGCCCGTGTAGTCGCCAAATGTAAACAACATGTTGTTTCAAAAGCCTACTACTTAAGACCAGTTTGTCAAATTTTAAAAAAATGCTATTCTGAGCATAGCATTTGTTTCTAATACTTATACTTCAGGAGAAAAAAAAAAATTGAAGTCATTGAAAAAACAAGCAAAAAAGATGCTAATTTTATTCTCCTTTTTCTTTTAAACCGCTTGACCGATTTAATTCGTTAATACGTCGATTGATCATCATCATCATCATCATTTCAGCCATAGGACATCCACTGCTGAACATAGGCCTCCCCCATTGACTTCCAGATTGGCCGGTTGGAAGCGGCCTGCATCCAGCGTCTTCCTGCGACCTTTACCAGGTCGTCTGACCACCTTGTGAGTGGACGTCCTACGCTGCGCTTGCCGGTACGCGGCCTCCATTCTAGAACCTTTCCCCCGTGAATGTGCCCCGCCCACTGCCACTTCAGCTTGCTAATCCGTTGGGCTACCGTTCGTTCTACTTAGGACAAGTTATCCAGTTGGGTAAATCCAATTTTGAGAAGGAGGTCAATCGTCGATTGATAGACCAACATTATAGCTACAAACTGAGCATAGGATTTTTTATTAGAACAATGGCGTCGATGCCAAAAGTATTATTTTCCTCAATTTTCGCTACCTAAAGACGCAGCGACTGTCGTAACAGCCGCGTTTTATTGTGCGCTGTTATGAACCGTATTTTAATGAGTTTTACGTTCTAATTCGTACTAACATTTGTCAAGTCGCTAATTTAGGGGCACTACCACACTACTCGCCTTAAGTTTTATTGATTGATGATGATTTATTTACTTAAAACTTTATTGCTCAGGTAAGTACAGACAACAGCACGTCAACCTACACAAAACGTAAAATTTTCTCAATTGATATTGATCTCTAAGTGATGGACATAAAGTTGAAAATCAATTCAATGACCTTTAACTTTTTAAGTAGGTTGACCTGCCGTTGTCTGTGCAATTGGCGGGCTTAATGCTATTCAGCATACTATACATAAATGCTATACATGAATGATGGTGATGATGAATCAAAACACTCATTCAAAACACCTACAAATTAGGCTGTCTTATCACTAACAGCGATCTCTTTCAGACTACCTTCAGGTAGAGAACAATGATAAGGAAAGTTGAAAGATGTGTGGTGCTTATAAATACATTATAATTATTACCAATGATCGGAATAGGTAGATTGATTTGATGTACTTTGGTAGTGCTAGCATAATATGGATATGCCTTTTTTCCAAAAATTCCTTCTACAAATAAATTCCAAAATTCCGGAGGCATATCTTATATATAAAATTCTCGTGTCACAATGTTCGTTCCCGTACTCCTCCGAAACGGCTTGACCGATTCTCATGAAATTTTGTGAGCATATTGAGTAGGTCTGAGAATCGGCCAACATCTATTTTTCATACCCCTAAAGACCACGCAGACGAAGTCGCGGGCAACAGCTAGTCTACCTATATATTAACATCAATGTTTGAGATCATTGACCCCAAATCAATCTACCTACTCCGATCACTGATTATTACCTACTGATGATAAAAACAGTTAATATAATAAGCCTTCTAAAACCTACAGTAAAAAACAAAACTTGTTATGATACAAAGTAGAACAAAATGAAAACATAAGCAGCCAAAAAATAGTTTAACAAAATTCGCTCGACCCAAATACAGTTTAAGTTTAGTTGAAAGTTATCTTCAAAGCTAATCCAGGTTCCAGAATAAACGTTTAAAACAAACAAGATCGGAGAAAGTCGAAATGTTTTTACGCAAAGCTAGCTTTTTCCGTAAAAACAGTGTATTTTTTAAGTTTTGGTAACTGCCTATGACACTTGAAAAAGGGAAAGAAAAATACAGAATTTACTTTTTGTAAAAGGCATCTATCGCTCGAATGGAACTAGACTAAAAATGAGACTGTGCTATGTCGTCTGTCCTAGAGACGACAAAATTTAGTAAATCACCGATAAAGTTGGCAAAAGGCGAAAAAAAATCAGTGTAACAACAGATTACTAATGTATAGACTTATATGTTATCCTAATCATAAAGGGCTCAGTAAAAAATGACCGCTAAAAATAGACAAGTTACTTAATTACTATAAAAAATAAAATAAAAAATTGGACAACTCTAATTTTAAAGTAAGTAGCTAAAGCATTCGTGTTATAGAAATTAAAAAAACAATGATGGTACTATAAAACCCAGACCCGAGACAACATAGAAAAACGTTGAATTCTACGTTAACCGGATCGGGAATCGATCCTGTGACCTCAGAGACTAAGAAATTGACTTTACAAATAACTAAAATGCTAAAAATAGTACACAAAATTAACATACCTTATCAGTTATTTATAAAGTCAGCGCGAACTGCAAACGCAAACATTCACTTTCTTTTTTTTATAAAAAAAATCTTTTCCTATTTTGTTTCATCTTGGCGGAGTACAAAAGATTATTGTTTCTCCAATATTACAAACATTGTAATGCTATGACCCGACGTATAAAGATGAGATCACACTAGCATGAGTGGAAATGCTACGAGAAATTCAAAACCATTGTTTAAACTCTGAACTTTACAGTATACAGGTACCGGTGTGGACGGCCGTAAAGAATACACTTTCCCACCGCCATCGGGAGGCGAGTCGTAAGAGGCGACTAATTCCTTTAGCACGAGACGGGCAGCCGCGTCTGCGTGCGAAATCTTATAAAAAACTGCGCCTGCCAAGCGTGGCGAGAATTGGCAATCCCCCCCAATGAAAGTCATATGAAGTAAATGGGGGATGCCTATGTTCAGCAGTGGACGTCCTATGATTGAAATTATGAACGATGATAATATAGGATGACGTTGGTTATGAATAGTACCTAACGTTTTAACCCTATAGATGAAGTTGTTTGTATTGATGAACACATTTGCCTGCTTAAATTGGCTATTAGCGCTTTGTCCCTTATATTTGGGTAGCGCTTCTTTATGATCCTAGATCACGAACAGATCCCAGAAGCTGAGTCACGTTTAATTGTTGCTTTCCGATATGGTCAAATATACAGTTTTTTATTGGTATGATTGAAAGCTTTGAAAGCAATAAACTCATTTTTCATTTCATTTCGTTTCCATCACATCCGAAAGGGTAATAAAATACCTTTTCTATAGAGCACCATGTACTACGCCGATTCACATCGTTCTTGTGATATCACCCGCCCTTCTAGCAGGAGGACGCCTACTAACTCTTTTTCTCATTCGCGGCCATCATTCGGTTAAGGACTTGCTCCATCTGCTATCACCATGTCTACTCAATTATCCTGCCCATTGCCATTTTAGTGACGCAATTCATTTTCCTTGGAAGCGAACTCACGAGAGTTTGCATTCAAGCCTGTACAAAATTTGTCAAAATTTAATGTGTCAGTAAAATAGAGATAAGGTTGAACTTATTACCTTTTTAACAATGAAAGAGATGCACAATTATGACGTATTATTTATTTGTTTTGACGCAGATAGAGAGAGTTAGTAGCTGTCCGTATATTTTTGCATGGGAAAATCAACCTTGTTGTTCTATGATGCGCGAATGATTTTCAACCTTAGGGTGATAAACCAATTTCCTGGCCAACTGTACCTCTGGATTTTTCGGAGTCTTTGTATCGATTTAGAACATTTTCTTGTCGGCGAGGAAAAACATTGTGAAGAAACCTGCACATTCAGATTACACTGGGTGTAATTGGCCGAAATTGTCTGGCTAGGCTGTCTTCATTATCATCATCATCATTTCAGCCATAGGACATCCACTGCTGTACCTATGCCTCCCCCATTGACTTCATTGAGGGGGATTGCCGATACTCTCCACGCTTGGCAGGCGGGTTGGCGAGCGCAGTTTTATATAAAATTTCGCACGCAGACGCTGCTGCCCGTCTCGTGCTACAGGAGTTATTTGCCTTTTAAGACACGCCTCCTGTTGGAGGAGGGAAAGTGTATTTACGGCCATCCCCACACAGTACAGGCTGGTTATATAGTAAGGGAATTATAACTAGATTTATACCATATAGGATTATTGTCAAGCTCAAGCGTAGCCTGACTTAGTACAAATATGACAAAGCACTAGGAAAAAAGCGTTTAGGAAATCACACGTCTTCTCGTCCAATATACCTCAGTGTCTAAGGACAAAAGTCTACAACCAGTGTGTGTTACCAGTGATGACATATGGAACTGAAACGTGGCCTCTCACTATGAGCCTCATAAGAAAGCTCAAGGTCGCACAGCGAGCTATGGAAAGGGCTATGCTCGGTGTTTCCTTGCGAGATCAAATCACAGAAATGAGGAGATCCGTAAACAAACAAAAGTCGCTGACATAGCCCAACGGATTAACAAGCTAAAGTGGCAGTGGGCCGGGCACATAGCACGTAGAACTGACGGCCGATGGGGCCGAAAGTTTCTAGAATGGAGACCGCGTACCGGCAAGCGCAGCGTAGGTCTACTCACAAGGTGGTCAGACGACCTGGTAAAGGTCGCAGGAAGACACTAGATGCAGGCCGCTTCCAACCGGCCAATCTGGAAGTCAATGGGGGATGCCTATGTTCAGCAGTGGACGTCCTATGGCTTAAAATGATGATGATGAGTTGATGAGATAGTGAGAAAAAGGATTTATATTTTAATAGAATTACTTTATGACCCAGCTCGATGAACCGACGACCTTAGGAAGATGGCTGGCAGTGGATGGATGAAAAAGGCGGGAGATCGTGCTCTTTGGCATTCTTTGGCTTACGTCCAGCAGTGGACTGCAATAGGCTGATATGATGATGATGATGACTTCTTGTTACCTACGTAATACTATGAAGCTAGCCTTGAACCCATCGAAACTCTTGTGCGACTGCCCTTATGTTTAAGTACCTCGGAGACAAGCCTGAATTATGAAGGTATCTTCATCAACAACCCTATCAGAGTTACGAGGGCTTAAGCACTGTTTTAACGTGGCCTTAAAGGAATAATTAACCACGCATGTGTCTGTCGTCAAGTCCCTTTTACTTTGTGAATAGGTACCTACTGAAGAGACCCTTAGGTTTTATTACTACAGTATTTTTTAAAATAGGTCTATTAACAAACTAAGTTTTGCTTGTAGTAGCTCGTAAGCTCATAGCGTGTAACTTGGTCTACGGATTAGACTTCAAAATAAGGCGAAAGAGGGTAAACTAAGCAAATATTATAATAAGACGATTAAACGAACGATTAACGGATAAAGAGACTTAAATACATTTTAGCAATATCTATGATTCAGGTAAAGTTGCTTAGGCTCATTACAAAAATAGTTGTACTTGCGGGTTTTAACAAAGTCGTCGACATATTTATTAAAAGTTCCTATACAATAACGTGTAAGCTAAATGACCTGAAAACGGTAATATATAAATAAATATTAGACAACACAACATTGTTCTGATCCTATAGTAATTAGCCAAAGCACTTGTGTTAGAGAAATCAGAAACAACGACGATACCACAACACCCAGACCCGAGACAATATAGAAAAGTTTTTTTTTTACATTGACCTACCAGGAATCCGGGACCTCAGAGATAGCGACACCAAGTCCAGTATGCTCGCCCATCGGCTACGGAGGTCGTCAAATAGTAATAGAATTAATATAATTATAGGTAGCACAATATCAAACTTCGATCATGCAAATAATATGTAAATAAAATACCTCGGTCTAGAAAATGGTTTCATCTGAAAAGAATCGAGCGGTCTGTGTTCAGACCCAATATTTGCTATTGATTTCAGAAGCAAGAGATTTCAATTTACCATTCTTTTCCTTTGTAGACTTGAACGCAAGCAGTGGAAGCTGAAATATTTTTGTCAAAGATAGGAATTGAACCTGAATATTTAACGTAGACATTCATGGCTCAAGTAAAAATGCTGCGTCACAGAACAAACACGACAACGAGACGTTTGCTGAACGGAAAAACCATAGATGACAGTAAACTCATTAATTTGTTGTTGCAATTATTACGTAACTTACTAATTTGTGTCTCACATTAAGTTTTCTACTTTCAGAAATCTTATACAATTCATTCAGATATACTTCTGGTCGTATTTTAATGTTTTTGTTAAAAGCAATTTTGATGTGGTAGCACCAATTACACGTTATGATTTTTTTAAAGTGACATACCTATACATATTAAATCGGAAACTGACTGGGCACATATATTATGTTAAAACTAATTAACAGAACAATTGTGTATTAATTTCGTTTTTTAAAATATTAATCACGCATAACAGTTTAACGGAATTAAATTGAATTAGTCCTTGTTATTGATACAAGTTGATTATGATATGATTCTAACATCCAGTTTTGCAATAATCGTAAATTAAACCATATTATTGTTTTCACAATTACACTAATTATCTAACCCCTAACTAAGCAAAACTTATACTATAGCGGCTAGATAACGGATAAACATACTTAAATACTTTTATAAACATTTATGACTTAGGTACAAACATCTGCCCCTTGCGGGATTCAAACCCGCAACCGCTGGCTTTGTAGTCCGGAGCGCGAACCATTACACCGGTCGTCAGATAACAGAACTTACTATTAAAAAATTGTGTATAATACGGGACTGATTAACAAAAGTCCACATATCTAGTTAGATAATCTACGACAATTTGTTTTATGTTAAACTACATTCTACGTTCTATGTGCCCCGCCCACTGCCACTTCAGCTTGCTAATCCGTTGGGCTATGCCAGCGACTTTTGTTCGTTTACGGATCTCCTCATTTCTTATTCGATCTCGCAAGAAAACACCGAGCATAACCCTTTCCATAGCACGCTGTGCGACCTTGAGCTTTCTTATAAGGCCCATAGTGAGAGGATACACACAGTGATGGGGCAGAAAGGTTCACAGTGATGGGGCAGAAAGGTTCTAGAATAGAGACCGCGTACAGGCAAGCGCAGCGTAGGACGTCCACTCACAAGGTGGACTTCCAACTGGCCAATCTGGAAGTCAATGCGGGAGGCCTTTGATGGTGATGATAATGAAACTACATTACGATATTTTTATGAAATATTAATTGAAAAATATCAAGAAGTGCTTATAACCCAAGACAAGTAAGTACTAAACATTTATGACTTAGTCCTCAGCGTATGAAGTTGTTGTTTCCAAAACTTATTTAATTTTCACAACTTCAGAAGAGCAATACTCGTAACAAGTAATGTCTTCATATCTCCAATTTATATATCTACTTACGTGTTACCTACAAATCCTGTTTACCCAACCAAACGAGAATAATGTTTACTGCACGCGTTTTAGTGATAAAAATATATTGTTCCCCATTTTATTATGGGATTTACGAAGCCCTGGCGAATCTGGGGCTAAGTGAAATATACGACTTGTGTATTCAAATTTATTGAGATATTCACTTTTATGTTGATGATTGTGTGATGTGTAGTTACTCCGTTTGGGTAAGAATTTGTGGTTTTTACGTTGTTCATGTTGGCAGTTACGAAGAGTAATGTTGATACTGGCTATGAAGATCAATATACTCTTTAGAAGATTTACTTCCGTGTTTTGATGGATTTGAAAAACGTACAATCACGTATTTTTGAATGTGTGGTGATTGATTAATTATTTTAATTTTGTCTATTCTTTGTTGCCCGACACAAATACTTTAAGGGATCTTTAAAATAAGAATTAATAAACAGATACAATAAATTATTTATTCAAATTAATTTGAGTTAAACGTAACTATAGGTAGCTGTCATGTTTTCCAACTCAGTTGCCATGCAATTTTCCGGGTTCGGCCAGGCAAACGTGCGTTAGTAGCCCGCTTCAAAATCTCTAGATTGAAAGAGCCCTGAGTTCGCCATTTTTTTTTATATAACCACACATTAAATAAATAACTGTAGAGTAAGCTATCATGTAGACTAAGTTAATAGTATATAATCAATTATCTGGTATTAAGAAATCAGTATTGGATACGCATTTGGATCTATCATTTCGTCTCCTGATCACCCAACCTTACATGGGGACCCTGCCTTGTTTGTATTGTGGAATGCGCTCGCGGCCAGCTCACCTCACCGGACACTCATTAAGACATCATCGAATTTAATTTAATTAAACTTATAATAAATATTACATTAAATAAATATTGGAAAACATCACAGATATTGCTCTAATCCTATATGGTAAGTAGCCAAAGCACCGAAACAGCAACAGTACCACAAAACCCAGACCAAAGACAATATTATATAAAAGCCTAACTATCTGTGATAGTTTTCTTTTAAGTAACCATATCATTTATTCAGTAAAGATACATTTTATGAAATTGTACAAATTGAATAACAAAAACTAACCCTAAAAAGAAAAAAGAAAAATATGTACAAACATATTTACAAGTAAAAAATGTGTCCCAAATCGCCGTCCAATGATCGGGGCATGGTGCCAAGAAGGCTGGCCGCATTTCCACGCTGAATGGCCAAACTGATACGTTGACCAAGAAATGCGCCAGCCCTCCGGTCGCCCGTACAGTCAATCAGCCGCTTGGCTAACTGACTGTACAGTCGATGTGCGCTAGGTCCCCACGGCCCGAGCGTCTCGACCGTTTGGGCTCAAACATGTAGGAACTACTGAGACCTACATACTTGCGACGCTTAAGGTCCTCCGCTGATGCAGCAGCAAAGCTAGCCCCTGACGAGGTACGTGAAAGATGAGATGGAGCAAGTGTGTCAACGTGTGTTATATAAAAGTTATTTTTAGTTTAGTTAAATACCTGGGACACCTCTAGGACCTGTGAGATAGCTACCTATAAGTCCGGTATGCTCGCTTCTCGGCTATGGAAGTCCTCGAAACATAACAACAAATGTCTTAAATATTTTTTATCTTTTAGTTCTAAATAATTAACACAACAAACAAAAAACCTGCATAAAAACAGAAACCATTTGCTTCTTAAAATGTAAATTTAATATTAAAACTAGTTAAAATATTTTACTTACGCGTTACGCATACTTGTTTTCAATAACTTGACCTTTCAAAGCAACAGCTCTAATACCGTCGGCGGCAAATCCAGGCCGGTCCTTAATCCCTCATCGTCCATTATCTGTGAGATCTCCTGCGAACTGGGATCCTCTTAAATGAATTAATAATTCATCAAGCACTTGCTTGTAATGTTACTTGTAATGCTGTGTGTTAATCTCGATCGTTAAAGGCGGCTATCAGGGGTAAGCTTTTGTCTTATGGTATATGCGAATAAAATTAAATATTTTATTAAAAATCCACTGACTATGTCTTATATCATAGTAAAAATGACATCTCATCATCATTTCAGCCATCGAACGTCCACTGAACTGAACTGAACTGAAAAATAAAATTCATTCTTTTAAATCTTACTTCAATATCATAAGAATCAAAAGAAAATTAACAAATTATGCACAATGTACTACCTACCTGCAGGACGTTTTTAAAATAAAACAAATATACTTTTTAGTGCAACATGTGTTTATTTTAGTTAGTAAAGTTTTTAATTAAATATTTAATTTCGGAAAGGGCATATCTCGTAATTTATGACTAGACCGTTTATTCACTAGTTAGAAGTTGGTTTTGCCAAAATATACAAAATTTTCACTTTTTGAAATTGCATATTTAATTAGTTCTAACACAAAGTCTGCGTGTGAATATCACCCCTTACCATGTTTACCTACATCAATCTCCGTCAACTAATATTAATGTTATTTCTTGTTGTTAATACGCAAACTAAATATAACGAAGACGGGATTTTCGATTACTCAGGTTTATTTGTTGAGTTCATAACTTTGGGAAGTCCGTTACCATAACTCATCTGATGATGTGTACCTATACAGGGTGTAAAGTAAATGGTATGTCAAGCCGAAACTAGCCCATGTTAACATATGCATATAAGTCAGAAATGTGAAAGATGAAGTCAGAAATTTGATGTCATATTTTTTTTTTTCATACAAAACTTAATTCTCATAATCCGATTTGTATGTTTTTTTTTAAAATGATTATATCAAGTTTTTGACTTCACTCTAGTATTTATTATGCATATGTTAACATAGGCTAGTTTCGGCTTGATTTACTATTTACCTAACACCCGGTATATTAATATAGAAAGAGTTTTTCTTTTTGAAATAAGACTACACTGTTTAAACTGAAACTTTTATTTTGATGTAATAAAAAACAAGAAACAAGCTAAGCACAAAATAATAATAAAAGTAAAAATATTTTGCATGTTATGTACGCATCATCAAAATCGAAGGAAATTATAATTAAGAGAAAAGGAAAATTTGTTCGTATTCCCAATTAAAATCTGTCTTTTATCGTTCAGTTACTTACTTTCAAGCCTTGTATTAGTTTTTTAAATTTGTCTTCAAAATTTACAATAATGTTGGAAGTTTATTTTCAATTTAGGTTATTGTTCTTCAATTTTTACTCTCTTTCTTTCTGAGATAAATTTCGTACATAAATAATATTTCACTGAAGTTATGGGCCAGTTTCACCGCTTGCTGATAAGTTCTTGATAACCTATCTGGCACTTGTTTTGACAAATAACCCATACAATTAGCTGTCAAAAAAGTGTAAGATAGGTTATCTGGAACTTATCAGCAAGTGGTGAAACTGGCCCTTAGTTTGTCTTATTTTAAACTCTCATCGGCTGGCACCGACTCCAAAAGTAACTGATCAGGTAGGTACTTATGTGTTAATATTATTTTTACCTTATTAGTTTTTTGAAGTTGTTTTTTTTTTAATTTACATAAGTCATCTATTTTTATCAAAACGAATCTTATGAGTGAAAACAAAAGTTAACTCCTGAACACCGATTTCATTTCTTGTTTTTTCTTGAAGGTATTTTTTGTTTTTTGTTAAAGGTCCTCTTTTTTACACGGTCAATCCCGGTTGCGTCTAAAGCCATCGCTTTCGAGCCCAGGGTCCGCTTTCCTTGATTTACTCCTCAACTTCGCACGGTCTTGAGCGTCGGCTGTTTTCTCAAATTTTAAATATACTTGACAGACAGACGGACAGACAGACGGCCAACAGAGTAATCCTGAGATCTATTTTTTTCTTTTGAGGTATGGTACCCTAAAAACACATATCCGATTGAATCTTCTTCGTCGGTAACACTCTTGTCAGAGTGGTCGTGGTCATCACTTCAGGTGTAGGTGGCAAGGGTCACAACACGTCGCCACTCTTCTCTATGTTATCTATCTCTTCTATATGTTAAATGTTATACTAATTTAAAAAACCGGCCAAGTGCGAGTCGGTCTTACGCAGAAAGGGTTCCATGTCAATATCGAACAAAAAGAAACACGTTTGTTCTATGGGAGCCCCACGTATATTTATTTTATTCTGTTTTTAGTCATCACATCATCTGTGAAAATGTCAACTGTCTAGCTATCACGGTTCATGAGATACAACCTGGTGATGAACAAATAGACAGACGGACGGTGGAATCTTAGTAATAAAGTCCTGTTTTTACCCTATGGGTACGGAACCTAAAAAGGGCCTCTACATTTCGTTCTTTTTTTATTTTGGTAAAGTATGGCTTCATTTCTATTGCCAAATAACACTCATATCTTTCAAACTCGTGTTAAAAAACCTAACATATTTGACCCCTGTTGTCAAATAAAATGAGACAGTTTTGCTTACCTCAAGTCTCATGGCTCATGGCAGTATAATATAACTACAACAAAACTCTCTCATGGCTACTAATTATAAAGTTAACCCATGGGGCTTTAGGCGCTGCGCAAACGTAGACACTCTCTGTTGCCGACTAAATACACATAACTTTTTACTGGGACGTCCAATGCACAATGATTGTTGACTTGAACTGACAAATTTTCACTTTCTGGAGCGTATTTTTAAATTATGCGCGAATTCCAATCCGAATACAAAGTCGCAAAATTCGCACAAGAATACCTAAAATCACTATTTTTGAAATTTAACCACTCGTTTTTTGTTTTCTACTAGTAAAAAATAAGAAAACAAAGTAAGTGATAAGTATATACATTAAAATGATTAATAGAGATTTGACATTAAAACTTTTTATTTACATTGCGATAAAATCGATTCATTACCGGTTTTTAAAATCAATGACTTTTTGCAATTCGATTTTTAATATTTTCTGCGTGAAACGATAATAGTTACGAGATTTAAAATAGAAAAAAAGGTGAGCAATAGAAATTATTTTCATACACAGGTTTTTTAATTTATATTTTTTAAAATAAATAATTAAATAATAGTTGGGCAAATAATGACGTCTTTCTGATATCAATACAAGAAACAAGTGTTTATGTCTATGCAGCGGCTAGTTTCTACGAATTATTATTACATTGTCGAAATAACAGCAAGACGAGAGCAAAGCGGATTTTCCACAAATTCACAGCAACAGCGAAGCGAGCGCGAAGGAAATACGCCGCAAATAGCGCCGTGGAAACTCCCACATTCTTCCTTGTATCTGCTTGTGCATTGGTTTTTGCGTCTTTATAGTAAGAAAGTTAAGGGCAGTTTTTTCTTCATTGGAAACCATTTTAAAACGGTTTGTCCAAAGCCGTGAACCTCGGCGTGTACGCTGCGGCTCGCCGCAAACTCGCGACAAAACCCTTTGAACTTATTTTCAAATCGCTAGTGTATCATAGCCCTTTGTGACCCATTTCTATGGGGCACCAAAATCTGATTACCCCACATCGCTTCAACATAGTTATCTGAACCAATGGACTATTCTAATACTTCCGAAGTCCCAACCAACAACAATTTGATACTATCTACGGAACCTTTGCGATATTCATATCACGGTGACCCATGGAAGGTATTGTGTAATATTATTAGGATATTCGATATTTAATATTGTTAAGTATGCTTAAATGGGACCGGGTTTATGTGGGTCCGTAAGAGGGTTGAAGTTGAACGATAGTATTTCATGATAAGGGTAATTTCTCGTTTTTACCTTGACTTTAAGGAAGCTTTGAACTATGTGTATCCACATAGAAATATTCAGCATTTGGTTTACTTCTATGGATTTTTTGTAGTAAATGGCAGTGTTGTTCCGATTTTATTTAGTGATATTTGTTTGTTGGGAAATGTTTAAAAATGAAATATTACAAATAATGTTGGTGCAGGCTTTCAAAGTGTTAAATAAATTGATCTAATTATTATTTGTAAAAACAGCATCTAAGAACTTTACGACCAACATTAATTTAATAAAAACATATTATTACGTGCTCTTTTTTTGGATAATCTTAGATGTTCTTTTTACCAAATTCCTTTGTTTTTATTTAACAATAGAGTACACGCGTGGGCTACATAAGTAGCCCAATATATTTTTTGTCGTCTTAACTTCGCGGAATCTTTCTATTTATTCCTGTGGCTCCAGCTAAGCCCAGATTGACTATCGCCTCAGATCCTCAGTGCTACGCGAGCGTTGAAATACGTGAACATGTGGGTAATTAAAGCCTTAAGTTATTGGTCTACGTCTTTAAATGTAACCGAAGCAAAAAAAACTGTATGAAATGATACAAGTGGATACGCACTGATGATATGATGAGGTTATGATATGTCCAGAATGTGACGAAGTGAAATATTCCTTATAAAAAAACATTGTAAGCAAACTTTATTGAATGCATGTAGCGAAGCGTAGCGTGTCATTCCTGTTCTGTGATGTAAACTTTGTTGATTTTTATTAAGGTTTTTAACTATTGTTGGTCTTCATTATTTTTAAAGAAGGAAGTGATTATTTTTAGTTAATTAAAATCTATTTCCGCTTTTCTTATTTTGATAAAAGAATGTAAAAAAGAAAGCTAGAAGATCATTGATGAACTAAGTGATGAACAATTTTTATGTCGTGTAGTATCAGAAGGTTACGAAGTCGGCAAAAAAATTGAGATGGGTGGAATATATATATATATATATATATATATATATATATATATATGGCATGGCATGGCAGGGCATGTTAGCTGCATAGCTTTTTTTAATAATGATAATGAGTGCCGAAAAGTGAAAAATAAATTAAAATATGGCATAGCATAAGAAATAAGGTTGAAAACACCTTTAAATTAATAAAATTTATTTTAACAACGCTTTACTCCACATAACTTAAAAAAACAAATCACATACAAACAATAAAACAGATTAATAAAATATAAATTAACTAGCTTTCATTTTGACATCAACCATGTAATGTCTCGTCACAAAACTAGCTATATAAAATAACGTAATTAATACAGCTCCAATTATGATTGTTAATATACATAATAAACTAAAAACAAGTTCTAGTTCTAAGTACTGATGCCAGGGCATGTTGGCTGCCGGCGCGCGCAGGTGACGTGCGCCGGAGTGTCGGATCACGTACTCTACCCACCACACCGCGCGCTCTAAGGGAGGCTGGGGTTGATCCCGCATGAGGATCCCGAGACGTTTTATATTTTGACGGTAGCTGTGGATATTGAAATTTAATAAATTTAAATCATTGTCAAATTCTGTCCCCCTAGCACGATCACCAAAACACGATATGATATAGCGATTTATCGACACCAACTGGCAATTTAATTTTTAATTTGATAGATATAGCCGCCAAATGGCTACTTACCTTATTATCAGAGTAATTAAATTAAATTAAATTAAATTAAATTAAATAACATTTATTTCAGGCAAATAACCCATATTAAAATAACATTACATTACATGACATAACTATCAATTTAAATTTAAATATTATTATTATTAACATGTCCCTAACGATACGATATGTCCTATACGATAAATTAACAAGGAATTTAGAAGTACTAAATTACTAAAAATAGTACCTATTGATTGTCTATATAAGCCTATTCTATAACGTTAAAGAGTGGCAAAATTACATTTGTCCAAGAGGTAAATACTTTTATATATAGTTTTAACAATATCATTATTTGTACATGTCAGTCGTTTATAAAATGATAGTTTGATTCTGTGCATTAAAGCTTGTATATTAGAGACTCTGTTCTCGGCAAACATGCCAGACGCGCTACACCGCCAAGGCAGTCCGAGCACCGCTCTAAAAGCATTGTTATATTGTACACGGAGAGTATTATATGCACTTTTTGTGTACGCAGTCCACAGCTGGCTGGTGTAGAGCGCCTGACTGAAGGCCTTGAACAGAGACACTTTAACCTGATCTGAGCAGTGCGCAAACCGCCTCGCTAGCATATTGCCTCTCACCGCGAGGGCTCGCCTTTGACGTTCTATGTCATCTTCGTCCCTCAAAGTGTCGGTAAGCATATGGCCTAGGTACTTAAATTTAGATACAACCTTCAATGGACTACCACACAAGTTTACTGGTAAAATATTCATAGGACCTTTTCCATCTCTAAAAATCATAATAATAATGTGATGTTGTAAAAAAAAAGAGTTGAATTTTTATCGAAATAGTGATCACAACATGACATGTTGAATCGTCATGCCGGTGACGTCACAATGGCGGCTATATCTATCATATTTAAATAAAAAAGTTGGTGACACTTTGGTTTACCAGTGGATAACTACAGTATGATTTTTATTTGACGCGTTCCTGATGAAAAGAGTTAGAGAAGCAAAAAGCCAGCGAAGTTTTCCCCAAATAAACGGAGCACCAACGTGTTTTTACCAACATCCCAGTTTAAAATATTATCTTTAAAAACACACTTTTTACAAATCGTAGTATGAAAATATTTATTTTAATCGACTTTTATTTAATAACTAGCTGTCCCGGCAAACTTTGAACCGTCTCTTCGTTTTTTATTTGTGAATTTTTTTATGTTTAAATCTTGATCTTAAATCTTGATTTATAAATGGTGTAACTAGCCTGACTTTGTTTTATTTATAGAGATAGATCAAAACAATTTAGCTACGTTATTGCTCTTCTATCTTCTCCAGTAAGGAATACCTACTGTATAACCTGAAATATTTTTTTATGATGCTCACCTTTCGTCACCAATGACTTTTTCAACTGCTTCCTTGAAGCGTTCTTCAGTTAATGTTTCCATATCCATCCTTAAACCGATTTTGTGATACGCATACTTCTCGACGTTATACCACTGATCGCCAAGCATAGGCATACCGATGAGAGGAATACCAGCAGTGATCGCTTCATCAGTGGACTGTAAACCTCCTTGCGTGATGAACAGTTTTATCTTGGGATGCCCTGGAAGAATTGGTAAAGGGTAAAGAGCTCCATCTTTCAGATAGATATTAGCAAATTAAATAATACACAAGAGTTGGACTTAATGCCACTAACTTATATCTACTACTGTGGATTTTGTAAGTTCTACGTAAAGTAATAAAGTAAAGTATGCCTATACAGGGTTACATTGCAAGGGGGTGACAAATCTTTCGGAGAGGCTCAGAATCAGTAACTTAATCGAACTATGCAAAAACAAAAACAAAATTTTTCACACAATTATTCCTATCCACTGTTAAAAATCGTACGCGTGGATAATTTAGCTCATTCATAAGAAAATTACACCGTATGTGCACTGTGTAAGGTCCTTGTTGGCTTGCCTTACCTGTGCCTTTGATGAATGACCACGCGGCTTTGGTAGTCTCTCTATAAACTTTATTTTCAGATATCTTATATTTTTTCGTAGCATGCGATTATTAAAAATAATAATAATAAGATGCTTTTTTATGTTGTTCCCTAGATTTTATTTTTTTAAATTTGCCACCCCTTTGCAATGTAACCCTGTATACGTCCCACTTCAGGGCACAGGCCTCAAATCAACTATGAGGTTGATTGGGCCATACTCATCCACGCGGGCACAGTGCGGATTGGTGGAGGAGTGTTGTAAGGCCAGCGTGACTTAACCTCACTGTCAAATATTATTACTAGACTATGCTTCAAGACTAGTATCAAACGACATTAGCCGGGACCAACTTTTAATGTGCCTTACGAAGCGGAGATGCTTGTGATAAATGTCACTAAATATAGTTGGAATGGTCACCCATCCACACACAACCGCGGCGTAGGTGGCTTAACTTTGGTAATCACTACCAAAGCGCTGCCGCTTCTGAGCTGCAAGCACATCTAGTTCAAAATCCAAAACAATTGGGTGCATTATAGCAAGACTTCCTTGGAACAAGAGGTTAATACCAACCATTGAAGTAAGCTTACGTTCCTGGCGGAGTTTTGTGCTCGGTAGAACAGCATCGTGCTGCGATCTGTTCAGACTCAGCCCTACGCCAGGTGATTCGTCCGAGGACAAAGTTCTAAAGACGTAATATCACAGCCGAAAACGAGCACGCGCCAGTAAGGGAAGTGCGGGCATTGAGGCTAGGTATGGGCATCATCATTATCAAATTCAGCCAAAGTCAGTCCACTGCTGGACATAGGCATCTCCTGATGCACACCACATAGCTTGATCCTTGGCTATTCATTTCCATGCACTGTCAGCAGCTTTGCGCATCTAAATTACATAAAGTAAGATTTTATTTAAGTATCGCCACTCTATCTTGTCGAAAGGCGATAATTCTGTTATTTATATCGATTACTTTAGTTTTCTATCGGATAACTCTATTTCCGATTTTATCTTTTTAGATAAATTCGTGTTAAAGACTTACGTTTTCAGAATTTGAGGGATTGGGGATGAAAAGGCTTGACTATATTCCCCTAATACAAGCCCAGACCCAGACCCGCCGAACTCTTCTGCGAGCTTTTCTCAACATACTTTTGAACATTATGGGCATTGGAATTTCACAATGCGCACACGTAGACCTAAAGGGAGCTAACTCAAAAAATCAAGTCAAAAGAGTTTGAAACTTAGATTTTTTGGGTTAGCTCTCCTTTTAAATCTAGGTGTGCGAATTGTTACGATCACACAATATTTTAAATTCCTGAGTCAAGTTGATTATGTATACAGTAAAGTAAATTCATCTAAAATCAATTAATAAATTAAATTTCAGATGTCCTCTTTCATCATCATCATTATTTCAGCCATAGGACGTCCACTGCTGAACATAGGCCTCCCCCAATGACTTTCATGGGGGGGATGCCAATGCTCGCTACACTTAGCAGCCGGGTTGGCGAGCGCAGTTTTTTTAAGGTTTCGCACGCAGACGCTGCTGCCCGTCTCGTGCTACAGGAATTAGTCGCCTCTAACGACACTCCTGTTAGCAGTGGGTAAGTGTAGTCTTTTAGGCCGTCCCCAAACGGTACGGTCATCATTGTAGGTAAGATAATTATAATCATAAGCTACATTTACCATAGGCAATCGGCGTTTTTTCGACTGTTTAATTACTCAGTATTCGATCACTAGCATTGTTGACGGCTTAAGTGCCATGTATGTTGCAAAAACGCAGATTGAGGATGCTAGCGACAATTTGCTAGTCACTGCGACTTTCCAAAATCGCGAAAACTGCGATGGCCATTGTAGCAAAGTTAAGCTCTAAATAACGTCTAACTTCTAAGGATCTGTAATGATTTTTAATGCATTATGACTTACGAAGAAGGTCAGATTGCGGCAGCCACTTCGATATCTTTATATTCTTCGTTTGTCCCGGCAACACATCTTTGTCCCATTTCCACAGCACATTGTATGGAAGTTCGGAAAACACTTTAACCAAGACCTGAATCTTCTCCGCGGGAAGCTGAGACGGGTTTACGTTAGTTCCAAAACTAATGTAAATGACGCCATTTGCTGAGGCATCCAGATACGATTTGAGTTCCTGAAATAATTTCTTAAGTGCTTCAGACATTGTAGTTTAATAGTGGCTTCCTTTGTGTTAGATTAATTATATCTAAATTCAAATATATACGGCCATCTGGTGTAGTGTGCATCACCCGGATAATGAATCAATGGTCGTGAATTTAAATTCCGCAATGGACAATTGCAAGTAAAGGTGGGTTTTAAGCAATAGAACATAGAATAAGTTGCTTAAAGTTTTCCCTCGCTAATTTACTGTTTACCTACATCAAGCGAGAGAGCATATTAATAGAACATTCTATAAAAACCCCATAAAAAAAAGGACAACAAAAGATAGGTGGAAGATAAATGATACTTATTCCACTCTATCAACTTGGTGTCCATTCGACAACCTCCATAACCGAGAGGCAAGCACGCCGGACTTTGCATCGCCATCTCTGAGGTCCCGGGTTCAAAAGTAATGGAACAAAAGTTGTTCACTATGATATATAGATTAAGTGGTTACAAGGTTATTCTTGAGTTACAGGACACTATGTATATGGCAATGAGCTTGTTTGAGACTAAGATATTTAGTCTGATTGTTAAAAGTTTGTGCTTGGGCGTACAAATCATATTTACAACTGTAAGTTTTTTTAAATAATCTCTTGACTCTCTTTTTTAATTCCTTTTATTGAGACCTTGGCTCCCATGTTTTGTAGTTACTTTTGTCACATAACATAATTTAAATTTATTAGCTAAGGTTAGTACAATCCAAATTAAACTTAAGGCTAGTGGAGTCGCCAAATGTAAACTAGCATGTGGTTTCAAAAACCTACTACTTAAGCCCAGTTTGTCAGAAAAATATTTTAAAAATATGCTAAGAATTTCCAAAACCTACACAATATTCTGAGCATAGTGTTTGTTTCTAGTACTTATACTTCAGGAGAAAGAAATTATTAAAATCATTGAAAAAACCAACAAAGAAGATGCTAATTTTCTTTCTTCTTTTTAACCGCTTAACAGATTTAAGTCGTTTATACGTCGATTGATAGGCAAACATAATAACTACAAACTGAGCATAAGATTTTTTATTCGAACAATTGCGTCCATGCGAAAAGAATTATTTTCCTCAATTTTCGCTACCTAAAGACGCAGCGACTGTCATAACAGCCACGTTTCATTGCGCGCTGTTATAAACCGTATTTTAATAAGTTTCCGTGCGATATTTGTACTAACATTCGTCGAGTTGCTAATTCAGGGGCACTACTCGCCCTAATACTGACACGTTAAACAGTAGCAAAATTATGCGGCAATGTTTTGATTAACCAGTCTCACAGGTTTTAAAGTAATTTAGCTTACATATTAGTACCTAGGAACTTGTTATCTAGGCGGTAATTTATTAGACATATTAGAAATTAAGTAACGTAAGTTATCAACGACTAGTTTTTTAACAATTGACTTTTTATTTTGGTAAACTAGTTGTTTGTAGTTATATTTTTGGCAGTGAATGAATAAATAAATATGCCCCACATAATACACAAATAGTGTCGATAGGAGAAACTAATATCTTGTGTTACAGAAACCACCTATTTAATTCTAGAGACATCTTTAAAAGCACACTTATACTTGAGTCAATTTAGTTAAGTTCGTTTTCTATTTGACCTGCCCCCCGATTCAGAACCTTTCGATAAGAAATTGTCGATAGGAAAACCACATAGCACTACACGTTATTTACTGGTTGTCAGTTCGTTATCGAGGGGTTCTGAATTGGGTTCCTGATCGTGAATCAAATCAAGATCCCTGCACTTATGGAAATAAATCATGGCGCTACTGCTTATCACTCGATTTGTTTTATTGTAAACTTAAAATGTTGAAAAATCTATCTGGATTTAAGACAAGATGAACTTATCTATTTCTATTAGTATAGGAAGAAACAAAGTAATGATAATAATTACCTTTGGAAGTTCTTTCACAGGTTTTTGATGAAGTCCACCCATGAAAATAACACCTGGAGGCACTGGACGATTGCCTTCCCAAATAGGATTCATGTTTAAAAACAACATATCCACATTATTTCCTAATTCTGAAAGACTTGGTAAATCATCTCCAAAAATTCTTCTCACTATTGCGTTTTCTCGATCTTCTGACGAATGGTATAGTTGCAAGAAATCATAATGATTATACAACTCTGACACTTTCTCCCAAAAGGTAAGGTTGTAAATTCTTTGGCGGAACATCGTTGGGTACAACAATGGGTGTACTGGAGCTCCAATCATTTCGAAATTTCCAAGGGATGCTCCAAAAGAGCTAACTTGAATCACCGGAACTTTGAAAACATGGGACAAAGCCAATGCCGGACGAACTAGCGCTTCAAGTAGTAACAAATCAAATTTCTTATGCTTAATAATGTCTTGAACTTCCGTAGTTTCCATCTGGTGTCCAAATATCGTCCTTATTAGTTCAAATCCCACTCTCAATTGAGTTATAAGATCATTTTTACTTCCTGTAGATGTCGACACAAATTTCTCCCAATGCTTATAAGACATATCATGGACATCTACTTCTGTGAGGTTTTCTGGTGTTCCACCTTTAGGATAGACGGGATCTGTAGTTATAACTGTCAGTTCATGACCTCTCTTAACTAGCTCTTGGACTAAAGGTCGAAAGACCACTTGGTGACTTATCGATGGAGTCGGAAATACTGCCAATATCCTTGCTCCTTCATTATCACTAGCACTTATAACTAAAACTAGAATAAAATACGCGATACGTGACATAGTTTTGTATGTCACAGAGAAAATACTAGTTTGAATGAGCACTGATTCTTTATAAAGACAAGGTAATTGGTCTTGAATGATACGTGATGACTCGGAATAGTTTTCTGCTATATCATGAGGAAATAAGTAGTTTTGAACCACAATGGAGGTTAATACAATAGACTTGTTCCGTTAGGGTAGGTACCAGACATCCAGATTTTTCAGAGGAATTTAAAATTTCGTGGACAGCCCGAAATTTTAACGATTTGTCAGTAAAAATGTTCGGCCTAAATGTTTGGTAAGCAATGAAAAAAATATAAATATACAAAGTGATATTTAACTTTGAACAAGTATTCAGTATTGGAAAAAGTACACACACTTATTAAATTTAAAGTAGTAATAGAACCTTTCAGTCATCATGACGTCTAAACATCAAGTTTTTCTAAATCGAGTTTTCTTGAGAAACATCAGTTTTCCTCACTACCCCTTCGCGTTCCACTTACCCGTGGTAGACCGGAAAATATTGGAATTTTTAAGAGTCACGCAAAGTGTAAACTATTATTAGTCATACACCTAATTATCAGTACATACTATTATTAAGAAAAGTAAGTATATGTTGTTATACTTGAACACTTTAGTTATATAAAAATAATCTGTAAAGGATTTTAAGTGAGACTCACTTGATTCTACAGACAAACTGTGTAAAGAGTTTTGTAGGACTCTGTTGTAAAATTGCAATATGTTGTATGCATAATAAATAAAAATAAATAAAATAAATATCTCGCATTTCACAGATGCAAGACAAGTTTTCGATCACTAAGCTAGAATCGCTTTTAGCGCTACCTTGAAGATAACATGGCCTTATATACTCTATTGCACAAAATACAATATGATCACAGTATACAAAAACTTAAAGGTACACAAAAACGTTCAGCCATTTAGCTTTACCCATTTGTTTATCTCTCTCAGGTATTTGTACAAATTGTTAATACCCTTTTTCAAAGATAATATTTTTTTATAATTCTTACTTAAAACTTTACGCGAAGTCAATAGGCTAGTTTCTTTAAAAAATCTAATTAGTCCGTCAGTTAGATTAACAAAAAATATTGAACAAGTATTTTTTCTTTTCTCAATCAAACAAAAAATGATTAAGATATAGCCGGTTAAAGTTCCGCGTAACGTCACGCCTTGCGACACTTTTTAGCAAGGCGTGACGTCACGTGCTCTCATTCCCAAACTTTGATGCGCTTTACCTTCGTCAGTTTTTTTGTTTGATTGACAAAACATGGGTCTAATGTTCTTTGATAATCTAACTGACGGACTAAATAGAAAAATATTTTTTTAACCCAGGCAACTAGCCCATTGTTGGCATATAAGTGATTCTACTCACTTACCGTCATTTATGTTTTTACTTTGAGAATGAGTAGTATTTATAATGCAATCAGTCGTAATACTTTGTGGACGCATATTAAGAGACCAATGGTTAGATAGATAATAAAATTCCAAGTCACGACTAAAATCACAAAGTTAATTTTAAATTAATTAACAAGCAGTTACCTAGCGCCACCAATACTATACTAAAACTAATTGGTCATATTGACGTTGTAGTATCGATATTATCACCAATTAGTTGTAGTCGATAGTTTAAAATTTGTTTATATAACTATATAAATAATAAAGCTATAAATCGATAAAAATAAAAATAGTCTTGCTTTTGTTCGCTATCGAAAGACTACCGATAAACGAAACCAACAATTAAAAGTGTTGTTTGTACTTGAACACCAGATTCGGAGCCCAGTTTGTTTTTTCATTAACCCTGCAAATACTGCACGTGCAATAATTACAGATTAATCATATTCGTATGTTTAACTAACACATTTAAAACACACTATGAATAAACGATTAAAGAAATTTTAATGTAATATTGCTATTTATGGATAGCTAACAGATACCTTATAAGTCCTACCCCTGTATGGTAATTTGTGGGTTTATGTGGTCTTGATAACTCCTGGTAGCTGAGGTTAATATGTCAGTCAATTCATTTCAGTTAAATGACGTCCACTGCTGAACATAGGCATCCCCTAATGACCTATCATCGGGGAGGGATTGCCAATACTCGCCACGCTTGACAGGCGGGTTCGCGAGTGCAGTTTTTTCTAAGATTTCGCACGAAGACGCTGCTGCCCGTCTCGTGCGACAGGGAGTCGCCTCTTACGACACGCCTCCTGTTCGCGGTGGGGAAGTGTATTATTTACCGCCGTCCCCACACGGCACAATGAATCAATTACAGTGCCCGGCGGTAAATATTGCACATCGACCTTTGGAAAGAGACAATCGGCAAATTTCGGCTTCGTATTCGCTATGTGCAAAGTAGGTGGTGGGGGCCGTCAAATCGATCGCAGCACGCAATGTGGCAGAAATGTGAAAAAACTCTGGACTGTCAGTGTCAAATTGCTATATTTTCATAGAATTCCATACTAACATTATTATGTATTTTTAAGTAAAAACGTTAAAATTCGCGATATGAGGCACGTGTTGTGTTATAAAGTGTAGAAATAATGGGAAAAACAGTTTGTGCATGTTTTATTCGATTCCAATATCAAGATGGAAATTGGAGCAAAGACCTAAATGCATATCTGTTGTAAAGAGAAAAAAGTTTGTAGGGAGTTTGTGTCACAGACGTTTGTCTTATGATCACAGCTCTTATTAAGTAGCTTTTACCGTTAGTTCTAAGCTCTTCAACGTCTCTCACATGCTGTGCTAATACATTTTTTTTCCCTTTTTGCACAGTTTGAGGTTGGAAAGTTATATCATGTTGTATTGCTCCAAATCCCGTACGTATTACAACATTCATATTTAGTTCAAGTAAGAAAATCACTTATTATAATATGCACAAATTTTAAGATATTTTCATCTAATTTCGAAGAAGAACAATCCGAAAATCATTCTCAAACCATCCAGTTGCCATAATTTAAAAGATCTTAAGTCCACAATAATTTTGGTCACTAGTGGCGCTGTCATCGCGCACACAGCGAATAGCGTTATTTGTGTCGCACACTACCATGACGTTTGTTGACACTACCTACATAGAGTTGTTAAAACCCCAAAGTATATTATTTATTTTGTGGATATTTTTATTAATTTCGTTGGTATACATAATTTTAGTTTTACAGCTCTATATATAACTCACGCGGAAATCAAAACAAAACACCAATGAAGTACTTCGTTCTGAATTTAAATTCTGATAAACAATAAATCTAATAATTGATGGACATGGAAATCAGCATTCGTTTGTATTCGAAAATGCGATAATAACCGATATGCAATATTTACCGCCGGGTACTGTAAATTACTGTAACTCGAAATTGGCTTACGATTTTGTTTTGTACGTAGAGTGGATTAGAAGTTGGAGAATTTGGATACTAATAAAGGAAATTGGCATTTTTGTATAAGAACGCATTTTATGTTGTACAAATTTCAGAGTTCAAAGTTTTCTTGGCAATATTCTACCACCGCGCTGTACAAAATCATTAGTAAAAATTAATAGTCATGCTTATAAATAATAGTAGATTAAAAACTAATTATGTTCATGTTCAGATAGATAATCATTATGGAGTGTCGTGGGAATTTGATCATTCATCCATTCATTCTATGCAAAATACGTGTCTACGTTGTTTTACACATTTACACACTTAACTTACTTGTAAGGCTATTACATCAAGGCCGTGCAGAAAAAAACTTTACAATTACGTTCCTAATTTCAATGACGTTTCAGTGCAAATGACAAATACAGCGTTACAAATACATACTGGAATTATTAAATACTGGAAATTGTTTATTGTCATGAATGTATGCCTTTTAAAGCTATAATGAATATAACACACAATTTTTAAACCGCATAGATCTAGTTTTAACCAAAAAACTTTCACCCAACCCTTCTAGAAAAAATTTTATTCTATTTCTTAACATTGTTAATACAATTATGAAAGTTCAATTTTCTGCTTCTTGCAGCGTTCTGTTACCCAAGAGACGCACTCCTAATGATCTATTGTAACCATCTTGCCAGCTGGCCTATAGTGATGTATAGAAAGTATCGATTATTTAGACGATGACAGTGGTCTAATGGTTTGCACTCCGGACTACAAAGCCATGCAGTTGCGGGTTCTAATCCAGCAAAGAGCAAAATAATGTTACTAATGGATTTTAGAAAGCTGTGAAAGACGGACAAATAAACATATGAGTGATCATATAAGGACTTTGTTTCTTTATTTAGACGTAAGGAACCCTAAAAATATATTTAAGTATGTTTATGTAGTCGGTATCTAATCATTACCAGCCGGTGTGTAGTCCCGAAGCGGTGGTAGGGTAACGCTATATTTTGGGACGTGTATAAGTGCCCGGAAGAGGGCCTTTACATTGAATAAATGAGTATTAATGAGAGCTATAATATAAATTATTCTTTGCATAGTTTAAAGTTTAAGGCTTGCTGGAAATGATTTTTTTTTGTATTGTAATTGTACGACAAAGATGACATTTCATAATTAGGAACGATTTGTTTTTTCCATAATTTTAACAAATAATGCATCATGTAGGTACCTATGTTTTATTAACAACAGTTATTATATCTGTGAATTATACATTTATTATGGAACCTAAAATACTAAATATAGGTACGTCATTAAAATATTACATTTGGTTTCCGTGTTTATATCGATACCTCAAACATAACACATCCTTATTAGTGCTTCATCTTAAGTTGTGTGATTTGTCTGAGAATTGAGACCGAGATCTAGCCCCGAGCCGTTCATTATATTGTGGACTAGCTTCTTTGAGAACATATTCCAGTCACATACTGTATTATTTTGCACGTAATAATTTGAAGATCTTGGTTCATATTTATACTTGGCTTCAGCTGTTACTAAATGATACTTACTTATTTTTATTTTATTTTACATCCAAAACCGATAGCGGATTCTATAGTATATTAATAAACAAGTCTAAGAAATTATACTGAATCGGGACATGATTTAAGTCTTGACTAGTTTTTAACGTTCTTTCTATTAAACGGAATACCTTTTTTTAAACTTTTATTGCCTTTCCTAAATGAGCCTAATGTTAATTTAAAATATACTGGCAAATATGCTACATTGTATTTAAAAATAGTTTTATTTAATAATGTTGTAGATTTTAACAGAAAAAAAAATTGAAAACTATATATATATTTATAGTTCAATCTTTAAAAATGTAGTATTTATTTAAAGTTTCGGGAAAAGCTCGGAAACAACTGCAAGACTCGATTCCTAAACTGATTATAATATGTACCTAAAAATTTGTACGGAACCCTCACTGGGCAAGTCCGACTCGCAATTGTGTTTTTTTTGTAATAACTCTGTTTTTTTGCTAATAAATTTTAAAACTTACGAGAAATTAATAAAGATCTAAAACCGTAAGCATTAAAGTTGTTCGTAAAATTTTTTTTTTTAAAGTTTTTTGTATATCTGAGCAAGGGCCACATTCATGGAAACACTTACTTAATAAAAATAACACTTTAACAAAACACTTTAATGCAAAAATATTTTTTCTAGGTTAAATTAAAAAGTTATAATTAACCAACAACTTTGAATAGCCTCGAAATGTATTAAACTTTATCTTTATCTTACTAATAGAATTACGTTTTAAGCGAAATAACGAATTCATTTTGTCTGAAAATATAAATTAGAAACCACAATGGAGACAGACAAAGTAGACCCATATCATAGGCGGCAATATTATTGATATCATCAAAAATAATAATAGTAAGTCTTCAATTAGTATTACCCACGGAATAGTAAAAGAAAAAGTATTACCCCTTATGAATATCCTAACTTTTATAAATCATTATTCTATCGATAACAAGTCATCGATATTTTGGCATCACTATCTATTATGATAATCGCGTGTGACCTCCGTAGCCGAGGGGCAAGTACGCCGGACTTGGCGTCGCCACTGAGGTTCCGGGTTCGGTTCTCGGCCAGTTCAATGTAGAAAACTAACATTTCTTTGTTGTTTCAGGTCTGGTTTTGTAGTACCGTTGTTGTTTTAGATTTCTATAACACAAGTGCTTCATCTACTTATCTTAGGATCTGAGCAGTGATGTCGTCCAATATTTATTAATATTTGGTCTCTGAATACTTTAGTTCAGTTGTCTATGGGCCTACTGCATTTACTTCTGCTGTGGCATAAACTAGAAACTTTAATTTTATGCCAAATAAACGCGGGACAGTGTAATAAATTCGCCCATAAAACAACTTGCTGAAGGAAAATAAAAACAAATCTCGCTGTCACACTACGGGCTAACTTTTCGCCATTATTTAGGGCGATTTACATGAGACGTTTTGCTCACCTAAATTTTATACAAATTAAGGCATATTTCTTTCGTTGTGTTACTTTATAACCATTACAACAAGCTAATACTATTAATCATTCATCATTTCAGCCTATCCAAGAAGTCCACTTCTAAACATAGGCCTCCCCCATTTACTTCATAAGCCTCCATCTAGCAACTTCCGCGACCCTTACAAGGTCGTCTGCAGTTGACCTTGTGGGTGGAAGTCCTACGCTGCGCTTGTTAGTACGTGGCCTCCATTCTAGAAACCATCAGCCGTCTGTTTTTCCTGATATGAGCCCCGCCTACTGCCACTTGAGCTTACTAATCTGTTGGATATTGTCTGTGAATTTTGCTCGTTTGGATCTCCATATTTATGATTTGATCTTCTAAGGAAACACCGAGCAAATCCCTTTCCATAGCACGCTGTGCGACCTTGAGCTTTCTTATGAGGCCCATAATGATAGGCCACGTTTCAATTCAATTCAAATTCAATTTATGTCATCACTAGTAACATATACTTACTAGTTGTAGACTTTATAGACACTGAGGTATTTTGAATAATATTGTTCTTACAAACTGTAATTCAAAATCTACTTTTATCTAAAGTATTAACTTTATTACTAAAAACCGCAATTTTTTAATTCAATTAAATTTCAATCTGTGAAAATTATTGTTATCAATATTTCTCAAATATTTATTTTTTTATAAAAATATTACACGTATAATTTGGTTAGCTCTGTAAAAGAGAATTCTCGTTGTATTACCCTGTGTTTTACACGAATCTTTACAGAGGCCAAGGAAAAGCCTTGCAATTAAGCGTACTTTTACTTTAAGCGTACCTACTACTTTTTAGCGTAGTTGCTAGTAGTCGCTAGACTACGCTAGTGCGTAGTCAGCTCAAATCCCGCTATGTAAATCTCACATTTGATAAACAAAGTGCGTCAAACGTGTTAAAAAATTTACACCAAAGTTTTAATAGCGAAAAGTTTCACTTTTAAACGCGTCGCCGCTTGCGTCCCAAGTTAATTCATTAGCGGCCGACAGATGGCGCTACGGGGAGCAACCCTTGTTTTATTACATTTCCCGTCACTTAAGCTGGGGGCTATCTTGTATCAAAGCGTATCACAATTTGGGACGTTTAAAACAGAACTAAATTTTGATGTCAAATTATGTTTTTTTAACACTATTGCCGGCACGTATTACTGTCCCTACGTTTCTCCAACGTCGCATCATGTCATCAAAGTAGTTTATGTTACTAGAAAAGTTGTAAGTACATATTCATGGTCGCAGTATGGTAATGGCTATTTTTGTCATGCACAACTAAAAAATAATACCTAATGCCACAGAATATGTAATACTGAGAATAGAAGTTTTATAATTTTATTTTTTATAACTCCGTCCATGATACTTTGAGCACGTTGGCAGCATTTGTATCCAGAGCATCTGTTTTCTTCCTTAGTTTCCTTATGGGATGACTTCACTCCTTTCATACCCGACGCTTACAAATGATATGATACGTTTAATAGGGACTGTATAGGAAGACCTTGTATTATTTTTCGATGTAACATGTCCTTAACGAAAAAAATCACACAAACCAGTTCGCTAAACCAATGTTTGAGATGTTTCTACTCTGTGACACGAGGGTTGCCGCTAAAAGTTAAAATCAAAGTTTGAACTCTAATTAATGAATGTGAGTGAATGAACGGATTCATGTTCAGTTTAGAATTAATTTATTATGCCACTAGGGAGAGGAATTAGGGTTTGTTCAATTAAGCGCGAACAGTTTGTAGGCCTTTTCACTGTAATTGAAAGCGATTGATTTTGCCTGGAAGTTTTAGTAATGAAGTTTACGTGTCAGCGAGTGGGCTTGTTGTTTTAACTTGATTTTGGACAACCTCGTTTTCTGTTTGTAGAAGTAAGATTTGTTTTACACTCAATATCCAATCTACAAATGAGGGACAAAATGGCAATCCGGCTAACTGCGTTTGGACTCGCAGACAAAGGGCCCCGTACCACTGTATCCTGTATCCATTCACTTGGTATCCTTACTAAATCGCACCTGGCCCCCGTATCAAAACCTTTTAGTAACAAATTGTCGACCGTAAAACCACGTGACACTATAGGATTTAACTTTAGTGTCACGTAATTGACTGGTTGACAACCCGTTATCGAAATCGGGGGCCTAACTAGATTTAGGAGCTAGACTAGTTAAGCGTTTATATATGTATTTATACATATGTAGACTCCGTTATATACGAGTACTAGCTGTTGCCCGCGACTTCGTCTGCGTGGTCTTTAGGGTTATGAAAAATAGATGTTGGCCGATTCTCAGACCTACTCAATATGCTCACAAAATTTCATGAGAATCGGTCAAGCCTTTTCGGAGGAGTACGGGAACGAACATTGTGACACGAGAATTTTATATATAAGATAATGTCTTATCCATCAGGAGAACTAACAACTCCCCCCAAAATTTTTATATTAGAGAAAACATTATATACTTTGTATATGCGCAAATTTTTTAGACACTATACGAAGAATCAAGCCTAACGTATGTAGTTACTTCTTTAAAATGATATTGATTTATTTTATTTTATTCATTAGGATTATCAACTGTAATTACAATGTTTTTAAATCTAGAAGAAACATGCTTAAGGAAATTAGAAATATTGCACGACAGATTTATAGATAAACACAAATTGCATCATGTTTTGCACATGTGTAGAATGTGTAGATTATAAAATCCGGAGATTGACATTTTCAGCGACTCCGCCCGATGCTTCAAAAAAAATTGACTAATCACTTTTCACCCACCCTCTCAGCACGCACTCATTCCTTAGTTAGTTTTTGTCTTTTGTGTTTTCCTTTTTAATTTAGTTTTAGTTATTTTGTACCTAGTATTATAAACTTAAGCTACACATTGTGGTAAATGTTGTGTATACCTGTCATTGGCAAACATATTTTAACATATATTTGTAATCGTGTTGTTGTTAATGTTTTATGTGTTTTGCTGTTGGTGTACCTTATGAATAAATAAAACTAAAACTAAATAAATAGATAAAAAAAGAGGAAGGAAGAAAAACATTACGGTACACAAATTTTGTGAAAGCTGTGAGTAGAAAGGAGAGGGTTACCTAACAATGCAACATAGATCTCAGAGATCTTATAATTGTCTTAAATCGGAAGATTAAATCCCAGTTTTTACCATTTTAAATAATGAAATCAAGAGAATATTTACAAAAATGTCAACTGAAACATCAAATGCTTATAATTTAGCTTTCCGTCGTATATTTTAGTCTAATTCAGTCCCTAACTTTACAAGCTCTAAAGGGATTTCAACCTGAATAGTATTCGCCCCCTTTCAGGTCGCAAATTAGGTTTCTACAGTAATATCACGTTCTGAAGCGACGAGAAGTTGCGTTTGAATTCTAAAGTGTCCAACTTTGGACTTTATTTTCTGAGACATAAAGTTTGAAAAGAAAATGAAAAGAATTTTGAAAATAAGTCCACTAATTATGATGAAATAATTTGTAATCAGCGACACGTTTAAGAAGAACAATAATAAGCCTTCTGTTCTTGTTTCTTTAAGACGAGGTTGTGCATAGATTTTGTGACAGTCAAATAAGTTCTAGCTCAAAGAAAAATGCACTAGAGGCTCTTTCAGATTAGCGTTTTTAGGCGCGAATAAGCTTGTTTTTGTAAACACGTAAGCTATATGTTCTGGTACTTCTGGTTCGAGAGATATACTGGAATGAGCGCATGTACGCGCATTCGATTTATTGAAGCACGAAATGTTACACGCGTGAAAGCCAGTATTATGCAAGGATGAGCGTAAATACGCAGAAAAAACGCTTCTGAATGCTAGTCTAACCCTAAAGGTGCATGCTTGTAGACGAAGCAGTGTCGGTAGGGTTCAGCACCGAACTGGCGGTACGGTTTTTCTCAAATCTTCTAAATTACATTGCTCTGATCCTAAGGCAAATAGCCAAAGTACTAACTTGTGTTATAAAAATCAGAAACAACGATTACGCCACCCAGACTCGAGACAGTTTCTACATTGACCCGACCGGGAATCGAACCGGGACCTCAAAAATGGCTACGCCAAGTGAGGCCTTTTGGCAACGGAGATCGACAAAAAAAAACAATTCGATCAAACGATAGTCCGGTTAAAATTCATGCACCCGCGATAAGGCTTTGGCGAGATCCGGATAGAATCTGTCTCTAGCGAGACATCCAACAGTGCTTTTTTTAAGAGATTCAAAAAAATCATTTCACTATCATTTAGAGGTGCTTGTAGCTCAGTGGCGGCAGCACTTCAGTAGTACATAATTACCAAAGTTAAGCCATCTACGCTGCGGTTACAATTGGTTGGGTGACCATTCCAACCATATTGAGTGACGTTTATCACAAGCATCTCCTTGCTTCGGAAGGCACGTTAAAGGTTGGTCCTGGCTAATATCGTTTGATACTAGTCGTGCCGTGTGGGGACGGCCGTAAAGAATACACTTCCCCACCGCCAACAGGAGGTGTGTCGTAAGAGGCGACTCATCATGTAGCACGAGACGGGCAGCAGCGTCTGCGTGCGAAATCTTATAAATGCGCTCGCCAACCCTCGTGCCAAGCGTGGCGAGTATTAGCAATCCCCCCCGATGTTGGGTCATTGGGGGAGGCCTGTGTTCAGCATGGCTTTCTATGGCTGAAATGACGATGATGATGATGACTAGTCGTGAAGCCTAGTCAGAGGCCTTAGGGCGGCTTAATAACATCTGACAGGTACGGCTAAGTCACTGGCCTTACAACACCCCTCCACCAATCCGCACTGGGCCGCGTGGCCCAAAAACACCTCATAGTTAAGGTAAGACCTGTGACCTGCAGTGGAACGTTTAAAAGCATACTATACTTTACTTTTATCATTTAGTGCTTACTCCAGCCCCCCTAGCATGACCACCAAAACACGATATGATATGATATGATATAGCGATTTATCGACACAAAACGGTCAATTTTTATTAAAAATGTGAAAGATATTGACACGATCTTAAATTTTTATGATCGCTTTTACGATTAAAATTCAAGATTGCGACTATATCTATCATATTTTCAAAAATAATCGTCAGTTGATGTCGATATATCGCTATATCATATCGTGTTTTGGTGGTCATGATAGGGGGGCAGTAATCATGAAGTTTATTTGTGTACAAAGTACCAGTACATTCTACGACTAGACTAACTATTCTGTAATAAGGAGATTACTCATAATGAAATATAGTCTCCAATTACAGCTGATTATATGTTAATTGCAAACTGAGCGTCGCATTGTTATCGATACATCAATTATCACCTCAATATATCAGGTGAATGGATGGCTATCGATTATGACAAGTAGACGATTTATTGTGTACATAATTATCTTAAAGTGATAATAAATAATATAAATATGCGCTATTATCAGCCTGCCTAGCATAAGCACTAAAAACACGATATGATATGATATGATATAGCGAAATATCGACACCAACTTAAAAAATATGATAGATTTAGCCGCCATTTAATTTTTTTATCGAAACAGCGATCTTAATATGTGACGGCGATTCAACATGGCGGCTATATCTATCATATTTTTACAGTTGGTGTCGATATTTCGCTATATCATATCATATCATATCGTGTTTTGGTGCTCATGCTAGGCAGGCAGGTTTGGACGTCAGAAATTAAGGTTCTCGTTTTAAGAGGTTCCAGACAATGTTATTTGCCAGGTTTGCCTTACACCTAGCCTCGAGACAATTTTTTCGAAGCGAAGTTTTTTTTTCCATAGTATTTTTTCTACTACGGGCTCAAATATAAATGTCGTCTGACAGCTGATTGTCTTTGGACAAAACAATCACCTGATTGATAGATACCTAATGAAGACAACGTCCGTTGGGACCTAGAAGTTTGGCTTTTGACAGCTATTATGTATATGCTCAATGCTCGCTTAACAGAAGTATCACTTCAGAACGGTTGCACCTTTTTAGCTAGTTCTTTTCTGTTGTATTTGTAACCTATGGAGAAATTAGTAGTACCTACCTACAAAAGACGAACTTTATACCAAAAACTTTCCCTACCAGTCAATCATAGAGCAATCATGGACTACTATTACTAATCTATGCTAATACCAAGTGGCACAAGGTTTATTTTATTGGACTAGGTGTTCAATAATTTATTAACTATATTTTTTTTGTTTTCCAACAGAAAAATTTAATATTTTGTATCCTATCACGTTAAGTAATAATAACATACTTTAATACTTTATTTACTCTAGATCAGGAAGTAGGGTGAATTCTCTTAAAACTAATAATAAATCATTTCTATAATAGCAATACCAAAACAGAAACCAAAGCAATCCTGAAACTTTGAACACCCAATAAAGCCACACAGCCATATTGGCGAGAACCAAAATCCCAACTCTGCCGAACAAAAGTTCAATGGCATGCACTTTGCACAAAAGAGATCGCGAATATTACACCAAGGTAAACAACGCAGTCTGGCACAATGGTCTGCTTCAAATCCTAAGGTACAGGGCTGGATTGAGAAAAAAAAAAAAAAACTTTTTTACAATCACACCAATTATCAAGCCCCAAACTAAGCAAAGCTTGTACTATGGCGACTAGATGACAGATAAACATATTTTAATACTTTTACACGCATCCATAACTTAGGTACAAATGCACGTGCTCATCCGCCAGACGGTCGTCAAAGAAAGATAAAGAACATTTTATTACACATATTTAAAGGTCTTATTGCGATAAATAAAATTTGAAAGTAAAGGTGGTGGTAGTAGAAACCTACATTCTACCCGTGACTACAAACACTGCAACGCGATCGAAACGTCAGGCTGAATTTGAAGGTAAACACTTTTACCTTCAAACTTTATTTATCGCGATAGAACCTGTGTGTATGTGTAATGTGTGAAATCGCGAATCTTTAAAAACATTTATAGTGAAAGACATCACAAAAGCACTTAACAAAACTTGCAAGAATAAATAGAAACAGTATTACACAAACAACAATTACTTATATTATCATTATTCATTACAATTAAAATAGTAAAAACAATAGAACACACAGAAAAAACATAAAATGGCTAACTATACGTCTAACGCAAAAGGACCTCACTCAGCATCTACAACATAAGCCAGGACCCTGGTTTTCTTTGATTGAGGTGTGTATTGCGAGAAGGCTGATTAAAATGGCTAAGACATTTTTAAATATTTTTAAAACATTAAAAGATAACAATTCGATAATATATAAAAGACTTATTATAAAGCCTCTTAAACTTTTAGTAATCTGCTAAATAAGCGTCTAAATACAAGTATTTTTTATTTTATATGCGTTCCTGAGGCGATTCGTCTGAGAGCCATAAAATTTTATCTGTTAGTAATACTCATTTTATTTTTGCATTGAATGCTCATCATTCATCATTTCAGCCATAGGACGTCCACTGCTGTACATAGGCCTCCCCCAGTGACTTGCAGATTGACCGGTTGGAAGCGGCCCGCATCCAGCGGCTTCCTGCAACCTTTGCCAGGTCGTCTGTCCACCGCTTGTTGTGCTCAAATACTTACAACTTTATATGGGACCATCATTCTAATAATCTAATAAGTAACTCATTTCTTTTTATAAATCATAATATTTTTTCGATTATCTGATGACATTTTTATTATGTTTTCATAGTAACAAATGTTGTATATTTAATTATATATTAATACTGAATATTTAATTGCATATTTTTCTACTAAATACTTATTTTAGACGAATTGATAACGAAAGTAACATTAGGTCCGAGTTCAAAAGCTACGATCCTCAGTCCGTCCCTGTTACGCCTCCTATATCTAGCTCCTATTGAGGCCAACTTATTGAAAAGCGCCTCCACATCTAATAGGTTTCTCATGGTAATGAGTGGTCATTTAAGATTTGTGAGTCTCTGAATAGGTGTCTGTGAAAGAAGGTGCTTTGGAGACCGATTATTGGAAATGTGTGATATCCTGAAGTATGATTTAGGTTTGAGTAGAATGTTGGTGTTACAAAGCTAGATTTTTGGATTTCGAGACAGTTTTTTTCATCATCATCATTATTTCAGCCACAGGCCGTCCACTGTTGAACAAAAGCATTCCAAAAAAGGGGGAATTGCCAATACAAAGCCAAAATACAGCTTATTTACAACAAATAAATCCTTGAACTATTATAATAATATGACTTTTGTTATGAAGGCGTTTAAAGAAGATTTTTGAAAGGACATGGTCCGAATGGTCTAAAAGCCGGCGCCAGATTATGTGAAGAGTCCGTTACGGTATTTCTTTCTCATATCGCTTGGTTTGTCCTATTATTAGTCAAGGTACACTTGTCCATGATCCGAGATATGGCAAGTCTAGCCTCCGTAAACCTTAGACAAGGGATCAGACAATTTCAAACCATGACTTCACCTTCATTGGAATCAGAATACGCAAGTTTTGTTACGATGTTTACCGAGAGTTCGTCGCGGAATTTTTCGACGATAAAGTTTCGACGTGAATGATTGCTGACGGACTATCTGTCTGTTAGCAATAACTAAACTTGTCACATCCAGCTAAGAGCATGGTCAAGAGCTCCTTGTCATAGATTAAATGATAGTTACTGCGATTAATGACTGTTTAGAAGAATGATATTCGTGTATCATACAATTTTTTTTTTCATAATTTTACCCCAATAAAAATTGGAGTTCGAAGCATTGTCATATTGTTTCTCTATTCAAGGCCTTCAATAGCCTTGTTTTTCTTGATGATACCCTTTTGAGTTATAGGCTCCAGACAGGGTTACTGGGCCATCCAATTACAGTTATCTCGGCAGTTAATCTGGTGGTTTAGTTACGATATTGTTACTGTAACTGCACCGCATTTTGCTTTGTTTCTGTTGGCAAATTGCGATTTCCAAAACAACATTGGATACATTCGTATACAAATTTATAATGAAAATTGTGTAGATATTATTTGATTTATTGTTATTTATGTTTTAATGATAAAGCTTTGTAGTCAGCCTGTGACCACGGTCGGTGTAACCCGGTCGAAACGTCAGGCAAATAAAGGCAAAATACCTATGAAAGAAAACTTTTGTACCTTAACTAGACTCAGTTTCACCAACCTTTGTTTAATCAATCAGTGACAGAGGATTAAATTATTAACAGTCGTTTTAGTATCTAACACTGATAACCTTAACTTAACAAAAAAAAAATCTACTTGCAACTTTTACTTGTAAAATGTAAGTAAAATTTGTCATTCAACATTGATTTTTTTGCCATAAATATTGGTAATCATGATTGGTGTCCGTCCGTCCGTCCGTCCGTCCGTCCGTCCGTCCGTCCGTCCGTCCGTCCGTCCGTCCGTCCGTCCGTCCGTCCGTCCGTCCGTCCGTCCGTCCGTCCGTCCGTCCGTCCGTCCGTCCGTCTGTATGTCTGTCTGTCTGTCTGTCTGTCTGTCTGTCCGTCTGTCTGTCTGTCTGACCACGACATCACCAGCGGTTGCGGATTCGAATCCGGCAAGGATCGAATATTTGTGTGATGAGCACGCAACCATACCTAAGTTATGGATGCTTGTAAATGTATTTAGGTATGTTTATCCGTTATCATTGTCATCGTTACAAAACCGGCCAAGTGCGAGTCGGACTCGCGCACCGAGGGTTCCGTACAAACATGTAGGTAATATATATAAGTAAAAGTTTACCCAAGCCTAAAGGTATATAGATCTGAGTATTTGATATGAATTTCAATTTAATACGCGTTCATGAGGAAAGGGGTAGTAAGTTTAAATATTTTTTCATATGATGTATCTAAAAATTTACGGTTTTCGCAATTTGTCCTTTATCTTTGCTATAAGAAGTTGCTTGTAAATTAATCTTATAAATTTCAAGAAAGTAGTAAAGTTTACGGAAAGTACCCTGTAGGTTTTGATTCTCTTGGAAGGGTCGAAAATTTGCGGAAATTTGCGGCTCAAACGGCTGGATCTTTTGATTGCGTTGGCTTAGAATTTTGATTTTTTCACAGCTTCAAAGGACAGTAGACCTGAGTATTTAATATAAATTCCTGCTTGATACCTCCACGGATTCCTGAGAAACAATGATGTTAATTTTTATTTCTAGATCAAGGCAAATGGTGTGTTGTCTGAAACATTTGTTTTTATTGTCAAAAATAGACTGTTCTTCCTATTTAAGAATTACAGAGGTCTGATCACACACACTTGCCCCTCGCGAGATTCGAACCCGCAACTGCCAGGCTTTGTAGTCCGGAGCGCGAACCACTAGACCGACGGTCGTCTATGTCTTTGTAAAGTAGTTTAGTTTCAAGCACAAACAGTATTAATTAACACACTATTTTAGTTAGTTAGTACGGGGGCGGGGCCTACTGAAAACCAGCGTCGCGGCTTACTCAGGCCGTGGCTCAAGCTGAGTGAGGTCCCATTATCTCGGACATCACAGGCACATAGTGGCACCGCTTGGTTTACTCGTTTTTCATTTATTATTTTTTTTTTTTTATTACTTGTTTTTCTTTTTGTGTCATTTGTTTGTACTATTTGTGTGTGATGTCCAGTGTTTAATAAATATCTTTTCTTTCTTTCTTTTTTCTAGTATTAGTTTATTTTTGAACACAACCTTTTTCTAAGCAAAATAATTTGATTTCTCTTTATAATGGAAAAACGTGAAACGAGATGTGTACACCAGAAAGAAAAAAACCACTGATCAAGTAAGAGAGTGCGCGCACGGGAGACTTTTGTCGCTGCGACGTTTTTGTCTCTCCTATCAAGTCCTCTGTTATGTATGGAGGTGCGCGCACGTTGCGACGCGACAACTGGGAGACATTTTTGTTCGCCGACCAGCACTGGTGACAAAATTGTGTCTTTGTTTTTTTTTAAATACTGGGTTTTACGGCTCTGGGTTCTAGACCTCACAAATAAAAATAATTAAACAACATGTAAATCCAAATACTCGGTGTCTTGTTTTGGTGCTCAAACACAACTTTTTCTAAGACCATCGAAATTTCGAAATAAAAACCAATGTTTTTTAGTTAATTAGTTATTAGTTAGTTATTCATAGGTTAAGAATTATCCTAGTTTTACTGCAAAATTATCGTGTTATCGCATCCCCAGTTAACAAAATTACTGTATTTGTAACTACCGAATCTAGATTTTACTAGTAAAAGAACAGAATATACGGTTCAAAAGTTTAAATCACGTTACTTGATTACTTTTTAAAACTACAAGTTTTTGTTAACTAAATTAAAGCATCGAGCACATACTCTAAAGAGCAGCAATACGAACTATCTTTCTCCAAAACTAGTAAGTGATTTTTCATTTCAATTTGGTATGAAATGACAACTCCTATTAACTATCGCCTAAATAAAAAAGTACAGATACAGATAAAAAATGGCAGATATTTTTACGCTAAAAGTCTATCTCTGTCGTAGTGCAAAGAAATTATATTTACTATCCTGCTGTCAGAGTCAAAGTTGTCCAATTAAAGGTAAAATGTATATAAATACACAGATTAAAATTTCATAAAATTATCTTTTACATAACTGAGCGGACGGATTTTCGTAGATTTATCGTGCGACACATTATTATTTTTTCTATTGCATTACATTCCAAAATATCGTAAATCTAGCTTATTTATCCCACGTCTGGCAGCACTTCTCTCCATGTATTCTACATACAAGCGAATGACGCTTCGAATTTTAAAAAAAAGTTTCGTCTCTGTCGCCTTCGTGCGCGCACCCCTCTTTGGAGACGCGACGCGACAGAGACAAAAACTTTTTTGTCCCAGCGACAAAAGTCTCCCGTGCGCGCACTCTTTAAAACTACGTGAAAGAAACATCAAAAAGAGGAAAACATTAAGATCAAACGTCAAGAAATGTCACAGAGCTCGCATCATGAATTTAGTTGATAAATAATAAATTGTTAGATATGATACTAAATCGGTGTAAGTACTTTACGCAATGATACAACAGTTGCTTGTTTTCACAATGATTTGTGAATTGATGAACTCTGTTTGTAAGTATTTGACCTTTTATCTGAATAAGAAAACTATATTAGAACAAAAAAGATTTGGTACAAAATTTTGACAAAAACATAAATAAATTTTCATTAAAGCTCATCATCCTATTACCGTGCATCGTTATGCATGACTGGTGCCGTGTTGAGATGGCCGTAAAGAATACACTTCCTCACGTGTCAGTCAAGTCACGTCAGTCAACAGACGTGTTGTAAGAAGCGAGTAATTTCTGTAGCACGAGACGGGCAGCAGCGCCTTCGTGCGAAATCTTATAAAAAAACTGCGCTCGCCAACCCACCTGCCAAGCGTGGCGAGTATTGGCAATCACCCCTGATGATAAGTCGTTAGGGGAGACCTTTGTTCAGCAGTGGATGTCCTTTGGCTGACATGGTGATGATGATGTTATGCTGGACTCAAATTATTCCTAGCCTATAAACATTTCATCATCATCATCATCATCATTTCAGCCATAGGACGTCCACTGCTGCACATAAGCCTCCCCCAGTGACTTCTAGATTGGCCGGTTAGAAGCGGCCCGCATCAAGCGGCTTCCTGCAACCTTTACCAGGTCGTCTGTCCACCTTGTGTAGGTGGACGTCCTACGCTGCGCTTGCCGGCACGTGGCCTCCATTCCAGAACCTTTCTGCCCCATCAGCCGCCAGTTCTACGTGCTTTGTGCCCCACCCACTTCTACTTCAGCTTGCTAATCCGTTGGGCTATGTCAGCGACTTTTGCTCGTTTGGTTCGTAAACGATTCGATCCTCATTCCTGATTCGATCTCACAAAGAAATACCGAGCATAGCCCTTTCCATAGCACGCTGTGTAACCTTGAGCTTTGTTATGAGGCCCATAATAATGTTCAGCAGTGGACGTCCTATGGCTGAAATGATGATGATGATGATAGTAAGAGGCCAGGTTTCAGTTCCATGTGTCATCACTGGTAATAGTGTGTATTACCAGAGGCTTTTGTCCAGCAGTAAACTGACGTGGGCTGTGTATGATGATAAAATATAATGTTAACATAATTGTATAAAAAACATTCAGTCGGGGAAAAACTATAAACACGCTGTTAAGTATGGAGCTCTTCAAAACATGAGCCCTTATTGGTTTTACTAGTAGCTGCACCTCTTAGCTGCATTAACACATCAATTCGATGGCAAAATTATTCTATTATCATCTGAATTTCACAAAAAAGATCAAATCCACAAAACAATAACACAACACTTAACTGCTGCACTCAGAGGTGCTTGTAGCTCAGTGACGACAGCGGTTTGGTAGTGATTATCAAAGTTAAGCCACCGACGCCGCGGTTGTGATTCGATGGGTGACCATTCCAACCATTTAGTGACATTTATCACAAGCATTGCAGCTTCGGAAGACACGTTAAAAGTTGATCCCGGCTAATATCGATTGATACTAGTCGTGAAGCCTAGTCAGAGGCCTTAGGGCGGCTTAATAACATCTGACAGTATGGTTTAGTCACTGGCCTTATAATACCCTCCAAAAATCTGCACTGGGCCCGCGCTGTGGAGTATGGCCCAAACCACCTCATAGTTGAGGTGTGGCCTGTCCCCTGCAGTCTGTGAGACGATATGGGTATACCTACTTTAATTTTATGTAACTTACTGCTGCTCTCAGAGACGCCAATTAATAATACATTTTTGTTTAACATTTCTGTTCCTTCAATAATTGTCTTTATTATCGATTTTAGTATCACATTTATTTAATAGTTGTTTGTTATCATAAGACCGTTTAAGTATTTTGACGATCGTCTGGTCTACACCAGCGAACCACTACTGGTTCGCTCTCCGGAGTACAAAGCCAGCGGTTGCGGGTCCTAATCCCGAAAGGGGCAAAGGTTTGTGTGATGAGCACGAGCGTTTGTACCTAAGTCATGGATGTTTATAAAAGTATTTAAGTATGTTTATCCGTTATCTAGTTGCCATAGTACAAGCTTTGCTTAGTTAGGGGTTAGATAGTTCGTGTGATTGTGACAATTTAATAAATTCACCTATTGCTCAAACCTATGGGTACACAAATTTTAATAAAGTGTTCTACTCGTAAATTTAAACTAGTTTTACTATAGAACGAATTGTAAAATCGATAAAAAATATTAGCTGTTCCATACTAAAGTCGCAATACTAGTCGACCAAAATATATAGAACAGCTGATATTTTTTTAGGTTTTACTATTGTTCCTATACTAAAACATGATTATATTCATGAGTAGAACCTGTAACTTATGACTCAGTTAGAAATACCTGTGCTGATCATACATAAACACACTTGCCTCTTGCGGGATTCGAGCCCACAACTACCAACTTTGTAAGTAATCTAGATCGCATATCACCTCACCAGACGGTCGTCAAAATTTATTATGTAGGATATAACAGAATTGCCGTTAGTTCTCTCCATCTAATAAAAACAAAGTCTTTGTTGCACTATAGCGGTGATAAAAGAGGATTAAAATACTATCGGCTACAGAATTATTGCAGGAGTTAGCTGTTTGCGGCCATTCTTAACAATGTACAAAACCTAAACATATACGTTTAAAGCGTTTCTGAGAATAAGCTTAACTGTAAACTAGCTGATAGTTCTCCGCGCCACCGAATGATGGCAATGCTTATTCATTAGATCACGGTAATTGTAGTAATAAATATAAAACTTGTATTTACTTATCTATGTATCTATCTTTATATATAAAAATGAATTGCTGTTCGTTTGTCTCGCTAAAATTCTAGAATGGCTGGACCGATTTGGCTAATTTTGATCTTGAATTATTTGTGAAAGTTCAGGGAAGGTTTAAAAGGTGAGAAAATATTTTTAAAATGCAAGGAAAGTAGTAAAACAACTATTTTATTTTCCCATATAAACGAATTGGCGGAACGAAGTTCGCTAGGTCAGCTAGTCAAGGATATTTATTTTCTTACATAATTTTTTTAAACTGTCTCTGGTAGGATTCGAATCCATGACCTTTCGCTATTCGGGTTACTCTCTTCCCAACTGAGCAACGGAGGACTAAATAATCTTAGTGTTTAAAGCTGTTAGTAAGCCAGCGTTGTTTTATCAATGTCTTGGCCATCTACAAGCATTCGTAAGAAATCAATAATAGCAAATAATATTAAAATTGTAAATATTTACCAATCAGTTAGATGAAACAGCTTAATCAATTTAAATTTTATTTTTAATTTTTACATTTGAAAATAATGCCAGTTTATTTGAGGAAGGATAATATTATTGTAATGTATTATTTTAATGTTTAATGTTTAAGTTTTAAACCTACTAATTTGTTATACGTTCTTGTCAGTTGTTTAACAAAAATGTATACAGAATGTCGAAAATGATAGTACTTACACTCATTAAAACCACGTCACCAGCTTCTGTTGTTGTTGTGGTTCTGTTAGACAACAACTTTTACCATGGGGTCAACATTAAAATAGTTATCATCAACATTCAACACAATTTCAGGCATCCACTGCTGAACATAGGCCTCCCCCAAACACGTATCATCGGGGGGGATTGCCAATACTTGCCACGCTTGGCAGGCGGGTTGGCGAGCGCGGTTTTTCATAAGATTACACACGCAGACACTGCTGCCCGTATTGTGCTACAGGAATTAGTCGCTTACGACACGCCTCCTATTGGCTGTGGGGAAGTGTATCCTTTATGGCCACAAGGCTCGAAATAGTATTCTAGTAAATGCTGCTGTAAATCAGCAGCTCATAATATGGCTTTGAGGAATCTGTTATTCTGTTATTCTTTTGTACAAAACTTTCAGAAAACTATAGATTTTAACCTTGATTTATATTTTTTTATTTAAACTCGTATTACGCCTGACTGACTGTACAGGCTTTTTATTGTAAAATGATCAACTGAACTATAACAAATACAATTTAAACAAATATAATCTGTCTATATATATATAAAAATGAATTGATGTTCGTTTGTCTCACTAAAACTCGAGAATGACTGGACCGATTTGGCTAATTTTGATCTTGAAATATTTGTGGAAGTTCAGGAAAGGTTTAAAAGGTAAGAAAATATTTAAAAAATGCAAGGAAAGTAGTAAAACAACTATTTTATTTTCCCATACAAACTGTTCGTACATGTCAAATGAATTGGCAGAACAAAGTTCGCTGGGTCAGCTAGTAATGAATAAAAAATATCAAAGTGATCACCCATCCACTTAGTAAGTTAACGTTGCCTAACTCTCATAACCATTTCATTTGCAAAGTTTCAAACCTAGATTTTTCATTTTCACAGATCTCTATGATGAAGAATCAACGCGCAAGACTTTCCTAGGTGGAAACATGGAGTTCGAACCAGTCACAACTAAGAATAAAGAGAAGTTGGTCCTTATGAAGAATATAAACTGTGAGGATTTCTCCACCTACGCGTTGAACTGTACAGTGGAGGCTGCTATAATGTACAATTCGAGTCGGAAGTCACCTCCAATGCCAGCGAAGATTGTTGATTGGTGCAGGTAAGACAATGAACGAGACGAGTATGTCAAGTCCAGTAGTTCGTGCTCCGGACCACAAAGCCAGACGGTTGGGAGTTCGAATCCCGCAAGGTGCAATTGTTTGTGTGATGTGAAATCATCATAATTATTTCAGCCATAGGACGTCCACTGCTGAACACAGGCCTGCCCCAATGACTTCCATTGGGGGGATTGCCAATACTCGCCACACTTGGCAGGCGAGCACAGTTTTTTATAACATTTTTCATGCAGACGTTGCTGCCCGTCTCGTGCTACAGGAATTAGTCGCCTCTTATGACACGTCTCCTGTGGGCAGGGAAGTGTATTCTTTACGGCCGTCCCCACACGGCATAATATGTGAGCTATGGACGTTTACAAATGTATTTAAGTATGTCTATCCGTTATCTAGTCACTATGAGAACAAGCTTTTGTTTTGGCTAGATAAAATTGGTGTGGTTGTTGGAAGAACTCAACGAAATCGAAATTATCAAAAACCAGGTTAATGGATTAACCGGCTAATAGAGCGGTAACCCAAACCTAAACCGAAAACGATTTCGGTCTGGGGTCAATAGCCGAAACCGGTTTGAAAAATTAACCGGTTTCCGATCCCTGCTATTATTATATATTTATGATGGATGGAAGGATATTTTCCGATGAAAACGCATTCATGGTAGGGGGACTATAAATACGTTTCCATCGGAGTAGGGAGATAGAGTAGAAAGGAGCTAGCTGTGTTTTTGTACACAGATCTGGAATTCCCCACCATTAACAATCAGAAATACCGAATCGATTGCTATTTTTAAAAATCGGCTCTAAGCACACTTTCATTTTTTTTTGACACAAACTGCCTTTATATCTTAGAATATTACTGGTCACTGGTGGTCTCGACATCTCCTCGCATATATCAAGTAGTATTAAGTATGTTTAGTGTATGTATGTAATATTATTGTTATATATTTATTTCATTTTATTTTTAATTTATTTTTTATTGTATGTATTTTTTGTATACCTATACGCCTATGCCATAAACTTTTACAATCCTATTTGTAGCAGGTAAATTTAATAATTATGAGAACTCTGCACCACCTTCCCCTTTCTCTAATGGTTGTCCTCTATCTGAAGATTGTCTGGAAGAGATCTCTATTAGCGATACAACCTAAATTGTACGAATTTCTGTAAAAATGGTGTATTCATGTGTAATTCACTTGTATGGTGTGCAATCTTCTGCGCTCTTGTCTGCTTGTGTTGTCATCACCATCATTATTAGCCTTTGAAAGCGCACTGCTAGTCACAACGAGCGGCTCTGGGCCATTTGCATCCAGCGGCTGCCCGCATCCTTGGCTTGGTCGTCAGTCTACCGGGTGGAAGGCCTGCCCACGCTGCGTCTTCCAGTTTGTGGTCGCTTCTTAAGAACTTTTCTTCTCCAACCTTTGTCAGTTCTGCGAGCAATGTGACCTGGCCATTGCTACTTTAGCTTTGCAATTTGATTGGTTTTTCTACGGATCATCTCATTTTAGATATTATTTAGCAGAGAAACGCTAATCATAGTTCTCTCATTAGCAAGTTGGGAGACTTTGAGCTAGTTCAAGAAGCCGACAGTCAGTCAAGGACCACGTCATTTTGGTCGCTTAGGTTATAATTTGTGTGAAACCACAACTCTTCACTTTGGATCCACCAAAATTAACGCTTAACAGTAAAAGCAGTGTTATATTTACCTTCAACGCTTTTAGCATGCTGATATTACTGCCAGGTTTATTTCAGAAGGTTTTACGTTATTGACCTTCAATATTATTCTCGTTACCCGGTAAAAAATTGCTGCCGAATATTTATCTCCCTATCTAAAATTGTTTATTGGACTTATTTGTTTTATATCCAAAGAAAATAAGTAATTTCTCCATGATTAGTTCTGAGAAGTATCGAAACTAGAGCGGAACGTTATCCTCGATAGATTAGGGTTAAATGTTATTTGAAGAGAACAATTTCCCGCTAAATGTTTGTTATTTAAGCAAGAACAATGTAATAATATTTTCTTTTCTTCTGCAATTTTGTAATTAATAAGAAGATTATTGACACTGAATTGAATCCTGTAGATCTGTGAACGTAGTAAGCAAAATTTTCTCAAATCGAATTTGCGTACTGGCTTATGACTGACAAATCGCTGAGATATTATTTTTTCGCTGAATATTAAATATGCAGAGTTCAATACTAATCGACTACTTACTAAGATAAAATAATCGGTGAACTAAAAAGTTCTATTTGTACACAAACATCGGTCATACAAACCAATTAATTTCATGTTTAGGAAAAACGCGATTGTCAGACTTGGAGTATATCGATAGTTATCGGACGTATCGTCTCCCTCATCACTACGTGCTTGAACCTGATTGACCAACATGCTAATCACGCTAGCCGGGCCGCGCGCAGTTTACCTTCACTCTTTACTAAACTGTACAATAATGTGATTTTGTTAAAGATTTACGTATTTTAATAAGTTTAGCCGTAAGATGTTTGCATAATCATGCTCACTTAATTTATACTCAACGCTCAGGACGCGTGTGGTAGTGTTATTTTTTTATAATTCTGTAGTAAGTGTGAACTGTTACAAAGTGAACACAACATTTTATCGTCATACCGTGTAAGTAAATAACTTATAATTTTATTTGTTATGTATCATACTTATAGCCATTATCACTACGTAAAGTTTTATATGGACGTATCTTTGTCTGCTAAACTAGTAATTATTTTCTGTATGCTAAAACTAGGAATATACATGTACACTAGTTCTTAGTAAATACTTGTACATTTTTGTGTTAATAAAGACCTTTAAAAAAAATATATCGGTGAACAATAAAACCTTGAGCGAAGGCGCTAATATAATTTGGTTTATCTTAAAAACTATATGAGTCAAGCTGAAGCTATCCTAGAGGGTACGTTTGACGGTCATGTAAGCTTAATTTAATTCTATCAGTTAGTGTACACAGTGTTAGGGCGCACACAGTTGCTTACAGGTAATTTTTTGTTATGTATTGAGTTCGAACTCTCCGCAAAATTATGTATTCATAGGGAGCAGTTGTGTCATTGACTGTTCAATTATACATGTATATTATTTATCAGTTGAAGCATGAAATCCCGTTAATATCCCGTGCTTCACCTAGGTGAAAAAACTAGGCGGAGCACGGAGCCTGACTCCGGGTCAAACATGAAAGGCACTAACGCCGCCACAAGTAGCATCCACTGGCAACAACCATGTGCAGCGGCCACAAACGCCGCCATTAGAAGCTGGAAGAGGATACCAGCTTCAAGTGGCTGTCTCGCATGGGCCGAGTGCGCCGAAGCTTATGAATGATTAATGACTTATGGGATAGAGACAGGTACTGAATTAGCTTTGAGCACATACCAGTCATATACTCGTACAGACGATCATGAATTTGTAAATCTAGCCGTGACTGATAGAATTGCATGAAGCTTACATTACCCTCTATAAGGTATAGCATGTTGATAGTTTTCTTTGGTTTTCGACTTTATTATAAGTGAATAAGGTTCAAAATATGGTGTCCAATGTATAGACATAGAGCCCTACAAAAGATAAGCGTGTAAGGTACACCTTTTACTTGGCTTAGTTTTGCTCGCAGTGGACCTGTGCTTTAAATGTCATGTTTGGAATGAAATATTGACTGGTTATAACAACAAGCTTAATAAAGTAGTGTTCGATAAAACGAAACACTATCGCGATGCAAATGCCTACAGCACCATCTTATACGTAACATCGCATTTAATTGTACAATTTGTTCTAGAGCCATCCGCCACCTCACGAACTGTGCCATAGACTGGAACGCAGACTGCCGCGAAGTGACCGAGAGCCGCTTCAACGAGGAGAGCATCAAGGGTCACATGCATGTCGTCGACAACATCTGCGATGACGAGTGGTTCCTCACGCGTAAGCAATTTTAGACTTTAAGGTCTCTGAATAGAGGTAAAGTTGCAGTAAATGTGATCAAATTGGCGTCGAGGATCCTCTAGAGTTAGAAACGTAGCGCGAATCTGAGCATTATCACTATAGGAAAGGGGCTTTGTTTGATTGTCCAATTCCTTTTTAGATTTTGGAACCAACTGTTGAAACTTGCATGCCTCTGGAATTTGTATTAAAGACGGTTCTACTTAATGCGGTCAATAGGCTAGTTTCTGGGGTCAAAAAAATATTATTCTATTTAATCCGTCAGTTAGATTATCAAAAAATATTGGACCTGTATTTTGCCTTTTTTCCTTTTTTCAATCAAACAAAAAATTACGAAGATAAAGCGCATCAGTTTGGAAATGGGAGCACGTGACGTCACGCCATGCTAAAAAGTGTCGCAAGGCGTGACGTTACGCGGAACATTAACGGGCTATATCTTCATCTTTTTTTTTTATTGAGAAAAGAAAAAATACGTGTCCAATATTGTCTGTTAATCTAGCTGACGGACTATTTAGTTTTTTTTTTTAGGAAACTGGCCTATTGTTTTGTAATACTTTTCCATGGATTTGTGTATGCATGCATTCATATGCATATGACATCCTACAATAGAGACTGTCCTGCTATTTAATTCAATGCTTTGATCTAATTGAAACGGTATCTTCGTATGATCTCCATTTAAGTACTTACAATTGCGACCACTCAATTCTAACAGCAGCATGCAGTTTTCTGGAATTCTGCCCGTCATAAACAGTTTTATAGAAAGTGTCTCCGCACAAAAAGTGGTTGACGCGAAGTGAACCACGCCCATTTCAAATAGGAGACCATAACCAGACAAGGTTCATCAGATGCATATTATTTTTAACCTCTGCGTCGCCAAGTAGTAATTCCTCTCGCGTAAGCAATGTTAGTTAGTTAGTTAGTTTGTCTGGGCTGTCTCCGCACTTAGCCTCTTGATTTGGCCACTGTGCGTGCTACCTTTTCCTTCTTACTCCAACCAGTCTAGGTCATCCCAGAATGTCAGCAATCTTTTCAGATTTCTGCAGGCTTCCGGGAGAGATCCTGGTGATTGGAGGATCTGATACCGTTGATCTGCCACGCTCCTACATTCCATAAGCACGTGCTGTGGCATTTCCTCTGCCTCCATGCATCCTCTGCATGTGGGGCTGTCAGTCACACCTATGTTATAAAGGTGCTTCTTTAGAGGACAGTGACCGGTTATAACTCCTATAACCTGGCGAATTTTGTCCTTTTTTAGTCTGATGAGGTTGCAGGCAAGCTTATTTGATGCTACCGGAATTGCATTTTTTGTTTGTTTATGTTTAGCAATGTTAAACGTTATTGTAACTGCATAAAGGTGAGATTGTTGTGGAGACGGGTAAATTGGCGACGTGAATAAAAAGAATGGAAATGTAAGCGTTGTCATAACATAATAGAGGCTTTAAGTTAGAGCTCCTGTTGTCGCGTGTATTTGTAAGAATATGACAATTGAGGCACTTTTAAAAAGTTAACAGATTCATGTAAAGTGCCACATGTTTACTGCGACTAGTGCTTTAGCGTATGATCTCCACAGATAATAGGCTAGTGTCCTAAAAAAAACAAATTAGTCCGTCATTTGGATTAACAGAAGATATTTGACACGCATTTTTTCTTTTCTCAATCAAACAAAAAATTATGAAGCTACATCCCGTTAAATTTCCGCGTAACGTTACGCCTTGCGACACTTTTTAGCAATGCGTGACGTCACTCCCAAACTTTGATGCGCTTTACCTTCGTCATTTTTTGTTTGATTATGGGTCCAATATTTTTTGATAATCTAACCGACGGACTAAATAGAATAATATTTGTTTTACCCAGGGATCTAGCCTATTATTAGCACGACGTGTTGAATGCACGCGGGTTATCGTTTCTTATATACTTCCTACAAATTTTACGTAATGCATATTGGAATGGAACTTGCACGTGCACATCTACATACGCATTCAGTAGGTATAAGGCTTGAACCATCACAATGAACACATATCACAAGGCGTCTGTGTTTTGTTATGCATTCTAACGTTACGCAAACTCGTTAAAAGATCTTTATAATCCCAAACTCTATTAAACACGGACATGCAAATCCTGGAAATAAATTAAAAACTCGTGCTACTCCAAAAGTTCCGAAGTGTTACTAAGAACATTAACGTGAAACTTCGTAAACGCTTTTTCACAAGAAATATTAGAAGAGATAGGAGATTTCCACAAAAGCATACCGGGTAATCTTTTCCATTTTTCATAATGAGCAGTGTGCAACGGAAACTGTGAACTATCACTGTGTAGTGCCTCCATAAAACTTAGTTAGGGCTGCCACGTAGAATAAACAAAACCTGCTATCGATCAAGAAACACTATAAGGATTTGTTAGTGCTTGTTCATGTACTGTGGTCCTGGTGAGTTTGTGTTTGCATTGGCCGGCAGATGTTTGTGCGAGTGTGACGTGTTTGGGCTTTATTTCACTGGGACACCATGGTGGCGCCACCAGTCGCCGCCACCAACAAAATATAAACAGTGTCAATCAAGGAATTATGTACATACTAAATAACGGTACAAAATAACGATTTCTTTGACGAAGAAAAGTTTGTTTCCTTAATTGACCCAACAGGGATTCGAATCTGCTTTAAAGTTCAAATCGAAACAACTTGCCACTGCGCCAATAATCCATTATCATTTATAATGACATTAGAGACAGCCCTAGCTAAAACTTACTACTTTGTACATATTTGTTCTTTATTATTGCGGGTCATGTTCTTTTGTAGTTAGAATGTTTGATACAACATGTTTTACATGTTTCTGGGTGGTAGTATTTTCAAGAAACACCTTCATACTTAGTCAGACATATAAGCATGGGCTTCGTTGGACTAGCCCAACGAAATCAATCAAATCGGCCTATTAACACTTAAACACTTATTTGAAAGGGCATGTGATTACTATCCCAGAAATAGTAGAGATGCGAATAGGTTGGTACTTCTGGTCACCCCGAAAACAAAACAGTACAGAGATAGCTGTTGGACTATGTGTATCAAGATCTTTAATAAAATACCCAAAGAATTTAGGACATTAAATATTTATAATTTTAAGAAACATTTGAGTAAATGGTTACTATCACGGACCCTTTATGACTCAAAAGAGTTCTTTGATAATATCGTGTAGGTGCTGATATTTTGTTTTTCTTTTGTATTGTCATCGCTCATTTGCATTTATGACATAAAACCGTTGTAAAATGTTGCATGCTAATTAAGTTTGGCTAAACATGTTTGGTTCTCACTGTCTGTAACATCTTTGTATACAATGTTTATTTAAAAAAAAAAAAAAAAAAAAAAAAAAAATCAAAAAGAAAAATTAAAAAACGACTACTCCCGGACTGTGATTTAAACAAAATGATTACCAAAACATAATGCATCATAGTTCTCTTAGGTAGTCATCATCATCATCATTATTTCAGCCATAGGACGTCCACTGCTGAACATAGGCCTCCCCCATTGACTTCCAGATAGGCCGGTTGGAAGCGGCCTGCATCCAGCGTCTTCCCGCAACCTTTACCAGGTTGTCTGTCCACCTTATGGGTGGACGTCCTAGGCTGCTCTGGCCGGTACGCGGTCTTAGGTAGTAATGTATATAAAACACAGCTCCTCTCCTCTACTTTGATGGACACCTAACTATTAACGCCCACCTTGAAATAAAATCGGTGTCTTCCCAAATGCGGTATAAATTATAATTATAAATATAAGACAACAACACATAAACATTAATCTGATCCTAAGGTAGTGGAAGCTCTCGTAGCGTTATAAAAATCAGAAATAACGAAGGTACCACAAACACCCAGACCCGAGGCAACATACAAAAGTTTATTTTCTACATTGACCCGAGCGAGAATCGAATCCGGGACCTCAGAGATGGCGACGCCAAGTACTCGTCTCTCGGCTACGGAGGTTGTCAATGACGATGTGACGACCGTGTTATCAATTTTGACTTTCAGTATTCGTTATACCGCATGCAGGAACGGCCCGCGTGCGGTATATCGATCGAGTAATGCGCCCTTTAACTTGTTACAATATTATTTATTTATTAAGGAACACAAACAGTGAAATATACAAACTTTACTTAATCTCTAATATAATTTGTTTTGTTCTATTACATAACACAAATAATATGTGTCCACAACACTAGCCATAAAATACTCTCAATGCAGATATTATTGTTCACTTAACAAGAAAACTCTAAATGTAGATATTATTGTTTACTTACGTACTCGCCTTTCGGTTACGAAGGTTGTCAATAACAGTGTGACGACCGTGTTATCAATTTTGACTTTCAGTATTCGTTATACCGCATCTAGGAACGGCCCGCGTGCGGTATATCGATCGAGTAATGCGCCCTTAAACTTAAGTTACAATATTTTTGTTAACTTGAAGACAAACCTTCATTTCAGGATACGATGACCTCCCTATGTGTATAGAGGCAACATCAGATGAATGGGAAGCTTGCTACTCCGTTTTCAAGCAGCAGGTAGATGAACAGAAGAACAAAACCCAGGAATGGACGCATTTCGAGACTCACTTCTTTTTGTGCTGGTAATGAGACTTTGTATGTTTTTAGGGTTTCGTAGCCAAATGGCAAATAACGGAACCCTTATAGATTCATCATGTCTGTCTGTCTGTCTGTCCGTCCGTCCGTATGTCACAGCCACTTTTTTCCGAAACTATAAGAACTATACTATTGAAACTTGGTAAGTAGATGTATTCTGTGAACCGCATTAAGATTTTCACACAAAAATAGAAAAAAAAACAATAAAATTTGGGGGTTCCCCATACTTAGAACTGAAACTCAAAAAAATTTTTCATCAAACCCATACGTGTGGGATATCATCTCTGGGTAGGTCTTCAAAAATGATATACCATAACTATGACTCGATTCTCATGATGGGTGAACTTTTACTTATATAGGTACCTACAGGTTTGTACGGAACCTCGGTGCGCGAGTCCGACTCACATTTGGCCGGTTTTTTAGTTTACAATGGCATAGAGTCATAATTGCAGGTAGTCATCTTAATTTTGTTATTTTTACGCGACTGACCGAGAAATAAAGAATAAAGAAATGGACAGCAAATGTAGGTAACGCGGGATGAGCGCAGTATGCAATGTTTTTTTTTTTCAAAGTATATAGGCAATATATTGACGACCGTCTGGTGTAATGGTTCGCGCTCCGGACTACAAAGCCAGCGGTTGTTGGTTCGAATCCCGCAAGGGGCAAATGTTTGTGTGATGAGCACGAGCATTTGTACCTAAGTCATGGATGTTTATAAAAGTATTTAAGTATGTCTATCCGTTATCTAGTCGCCATAATACAAGCTTTGCTTAGTTTGGGGCTAGATAATTGGTATGATTGTGAAAACTATTTATTTATTTTATTTTATTTTTTTAAGACTAAAACCATTTATTTGTGTAAAAGTTAACGCACACCTTTTCACAAATACTCATACTCATAAATATCTTCCTTTAAAATCCCGAAAATACCCGATTAAATTTTCCTATCAAATGAAAAACTTTAGCATCCCTGCTCAAAAATGCATCTCACCTGAGATTCCACCTTTGCCAGCTCAAGCCACGCTGCATTGGCTCTCTGAAATATGGTAAACTTTTCTACTAAAATTCGGGATATTATGAAAATTTTGCGACAGGTCACACAGCTGCTTTGATTTTATTTCACGGCTAAAATACAGGGTGACGAATTAATAAAGTAATAACTTTAACAAGAAGTTCTACCAATTAAAATGATCAACCTTTACTTCGACTGACCCGATTTATTATTTTATTTATTCAGTACACAAAACAGAAATACAGCAATTACAAGATACGTTTAAAAATATCACATATTATACAATAATAGGCTGTAATTCCATAGACATATTTATCTATACATATAACATCAGCGTAGTGGGGCGGGGTAATTGAAAGCAAAAGTCCCGGGTTCGGGACCCCGGTTCAGAACCGTTAGACAGTGAATTGACAACCGGTAAGAAAATCACGTAATATTATATACAACGTGAAATTTTAGTGGTTGTTTTCCCGCGGGAAGGTGATTCCAGACCTTCCAGTGGGAAAACAACCACCAAAATTTGACGTTGCATAAATCATTGTCACGTGGTTTTTCGGTCGAACGGTCGGTTCGTTAGTTCAAGAACAATTGTAAATATAACAGAAAAGTAATTCGTTTCACTGCTGTCACCTTACGCCTATGTGACGGTAGCGAATCGGCCATGCCACATTATTTAACTAAAGTGTAGTTTGTGGTGTAACGGCTTGCAGAATCAGGGCGGTTAGAGTTAGAAGCTTGGATCTACATGAAATTTCAACACTTTTTGACAGTGCGTGCCATTTCAAAACCTTTTGGTGGGATTAATAAATAACGATTTACTCTTTTTTTATTATTTATTCTTATTTATTCAGACATGAAAAGTCCATTATGTTAGTAACAATATTTTTACAACTATGTTAGTAGATTAAAAAAAAACATCTTAACTTATTTAATTCACATAGTAAATATATTCCGCATTAGGATTTATTAGGGCGGCAATCCAATGCCTTAGTAAAGCACTGTCCCACTTTCCAGCCAAAACTTTCAGAATGCTGTTGGGACTGCCGATCATTCTGTTTTTGATGGATAATAATTTCTTCCTCACTACCGCTTTTGTTACTTTTTTGACCTATACCAAAATTTAAAAAAACATATTTTTTTTCAATACAGGTACAGTACATAATAGGCTAGTTTCCTGTGTAAAAAAAAGACTATTCTATTTAGTCCGTCAGTTAGATTATCAAAAAATATTGGACCCATATTTTGTCTTTTGTCAATCAAACAAAAAATTACGAAGATAAAGCGCATCAAATTGAGCACGTGACGTGCTAAAAAGTGTCGCAAGGCGTGATGTTTCGTGGAACTTTAACGGCTACGGCTATATCTTCATCATTTTTTGTTTGATTGAGAAAAGAAAAAATACGTGTCTAATATTTTCTGTTAGTCCAACTGACGGACTAATAAGTTTTTTTTAGGAAACTAGCCCATTATGTAAAGGCCATATTAGGGCATCACATTTTTTTTGCGTATTCACTATTGGGTTTAGAGTATTTTTTTTAATTATTGGTGATCACAATGATACACAAATAATTACATTACTTAATGTACCTGTTATTTACTCGCACATTTCTTCATTTGTTATTTGGTCAAATGGCCAATGGATGGCAATCCAGCCATCAATTTGTGTCCAATTTAAAAATTCCAGCTCTTTGCTCTTTGGTCCAAAACATTCTGGGCGAGTTAGCCATAGTAGAAACATGTAAAGTATGCCATCTTTATACAATACACGCAATTCGTATGTGCGCGCGAGTAATATATGTGCTTTAACTATGCTGATAATACACACACTGACAATACTTATTACCATGATTCTTCATCATTATGGTATTTCTTAGACCATGGTGATTTAGGATCTTGTCATAGATGTAAAAAAAAACTTTTTACCTAATGTAAAATTATTTATAACGGGACAACCAACAAATCATAATGTACATTACATACTTACAATAATGTCACACAGTTTAAAAAATACATATTATCACAGTGTTGCTTTAATAAAAATAAGGCTGCCACGACATATTTAAAAAGTTATGACTTGAATGTAGCACATGTAAAAAAAGCTATTGACAATTTTAATAATTTTTTTTCACAATTACACCAAATATCTAGCCCCAAACTAAGCAAAGCTTGTATTATGGCGACTAGATAACGGATAAACATACCTTAATACTTTTATAAACATCCATGACTTACGTACAAATACTCGTGCTCATCACACAAACATTTGCCCCTTGCGGGATTCGAACCCGCAACCGCTGGCTTTGTAGTCCGGAACGCGAACCACTACACCAGACGGTCGTCGCACAATAGTACTTACTTATCTGAAACAAAAAAAATTGATGCGGATGAAGTCAATACTATAGAGATTATTTATTTGAATAGTGCTGATAGTGCTAACCCTACTAAGTGAGCTGTCAAGTCGTTCTCTTGGGATTGTTGGCCTACTAGACACAATTTCACTATGGCAAACTAACATTTCGCTCCGCTTCGCTTTCAGCGCTCGCGCGCAGTTCCGCCGCTGCTCGCTTGAAGCGCTCTTCACTTCGAAGTCAAAGTGTTCGCACGAACAATCGACAAATTTGCAGAAATTCTCAATCATTGTCTCGGAGGGAGATGTTTTCCAGGTAATCGTTATTTGATGCTGTTGTTACAAAAATATGTGCTTAAATGAACATTGTACACAATGCCTAAGCATTTTAAATAATTCCAAAAAGAGAAGGCAGTATAATAATAACTGATGAAATAATTTAATTACCAAGGCTTCTTATAAAGGGTGTAACGAAAAGGTGAAATAAAACTTTAAGGGGTTATTCTACGGCTAAATTACATCAACTTTTTCTATGGGACCAACATCGAAATCGCAAAAAAAAAGAACACTTTCCCATACTAAAACGCGACCAACTAGCATCAGTTTGTATGGAAACGTCAATTTTTTTTTTGAGATTTTGATGATGGTCCCATAGAAAAAGTTGATGTAATTTAACCGTAGAATAACCCCTTAAAGTTTTATTTCACCTTTTCGTTACACACTGTATACTACTGTCTATCACCTATTGGGCAGGATATAAGTACATGTTGTAACGCTTGCTTCGATCGCTCAGCTTGCAAATTTTGGTTACTGTTTTAACTAAACATAACCCAGATGAACTTACCCTTACTGATTATAGATTTCTCTTAGTTTCATTAAAATCCTCTGGGTTAGGTTATGTTAGAACAGTGACCCCCCCGATGGGTTCCCATCTTGTCACGATAGGTGTAGCTTAGTAGCCGTATACCTATGCCGCGGTGAAGCCAAGAGGAACTTACGGTGGGGGGCGCTCTCGGCGGCCGTTCTTCCTGTCATCCGCGACCTGGACCTTAGTAGAAGACTTTCGCTTCCCAGCTGTGCTGGATGGTGGGAGGGCGTGCGTGTGACATAGGCGGCGTCATGTCGTCGTAAAAGGTGATCGCGGATCGGGCCGGAATGGGTAACTCCTTGTTGACTCGATCCCAATCGCAGGTTTTAAAGTGTCAGGAAATGTTGCGAAAACCACTACTTTCTGACAAGGTTGTTGCACAAAACCATGCTGCTTCTCCCGAGGCGGTAGGGTAGAGTATCGGACAGTGCTGGTTTGTTGTGGTACTTACTAAAACTAAACATTTTATGCCATACAACGTGGGCGAAACCCAATTCTCCTAAACTATCAATTTGGCCAACCATCACGTAGCAATTTACATAATGAGGCACTTGAATAAATAATGAAGTTTAGGTAATAATTAATTACTGGGGCCGATTTGACTTGTCATAGTCCCTAACCACTCAGAGTAATCTCAAGCGCTAACAAAAAATATATAGGTCACCAAATTACCAAATAGCGTGGCCGCTTATGTCAACTAAAAACTGTCATTGGGTTCGTTTCTTAGAACGTGAACTTCTGGCGGACTGATGTTTATATTTTAGTGTAAGAGTTGAGCTGTTAATTCGTCAATGTTTTGTTGGAATCGGTTCTTTCTTGGTAATGATACTTAGTTGTAAATATGAATAACGCGAAGGTTAAAGACAAACCGCTTTTCAAACGAATTTTGTGGAAAATAAGTTAATAAATACAACTAACCATAAAATGGCATCTTTTAAATTAAACTTTTTGAGAAAGATGGCACCTTACCGACCTAATCTAACTTTATCAAAATGCCAAAATGTGTCTAATCAAGCTTCACACAATCCATACGTTTCTTCATATGTTGTCCTCTACCTCTTCAGTTCTCCACCCTTCAATACTCATACCTATCACTCTCCTTGTTACGTGCCCTTCATCACAAGATATTTGAGAAAAAATAACTTCAATTTTCCCAAATTTGATTTTTTTGGAAAAACTTTTCCGATTTTCCTATTCCTACAAACCTTTTTCTGTGAGCAACAGAAATTAATTTTATACACGAATAGGCTATTTGTCTGTTTTCTGAAATAGAGTTATTAAGTATTGTTGGTAACTTTCCAATAAAGCGTCAACAAATTTCTTTCATTCTTTACGTTTTTAAAAGCCTGCGAAAACACCATCTTCCACATGATGTACTTGTTTGTGACGTCACGACGAGGCTTTAAATATAAAATGCCTTTAATAATTTAAAAAAAACAATAAAAAAATGAGAATTGCGAACGAAAACTGCCCATCATATAGTTGTTAATCTACTGAAATATAGAGCGTTAGCAATTCTTAAAATACTTTCTTGCTTTCTCCCGGAAAACTCCAGATTCTTGCCGTTAAGGGGGATTGTTCAAGGCAGACTCGGAAAATAAGTTTTTTACGTTCTCTAGTTTACACTGTATACTGATCAAAATGCAATTCTCGACTGCAGTAATGATATTTTTACTAAATAATAATCACTCAAATATTCAGTGTTTATTTTTTTCAACCTCCGGACTTGTTGTCGCTATCTCTGAGGTCCCGGGTTCGATTTCCGGTCGGTCAATGTAGAAAAATAACTTTTCTATATTGCCTCGTGTCTGGGTGTTGTGGTACCCTCGTTGTTTCTTCATTTCTGTAACACAAGTTAAGCGCTTGTGTTACAGAAATGTGTTGTGTTAAAGCTACTTATCATAGGATCAGAGCAATATATGTGATGTCGTGCATTATTTATATTTGTTTTAAATTTACTAACCTCATGGAATCATACTAAGTCGAAAGATCATATTTTTGTCAATAGTCATATAAAACTAAATAAGTCAATGAAATTAATTAGTTAAGTGATTGTTTTTAGCAAGCCTATTATTACTGCAGCCTACGATTTAAAATTTCTTAATACAAAGTAATTTAACCCAAATAAATAGTGGAAAATAGTTTCTCCATACTGAAGTTTTGAACGTTATTCACTCGTCATCGTATAGAGTAACCAATGAAAAATTTCAATAAACTAGGCCCCAGTGTAGGTTAAACCAGTCGCTCATTGAAAAATACGTAAGAAATGTTAAATTCCGCGGCTTCGCGCTGAACGATCCGCCTTAAGAACAAACAATTCGTTGAAGTTGCACTTCTTAAATTTCCCGGGAAATGTGTTCGCGTTTCAGCGATAAGAACTTTTAGCGCCTTGAGTTGTTTCAGATATTATGTTGTTACCATTTTGTTGGAATGAGAGATGATAACAAAACAAGGATGTTATTTGGACTTTAAACTGTGTACTATCAAAGTCATGGATGTAACTACAGTTTAATGAATAATCATCATCATGATTTCAACTATAGGACGTCCATTGCTGAACATAGGCCTCCCCCAATGACTTACATTGTGGAGGATTGCCAATACTCGCCACGCTTGGCAGGCGGGTTGGCGAGCGCAGTTTTTAATAAGATTTCGCACGCAGACGCTGCTGCCCGTCTCGTGCTACAGGAACTAGTCGCCTCTTACGACACGCCTATTGGCAGTGGAAAAGTTTATTCTTACGGCCGTCCCCACACGGCACGACGTTGATAAGCATGCTACGTTTATATTTTCCATACTCTAAACAGTATTCTTCGGCTTCCCAGGACTGTGAAACGAACATGATGTATTCCAACTGCCCTGAAGGTGACCCAAGACCGTCAAAGAAGCAACTAGCCGAGATGATGAGTGTACCTTCAAAGTCATTCAGTACCGTCCCTATGTTTTTCTACGACGTATTTTTAGTAGTCTTTTTATGTTTTGTTTAGTAAATTGGAGTTAATTTTTGTTGTTATGGTGGCTTATAAATAGGTTCACTATTTAATTAAAAAAAACTTTTTTGAAATAAATTTTACTTACTTATATTACGAGTGACAAGTGTTTTATTGAGTTTTTTCTTATAGATAGATACACTTTTTTGCACACCATATAAGTAATTACTAATTACACACAAACCATACAAGTAATTACACATGATTTTTACAGAAAGACGTACATTTTAGGCGGTCTTATCGCTAATAGCGATCTCTTTCAGACAACCTTCAGTTAGAGGACAACCATTAGGGAAAGGGGAAGGTAGTGCAGAGTTCTTATAATTCTTAAATTTACCTGCTACAAATAGGACTGCAAATGTACGGCATAGAAGTATACACAAAAGTACATAATTACATAACTAATAATACATACATGCACTAAACATACTAAATAATACTTGATATATGCGAGGAAATGTTAAGGTCAAGACCAACAGTGACCTATAATATTCTAATATATGAACGCAGTTTGTGTAAAGAAGAAAGTAAGTTTTAAATTAGCTTTTCTAGTTATAAATTAGAAAATAGCAATCGATTCAGATTTTCTGATTATTAAGGGTAAGGAATTCCAGCGAATGGACTGGATAGTAAACAACTTATACTTGTGAGGGTAACAGCGGAGCTCAATAAGTATAGCAGTATCTAGTGTAACAAACTGTTTAGTCAAAATAATTTCACGCTATTAATTAAGTTATCCAATAAATAAACTAATATCCGTGTTGTAAAATTAGTTGGACAACAATAATAACGCTATGGCGCGGGTGTTATGTAACAACCGTGCAGTAGCTCAAATAGAATAGTCTCTGGAGGCGTCACTAAAAAAAAAAAGATTGAAATTGAATTAAAATTGCGTCAAGACAAAGTTACAATACAGTCATGGCCTCAATGTTAAGATTTAACGTCGTATCACCATCATTTCAGCCATAGGACGTCCACTGCTGAACATAGGCCTCCCCCGATGACTTCCAGATTGGCCGGTTGGAAGCGGCCTGCATCCAGTGGCTTCCTGCAACCTTTATCAGGTCGTGTACAAATATGAATCAGCAATGAGTATCTACTCTCTGTAAACGAACAAAAGTTGCTGAGATAAGCCCGACAAATTAACAAGCTAAAGTAGCAGTGGGCGGGGCACAGCACGTAGAACTGACGGCCGATGGGGCAAAAAGGTTCTAGAATGGAGACCACGTACCGGCATAGGACGTCCACCCACAAGGTGGAAGAATACTTGCAGACAATTAATTTTGCCAGAGGCGATGATCCCTTCCAAACAAAAATAAGCAAAGTGTGTCATTATCGAATTGCTTCAAGTTCTTTGCTGATAAATTTCAAGTAAATTATATACTAGGTAACTTTTGCCCACGACTTTTTCTTGACTTTAATTGACTAATTGACCTTATCCGGATAAAAAAGTATCCTGTGTTAATCCAAGCCATGGTCTATCGCTTTGTTAAATTGCAACAAAACCCATAAAATTTAGTAGTTTTTGCGTGAAAGAGTAACAAAGTTCCATAGATGGTTAGAAACTTTCGCATTTATTATATTAGTAAGAAGTAGGATTACCTTATATTATTTTCTTTGCCCAGCAGTGGGATGATACAGGTAAAAATAAAATTATTATCGTCTAATTCCAGTTTGCTTAAAACTACTGAAAAACTTCCAAGTTTATTCCTTTTTGAAAACTGAACTACTGTAAGCAGTAGATTGGCTGTATTGTTTGATCTACGTGCAGGATTTGACCGCAGCATCGTGTTATGCAGTTTTGACTACCAGAGTTTCCGTTGAATTATTCATAGTGTTAACTGTGATTCAAATATTTGCAGAACATTTTAAATTAGGTATACAATATAGAGAAAATAGCAAGTGGCCGAGGTAAGCCCCGCTTCAAGTGGAGTTGGAAAAGTTTCTTCGGATTTTTGGTCAGCAAAAGAGGTTTTGATTTTTAGTTAAAAAAGGAATATTTCTTTTCAAGCAGTTTGACAAAGACATCGCGTAACATACACAAAAAAAAATCTCCTCTTTTTTTAAATTCGCGTAAAAATAGGTTTTATTTGACTATGAAATTGATAATTTTATGGTAGTACACAGTATAGATTTTTTAATTAGGGACTATAATATTATGTACCTTTTAGTGTTTTTCTGTTGAGTTAAAATTAGTAAACTACCGTTTGGAATTCGGCGCTTCTAAATGTTCGTTTATTAAATGATAATTAAATTCGAATTCATGAACTTTTCCATTATTTTTAATTTCGATATTTTGAACATTCTGTGTAAAACTAATCGGTTATCCGGTGACCAGCGCAGCGGGGTCGGCAATAAATCTGTCGACGGCGCAACCGATTACGTCACCTAACAAGCGGTGGGCTCGGGTTCACAAAAACAACGCTTGTAAAGCGGTGCTTAGAAGGTTTGTAAGAGATACCGCATGGAACTTTTAAACAGTGTAACTAACATTTGTAATAATTTATTAATTCTAAATAAAAATACTTAGCTCTAAACTATAAACTACCCGATACCCGATACCCAAAGTATTGCAATATTTCACGACATGTTAACTTTAATCTTTTTATATTCAAAAGTAAAGCGATAACCTAGATATTTTATAATTTAAAATTTTTGAGGGTTTCAATTTACCTAACAAACATAAATAAAAAAATACTTCATATATATCCTCTCTCTCCTCTCTCTATCCTTAAAAAATATTTATTTACATTCCTAAAAATTAATAAAATTTTAAAGGCGTAATAAACACATATTTCAACAAGCCAATATTTCATCATAAAGCTTGCATAGATACATAAAATAATTAGTATTAATTAAAAGCTAGTATCCTAAGCCCCTTCCCGGGCCGACACACCCGCTGCGGGTATTTTTATAAACATCTAAGCGCCAAGTACGGGCATGCCCTTAAATGCACTTAAGTGTTTTTTCAATGGGGTTGCACCAGCCAGTTTCTATACCTACCTTTGTTTGCTACGTTAAATTAGGTAGAAGGAAGATTGAGACAGACTTACCACACTAAAATTTGAACAAAGATTGCGTCAGGCATCAGGTTTCGAGCATTTGTAAACAAAGGCGCCGCGATGACTCATCAGGCAGCCGTCTTTGAAATCGTTGTGTTTGTGATATAAGTAGATGATTGTTTAGATTTCGCTATCAAACAATGAATATGTTTGTACTAACTTAATTTATAAACATTATGAGGAGTTTGAAACGTATAGTTCGCTAGAACTTTAAAAAAAATGAGATAATGTCGTCATCCTGACTTTGCGTGTTGATAATTTTGCTGTATTTTTTAAATAAATAAATCCGTTTTTTTAATTGGCCATAAAATAGAAGAAATCTTGACGAATCTAAAAATATATGGTATTATAAGTACCACTATAGCAAAAACTCCACAAATTTTAACTAGAAAAACCGGAAGTGTCCACTTCGGGTGTATGACAAATGCGGTAGCACGGGTTTGGCCCAAGCTACATCACTTAGCAGCACTTAGCAGTCTGTCACTTACTTATGACAGACATAAGCAATTTAGTGACTTTTTTGTGACGCGGCGTCTCGCATGTAATGAATCGTTGGCGAATATTTGCTATTCGAACAATTGGCATTCGTTATGGAGTAGGAAACCCCTTTCGCGCGTGTTGTAAACTCGCTTTGTTCCATTCTGACTTACGAAATGTTCGAATCCTGTCTCTTTTATTCACAGGTGGCCTTCAGGGCGAATCTTTTAATACGAAACAGGTTTGACGGCACAATTTTTGGAGCTGAGGATGAAAAATACAAAGTCAGTCGTTTGAACTTGACGTGGAGCGAAATAAACGACCACTTAAACAGAATGTGGTTTTAATAGTAGCCAAATTTAGTAAGGCGAATGTTTTTATCATTACAACCTTTAACAACGGAGTCTAAATCAAAATCATTAAAAAATTCTTTTTCATAGATTACCATTCAAGTAGTGCGATAGTTGATACCTATGGTTAAACAAAAACAAATCCTGATTTAGATGTTGATAGTTGATACCATGTAAAAAGAACTTTTCTGTACTGATAAATAGATTCACCTCCTTAAATTTGGCATGTATATATATACGTCTAATTTAATAAAACATCACTTGTCAGATGTTTACGTTCTCAGAAAAGAGCGTCGACGGTTTTTGTTTACACGCGATCCAAAGCGATAATAAATGCGGGTGACAAAAAGCGTTGCACTCGGACTCAACGCGTTTTTGTTCTTGGAAGCGTTGATCCTTAGGCCAGGGCCGCACTGTGACTTAAGAGTGAATAGAATAGGTAGATTGATTTGGGGTCAATGATCTCAAATATTGATGTTAATATGGACATGCCTCTAGGATTCCGGCATTTCTTGGTATCAGCTTAAAAAAAAAGGCATATCCATATTATGCTAGCACTACCAAAGTACATCAAATCAATTTACCGATTTCGATTCCGATCACACATAACATAGTGCTTTATCCCCTTGGTGTACAATCTACTATTATACCCTCTTGAAATCAAGCCAGATGAACCGTTTAGTGTCCTCGCACATCTTAGGCATTAGTGCCCCAGTTGAAAAGGCACTCGATAGACAAAAGACGGCTTCTCATTGTAAAGTCTAGATCTGGCCTGGAATCTCATTAGTACCTAGGGCGAATAGCTAAGAACGATCTAGAGCTGTCGCACCCTTTTCTTCATTGGTTGGTTTTTAAAATAAATAAATTAAACATTAAATTTAAAAGATTAAGAACGCCGCACTACTTGTAGTAGTGTTAGTATTTAGTCTTAACAGTGAGCTACGTTTGTTTGATAAATAAGTTTGTCTAATTATGTTTTTTGTTTTGCAGAAAACGCAAACTTGTGTGTAACCAACAGCAAAATGTTAAACATTCCTCAAGTGATTTAACAAGTGAGTATGTTGTATATTATTCGGTCCAACATTATTTCTTAATATAACTAGGTTCTATAATGTTTTTTTACTAATCGATTTCACTATTGAACCCATAGTAAACATATTTTTAGCATTAGAGAACGTGTATGTGTGTGTGTGTGTGTGTGTCTGTTAGCTTGTATATTATTTTTACATGTCTCTGGTCATGCACTTAACTAATTTGTTATTTTTCGTTTTAGATCCATGCACCTACTCATAAACCCTCACAGGCAGAAGTAAACGAAAATTTGGGCATTTCTACAAAGAAGTTAGTCTCAGTCTTAACAGTAAGATAAGTTTGTTTGATAAATAAGTTTGTCTAATTATGTTCCTTGTTTTGCAGAAAACGCAAACTTTTGTGTAAACCAAAGAAAATCGTTAAAAAGTCTTCAAGTGATTTAACAAGTGAGTATGCTGATGCAGTAAAATTTGGTCCGATATTATTTCTCATTCTATATGGAGGCTCTCTAACAGTGTTCTTATCGATGTTAAAATAGTAAAAGTTGTTTTATTTTTTTATTAATGAACATACCAATCATTACAAATATGTCCCTATTTTAATTTAGTTTAGTCATGGCATGATGGTGTGGTTACATAATTAAGAAATTGATATTTTATTTTAGACTGCTCTGCAACCACACCTATAATCATACCCACGCCTGAGAAGAGAGTAGGTGGTACGTTTGAATTTTTTTTCATAATGCTTGTTTATTTATTTTTGTATGGGTCATAGAGGGTGAGAATTCGGGTATTCCGACTAAGAAGTAAGTTTTCAGTTTAAACAGTAGGATGAGTAATTTGATAAATAAGTTTATTTAAATACTTATGTTTCTTAATTTACAGAAAACACAAACAACAGCAATGTGTTACAAATTCTTTAAGTGACTTAAAAAGTAAGTGTGCTAAAAAAACACTAATTTATGGAAAATCAAAAATAACACGTTGTGTAATATCTTTAATAATAAACTAATTAATTAGTTATTTTGTTTTTCAGCATCTACTGTAAATGGTATGTTTAATGCGCAAATTATGTAGTAAAGATTACCCATTTTGTAGTAAATTTAATTGATTTCCAATAAGAATTTTCTTGCAACTGCATTAAAGCGATTCTTCTTTATTATTTTTTATATATTAATTTGTTTTAGATTCGTTTATTTTGGATGACCAATGGAACAAAACTATTGAAATAAATCCCGGCAGCGAAATCGAAGAAGATGACACAGATAATTTGAATATCAGTGCTACTCGCAGTGATATTGCAAGGCTGGATATTGAGGAAATTGCTCCGGATATAGAAGCCCTACTGACTGGGTTTGATGGCCGGAATGACAATGCGTTGCTTCAACTAGCCAGTGAAGATATGTTAGATTTTAGTTGGTCCCTTGATCCAAAAGTTTTTACTGGTCAGCGTGAAAAGTTTTTAGGCAAAGCTGGGCCAACGTTAGACGCAACTGCAATGTCACCATTCGAAATCTTTAAGAAGATATGGGACGAGGATATTATATCGCTAGTTGTCTGCGAGACCAATAAGTATGGAGCAAAGCTGCAAAATCATCCCAACTCAACTCCAAGCTCCCGTTACAAGCGATGGAAACAAGAAAAAAAAATTGTAAAGCGACCAGAGACATGTAAAAATAATTATACAAACATTCATTTCACTTACCATCTACTCTCTTCTTATGTGTGGATGTGCTTAAAGGTGTGGTTGCAGGTGAGCCTAAAACAAGAATAAGAATAATTTTATTTATTTATTAATTGAAAAAAAAAAGTTTGTATGGAGAAGTGAATATTTTTTTTAGATTTCAATGTTGGTTCCATAGAATAAGTTGTTGTATCTGAGCACCAGAATCAACCCTTAGGAGATTGTTAATGTTTTACCCTGTATTTTTTTAGCACGGTTTTTATTATTAAATTAGTTAGGCGCTGGTCGCTTCTAAAAATAAAATGACATGTAAAAATAATTATACACACATTCATTAAACGTATCATCCACTCTTTTCTTAGGTGTGGTTGCAGGAGGGAAGTCTAAAACAAAATATCAATTACTTAATTATGTAACCATACACATCATGTCTAAACTAAATTACAAATTCATGATACGGGCTGTTAGATGAAATGAGGGATATATTTCTAATGATTGGTCTATTCATTAATATAAAAAGTAAAACAACTTTAACTAACTTTACTTAGTATGGGTTCAGCTCATGTGAGCTCAATCTGTCTCTCTCTCTCTCTAATATTCCCGTTGGATTTTTTGCAGTACTAATTTGATTGGGCGTTCTTAATCTTTTAAATTTAATGTTTAATTTATTTATTTTAAAAACCAAAAAATGAAGAAAAGGGTGCGACAGCTCTAGATCTTTCTTCACTAACCCACCGCCAACAGGAGGCGCGGAGGCGTGTCGTAAGAGGTGACTAATTCCTGTAGCACGAGACGGGCAGCAGCGTCTCTTCGTGCGAAATCTTATAAAAAACTGCGTTCGCCAACCCGCCTACCGAGCGTGGCGAGTATTGGCAATCCCGCCCGATGATAAGTGATTGAAAGAGGCCTTTGTTTAGCAGTTGACGACCTATGGCTGGAATGATGAATAAAAATTCGTCAAGTTCGCGCACGAAAACAAATTTCTAAACTCATAAATTCCATTTTTAAATTGTACATTGCGAATAAAACAAGCAAAAAATCGATCACAAATGGGTTGAGATAAACAAAAAATAACTCGGGTAATCTAAAAAAAATTTATATATATTTATTATCTACGAAAAAAAGACAGAAATAACCTAGACCAACGGAGACTGGATCCAGATTCTTAAGTTATAACTGTACTGAGTCTTCTTACAGTCATCCCTGTGTGGAAGTGAACTGTTCAGGTTGCCGACGCTTTGAAGCGTCTGCGCACTTCCCAGAAGCCTTTCTGGCACCGAGGACTCGTTGGCTTGGTTGACTCGTGCTGACACCCAGGGCTCCGCTAACGGACTCGCCCGGGATATCCACTCTACAGATACTGCGGAAGCTTGCCTGACACCGACACTGACGAGCTTATAGTATACACTACACAGGTATTAATGCTACATGTACCTCTTTTTACGAGATTGATTTTCCCGACGTTTCGACCTAATTGCATAGGCCGTGGTCACGGGATGACTCACCTGACAGAATACTCGGAGTGCCTTCTCCTGTCTCCGACGTTTGTGTCTCAAGTATTACTCTCAGTAATACCACCCTGTCCCGTCCTGCCTTTTGGTACTATAATATTTCAGCGAGTGCATGTTTGGTAGGCCTTTTTTAAATATCTTTTTTTTTGTAATTATCTTGTCCATTTTAAATTAAAATCCACTTAAATCAATTAATTGGTTAGGTCTACTCTTATTTGTTAGAAGTAGGTAGACATAAATAAATGAATAGATTATGAAAAAGTTTATTTGGAACAATAAAAAAATACACAGTTTTACATTTACAGCTCAGCAACACATAACATGCACTCGCTGAAATATTATAGTACCGTAAGGCAGGAGGGTTGTATTACAGAGAGTAGTAATTGAAACACAAACGTCGGAGAGAGGAGAAGGCACTCCGAGTATCCTGTCAGGTGAGTCATCCCGTGACCACGGCCTATGCAATTAGGTCGAAACGTCGGGAAAAACCATCTCGTAAAAAGAGGTACATGTTGCATTAATACATGTGTAGTGTATACTATAAGCTCGTCAGTGTCGGTGTCAGGCAAGCTTCCGCAGTATCCATAGAGTGGATATCCCGGGCGAGTCCGTTAGCGGAGCCCTGGGATGTCAGCACGAGTCAACCAAGCCAACGAGTCCTCGGTGCCAGAAAGGCTTCTGGGAAGTGCCCAGACGCTTCAAAGCGTCGGCAACGTGAACAGTTCACTTCCACACAGGGATGACTGTAAGAAGACTCAGTACAGTTATAACTTAAGAATCTGGATCCAGTCTCCGTTGGTCTAGGTTATGTCTATATTTTTTCGTAGATAATAAATATATATATATATATTTTTTAGATTACCCGAGTTGTTTTTTGTTTATCTCAACCCATTTGTAATCGATTTTTTGCTTAAAATGGAATTTGTAAGTTTAGAAATTTGTTTTCGTGCGCGAAATTGACGAATTTTTATTCATCATTCTAGCCATAGGTCGTCAACTGCTGAACAAAGGCCTCTTTCAATCACTTATCATCGGGCGGGATTGCCAATACTCGCCACGCTCTGTAGGCGGGTTGGCGAACGCAGTTTTTTATAAGATTTCGCACGAAAAGACGCTGCTGCCCGTCTCGTGCTACAGGAATTGTCACCTCTTACGACACGCCTCCGCGCCTCCTGTTGGCGGTGGGTTAGTGTACTTTTTACGGCCGTCCCCTCACGGCACGATTTTTATTACATCTTAAATATTTGGGATCTCTATTAGAATCATAAGTATACGTCGTGAACCCATAAGCGCGCGAGGAATGCACCAGTTAAGTAATTAGTGCATTATCACAAACTCGCCTATTGTAGCCAACACCACGGGAATATAATACCAGTGCCCCTAGCATGACCACCAAAACATGATATGATAATAAGAGGATTTACAGTTTTTTTTTAAATATAGTAGTTATAGCCGCCATGTTGAGTCGCTGTGCCGGTGACGTCACATATTATGATCGCTATTTCGATAAAAATTCAATATAGCGGCTATATCCATTTTAAAAAATATTGACAGTTGGTGTCGATAAATAGACCAATATTAGCGTTATATTATGGTGTTCTTGTGGTCATGATGCTACCCCTAGCATGTCCCCCGGCAGAAGGCATATTGTGAGATAGACTCGATTATTTTTGATGAAAACGTGTACGCAGATTTGTATGGAAAGTGGTTTCTTTGATGTCCCACCAGGCAGCACACTACACCACATTCCATTGCATACAGATTTACGTTTAGGTATTTTTCCATTTAAATAAATACTTACATACTTATAAATATTAGACAACATCACATACATTGCTCTGATTCTATAGTTACTTAGTCAAAGCACTTCTGTTACAGAAAATCAGAAGCAACGACGGTGCCACAACTCCCAGACCCGCGACAATATAGATAAGTATTTTTTCTACATTGACCGACCGGGAATCGAACCCGGGACCTCAGAGATAGCGACACCAAGTCTGGTATGCTCACCTCTCGGTTACGGAGGTGTTCGATATACCTATATACCTTTGCTAGGCGCTATGCCTTTAAACGTCCCACTACAGGGCACAAAGTCAAATTCAAAAATCATTTATTCAATTTAGGACAGAAAATTGCCATTTATCAACGTCAATAATAAGGCAACTCAAATAGCCCAACGGATAAGCAAGCTGAAGTGGCAGTGGGCGGGGCACATAGCACGTAGAACTGACGGCCGATGGGGCAGAAAGGTTCTAGAATGGCAAGCGCAGCGTAGGACGTCCACCCACAAGGTGGACAGACGACCTGGTAAAGGTTGCAGGAAGCCGCTGGATGCGGGTCTGCTTTTAACCGGCCAATCTGGAAGTCACTGGGAGAGGCCTATGTTCAGCAGTGGACGTCCTATGGCTGAAATGATGATGATGATGATGAACGTCAATAATATTATAGGCCCATATGGGGCCAGAACATGTGTCCTTATTTTTTGGCCCTACTAGAAGACACAGAAGGCCTTACCTCAACATTAAGGTGGCAAGTTTTGGTTGCTTTGTTTACGCTTACTGTCTCTTAAACAAATATACTACCTACTGACTAGAGTACCCAACTATATTTAAAAGTGTGTCACCGATATCGATATAAGTATAATATCAAAAATAACATTTAAAATTGTTTATTAGATTTACCTATGTGTAAAATGTTTTCTCGCGTGGACGGCATATCACCCCCTTTTTTACTACCTTAAGCGGTGGATTTTAAATAGTAACCTTGTCTCGTGTTACTAGGTTCTTCCCTAGGGTTCAACCTTTTTGTTTAGCTAAATTTTATCAAAATCGGTCCAGTTTTCGCTACAAAAAGTAGTCTACCCTAGTGAATTTCTTCAAAGTCCAATCTATATCTCTACCAAAAATCATCAAAATTCGTTTAGCGACTAAGGCGTGAAAACATAACAGATGTACAGTGGTAGTTTTGCATTTATAATAGTATGGATAAAGTACCTATGGAAGTATGTATTTTGTTTGTAGATAGATGCTGAATGATGTTTTTCCAGGTTTCATTTTAAACTAGAGACTACTAGGTAATAGAGATCTGTTAATTTTAAAACCTAAACTAATGAGCCTTAAAAAGAAATTTTATGCAAGATTTAATTACACCAGTAAAAACTTTGTAAAATTCCCCTCAATGTTATCAAAACTTGTTAAAATAATTTAAAACCCCAAATGGAAATGCTAAATCATGTACGGAGTTACGTTTAATCGGCAAATGAGGTGAATGAATGTGTTAGTCAGACCGCCCGAGTAATTAGCGAAGAGTGGGTCAAATGTGGCACAGGGAAAAGAAAACAGACAGTTTCTGTTTCCACAAACACACATTGCCCTTTACCTTGTTTTGCCCTAGTCTCCCCTAGGTCTATCCCAGGTTCGATACCCTACAGGGCAGAAAACAAACTTTTCTAAATTGACTTGGGCAATAGTAGACGCCCCGGCAAAAAAACTGTTGTCCTGTATCTTCAAAAGAATAGTTAGATCACACAAAAAAACAGAGGAAAAAAAATACATTTAGAATAAAACAATTTAGGTGGTCTTATCGTAAGAAGCAATCTCTTTTAGACAACCTTTAGGTAGAGGACAGCTATATTAAAATTAAATGGAGGAGGCGATTAAAAATTCCCAAATACAGAAAATATAAAGATAATTCCTTATTTCAAGACTGTGAGAACTAGTATCTATTTATTTATTAATTTTTAACCGGTTTTCTGTCCGAGAGCAGACACAATAGGCAAAACCATTGTATGTATCATATTTTTTGTCGAATTTGATCTGATGATACCTGAAGGTTATCTAGATGAGATTGCTTTTATCTTTCTGTAATCATCAACTGTAACTTATTTTATGGTGTGCAATAAGGAGTTATATCTGCTGAGTACCTATGTGATTGTTCAAGTTTGAGACAGCCTACGTCTGACGTCAGGCAAAGAAGCTATCGCTCCCGGGGAGGTTAGCGTGGATCGAAACTGGCTTAGACGAATATAATAATATTATATTTGTATTTTTCTGCGCTTGCGGTGAAACTATGACATTCAACCGTTGTTGATTATGCTTGAACGTCTCCGCGATTAAAACCCACTGTTTTCGTAAATCGCAAGAACTGTAACAGAGTGATCTGGCTGTTTTCAACAGGCTATGTAACTTGAGTGCTGTTTGCGGACATCGTAATAATAAAGGGTAATGGCGAATAAACGGTATGTTAACGCTTTGAGAGGATTACCGATTTTAGGTAAACAGAACTATTTTCAGCACATTTTGTCGTCTTTATAATTCTGTATTAATGTCATAATATGTCAACATTATCTAATTGTATCGTACTATAATTTAATAAAACCGTGTGGATCTTTATTCGGCATTCGCTGTGCAAGACGCATACGTGTTAATTAATACTAATTAACACAATAGAAACGTGGTTACCTACAAGTTTAATTCACACTAGATCACTACATATTCATGAATTGCAGTCTCTCGCCGCGTTTGTCTGACATCCGTCTCTGTAGGTCATTTGCAATGCGTTTAACGCAGCGAATTCCGCATCAAGGAACCGCGCGCTTTATTATTCGCTATTACGATATACAGGGTTATTTTTAAATCATTAACAAACCTCTAGGGGCTGATTCTGGTGCTCAAATACAACAACTTTATCTATGGGACCAACATCATAATAAAACAAATATTTCACCTCTTCATAGAAACTAATGTCAGCTGTTCGGCGGCTTAGTATGGTTAAGTGTTTTTTTTTGCGATTCCGATGCTGGTCCCATAGAATAAGTTGTTGTGAATGAGCAACAGAATCAGCCCCTAGGGGGTTGTTGATGTTTTAAAAATAGCCCTGCATATTGATATGTTTTTTTCTAATAAATCTAATAAACTAAGATAAATTAAAGGGACTGGAAAAAAAAGGAAACTTTCCTATAATACAAGTAGTTTAGCAACTAGATAATGAATACACATAAATGAATACATTTTTACAATCACCCATGACAGATGACAGGATTGACAGGTTATGCTCATTCTTATCACACAAATATGCCTCTTGCGGGTTTCGAACCGGCAACCCTGGTTTTGAAATTTGGCGAACTATTCGCTATGTGCAAAGTGGGTGGTGGGGGCCGTCAAATCGATCGCAGCACGCAATGAGGCAGAAGTGTGAAAAAACTATGGATTGTCAGTGTCAAATTGCTATATTTTAATAGAATTTCATACTAACAATATTAAGTATTTTTAAGTAAAAGCTTTGCCCGTTGGCTCTAAGCTCTTCAACGTCTCTTACATGCTGTGCCAATACAATTTTTTTCCCTTTTTGCACAGTTTGAGGTTGAAAAGTTATATCATGTTGTATTGCTCCAAATCCCGTACGTATTTAAACATTCATATTGAGTTCAAGTAAGAAAATCACTTATTATAATATGCACAAACTTTTAAGATATTTTCATCTAATTTCGAAGAAAAACAATCCGAAAATCATTCTCAAACCATCCAGTTGCCATAATTTGAGAGATCTTAAGTCCACAATAATTGTGGTCACTAGGGGCGCTGTCATCGCGCACACAGCGAATAAGTCGACGTCATTCCATGATTTCTATTACTTATAAAGTTATAATAATAACATGGCCTGGTTTTATAACTCTCTCGAGAAATGTGCTAAAGATATGGCGGGAGTTAGCAATATCCATACATTGCCCTAAGTGCGGTTTTTATAACTCGGTCGACGTTGAAAATGGCGCTTTTTAATAGGATTACGAACAAAAACGTGTTTTAAAATATGAAATAAGGATAACACTATGATATAGGTTTTTTAATTAATTTAATGTTCTTTGACAGGTTCAAAGAAAATTTAATTCAATTGAAATTTTTGTTGTAATTATTTATTTATGAATAGAAGTTTTGAACGCCAAAAAAATTTTTAAAAGGGACAGCTTGAGATGGGTTTCTTGTACGAGCATAATCGTCGTATTCAGTTTCGTTCACTACTGATTTTGAATCGACGATAAATTGAAACATATTATTGTCATAGTCTTAAAGCACTTTTAAAGTAAGGACATAACAACCTTGTGTTACACGGTAACAAATAATACATTTGGGGCGTGTCCTAGCTCACCCAGACTCGACCCGATTAATAAAAGTTCATTTTCCGAATCGACCGGGTATAGAACCCGAGACCCTTTGCGTTTACGATGAATCAACACGCCACTACGCTGATTGTCAATTGAAAAGCCAATAAGGCACCTATTATAAAGCGCCAGTAATGACGTCACCCGTGACATCACGACTGGGTCCATAGGCCTGTACGAAAATATTTTGTTTTTTCGGACGTATTAACCTAATAAATGAAAATTACTATCAACGTTTTTAAAACCTTTGACAATTTGTCGTGCTTTTTACACTTCGAGATTCGATTGCTAATTTTATTATCAAAGGATTGACACAAGTGAATGGTTATTGTAATTTATTTAGATTTATACCATATTTAGCGTATTCTAAGTCTATGGTTTATACGTCTAAACCTGTGTGAACGAATGAAAAAAAATTCTTTTGGTATAGTCTGTCGTTGGCACGCTTACAATAATTGCGACGCAAAGCAATTTGAATGAATGAATGAATGAAAATTTACTTGACACAATTACAAAAGAGTATAATATTAACTTAAAAAAGGGGCTGTTTCGAGTAGGACCAAAGAGAAGCTTAGCTGCAACCTTTGATGCCTTTGACCTTCCTTTATCTATTTGTTAGTTAAAGATTTAAAAATATCCTTTTTTTTTAGGTCTGGACAATGCTGTTCTGCGTACCTGTCGGCCGCAAGGGGCGGCCGGGGGCTATGTGGGACTCCGGCGCTCAGAGTGAGAGCCGCATAGGTCTAAAAACCAGACGGTGTCCTCCAGTGCCATTATGTAAGTAGAAACTGCGAGCTATCGCCCAAGACAAGCCCTGGGCATTCGTCTGCAGTTATATAAAAATAACCCATTAGTTGAACAATAAAACCAAAAATATAATTACGCGGTTTCCAGCTTCCAAAAACAAAAAAATAAAATAAAAAAATCTTTAAATTAACCAACTTCAATAACCTTTACATAATAACGCGGTAAAACACATAAAACGTTAAATGATTTTATGTAGATATTTCGTGTCCTGACTAGTGTCTCCATTTATTTATTTATTTTAAAAATCGGGACGTCGAAATTATTTTTTATTTATTTTATTTATTTGGCATATATGACAGTTGACAATCGATGCTTAGTAATACAACGAATGGTTAGTAATTTTAGTATTTTTTTACTAGAAAGCAGCAATATTTCATTGAAGTAATAATTAAAAAGGTTCTGAACCTCTCAAAATACGTATTACTCGATGGCAATAAAGGTGTTTAACAAGCTGCCTAGCGGAATAAAGTTACTGCTTTTTAATAGATTTAAAAGCAAACTTTTTATTTGGTTGATAGGCAGGACTTTTTATCGTAGGATTCTTTTTTTGTTAATTAATTTGACCATGAATGTTTCCTATAAAAAATATGGCTACAAATATTACTAATATAATAATAATAATTGTATTTAATTGAAAATAATTGAATTTTACTGTTCGAAAGTAATGTAACATTATAGTTTAAAAAAACACACTCCCAACAACAATAGGGTTTTACTCGCACTAATTATCATTAAAGAGTTCCTCTATTCACCTTTTGGCTCCATCATCAGATCAGCTCGATGATATCAAAATATTCTATTGTCATTCGGATATCAAAAAAAAAATTTTTACTTGAAAAATGTTTCAACTGCCTCTGGTAGTATATAATAAACTAGCATTATTGTGAATGCAAAAAATAAAAAATGACATTCGGATATCGAGTACTTACAAAATATCAAATCGACACTATATTGAAGTAAGTCAAACTCGACTTTCAAGATTAGCTAAACTTGCAATAAATTGTGAGATACAAGTGAAGCTAATTTTTTTTTTCTAAAACAAGTAAAATATTAACTTCTAGCTAATGCCAAAAGGGACTACACTAACAGTCCCTTTTTATAAAAATAAATACACTACGTATCATTTTTGCTGCTTCGCACAGTCGTATTAATTTTTTTTATATCTATAAATCATAATAATTTTATGGATAACTTTTTATAAATGTTATGTTTATGGTGCACACCCAAACGAAGTCATAACTATATTCGCAAATTCTTGAATTTAAAACCAACCTTTAAGGAATGAAAGGTTTTATTTTTATTTTGTGTATTATTTTGTCTTGTTTTTATGTGTAAATGTCTGTTTTGAAAAGAAAATTTCTATCGATTTATCTTCATAACTCTTTTAAATAATAAAATAAATAAGAAATCAGCTTTAGATTTCAACGTTAGATCTTAGAGAAAATTTCGCGTAGCTTGTATTCACATATAAGTATCTTTACCAAGAAATAACCCACTTCAGAAACATGTTACGTGTATGAAAACAAACTTCATCCGCTTAAATATAAACATCACTCGTTTGACGCATTCTCAGAAACGAACTGTTTAGGTGTCTGACATTTTAATTAGGTACCTACTTTGAAGTAGAAGAACTATTTTTTTTCTATTTTTATGTACCTGAAATGTCAGTTTTTGTCCCAAATTAATACAATTATTCTTATTCTTAAGTACCGTTATCGAAATCAGACGACTTTTTTTAATGTAAATGTCCCATTTCAACGTGAGTCCGGGACGGGCGACGCCCCTTCTCTCAAGACAATAATCTCGCACATTTTCCACGAAGGCATTTCTTTGCCGTGGTTGTATTAAATTCCTTATTTCTTACCATGATTTTTTTTACACCATTATTCACGCTTATCTCAGTTTAAATAAAGTTGAAAATCGCATACGCGATTCGATGGGAGAGTAGGCAAAAACGGTGGATTTGTCAGTTTGTTTCTTGGTAATGGGATTTTTTATTGATTTTATTGGGAAGGCAAACGGCTGTTTGGGCAAATAAGCTACAGATATGTGCGAGTTGATTCTGGTTACGTCGTTTAGTAAAAGGCATTTGGTGGCAAGTGATTTAGGGATAATGTCCATAGTTGAAATTTTACCTATACTATAAATGTGTGAGTTTGTATGTTTGTTTTTAATCACGATTTAATGGCTGAACAAAATTAGCTGAAATTTGGCACACTTCTTCTTCGTCATCATCTATACGGTCACTGAAATTTGGCACACATAATATGGATATTGATCTAACTTAACACAGAATTTTTTTATCCTGCTTTAGCGTTCTCCTGTGAGATGGTTATTCATTCCTCTTTTACCTTCATTCTGAAGTCTACGCAGACGAAGACGCAAGCAGAGGCTAGTGTATAATAGATACATCTTCATCATCATCATAATTATCACACGTTCAGTCAACTGCTGGACATAGCCCATCCCAATGCACGCCACGGAACTCGTTCGTTATCTATTATTTTCCGTCGTTGCGTATATTTATCGGTCTACCTTGTCGGAGGACGCCCTACGCTGCGCTTGCCGCGCTCGGTAATCGGTTCTACGCCAAATGTGGCTTCAGCTTGTGTATCCTATGAGCTATCTAATTTTTTCAAGCATAATCTTACTCTAAATGTATTCAGATGTAAGTATAAGAATACAAAAAGAACATAAATATTATTTCGCAACGAAACAAGATAATTTCCAATTTCAATTCCGACATAACAAAGTACGTGGAGGAAGTAAATTTTTATCTTCGCACGAAGCAAACACGTGGTAATGCTTAAGGGTAGATTGCAATTTAACGTAAAGGCCAAAGGAGGCCATGAAATAAGCGGTTTAATATTAATAAATAAATAAATAATTTCCACAATCACACTCATTCCACTTCCCACTTCAACCCACTTCCAGATTGGCCAGTTGAAAGCGGCCTGCACCTTACAAATTCTATCAGCCATTTGGTAATTTTAAATATGTTTTATGAAAATTTTAAAAAATGACAAGAATACGTATTATTTACGAGGCGACCTGTATATTGGTATTCTTGGTGACTTTACTGCTCATTGTATAAAAAAAACAAGTCCGAAGTACCCGCTAACTTCATGGCCACACTAAACGATTTTTCGGTAGCTGATATTAAATCCGTTTGCTGTTCATGAGTTCGGAAAGACGTTCCGTGTCACATTAACTGGTAACAAGTATACTAACATGAAAATATACTGGAGTATGACAATTTGCGCGATGTCATCATCATGACTATGACAACAACTAAGATAGAGGAGAGATGTTATTGATATTCGAAACGAAATTGTTTCTTCTTTAACATAAACGGTTACTTTGCAACATAGTGCCAAGTCAGGGGTGAGAACCTTAATCGATCTACGTAAAGAACAAAACTTTTACTTTTTATTTTTAACTAGCTGTTTCCCGCGACTTCATACACGTGGTGTTTATTCATAAAGGATTTTCTGCGCAACATTCTTTTTTTTTCGTAAAAACCTACAAAGTATTTGAAAACTTAAAAAAAATGGATGAAATCTGTAAGTCAAGTTATGGCGTCGACAAGGAGAATAGGGATTATTTTTTATTATTATTTTTAATTATTTCCATTTGCGTTTAAAAATAGAACTCATGGAATATTTACTATTGGTCGATTAAAGTGCACCGTGTGTGCATTGCATAAGGTCCTTATTGGAGCGCGCGTCGGCGTATGCCTGTGATCTTTGATGAATAACGGCGCACGTCGAGTTTTCTATTTTTCTGAAATTTTAAAGTAATTGTTATTCCAAAAAATACGAAGATTAAAATTACAAAAGTCGTAGCTTCATATTGTTGTATAGACATAAATTTTAAAATTTGGCGCTATCTTGCAAACTGTTTGGTAATATTTATGTATGTTTTTGTCTTTGTCCAATATAAGATTCAATTTATTTAGTTCATTTCAAGGAAGAGGAGGATTTTACTACTTGAATATCGCAACATTAACTACTGGACAAACATTGAAATATATAAAAAAAAACATATCCAACTAAATTGGCTGTTCAGCCCTATGAGTTGTATGGGAAAATTAAAAATCTTTTTTTTTATTCTTGATGTTTAGAAATCCCTTTAGAATTAATATATTTTAGCAGACGAGCAGTGGAAAAAATATAACCAAACCGACTTTAAAAAACTAAAAAAAGTCGATGCAAACGAAAACATTCAAACTCTCATCGCCTGGCACCGACTCCAAAAGTAATTTATGTGTTAATTTTATTTTTAGCTTTTTAGTTTTTTGAAGATGCACGTACGCACGTAACGAGAAGAGTGATGGAAATGAGTATTGATGGGTGGAGAAGTAGGGGACGACCTAAAAAGAGATGGATGGATTGTGTGAGGAGAGATATGATTGAGAAGGGAGTGAATGACTCAATGACGAGTGACCGGATTGCATGGAAGAGAAAGACATACTGCGCCGACCCCAGATAACCTGGGAACAGGGCAGGCAAATGATGATGATGATGAGTTTTTTGAAGTTGGTTTATTTTTTTTATTAAATTTAGTTATTTTATATATTTTTAGTGATACAATCTCAACAAAACGAATCATAAAAGTGCAAACAAAAGTTGACTTTTGAACACCGATTGCATCCCCTGTTTTTCCGACCTAAGAGATATTTTTTGTCAAAAATTTTAAATGAAGTATATTTTAAGTATTTAAGTATTCAATAAAAAATAAAAAAAATCGGACAAAAATATAGATACAAAAATCAGTTGCCATGGAATGGAGGTCATGCAATGTTTGATGATATCTTTGTAGATCCTATCATCAGAACTTGACCAAATTTAATTTATACGGGACCATTCCGAAAGTATTCCCTTTCGAACAAAAAAAATATTATTGAAATCGGTTAACGTGGTGACAAAGGATCGCTGAAACTACATAAAAAAAAAATGAAGATTTCGACGAATATAGAACCTCCTTTTTTGAAGTCAGTAAAAAGAATAAAATAGGGTCATACAAAAACGCAACTGTACATTAGAAAGATAAAAATCTACTAACATTAATGAATAAGAAAGTAATTCATTTTGATTACCAAAGTTAAGTAAACATAATTCTAAAATTGAGTTAAAGTTCACGTAGCGTGAAATTATTTTGAATGCTACGATGAAACATTTTGATGGGAAAATTACATATCTTGGGGTTTCTACCGAAGTAATGGGAATACAAGCCATTAGATAGATATATTACCTGTGGCTTTTAATATAATAAACTAATTAAATATATTCGGGTGTTCCCACTGATACGTAAACTAAAATGTTATCTTCCAATTTCAGTTTATTCCAATCTTTGTACCATATTTGTCTTTGACTGGTAGGGAATGCTTTGTCTCTAATTTTAGGGTTCCGTAGTCAAAATGGAAGTCTTTTTGTCTATCTGTCTGTCCGCGGCTTAGCTCAAAGGCGGTGTGTCGGCCTGTCGGTGGTTCCGGGTTTCTTCGACCGATTCTTTGCTTCCTAAAGCCTCGGGGTCCGTTGATTTGGGACTTTCTGGTGGTCCGTTAAACCGCTGCGATACTCGCTGCACCTCCCAGCGTCGGAGATCCCCGCCGAAAATCAGCGTCGTGATAAGTCTGTGACTGTCACGACAAATGCTGAGCGGGAACCTTTTTCACACCGGATATCCTTCATTGTTTTATTGTTATGTATTTTTTATTCGTGTGTGTCAAATAAATGTTTTCTAATCTATTCTATTCTACTTTTAGTACTAAAAAGCCGTATTTTCGCAAGTATAAATTTATCACGCAGACAATGGAAAAAAAAACTGTTTTTTTATTACCTATATTTTTTTTACTGTGCAATACTTAGGTGTAAAAATAGTGGAGGGTAGCGTGTCATAACTGTTCTGTGAAAAAAATCCGTGGAGTTCCGGCGTAGTGGTTCGCGCCGGACTACCAAGCCAGGCGATTTATCCTATTATACTATTCTGTGGCCAGCGGTTGCAGGTTCGAATCCTGCTAGGATCGAATGTTAGTTTCAAGAGCACGAGCATTTGGTTACAAGACGTGTATTTAAGAACTTATGTCAATACGTTATCTAGTTGCCATAATACAACCTTAATATAATGAATATCAAGTGTGGTACAACCTTTACTTGGTTTGGAGCAAGTTTTTTTAAAATATTAGACAAAATCACACATTGCTCTGATTCTATGATAAATAGCTTAAGCACTTGTATGACAGAAATCAGAAACAACGACGGTACCACAACATCCAGACCCGAGACAATAAAGAAAAGTAGTTTTACTACATTGACCGACCGGGAATCGAACTCGGGACCTCAGAGATAGCGACATATTAGTGTGATGGTCAGAATGTATTTATTGAAGGTCTTTAATAATCTTATATTACATGTAAAAAAACAGCCAAACAAAATTTTTTTATTTGTCATTTATTTTGTATATTTTTTTATTATTTTGCATGTAGAACGTAACCTATCACGTAGAACTGACGGCCGATGGGGCAGAAAGCTTCTAGAATGGAGGCCACGTACTGGCAAGCGCAGCGTACGACGTTCACCCACAACTTTTGTCATAGGTATTCTGAAAAAGAATTCTACAGAATTTCAGTAACTTCATAGCTACATCACAATTTTAAACTACGGCTATATCAACGGTTTAATTAACTATAAAATTATCCTGAGAATGAAGCTGAATTTTATGGGTTAATAAAACTTAGGGATTTACAATCCACCTTTCCACAAGTTAAGTGTTGGACAATTATAAAGTTGGATAAGTTAGGGTGATCTTGGCTCCTACATTAACTTAGTAAATTATATGACAGTCGTAAGCTACTAACAAATGAATTTCAAAATTTAAGCGTAATGTTTTAAACATAAAATTCATTAAAAATTGAATAATTAATAAACTTTACTCCGTATTTTTTAAATTTAGTGTTATTCTACAATTTAAAACCCTGTATTTAACTGAAGAAATCTTTTTAGGTATGAACAAACTACGAGTATTTGAAAATAAAGAAAGGCAATATCGCACTGGATAGGGGCAGGCTGGTAAGACGGGTGAACGAGTGGAAGCTGTCGCTTGAGAGCGGTGGTCTGAAACTCAATGTGGCGAAGACCGAGTACCTGGCCTGTAACTCTACAGATCCAACGTCCGTCCGCATAGGCGGAGACAAGGTCGAGCGCACGGACACGGAAATGAATATGCTGCGGTAGATGTGCGGAGTCACGCGTGAGGAACTCGCGCATCCGTGGTAGCCTTCGTATCCGTGATATTGCAGACAAACTGCAGGAGAGTCACCTATGCTGGTACGACCATGTTTTGTAGAAACCGGCAAGCTACGTAGGAAACAAATGTCTGGCTATGCCGCCACCGCCAGGTCCTGGCAAAAGGGGTAGACCCAAGAAATGCTGGCTTGAGGTTGTGAGGGCTGACATGCGTACCAATGATCTCACAACTAGAGACGCTCAAGACCGCGCGAAGTGGAGGAGTAAATCAAGAAAAGCGGACCTTGGGCTCCAAAGCAATGGCTGTGGACGCAACCGCGGGATTGACCGTATAGATAAAGAAGAAGAAGAAGAAATAGATATAAGTATTACATTTAATTAGTAGGTATAGATTTTTAGATAGTTTCTTCATTTTTCAACGATACATTAAAACACGTTTTTGCAAACAATCGTCTAATAACATTTTAAATCGTTACTCAAATAAGTAATAAGTTGGATCGTGTAATGTTTCTGAGAAACGATCCTTTTACGAAGATCGTAAATTTTTTACGACTGTTTCAATACTGATTATTGCTTTAATTCGTCCCTGAAGCGATTTCAAAGTTGATAATTTGTGAATGAAAATTCGTTTGGTCTGTAATTTTAAAACTTTTTCTTTTATTTGATTATTCGGCTTCTGTTGCTGCTGGAGTGAAATAAGGTGAAGTTCAATTTAACTGCTTTATGGAGTCGAAGTAAACCAGAACCCTTGAACATACTTCTAAATTCATAATTAAAATCGAATCCTTATCGCCCACCATGGGCAGGTCACCCAATCGGTGGACTGACAACTGACAACCTAATCCGGTCTGCTGGAACCGCTTGATGGAAGAGCCCAAAGACGCTCGCTGGTACGTGTTAGTGGGGCAGCCACAAGGCTTATCATGATCATCATATTCAGCCCACGTCAGTTTACTGCTGGACAAAGGCCTCTCCCAATGCACGCCATTGAGCCCGATCTTCGGGTATTCTTTTCCATCCGCTGCCAGCAGTTTTGCGTAGATTATCGCTCCACCTTTTCTGAGGGAGCCCTACGCTGCGTTTGCCAAGTCGCGGTCTCCACTCAAAAACGCGTCTACCTCATCGGTTATCGGTTCTACGGCAAATGTGACTAGCCCATTACCACTACCACTTTAGTCTGCTTATTATTTGAGCTATATCGATTTCTTCATTTTTCTCCGAAAACCTCACTTCTACTTTTATCCTTCAGAGAAATCCTATTTGAAAGTTGTTTTTACCTAACTGCAATGTTTGTCTGAGATGAACATACTCTAAAACAACTTTAACTTCGAAAACATCATTCAAAAGGTATCTTAAGTAATTGAGTTTGGTATGGAAATTAATTTTTATTATGTACGTACACACGTTAACTCATAATACCTTTTCAGCTTTCATCATTATCATCATCATTTTAACAATAGGACGTTCACGGCTGAACACAGGCCATTGTATTCCAGATTAGCCGGTTGGAAGCGGCCTGCATCCAGCGTCTTCCGACCCTTACCAGGTCGTTTGACCACCTTGCGAGTGGATGTCCTACGCTGTGCTTGTCGGTGCGCGGCCTCCATTCTAGAACCTTTCTACCCCATCGGCCGTCAGTTCTACGTGCTATGTGCCCCGCCGGGCTTTATAGAGTTATATTCTAACATCCTGTATGTTTTGGTACGAAAGAACATTATAGGTACTGTTCTTTACGGTAATAAATTAGGGTGTTACAAGTAACACGCAAGTGATGTCGAGTGCATAGCTAGTTAAGTTATAGTATCCCCATTCTCCGTGTTAATATCCAGAACGCAATTACGTAGCAGTCAACAGCACGAGACAGGTAAAGTCCAGAACGTCCGAGCGAAATTAGACACAGTGCGAGTGACCGCAGCGCAAATTACGATCTCAGAATATCCTGTTTACGTTACGTCGCAGTCAAATTGTTGCATCGGCCCTTCTATTGTATAGCTACGGTCTATTATTAAATTAAGTTAAGCTTTTGCTGACAGTGGATGGATAAGAAAGCAGGAGATCGTTCTTTTTGGTGCTCTTGGGAGGCTTACGTCCAGCCGTGGACTTAGGGCTACCAGCCCCCCTAGCATGACCACCAAAACACGATATGATATGATATGATATAGCAATATATCGATACCAACTGTAAAAATATGATAGATATAGCCGCCATATTGAATTTTTATCGAAATAGCTATCATAATATAATATATGACGTCACCGGCACGGCGATTCAACATGGCGGCTATATCTATCATATTTTTACAGTTTGTATCCATTTATTGCTATATCATATCATAACATATCGTGTCTTAGTGCTCATGCTAGGGAGGCAGATAAAGAAATCGAAAATCCCGATATTTCGTTACCATTTGACAACGTACTTAACAATTGTATAATGTCGCAATATTATTGTCTTTATACCCCCCTCCTACGAACCGCCCTTCGCCCCAAAATATGTTTTGATTTTTATTGTGCAATAATTACTATTTCTCTAATGGTTGTCCTCTATCTGAAGGTTGCCTGGAAGAGATCGCTATTAGCGATAAGACCGCCTAAATTGTACATCTTTCTGTAAAAATCATGTGTAATTTACTTGTATGGTGTGCAATAAAGACTATCTATCTATCTATTACCAATTCCAAATGAAGACTATTTTTAGTTTGTTTAACTTTTTATTAGAGATATTTAAAATGTAAGCTATTTGAAAATCTAAAATTCCTGAGATTTTATGAGATTTGTAAAATCCGGCTGCAGTCCTGAGAAAAATCCAAAAATTCTGAAATCTCAGGACAAATCCTGAGATACGGTAACCCTGATAATGATGATGATGACGTGATGATGGTAAAGGTATTACTTACCTATACATAAATAAAAATAAATAATCAATATCAATATGTATTTATTTTATGTAGGTATTATATTATACCATATTCATTATTTATATATTTATATACATAGTATGTATGTATTTAGTTAGTCTGTGTTTGTGTTGCTAGATTTTGTCTAGCACTAATACTATTTTGTTGCACCGCCTGTACTATCTTTGTTTGGCCCCATGGTTGAACGGTAAAGAACGCTTTTGGCATTAAGTCCGCCATTTGTACCACTTATTTTTGTGCCTGTGCAATAAAGTATAAATAAATAAATAAAATAAATATTGGACAACATCACAAACATTGCTCTAATCCTATGGTAAGATGCTAAAGTTGTCGTCATTTTCTTGGGTCTGGGTGTCGTGGTACCGTCGTTGTTTCTTATTTCTAAAACACAAGTGCTCTAGTTACTTACTCGTATTTTAGAATCAGAGCAATCAATGTATGTTGTCCAATACTATTTATTCATTATAATTTATAACCAATGGGGAATTATGCATGAAAAAATAATATTGTTTGTATAGTACAATAACAAATTTATAGGAAAATATATGAAATTATAGTACTAATAGTGAAAACAAAATTTATTTTAGGTAAAAAATAACCGTAATACAGTAATAAGAAATTAAGGTATACCTATCTCTTTCTAAAACAACTTTTACTATGAAAAATGTATGGCGGACGTGTAATGTGACGTCACGGTACATATCGGATCTCTCTGTCTAACACGCGACTTTAATAGGCTGTAAGTCAGGTATTTATTAATATTTTTCTATAATTCTTAGTTTTATTAATTATAATTAAGTACTATTTATTTTAAGACAAATAAAAAAACATGCATATTACCCATTATTTACGCCTTGAATTAAATAACTTTGATTTTAGGGACTATCCATGTCCATAGTATTTTAGTGTTTTCCACAAAAGATAAATAGTCTTAGGAAACAAACTGCATGCTGGAGCAATAGTTTAGCCCCAACATACTGTATATGCAAGTCGTTAACAACATGCTGATAATTTAGTGCGGATACTACAATCACCTATCTGCTTGATTCTCGCCATTTGAACGCGTTCAGCTAAATCTTGATCGAGTGCTACGAAGATTAGGGTGTTATCACACCGTTGTGTTAATAATTTATCAAGTACGATCACCCAGTCACCCTACATGTTCGCCATACGTGACACACTAACGCCATCCATTAGAACTACTCTATACTGTGTCGTGAACAATAAAACACGTTGCTTTTTATTATGCCAAGCGTTGAGACTGAGGGCATAAAGTTTTAAAATAATGTAAATAAGTGTCTATTTACATAACATTATCCTCGATTTAAATGTTATATGAAATATCATAACTTGTTTTTAGTTGTGGCTTTGTCGTAGTCATAATTTTAACGTCCTTTTGCTCCCGACGACAGCCGACAGCTAACTATGTCACTTCGGTCTAAAGAAAACCACAAAATACCACGGTAGTGGTAACCATGGTGGTAACAGTGTGACGTGCTCTGTAACGGGTGGTCTCTGATAATCCGGTGACTAGGCAAATCTTAAAAATAATAATGATAAAGCTTTCAATTATCGCATACTTCATATGAATTAGCGTATATTATACCACAGAATATCTATTTCTACACCTTCTCCTCCATATTATGTATCCTAATACATCCATAACTAGTTTAGCAAAAACAGAACTAATCCAGACTCAGTCCATTTCCAAGTCCTACCCATTTCCGTTTCAATCTTGCTCTATTAAATATTCCCTTGCAATCCGTTACGTTGCGGTGTGAGCGTCGGCCCGAAGGCTTTGTTTAGCAATTCCAATTCGGATTGCGAGTGCAGTAATTGTGTTATACTTTACGTGACCACACGTCATGTTTGTAGCGGGATTGTCTAGTATAACACGTTAAGACGACCGTATTATAGTGTTTACTTGTATCGATAGTAAAGGCATTTTTTTATAGATAAGCTATCGACAGTTTCTACTGTCGATAAGATATACAATTTCAGAAGTATACCGTTATGAATGTGGGTACAATTTATTTCTGTATGACGTCATAGCTTTATATTTAGGTAACAGAAATATAAGTAACCCATATTTATTCAAATTTATTTATAATTTATAAGATAATATATAAGAAATAAATATACAGCTTAAAAATAATTATCAGACAAATAATATATATTTACAAAATGTACATAAAACATTTATTTCTGTATGACGTCTGAATTTATATTTTAGTAACCCCAAATTTCAGTAAAGATATTATTGATACCCTTATTTAATGAAGTAACTGATACGAAATTTGGTTGATAATGGCTGCATTTTCTTGCCGCGCTCTTCTCTCGTTTTCCTCTAGTTATAGAAATCACAAACAACGACGGTACCACACCGACACGGACGGTAGACTGAGTTGGCGACACCAGCCTGCCTAGCATGAGCACTAAAACATGATATGATATGATATGGATATACAAACACCAACTGTAAGAATATTATAGATACACCCACCTTAAGGAATCGCTGTGCCGGTGACATCACATATTATAATCACTGTTTCGATAAAAAAATAAAATGGCGGCTATACCTATTATATTTTTACAATTGCTATCGATATTTCGCTATATCATATCATACCATATCGTGTTTTTGTGCTCATGCTAGGCAGGCAAGTCTAGCGTTCTAGCTCCTCGGCTACGCAGGTCATCTTTTACTGTACGATCAAAATAAAACAAACTTTGTGCCTGTCACCTTATTCTCTTATTCCCCCAAAATGAAGGTTAAATTAGTTATCTTATAAAATATAATAGAATAATGATAATAAGAATAAATAAAATATTTAAACTAAGACTTTTTTGATTTTTACTGTGATTGTCTTATGTGTCTTGCTGGTGTACCTTTTAAAATAAGACCTTATAGTATTGTAATATCAATGGTGACCTTTATTTTGATAGACTTAAGGTTGGAGTACCTAAGCAGGTTTAATAGACAGTGTTGCCATAGCCGAATATGGATTTTAAAAGGTTTATTAATTAACTTTTATTAATTCACTATTTCATCAGAAAACCATGTTCTAGCCTGGGTGTGCTGTGAGACGCCAATGGCAAAATTAATTACATAAGGCACTTAGCAACACAAAGATGTTTCAAAACACGATACACACACAATGTCACACAAGGATTCCTTGCTTCAAGGCCTTGATAATTGACTATTTTTTATTATCTAATATGGCTGATTTTGAATATCAACCATCGATGGTCAAACTATCGATAGTTTCGCAGCACTATCGCATACATCTTAACGAGAAAACCACCATTTTGTTAGAGATAACACGACAGACGCGTGCGAAATTGTTTAGTCGCTTACAAGAGGCGATAATAGAAAAGGAAAAACAGTTATTTGTTAAGATTTTGTAAATGGATGATGTATCTCGTACACGAAATAATACTTTATAAATATATTTTTATGTTTGGTATACCATAGTACTAAGTACCTACATAATTAAGATTTTCGTGATTTTACCAAAACTTGCGGTCTTGAAGACATTCTATTTTGACGACCATTTGGCACAGTTTTATAATTCGCCTGAAGTGCAAGGGTCCCCGAGTTACGTTCCCGATTAGAAAGCGATTGTTTTTAACAAAACGTAATTTTACGTAACTACTTCAAATCATTCAAAATTGATTTTATTTTTAGTGACTCTTAATGCCAGTAAATGGAACTAGATGCGTGGCTTCCAACCGGTGACCTCTGTTAGCCGAGAGGCGAGAATACCAAACTTGGTGTCGCTATCTCTGAGGTACCGGGTACAATTCCCGGTTGGTCAATGTAGAAAAATAATTTCTATATTGTCACAGGTCTGGGTGTTGTGGTACCTACCGTCGTTGTTTCTGATCTCTATAACACATGTGCTTAAGATACTTATCATAGGATCTGAGCAATGTATGTGAAGCTACCTCCATCTAGCAAGATGGAGGTAGCTTCCAACCGGCCAACCTGGAAGTCATTGGTGGAGGTCTATGTTCAGCAGTGGACGTCCTATGTTTGAAATGATGATGATGAAATAGAGTTTCCTATCATAGATTCATTTAACTTGTCAACACAGAAGCGGTGTCTTCATAAGACTGAGTACCAATGCCGTTTCCAATGTGTCTCAGTTTCGCTATGCTAACGAATTTCTTAATATTTTTTATTCAAACGAACAAGACAGTAACATGATATTAATATAACGACGAAATAAGGGATGTACAATAAGACACTTCTTAAAACTACCTAATCAGCTGCTCATATACAACATCTTTTACTATGAGCAGAGAATATAATAATAATACTACGTGAACATCTAAATCGCGAAAATCTAATCGTAAATAATCTTAAGCTTATAATATGAACATCTAACATAGATTACCACGTGCAAATATGGATCTATAATGTCAAATAAAATTGATTAGTAAAAGAACGTTTTTAAAACAAGCTTTTATTTAAATGCGTTGAAAAGAATAAAAAACGTTCTCAGCAAGTCCTTTCATTTAATACCCATAAAGGAAAGCATAAAAAACGTAGTCAGCCATCTTTAGAAGTCCGCCATATTGGATTTCGAGTGACGACACAAAGCTAACCACGCATTGTCATCCAAACCAAACGTGTATACAAAATTTTAGTCAAGTCAATCAGTTTAAGATATCTGCTTCAAAATTGAAGTTGCAGATTCCACCCCAACAAACATAGTTACATTTATACATTGCAAGCTAAATAAAAGCTTTAAAAAAATTTAAAATGTCGTAAATTTGCAAAACATAAGCGCATGTAACTCGCAAAAAAACTTCATTTATTTGATTTTGATTTTAGTTTTAATTCATATCAGAAATTCTGTCACAAGGAAATTAGTCGCCAAAATTAAATAGGCTCTGATAATTTAAAGTAACTGACAAACCCTTTTGTGCTTAAACTCAAATTGCAGTATCTAAAATTCATTCCTAATTTATGGTCACAATAACACTCCCTAACAGAGTAACCTAGACAATCAACAACTGCCTAGTGACTTTTGGTCCTTGAAATATATTTTTATCAACCACTAAAAATTCGACAAGTTAGTCTTGTTGTGTAGTTAACAACATAAATAGTTTGGAGATGGGATTTCACTTCTTGTTTGACGCTTGTGTTAGCATAGGCTTATCAAATACTATATTTATGCTATATGCCCGGTGTTTCGATCGAATCTAAAATAAATCGATGCAGGCCGCTTCCAACCGGCCAATCTGGAAGTCATTGAGGAAGGCCTATGTTTAGTAGCCCTATGGCTGAAAAAATGATGATCACCTTGTAGCGACATCTATCTCGCCACACGAACTAAGACTGACGTATCCTAAATCGCGATATTAAAGTTATCAGAGCAATTAAAAATATATACGAGAACCCGACAACAACAGTCGGGCAGTAGCCCACCAGACACAACACCCGTCTGGTCGGAGGATCCTCCCTTTTCAATTGTGTATGAGGAACTTTACACCCTGTTTCCTCCTCAGATCCCCCAAAACCTATAACGCAGTTTGTCGCGGCGATAACGCTGGTTGCGGCGAAGCCGTTGCGATATCGCGGCGTCGAATTGGGACGTATAGAAAAGTTTAATTTAGACCTATTTGCAGAAATCATCATCATCATTTCAGCCATAGAACGTCCAATGCTGAACACCCCAATTACCTATCATCGCGGTGGATTGCCAAAACTCGCCACGCTTGGAAGGCGGGTTGGCGAGCACAGTTTTTTATAAGATTTCGCACGAAGACGCTGCTACCTATGTCATACTACAGGAATTAGTCGCCTCTTACGACACGCCTCCTGTTGGCGGTGGGGAAGTGTATTCTTTACGGCCGTCCCCACACGGTATTTGCAGTGCTCTCATTTCCTAGACAAGAGATTATGCCAAAAGCAAAAATAATTATCTTTAAAGATATACCGCCAATTTTATACCTAGTACTTCTAAGCGAGACAATACAGGGCTAACACGCCCCTAAACCTCGAGCCATCATCCGGACAATTTTGAACAGAGCTGGGCGTGCCGACATATTACGAGCGACGTAATAAAATAACACTAGAGCCACATAAATTGCACTCTGTTACAGTCGGTGTCCCTTTTGATGACCCTGGTAGGGTTGGCACACAGCAGTAATAAGAGTAGCCATTTTTAAGGGCTTATTTCATAAGTTCAATGAAAATCTAGTTATTGCTTATGAAAGCATCATGGTCATGATGACACTTTTAACAATACTGGAGAGAAAATGGTGGCGACTTAGGTTCTGGCTCAATGGCTGCTGTGCTTTAGTAGTGGTTACCAAAGTTAAGCCACCTAAGCCGCGGTTGTGATTGAATGGGTGATCACTCCAATCATATTTAGTGACATTTATCACAAGCATATCCATGCTTTAGAAGGGACGTTATAATTTGGTCCCGGCTAATATCGCTTGATACTAGTCGTGAAGTCTAGTCAAAGGCCTTAGGGCGGCTTAATAACATCTGACAGTAAGGTTAAGGTAACTACTGGCCTTATAACACCCCTCCACCAATCCGCACTGGGCCCGCGTGGTAGAGTATGGGAAAAATCGAATCAAAAATGAGAAGATCCGTAAACGAACAAAAGTAGTTGACATAGCCCGACGGATTAGCAACTAAAAAAGCGAAGCACATTGCACGTAGAACTTACGGCCGATGAAGTAGAATGATTTTAGAATGGAGGCCACGTACCGGCAAGCGCAGCATAGGACGTTTACCCATAAGGTGGACAGTCGACCTGGTAAAGGTTGCTGGTTGCAGGCAGCTCTAACCAGCCAATCTGGAAGTCATTGGCGGAGGCCAATATTTAGCAGTGGTCGTCCTATGGCTGAAATAATGGTCATCATCATCATCATAATCAGCCGACGTTAGTCCACAGCTGGACAAAGGCCTCTCGCAACGCACGCAACTGAGCCCGATCCTCGAAATCTTTATATCTGCTGCCAAAAGTTTTCGTTATAAAATAGTTTTTTAATTAAAAGATAAAACTAATAAAAAATTGGCAACCCTAAATCTAAAGGCACTTTTGACCAGAAACGGCACCGTCTAATACAAAGTTAACCCCTCACACGCTCGATATGACTTTCGCTTTTATCGAACTCTAATACAGATTATGTTGAGGGTTGAAAATAATTTGGCTCGGTTGGAAAGACCGTAACGGGTTACAAAATGGCGTATTCCGGCAGAATTATGGCGAGTATTAATATAAGGATCTGAAGTTTGATAGCGGTATAAGACAGCCCATTTTAAGCTAAAGAGGGCTCACTTTATTGAATATCAGAAGTTTGTGTTGTTTATAATTATAGAATGAATATAGAATATTTATTTTTGTTTAATTAATTAAATAAGAATATAATAAACACTTAGGCATTTTGTATTTTTAAAATGAGGAGGTTCTCAATTTGATTGTATGTTTTTTTTGTATGTATACAGTACATTACGCTATTACTCTGCCAATTATGAATCGATTTTGATGATTTTTTTTTTGTTTGGTAAATCATACTTCAGAGGTGGTCCCATATAAATTTTATCAAAATTAATTTATCGTTTTTTTAGAAACTAACAAAATATATACTTAGATATTGTTTTGATTCGTGGTTCTTGTTTCTATGCCCAATATCTTCGACAAATGTGAACCGATTTTAATGGTTCTTTTTTTTTATTAGAAAGCTTAAACTTCAAAGATACTATAGTAAACATTTTAGAAAAAAAATCACGCCTAAGGGTACTTTTCCTTTCCCTTTAAAATAGGGGACTTTCCCTTTGCGTGCATCGCGCCACTACACCAATTGGATCAATTACATTTAAAAAGAAAAATCTAGACATTGCAATTTTAAACTAAACTTGATAAATTCAACTTTATGGTTTTTCTAGTGGTGCCGCCATTTTGTTTATGTTATAGTTATTATAAACAAAATGGCGGCACCATTAGGACAATCATAAAGTAGAGTTTAAAACAATTAAAACCCTTTCCTTTCATTTCTTAATCCGGCCCCGTAGCTTCCACGAATCCTTCTAATCCTACAAAATGCTCACTGTCGTAACACTTAATACAAGTGGTATAATCAGCCACAAAAACTAATTTGCATTCCAGATTGAAGTCATCCGAAGTTCGCACCTTTAACAAAAAAAGGTAATACAATAGCATATTTTAGGAGGACGAAACGTAGACACATTATAATATCTTTTTATAGCATCGTAAAAGTACGACGAGGCGTTTTCACCTTGCTCATTAGGGTGGGGCAAGATCATAAGAGAAAGCGATTTTATTGGCCGCGACCCTGTCTAAGGATATTTTAGATTTTTCACACGTCTAAATCTTGCACACGAGAATCTAACTTTATGTTACAATTTGTTTAGCCTGATCATCTAAGGGAATATACAGTATGTTAAGTAACGCAGGCGTTCCTGTTAACCGGTAATACTATAGCCTCCATACATACTAAAAAAAAACATTTAAAATAAATATATTTTTAATTTGAAAATTTTAATATAAAATAATGAGCCTCTGACCCATTTCTCACCGTGCGAGCAAGATAAAAAAGCGACGTTGCCAGTTTGCGCATTGTAATTACGCTAGTTACTATTCCGCGTTACAATTTTTGTTTTAACAGGCTTTTTGATTTTTTATGACTTATGGCTGAAATGATGATGATGACACCACTATTCGAATTGAGATATCAAACAACTATTGAAAAAAAATGCCTTTTTTCCAACCTCTTCTCATCATACATCGCTTGCAGAGCTGACACAGTGGGTAAAAAAGGTTCTAGAATGACGATCACAAACTAGAACACAGCGTAATACCTCCACCAAGTAGACTGACGACCAAGTTAAGGTTGTGCGAAGTCACTGGATGAAAACGGTCTCTGTGGAGTCGTATTTGGAGAGGCCTATGCCTAGCTGTGGACTTCCAAAGACTGATGATGATGATGGTAACGATCCGCTATAGCGCAACCCTTGAGCCGAAGGTCGACTTTATTTTTGCGCTTTTGCATTAAAATTTCATAAAGCCGACTGTATTTAATTCGTATTTATCTGTACATCATCGTAAAACTTTATGGCTCGAAGGCAGAAGTTCAATTATACGTTTGCAAACTTGTAATGGAAACAATCCTGTTGTTGAAAAGAATTGAATTTCCCGCTAAAATGGAAAGAGGGAGTGAAAATGTATAGTAAATGCACGGTTCGCGGAACTTACCAATGGAAAATTTGGAATAAAAAATAATGTACTCACTCTTAATCAAAATCACTATTACACGTCCCAATATATTTTTTTTGCCCCACAACTGCTTCGGGACAATTTGTGGGCTAGTGCCGAAGCAGCGAAAGAAACTCGGTCACTGTTGTAAGCCTCTTTTAAAATTAATATTTTTAAAAGTTTTGGTGCGAGCTAAGCAGTTTTAAATCCATACAATTTTATTATTTATATAATCACTAACGGTGTAATAACCCTTTTTCATTAAAATCATCTTAATGTGTAATTTAAGTTCAAATACTGGCAGTTGAGCAAGGGATTGTGGTAATTGATTGAAAATGCGAATACATTTTCCCATGAATGAACTTCCTACCTTGTGCAATCTGAAATTTGGAACGAGAAGTTTATCTTTATGCGTATTGTAATGTATGTCATTTTTCTTGGAAAATAAGATGATGCAGATTTTTTCTCAATTACATCGTCGTAACTAATATTATAACGTTTATTCTGATACCAAGATAATAAGGTTTTTTTATAATGGACTCATCCCGCTCTTATACCAGAGCAGTGATTCTGCCAATGTCGAGTGTATTCTTGATAGTTAAACTTGACATAGTAAATAACGGGTGTTTAATTTTAATTGCTTTTCTTGGATTCAATGGGGGCTACTCTTCCCGTAGAAGCAGGTTTCAGGACGCTATCGGGTATAAAGCAAGTTGTCTTGAGACAAGTCACTTGACACTCGATGCGGCGTTGAATACAATGAATTATATCAATAATTTCCTGATCTTCATCACTTCACCAAACATTAGAACACAAACTACACCAAACTTGCACTCTAAAGCTCTTGATAAATAAAAACCATTAAAACAGATCGACGGTGCTTTTCGTTCGACTAACCCACCGAATCAATAATAAGGTTAGTAATTCAAGTTGTTCTTAGGTACATACTTACTCTTTTCACAAAAGTTACGTTTAGGTAAATAGAAATAAAAGCGTGTTTTATATATTTTTTACCCGACTGCCAAGGAAGGGTTATGTTTGTAACTAAATGTTATATTATTTTACTATTTAACAATCTTCCGAACAGACTCAATTTATTTACATGTTATGCTTTGACCAAACTTGTAATCAGGGCCATCTTTATCCTATTGGGGGCCCTGGGCATATAGGATAATGCGGCCCCTATGACTTTGACAGAGGATACTATTGAAGCTGGAACTAGGGGGCCCCATAGATCGCGGGGCCCTGGCCAAATTCCCAGAGTGCCCAGTGGAAAAGACGGCCCTGCTTGTAATAAACGTCCCGATTCTTTTCACAACAGTTAAAAAAACAAGTATTTTTGAAGTAATCGTCCTAAATGACTTTATTATAAAAACACATCGAATGAAAATAAATTAATTAGTTAACTGTGTGTATTTTTTCGGTGATAAATGGCATGTCCTAGTTAAGGAGGAAAAAGTAGCGTGACACGCAGGAAGATAAAAATATTAGAGCGAGAGAAGGTAGCGGCACATCCACTAATATAAGATCCTATTTTTATACATTATTTTTGAGACCCGATTGGCGTAGTAGCATGCATTCAAGATCGATTCTCGGCTCATGTAAATTCAGGTTTTTTTTTATTGGCTTGAGTCAGGTGCTGGGGCTGGGAGACGTTCTTGACAAAATTAATTATAGCAATTAATTTTTTGCTTTACCATGATACCATGACAATTGGTGTCTTATCTGACGCATATTTATCTATATTTTAACAAACTTTTACAAGGCTTTTACTTTTTACTCACTTTTTTATTTACAGCTACTCTTAATTATCTAACTTTGTAATTAAACCTAGGAAATGTAAAAAGCAAAATAATTTATGAATTCATGTTTTAAAATTTGAGCCCTGGAATTTATTATTTATTACGGGTTTATTTATATTTTAATATTTTTTTGGCAGTTTTTTTTTTCAGGAATAGAAATTCGGATGAGTTCTTTTCAGTTAAAAGCTCAAAAGCGAATGCAATTTTTTTACAGATACAGGAGACCTATTATTTCTCTTCGAGTGGATGGTCCACTAACGTCGTGGCCTCGAGATGGCTTAGAAAATACGTTTTCATGTGGCCTTCTTGGTGCCTATGCATGAGATATTACGAAACAATACTGTACAACCTGAAAGGAAAAAAATACACGTACTCTTAAGTAAGTACAATTATCTTAACCGAGATTTAAATTTGTAGCAATTTTTTTATATTTTAATTTAAAAAAATTACTATTTTCCCTACACTGATGTCAGCGGTTTAGTGTGGGAATGTGATTTTGTTTTGAGATTTCGATTGTGATTACATATAAAAAAATATGTGTTGCAAGTGAGCCGCAAATTTTAGCTCTGTTAGTGTTGTTATATAGTAACAATTACAAACATTTCTCAATACAAAGCATATGAATATTCCTTTACACAACAAAACTTATTCAATCAACACGACACACGACATACATGCACTCTTCACTTGCCGACCAGTGTACAGTGAAAATACATACAGTAGACTCTACAAAGTAATAACGGCTAAAGAAAAAATAAACGATCTTTATTTTTATTAATGAAGTTTTTTTTTGTAGTTTTGGTTTTTTTACACAAAAGGAAAAGATAGATCTCTTCAGAATCATTTCGTTGTCCGTCTGTCAGGAACTTACGGACCAAACGGACTCGCACTTGACCGGTGTAGTTTAAAATTACTGATTATCGAAGATAGATACTCCACATACTCTTAAGAACAGTTAAAAATACATTTTTTACTGCTCTTAAGAGTATGTGCTCGATGGGTTAGGTCGTAATAAAATAGTCATTTACATATACATATAAATGTATACATTCATTTTCAGTACATAGGCCCTCTTCTGGGCACTTAACAAGTCCCGTTCGGGACTACATATCGGCTGGAAATAAGAAATACAACTCAGTCACCTTTGTCAACTTTTTTTTTACAGAAAATACAGTTACAAGACATGTAGCAAGTGCGACTGCGAGTTAGGCAGGTTCTAAGGTTCTGCACTATTCTCGTTTAGATCATCGTATAGGTGAACTACCTGTCAAGAACCTGACAAGAGTCTGTGGTAGTTTATTGAAAATTTATTTTAATTTTTTCAAGAATGTATTACCTACCAACTTTTTGTAGTCTCGAGCTCGGAACGGGAAGTTTATTTTCATTTCGAGTTCATTTCTCTGACCTTATCTACTGCATGTGCGTTCATTATGTCAAATAGCACCGGATATTAAGCAGCGGCTGACGTATTGAGTGTATGACAAAAGTTCCTCAGCTCGCTTCAATGATTTAGCTGTATTCCTAGAGATAAGAGAGTTCAGTTGTGCAAGAACAACATGTCAATGTCGCGCGATACGCTTGAATGGATTTGGGTGAATCTTGGAAAATGATACCATTTATCCCAGTGGTAGAAGTATATTCCTCAAAGAAATTATATAGTTTCGAAGGCAACGCGAAAATCATTGGGCCGTAGGACGTCCACTGCTGAACATAGGCCTCCCCTAGTGACTTCTAGATTGGCCGGTTGGAAGCTGCCTGCCTCCAGTGGCTTCCTGCAACCTTACCAGTCGTCTGTCCACCACCTATTGGCTGAACTGGACGTTCTACGCGCTTGCCGGCACGTGGCCTTCATTTTCGAACATTTCTGCTCCATCGGCCGCCAGTAATTCTACGTGCTATGTGCCCCACCCTTACTTACTTACTAACTTTGTCCAAGGGTGTCGCCAAGGTGGGGCAGGGAGAGGCAAATGCCCCCATCTAGATATTAAAATAAAATACAAAAGCCCGTGGAGCTTCACACATTGGACTTTGCATCGTTCTTATTACAATTTACGTACAGGTCAGAGCACTACAAGTGTGAAGCTTCTTGGGCTCAAGACTGTACCCACAATTTATACTTTTCTAACCCCTCATTTTTAAAAACTTGCCCCCCTCTGGACCATCGGCTGGCGACGCCCTTGACTTTGTTTATGGGCCAAAATAGTGACATCGACATCATATTCGTCTTTTGTCAACTACTCACAAGTATTTTTAATGTAAAAGTGTGTTAAAGGTTTAGCGTTTGAATCGCTCGTCTGCTTGTCACCACTTTGTTTTTCTTCGTTCATTTTCCCATGAAATTGCAATCCATAATGTCCTATCCTGCCCCTGTACCATGGTTACAAATCTAAAGCATTGTTCATACATCAATTTCTTCACTTGTATGACAGTCTAACAGAATAAACAAAATAAGGTCACAGAAAACAAATAGTTTACACACAGTAGTTCCTGTAATGTCTATATCATTAGTTAAATAAAAGTTATTGATAATTTTAAGAATTAAAAAAAACAATAAAACACGCTTTTAAATAGAAAATTTAACTTTATTTAAGCAGTAGAATCACTTCCTAAATAGAGTTAACTAATAAAAATAGCCTTATGTAAGATGTTAAAAAGCAACTCCGTTTCGACCTCCGCTAGCCGAGACGCGAATAGCGAACCACTACACCAGACGGTCGGCAAATATGAGCAGCTAATCACGTGGTTTTAAGGAGTGTCCTATTTATTTTTACACACTGTATAAGATTCTAAATTCATATGATATGGTTTTGCTGCACAACTTTTTGGGATTGTTGTGGGTGGCGATCTGAACGGTCATGTGGGTGAACGGTGTGAGGAGTTTGAGCGTGTTCATGGTGGTTATGGGTACGGTGGTAATGCAGAAGGTGGGGATATCCTCAGGACGTGTGCGGCTGCTGACCTTGCCATTGTGAACACGTATTTCAAAAAGAAAACCGAGCACCTTATCACCTACAGGAGCGGGAGGCACGCCACTCAGATTGATTTCCTACTCACCAGGAGACACCACATCAGTAAAGTGGCCAACTGCAAAGTCATACCCGGTGAGAGTCTCGCTGCACAACACCGTTTACTTGTCATGGATCTCCGCGTAAAGCCCAAGATCAAGCGTATCGAGCGCTGCCGACGCCAAATCAGATGGTGGAAGCTTGATAAAGACACGTCCCAGAAGTTCGCCCTAACTATCGGCGACAAGTGCGACGGTAGTGATGGCGAACCAGTCCAAAAATACTGGGATAGGATTCAGGCAACCGTCACTGATGCAGCGAAAGCGGTGCTTGGCTTATCTCAGGGCGGTCGCAAATGTGACAAGGAGACTTGGTGGTGGAACGACTCAGTCCAAGAGGAGATTAGGGTGAAGAAAGCCCTCTTTAAAAAGTGGCAAGCGTCCAGATCTCCTGAAGACCACGACGCGTACAAGGGTGCAAGGGCGCGCTGCTAAGAGAGCTGTAGCCAGAGCCAGGCGAGACCACTTTCATACGCTCTATGACAAGTTGGAATCGTCTGAGGGGCAAAAGCTAATTTATAAGTTAGCGCGCTCCAGGGTCAAAGCGGCACAGGATATTTCCCAGTGTCGCTGTGTTAAAGACCCTGGGGGCAACCTGCTATGCGAGGACCTCGCGGTAAAGGAGAGATGGCGCTCTTATTTCCACGAGTTGCTGAATAAGCAGCACAAAGAGGTGCAGCCACCGGACCTCCCTCCGAATCAGGGACTAGTACCACCGGTAACGCCTGAAGAAGTCCAGTTTGCTCTTCGCCGCATGAAGAATCGTAAAGCTGTCGGAGCCGATGGAGTCCCAATCGAAGCCTGGAAGGCGATGGGCCCTCTTGGTGTGGACATCCTAACCTACCTTTACAACCGCATACTCTTAAGCGGGCTGATCCCGAGCCAATGGAGAATGAGTATTATTACTCCGGTCTTCAAAGGCAAGGGATCAGTGCAAGAGTGCAGCAACTACCACGGTATAAAGGTCATGTCCCACACCATGAAGCTCCGTGAGCGGATTGTGGACACCCGGATCCGACAGGAGTGTGATGTCTCGGAGTGTCAATATGGGTTTCGTCCTGGCAACGGTACTATGGACCCTGTCTTCGCCCTAAGGACCGTCATGGAGAGATACAGGGCGAAGAACACGCCTCTGCACTTGCTCTTTTTTGATCTGCAGAAGGCCTTCGACTGTGTCCCTCGAGTGGTGATCTGGTGGGCACTGAGATCCAAAGGGGTCCCCGAGGCATATATTGACATTATTCGGGACATGTACCGCAGCTCCGATTCTATGGTTCGGACCGCTGTTGGCGACACCAAACCGTTCCCCATCACCGTCGGAGTACACCAGGGTTCCGTCCTCAGTCCGTTTCTGTTCAGTGTGATATTAGACGTTGTGTCAGACAGCATCAGAGACTCACATGAGCAGCCACCATGGCTGCTGATGTAGTGTCAAAGCACGCATTGCTGCTGCGTGGGCCAAATGGCGAGAGGTGACTGGTGTCATTTGTGACCCCAGAATGCCGGTTAAGCTTAAAGGACAGATCTATAAGTCCATCATTAGGCCTGTTCTTTTATATGGCAGCGAAGCATGGCCGCTACTTGAGCGACACAAGCAGGAGCTGCGTGTCACGGAGATGAATATGCTGCGGTGGATGTGCGGAGTCACGCGTAAGGACCGCGTGAGGAACTCGCGCATCCGCGGTAGCTTTCGTGTCCGTGATATTGCAGACAAACTGCAGGAGAGTCGCCTACGCTGGTACGGCCATGTTTTGCGGAAACCGGCAAGCTACGTAGAAAACAAATGTCTGGCCATGCCGCCACCGCCAGGTCCTGGCAAAAGGGGTAGACCCAAGAGATGCTGGCTTGACGTTGTGAGGGCTGACATGCGTGCCAATGATCTCACAACTAGAGACGCTCAAGACCGCGCGAAGTGGAGGAGCAAATCAAGGAAAGCGGACCCTGGGCTCCAAAGCAATGGCTTTGGACGCAACCGGGATTGACCGTATAGATGATGATGATGGTTTTGCTGCACAAATACCACTACTTTTTTATGGAACCAACATCGAATTCGCAAAAACAAATTCACTTTCCCTTACTAAATAGGTGATCATCAGTTAATGTATCGGACTCATTAACACGAATCAAATGCGCCCAAACTCGAAGGTTTTGCTAGAAACCATCAAAAAGCTTCACTGTCAACTTCTTGTCTCCATCATCAGATCACCTTCACTATCATCATTTCAGCCATAGGAGGTCCACTGCTGAACATGACTTACAATGACCCGTTGTATTGACATTGTTGTGTTGACATTGGCCCATTGGAAGTGGGCATAAAGGTTCTCTAATGGAGGCCACGTACCGGCAAGCGCAGCGTAGGACGTCCACACACGAGGTGGTTGACTTAGCTTGGGCAGGCAGAAGAGCTTGCTCGAATAGCTAATAACTATTGGGAAAGAAAGGTTTTTGTGTGGCGACTAGAATAACTCGAAAAGAAGACGCAGCGTGAGCAGGCCTCGGTGGACTGCCGACCTAGTCAACGTTGCTGAAAGCCACTGGATGAAAACGGCCCGGAGCAGCTTGCTGTTGCGTTTTATTGGTGAGGCCTATGTCCACTGACTTACAAAATATAATGCCTTCAGTATAATCAGCTCGTCTATGGTAACGCAGCATTGACATCTTTCATTGCAGACAGTCTAAATTTAAAAACAATATTTCAAATAGTGTCAGAGACACTTCATAGAACAATACAATTATTAAGTTTCTTTAGGTATTTATTGTTGTTTAAGTACTTTTTACTACTTAACGGAGTTTTATTATATTCTCCACAATAATATTGTCATAACCCAAACTTTTATTGTTATTAGTATGAAAACGTAACGTTGTATAGGACAAATAGTAATACACAAACATTATACGCCCAGACAAATTGTGTTTACTGTTCTTTACTACCATGATAACTGTACTCAAAAAATCTAATTGTATTTACGTTACAATATCCATAATTAATTCTGTTTAGCATATTAAACATATGGGTCATAAAGGCCCTTTTTTAGGAAATTTTAACATATAAAATGTACAGATCGATAGAGATTTAAATTCTGAGTAAAACTGTAAAAAAATGTATTTTCAGCCTTATGTCCCTTATGCCCTTTGAGTCCAGAGGTATCGATGTGTAGAATAACATGATGTCATAATAATGCATGGTATTTCAGGGACTTTATTATATTTTCTGCTTATAAGTTATCTCACTTAGTATGTACATGTTAAGGGTAGCAACCTAGTCTTTAAGTTTTAATTACTTGTAATTTTGTGACTCGTAATGGCTGTAACCTGTTTTGTGCATCTAAAAATAAAATACAAGCTGATGATTATGATGGTTTCACTGGACATCTCCACGAAGCATGACTGATATTTGAGTGATGATGGACTTGCAAGACACGCTAAGAATTCTTTCAAAATGATAGGACTTACACTAGCTCTAAGTCTATCAGTTTCAGTGAATGCTATGGTCACAGGGACTTGAAGGGGATGAAATGATGAATGAAATGGCGAACAAATCGACCCCTTTGTTATGTTTTTATTTTCGCGCTCTCTATACTCTGTCACAGAATACCTAATAGTACTACCGTACAGAAGACTCACTTCCTAACAAAAGTCAGATTTAGGTATAAAAATATACCTAGACTCGCCAAAGCTACTCGCCTTCAAGTAAAGTTGAATCTTATAACCGCGCGCGAACCACGAATTTTCTTTGCGCGCCCCAGTTTTATGACCGAGCTGCGAACGACGGCACGGGGTTGTCACTTGAGAAGTTTTTGTACCTAGTTGATTTATTAGTTTTACGATTAAAATAAGTAGATTAAGCATTACAAACGTTGATTCTGTAAACATATAAATTCCGTCTGAATGTCGTGTGTTCGATTCCTACGGGTGTAGGTATTCCTTTGTAAACATTATCCTATCCTATTCCTAATATTGTTTCTGGGCTAATATAACTAATTAAGGATTTTTATTTTAACAATTACTACTTATTATGGACATGGAATTAAAGAAGAATAAATATTTCAATATGGTGTGAATTTATCAAAATGTTAGCTCTGATTCACTATTCGTTTTATTCAGACAACCGGTAAACCACAACATCTTTTATTACGCATGATTATATTGACGTTTAGGCTAACTAGAAGACATTGCGGGTCAATTTGCAAAAGCAAAAAAAATATTATCAAGTATGCGCTCGCGCGACGTGACCGCGACTGTCGTGCGAGCCGAGCGACAGCCCACTGGCATACGCCGCTTCGGGCGGCGCGCTGGCCGAACATACCTAAACTGCGGAGTGACACCCCCCTGACTCTGTGTCGAAGCCATTTCACCATTGCGTATCCATTTTTGACAAGCAAACGTAAAATAACTAAGGATTCATTTAATCTTACGATAATTTTAGCCTCCGATTTGTTAATTAAAAAATATATTTTTTTTTTACTTTAATAAATGAGCAGGCAAATGATGAATGATAATTCATTACTGTGTTTATAATATATTGTTTTGAAACTAAGGATGCTCTATTGATCTTAGAAAAAAAACATACATTTGGTGTTTAATTATAAAATGCGTCGATTTCTAAATAAGTCACAAATCTTTGTATTTAATTTTCTTGTGCATTGTAGGTACGTGTACGGTATAAAAATTAAATCTTTCTTGAAAAACTTTCCGCTTTTTTCATGCGCTTTAAATATATCATAAGGCATTTACATGCCTGTTTTTTTATCAAGGATTTATCAAACGAAATAATCCATACTAATTTTTGAAATGCAAAAGTAACTGTCTGTCTGACTGTTACGTTTTCACGCCTAAGCCGCTGAATCAATTGGCCTAGGCCGCTGACCTTCTAGCAGGACAATATAGGCTACTTTTTGTAGCAAAAACTGAACCAATTTTATACGAAATAAGCTTGAACCCTAGGGAAGGATATAGGCTACTATTTTTCAATCCACCTACTAAGGGAGTAAAATAGGAGATGATCTAGTAGCAGTGTTAGGCACATTTATGAAAATATCAATGAGGTTTTAAAATATCGTCCCTTACCTGTAAAAAAAACACAAACACAACTGGACAAATCTCTAGCAAAAAACCAGCTCTAAACCACAGATATATAAAAGGATAAATGTGAACACCCTTACGGTATTAAAGAACTTTGAATGGAAGACGCACGTTTTTTAAACCGCTCATCTGCTTCACCCGTCCCCGTTACTCTTCGTCCATTTCCCCGTAAATACCTCGTAATAGCAATGTTGGGCATCACGACACTATTCCCTATTTATTAGTGGCTGGAAACAGGGCATGGTCGTTAATGTCTGTTATTTTTGCTGAGCGAGAATGAACTTTAATGACTCAACACAAGGACGCCATTAAGTTTAATGAAGACTTTGAAAGAGTGTTTTGTATTCCGACGCGGGAGCAAATGTTTTGTTTATTGAAAGAATTGCTGTAATTAGTCCTTCCTTGGAGATGGATAGTGAGTGTCTAAGGATTGATGATGAGTAAGAAGAAAAAGTGTCTGTAATACACTATTATTAAAGTACATAAGCTTAGGGGCTTCAGGGCTTGGGTAGTAATTACCGATATTACTCCGCCTAAAACAATATGGCGTCATGCGAACCCGCGCACTATTTTATACACAAATAAGATTTATTTGCAAAATTAATTGACACACCCAAAAAATCTAAAAAAATAATAATGAAATAAACAAATTATAAATCTAAATTTTAAGTTGCTCGGCGAGCTACGGAAAGAGCTATGCTCGGTATTTCTTTGAATAATAAAATCAGAAATGTGGTTATGCGACAGAAACTAAAGTAATCATTATAGCTAACAAACTGAAGTAGCAGTGGGCTGGTCACATTTGCGGTAGAACCGATAACTTAGTCATCTTTTCAACCGACTTCAAAAAAGGAGGAGGTTCTCAATTCGACTGTATGTTTTTTTTTTTTTTTTTTTTTTGTATATTTGTTATGCGATTACTCCGCCAATTATGAATCGATTTTAATGATTCTTTTTTTGTTTGGTAGATCATACTTTAGAGGTGGTCCCATATAAATTTTATCGAAATTGATGTAGAACTTTTTGAGAAAATCAACAAATATATACCCAGATAGTATTTTGGTTGTGGTTCTTGTTACCTATCTTCGACAAATATGAGCCGATTTTGATGATTTTTGTTTTATTTAATAGCTTATACTTCAAAGATAATATGATAAAAGTTTGCAAAATAAAAATCACCCCTAAACGTAGGAAAATAGGGGATGAAATCGGTGTTCAGCAGTTAGATTAGGATTTATCACTAAAAATAGATGAAATAAGTAAATTTTATTTAAAAAAAAAAAAACCGACTTCAAAACACTGAAATGCTAAAAATAATCCTAACACTTAAGTACCTAATCAGTTACTTTTGGAGTCGGTGCAAACAAAAACATTGAATCTCTCATCGGCTGGCACCGACTCCAAAAGTAACTGATTAGGTACTTAAGTGTTAGGATTATTTTTAGCATTTCAGTGTTTTGAAGTCGGTTTTATTTTTTTTATAATTTAGATCTATTCGCTTACTCGTAATCTAATTCAATCCACGTTAATTCTACTTAAAGTTCAAATTAAGATTTTTAGGTAAGCTACAAGTTTGGGTAGAAAATATCGCTTTTAGCGATAAGACCGCCTGAATTGTTCAGCTCTGAATGTATTTCTCTATCTTGTTTGCTTCGCGTAGTGTAAAGACACAAGTATCTATCTATTCATCATCATAATGTCAGGCTATTGCAGTACGGGGTACTGCCAGCCATCTTCCTAAGGTTAACCTTAACCATTCTCGCATTTACTTTCTTGCATGCAATCGCCGTTCAGATTCAGAGCTATTCATCTAATATCATTCCTAATACAATTTCCACTATATTTTTAATATTCCGGCAAAAATATTACTTCAACTAAAAAATAAGCAATATTCTTAAATTGTGTATTTTATCCTCGAAGGAAAAGCGAACGAGGTCACGGACCAACTTTGTTTTTAATAAACTGCCGGTACGTGCTAAAAGAAGTTCATGAACACTTTATGTGTTACAGTTACAGCGTGTTGTAATAAATAATATAGCAGTATCTTAAGTTTATGCATTAGCAACTTTATTAATAATTAATTTTAATAAATATTAGACAACATCACATACATTGCTCTGATCCTGATAAGTAGCTGAAGCACTTGTGTTACAGAAATCAGCAACAACGACGGTACCACAGCACCCAGACCCGAGACAATATAGAAAAGTTATTTTTCTACATTGACCCGACCGGGAATCGAACCCATGACATGATGACAGTTTTCGTATAGAAAATGTGTCAAAGCGTCACTTTTATTCGTCGGATAAATGTATTGTTGAAAAATCGGCCCTAAACCTTATAAATTAAAACGCCATCTACTTATGTCAAACCTTTGACAATTTATGAACAATTAAAAACGGTCGTGTTTTAACCTAGTTAGAGTCAGATGTTTACATTTTGTCAAAGGATTTACACAAGATAATGGTTATCATAATTTATTGGGTTTAATTACATCCGACCGAACGAAACATTTTCGTACTAGGCCTACGGAACCGTTCGATAAGGAATTGACAATCGGTATATCACGTGAAAGACACTAATATCAAATATTAAAGTGTTAAACAAGTGAGTGTCACGTGGTATATCGGTTGACAATTTTCTATCGAACGGTTTGGCATGGTAGCCTGATACGGGTAGTAGCGCGGTAATTTGCTTGGAATGAAACCCGGGGTCGATTATTATTTCGGGTCAGTTTCGATTTTTTTTTCTAGCTAGGTAGGTATGCTAAGAGATGCCCATGGTAAAATTCATTGTCTTGGCGTCACTATCTCTGAGGTCTCGTGTTTGATTCTCGGTCGAATGTCGAAAACGAACTTTAATTCTATATTAGCTCGGGTTTTGGAGGTGTGGTGTCATCGTTGTTTCTGGTTTATAATAAATATGTAAATAAATATTGAACAACATCACATACATTGCTCTGAACCTATGATAAGTAGCTTAAGCACTTGTGTTACAGAAATCAGAAACAACGACTGTATAACACAAGTGCTTTAGCCACCTACTTACGATAGGATCAGACCAATGTCTGCGCTGTGTTCCAAAAAGTTATTAATGGGGAACCACACTGCACATTAGTCACGATAGGGGTCGCATCGTGTTCGGTCCTGTCTGTAGTGATTATTTAATCAATGGTTCTCTCACTGCTGCCACTGATCAAATAATCACCACGATAAAGGTTATTAAAAGTTGTCAAGCGTGTGTAAGTTGCGTCATCTAGCGAGCACAGAAAAAAAATCAAACTTTGACGTTTCCGTAGACATTAGTTGACAACGGTTGACAAAACACGATTCGGTGGGGGGTAGTCGAATGAAGAGCATGGTCGATCTGTTTTAATAGATTTTATTTATCATTTAAGAGCTTGTAGAGTGCAGGTTTGATGTAGTTTGAGTTCTAATGTGATTTATCACTTCAGTCACTAACAGTTTTGGATCTAAAGATCTGAAATATCAATGTATTCAACGCGCATCAAGTGTCTAGTGAGTTGTCTCGTAGACAAGCAACGATGGCGTCTTGAAACCTGCTTCTACGGGAAGAGTAATGTTCACGGAACCGATGTCAAGCAATAAAAACAAAATACCCGGTATTTATTGTGACTACTTTAAATGATTCACTCGACATTGGCAGACATAAAGCTCGCACAGAGGCTTGGTTGCCATTTTTAAAAAAAGACCAAACACGCTGGCGCCATCTGAGATTAGCTATGCCTGTCTTTCATCAGTACAGTAAATCAAAACTTCGTAAGCCAAATCTAGTTTCGATACAATATTACTACTAACAACAGCACTAGTTATGTTAAAAACTGAACAATTTTTTCCCGGCCAAACGATTAGTTCAAGACAAAAATGTCTTATCTAACAAGTTCTTCATTAGAAAGATCTATCGATTGGTATATTAAAAAAGTACCATTACAAGAAAAATACCCTAAGAAACTAGTAGATTCAACTCACTGTGCGGTTGTCTCAACGCGAGCTAAGATACTGAGTATACGCTGCTGTAACATAGCGCAGAAGTTCATGACTGCAGCAATAGATGGCGTACAAAGCGTGCACACGTCCCTTAGGATATGCTAGGAGCTGTGTCACGTGCGTGTTGAAAACTCAGCAAGTAATTTGAGAAGATCAGGGTTCCGTGCTGCCTACAAAACCCTAAAAATATAAATTTAGTCAATTCACAAATGAGCGACCTTGTTAATCGTTAAGAGTTCTTGCTTAACACAGGGTAAATTACTGAGTATACGCTACTGTATGATGGCGCAGTAGTTTATGACTGCAGCCATAGATGGCGTGAGACGCGTGCACACGTCCCTTAGGATATGCTAGGAGCTGTGTCACGTGCGTGTTGAAAACTCAGCAAGTAATTTGAGAAGATCAGGGTTCCGTGCTGACTAAAAAACCCTAAAAATATAAATTTAGTCAATTCACAAATGAGCGACCTTGTTAATCTTTAAAAGTTCTTGCTTGACACAGGGTAAGTTACTGAGTATACGCTGCTGTATCATGGCGCAGTAGTTCATGACTGCAGCCATAGATGGCGTGAGACGCGTGCACACGTCCCGAGGGATATGCTAGGAGCTGTGTCACGTGCGTGTTGAAAACTCAGCAAGTAATTTGAAAAGATGGAAAGGGAGGATATTAGATTACCAACGACAACGCTACTGGCGTAGTGGCACCATATTTTAACTTAAACGCAAGGTCTCGGGTTCGATTTGGACTTTTTAGAAATTAGCTTGTATGTGCTGCATGATGCCCCCCTCCCCCCCCCCCCCAGACAGACCCCGCCAGACAACACATCAACTGTTTTGGTAGTAGTAAGTAGTAAGTATTTTTAAAATATAAATATTGGACAACATTTCTGATCCTAAGGTAAGTAGCTAAAGAAATTGTGTTATAGAAATCAGAAACAACGACAGTACCACAACACCCAGACCCGAGACAACATAGAAAAAATCGTTTTCGACATTAATCCGACCGAGAAATACGATGTGTCGAATATTTTCTGGTAATTCAATTAGCGGACTAATTATAATTGTTTAAGAAATTAGCTCATTGGTATGCTGTTCTTTCCGGTGCAAATTCATTTCATTATTGCGCATATTAACATAAATAAATAATATAATAAGATGAAAAATGAAAGACGTATTATTAAAGTTTATCTATCTATGTAAAGTTATAAGCATACATTTTAATCAATATTCCCAAAATCCCAATAAACAGTCGTTTGTTTGTACGCGTTAAATAACTTTTATTCTGAAACTGACAGGCTATTTTCGACAAGCGAGTTCCGATACCTTTTTTTTCAATTGCTACAGAAAATAGAACCTTGCGTCCCAAAAAATAAAGCTTTCAGAAAAAGCAAAATGGATAAAAATAAGTCAACGTCGTTCACACGTCCGCTCTGATTTGGTACAAATGAAAGGCGCTATTTAGGGTTGTCGATTTGTAACTTAAGTATAAAAGTACCTGAGTAACTAAACCTGTATGTACACTTACTATACTATGCTAGCCTACGCTATCATAAGCGTTTATGATCGTGTTGGTATGATAAAGTTTATGTCCATTCGTTATCTAGTCTAAACTCTGTTTAGTTTGGTGCTAATTGGTGTGAGTGTTAAAACTATTTAACCCAGTTGTTATTAACGATATATTTGTTTATTTGAGATAACAATATGTACGAGTATGTGTGCATCGACCACTAACCACAATATTAACGGAAAAGTACAGTTACTTAATAAACAAATTTATTAAATGATCTGTGGAGAGAACTCTACTTATCTGAAAATTCAAAATAGACTCTCAGTTTTTGCATTTATCAAACAAGGGTTAATTAGTAGTCCCGGTTGGTTGAATAACTGTAAAAAAAAAAACCTTTTTGAAAGTGTTGCATCAAATAGGTGCGAAAAGCACCCCGCTCAGTCGCCGGACTCACAGCATTGCATGTCTCGCGCTACATTGTCAAATAAATCTAGTTTTCGTCAGTTAGTCTATTTTATCTATAGTCTACTATCCCCGGTCTCCCCTACTTGTAAATAAACAAATATAGATATACGCCAGACAGGACAGATCTATAAGTCCATCATTAGGCCTGTCCTTTTATATGGCAGAGAAGCGTGGCCGCTACTTGAGTGACACGCAGGTCACGGAGATGAATATGCTGCGGTGGATGTGCGGAGTCACGCGGAAGGAACGCGTGAGAAACTCGCGCATCCGCGGTAGCCTTCATGTCCGTGATATTGCAGACAAACTGCAGGAGAGTTGCCGACGCTGGTACGGCCATATTTTGCGGAAACCGGCAAGCTACTCGTACGTAGGAAACACATGTCCGGCCATGCCTCGCAAAAGGGGTAGCCCCAAGAACTGCTGGCTTGACGTCGTGAAGGCTGGCATGCATGTCAATGATCTCACAACTCTCTAGTTGGTTGATTGACGTTGACGTCGAGTTGATTTACTCCTCCACTTCGCACGGTCTTGAGCGTCTCTACGCTCAAGACCGTGCGAAGTGGAGGAGTAATTCAAGGAAAGCGGACCTTAGGCTTCAAAGCGACAGCTTCGGACTCAACCGGGATTGACCGTATAGATGATGATGGAGATATACGCCAGACAACACACCAACTGTCACGGTCTCGAAGCAACGAATTAACATCCATGTGTTACGAGGTACCAGACAATGTACTTTGCCAAAGACGTCTACCAGGCCCCTGATTCAGAACTCTTCGATTAAGAATTGACAACCGGTAAATCACGTGACACTAATGTTAAATCCAATAGTGGCACGTGGTTCTCCGATTGACAATTTGTTATTGAAGGGGGGGAATCGGGTGGCAGGTCCTAGTTCATCCAGACCGGGAATCAAAGCCGCAAATTACCACGCCACTACACCCATTATTGTTTTTGTTTTCCTGTTTTGGATATCAATTGATAATAATAGTAAAATTATTGTAACCTAAAAAGAATACTTGCGTATTCGTAGGGAACCCTATAAGATTTGTGAGTGTGTTTCAATTGCAAGTTTTGTATGGAATCCATATTGGTTGCGATCAAAATAATTGGGTTGTCGTAACAACGAACGGTGATTGGTGCATAATCAGTGCGCAGTCACATACATACATACCTACATAATTATAAAATGGTGTTTGCACACCTACTATTGTTTTAAACGACCTATCTAACGACACCTCACACCGATAGACAAAAAAAGTAGTAGTGTAGAGTAGGTTAGGTACCTAAGAAAAAAAAATCAGGGTTCTTTTTGGACAACATCACATACATTGCTCTGATCCTATGATAAGTAGCTATTAAGCACTCGTGTTACAGAAATCAGAAACAACGACGGTACTACAACACACAGACCCGAGTAGTGTTGTAAAAGAACTGAGTCTTTTAGTCCTAATTTTGAGACTTGGAGACTCGAGTCAAAAATAAATATATATACAAGCTCAAGTCTCTCTGAGTTTTTAGTCTTTTTTTAATAAGACTCCAGCCTTGCCAAAAAGAACTCGAGACTGAGTCTTTTAAAAGAGCTCACTCTAAACAGAAAGAATTCATGACTGAGTCCTTTGAATAAAAACTCAGCTTTTCTATAAAGAACTCGCAATTGAGTCCTTTAAAAAGAGCTATTTCTTACGGAAAGAACTTGTAACTAAATCCTTTTAAAAGAACTCAGTCTTTCAAAGAGCTCTAAACTGGATTCTAAGACGTACAAATTAATGTATAGTGTCGATTTGGTAGGTAGTAGGTAGTTTGCTTTAAAAAAAGTCTAAGTGTGTTGTAGCCAATAAATTTAATGAACAACTTATTACAGATTAACAATTTAGGCGGTCTTATTCAAACATACTTAAATAATAATAAATACATTTATTCTTTGAATTTCTTAAGCCACGAATATAAACATATTGACTTACTAAGTGATAAGACTGCAGTCCTCTACTTAAAAATCAAAGACTTCATTTGCGAGTCTTTTTGGTTAGACTGTAGTCGTCTATTTAATGTTCACGAATCACGACTCAAAGACTTCACGATGCGAGTCCTTTTGATTGGACTACAGTTTTCTGCGTTTAAGCTCACGGCTCATGAAACTTTAAAGAACTCAGAGGACTAAGAACTTAAAGGACTGAAACAACCGAAAGAACTTCAAATAATTCAAAGGACTCAAAGGAAATTAAAGGTGTAAAAGAACTGAAGGACTCAAAAAAACTCAAAAGACTAAGGACTCTCAAGACTAATAGTCGGGAGTTCCACAAAGAGAACTCTAGCCTCAAAATTAGGACTAAAAGACTCAGTTCTTTTACAACACTACCCGAGACAATATAGAAAAGTAATTATTTTACATTCACCGACCGGGAATCGAACCCGGGACCTCAGAGATAGCGACACCAAGTCCGGTATGCTCGCCTCTCGGCTACGAAGGTCGTCACGTCGTCGACGTTTTTTTCTACCACTATGTCTGCGTTATTGATTTGTATACCCATGTGAGATTACGGCTTTCTTGTACCATAGACCCATAGAGCAACGCCGCGAACAGACAGACAGACGGATGATCGGACATGGCGAAACTATAAGGGTTTCTTATAGTCTACCGTACCCTAAAAACCGAATACCTCTTACACCTGTCTACTTGCCTTTTTACCTTATTAATATTGATCTTTATAATCAGGCAATAGAGTCGAAATTACAGTGCACTTTTAAGGCCGCTTATCCCCGTCGAATTTAGTTAGGAAAATGTCCCATCCGAACCGTCAACCCGCAAGATAACGCGGTGTCAAGTGGACCGAAAAGCGATAATGGCATAATTTATGCCATTAGTGGACTGCGTGCGCCGATACGGGGGTTAACGGGAAAATAATGCCACATACGGCTTAAGGCGAGGATATTCGGCAGCAACTATTATTCAGTGTTAAAAAAGGTAAGCCAAATTTTTGAGTGGTTCAGAGTCGAGACAAAAAATATGTTTACAGGGTTATTTGTAAAACATCAACAATCTCTTAGGGGCTGATTCTGATGATCAAATACAACAACTTTTTCTATGGGACCAACACTGAAATAAAATAAAAAAATACTTCTCCATACAAAATGACGTCAGCTGGCGGCTTTGTATGGGGAAGTGAATTTTTTTTGCGATTACAATGTTGGTCCCGTGGAAAAAGTTCTTGAGCACCAGAATCAGCCCCTAGGAGGTTGTTGATGTTTTACAAATATCCCTGTATAAGATTCTTTTAAAATATCTGCTATGGCTGCAATAGAATGTGACTCTCCTTAAAACCACGTGATCAGCTGCTCATGTAAAATAACTTTTTCTATGGGAGCAACATCGAAATCGGAAAAAAATAGAAACTCCATACAAACTAACGCGCTACCTCGATGATAATACATGAAGCATTTGACTCTTTTTTTTTTCTGTACCACAAGTGGTTAAGCTATGTTATGTGTGTATGTGTGTGTGTTATGTGGATATCCTATGTTAAGTAGGATCAGAAAATGTATGTGATATCGTACAATGTTTATTTATATTTATTTTATTTAGGTATATAAGAGTTCCGTGATGACACAGAATCCTCAAAAAGCACATTAAATGAGTTAGCGTCACTGTGCTTACTGATAGCTCTTAGTCACAAGGATAATAAATAATATGAAATAGACGGCATTGGCATATCCTCGATGTTGTGTGTGCAGTAACCGACAATGATCACCCCTTGACCAAAGTAAAAAAAAAACTAAATTACCTATTTATTAACTTTTAACTTCGTTTCACCTTCACATTCTTTCCAAAAATTTTACTTACTACCGTTTTAACAACTAAATACAATGTCACTGCGCTTAAAACTACAATAGACGTGACAGTAATGATGACGTCAGCCATCAAGTACTCTGACCACGGCATGTTGGCTGCTGGAGACCGGAGGTGCTTCGCCCCGCCATGCCGGATGACGTACTCCGTCCACCACACTGCTCGTTCTAGAGGCGTTTGGGGCTGGTCGTTCATCAAGACTTTCAGTTCCCTGATGTTCTTACGGTAGCTAAAAAAAATTATTAAATTCAAGATTCAGTTTGTTAATAGGATCGCGTTTGGAACGTCAGACTACACTTTAGTGTATACTTAAGTTTTTTACTTCTTACGTCCGAGTACACTTTAGTGTACTCTAACGGCAGTGATGAAAAACAGGTTCGTGTGGCTGAAACAAAGCACCTTTAAGCAATATCCGTGGCCTTTAGGACACGGAACAAACCATAGATGGCGCTTAAACATAAAAAGAGTACATTTATTTATAGACTGTGTTTTTACTTAGGTTTGAAGTTTCGGTGCTTTTGTGTGTGCGTGTACTCCATGAATTGTCCGCAATTATATCGAAAGTTATTACTTAAATATTACTTAAATCGTATAGTGTAATACGTTAACACTTTCCTAACGATTTGATCTTGTCTCTGTAATATAATTAATTTTATAAAAAAAATAAAAACCGACTTCAAAAAACTAAAACGCTAAAAATAATCTTAACACTTAAGTACCTAATCAGTTACTTTTGGAGTCGGTGCAAACGAAAACATTGGTCTCTCATTGACTGGCACCGACTCCAAAAGTAACTGATTAGGTACTTAAGTGTTAAGATTATTTTTAGCGTTTTAGTTTTTTGAAGTCGGTTTTTATTTTTTTTATAAAATTAACTTATTTCATCCATTTTAGTGATAAATCCTAATCAAAACAAATCTTACGAGTGCAAACATAATTTAACTGCTGAACACCGATTTCATTTCCTATTTTTCCACCCTTAGGGGTGAATTTTTTTCCAAAAATGTTTTATTATAGTATCTTTGAAGTATAAGCTATTCATTAAAAAAAGAATCATCAAAATCGGTCCACATTTGGCAGAGATATAGGTAAGACAGATACCAAAATCAGTTGACGTGGTACGGAGTTTATGCAATGTTTGATGATTTTCTTATAGATCCCATCATCAGAATTTAATCAAATTTATATGGGACCATTCTGAAAGTATTACCTTTCAAACAAAAAAATAATTATCGAAATCGGTCAACGCAGTAACGAATGATTGCTGAACATACATAAAAAAAAAAAAAAAAAAAAAAAAGATACCGACGAATTGAGAACCTCCTCCTTTTTTGAAGTCGGTTGAAAAGTAATAGTTTTATTGCACAATAATTTTAAAAAAACATTTTTACATTGGAGATGATTGGTTGTCTTAAGTCCTCTATTTTTTTTAAATATTTAGATCTAAGTAATTAATCATATTCTGTATACATTAGGCTACACTATGATTTTTTGTATTGACCTAACTCGTATAATTTTCTTTTGACATACGTTTTTATCGGAGGATTTCTGACGCGAGTACGAACACCTGCACCTGGACGTTTCAGCGCGTTGACAGTTCCGCGGCTGGACGTTCAAGTGGATAAAAATCTTATAACGATAGTACTAGGGTTAAAAATGACAGGTTAATCTATCTATATCCATATAAATAAAACAAAATCGGGTTAGTTACACCATTTCTAAGTAAAGAACGGCTGGGCCGATTTTTATGATTTTTGGTTTGTTGGATTTGTTCCGCCCCGAATAGCAAAATAACAAAAAAAAACTGAAAAATTCCCAAAAAAAAAAGAGGCGGTACGAAGTTTGCCGGGACAGCTAGTTTTTAATAGAACACAGAAACTTCCATACAATTCCTCGAATGTATCTTTCGAAAGTTTACCATTTTACAAGTATTTACGATGTACATTTCGACTTATTCATTCGTATAAATAATATTTTCGGACGCTAAACAAAAAGCCAAGTTTTTAACTAATTTGTACTTTCGAGGGGTGTAGAAAAGCGGCCAGTCAACAAAAAAAAAATTTTTGACAGTTTTTTTTTCATAAAAGTACGAACTTCATAACAAGACGAGGTAAGCAAGATTCCCACCCGATGAACTGATGACCTAGTCTATGTTGCGGAAAGCCGCTGCACTGAATATAAATGTGCCGTTTTATGAGAGCAGCCTATCTCCAGCTGTGGGCTTTCAAAGGCTGATGATAATGACGATGACAACAATTTTTCCACTACTACAGCAAAGGGGTGCCAAATTTAAAAAATAAAATCTAGGGAACAATGTGATGAAGCTTCTTATTCGTAATTATTTTTAATAATCGTATGTTAAAAAAAATCCTTTAAAATATCCGAAAATAAAGTCAATAGAGAGACTACGAAAGCCGCGCGGTCATTCATCAGAGGCGTAGGTACGGCGAGCCAACAAGGACCTTACGCAATGCACATACGATGCATTTATTTCTGGAATGAGTAAAATTATCCACGCAGCAGATAGGAATAATTAAATGTGAAATAAAAGTTTTTGTTCTTTGCGTAGTTCCATTAAGTTACTGATTCAGAGCCACTCCTAAAGATTTGGCACCCCTTTGCAATGTAACCCTGGTTAAATAACCGACTTAGAAATCTTGAAAAATATTTTTGCTATTCCATACCTCATCATCATCATCATGTCAGCCTATTGTAGCCCACTGCTGGACGTAAGTCTCCCCCAAAGAGCGCCAAAGAGCACGAACTCCCGCATTTTTTATCCATCACCTGCCAACTATCTTCCTAAAGGTCGTCGGTCCATCGAGCTGGGGGGCGTCCTACACTACGTTTATCAAGACGTGGTCTCCACTCGAGAACCCGTTTATTCCACCTTTTATCGTTTCGGTGACAGATGTGACCGGCCCACCCATTTCATACCTACTAAATTGCTCAAGGCAATTACATTTTAACGATATCTGTCTACGATATAGGAAATCCGTCAATATGCCGAATCATAACGATAAGGCAAACGAGTATATTAATATCACGCAAATTAGGTAATCGAGAGAATGCCCCCGATTTTATGACATAGTTACAACTCTTGCGATTCATGACCATACGTGACGTTTGCTGGTGGTGATATGTTTATAAATAACTAACTGACCCGGCGAACTTCGTACGCATGTTCTTGATATATCATTAAAAAGGCGTTCCATACAAAATGTAGACATATATTTTCTTCATAAATTTTTCAATATTTTTTCCGATGTTTTCATAATTAATTTATGCTCGATGTCTTTGATGAGACACGAAATAGGACCAGAAAGAATATTTGTATAGAAACAGAATCTCTAATTCTATACATATACAATAGCTTAAGTAAAACTCAGAATAGGTTCTTTTTATTTTACACTAGCTGTGTCCGCGGCTTCGACATTATAGAATACGCCTTATCAACCTCTATTTTACTCCATTATATAGGTGGTAAATTAAAATAGCAGCCTAGTGCATTCTCTGACCCCTAAACTACTTCTATACAAAAGATCATGTCTTGCTCTGTGAAAAACAAAAACAAATCTATCTCACAAGAACCATACATTTTTCCGGGATAAAAAGTAACTATTTTAGACTATAATCTACCTTTGTGCCTAATTTTATTCAGACCCGTTTAGCCGTTCGAGCATGATTAAGTAACACACATCCATACATCCAAACTTTCACATTTTTTATATTAGTAGGTAACGATTAGTAAAATTATTAACATTAAATGAGTCTCTTACTTGTCATTATTTAAAACAGTGTTGATCCCGTCGAGCAATGACTGACCATCCATGGTTACAGCATCGACTCTGACTCCAATGCCGAGCTCTGTGTATTTATGAACGTTGTAGTACTGGTCTCCCAACATCGGTATCCCCACAAGAGGAACTCCAGCATCAATGGCTTCATCGGTGGATTGCAACCCTCCTTGGGTTACAAAAAGTTTGATTTTGGGGTGAACTGCAAGAACGGTATGAAATCATGATCATCATCACATAATAGGCTAGTTTCGTGGGTCAAAAAAAGATTATTCTATTTAGTCCGCTAGTTAGATTATCAAAAAGTATTGGACCTACTTTTTGTCTTTTTTCAATCAAACAAAAAATGACAAAGATAAAGCGCATCAAAGTTTGAAATGGGAGCACGTGACGTCACGCCTTGCTTAAAAGTGTCGCAAGGCGAGACGTTACGCGAAACTTTAACGGGCTATATCTTCATCAGTTTTTCTTTGATTGAGAAAAGAAAAAATACGTGTCCAATATTTTCTGTTAATCCAACTGGCGGACTAATTAGATTTTTTTAGGAAACTAGCCCATTTATGCCATAAGTCCACTGCCGAACATAGGCCTCCCCCAATGATTGGAAGCGGCCTGCATCCAGCGGCTTCCTTCAACCTTACGGTCGTCTGTTCACCTTGTGTAGGTCTAGTAGTTGCGTAGGACCAATTTTGAGAAGAGGGTCAATCGTCGAATTCAACTTGGCTTGGCAGCGTTCGGGAAACTACAAAACGTACATATTCTCGTCCAAAATACTTCAGTGCCTAAAGGCGAAAGTCTACAACCAGTGTGTGTTACCAGTGATGTGATGACATATAAAACAGAAACGTGGCCTCTCACTATTATAAGCCCTATAAGAAGAAAGGATTATTGTAAGAATATTCTATCGCAAAGCTAAAGTGGCAATGGACAGTCCACATCGCTTGAAGTGTTGAAAATCATTCTGGAAGAAAGTTGCTCAAATGGAAACCATCCAGCGGCTTACGACAAACTTGACGAGGTCATCAGTCTACCGGGTGGGACGCCTGCCCACGCTGCGTCTTCCGGTTTGTGTTCGCCACTCGAAAACCATGCATTTCCACTTTAGTTTTGCAAGTTGCAACTCGAATGGTGGCAGTAACTTGAGTTTTATGACTAACATTTAGAGCGAAAATAAAGAAAAAAGATAGGTTTTACTAAAAGTTTAAAAATAAATAAAATGTTTATAAAAGACCCATTACTTACATAGCAGATCTCGTTGCGGAAACCATTTTTGAATTTTCACGTTCTTGGTCACATTTTGCAGATCTCCTGCATCCAATTTCCAAAGTATGTCATAGGGTAATGATTTAAACGCAAATAAAAATGCATTGAGCAATTCCTTGTCCATCATATCCGTCATCACATTTGTCCCCAAACTAACGTAAATAACACCAGTTTTGGAATTATCTAAGTAGGTTTTCAGATCCTGAAATATGTTTTGATTAAATGAAGATGCTTAAAGATTTCAATTTGACAGTTAAAACGTTAAGAACATACAACATTTAGTTAGTTTAGTGCATCCAGCATCATGTCCATCATAAAAAAGGAATTTTCCATACATTTTCGTACATAATACATTCAAAACGAGATAACAACGATACGTTCGTTGTTTTAAAAACTTATTACACACTTGTCTATATTCTTCAAAACGATTCATATTTTACTAGTGGCAATTAAAGAGTTCCATTATCCACCGCCTGGCTCCATCATCAGATCAGCTGGTGTCAAATTATAGTATTGTCATTCAAATGTCATATGCTTACAAAGCTTTAAAATTATACTACAGTTACAAGTAGGTTAAAAATACTTTAAAGATTTGATTACATACTTAGTATGGTACAAGAGAAGCTATTATAAGTACCATCATCATCATCATCTGAACGTAGGCCTTCCCCAGTGATTTCCGGATCGGCGAGGAAGCGGCCTCCATTCCAGAACATTTCTTCTTTATCAGCCATCAGTTCTACGTGCTATATGCCCGCCCATAGCCATTTCAACTTGCTAATCCGTTAACGGAGTAAAAGTGTATCAATAATAAAACATAAAACGACGTCACTATTACCTTCGGCAGGTCATTCACAGGCTTCAAATGCAGTGGCCCTACATACACGACACTTGGAGGTAGTGGCCGATTGTTACAAAAAAGTGGATTGGAATTGACCAGCAGTAAATCAATATTCTTCTTCAGTTCGGATGTACTAGGTGCATCGGGTCCGTAGTGTTCCTTAAGAGCTTCATTTTCATAGTGCTCAGTCCATTTATTGGTTTTATATAAATCATACTCTAATTTAATTTCTCTGATTTTATCGAAAACACTTAAATCAGCAAAATTTTCTCTAAACAAATGCGGATACAATATAGGATGCGTTGCTACTGCACCCATGGCTTCATAAGATTCTTTAAATCCATGCGTTGAAGACATCCATATTGTTGGAGCTTTGAAAATTTCCGTAATTATTAGAGGGTAAGTGTTAAATGCCTCTATTAGAATTAAATCAAAGTGTTGCGTTTTATCCATTAAAATATTTTTTACTTCAGGATATTCCAAAATTTCAATAAACAAATCAAACATTCCTTTATACGCTTGATCATCAATGAAAGCCTCTGGGCTGAATACTACTCCACGTTTTAAATTGTTAAAACCTTTTACTAGGTATTTCAATCTGTCATATCCAAAACTGATATCAATTTCTGTAATGTTATCTTTGGGTCTGTCTTTCGGTAATGCCGGGTTTGGCGTTATGATAACTAGTTCATGCCCGCGTCTAGCTAGTTCCAATGTAAGTTTTCTAAACACAACTTGATGGCTCACCGATGGTAAAGGAAAAAAACCCAATATCCTTGCTGAATGCACTATTGGCACAATAAATAAACAAAACAATAGAAATTTCATTTTTAAAACACTCAGATCTTTTGTTTTTGGATTAGTTTAAATAATATGTTGTTTTCTTTTTTGAACTGAACTGAACTTTGTTGCAACTGAACTAGCGTCTAAACAAAATATCACCAGAAGGTTAGTGACGCTGAAGTCTAAATTACACTCTTACTCAACATTTACGCAGCCCATCTTATGCGGCAATGCAAATAATATATTTAACGGTACCGTTTTTATTCTATTACGTCGGGATATTTTTAGAATTGATATAATGACCGTCAGAGATAATTATTTGTGATAGATATTACCGAATAAAGCTGAGTATACACGACACGATTTACCGATTCTGTATGGTGTTCATTTAGTCAGTCTTCGTAATTAACGATCATATGGTCTAATGTTACGAGTTTTGGACTAAAAAGCTAGGCGGTTGCGGATAAATCAAGACGCAATTTTTTTGTTGTAATGTGCACGAGCTTTTGTACTTAAGTCGATCGATGTTTATAAAGAACTAGCTGTTGCCCGCGACTTCAGAGTCCGTCCGAGTAGTCGTTTATTTTAAAAAACAGCTTTGTTAATTTTTTCCTTCAAAAGAACCTTCGCCTGACGTTAAATTAGTCAACAAAAAAAGAATTAGCGAAATTGTTCTATCCGTTCGCACGTGATGCGATGACCAAGGGAATTAAGGATTCATTTTTATATACAGTATGTAACGAAAAGGTGTAATAAAACTTTAAGGGGTTATTCTACGGCTAAATTACATCAACTTTTTCTATGGGACCAACATCGAAATCGCAAAAAAAAAAAAACACTTTCCCATACTAAAACGCGACCAGCTGGCATCAGTTTGTATGGAAACTACAATTTTTTTTGAGATTTTGATGTTGGTCCCATAGAAAAAGTTGATGTAATTTAGCCGTAGAATAACCCCTTAAAGTTTTATTTCACCTTTTCGTTACACACTGTATAATAGATATACTTATATATCCATTAACTATTCGCAATACTGCAAGTTTTGCTTAGTTTAAAGCTAGATGGGTTTGCATTTCTCCCACTGCTACTTCAGCTTGCTAATCCGTTAGGCTACAGCGGCTTCTGTTTGTTGTGTGTGTTTTGTTTCTGATTCGATCTCGCAAAGAAACACCGAGTATAGCCCTTTCCATAGCACGCTGTGCGACGAAGTGTACCACTTAGCACATAGAACTGACTAATGAGGCAGAAAGATTCTGGAATGAAGGCCACGTACCGGTAAGCGCAACGTAGGAAGTCCACCCACAAAGTGGACAAAGACCAGGTAAAGTTTGCAGAAGGCCGCTGGATGCAGGCCGCATCCTACCGGCCAATCTGGAAGTCACTGGGGGATCCTATGTTCAGCAGTGGATATCCTATGGCTAATGATGATGATGAGTTTGCATTTGATTCCCGTCCTTTGTCTGGATTACGTAATATTTTAAATAATTATGTACAATATATAGCAGAAGACCCTTAAATACAACAAAGACACCGTAAAGAACGATTTAAACGATAATTAAATAAATATTGAACAACATTACATTTGTACGTTATATTGCTTTGATCCTATGATAAGTAGCTTAAGCACTTGTGTTACAGAAATCATAAATAACGACGGTACCACAACACCCAGACCCGAGACAATATAGAAACGTTATTTTCCTACATTGACCGACCGGGAATCTAACCCGGAACCTCAGAGATAGCGACACCAAGTCCGGTATGCTCACATCTCGACTACGGATAAGAGAATTAATTAATAATTAACAGTCGTGCAGTAAACATTTATCCACGACTAGCTGTTGCCCGCGACTTCGATCACGCGGTCATGGATTTTCTGATGATATATTTTTCTTTCATAAGAACCTTCTCCTGCCTGACAGTAATTAACACAACAAAAAAGAATTAGCGAAATTGTTAAACCCGTTCACGCATGATGCGATGACCAAGGGAAATAGAGATTAATTTATATAGATACTAGCTGTCCCGGCGAACTTCGTACCGCCCCTTAATTTTTTTTTCGTGAATTTTTCCATGTTTTTTATAGTTATTCTGCTATTCTGGCCATTCTGGGCGAAGACAAATTCAACAAATCAAAGATCATAAAAATCGGTCCAGCCGTTCTCGACTTATAAATGGTGTAACTAACCCGACTTTCTTTTATATATATAGATTGTTAATTTTTATTTAATAGAAATAGTTTGAATATTGATTTCTTACAAATATCAAATTGTCATCTATACGTCATTACATAGCTGTCATTATACGTCAATTACATAGCTGTCATTTGCGTTTTGTTATTCCAAGTCTGATTCTTTTTTGTTATACCACGTTTTATAGTGACTGACGTTTCATGTCAAGTCACACGGGAACGCTGTCGAACGGGATAAAAAGTATCTAATGTCCGTCTCCTGGCTCTAAGCTACCTCCCTACCAATTTTCACCCATATCTGTTCTGGCGTACTTGAGTTATAAGTGGTGTAACTAACACGACTTTATTTTATATATATAAGATAGATATATAATAAATAATAATGAGCTGTGTAGTGAGTTCTTAGCTTTATATTATTATCTATTTTAATTTGTTTAAAACTAATCTACACTTATATAATAAAGCGTCAATGTTGTTTGTAAATATGTCTGTATGAAAGAAGGTACTTTTTAGAACAAAATTTTAGGGAATGATTCTACTTCATATCATCATTTCAGCCATAAGACGTCCACTGCTGAACATAGGCCTCCCCCATACTTTCCCACTTCCCTTTCACCATATCAATAACACCACTACAACCACCATACCGACAGCACCATTAACGATGGCCATTTAGTATGGAGGAGTAAATATTTTATTGCGATTTAATGTTAGTTCCATTGAAAGTTGTTGTTTAGCAGTAGGTAAAATCAGCCCCTGTAAGGTACCTAGTTAACTAAAAGTAAGTTAAAAATGCCTTTTCATTATAACGAAACTCCACTGTTTCTATTATAGTTATACTAGGTTCCGCCCGCGGCATCGTCTGCGCAGCTGCGTGGAGTTGTCACGGCCGAATCATGCATTATTTTTTGATACCATAAAAAAGGTTATACTGTGTCAATTTTAAAGATAGACATTTTCTGCCACGGACTTTTTTCTAAATTTTTTACGGTGAAAATGTTTATTCTATTTAGTCCGTCAATTAGATTATCAAAAAATATTGGACCCATATTTTGTCTTTTGTCAATCAAACAAAAATGACGAAGATAAGGCACATCAAAGTGAGCACGTGACGTCACGTCTTGCTAGAAAGTGTCGCAAGGCGTGACGTTACACGGAACTTTAACGGGCCATTGGACAACATCACATACATTGCTCTGATCCTGTGGTAAGTAGCCAAAGCACTTGTGTTACAGAAATCAGAAACAACGACGGTACCACAACACCCAGACCCGAAACAATATAGAAAAGTTATTTTTCTACATTGACCGACCGGGAATCGAACCCAGGACCTCAGAGATAGCGACACCAAGTCCGGCATGCTCGCCTCTCGGCTACGGAGGTCGTCAGACGTCAGTCTACGGGCCATATCTTCATCATTTTTTGTTTGATTTAGAAAAGAAAAAATACGTGTCCAATATCCAACTGACGGACTAATTCGATTTTTTTTAGAAAACTAGCCCATTCCGTTGTACAGACAACAGCACGTCAACTTACCACAAAACGCCAATCTTTCTCAATTGATATTGATCTCTACGTCTTGGACTTAAAGTTGAAAATCAGTTCAATGACCTTTAACTGTTTGGGTAGGTTGACCTGCAGTCGTCTGTACGTTATTTTTGCATAACTTTAACCGTATAGCAGCGTAGGTACGCAACGGAAGCTCTCGAAAGGAATATTTTTTCCGTTTTTACAACATTTTTATTGATGCTCTGCTCCTATTGGTCGTAGCGTGATGCTAGCCTTAAGCCTATATCCTTCCTAACCTTCCTCTATAAATGGACTATCCACAGGGCCGTCTTAACATATCCCGGGGCCCTGGGGCACACAAGAATTTGGGGCCCTATTTTTTCTCTGATTTCTATATTTTTAATTGTGATTTGGTACAAATTAAATAGATTCTTCTGCATGTTATTGAAGAATCAAAACTTAATCAATACATATAATAAAACTGTAGCAGGTCCAGTTCTGTATAGTAAAGATATGCATTTTTTTTTTCTTAAAGTGCTTCGGGGCCCCCGTAATGCTGGGGGCCCTGGGCACGGGCCCCGTGTGCCCTTGTGGTAAAGACGGAACTGACTATCCAACAAAAAAGCATTTTTCAATTCGAATTCCTGAGGTTAGCGCGTTCAACCAAACAAATTAGTATAGAATTCGAATAAAATAACCAGACTCCTGGGTCCGTTGCGATGTTTTAGTTGGGCATCCTTTACACCCCTCCCACTCGGTGGACTGACGACCTAGTCAAGTTTGCGGCAAGCCGCTGGCTGGTTCAGAGCCGCTCGTCCCTTTAACTGTCTATGAAGCCTGCCTGACTTCCAAGGACTGACGACGATGATGATGATGATTTAGGTATGTCTAGCGAAGCTGCGGGCAAGGACTAGTATTCAAAATTCATTTGGTGATTATCAATGACGTGAACTTCACGCATGATACACACACCTGCCACACTGTTTAGGTAGCAGGTAGCATGTTTAGGTACGTGCAAATATCAATTAACTGATAAAAAATCACAGATAAAATTTTACAAGTCATTAGCGCTGCAACGATACATCGACTCGATTATTTGGATAATCAATTAATAATAATAATCTATTGATTAAATCTAATATTTATTCACCATCATCATCATTACAGTCAAACGACGTCTATTACTGAACATAGGTCTCTCCCAGTGACTTCCAGATTCAATTCAATTCAATTCAATATATTTATTGCATTATATAATGTTACACAGGTGTTATAAATAGATACATAAAACAGATCATTATAGACCCTGTAGTGCACAACAATAGGAAAGGTATTGTGGGCAGAGAGGATGACGCCATGCATAATTAGATCAATTTGTTTATTTTAAGAAGTTGTAAAGAATTAAAATACAATGACTGAGGATTAAAATCATATGATAATTATTGAATAAAATATTGAATAACATAATCAAATAAATAGTATTTTTAGGCATTTAAATATTTATTTATCTTTGGATTTAATTTATTGTTTTTTTTGTGCACTTATAATACAGACTCTTTTAGTGCTAAGGCAGCTGTGTGCATGTGGGCAGGTATCTAGAAGGCCCTTTAGTGCTGCAAAATAGTTAATATCAAAGTTTGTTTTGGATGCTTTGACTTCAAACTGACAGTTGCCGGGGACGCCTACGTTGCTAAGAGGTTGGCGTTAGATCGGCCAACCAGAGAAGGCGACGCAACACATGCGCGGCGGTCTCCTGGCAACTTTATAGCAAGAAATCAACATCTTTTTGTAAATAGCTTCATATTTTTGAATGTTTTTTTAGTTAATGTAAGTAATTGTGTACAGCGTACTTTGTAAGTCAGTTTGTAAGTATTTTTTATGAATATCTCGCCACCTATTTTTACTCCAGTGCCCCCAAACGACACCACTAATGTCTCGTCAGACAACCTAATTCGCTGCCCCCAATGCTCCCAGACTCGTTACTTCAAAGGCCAACGTGGCTTAAAAATTCATATCAGCAGAATCCACCAAAACACCACTAACGATACCCATGTTTTTGATCCCGTTTCATCAACATTACCCCCCATTCCACCTACCATTTTGGAAAAAGTTATTTACATTAAAACACACGCACCCAATCATTAAACGCATACCAAGAGGTGCACGCACGGCAGTCGCACACTCTTTAAGCCACACCATATCCAACGTCATCTCCGAAAATACTATTGAGGCTTGGGAGCATTTGTTTACCTTCACTTACAGAATTCTACACGTTAGTAAAATCAACACAGCACATTCGTTGACTCAAAAAATAAAAGATAATTGTAATAACTCCTTAGTTTGGCAACCTTCACTCATTTCTCAAAAATTTTCTTCAAATAACAATAACTTCAATCAAAAATATATTGAGTCCAAAGTAAGTGATGGTGATATTAGAGGGGCAGCTCGACTTCTGTTCTCTGACGATCTCATTGCGCCTAATTCTCCCGATACCCTCTTGGCCTTACAGTGCAAGCATCCACTTTCAGCAACCAACAACCAACTTCCTGACCAGCCTTTTCAATCACAAAATTTTGTACAAACAACGTCTGAAATAGTTCTAAGTGCCATCAACTCCTTCAGTAGTGGCTCTGCCGGGGGCATGGATGGCCTCACTCCACAGCACTTAAAAGACCTCGTGAGTGTTGGCTGTGGTGAGGCCGGTAGTGCCCTACTGAGGAATTTGGTGAGCCTTATAAATTTAATGCTCTCTGGTAATGTCAATCCATTATTTACCAGGTTTCTTTACGGAGCCAACCTCTGCGCCCTTAAGAAAAAGGATGGCGGTATTCGGCCCATAGCCGTTGGCTGTACTCTACGACGTCTTGCCGCCAAGGTATGCTGCAGGGCTATTTCAAATAGTCTTGCAGCATATTTTGAACCAATTCAACTTGGTTTTGGCATCAAGGGAGGGTGCGAAGCCGCCATCCATTCTGTACGTTCATTTATACGCAACAACCCTGACGACATTTTGCTGAAAGTGGATGTCAAAAACGCTTTTAACTCCGTAGATAGGGGCACCTTGCTGACACAAATCCAATCTTTAACACCATCTATCTATCCTTTTCTGTGGCAGTGCTATAGCACTCCAAGCCATCTTCAATATAAGGATCATCTTATTGAGTCAGCAGTTGGATGTCAACAGGGTGACCCTCTTGGTCCTGCTATTTTCGGCCTTTCTATTCATCCGTTTTTAAATCAACTAAATTCAAAATTAAACGTGTGGTATTTAGATGATGGTACTCTTGGAGGTGATCCTAACACTGTTTTGGCTGATCTAAATTCACTTATTCATAATTTTAAAAAAGCTGGTTTAGAGTTAAATTTTTCCAAATGCGAATTATTTATACCAGACTCTTGTCCTAATCCAAATTCAATTATTCAAAATTTTAATAACGTAGCTCCAAATATAAAAATTATTAAAAATGATTCGCTTCGCCTCCTTGGGTCACCAATTCTGGATGAAGGTTTCTCCCCCTTTATTGATGAAAAATTACGAAGTTTCAATAATGTTTCAGATCGCATTGTCAAAATTAATACACATATGGCTTACACAATTATTAGATATTGTCTTTTTGTCCCAAAATTTACATATTGCGTCCGCTCTTCCCATTTTTGGAAATTTCCGGGTTTGACCGCCAAATTAGACGACACAGTTAAAAACATAATATCCTCAGTGCTGAACCTCTCTTTGGACGATCGAACCTGGACCCAAGCCTCACTTCCCATCAGGTTTGGGGGCTTGGGTATTCGTAAAATTTCTAGTGTTGCTCTCCCGGCTTTCTTGTCCTCGACTCATAGCACTACAGAGCTGGTTACTAAAATACTTAGCAAGTCTTTTGGTAACCCAGCAATTGTCTATCGGGCCGAGGCCATCAACGCTTGGAGACAATTGTGCTCCGAAGACTTGCCTTCATCAGTATCATCACAACGGCAGTGGGACGAGCCGCTCTGCAGACTAGTACGGAATAATTTATTGAACACGTCCCCTAGTACTGCAGATCGAGCTCGTCTCCTTGCCGTAGCTGAGTGGGAATCGGGACTTTGGCTCCACTCCCTCCCATCTCCAAATCTGGGTACACTTTTAGATAACTCTACTTTTAACCTTTCCGTCTCTCTTCGTTTGGGGGCATCTTGCAATGTCCCACATCACTGTCCCTGTGGTGATATGGTAGACTCGTTGGGTCATCACGGCCTTTCATGCAGCAGAAGCGCCGGGAGATTTTCCCGTCATGCCAGCCTTAACGACATAATCCGCAGAGCTCTTGCTACCTCGTCCGTACCGGCTATTCTTGAACCGAATGGCCTGGTGCGGAATGATGGCAAGAGGCCTGATGGTATGACCTTGGTTCCGTGGAAGATGGGTCGGCCTCTGGTGTGGGACGCAACCTGCGTTGACACACTTGCTCCATCTCATCTTTCACGTACCTCGTCAGGGGCTGGCTTTGCTGCTGCATCAGCGGAGGACCTTAAGCGTCGCAAGTATGTAGGTCTCAGTAGTTCCTACATGTTTGAGCCGTTTGGGGTCGAGACGCTCGGGCCGTGGGGACCTAGCGCACATCGACTGTACAGTCAGTTAGCCAAGCGGCTGATTGACTGTACGGGTGATCGGAGGGCTGGCGCATTTCTTGGTCAACGTATCAGTTTGGCCATTCAGCGTGGAAATGCGGCCAGCCTTCTTGGCACCATGCCCCGATCATTGGACAGCGATTTGGGACACATTTTTTACTTGTAAATATTTTTGTACATATTTATATATATTTTTTTTTTAATTTTTAGGGTTAGTTTTTATTATTATTATTGTAAATATTCTTAGCTTACTAAATAAATAATATAAATAATAGAAATATACATATATAATGAAAATAAAAAAAAATAAAAAAATTTATTGTTTTAGATTATTGTCATTTAAGTATTCGTTTATTGTGTAACAACATTTTTTTATTAACATTAATTTTAATTGTTTTATAATTTTTAAATTATTTACTTCATTTTTCATAAACTCCGGCAATCTGTTATAAATTCGTATGGACATTACGTATGGGCTGGAAGAATGAAGCTTTAGACGGACAAGTAGGTAGAATCAATTTATTTTTATATCTTAGCGAGCAATGTAGATTAGCGCGGTTTTGATATAAGTTTGGGTGTTTCCTAACAAATTTACACATTTCTAGAATGTACATACATGGCAGGGGAAGTATGTTAAACCTTTGAAAGTATGGTTTGCAGCTTTCAGTCTGTTTTATATAGACTAAGTTTTTTTTTTTTTTCTGGAATGAATGAATGAATGAATGAATGAAAAGGGTAGATGCGTCGGTACTATTGGAGGCTACTATTAGATTGGTCGGTTGGAAGCGGAATGCATGTGTAGGAGTGGTCGTCTGCTAACCTTGTGGGTGGACGTCCTACGCTGCGTTGCCAGTATGTGGTCTCCAATTTAGAACCTTTCTGCCCCATCGGCCGTCAGTTCTACGTGCTATGTGCCTACCCTTACTTGCTGCAAAAACGGGTTTTATTATCAATCAAGAAACTTGTTATCGATTATAATCGTTTATTGATTAGTCCATCACTAGTATCGAAATCAAATCACTAGTGCCTTCAATAGGAATGCCGACTTTTTTTTTTTCTTCATCTGTCAGGTAGATTTATCAAAGAGTATTGGCCCTTAATTTTTATTTTTTACATAATAAAATATTACGGAGATATAGGTATTGATTTTGAAATGTCGCATGACGTCACGTCTTGGTACAATTTTTACTTAGAAGTGACATCACGAGCCCGAACTTTGATTCATTTTCCCTTTGTTATTTTTTGGTTGATTGCATGGATTTCTGGTTACAAGGAGTACTAGATCCATGGGTTGATTGACAAAAGTATCAATAAGTGTAAATTTTTTAGTAATCTAACTGACGGAGTAAATAGAATTTCATTTTCTTTATCCAGTCGTCATCCTTATTGAAATCTCTCACGCGTTTGTATGTCTTTCCGTATATTCTAATCTTTAAACTACACTATAGAAATTGATACCTCCGTAGCCGGCATAGTCATAGTCATAGACATATATGTTTATTGCATCATGATGTTGGTACAAAGACCTTAAATTAATATAAGTAGTCCCGTAACATGGCCCTGTACGGGCATTGCAACATTATGTTGGTAGGAGTAAACATTCTTATGAATAAATATTCTAAGCCAAGTTCCATATTGACAGTTATTAACATTATTTACTAGGTGAGATCAGTTTTATGAATTACTAACAATCAAAAAATTCTTTAAGTGAGTAGAAACATACCGGACTTGGTGTCGCTATCTCTGAGGTTCAGGCTTCGATTCTCGGTCGGTCGATGTAGAAAAATATTTTTTCTATATTGTCTCGAGTCTGGGTATGCTACCGTCGTTGTTTCTGATTTCTGTAAACTACTACCCTACCCTACTACCGAAACTACCTTAGATATCACCTCAAAGCTGCGGTGAGTCGCTAGACTATTCGACATTTAGAGATATAAGTAGATAAATAAATAATAAATATCGGACAACAGCACATAAATTGCTCTGATCCTATGATAAGTAGCTTAAGCACTTATGTTACAGAAATCAGAAACGACGACGGTACCACAACACTCAGACCCGACACAATACAAAAAAGTTATTTTTCTACATTGACCGACCGGAAATGGAACCCGGGACCTCGGAGATAGCGACACCAAGTCCGGCGTTCTCGCCTCTCGGCTACGGAGGTCGTCAATAAGTATTCCTAAAAAGAAAAAAAAACCCTTTTCCCTAATCTAACAATACATTCAAACGTTAGACTCTATTGTATATATTCGGATACTTATCAAAAAGTCACTAACAGGTAAAGCCAGTGTCGGTGGGCCGGCCATATCTGTTGCACAACCTATGAAAGGTGGAGTAGACGTTCTCGACTGGATACCACGCAGGGGCGTGCATCCCATAAAGGCTATTATGCAGAGCCTACCTTCATAAAGAACCGACAGAACAGCTGACCATAATTATTAATTACGTATTCAAAATAAACAATAAATATATTGTAACTATTTTGTCGTCTACCTGTGTCCTGTACTTATTCCTTACTAAAGCGCGCAACTTAGATCGTTACAGTGCAATTTAACCAATGTTAGGCTGCCGCGAGATCGCCTACTGTTTCACGCAAACTTACTCAATTTTTACTCACAGCCTACCCCCATCTGAAACCAATGCACGCCCCTGATACCAGGTCTCAGTCACCGTAGGTAGATAGGTAGGCTCCATAGACCGACGTAAGAGCCTTCTGAAGAGGCAGCGGCTTGATAAAGTTATACTTTGTCAGTTTGTTACAAATATTGACCAGTTAGACATCTAGTTCTATCTATTATTGTTTTACTCGTATGTTTAAATTTCAATCGCATGTTAAGATGTTTTTTTCCAGTATTGTATCTTTAGACATTTATCTGGATTTGTGATATTATTTTTTTATTGTGTTGTGTTGTGTTGAGGAATATGATTTTATAAAAAAAGGGTATTATAACAAAGGTTATGATTATTAAAATGAAAAAAAAGGTTTGAAAATAAATACTACCACGCATAGATAAATTTATTTATAATGTTATGTAAATATACTCTACTTAAAAACATTACCCTCCTGGGTCAGTCAGGTAAAAAGAGCCTGACAATAGTAACCGAGTTTCTTGCGCTGCTTCTTCTCGGCGCTAGCCCACAATTGTCCCGAAGCAGTGGTAGGGTTAAAAAAAGGGAAAAAAAAAGACTTAGTTTGAGCCTATTTGCAGAAATAAATTGGTTTTTGTTTTTGCTTTTATTAGTTCATTGTTATTAAAATTAGAAACAATGACGGCACCACTATATCCGTAGACGTAGGACAATAATATAGAAGTTTGCCACATCGGGAATCGAACCCGGGACCTCAGAGATGGTGACGCCAAGTGCGGCGTGGTCGCCTCTCGGCTACGAATGAAGAAAGCTAGTGTAATTTCCATATCTTGTTTATTTAAACCTGAAATAAGTCAATCATCACGTGCAACTGAATTTAAAGTTTAGCTTGTAGATCTCAATATCAATTTTCAAAAATACATATTTATGTTGTAGGTTTATAAGTTGTTGTCTAGTACTTCTATGAATTACAATTCCGATTAAACATAACATTGCTTATAGACGAAAGTTTACAACCAGTGTCTGTTACCAGTGATGACATGTGGAACAGAAACGTAACCGTAACCTCGAGCTTTCTTATGAAGCCTATAGAAAGAGATCTATAGGGCTCATAAGATAGCTCAAGGTTCCACAGCGTGCTTTGGAAAGGGATAGCCCTTTCCAAAGCACGCTGTGGAACCTTTACTGATTCGATCTCGCAAAGAAACACCGAGCATAGGCTCGGTGTTTCTTTGCGAGATCGAATCAGTAATGAGGAGATCCGTAAAGAAAGAAACAAATGTCGCTGACATAACCCGATGGATTATAAAGATAAAGAGACAGTAGGCATCACATAGCACGTAGAACTGAAGGCCGAAGGTGGGACAGGAAGATTCTAGAATGGAGGCCACGTACCAGCAAGCGCAGCGTAGGACGTCGACTCACACAAGGTGGGAAGATGATCTGGTAAAGGTTGCAGGAAGCCGCTGAATGCAAGCCGTTTCCAATCGGCCAATCTGGAAGTCATTGGGGGAGGCCTATGTTCAGTAGTGGAAGTCCTATGGCTGAAATGATAATGTTAATAATAGTTTTGCATCGTTATTCACTTATTATGTGAGCCACACTATTTTGAACATCAAAAGCAAAGATTTTAAAATAAAAGACATCTGTATGTTTTTTTGTATTAATATTATGTACATTTATTCGATAGATTCGACGTAAAAAAATATTTAGTGGCTAAGTCTCAACTTCGTTTCACCTTTGCATTATTTCTACAAAGTTTACTTAATGCACCTTTTACAATTAAATACAATGTCACTGCGCCAAAAACTACAATAGACGTGACAGTGATGATGACGTCAGCCATCAAGAACTCTGACCACGGCATGTTGGCTGCTGGAGACCGGAGGTGCTTCGCCCCGCCATGCCGGATGACGTACTCCGTCCACCACACTGCTCTTTCTAGAGGCGTTTGGGGCTGGTCGTTTATCAGCACCTTCAGTTTCCTGATGTTTTCACGGTATCTGAAAATCCAATTTACTAAAGCTCTTTCCCTAAGGTAGCTAGGAAGGTTGTTAATTACCTACTTCGTTTTTTTACAAATATGTTAAATTGACTTTAACGTTAAATAATACACATTATTGGATAACATCACATACATTGCTCTGATACTAAAGTAAGTAGCAAGCACTTGTGTTGCCCGACTTCGTAATGGTTGCTTGAGTATGAAAGATGAGTAGGTATATTTTTAGATGAAGTCAGTTTATTTTTTAATCTTTTTAAGTTTTTTTAACCATTTTTAGATTTTCTATAAAAAAAATATCATTAAAATTGGACATCCTTTTAAAATGTTATGCGTGTGTTTATTAAAAAATAATATGAGAAACTTCTCCCTTTTTAAATGATTGAAAATTTTAGAGGCCAGCTCCATGTTTAATGGATAATAAATAATACGTAGCGATACTGAAGAAGTCTCTTACTTGTTATCATTTAAAACAGTGTTGATCCCGTCAAGCAATGACTGACCATCCATGGTTACACCATCTACTCTGACTCCAATGCCGAGCTCTGTGTATTTATGAACGTTGTAGTACTGGTCTCCCAACATTGGTATCCCCACAAGAGGAACTCCAGCATCAATGGCTTCATCAGTTGATTGCAACCCTCCTTGGGTTACAAAAAGTTTCATTTTGGGATGAACTGCAAGAGAAGTTCATTGTTAGAAAATATTCTACCTTCACTGATCAATGTGCTGTTTTTAAAGTAAGATTAAGTATCTTACTACAACTGAAAATCCTAAAACTAAACTACGTTTTTTTAGTTCTCTTACCTATTCTATGGTAAGACGTACTTTACACACATCCTCTTTAAAAATTATAAAAATATAAACAGTCTAAAATTTATTTACTTAATGTGAAAACTTATTAAAAAAATTATTGTCATAATTACACATTGAATAATTTTTATGCTGTTCATTTTCTATTAAAATAAAATAAGACACAAAACTCACAAAGCAGATCTCGTTGTGGAAACCATTTCTGAATTTTCACATTTTTAGTCACATTTTGCAGATCGTCTGAATCAATTTTCCAGAGTATGTCATAGGGCAAAGCTTTAAATGCAAATATAAATGCTTGAATCAACTCTTTATCCATCACTTTCGTCATGACATTCGTCCCCAAACTAACGTAAATCACACCATTTTTAGATTCATCTAAGTATGTTTTTAAATCCTGAAAAACAAAATCTAATCCATTTAACAGACGGCAAATCAAATACAATTAAAGAAAAATAGCAAAAGTATTTCTGAGACTTAACATTTCTTAAAGGGGCATTATTTTTACAATACATTAATCAAAATACAAACAAAAAAGATTGATACATTTGACAGTTAAAATTATTTTAAGAGGTAAAAAATTTTTAGGTGTTCTCAACTTTTACAATGTTTAGACGTAAAGAAGAAAGAGGAAGAGATGATTTAATTAGAAAAGAAATAAACCGTAGCTATATTACCTTTGGCAGTTCTTTCAGAGGCTCTAAATGCAAAGGCCCTACATACACAACATTTGTAGGTAATGGTCGATTGTTACAAAAAAGTGGATTAGAATTGACCATCAGCAAATCAATATTGTTTTTCAGTTCAGATGTTTTTGGTGCATCAAGTCCGTAGTGCTTCTTAAGAGCTTCATCTTCAATTTCCTCTGTCCATTTCATAGCTTTATAAATATCATATTCTACTTTTATTTCTCTGATTTTATCGATAATATTCAAATCAGAAAAGTTCTCTCTAAAAACATGAGGATACAACATAGGATGCCTTGCTACTGCACCTAAAACTTCGTAAGATTCTGGATATGCATAAAACGAAGACATCCATATTGTAGGAGCTTTGAATATTTCCGTAACTATAAGTGAGTACATATTGTATACCTCCAAAAGGATCAGATCAAAGTGTTGCGTTTTATCCGCTGTAAGTTTTTTAACTTCAGGATGTTCCATAATTTCAACAAACAAATCGAAAATTCCTTTATACGTTTGGTAATCAGCAAATGTGTCTGCGCCGATTATTACACCACGTTTTACATTTGTGCGAGCTTTAACCATTTCTCTCAATCTATCATAACCAAAGCTGATGTCAATTTCTGTTATATTATCCTTGGGTCTATCCTTCGGTAACGCTGGGTTTGGCGTGATGATAATCAGTTCATGTCCACGTTTTGCCAGTTCGAATGTTAATTTTCTGAATACCACTTGATGACTTACCGATGGCAAAGGAAAGAACCCCAATATTCTTGCTGAGTGCACTACTGGCACTATTAATAAACAAAGCACTAGAATCTTCATGACTGTCTTTTGTTTTAGTAATAATTTAATAAATTTTACTAAGTTAGCGTTTGATTATAGTCCAACCTTGTGGTAAGTGGTGATGAAGCCTAAAGTAAATGCCTTCTCACGCTTACTCAGTAATGCTAATATTATATTTGAGGGCACGACTTTTATGCTGATATTTTTGAATTGATTGTAATGTGACCATCACAGATAATTATTTATGATAGCTGCTACCGTATAAGGCGGAGTATAGACGATACTTTTATATACAACTTATTTATATACAACTTTATTTTAATTTATATAAATGATGGGTTCATCAATACAAATAATTTTTGCTTACTTGTTAGGCCATGTCTGGAGTCTGGACCAACGGGCTAGTTTTAGACAAAATGGGATTGACCTATAACATTAAAATCTGGCTCTGACACTCCAAGAACTGACTCTTCTAGAGATCGATTACACATGGGTGTCCCAAAGGGCCTTAAAATAGGACCTTTATTATTTTTAATGTACACAAACGCTCTTTCTTAATTTACTAAAGAACTATCTACGATAGTTTTATGTGCAGATAATAGATTTTTAAAACAAACAATGGCAAATCTGCCCTTGATTTAAATAGTGCTCTTCCTCAAGTAATACGCCAATTTACAGCGAATAACCTGTTCCTTAATGCGAATAACCTAAATGCAATAAATTCACTATACCCAATGTGAAGCAGGTTACGACACATGTTGTCATATCAGATGATCAAATAGATGCAGTCAACTCAATAAAGTTTCTGGGAATAGCAATAGACCCTCAATGGCAATTGGACCCCTATGTTATAATTGTCAACAAGGCCTAGTTCATCAGTTTATGCTGTGAGAAAAATTTGTCTTTCAAACTGATGTCGAAACGGCAAGATCTATCATATTCTTTAGTTATTATGTTGCTTAATGTCGTATTTTGCATAAAAGAAAGCGTGGGGATAGATGAGTAGAATAGTTTGTAAACTACAGCAGGAAATTCAGTTGCATACAACGAAAATACCGTATTTGCGAGAACACAAAAACTATACAGTAATACCTTAACAACAAACACACCAATAAATGTTTCTACGATAATCTGTGTTACCAGAGTGATGACATAATAGAACTAAAACATGGCCTCTCACTATGGGCCTCATAAGAAACCTCAAGGTCGCACAGCGTGCTATGGAAAGAGCTAAGCTCGGTGTTTCCTTGCGAGATCGAATCAGAAATGAGGAGATTTTTAAACGAACAAAAGTCGCTGACATAGGCCAACCCTCTAGCCTAGTGCTTGCTGATCAAGCAGAAGTGGCAGAGAGTGGAGCACATAGCACGTAGAAAAGACGGCCGATGGGGTAGAAAGGTTCTAGAATGGAGGCCGCGTACAGGCAAGCGCAGCGTAGGACGTCCACCCACAAGGTGGACAGACGACCTGGTAAAGGGTCGCAGGAAGACGCTGGATGCAGGCCGCTTCCAAAGGAAGAAAGTCGAAGGAAGGAAGGAAGACAATGGGGAGGCCTATGTTCAGCAGTGGACTTCATATGGCTGAAATGATGATGATGATGATAATCTATATTACTGCCTATACCATCTTTATATGGCCCATGGTTGGCTGGTAGAGAATGCTGTTGGCATTAAGTCCGCCATTTGTACAAGTTTTTTTTAAATGTTTGTGCAACAAAATTCAAATAATAAATAAATATATAATGTAACAATGAATCTCTATTTTCCTTGGTCTTCTAATCACGCGTGAACAGAAGGAACAGAAAGAAAAAAATAGAAAGTTTCTCAGAAAATCCTTTATGAAAAAACTAAAGGACACGCGAGCGAAGTCGCGGGCAACAACAAAATAAAATTGAATTGTTTAGTGAACTTAGCTTTATATTACTATCTGTCTATTTATTATATTCATGAGCTTATATACACTTATATTAAAAAGCGATAAAGTGATATATATAATGTCTGTATGTCTGTACTCTTTGGAACGTACGTACCGTAGTGTAGGACGTCCCCCAGGTACATGAACCGACGACCTTAGGAAGTTACCTGGCGGTGGCTGAAACAAAAAAGCGGGAGATCGTGCTCTTTGGGAGGCTTACGTACAGCAGCAGACTGAAATAGGCTGGGATGATGCTATGATGATGACTCATTGTAAGTAACTACGTAATGATAGTAACGAGGAGATCTCAGAAGAACTAAAGTCACCAAATTTGAATTGCAAAGCTGTGGTGGTAATGGGCAGGCAGGCAGGCAGTGATGCCAGGGCTTGAATAACGATAAAAATCAGGTATCGTTACCAAGATAACGTTAATAGCAAAATTATCTACTTGGCCGGCCTTTTACCAGTAAACTGACTTAACGTTATTGATGATTTTACCGGTAAATAGTAGAGGAAAGTAACCAAATATGGAATAGTATCCCTAAAATGGAATACCGCCATTTCTCGAAAACGAATACTGCTAGTTGCAAAAGACAGTGATCGTCTGTCTCTTTCCATCATTATACTTGCGTACAGGTTTCGATTTGTCAGTCGGGCGACCGTTTTGGTCGCGGTAAGCGTGTTTTGTTTTGGCGCTGTGCGAAAAGGTTTTAAGGTACGTAAAAACAAAGTAATTTCTCAAAACGTGATTGGAAATTGTATTGTATATTATGACTATACATTTATTACATGTTTGTTTGATTGTATTAGAGGTTTTTTCTTGTCTGATTGTGTTTAACAAAAAAATCTGATATACGTTATGATTACTTTGAAATTTCCGAATATGGACAGTCCCTGGGATCTAAATATGGACTATTCTATATTTCCTTCACACCAAGACAAGTAACAGAAAATGATTGATCTAGATCTAGATTGATCTAGAACCATCAACTTCCAGGCTTGCTCGCAGTACTCTAAATATGGTCTCGCCCTATGACATCAGTCCAGTGCCAGAAAAAAAAGAAAAATTAAACTAAAAGAAAACAGCAAAAAGAGTAAACCAAGTCTAAGAATAGTGATTCAGACGATGAAGAAGAAATACAGTTTGACACGGACAGTGAGCCTGATGCCGTCATAGGACAGGAAGCTCCTGACTCAGAAGATCCAGGGTGTATTCTATGTTACAACGTGTTTTCTCAAGATACTCGAGGAAAAACATGGATAAAATGCCTCGTGTGTGGGCTCTTGGCACATGCTGTTTGCGCAGGTGCAGAATCGAACTCTGGATATGTGATTTTTGCAAGTAATTTGAGTACCATCTTAAAACTGACCAAAGTTCCTGTTGGATCTCATAAAAGTAAAGGCTTGTTACTCATAGTTTTATAGTAGTCCATATTTGGGTACCTATTCCATAATTAGGTACCTTTATGTTGATTTTGTTTTTAGGGAAATTATATGTTTTAAATTGATATATATAAAACAAGACTGTTAATAAGTTAAGCGCAAATATATGACTGACAATAAATAATAATAAAAGTTTTTGATTTACAATAACTTTTTTTTATATAATACAAAAACAAAATGGTATTCCATATTTGGTTACTTTCCTCTAACGTTACCAAATGAATACTATAAGTACCGTTAATTAACGTCATTATTTTATCATCATTTTCTTTCAATATTTATATTACATTTATACAATATTACATTATTGTAAAGAAAAGGTAATCAAGACTACGAAAGAAACCTACTACTCTAATTTGTTGTAAAACTAACCGCATGGGTTGGCAACGACGCTTACGGTAACGGAATAAGTGTTAATTTTTTACATTATCATATTGGTATCGTTACTACTAAACTACCGTTATGTATTATCGTTAAAATTATAACATTAAAAAAATATTGTTACATAACGATACTTATAATGTGAATTTGGTAACGTTAACAAGCCCTGAGTGATGCAGATAAACGGAGGATATTACTCTTTTTGGCATTGCTCGACTTGGCCCCAGACTCGGCTCCCTTCTTGTATGAAAACCATTCCGTAATTGGCCATAATGTAGCAGGCGACTAGGTACTAAAAGTGATGAAAAAGGTTTGTCTGGTGGAGTGGCAGGCAAAAACTAGTTTAATAAATTGATTTGGTGATTACTTGTGACGTAAACTTCACGCATGATACACACAACTGCCACACTATACGAATGTGATTAAAACGCGCGAGTGGAGTGCAGCCGTAAGGAATATCAACGGTAGGTAATTCTGTGATCTAACATCGTCATCAACTCAATAAATTACACAAAAATAATATAGGTGATGTAAATAACTTTTATGATTTTTAAACAGTTAAATTCTCAGTTATGTTTATAAAACAAATCAAATTAAATCATTTATTTGCAGAACAAATGTTACAGTAATACAGGTATTTAGTATTGGAGTCAATTTCAATTACGTTCTACCGGGAATTGTGCCGGTGTGCAAATGTATTCATTAATTAATGACAAATCATTACATTATAATAAAATAACGTCCAAAATCCAAAAATCTAAATAATACATAAAGTCAAATCGTAGTAGATAAAATTATTAAATAATACCAACGTCATTTGTTTTCTTTTACATACATTTTACAGTAGTTTTAAGTAATCTATAAAAATAGAAAAAAATATAGTTAACTTAGTTGCCAGAGGTTTTGAAGGTACTCATTTACACTGTAGAAACATTTTTCAGTCAACCATTTCGACAGAGTAACCTCAAACTTAAGCCCTCATACTTATCTAACAAGGTGATAATAATCACTTAAAAAATTATTTATTTCTTGCATAGCTATTAGCATTCTGTAGACTATACAGATTATTATTCTGTACATTTTTTCTCCTTTTCTCTTGCTAACGATCATTATAAAAAAAGTTTTTGGAATTACTGTAAATGAACGCCTACTGCTACCTAATAGCATCATTATCACAGAAACTGCAACTGTGTCTATTTATTTTCAGGCGTTTATTGTACACACACAAGTTCCAAGGGTAAAAGTTAAGCTTAATGTTTTTGTTAACTTATTAAACAAAATAAATAATAACATGATTTGATGATGCGTCAAATTACGACTGGCGATTCCTGGCCTAATTAGGTAGGTGCTTTTGTCTTCTGTCTGTGTCTCTAGCTATAATTGAGTCTAATGTAGGTATATAAAAACACGAAGTTATATAAGTAGGTAGTTCGGTACGAATGTGGAAAGGTTCAAACTTTCCCCTAAGGACATAAACTCTTTGGTCTTCCCCGCCTGCCATTGTATATTTTAAGGAAATGGGATAGAGATAAATTGCTTGGCCCAGTGCAAAATATTAGGATCGCCAAATGGCTGAAGTCACACATTTGCATGTTTGTTTTGCTAGAATAAGACGACGAGTTTCACACCTATTTTTAGGCCAATAGCAAAATCATATCTATAAATAAAGCAATTATTCAAATTAATTTATAATTGATACCATATTGATATACTTACCTACTTCAGCCTGCCTAGCATGAGCACTAAAACACGATATGATATGATATTATGATATAGCGATATATCGACACAAACTATAAAAATATGATAGTTAAAGCCGCCGTGTTGAATTGCCGTGCCGGTTACGTTACATTTATGATCGCTGTTTCGATAAAAATTCAAATTTCCATCACATTTTTACAGTTGGTGTCAATATATCGCTAAATCAATTATGATCGCTGTTTTGATAAAAAATCAAATTGGCGGCTATATCCATCATATTTTTATAGTTAGTGTCAATATATCGCTATATCATATCATATCGTGTTTTAGTAGTCATGCTAGGCAGGCTGAGTACCTATACCTATGGATTTAATTTCAACTCGATACCTACCTCCACGCGTTCTCGAGATAACGAGTCTTGACAGACAGACGAACGGCTGATCATAAAAGGGTTCTGTTTTTTTCTTTTGAGGTAGGTACGGAACCTTTAAAATAATCTAGCGCATAAGAAAACTGTGACTCTTATGTGTTACTTAATAACTTATTTCTTACCCACTTCATCATATCACAACTATTTATTATGGAGTTAAGGAATATTGATCGCAAAGTGAACACTATCTCCAGACTGCGTTAGGGCTGCCAGCCTGCCACAAAACGGTCGCGGTCAACCAGAATCCTGCAAGGGTTGCGATGCGAACAATTGGCTTGGAATGCTGATAACAGGACAATTTATGGTACCAAATAGCGCTTCATAATATGGAGTTATGTCGAAATATCTTACTTGATAATGCCCGCAGTAGCATGATATACCTACTTCGTTTCGGATTGGAGGGATGCTGTATGGCAATATGTATCTATCTAACCTGTTAATCTATCGAACACATACCCTATTCTGCCTTTCTCGCAAACAAGTAGTGATTTTTCACTTACATTTTGTATGAAATGACAAGTCCTGTCAACCCTCGCTCATACAAAAACGGTAGGTACAGATACAGATTAAAAAATGGCGGAAAAATTTGTTGAGCAAATCATGACATTACTACTTGTATTTGGCATCTACCGTGTGTTGTACTATTAAGCGCGTTATTGCTAAAACGTCTCTATGTAGACTAGCTACAATAGGCTAGTGACTCATATCAAAATTAATTAAACTAAAAATTATTTCATATATTATGCGAATTTAGGAACCTAATATAGCGATTTCAATACTTAAAAGTAGAATGTCTGTAAAACTCAAATTTAAAAAAAAAATTTCAATCTATAATTTAAAACTCTAAAAGCGCTATCACAGACAGATATAGCCCCATGTTGGTTTTTTATCGTAACAGTGATCATAACATGTGACGTCACCAGCATTCAACATGGCGGCAGCATCTATCATATTATTATTTAAAAAAATAAAAAGAGTTGGTGTTGATAAATCGCCACATCATATAGTTAAGTTAGCACCCGACAAGGTAGTGATAATAACCGCTAAGTTTCTGGCCGCAGGTAAGTGAGCAAATAAAAATACATTTTTAATAATAAAAATAATTTTATTTTTAAAGAAAACCATATCTTTTAATCTTAATAGGTAGGAATTCAGTTTTTTTACATAATAGTTAATTTACAACACTTACTGCCGCACTCGAAGAAGTCAGAGACGTCACTTAACTTTGATGGTTACTTAAGAAAAATTTGTGTGTGAAAAGTACTGAAATCGATGCTTGTATAGACAATAATTGAATGAGAAAAAATGTTAATCAACACTTAAATGTTAATTGGCGTCCCTGAGTGCGGCAGTTAAAACTAAAACATAATTAAGTTACCTATTTTAAAATAGTTAACAAAGACTCAGGGTTTCATCTTTATGATTACTGTTTTTACTAGCATATTTAAAAAAAGTACACTTACTCGTAAATAAAATTCAACCGCAGAACAAAAATAATAAGGCACGACGCAATGCTTAGGGCCATGCCACACTGGCGAATCACAAGCGATTTCAAAGCGGAGCAGCCACGCAGAAAACACACCGCGGATTTTTGCCACGGAGAGAAGCATGGACGCCATTTTGTACACTCATCGTACGCCACTCACTGGTAGCGAAAACGTTGCGCATCCACGACGTGTACGCTACGCGTCCGCAAAGTGTTCGCTACGCAGCAGCGACTTCTTCGCGCACACGCAGCGTGTCCGCTCCGCTTTGAAAACGCTTGTGATCCGCCAGTGTGGCATGGCCCTTACAGGAACATGTGGTGCGGCCTAATGGCTCACCTGTACACACATGATCCACCTGTATGTAGTATTACAAAACTAAAAGTTTAAAAAAGTAGCTGAAGTACTTGTGTTACAGAAATCTGAAGCAACAACCACAACACCCAGACCCGGGACAATATAGAAAAAATATTTTTCTACATTGACCGATAAGGGAATCGAACCCGGGAACTCAACGATACCAAGTCCGGTATGCTCGCCTCTCGGCTACGGAGGTCGTCAACGGTAAAGAACTGTGAGCAAGACTCGCAAAGGGCATGTGTTTTTTTAACTGACCAAAATGCCTTGATTAATCCTTGGATTTCTTGGCTTGTTCCGAGTTGGTTTTGCTCACGCAATTAAAGCATACCAAATTCATATTTTCATTACTGCTTGGAGATCGTGCCGCACAATATAAATGTACAGGTTGAGAACATTCTTTACATAGAAATAATTTATATAATATGGTATAGCAAACGTTGCAAACAGAATACCCAGAAGCACTTTCGTCTTGCTTATTCTGATTTTCTGGAATGTCCATGACTGCAGACGCTGCAGTAGCAATATCGCTTTCCATTATGTCGATTTTGTAATCATTACATATCTCTTTCACAAGTTCATGGTTTTCATCTTGCAGAGATGGTTGACCTTGAGGATTTTGCTGTGCCTGAAATTTCTGCCCAAACCATACTGCTTCCTTCAAATCAGTTTTATTTATAACATGAGTTGTTATATTATCGTTATTGCCCTTTATCAAACTCATTTGACTCTGTAAATTTTGCCGATCTTGATTCAAAGTAATATCCATAACCGTGGGACTTGCATCCATGTTTATATCTTCAACGGTATTAATATCACCATCGTCGTCTATCAAATTGATGGTTTCTGAAATTTCATCAGGGGCTGCGTTTCCACTCTGCTTACCTTGCAAACGTTTATCTTGCTTACGCCTATCTCGCATATTCTGATCCCACGATTTACCATTCCATGATTCCTTAAACATGCGCTGATACGGTGACCTAAAGTGATTTGTAACGAATTGCGTTTTTTGGTTTATTTGCAACTGCACAATGTGGCAACCAAGTGCCCAGTTTTTACTTCCCGATTCCCTCATCCAGTTGTAAACGTCACTTACAGTGCTACTACACCATGTATTTTTTGGCAATGATTTTTGCACAACTACGTCACAGTCGCACAATTGTTTCAATTTACTTAACATATCGGTGTAGAAATCAAATTGATTAGGGGTTACTATTAACTTTTGGGGTGGACCAAAACTCAAAAATATTTTTGCAAGTTCTGAGGCTACCTCGAAGGAACTCTTTTCTATTAGCGGTCTTAAAAATACAAAAGAGCTGTAATGTTCTTTGCATATTAAAAGATATTTAAAATTACCATCGAAATTTTGTTTCATGTCGTGAATATAGACGTTGTGTACCTCATTAAGTCTCTGAGATGTAATTCTATCACCAAATTTTTGATTTTTAGAATTTATAATTATTTTCTTTTCATTACAAACATTGCAGAGCGTTACAACTAAATCAACGTATTTGTTTAATATCACAAAACCTGCATATTTGTTCTTCAATAAACCGCGCAGTTGATCTCGTTTAACGTGATTATTTGACAAGTGAAGTTTAACGATAACATCAAATATATCTTCTAGAGCCATATACTTCACAACCTTATCAGTATGTGCTGTTCCTTTCTTAGCTAAATATTGCCTTCCATTTTCCTCATAAACGTCGTAGGTTCGATTATCATTGTTGTCGTGTGATAATATTCTTTGAACCATTTCGTCGTATTTTACTCGAAAGAAAAAGTGAGAAGATTTTGAACTAACAACTGCTTCTAAGAATTGGGCTTTGACGTTGTAATAGTCGAAAACAGGAATGGATTCATCATTATCTTCGTTCTTCATATCGACATTAAGATAACTAGTAGTAGGTAGTCTATAACACTCTTCGTAATTCGTCGTTATGATGCTCTTCATGTAAATAAATAATTGACATTGCAATCTATGTTCAGCACGCAGGATTTCTTTTTCATTGTTTTAAAATTTATTTTCTCGAACCGATTGAACTGTGGACGAATAATAATTGAATCAGTAAAAACTACTAAGCCAACTGTTTGTTTTACACGACTGTCCAACAATTTGTGTTTAAAAGTATTTAGGGTTAATGTATGTGTGTGAGTATCCTTATTCCAACATAAAATTTAACTTAATTTATGGCTCGTTTTAATATTAATCTTCTAATGTAATGCATCGTGCTCTTTGGCGTTCTTTGAGGAAGGCAGCCAGCAGTGGACTGCAATAGGCTGACATGATGATAATGATATTTTTTTCACTTATCGAAATAAAATACAGGATTTTGAAAGGTGATAACAAAAATATTAATACCCTTTAGGTTTACATTGCAAAGGGTTGCCAAATCTTTAGGAGTGGCTCAGAATCAGTAACTTAATCGAACTATGCAAAGAACTTTTTTTTTTCACATTTAATTATACCTATCCGCTGTTAAAAATCGTACGCGTGGATAATTAAACTCATTCTATATAGATCTATTATATATCTATATATTTAAATATTAATCATCATCATCATTTTCATCATTTCAGCCATACAAAATCCACTTCTAAGCATAGGCCTCCCCCAATGATTTTCATTGGGGGGGATTGCCAATACCTACTCGCCCACCACGCTTGGCAGACGGGTTGGCAAGCGCAGTTTTTTATAAGATTTCGCACGCAGACGCTGCTACCCGCATCGTGCAACAGGAATTAGTCGCCGTCGTACGACACGACTCCTGCTGGCGGTGGAGAAGTGTATTCTTTACGGCCGTCCCCACACGGCACGGCACGGCATTTATGAATAGAACAACTTTATTTCAAATTTGAATACTTTAAATAACCCTGTATACATTTATCTGAATTATTAAGTTATTTTTAATAATCTCGGGAATATGGAGTGCCGGACCTTTAAAAGTCGTACTACGAAAATATTATTATTATACCATTTGGGTTTGGATGAGAAATTAACAAATTATTTTGAATTATAACTAAAATGAAAGTGACACGGCCATATCTTTTGCAGCACCAGCAAAGAGGTGACACTGGTATCCAAAAGATGGGACGAGACAAGAAAAAAAAATATAGATGTGTACCGCTCCTAAGGTAGGAGGTATGGACTACTATCTCGGGCGGAAAGTTGAAAAACTGTCAAACTAAAGCAGTATAAATAACAGTTCAGAAAACCCTCCAAATTGGCGCTAGCTGCAAAGTATGAATTAGACTGAGTTGTTGACAGATTGAAGCAGCGTTGCCGTTAGCGTACATTCTACACATTTGACGTACCTTTTGAGCCTCCATGTGTAATGTGTCATTTTGTCCATTTACGTACCTTTCTACTACAAGGTTTTAGCAAGAGTTATTTCAATTATAAAAAATTTAGAATTATTAATATGTAATTGAATTGGAGTCTATCCTGACTGGACTTGGCTATGCAAACAACCCCACAACAATGATTTTTGGTGCTTTCTTTAAAATTTACCCTGTTGCTACTGTGGCGCTACCTTAATTTCATGCAGTTTGACGGACACATTTTTACAACGAAGATAATATGCCTTACCTTTACCCTTCATAATAGGAGGATGTAACAAAGATGGCCCAGTAGCCTGTTCTGGACAAGAGCATCAGCAGATAGGCAGCAATGGTAAGAGTTAGAGGAGCCTATGCTAAAAGGCAGAGAGAAAAAAGATATTATCTTATCTCAAAAATAGCAGGGAAAGATTGGATGAAAATGGGAAAAGACTGAAAAGCATGGAAAATGGCCTTCACCCAAGAAGGGGTCCAAACCTCCAACTAAGATAAACCAACTTTACTAACCACTAGTTATAAGTTACACTACTAATCAAATGTAAACTAGGGAGTTTTGGATCAATAAAGGCTTTATTTATTTATCTAAATTGACTTATATTTTTTGTAGCTGTAGTAATCATAGAAAATAAATGGTCAAAATATTTCATTTTTTTACAATTAATTAATTATCTCTTCTACTCAGCACTCGGAGTGAAAATTGTCAATGTCAAAGTTTGTCATCAGCTGATCTGTCAAATTTTTTTGCGAAGTGTTGCCTTTCATAAAAAACTAAACTACTTCTCAGTTAAACCGTATTTTGTTATTCTGTGAACGACAGTTTACTCTAACTAATATGTTTTCTATCTTTACGTATCAAAATGCAGGCGATTATTGAATAAGTATATTTGTTCTACATGATCAAAGTCTACAAAGTAATATTTGCGACGTATTAGTGCCTATTGTAATAAAACAATGCTTATCAAGATTAATTACAACATTAAACTAACTCATTATATAAACAAATCCATTCAAAGACCCCGTGATGTTTATAAAACACCACTTGAAATCCGACACGACTAAGCAAAAAATGCCATCTTGAGTGCCAGAGATGTTGCTCTACTTTTTGTAGTCTTATCGATCTATCGATATTTGTTCACTATGTATAGTGTAAGTACAAATAAATAAAAACACATAATTTTATTTACAATTTTGTTTTATTTACATTACAAATTAAAGGTTTGTGTTTATAGGACCTGGGCGACGGAACTCTCGATTTATATGGTCTTATTGTGGTGTCATTACCACAGTCACTGTATTCATCTTCAACAGTTCCAGTTTGCTTGTCATATTCATCCTAGGCATATAATTGTGCAACAACGTCTGCAGGGGTCTCTACGTCAACACGCCAAAATGACATTCTGAAAAATAAAACAATGACATGTATAAAACATTTACTAAATGATTATTATTATTCTACAATTTAACATATTCTGACACCAACGCATATTATTCACAGTAAAAAAGTACCTAAATATCAAATTATTACTAAATAACACCATCGAAACTAATAGGCAGTACAAAATAACAAAATTTTATCGATCAAACTATCGACAGTTGGACACTACATTTCGTTCTTATCAATACACCTACGAAAAAAGTTTCACATTGAACACTCACTCATATGGCCGTAGCTTCATATAAATAAAGGTCAAAATGGCGTGCTAGCAATTGAAAGACAACACCGCCATATTGGATGACTGTACGTCAAATATCTCATTGTTTACTACAGAAATATTTGTGTAATTATGCATGAACTTATTCAGTTGATTATTGAAAACCAGATCTTATGACTTATTTATTATAACCAATAGCATATTTTTATATAAATCACTGGGTAATAGCATAAAATGTGTAAATAAGGTTAGTCACTTTCGAACTTGTAAACTACTAAAACTACGATATATTACTTGCAACTAATTATCTAAAATGATTTACGCTCAAAAACACATTCTATAACAGTTCATCAATAATAAATTGCACTTACCTTACTAGAATCGCAATACTATTTTCACAAGCACTAACAAATTGCTTCTGTCAAAAATGTCACTTTTATAAAACAAATCAAAATGCGCGCGAAACACAGATAAAATAATATTGCGGTTTTAAGATGAAGGAAATTTATTCGAGTTTATACATTGCTAAAGTCATCAATAAAAATGTAGTCTCCATGTGATCGAAAATAAGACTTAAAGTCCCGTGGCGAAGCGCGGTCTCATGAGACCGCTTGGCATTTGACGGAACGGCGTGATTTTTGACAGCCCGGTCTCATGAGACCGGTTGGATGCATTGGGGTTAAGTTGCTGATTGATTTTAGGTTGTGAAATTAAAAGTGGATTTATTTATTATAAACTCAACAGTGTCATTTCTCATTTATTTTAATTTTGATATCTTTATCATTTACTTGAACATTTTAATAAAACTAGATTGTATGAAGTTTAATATCATATTATTATAGGTATTATTCACTTATTATTAACAAGGTGGACAGACAACCTGGTAAAGGTTGCTGGAAGCCGCTAAATGCATGCCGCTCTCATCCGGTCAATCTGCAAGTTACAAGGGTGGGGGTTGATTGTGTTGACTCAGAAGTACAGCGCCAAAGGATTGCAGAGCTGACACTGGTCTTGCTTTTCTGACGAAAAAGGTCTTCACAGACAGACGGACAATGAAATCATCATATAAGGGTTCTGTTTTTCGTGGTACGGAACCTTGAAAGCTGACCAAAACTTTTAGATTAAACTGAACAATTCAAATTAGTTTAATCTAAGTAGGATAGATTATGATCAATCATATGAAAAATCATAAATTTCAACTAAAGAATGAGTCGGTGACCGCTTAAATTTTAAGGTAGGTATTATTTACATACAGTACATTAAATCCATAATAAAAAGTTAACAAAGATTATCTACGTTTTTAACTAAGAACTACCAACTGAATTATATATCTATTCTGAGTCAGAAGGTAAGTAAATTCTGTTGTGTAGTTAATAGTTTAAGTATTAGATTTTAAGAAAAATAAGAAAAAAAGGGCCTTCCTACTTTTAGATTCTAGCTTAAATTTTCAATATAAAACAAATTCATTATTGATTGATGAGTTGATGACAAACATGCTCTGGTCAGAACAAATAAGTGGTGTGATGAGTTAGGACAAATTACTTTGTCGAAATTTACAATGTTTTTATAGAATAAATTATGTATGTACCTGTTAACCTGTAGATAATAATCTCGACACTTTTAGTCACTGTACTTTAGTTATTTCAAGACGTTTAATGGTCAAACAGAGACGATGTGGTCACAAAATAATAAATAACATAACCTAGACACAGAAATAGTCGATATTGCTTACACATTTCACAGCCTTCATTTTATAGTAATTTTCAGTCATTTCCTTTATTTTACCTTTATAGGCGTAATAAGATCAACATTATTTGATTATTTATAATGCAAGATTTTTTTTAAATTATCAAAATATACCAAAAACCAACAAAAACAATGTCGCGAATGATGAATGAATTAGTGCGACGAATGAGTGAAGAACACAACGTTCCCTACCGCTTGTAGTCGAATGACAGATATCAAGGACAGCGCTATAGCCATAACGCCCGAGTGCGAGAGAGAGGGTAAGAAAGAACTGTCATTTCGCTGCGCTCCCCATCATTTCGATACAATTAAGGATTTTTAATTAGTAAGATTTTTTCTACTTTTTAAATCTGCTACACTTAAAGCATGTGTATTCAAGTCTATTAAGGTCACAATATATAGGATCCTCACTACAAAACATATGGACACTATTATGACAAATGCGACAGGTGTAAGCTTCCAGCATTCTACGTTCACATACACAACAAACTTCATCTTCTATTATAACATCATATTTTAGTCCTGGTGCTGGCTTTCCCTTGTACCATTCACTGCTCGCTTCATCTTGGGTCAAGTTATGTTTATCAGATTTATCTTTAGCAGCATTATCCTGAAATGTTCTTCGGCCTTTACTACTTTCAGTTGAAGCATTTAAGGGAATACCAAACTCGCTGTCCACACTCTTAAACACAGTAAGAAATGGTGTTTCCTGTACTGGCTTCGTCGTCCTTTCTATAGAGTTAGATTCTGAAATAAATATTCCCGTGATGGTGTTGTTTAGAGCCCATTGAAACAAGTGGCAAGCAATTCCCCAGTTTCGATGGCCTGTTTGTGTCATCCAGGCACCAAACAAACGTAATAAATCATTATTGTAATTTGTTTTAAAGTCCTTCACATTAGGCATCTGAGAACTTGGACAAAATTTGCTGACATTGCTTAAAACCTCTGTCAAGAACGGGACATCACTTTCATGTGTTGTTAGTTGTGCAGGCGGTCCGAAACCCACGAATACATTTAGCAGTTCAGTTGCTACTTCAAAAGCACATCTTGACATTAGTGGGCGCAGTATAGTGTATGACGTTTGTACATCTATATATATGAGTAGAAACTTGAATTGACCATCTTTTCCAAACTGGTCCATGTCACAAATTTCGAGCCTGACTTGGTTATTAAGCCGTTTTGGGTAATTCTCCCTAGATTTGATTTCAGTGCCATGTATATATTGTTTATCTGAGCAAACATTACACGCTAGCAAAATAAAATCGGCGTATCTCTCATGAACAACGTACTTTTCTTGTACAGTTTTGCGGAATTCTCTAGTTTTAGCGTGGCCACACGATAAGTGATCCGCGATTAGAAAATCAAAAGAATCTTCTAATGGTAAATACCTTTTAACTGGATCGTCCGGACTTTCTCTTTTCTTAATCAGTACTAAAGTACCGTTGTCCTCAAAAAGTTCATAATTGCGGTCGTACGACATCCGTTCATTCCTCCAACCGGTCAATTCGGTGACAGCATTTTTGTTTTGCGTTAATCTTAGATTGTTGATGATGGCGCTGTAACATTTACGGTCAAATCTTTCAAGGTGTTCTTGAGCAATTAACTGAAAGTATGCAGCTTTTGAGTTCCCGTAATGAAATTGTTTAGTATTTGTTTGGATTTTCTCACTCATGACTTTGTTTTGATCGCACACTGACAGTTAACTGACTGGCGACTGCTGCTGCTGAACGAAGTACGAACTGAAGGAAAGAGAGAGAGTGTTGATTGAACTGAGTGACTTTGAGCGAATGAACTGAACGAATGTTTTAGAGCGGAGATGGAGCAGAGTCATTCATTAGACACTGACCATTATTTATCCTGGACTGGCTTAAAATCGTCAAAATTGTGCCAATGTACGACTTGATTACATAGAATCTTACACTAAGTACACAGTTTTGTTTGCAAACATTTACACACAGACACACGCACACGGTGCCAGCCGATGAGAGTTTTCGTTTGCACCGACTCTTTTGGAGTAACTGATTAGTAACTGATTTTTATCTTTTAAGTTTTTTGAGTCGGTTTATTCTAAAGCTTACCTATTTATATCGATCTAACACAATATTTTTTTTAAATCGAATTAGTAGCTCCTGAGATTAGCGCGATAAGCCAAAGAAACAAACAAAAAAACTCTTCAGCTTTATAAAATTGATAATAATAATATTATAGATAAGCAGAGCTCTGACTGTATTTTATTTTTATATGTTGTTACTCATACTTACCAAAGTTATAATAACTTACAAGTTGGAGAAGGACGGGTAAAAACCCGGGCGCGCTGATATTTACATTTCATCCGGCGATTATGCTAATGTCAGCTGCAAGAGCTAGTCGGTGCCTCATCTGCATACACTGTAGTGTGCCAGAACTGAGATGAAATCTTTGAATATTTAACAATGACACATGATAGTTCGGTACATACGACGATTACAAAGTCAAAAGTCAAAGTCAAAAATCATTTATTCAATTCAGGACAAAATTGCCACTTATGAACGTCAAAAACAACATTATAGGCCCCTAGGGGGCCAGAACATGTCTCCTTATTTTTTGGGCCCTAGCCCTAGCGCTTCGAGACAAGACACAGACAATCTGGCAAGTGCTGAGAAGAAACGCCAGAACAAACTCAGTCACCACTAGCTGCCACACAAAAAATATAAATCAAAATAAACAGGTAGGTACATCAGTTTAGTGCAGGCTGGACTGACCATACATTCTTGTCATCAAGATAGTCTTGAATTTTATAATACCCCTTAGACATCAGTGTAGTTTTGACATGTGACTTAAATTTATTAATAGGAAGTTTGGTAACATTGTGAGGTATATTATTGAAAAATTTAATACAATTTCCCAAGAATGAATTACTTGTTTTGGCCAATCTAAAGTTTGGGACTACAAGTTTGTTTTTGTTTCTGGTGTTATATGAATGAATATCACTTTTCTTTATAAAAAAGATCTAAATTTTTGCGTACGTACATGATATTATCAAATATGTATTGAGAGGCCACAGTGAGTATGTTAATTTCTTTAAAGAAATCTCTCAGGGATTCACGCGGACTAAGTTTGTATATAGCACGAATAGCTCTTTTCTGTAAAATAAAGATGGTATCGATGTCCGCAGCAGAACCCCACAAGAGAAGACCATAAGACATAATACTATGAAAGTAACTGAAATACACCAGCCTTGCCGTTACAACGTCAGTTAGATGTCTAATTTTTCTAACCGCAAAGGCAGCTGAAGCAAGTCTCCCAGCCAGAGTGTCAACATGTGGTCCCCATTGCAACTTCGAATCCAATGTAATGCCCAAAAATGCCCAAAATTGAAGCAGCAAAACAGTTTTGTGTAGAAACGTTTACACACAGACACACGGACACACGGACACCACTATAAAATAGGGTTGCTCTTAATAGGAGATTTCCCCAAAACCAGGGAAAATTCGATAAAAGCAACACCTACATCTAGATTGTCATGCGTTCAATAATCTGTGTTTATAGTACTTTTTCTAAATTGTTTAATGATAATATATTTGTCTAATATTTACCTGGTTTAAATCTTAGATACTCCAATGCTATTATTAAGTAGCCAGTCGACAACTTGTAATGACATATCCCAGTAAAATATCATTTCGCTGAGGCTTATTGTGAAACAGTAACGTAATTGGTTAACTGTATGCCAATCGACAAATATATTTTAAGTAATGAAAAAAGTATTAGATATCCAACCAAACGAGCATTTTGGTAAGATAAAAATACTAACTTTCAACTCATTTTTAGGTACAACAATTTGTAAGTATGACAATACTTAAATACCGTGATTGATGTAGGTGGTAGAGATTACTTTCCCTCAGTACTACATTACTTACCTTTTTGTGGGTATATGGAAAAGTGCATAAAATGCATAGTTTTATCTATCTTTTCGCATAGTTTTATCCAACTTTTATCTTGAATACACATATTTCCAAAACTAGGTATACAGTCTTCAGTGCATCATGTAATGCATGGACAGTGAAAGTGTTAACAAAACAAAAAATATATATATATTTGTTTTGGCAACAAACAGTCTTATAATTTTAAATAGTTAATTACAATTTATAGGATTTATTTAGGTTTATTCTACATTGTTAGTTTTAGAGTTATGAAATAGAATATTTATTATATTACATCGCAATGGATGCACGACTACGCGTGATGTGAGCTACGGCTGCTATGAAATTATTCTAGAAGAACAATTTAATCAAGCCTCTTGTTGAATTAAATGGAATTAGACTATGCATAATTTTCATCTTTTTAATATTTGCACGTTTGCATATTATTAAGCTAGCGTAGTAGTTATTACTTAGTTTTAAATTGTTAATCACTGTCTAGGATGGTTAATAGGTAATTGCGTCTCATTGTAGTTCTCTATAAACAATTTTATAAAATTAGCTTCTAATGCATGATACGGACTAAGTATTACTTAGTTAAATATTATTGTTAATGTTATGGATATTTATTCATAACTAGCTGTTGCCCGCGACTTCATTTGTGCGGTCTTTGTGTAGTCATAAAGGATTTTTTGGGCAACTTTATGATTTTTCTTTCTTTGTAGAACGAGCTGTGGCCGACGAAATCGGAAAGCTCGGGTTGTCAATCAATCAATGATGTCATTCATTTGTATGAAATGAAAACACAACTCCTCTCGTCTCTTTTCCGCTTAAATGGAATACTCGAGCCCAGTTCAAATAATACTTTTGTCTATTCTGTACCCCAGTGCGTAATTTTAGTGATACTCATATTAGAAAGCAAGCAAGTGATGAACTAACTGATTTGAAATTCAACGTCTCCTTAAGACTCTACGGAGTGAAGATGCGCTGCGGCGGATTGCTCTGATAGCTTGCGTAGGGGTTAACTGCCATCTACGAATTCTAAGATCTACGAAATAATAATATTTGTTAAATACCTATTTACATATAAAAATACAAATCACTTTCTTGCCCCAGACCGCAGTGAAACGCGCATCGTATGTAAATAATTTATTAGTTTTTAGCAAGTACCTAAATAAACATAACTTCAGTAGCCTCAGTAGGCACGCTTATCTAAAAACCCTGCCGCACTCAGAGACGCCAGTAAGTGTTGATTAACATTTTTGTTCATTCAGCCCCACTAAAATAGCAATAGCATGACCTCTAAAATACGATATGATATTATATAGCGATTTATTGACACCAACTGCAAAAATATGATAGTTATAGCTGCCATGTTGGAACGCCGTGCGGCTGACGTCACTTGTTATGATTTCGATAAAAATCAACATGGCGTCTATATCTATCATATTTTTGCAGTTGGTGTCGATAAATCGGTATATCGTTTTGGTCATACTAGGAGGGCAGTAATTGTCTTTATTCGTAAGTATCGTCTTTATAATCACAGTTTTTTCGTAACCATAAAAGATAAGTGACGTATCTGAGTGCGGCAGTAACTGTCAGATGATATTAAGTTATCATGGATATTAAGTTATCAATATTAGGGGGGGGGGTGGTAGTAGAACGAAAAGCATGGTCGATTTATTTTAATGGTTTTAATTTATCGTATTTTAAAGAGCTTTAGAGTGCAAGTATGGTGTAAGTAGTTTGTATTCTAATGTTTGGTGCAGTGATAAAGATCTAAAACTATTGAAATATTATTGTATTCAACGTCGTATCAAGTGTCAAGTGACTCAAGTTGTCTCAAGACAACTTGCGTTTGACCCATGGGGTAATCCATGTTTAAACCCGATAGCGTCTTGAAAACTGCTTCAGCAGCAGCTGCAGCAGCTACTGCAACTGCCGCTTCTACGGGAAGAGTAGCCTTCAATGAATACTTTAAAAACATAATTGATAATATAGACAGAAAAAAATATGCATTCGGCCTCCTATTAGACATGAGCAAGGCGTATGATAGAGTAAATCACGAAATTTTGGTTGGGAACTGCCCTTGACTGGTTTACGTCCTATCTTGGAAATCGACATCAATATGTAGAAATAGAGAATACTGACTATAACTCTGGAAAGATACAGCAAATTAGATCTGATCGAGTCTTATGTACGGGTTCCATCCCACAAGGTAGCGTATTAGGGTGTATTTTGTTTCTCATTTATATAAATGAATTTCCTTGCGCAACCAAGAAGGAATGCATTCTCTTTGCTGATGATGTCTCAGTATTGATCCCATGTACTAATACTATTGAACTAAACGACAGATTGAACCTTACACGAACATAACCTCGAACTCATCTTAAAAAAAAACAAATTAATACAATTTAAACCCTCGCAAAAAACCCCATTGCCGGTTTCCTATAATTTTCAAAACACAGAGCTAGAACTTGTTAACACTGCAACACTATTGGGAATCGATCTAGACACGAATATGACGTGGAAACCTTACATGGAAAAACTGAAGAATAAATTACACTCTTTTATCTATGCTCTATGACACTCAAAACGCGTGACGGACTTCAACACTGCCTTAGCGGGTTACTATGCATATGCTTACTCTAGGTTGTCATATGGCATAGTATTATGGGGAAACAGCAGTGATGTACACGATATATTCATTCTGCAGAAAAAAATTGTCAGGATACTTACAAATATTAACCAAATGACATCCTGTAGTTAGCCCTTATTTTGTAAAACACCAAATAATGACGCTAACATCAATTTATGTTTTGGAGTCCTGTGAGTTTGTGCGAAAGCATGCTGACATATATTCCCCAGTCGAAGCCTTCCCGAAAAGAAATAATAGAAACCAAAATAAATTGCACAGGCCACACACTAACATGAAACTCGTCTCAAATAGTCCACATTATATGATAATTAAAATATATAATCAAATCCCAAATAGCCTAAAAAATATTAAAAAGCCTACATTATATGATAAATATCTCAAACGTTTGTTAATAAAAAAAGTGTTATTATAATATCGCAGAATTTTTTGAAGACAAAATTATAGAATAAAAAATACTTTAGACCTCATATCTCAAGGAAGTCTATTTTTATTTCAAATTTTACTTGATAAAACAATGAATGTAATTTATTTATTTATTTATTTATTTAATAGGAGCAACCAACAAATCTTACACCAATGATACAATTAACAAGTAACAGGTTTAAAATATGAGCTAAGTGTAGATTCAGTTACAGGCTGCCACGACTTGCAAATGTGAGTTATAGTTTACTTCTAAAACAAGAGCTTACTTATAAAATAAAAATGTAATAATATTTTTTAGGACTTAATTTTAGTTAAACAATAGCCAAGACTTACAGATAAGAGTTATATGCTTAGTTCTTCTATAGCCAATTTTTTAAATTTGGGGAGTGTGTTTGAAAATATATCTACACTTGATTTCTTCTGTAACTCATTATACTGTCGTTGAAGCCTGTTCATGACAGAGTAATGACCGAGATGAATTTTATCCAATGAAACTATGTAATAAATAACTAATCTTTACTTAATCTAATAATGTAATGAATTTAATCGCTATTATATTATAATTAATTCAATTTTGTGTTTTATAATAAGTAAATGGGCAATAGTTGCCCCTCATGTTTGCAATGCCCTTGCAGGGCGTCACTTGTACTGTCTATATACTTTGTAACACCATACCCAACTTGTGACTGGCAATAAATGAATCTGAATCTGAATCCAAGAAAAGCAATAAAAACTAAACACCCGTTTAATTTGTCAACACTGTATCAAGAATCACTTAACATTGGCAGAATCACTGCTCTGCAAAGAGCGAGATTGAGTCAATTGAAAAAAAAAATCAATATCAACTGATTTTAACCAGTAGCAATAGCAAAATAACGTCTTGAAATCAGTGTCTAACTTATTAATTTCTTTATTTCTGATAAAATGTTTAAAAACGATGGCTCTTCTTGAGTTAAGCAACATATGTATATAAAAGTCTTAATTTTTTACATATAATATAGTATTTTCTTAGTTCATGTTCATACCCCAAAGTGCCCAAATCAGCTTATTAAACTTCCACAAAATAAATATATATAAGAGTCCTAGTAGGGTTAGTTATGTCGTGGCCAGATCGTAAAATTGATCATTTCATGATGTGACCGATCATTTCATAAAATGGTGGTGTTTCATGATATAGAACAGAACACGCTGCCTACATCATGATGTGGTCTGACCAGATCAATGAAAACACAGCGTTTGACGATATAAACAGCTAAACACAGGAATACTTCATGAAATGGTCAAACATTTGTGATCATATCGTAAAACCGTTACATTACCCACCGGTAGAGGCGCTAATGTTGCTTTGTTTTTGTGATGAGTAATGACGGCGGACAAATATTTTATTCATAAAGTGAATAATAATGTGTAAATTAAAGGTAAAAGTACAGTGAAATATCGTTACGACACCAAGCTAGGCGATTTTTATGAAAATCACTCAAAAAACGAAGGCAACGTTACAAAATCAAAGAGATCAGAACGTAATTTAAGTGGTTAGTTAGGTTATTTAGCTATTCAAGTGTTTTTATTTATTAGTTTTGTTTAAAAATAATAAATATTGAAAATTTTTAAACTATCCATCGACCAAGATTACAAATATTAAACAAATTCACGTAACTTGTAAACATATTTTTATTTTAATGATATGGCCAAACGTGGATTGACATTTCATCGAATGTTGACGTTTAAACGATATGCTCAGTTTCAGTTGGCCATATCATGAAATACCACCATTTTATGAAATGATCGGTCACATCATGAATTGGTAAATTTTACGATCTGGCCACGACAGTTACACAATTTAAAAGTCAAGATAGGCCGGACAGATTTGTGTGGTCTTTGATATTGTTAGATTTGTCTTCGCCCCGATATATATACAACGTGTTAATGAAATAACGCAAAACCTTTTAGGGGGTGTTTCTACTGCTAAAATATAGTAACTTTTTCTATGAGGCCAACCTCGAAATCGCAAAAAAAAAAACACTTCACTTTACTAAACCTCGACCAGCTGACATCAGTTTGTATGGAAACGTCCATTTTTTTTTTTTGAGAACTCGATGTTGGTCTCATAGATAAAAATGTTGTAGTTGAGCACCAGAATCAGTCCCTTAGAGGTTTTGCGTTATTTCATGAGCACGTTGTATACAGGATGTAACGAAAAGGTGAAATAAAACTTTAAGGGGTTATCCTACGGCTAAATTACATCAACTTTTTCTATGGGTCCAACATCGTAATCGCAAAAAAAAAAACACTTTCCCATACTAAAACGCGACCAGCTGGCATCAGTTTGTATGGAAACGTCAATTTTTTTTTTAAGATTTCGATGTTGGTCCCATAGAACAAGTTGATGTAATTTAGCCGTAGAATAACCCCTTAAAGTTTTATTTCACCTTTTCGTTACAACCTGTATTATATTAATTAGATTATCTGATAAAGAATTTTTCAGATATTTTTTAGATTAGGATCTGCTATAGCAGATAATCTAAAAAATATCGGAAAAATTCTCAAAAAAAAATTAAGAAAAAATACCAGTAAGTACATTTTGTATGGCTTTTTTGATAATTTATTGATTCTGGCGATAGGAAGTGCCAGGCATCCTTTCAATATACGTGATGTATGAAAGAGAAAAAAGATTGTGAGGTGAGTCATTTTTGTTTTTAAAAATCATTTCTGAAATGGATGATGGCCATTGCATGGATTAGAGAGAGTACCATGATCGAGGTCGATTCTGTGTAACACACTCATGTGGTAAGACGGTGCATTTTGAAGAAGGAACTAACAGAAAAGCATTTGGTTTCCGAGATGTGGTTTTTATTCAATTTCACACATTTAGATTTATGAATAAAAAAAACATTTTGTACAGCGTACCTAATAATTGGCTTGTTGACCTAAATGTCCTAAAAAATAAGTCAACACAAAAATAGGAATAAATAACTACACGCTTGAACGTGATTTAGTAGTCAAGCCCCACTATCTTTGCCAATACCAAAAGATTTACTTTTAAAATGTGAATATTTTAAATGTACCTACATCCCTTAGTTTACTATGTACCTAAGTAGTTATTAAATTATGCATAAAACGGATTATAAACGGAGAAATATCTGTAGAAACCGCACACATTCCGTTCAATTTTGGGGTCGCCTTTCCGAGTTCTTGAAATCCTTTGGTCTCTGAAATTTGAATTTGTACTAGTTCAAAATTGCAATGAAATACATTGTAGAGCTAGGGACTAGAAGGTCTTTGGTTCCGTATTGATGTATCTATCTAAATCGATCGATCAATGTATCTATAAAACAAAGTCGGGTTAGTTACACCATTTATTAGTGAAGAATGGCTGGATCGATTTTTATGATCTTTGATTTGTTGAATTTGTCTCCGCTCTGAATATCAGAATAACTATTAAAACATGGAAAAAATTCACGAATAAAAAATGGAGAGGCGGTACGAAGTTCGCGGGGACAGACGTGACCAATCTGGAAATTGGACGTCACCAAGAAAATGTATTCTGTACTTAAGAGCTGTGGATGTTGTAAAAAATAAAATAAATAAATCACTAGGGGAGGCCTATGACGACCTCTGTAGCCAAGAGGCGAGCATACCGGACCTGGTGTCGCTATCTCTGAGGTTCCGGGTTCGATTCCCGGTCGGTCAATGTAAAAAAAATAACTTTTCTATATTGTCTTAGTTCTGGGTGTTGTGGTACCGTCGTTGTTTCTGATTTTTGTAACACAAGTGCTTAACTTGGATCCGAGCAATGTATGTGATGTTGTCCAATATTTATAATTATTTATTTATGTTCAGCAGTGTACGTCCTATATGGCTGAAATGATAATAATGATAGTGTATGTATAACCCTTGACATATTGATAATTAGATCAATTAATCACTATCAGAGATCGGAAACCGGTTATTTTACTATGGAACCTTAACCGGAATAATAAAGGTTTTCGATAAATTAACTATCACATACTCCAAATACCGACTTAAAAGCTGTGGCAAAATTAGTTTTATGGTCAAATCTTTACAACTACTATCAAATAGTAGAAATTGGTCTTATACATTCTAAAATAAATATTAACCGGTTTCGATCCTTGCTACCGATAGATCAAACACAATGCCATCGGGATAAATGTTCATGTGCAGTAAGTATCTATGTATCTACTTCCCCATTTGGTTCCGCTTGCGTCTTCAAACCAAAGATCATAAAAATCGGTCCAGCCGTTCTTGACTTATAAATGGTGTAACTAACCCGACTTTGTTTTATATATATAGATTATTTCGGTAACAATATGACTGAATAATTAATTAAAACATAATATTTTCGACTAAAATATTAGGTAAACTGATTAAATTATTTAGTAAAAAATATCACCCCTACTGCAGCGACAAAGCAAAAAGTAGGTATATAATGTAACAGGGTTACAGAATAAATAATAGAACTAAATGAGTACTTATAGCTATTTTTAAAAAAGGGAGAAATGTTTGCAGGCTTCCTTGAAAGGAAAAACCCTTGAAACATCGTTTCAAACTACAGTGGTGTAATTTCCTCTAATGCCTACTACATTTAAAAAAATCTTTTTACAAGCACAGGAATAAAAATAAAAGGGATCGCCTAAAATCGCCTCATTAGCACTGGCATGGTCCAAATTGTCTCAAATTGCCCAGCAACTTTAGTTGCGTAACTTCACGCGTGGCGGCACTGGCGGCGTTAAGGGTTTCATGGCGAATGATGCCTCAAAGTTTGCCTAATTAAAAACTGGTGAAGTTCGTTTCAGTTGCATTGTTAAGGGACCTGTTTTTTTACTATTGTAACCAAAACTATCATTTTTTAAAGTCACAAAGCATCTGTGCAAAAAATAAAACTATTTTTCTAAAAAACACTAAACGTTTTCAAACGTTACTAATAGCAGCTTGTATGTACCAGTTCCTTTACGTAAAAAAAATCTTGAGCACTGTAGAAATAATAAAAAAAACAACGGGTTGCACTCCGGGTGTGCCGGCAGAAGTGAAAACTTGAACATTAACGTTGTCATTTTTGATATTTTGGAATAGTTAGGGACTAATTTCGCAAGAATTGCTTTAATTATCAGTTTAAAAGTACTATATCTATCATTTATGTGTTAAAATACAATATTCATTTATTGCGCTATCTTACACAAACATGTCAATTTATAATACATAAAAAATTTAACACTTCAGCAGAACTATCTCCCTGCGTCTTACGAATTTTCGATCAGGACTCCTGACGCGAGTTTATCATTTTTAACCCATCCCAAAAATTGCACAACGCCGCCAAAGAAGTTTTCACTTCAAAATAAATTGTTTTGTCACATCTCCAGACTACACGTAGGTATTTAATAAATAAATTCAATGAAATTATAACTAGTCTATTATACCTAGAGGTTATTCATAATTCATTTATTGCTTCACATGGTATTAAAGATCTTAGTAGTTTATGTACTTAGAACTCTTCTTTTCAGCCATTTTTAACCAGTTTGCTGTAGGCCTCCTTCAGTTTGCGCCATTTAGCACGGTCCTGCGCTACTTCCATCCAGTTCGTCCCTGTAACTTTCCTAACATCATCTTTCCATCGCATCTGTGGTCTGCCTCTAGGTTTCACCCTAAGGCCTCCATTTCAGAACAGCTTTGCCCCAAGAGCCATGTTTCCTGGCTATGTGTCCTGCCCACTGCCACTTCAGACTTGTCACTCGTTTAATGGCATCGGTGACCTTACTTTGCTCTATACGCCAGGTGTTTCTCAGCGTAATACCTACGAGTTTCCTTTCTAGTTTTCTCTGGGCAAGACTTAGACTAAAGGGGACTAAAGGGCAAACAATTTTCTACTATATACTACTGTACTGTTGGCAGTCGTCTTTTTATTTTATTTATTTAAATTGTGCTTACGAATATAAGTTTATAATGAAGCTTGTTGTTCCTTTGAATCGTCATCTTATCGTCACACATTTTTAAAATAGAATTTGAAGAGGAATGGGCAAAAATGTATGAACCAACCAAGTTTTTGAAATTTATGACCGTGCGTGATTTTTGCGTGCCTTCTCCGCTATCAATATACACAATATCTTTTATTGAAACTATTAATACTTTCCCACATCACCTAAATCACAATAAATTCAGTTTTATTTAAGGAAACTAATTACTTTCCGAATAATTACCTAAAGCTAATCGAATGCGCGGGTGTCCAATTACATTACCCGCGCCTACAAACCTATACAATAAAACTATAAAATTGCACTTGTTAGTTTTAAGTAAGCTTATGTTCGTGGTGGATTTTCACAAAATAACGCCCAACATCTTTGTACATATTTGAGTTAGCTCTGATCATTAGATGTAACCCAAGTCTGTTTGAAATTGTCCTTGGTTTCCGCAACCGAACTACGCTGTGTGCTGTAGATTGTATTCCATGCAATACAGCTCTATAAGGAGGTAGTGCTAGTGCTAGTGCTAGTGGCTAGGGTGCCAAGACTTTAAAATAAAAAATATTTGATTTTTTTTAAACCATAAACCATGATCACATTTTAATTAGAATAATTAGCAGTCGCAAGTAGGTAAGTACTTGCAGAAGAAATAGAAAATGTGTTATATGTATAGGAAGATCCTAACACACACAGAACTTCTTCTTCTTTAGCACTTAAAGTTTTTAAATTTAAAGCCAGTATCTAAGCTCAATTGTTAAAAACACGGTCAAGTGCGAGTCGGCCTCGCCATCCGAGGGTTCCGTACAAATTTGTAGGTACAATAGAAATAGTTCAGGAATCGAATCTCGCAGTATAGTTTTTAGACTTTTCCATGTGCTTGTAGTATAAGACGATATTACTTGCCAAATTTCATAGTTCTAGGTCAACGGAAAGATCCTATGAATTTGATTCCCTTGAGTGTCGAAATAGACGATTTTTTGCGAAATTAACGGCCGTATCTTTTTTTAAACGTTAACTTATAAAAAAAAAATTTAAACTTCCTTGAAGTTTACAGCTTCAAGTGACAGTTCACCTGAGTATGGTTTTAATTTTAACTCGATACCTCCATGCATTCCGAGATAAAGGGTCTTGGCAAACATATATACAGACAGATAGACGGACAACAAAGTGATCCTAACTAAATGGGTTCTTTTTTTTATTTTGAGATACGGAACCCTAAAAATGAAAAGACAAGACCTTTTGCCCATTCTACTTTAATAATGCAAAAAATGGCCAACAGTTATTTTAATCGGGCGCCATAGCATAGCCATGTTGATATGATAACGCAAAGGTCATGAATCATGATCCCGTTAGAAATATTATAATGATAACTTTAATATTAAAATGTGCCATGTGGAAACGGCGGTAAAGAATACACTTCCCCACCGCCAATAGGAGGCGTGTCGTAAGAGGAGACTAATTCATGTAGCACGAGACGGGCAGCAGCGTCTTATAAAAAACTGCGCTTGCTAAGCGTGGCGAGTATTGGCAATCCCCCCGATGATAAGTTATTGGGGGAGGCCTTTGTTCAGCGGTGGACGTCCAATGGCTGAAATGATAAATAATCAATAATTCGATAGCATGCTAAATTATAATCTTATTTTACTCTTATCTCAGGAGAATTAATTCATAGAATTTCAAATATTATTTGCTTAGGTATAGAATAGATCGTTTACAGATCGCAAAAAATTTTGCGATCTGTAAACGATCACCCGATTGGAGTAGTGGTGCGGTAAATAATTAGCGTTAAACGGGTTCAATTCCGGCCTGGGTGAATTATTATTCAGAAATCGAAATTTGGCAGGCCTTGGTGTGCAGGCAAGGAGAACACAAGGATATTAGTTACTTCGAGACCATGACACGTCTTGGTGTGTTCTTTGGCGCATATTTATTTATCGTTAAATACATTACTTACAATGAGCAAAATAATCTCCCAAATAGATAATGCGTCTTGAATTTTTACTATCAATAATTATAAAACAAACAATGCGACACAAATTAAAATTATCATTTTAATTAATGATAGTAAAATTTGTGACCCATTGTTTGTTGGTATCGATTATACAATCTGTATATGGCACAAACCTAAATTGGCAAATTAACTAATTCAATGCTTAAGGTTTTTTCATCGCTGGTAGCCTTTGAAGAAGGCCTTAGGCTCAGGATCCTACGTGTCAGGCCCCATAATATACTAGCGGGCGTGATCTGTGTCGAGTGCGTAACCCTACCAAGCGGCGAACCCGCTAGTGGTGGCGCTGCGCCGACGCCCGACACGACGGGACCGGTATGCCTGCTACAATAATGTTGTGTTAATTAAAATAACCTAATTAATTAAAATAACCATTCACTTGTGTCAATCCTTTGAAAAAATATGAACATCTGAGACTAGCCGGGTAAAAAACACGACCGTTTTCAATTGTTTATAAATTGTCAAAGGTTTGAATCAAGGAGATGGTAATAATAGAAGAGAAGAGATTATAATCAGTTTCTTAATTCCCGGTTTTTATTCGAACCTAAGAACCAGGAAAAAAAATCCCGGTTCTACGCGTGACATACTCGTAACAACAAAATTTTATACGTATGTAGGAGGTTAAGAAAGAAGATTTTGTGGATTTATCATGTTGCTTCACGAATGGTTAACGGAAAAAACCTGACCGACACTAGTAGGAGTGTGGGATAAATGACGAAATATTGTTTTGCATGAATCTATTTTAAAATTCTAATACTTTAAAAGATTGATTTAATATAAGGAGGTCGGGAATTCCAGACTAAAAATACTGAAATTCAAAATCTATTGTTTTCCCGGGTGGGTATTCCCTGGATCGGAAATGAAGTACTAGTAAGCTATGTTTTATTCCGGTGTCGACTTTGGTTTCATACAAAAAAATATTCAGGTCTAATTATATTGGACAACATTACATACATTGCTCTGATCCTCTGATAAGTAGCTTAAGCACTTGTGTTACAGAAATCAGAAACAACGACGGTACCACAACAACCAGACCCGAGACAATATAGAAAATACATTTTTCTACATTGACCGACTGGGAATCGAACCTGGGACCTCTGACATAGCGACACCAAGTCCGGTATGCTCGCTTCTCAGCTACGGAGGTCGTCATTAGGAGGTATTATATATTATTATTATATTATATAGATAATCTTATTGCATACTTTTCTGCAACTGAAAAGACGACTGATCTCACAACTAGAGACGCTCAAGACCGTGCGAAGTGGAGGAAAGCAAGGAAAGCGGACCCTGGGCTCCAGAGCAATGGCTTTGGACGCAACCGGGATTCAAAGTCAAAGTCAAAGTCAAATTTAAAGTATTTATTAAAATACGCAAAACCTCTTAGGGACAACAAATATATTCTGGTGCTCAAATACAATAACTTTTTCTACTAAAATCTAAAATAAAAGAAACGATGTCCCAGCAACAGAGAGACAGACAAAAGTTTAAATACTTAAATTCTTTGAATCAGAATCAGAATATTTTATTTCGCTTAAATGTGGTACAGAGATGTTATAATATAGATATAGTATTTCAGATCACACATTTTACCATAACATGGCATGCAAAATATATTAGCAATCATAAAATTATTATTTAAGTCTATCGATTTTAAATTAAGTGGGTTACAACATCCGGGTTTTAAGAGAATCGAAATATTCTTCCATTGAGTAAAAAAATTTTTCAATTAACCACTTTTTAAAAGAAATTTTAAATCTGTTTAGGGTAAGAATTATAATGTCGTCATTTAGTTGATTAAAAATTTTTATGGCCATGCAGTAAGTGCTCCTACTGTAAAGGGCTGTAGTTGACATCGGAAAAACAAGTTTGTTGGGATGATGATAAAAGTAATTTGGACATTTACACACAGACACTTCGATTTTATTTATTTGTATAGATAAATGCCCTAGTTAACTACTATCCATACTTACTACTAACGTCGCGATTTCTGTGACGCAACTCTTTTTGGAACAAGCGCGGGAGCAGCTGCTTTGAAATTCTAATTTTGAAATTCGAACCCAGAGGCCCAGTGGGAACAAGGTTGATGATTTTTCGCTGCTACATTATAGGCTGTTTTACACGAAACTGGCACGCGGCTGTGCGTGCACCACAAAAAAATCATTTTATCGATTATTCAAGACAAAGCTACCGAATTAGGGGATAAAATACGGGACGCTATAACGTAAAAATGTATGTCGCTCTATGAAACAACTATGGAATAAGCGCCCACGGCGCAGTCAAGCCGTATTTTTTATTTTTCAAACCAAATCAAATCCATTTATTTGCTTGGTATGTGGTACAAGAATAATGTGACAAATATAAAATAGTTGGCACAAATCACCACAACTGGCATGCAGATGGCTTAACTTATGATAATTATTGTCAGATTATTAAAAATGGTTATATGCAGTAAAATTATACTTATCAATTGACATTATTAGTTCGTTTTTCTCTGCTTGTTGTAGGTAAACAATCTTGACATTTCTTTTCACGAAATTATTCATTAAAAATGAAGACAATAATAATAAATTACTATTGTAAATAATTTCCATATAAAATCCTTCATAATCTAACAGTTCGACGTTGATTATATACACTGATATTTCAAATTCAAACGGTATTTTAATGTGTTATTGCTTATTGGGACCGGATCGATAGAAACAATTATTTTTTTAAATTTATGTGTTAAAAAAACAGTGTTGAAATACAGAGTTGAAAACAATGATAGTATTATTATTAACATAAGACTATTTTCAACACTCGCAACATTTACCACATCTTCGTTTATAATAAAAAAAACCTGAGTTGTATGAGTACTACTTAGCTTAAACTATATGCGTACACTGCCAGATCTTCCTAGGTTCGAGATACCGAGATCAAACAATGAATACGGTAGAAGACGTTGGCTGTGCAACCTTCCTCGAATATTAAATAATTTACCAAAAACCACTGTACAAAAAATTGAAAATAAAAAATCCGAACAAATTAAAAATATTCTAAAGAAATACTTTATCAAAGATAAATACCTACATTAAAGGTGGGTTGCGAGGCCAATTATGTCATTCTAAAACATTAATTAAGAAATATATTATCAAATCAAATCAAATCAAATCAAATCAAATTTATTTATTGTGAATCACAGGTACAGAGAGGTGGCAATATAATAATAAGGTTAGAACAACTGTGTCCCGCCGCATGGGCATACAATAATAGGTATTAATGAATTAAATTAAATTAAATTAAATGTCAGATCAATTTCAGAACTATTTTACGTTATTAACAAATAAACATTATAAAATACCTGTCTTAATTAATAAATCGGAATGTCATTTAAATAGTGCAATCTGTCATGAAATCACTAATTTTGTAGTAGCATTTCTCTATGAGAAAGTCGTAAAGTTTTCGTTTAAAATATGTCAGGTCATCAGTGCTCCGAATGGATCCTGGAATTTTGTTAAAAATCAGAAAATCAAATGCAATCAGAAATGAGCAACTCTTCAATGGAGGCTACATAATCTTTAATTCTAAGATTTTTTTGCTTTCATCTTGTAAAATAAATTTCATTTAAATAAAATAAACAGTTTAAATTTTATTATTTTTTATTTTTTTATATAGAAAAAATGCTTTTCATTTAATAAACTAAGTTACATTTAATTTCGCATTATGCATTAGGTTGAGGTCGGTATAGTTTTTCTAGCAGGCTAGTGAGCGAGGGGGTCGCATTGCACAGCTTGCTTGTCTTGGGGTGATCCTGTGTGTACTGGGTCACCTTTTTAAACTTTTGGACTGACCTTCAATGCTATTTATTATTATATAGATACATATTATTTTATTTTATGACTTAATTAATTATCATCGATGATATGCTATTATTGATTGTATTATTTAGTTTCTAATGTATCTATTTTCTATCTGATTTAATGATATTTATAACTGGTTTTATTTCATTTATTATTCTTTGTTATTATGTTCTTTTTTTGTTCCTTATGTTTTGTTGTTGTTTAATTTTATATTAATAGATGATGCGGTGTCCAAGGCTCCCGCATAATACCAGTGTCGTGACTGATGCTGAGCCATGGCCATGAGCGTCTCCTAAGCACACCCTAAGCCATTTTTAGAAAAACCGGTAATCGAACCCGCAACCTTTGAAGGCGCACCAACGCGCTATCTCAAAGATAATATTTTACATAGACATAGTTAGCCTGGCGAATTCCTTCAATTGATGAAACAACGAATTCTTATAACCTTATAAACACTTGAAAAAATTCGCAAATATAACTATTCATGTCCACAGTTGGTTAAAGCTTGCCCGGATAGCGAAAGGTCGTGAGTTCGAATCCCACCAAAGGCGGTTGAATTTTTTTCAAGTGAAAATATTATCTTTTATAAGATAAACTAAGATAAGTGCTTAAAGAATAAACTTTCTCACCGCCAACAGGAGGCATGTCATAAATGGCGACTAATTCCTGTAGCACGAGACGGGCAGCAGCGTCTACGTGCGAAATCTTATAAAAAAACTGCGCTTGCCAACCCGCCTGCCAAGCGTGGCGAGTATTAGCAAACCCCCCCAATGATAGGCCATTGAGGGAGGCCTATGTTCAGCAATGGATGTCCCATGGCTGAAATAATAATGATAATAAGATAAACTAGCATTATTGTGAATACAAAAAATAAAAAAGTATAAGCCTATCGGTATATCAAAATATTGTCACCTAAGCTGACCCGTAGGTCCAGGAAGAACCCCTAAATAACTCGGGATTTCCAAGAAAATACCCATCAAAATTCCTATCTCGCTGAATAAAAACATTTCCATAATATATAAATAGTGATGTGTCCAAAAAACAGGAACCATTCTGACGTCCACGAGCTCTTAACAGTAGTCGCTGTTTTGCTATTGGAGTGATAACGCGTGTGTCAAATTAAAATAAAAGTAGCTGGAAGTATTATCAGTGAGTGCTAATCGCAAGTTCGCAAGTATTGGGACTGTGATGTGGACGCAAACAACGAGAATTAAAAAGGTTGGAATTGTTTATGATCCTAATGTATTTAGTTAACTTCATTCTATTTTACTGCTCAAATGCAACGACTTTTTCTGTTTCATTTTATCATAAACTAGCTGTTGCCCGCGACTTTGTTCGCGTGTTCTTCAGTTTATTCATAAATAATTTTCTGCGCAACTTTCTTAATTTTTTCTTTCATAAGAACCTTCTCCTGGTAATTATTAACACAACAAAAAAAGAATTAGCAAAATGGTTCTATCCGTTCAGGCGTGATGCGATGACCAAGGGAAATAACTTTTCAACCGAATTCAAAAAAGGAGGAGGTTCTCAATTCGACTGTAGGTTTTTTTGTTGTTTATATGTTACGCGATTACTCCGCGAATTATGAATCGATTTTAATGATTCTTTTTTGGTTTGGTAGATCAAACTTCAGAGGTGGTCCCATATAAATTTTATCGAATTTGATTAAGCAGTTTTTGAGAAAATAACAAAATATATACCCAGATAATGTTTTGGTTCGTAATTCTTGTATCTGTTACCCAATATCTTCGACAAATGTACACCGATTCTGATGTGTTTTTTTTTATTGAATAGCTAATACTTCAAAGATACTATGGTTTAAATTTTCGGAATAAAATTTTGCCTTAAGGGTGGAAAAAAAGAGGATGCTACCGGTGTTTAGCAGTTAGATTAGGATTTATTACTAAAAATAGATAAAATAAATAAATTTTATTTAAAAAAAAAACTGACTTCAAAACACTTTTTAGTGTGCCAACAGTTACTTTTGGAGTCGGTGCAAACGAAAACATAGAATCTCTCATCGACTAGCACCGACTCCAAAAGTAACTGATTAGGTACTTAAGTGTTAATATTATTTTTAGCGTTTTAGTTTTTTGAAGTCGGCTTATATTTTTTAAATAAAATTAACTTATTTCATCTATTTCAGTGATAAATCCTAATCAAACAAATCTTACGAGTGCAAACATAATTTAACTGCTGAATACCGATTTCATTTCCTATTTTTCCACCCTTAGGGGTGAAATTTTTTCCGAAAATGTTTTATTATAGTATCTTTGAAGTATAAGCTATTCATTAAAAAAAGAATCATCAAAATCGGTCCATATTTGGCAAAGATATTAGGTAAGATAGATTCTAAAATCAGTTGGCGTGGTGCGGAGTTCATGCAATGTTTGATGATTTTCTTATAGATCCTATCATGAGAATTTAACCAAATTTATATGGGACCATTCTGAAAGTATTACCTTTTAAACAAAAAAAATAATTATCGAAATCGGTAAACGTAGTAACGAATGATCGCTGAACATACATAAAATTAAAATAAAAGATTCCGACGAATTGAGAACCTCCTCCTTTTTTGAAGTCGGTTAAAAAGTGGCTACAGTGGGTCTTATAAATAGGTATAATGTCATGTAGTTCAGCACCTTTAGCTTTTCATTTAAAGCATGCAAAATTTATAAAATCAATTATTATCAAATCAAAACACTCACAAAATTATTTTTGCTTTAGTTTCATTGCGTTATTTATTTTTAATCAATTTAAAATTTTCAGTCAATTTATTTATTAAGATTAAGATAATTCCTCAGTGTTATAAAACAATTTACTCATAAGTCAATTTTTTAACCTACTCCTAAACATAGAGATTACGGAAGCCGCGCGGTCATTCATCAGAGGCGTAGGTACGACGTGCTTACAAGCAGAGCCGTCTTTACATATCCCGGGGCCCTGGGGCACACAAGAAAAAGGGAAAATTTGAAAGTAAAGTTTTAAATTTTTCCTTTTTTTCTAGGCTTTGACCCTAATTCCTTTATTTTTAGTTAGCAGTGTTTCTTGGTACAAACCATTTTTTTGTGAGGCCGGGGTCACGGGGTACAGGCCCCGTGTGCCCTTATGGTAAAGACGGAACTGCTTACAACTATACTCAGTGCACATTATGGTGCAATTTTTTCATGAATGAAGTAATTCATCCACGCGAACGATTTTTAACAGCGGATAGGAATAATTAAATCTGAAAAACAAAAATGTTTTTGTTCTTTGCATAGTTCTATTTAGTTACTGATTCTGAGTCACTCCTAAAGATTTGGCACCCCTTTGCAATGTAACCCTGTATGTAATTTATGAATTCTCCAAATTTTTGATCATCATCATCATTTCAACCATAGGACGCCCACTGCTGCTAAAGTCCCCCAGTGACTTCCACATTGGCCGGTTGGAAGCGGCCCGTATCCGGCGGCTTTCTGGAACCTAGAACACTGATAACTATCAGGTCGTCTGTCCACCTTGTGGGTGGACGTCCTACGCTGCGCTTGACGGTACGTGGCCTCCGTTGCAGAACCTTTCTGCACTATTGGAATGAATTTTGATAAAAATGTGATAAAAGTGTGTGTGATTTGTGTGGTTGGTTGGTTGGTTGTGGTTGGTGGTGCATGTGTCGTGGCCAGATCGTAAAATTGATGATGTCGACTGATCATTTCATAAAATGGTAGTATTTCATGATATAGAACCAAACCGGCTGCCTACATCATGATGTGGTCTGGCCAGATCAATGAATACTCAGCGTTTGACGATATAAACAGCTAAACGCACGACTACTCTGTGAAATGGTCAAACATTAGTGATCATATCGTAAAATCCTTACATTACCCACCGGTAGAGGCGCGAATGTTGCTTTGTTGTTGTGATGAATAATTGCGGCGGACAAATATTTTATTCTAAAAGTAAATAGTAATGTGTAAATTGAAGGTGTAAGTTATTTAAAATAACGTTACGACAATTTATATAAAAGTCACTCAAAAAACGAGCTCAACGTCAAAAAAATCAAGGAGTTCGGAACGTAATTTGAGAGGTTAGTTTGGTTATTTAGTTATTCAAGTCTTTTTATCTTTTCGTTTTGTTTTAAAATAATAACTATTTAAAATACAAACTTATCTATCAACCAAGATTACAAATATTAAACAAATTCACGTAACATGTAAACGTATTTTTGTTTTAATGATATGGCCAAACGTAGATTGATATTTCATTAAATGTTGACGTTTAAACGATATGCTTAGTTTTAGTTGGCCATATCATGAAATACCACCATTTTATGAAATGATCGGTCACATCATGAAGTGTTCAATTTTACGATCTGGCTACGACATATGGTAGGTGGAACATACGTAAATACACACACACACACACACACACACACACACACACACACACACACACACTTATACAGGGTTAATTTAAAACATTAACAATCTCCTAGGGGCTGGTTCTGGTGCCCAAATACTACAACTTTTTCTATCGGACCATGTTGGTCCGATAGAAAAAGTTGTAGTATCTGAAAAAAAACTTCACTGCTTCATGCAAACTGATGTCAGCTGGTCGGCGTCCGATTCCGATGTAAGTCCGATAGAAAAAGTTGTCGTATTTCAGCTCCAAAATCAACCCCTAGGAGTTGGTCTATGTTTTAAAAATAGCCCTGTATAGACCGCTAAGATCATAACCCCTTTCTTTTGGATTTGCCTTAGTTGTGTAAGAAGTAGCCAACACATTTCTTCGGTCCATAACGGGATTCGAACCCTCAACGGCGTGGCTTCGTAGTTCGGAGCACAAACCACTAATCTATACATAAAAGCATAAAATTAAATACCCGACGAAATGATTGGCGTAGTGTAACGATAAATCGTTAGCCTAGTTTATATGCTTTGAACGCAAAAGGTACCGGGTTCGATTCGACCCTAACAATTCAAGACACTCTTTTCTAAATTAGTTCGGGTGTGCATTTAGACTCTCATCGGCTGGCAGAATGATCAAAATCGGGTCATAATTGGCGGAGGAAAACCCATACAGTCGAATTGCGTACCTCCTCCTTTTTTAAAGTCGGTTAAAAAACACGACACTCACTTCACATTGGCGGACGTGGCAACCCGGATTAGCCATTACACGACTGTTTTTAATTGCTCTTCGATTGTCAAATCGGTTTGACAAAAGTAGACTGTAATTTGAATTTGTTAAGTTTATGCGTCCGAACGAAAGAAACATTTTCATAATAGGCCTTCCTGTTCCAAGTAACTTTCATTCGTGGTGGCGCTAGTTCAAAATGCAGATAGGTTCGCGTTTTCTTATTCGTGATTATTTGGGCTACCCATCGAGCACATACCCTATAGAGCAGCAATACAAACCATCTTTCTCCGAAACTAGTAAGTGATTTTTCACTTACATTAAGTATGAAATGACAGCTACTGTCAACGCTCGCCCATACAAAAACAGCACAGATACAGATAAAAAAATGGCGGAAAAGTTTGTCGAACAAATCATATGACATTTCTTTAAAGGGTATGTGCTCCATGGGGCTACCACACTCGTACTTGTGTGATTATTATCGATTGTATATTGTTTGTTTGCAAGACAAAACCACAAAAACATTTTAAAATTATGCACATTATACATAATTTCTTATTTTTTCAACTAAGATTTTTGTTCCAGCTTTCATGGCACTTTAATATTCACATTTGATACTTTTTTGGATTCTGTACCTCAAAAGGAAAAAAACGGCATCCATATAGAATCACTTTGTTGTCTCTGCCCCCCTAGCATGACCATGAAAACACGATATGATATGATACGATATAGCGATATATCGACACCAACTGTAAAAATATGATAGATATAGCCGCCCTTTTGAATTTTTATCGAAACAAGGATCATAAAATGTGATGACACCGGCACGGCGATTCAAAATGGCGGCTATATTTTATTTTTTTATTTATTTCAAAAGGTACACCAACAGTACATGTATACAATATTTATAAATAACACCAATCATACATCATATATCTAACATATTTTTACAGTTAGTGTCGATATATCGCTATATCATATCATATCATATCATATCGTGTTTTGGTGCTAATGCTAGGGAGGCTGACCTTAAAACAAAGAAATTGTAATCAAAACATTGGTTTACAAGAAAAGACGGTTTAAAAACATTAATTTGAACCTCGTTAATTGATAATACAGGATTATTTCTCAGAAAATTAAAAATAAATACACTAAAATGGATAACGAGTCTTAGAACCATAATTTAATGAAAAAAAAAATGCGCCTAAGAGAAATAAATAGTTCAAGATAATATTAAATCAATAACCTGTAAAAAAAATACTTAATAAACAAGTAACAAATAATTATTATGTACTATTTTAGTGATTTTTGTTAGTTAAAATCCAGCAAGTCCTTATTAAGTTTAGCAGGCCTTATTAGATACTGCTCACGGTATTTTTTTGTAATTAATTGGTGTATCAAAAATTATGAAATTAAAATACACGAACAATTAAGTATAAGTCCAAGGAAAATTATGATTATACAAAGATGACGATTAATAATAAGTATTAAGACTAATCTAGGACTAAGCTAATCTTAAAATTACGATATTTTTAAGATGAAACCACGAAAATTGGCACTCTCTGCAAGCAACGCTCGCGAAGGCTACAAAAAGTAGGAGGGCTTGTACACTATTACACTATGTACGGAGTCATACGGATGTATTGTGCGTGTATGTAAAGAATATTGATGTAACATGAATGTAACAGTTTTTTTAAAGTTAGGCCTTATTAAAGCATAGGCCTTAATTGTATCAAGTACCTTATTATAAAGTAACCGTACTAGTAAGTAACAATGTATTTCTTTCTATTTAAGGTATCGGAATCGACAGCAACGCAACTCGACAACCAGCCTAATTGTAAGTCGTAAAAAGCGAAGTCGAGTCAGAGGATATGTATAACACACCTCAGGCGAAGTGAATGGTAGGATGTCCACTGCCAACTCTAATGAAATAGCTCAGCCTGCATGTACCACAAAAAATCAAATGAAGCCTACTGAAACTTCTTTGAACACGACAAACCAATCCTGTAGCTTGCCCGACTGCTCAGAAGAAACCCCTCTTTTTTATAAAAAAAAATATGAAGACCAAGAAAGAAAAATACCAAAAAATAATAGTAAAGAAGACAAAGCTAAGATGTCAGTAATTATAGCAAGAGAAGATCAAATAGACCAAGATACGCAAAGCAAAGTGGAAGTGAGGGAAAATTCTTATATAAGTAGTTTAAAATTTCCAGCTGCAGACATAAAAGAAGAAGAAAAGAAGAAAGAAAATGCAACAAAATGTTCTCAAATACAAGATTTGAGTCAAAACAGTGACGACGAAAATGACACTTTAAATGAGGCCTGCTTCTCATCGGATACTAATGAAGCCAGCATTGATATTTTACTTCAAGGGACTCAAACAATTAGTTTCAAAACAGCTAGTAAGAATGTGTTAAAAGAGTGCATCCTTATCTTGAAGTACTTATTAATTCAAGGTCTTGTAACCTTCCGTCTACTTTTTCAATTTATTAAATTCATCTGGAGCATCAAGAAAGAAACGAAAAAATCGGATGTTTTTTTGTTAACTGAAGATAATGAAACCAAAAAAAAAGCATGTGTTGAAACATCTGACAGCGTTGATTGTGGAGCACTGAATAACAGTCTTAAAAATGACTTAGAAGATCAATCTACAGAAAATGACTGTATTGAAACAGATGACAGCATTGATTATTTAAAACAGAAAATAATTTCTAAAAATAAATTAGAATATAAAAGTACTTCAGATCACAAAACGACAGGAAAGTCTGGTACAACAGATAGATTAGAACATAATGTGTTTTCTAGTAATAAAATGGAAAATACAAATATTTTAGATAGCAAGTTCTCAGGAAAAACTTCTACAAATACTTCTAACCAGTCCTGTATCTCATCTGCGAACTCTGATGAGTCTCAAATTATTAGTAAAGAAGATAATGTAATCCAATTTACAATAAAAAAGAAACAAAAAACTAATTTAGAAGTTCACATAAGTCTTAATAATGATATCGGAGACAGAACTTCTACATTAAGAAACATAGAAGGTGAAGTTCAAGAAGATAAAATAAACAAAACACTTATAAGAGAATCATGTTATATAAGTTTAATAGTCGCAGCTGATCACTCAAAAATAGAAGAATCCGCAACAATCGAAGAAAATGGTTTATTGAAAAAAAAACAGACAAATGATACGCCTGCCGACTTGAATCATTTAACCTCCACTGATAATGATGACGATGTCAATGATAAAATATCTAAAAGTCAATGTTCTTCTGAAGAAGATCAATGGTCACCTAATAAAATTTCTCTAAATGTCGATAAGCATGTTGAAACTCCAGAATTTAGCCAAGAACAGGAACAAATTGGGCCATCTCTGGGTATTGTAAATTCTAACCAAGAGACCTTTAATGAAAAAGTTCATCAAGAAGTTAGCGTAGAAAATAGGTCATCCATAAGGCATACTTCTTTGGACTTATCAGACTACAATAATCAAATACAAAATAAAGATGATATTTACACTCAAGTTAAAGAGCCAGAAACAATTGGTTTCATAAAATTTTGGATGATTGTATTTATGGTATGCATTTTGATGATTTATTTAGTCATTGGAGTCATTATACGACCATTCTGTGCACTTTTTCAATTTATTAAAAGATACTGTAACATTGAAGGTGAAATAGAAGATTTAAGTGATTGCTTGACGAAAGAACATAATGAGGATATTTCAGAACATAAACTTACAGAAAATAATTTAATAAAACCATATGTGAACGTTGATTGTATAGACCAGAATATTTTTCTTAAAAATAAAACGCAAGATAATTTAAAACACAAGGAAAAATCAGTAGAAACTTTGGTTACTAAAACCGATGACACTGACGATAATATAGAACAGAAGATCTCTCCTGAAAACCAAAAAATTGACTCACACATTTTAGAGCAAGAACCTACAGAAAAAGATAACACAACATTAACTAATAAAGAAAAAGAGAATATTTCAGATCACGAATCTACAAGAGAGATTTTTGTGGAACCGAACAACTGTTCTGAAATCGTAATAAAAGAATCAACAAACTCTTTACCAGATAAAGCAATGCTATGCTATGATGCTAGCAATGCTTTAACTAAAAAAAGTGAATGCCCTGAAACAAAACAGAACAACAATAGAACGGAAGTAACAGTACCATTGAATTACGATAACAATAAAACCGGCATGGTTTCTGAACAAACTCTCACTAGTTTAATACTAAAGATGGAAGACATTATGTGTAAATTTGAAGAGCAGAACATAATTAAAATGACCCAAACCTCTGTTAAATATGAATATGATGACAAAGTTCTTGCATTAAAAACGTTTGCAACAAAAGATGATACTAAAGATTTGAAATTAAGTGTCGATAACGATTCAACATCAAGTAACGTTATGTCAGTAGTTAAAAATGAAGAAGTAACTTATGATGACGATAGTAATAATGATTTTTCTACATCAAATAACTCAGTTTCAAACATTCAAGAAGAAAAAACCAAAAGCAGGAAGAAAAGCAATAAGTTTTATCATGTCAACGATGACGATGAAACTTCTACATCAAGTAAAATAGTCACAGAAGATCAAAATAAAGTCCAAACTAAAAAACATAAAATAAAAGACAGCAAAGCAAGCTATAATAACAGCTACAACGAAGTTTCTACATTGAAGAACATGCCTGTAGAAGAAAAGATAACAATAAAAAACTTCAGAACAATAATTGAAATAGTTCTTGAAATAGCTAGGAAAATGCCTTACAATAATTTAAATAACGAGGAAATTTCTCAATTAATAAGTAGGTTGGGAAGTGATTTAATAAACAAAGCATGCTTTAATGACAATCATAATAAGTCATTACCATATTATTTAGCTTCAACATCAAGTAATATAGATTTGGAAGATCACGAACTAGACAACGACAGCGCAGCAATAAGAGATGTATCTTGTAATGATACTAATAATTATAAATTTTCTGCTAAGATGTCAGATGATTGTGTAGAACATAAAAGTAACAAAGTTAAACCAAGTAAATCAGTGTCTAAAATTCCAAAAAAAGGTAGCAACAAGATAAAAATAAAGGCTACATCGCATTATGACGTTAAAAATAATAAAGATTCTTCATCAAGTGACAGAGTGCCAAAAGTTCACAAAGACGAAATAAATAAGACAACCCATAATATCGCAGAATTTTACAATGACGGTACTAATGATGAAATTTCAACATCAAAAATTCAAGAACAAGAGAGTAATTTGACAGAAATAAAAAAATCTTGTGATAATAACGCTAAAATTGATGAACCTTCTACTTCAAGTGTTAAAGTGTCAGAAGTTCATACAGGATTTGAAAGTATCAGGAGTGAAATAAAGGAGCCATCACACAATGAAAATCATAATGATGAAAATTCTACATCAAGTAACATAGTATCGGAAGTTCACCAAGAAAGCAAATTAAGAGAAACCATTTGTAACGACGACGCCTCTTCCAATCACAGTAACAATGAGGAAATTTCAACATTAAGTAACAAAATGTCAGAAGTTTGTCAAAAAGAAAGTAATTACATGGAAATAAGCAATACTTCTAATGATGAATATAATAGCAATGAAGTTTCTATAGTAAGAAACTTGGTATCGAAATTTCAAGAACAAGAGAGTAATTTGACAGAAATAAAAAAATCTTTTCATAATAACGCTGAAAATGATGAAGCTTCTACTTCAAGTGTTAAAGTGTCAGAAGTTCATACAGGATTTGAAAGTATCAGAAGTGAAATAAAGGAGCCCTCACACAATGAAAATCATAATGATGAAAATTCTACATCAAGTAACGTAGTATCGGAAGTTCACCAAGAAAGCAAAATAAGAGAAACAATTTGTAACGACGACGCCTCTTCCAATCACAGTAACAATGAGGAAATTTCAACATTAAGTAACAAAGTGTCAGAAGTTTGTCAAAAAGAAAGTAATTACACGGAAATAAGCAATACTTCTAATGATGAATATAATAGCAATGAAGTTTCTATAGTAAGAAACTTGGTATCGAAATTTCAAGAACAAGAGAGTAATTTGACAGAAATAAAAAAATCTTGTCATCATAACGCTGAAAATGATGAAGCTTCTACTTCAAGTGTTAAAGTGTCAGAAGTTCATACAGAGTTTGAAAGTATCAGAAGTGAAATAAAGGAGTCATCACACAATGAAAATCATAATGATGAAAATTCTAGATCAAGTAACATAATATCAGAAGTTCACCAAGAAAGCAAAATAAGAGAACCAATTTGTAACGACGACGCCTCTTCCAATCACAGTAACAATGAGGAAATTTCAACATTAAGTAACAAAATGTCAGAAGTTTGTCAAAAAGAAAGTAATTACATGGAAATAAGCAATACTTCTAATGATGAATATAATAGCAATGAAGTTTCTATAGTAAGAAACTTGGTATCGAAATTTCAAGAACAAGGGAGTAATTTGACAGAAATAAAAAAATCTTTTCATAATAACGCTGAAAATGATGAAGCTTCTACTTCAAGTGTTAAAGTGTCAGAAGTTCATACAGGATTTGAAAGTATCAGAAGTGAAATAAAGGAGCCCTCACACAATGAAAATCATAATGATGAAAATTCTACATCAAGTAACGTAGTATCGGAAGTTCACCAAGAAAGCAAAATAAGAGAAACAATTTGTAACGACGACGCCTCTTCCAATCACAGTAACAATGAGGAAATTTCAACATTAAGTAACAAAGTGTCAGAAGTTTGTCAAAAAGAAAGTAATTACACGGAAATAAGCAATACTTCTAATGATGAATATAATAGCAATGAAGTTTCTATAGTAAGAAACTTGGTATCGAAATTTCAAGAACAAGAGAGTAATTTGACAGAAATAAAAAAATCTTGTCATCATAACGCTGAAAATGATGAAGCTTCTACTTCAAGTGTTAAAGTGTCAGAAGTTCATACAGAGTTTGAAAGTATCAGAAGTGAAATAAAGGAGTCATCACACAATGAAAATCATAATGATGAAAATTCTAGATCAAGTAACATAATATCAGAAGTTCACCAAGAAAGCAAAATAAGAGAACCAATTTGTAACGACGACGCCTCTTCCAATCACAGTAACAATGAGGAAATTTCAACATTAAATAACAAAGAGTCAGAAGTTTGTCAAAAAGAAAATTATTACACGGAAATAAGCAATACGTCTAATGATGAATATAATAGCAATGCAGTTTCTATAGTAAGAAAGTTAGTATCGAAAATTCCAGAACAAGAGAGTAATTTGACAGAAATAAAAAAATCTTTTCATCATAACGCTGAAAATGATGAAGCTTCTACTTCAAGCGTTAAAGTGTCAGAAGTTCATACAGAATTTGAAAGTATCAGAAGTGAAATAAAGGAGCCATCACACAATGAAAATCATAATGATGAAAATTCTACATCAAGTAACGTAGTATCGGAAGTTCACCAAGAAAGCAAAATAAGAGAAACAATTTGTAACGACGACGCTTCTTCCAATCACAGTAACAATGAGGAAATTTCAACATTAAGTAACAAAGTGTCAGAAGTTTGTCAAAAAGAAAGTAATTACACGGAAATAAGCAATACGTCTAATGATGAATATAATAGCAATGCAGTTTCTATAGTAAGAAAGTTAGTATCGAAAATTTCAGAACAAGAGAGTAATTTGACAGAAATAAAAAAATCTTTTCATCATAACGCTGAAAATGATGAAGCTTCTACTTCAAGCGTTAAAGTGTCAGAAGTTCATACAGAATTTGAAAGTATCAGAAGTGAAATAAAGGAGCCATCACACAATGAAAATCATAATGATGAAAATTCTACATCAAGTAACGTAGTATCGGAAGTTCACCAAGAAAGCAAAATAAGAGAAACAATTTGTAACGACGACGCTTCTTCCAATCACAGTAACAATGAGGAAATTTCAACATTAAGTAACAAAGTGTCAGAAGTTTGTCAAAAAGAAAGTAATTACACGGAAATAAGCAATACGTCTAATGATGAATATAATAGCAACGAAGTTTCTATAGTAAGAAACTTAGTATCGAAAATTCAAGAACAAGAGAGTAATTTGACAGAAATAAAAAAATCTTGGCATCATAACGCTGAAAATTATGAAGCTTCTACTTCAAGTGTTAAAGTGGCAGAAGTTCATACAGAATTTGAAAGTATCAGAAGTGAAATAAAGGAGCCATCACACAATAAAAATCATAATGATGAAAATTCTACATCAAGTAACATAGTATCGGAAGTTCACCAAGAAAGCAAATTAAGAGAAACAATTTGTAACGACGACGCCTCTTCCAATCACAGTAACAATGAAGAAATTTTAACATTAAGTAACAAACAGTCAGAAGTTGGTCAAAAAGAAAGTAATTACACGGAAATAAGCAATACGTCTAATGATGAATATAATAGCAACGAAGTTTCTATAGTAAGAAACTTAGTATCGAAAATTCAAGAACAAGAGAGTAATTTGACAGAAATAAAAAAATCTTTTCATCATAACGCTGAAAATTATGAAGCTTCTACTTCAAGCGTTAAAGTGTCAGAAGTTCATACAGAATTTGAAAGTATCAGAAGTGAAATAAAGGAGCCATCACACAATAAAAATCATAATGATGAAAATTCTACATCAAGTAACATAGTATCGGAAGTTCACCAAGAAAGCAAATTAAGAGAAACAATTTGTAACGACGACGCCTCTTCCAATCACAGTAACAATGAGGAAATTTCAACATTAAGTAACAAACAGTCAGAAGTTGGTCAAAAAGAAAGTAATTACACAGAAATAAGCAATACGTCTAATGATGAATATAATAGCAACGAAGTTTCTATAGTAAGAAACTTAGTATCGAAAATTCAAGAACAAGAGAGTAATTTGACAGAAATAAAAAAATCTTGTCATCATAACGCTGAAAATGATAAACCTTCTACTCCAAGTGTTAAAGTGTCAGAAGTTCATACAAAATTTGAAAGTATCATAAGTGAAATAAAGGAGCCATCACACAATGAAAATCATAATGATGAAAATTCTACATCAAGTAACATAGTATCGGAAGTTCACCAAGAAAGCAAAATAAGAGAAACAATTTGTAACGACGACGCCTCTTCCAATCACAGTAACAATGAGGAAATTTCAACATTAAGTAACAAAGTGTCAGAAGTTTGTCAAAAAGAAAGTAATTACACGGAAATAAGCAATACGTCTAATGATGAATATAATAGCAATGAAGTTTCTTTAGTAAGAAACTTGGTACCGAAATTTCAAGAACAAGAGAGTAATTTGACAGAAATAAAAAAATATTTTCATAATAACGCTGAAAATGATGAAGCTTCTACTTCAAGTGTTAAAGTGTCAGAAGTTCATACAGAATTTGAAAGTATCAGAAGTGAAATAAAGGAGCCATCACACAATGAAAATCATAATGATGAAAATTCTAGATCAAGTAACATAGTATCAGAAGTTCACCAAGAAAGCAAAATAAGAGAACCAATTTGTAACGACGACGCCTCTTTCAATCACAGTTCCAATGATGAAATTCCAATATTAAGTTACGCTTTAGAAGTTTGTCAAGAAGAAAGCAATTACACGGAAATAAGCAATACATCTAATGATGAATACAATAACAATGAAGTTTCTATGTTAGGTAATTTGGCGTCAAAAATTCAAGAACAAGGGAGCAACAAGATAGTAAGAAAAGATATACGTAGAAATGATGCAGAAAATGAAGAAACTTCTACATCAAGTGATAACGTATCAGATCTAAATTTAAAATTAGAAAGTATTAGGAGACAGATAACAAAAACACCTTACAATAACCATCATAATGACGAGAGTTGTACATTAAGTAACTTGGTATTAGAAGGACAAAATAAAAATGTTTTGAAAAGAATAAAAGAAACAGTATGTAGTGATAATTGTAGTAATGAAGCTTCTACATTAAGTAATGAAATGAGAGAAGTTAAAAAAAATGAAGAAATATATAATGTATTTAACTGTTATGAATTTCTAACAAAAATTGTTGATCAAATTAGAGTAGAAGAAAATGGATTATGTTTTAATGAGTCTAACGACGGCAATCACAGTGAAGATTCTATATCAGGAACCTTTATAGAAGAAGTTCGACAGGAATTAGAAGATCGGAACGGATTGAGGGTAAGAACAGCATCTTACAATTATGATAGTGATGACGATGATCCTTTGGCAGAAGATCAAGTAGAAAAGGGAGATAAAGAGCAGAATAAACAAACCACAAAAGAAGTAAGAAAAAGAAGTCATAGTGATATTAATGATGAGGAAATAACTAATATAATGAGTAAGCTATCAAAAGTTTCGATAGAAGAAAACAAAGTTAGAAAACAACGTAACAGCACAAGTACGCCTTTTTATTATTATAGTAGTGACATCAATGCATGTACATCAAAAAACTCGATGACAGAATTTCAAAGCACAGACGAATTTAATAAAGTGGAAGAAAGAAATACATGTTCTAATGACGTTTCGACATCAAGTAAAAAGAAATACAGAAATAATAAGACGGAAACAATTGAAACATATCGTCATTTTGGTAATAATAACAAAGCCTCCACATCAACCTACACAGTATCAGAAGGAACATTTTCTAATGACAGTGACGACGAAGAAGCTTCTACATCAAAGAACAAGACTACAGAAGAAGTACGGAAAAGTAGAATAGTAAATTTTAAAAATATGATGGCAAACATTTTGCAAAACTTAAGGAAAAAAAAACGAAAAGAGATGGAAGATCTCCTAAGAGATCTGAACATTATGGGCTACCACAATAATAATGACGATGATGATAATGATGAAGTCCAGTAATCCCTCATTAGCAGTGATCGGAGTAGGTAGATTGATTTGGGGCAATGATCTCAAACATTAATGTTATTATGGATATGCCTCCGGGATTCCGGAATTTCAGGGTATCAGGTATCAGGTTTGAAAAAAAAGGCAAAAAGGCACTACTAAAGTACATCAAATCAATCTACTCCTTAGGGATCTGTCACCTATCACGGCTTATTAGGGAAGCAATGTCTTTTTGCAACTGTCAACGACAAATTGATAGCTATAGAATGATGTTTGGGATTAATTTCGATAATCCGAAGATGCGTTAGTAGGCCTTATTTCTTAAACGATAAGAACCGAATATCTAATTATTTACGTGATAATAATTAGATATTCAATTGTTTGTAATTATAATTATCTGTTTTAATAACGGCTACTGTTTCATTTCGCACTTTTAAACTCATATGAACTTTAATAAATTAATGTTACTGGTAAAGTAGTAGGTAATACATTTTGCATGCGGTGTTAACCTTAAATTCATTGTGCATTTAGTTAGATACGAAAATGTTTATTGTAAGTTTTATTGTAAAAATTGCTAGTAGAATTAAATTTATATTTTTCGGTACATATTGCATAATTGGATGCCTTAGTTCTGATAGTAAAAAAATCCATTTTCCTTGTTTTGAGATAATGTTACTTTAACCCACAATTTTTTTTTTTTATAAAGAGTGGGTCATTATAACAAACTAAAAAAATAACAATGCTATATTTGGTAAGCTTTACAGTGAAGTTTCATAAATATATATGTCTCAATTATTATGCCCAGTATGAGTTACTTAAAATTTAGTTTTGCCGCAACACATGTGGAGCTAGCTCCACAGAACTGACTTATTTGAGATTTCTTAGCAAAATTGTTATCAAAAACACTTAAATTTAGTTACTTACTGAATTTATTTGACAGGATTTAGTGATTTTTTTAATCAGTAAAAACCTACTTAGCGGCATTTTATTGAAAAACGGGTTCGGCCAATACATAGGGAAGAAATCGGAGATTCTTTTGACTTGGGAATTTCAATATGAAAAAAATGGAGTTATTGACTTTTAGAACTAAGCCATCCAAATAGTTATCGTATTTTAAGTAGTTGAGTTAGCTTCCATACCTATTTTAAAATGTGTTTAGATGTAAATTGTAGTTTATTTGATTTCATGTTTTTTAACAACACCGTTATAATACGTAAAAGTTTTGCTATAATTTCACTAAGTAGTTACCAGTCACTTAATTTACGTTAATAAGTATTGAGAGAATTTGAGCGTAACTGCTTAATTACATTAGTAGGTTTTTTTTAAAATTATTATTATATATGGTATTAGTTTTTAACAGAACAAATAATTTCTCCACATGTTACAGGAAATCTATTGTTGATTCATATTCTCATAAAGACAATTATGAGTACACCAATGTTGCAAATTATTCAACGAAAATAACTGAATTAAGTGAGGCACTTACTTTTAAAAATAAATGTTCTTAGATTTATTTTTAACTACTTATATTATGTTATTAATTTTCTATTTAATAAAATATTAAGATTTTTTTTTGTTTCACTGTCTTTGTGCAATAATAATTTCCTTTTTTAACCTTTCCTTTTTATTATTGGGTTAAATCTTTTTAAGTGCACTGCTGGACATAGGCCTCCCCTATATCCCCTGCTCCGCCACAGCGAGCGGCTTTGGGCCGTTTGCATCTAGCAGCTACCCGCAACCTCTAGGGTGGGAGGAAGGTCTGACACACTGCGTCTTCCAGTTTGTAGGCCACTTTCTTCCCCAACACCTGTCAGTTCTGCGAGAGATGTGACCAAAAGGTTTTGATGATAATGATGATGATGAATAGGATAAACCGGGTATTCTGTGGTAATACGCACGCAGAGCCACAAGCGAGTGATCTCTAGCAAATACCTATTATGAGTATAGATAGATAGATACTCTTTATTGCACACCTCACAAAACAAACAGTACAGTGAAACAACAAATTTAGAATGGTACAATTTATGATCTTATCGCTAGGAGCGATCTCTATCACATACCTTACTTATTGTTTTACTTATAAATGCGCAAGTTTTCATGAATGGATATTTGTTACTAAATTACGCCAGAAAGGCTAAACGGATCTAGATATTTGGCACAGAAATAGATATTAGTCAGGAATTAATGATAGGATACTTTTTATCTCAAAAAAAATTACGGTTCCCGAGGGATGCAAGATAACGGTCATTATAGATGGCGTTATCGATTGTCATTAAAGATTATTCCGTTAGATGTCGCTTCAGTTAACAAAAAAAAAGTACCTAATAAAATTAAGTAAGTTGTGGTAGCACTTAGTAAATTGTCTACGAGTTAAATAAATTTATATTAATTTTTAAGTATATAGGATAAAATTAAACTTGTGGATAATTTACGATTGGTCGATTGATGTGCACCGTATGTGTACATGGTCATTGTTGTTGATAAAGCATTATTTAATATTCAGTGTGGTAGACTATTTATAGATTATTAACATATTACATAAAAAAATACTATAGCAAAGACAAAACATTTGTGTTTTTCAAAAAATATATATTTTCTTACAAAACAGTTTCAAAGTAGGTAATTAGGTTTTTTTCGAAAAGAATAAATTATTGAATTCCTGACTTCACCGTTTTGGTAATGAGCATACGAGCATACACAATATTATGCACTCTGTATACTCACAATCTATGACGTATATAATACACACATATATAATAAATCACAATGTTTCTTAAATCAATGTTTTTTTTTAATTGTACGCCAAGAAGGCAGGTCACGGTTAGTTCTAAGACAAACCCTTGTAAGACCATTGTACACCTGTGCTCCACAATAAAGATTTATGATTATGATTATTAATAGATTAATGATAGGTATAAAATACCTCAGTGCCTAAAGACGAAAGTCTACAACCAGTGTGTGTTACCAGTGATGACATATGGAACTGAAACGTGGCCTCTCACTATGGGCCTCATAAGAAAGCTCAAGGTTGCACAGCATGCTATGGAAAGGGCTAAGCTCGGCGTTTCTTTGCGAGATCGAATTAGGAATGAGGAGATTCGTAAACCATCAAAAGTTGCTCACATAGCCCAACGGATAAGCAAGCTGAAGTGGCAGTGGGCGGGGCACATAGCACGTAGAACTGATGGCCGATGGGGCACAAAGATTCTGGAATGGAGGCCACGTACCGGCAAGCGCAGCGTAGGACGTCCATCTACAAGATGGACAGACGACCTGTTAAAGGTTGCAGGAAGCCGCTGGATGCGAGCCGCTTTCAACCGGCCAATCTGGAAGTCACTGGGGGAGGCCTATGTTCAGCAGTGGACGTCCTATATCTGAAATGATGAATGATAGGTATGTAATGTACAAGGAGGTTTGAAGCAACTGAAGTGGAGCCATAGAGGACTCCGTACGCCTGACAGGTCCTAACGTATAATGTCAATCCGCTCCAAACGCATGATCATCTAGATGTATGCATTGCTTTTATCGAATTTTCCCCGGTTTTGGGGAAAACCTATTCTATGGTGGTGTCTGTGTGTAAACGTTTACACACAAAACTGTTATGTTGCTTCAATTTTGTAATCGCTATGGGTACTGAACTATAAATATAAATGTGTCATTATTCAAAGCAATGTTGCGATTATTATACAAACAGGATGTTTTCTGGAGTTGATAATTCTAATAACCTACCATTTGAATTAAATTATTAGTGTTATCTTCAATTGAACGTGGATTGTATTGTATGTACTACAAGTAGGTACTACTACGATATTGTGAAGAAGTAAAATATTTTTTTAGGGTTAGTAGTTTTTGAAGTCTTAACTATATTGAAAGTTATTTTAAAATTATAAAGGTTCTGTAGTTCTTATAGTTTTTTTTTAGGTATAGGCATCGGTTCGGTCATTAATGTTTTTTATTTTATTTTATTTTTTATATTGAAGTATTTACCATTTTTGTTGTTGTTAATAATTTATGTTCAAATTGTATAATTATTATGTGTGTGCTGTCTGTTATGTGTCGTTGTAATGTCCTTAAGCAATAAATATTCTTCTTTATCTTTTATCTTTAGGTGAATAACTCCTTTCTGTTATTCGTTTTTTTCTTTCAAAATTTTAGGCTTAATAGTTACATCGGGAAATGGTAAATATTTTATCATATATTTTTTTATAAATTGAAATAAATAGGTATATATTTGAGAGACTCACAACAAGCTCTTCTATTAAATATGTCACACGGTACCGTTTTCAAAACCCACTTAGTCAACATTTATTACGTCACACAAGAAATTCGGACTTTAGGAACCATTATTGTCTGTAAAGGAACATTTATACTTATGCTTAGAGGTATTTTATTTAAAAACAAGATCTTACCTTACTACCATGAAAGTAGGGGTTAAAATGATTTAGTATTGTAGTCAAGCTCGGTGTTTCTTTGCAAGTTAAAGTAGCAGTGGGCGACACATAGCTCGTAGAACTGACGGCCGAGGAAGCTGAAAGGTTCTAAAATGGAGGTCACGGTGGTCAGACGACCTGGTAAAGGTCGCAGGAAGACGCTGGATGCAGGCCGCTTCCAACCGGCCAATCTGGAAGTCAATGGGGGAGGCCTATGTTCAGCAGTGGACGTCCTATAGCTGAAATGATGTAACATTTAACTCTAGATGAAAAGCATTCAAAGACTATATTTTCCCCAAAATTTTAAATTTCATCCAGCTACCAATGCACACAGGTGCGCCTCATATAAAATATCAACTATAAAGTTTACCAGCTCCACACCATTCCAACTTGATCGTGCGTCCGTCTGTCGCGAACAATTTTACAACTTTCGGAAATTTAAGACTGCAGTTCAAGAAAATCTAGGTTTATATTTATACATACAGGTGGCCTGAACAGTAAACATTTGTTTAGAGACCTATGCAAACGGTGATTCAGATAATATAAAAAACAATTATTTTAAAATTACTACTCCACTCGTCTGGAATGACCAATATTAAGTTTTGATAAAAAATTGTACTTGTGTTAAAGTCAGAATGTTGTTTTTTCTTGTAAGATCACAGTAACAAACAAAAAACGACGAAAAAAACATACATAGAAAAGCCATTATTATGACCTGCAAACTACGATAAGTCCCAAAAACATGAAACAAAACGCATAACTCGAAAACTACATCTCAACTCCAAATGATAAGGAGGATATACATAGGATATATTGCTATGGAAGAGCGGGATCTCTTATTACAGGTGCAGATCTATACAAAACAAAGTCAAGTTAGTTACACCATTTATAAGTCTACGGCTGGACCGATTTTTATGATTTTTGGTTTGTTATAGGCACCTATTTATTTTCGCCCCGAATAGCAGAATAATTACTAAAACATAGGAAAAATTCACAAAAAAAAAATGAAGAGGCGGTACGAAGTTCGCCGGGACAGCTAGTAAATACATAAAAGAAGATCATAATATTCACAATCACATATTTTTTTTTTTAAATCAAGATAAATACTTACTATTTAATATTAAAGTTTTAATAGTATTTTTTAAAATTACCTATTTGTTTACGCAATATCGCTGATGACTGAACAACGAAGGAGTGATTTACTTAAGTCTTGGTACAAGTTACATAAACATTTTTTTTGTTCGTCACTATTTGGGCCAGCCTGTATACTTTAATATTATTTTTCGACAGGACAGGTTGAACACACTGTTATGTTATTTTAGAGCAAACTTATTGCGACAGGTTAAAGATACTGTTAATTATATGTTATTCTAAATCAAAATTATGCCGTTAAGGACTTCGTTGCTTTGTTAATCCAGCAGGCGCCCCCTAACGTCGTCGTAAGTCGCAACGCAAAACGCAACACTGGAAAAATTAACTTTAACATTCTCAGTAGGTATGGTTTTGAATTGATTTATTAGTCCAGGAACACCCAACACTAAAACATTCTCTTTTTTATCGAAATTCAATTTAATGACTGGTACGATTTCACTGGAGAAGTAGTTACTATAATTTATTTCGATTTTCACTCCATAGTAAAACTGTTGTATTTGAGCATGAGAATCAGCCCTCAAAAGAAATTGCATATTGCATACTTAATACTTATAGTACTTTCCCGAAGTCGAAATAATATGACCGAAGTCAATACGTTAAATTATTCCTTTCACAAAAATGTCCACGAAACAAACGCAGGTGGCACTAAGTTCGTATCGGAACTAAATTTTATCGGCTGCCAAACGCCAACCGTCGCCGATACCGAGTGGAATGGAAATGGCCTGGTAGGTTAACCAAGATTTGTGACATCTTGACGACACTGTCTTGCTAGTCCAGTGCTCTTAAATTAAAATCTAGGTGGTTGCGGGTTCGATTCCTGGTAAGGGGTAAATACTTGTTAGCACATTAAGACATGGATATAATTGTATTTGAGTATGTTTGTTTATCCATTACCTAGGTCACCACAGTGCAAACTTTGCTTGGTTCTGAGATAGATTAATGATGTTTGGATGGATTGTATTTTGTTATGGGCTATTGTTCGAGATGCGATAAAACAACAAAAAAACATACGGAGAGACAGACGGACTGAACAAAATTATAAGAGATTTTTTGTTCTATGTTGCTACGGAATCATTGCATTTAAAATCAATTTTACACATAAATTAAACACCAACTGTGACGCTTTTGTAAAGTGAAGTGTGGTCTTTATGACTGGAAATTGTCTAAGTTTGTACCTTAAAAATAATGTTACTGCAAGTATTAAAGCAGAAAAATAGGGCCATTTTGGATCGGATTTTACACTCTGTATATTGTTGTGCGATTTCCGATTTTTATTCCTGAGTCTCTTGTTTTCCAATAAGCCTGGTTTTCCTGTCTCACGCCAGCTGTGCCTATGCAAATGCAACGGACAATTTAAATTTAGAATTCCTGCTGGTGCTCTCTGGTGGCGGGTAGCCGAATTAATAATCCGAATTCGTATTGGATAGGTCGTGTACCGCGGTCAATGCCTGGCCGACTGTAATCAGAGCAATTGTTTTAATGTGGGCTTTGGCACAGACAGAATAGATAGGCACTGCTGACTGATTATAGAATGTACAAAATAATAGGACACTTCTTAAAACCACATAAACAATTGCTCATATACAGCAACTTTTGCTATGGGATCAACATCTAAATCTAAAAAATATCTCAGTTCTTCATACAAACAGATTCTGATGTCAGCTGATCGGGTATGGGTAAGATTTTATTAAAAATTTCTTTTTCATACAAATGACCAGTGCTGTTACAATTTGTATGCGTAGGTGCGAGTTTACTCATAGCATTTCTTACTAGTAGGTAGGTACTTATACTTCAGGAGAAAAAATATTGAAAACTGAAAAAACAAACAAAAAAAATGCTATTTTAATTATCAAGCAATCGCGTAAATGTGAAAAATACCTATTATTGTCCCCAATTTTCGTTAGCTAAAGTCGCAGCGATTGTCGTAACAGCTAAATTTCATTGCGCGCTGTTATAAACCGTATTTTAATGACTTTAAGGCGATATTCGTACTAACAACGCGTCATGTCGCCAATTTAGGGGCACTACTCGCCTTTTTAATCTTACGACGAGTAGAAATCGGCTGGTGAGAGTCCTCACTCCTTCCACCGCTCCTTTACCGAGGGGGCTATGGGAAAGCCAGAAGACGAACCTAAGTACGTCACCGATAGTTGAAGGAGGACATTTCATTGTTGCAGCCTTTTGAGAGGTTATAGGTTGTACCTATAACCTTCTAGAGGTAGAGGTTCTTGTAGCTCAGTGGCGGCAGCGCTGCCCTCGCCACGCGGAAATCTAAAGGCACGTGAAAGATGGTCCCGGACTCCCGGCTAATGTCGCTTGCTACTAGAGGTAGATGTTCTTGTAGCTAGGTGGCGGCAGCGCTGCCCTCGCCACGCGGAAATCGAAAGGCACGTTAAAGATGGCCCCGGCTAATATCGCTTGCTACTTGAGGTAGAGGTTCTTGTAGCTTAGCGGCAGCAGCGCTGCCCTCGCCACGCGGAAATCGAAAGGCACGTTAAAGATGGTCCCGGCTAATATCGCTTGCTACTTGAGGTAGAGGTTCTTGTAGCTCAGAGGCGGCAGCGCTGCCCTCGCCACGCGGAAATCGAAAGGCACTTTAAAGATTGCCCCGGCTAATATCGCTTGCTACTAGAGGTAGAGGTTCTTGTAGCTCAGAGGCGGCAGCGCTGCCCTCGCCACGCGGAAATCGAAAGGCACGTTAAAGATGGCCCCGGCTAATATCGCTTGCTACTTGAGGTAGAGGTTCTTGTAGCTTAGTGGCAGCAGCGCTGCCCTCGCCACGCGGAAATCGAAAGGCACGTTAAAGATGGCCCCGGCTAATATCGCTTGCTACTAGAGGTAGAGGTTCTTGTAGCTCAGAGGCGGCAGCGCTGCCCTCGCCACGCGGAAATCGAAAGGCACGTTAAAGATGGCCCCGGCTAATATCGCTTGCTACTTGAGGTAGAGGTTCTTGTAGCTTAGTGGCAGCAGCGCTGCCCTCGCCACGCGGAAATCGAAAGGCACGTTAAAGATGGCCCCGGCTAATATCGCTTGCTACTAGAGGTAGAGGTTCTTGTAGCTCAGAGGCGGCAGCGCTGCCCTCGCCACGCGGAAATCGAAAGGCACATTAAAGATGGCCCCGGCTAATATCGCTTGCTACTAGAGGTAGAGGTTCTTGTAGCTTAGTGGCGGCAGCGCTGCCCTCGCCACGCGGAAATCGAAAGGCACGTTAAAGATTGCCCCGGCTAATATCGCTTGCTACTAGAGGTAGAGGTTCTTGTAGCTCAGAGGCGGCAGCGCTGCCCTCGCCACGCGGAAATCGAAAGGCACGTTAAAGATGGCCCCGGCTAATATCGCTTGCTACTAGAGGTAGAGGTTGTTGTAGCTTAGTGGCGGCAGCGCTGCCCTCGCCACGCGGAAATCGAAAGGCACGTTAAAGATTGCCCCGGCTAATATCGCTTGCTACTAGAGGTAGAGGTTCTTGTAGCTCAGAGGCGGCAGCGCTGCCCTCGCCACGCGGAAATCGAAAGGCACGTTAAAGATGGTCCCGGCTAATATCGCTTGCTACTTGAGGTAGAGGTTCTTGTAGCTCAGAGGCGGCAGCGCTGCCCTCGCCACGCGGAAATCGAAAGGCACGTTAAAGATGGCCCCGGCTAATATCGCTTGCTACTAGAGGTAGAGGTTCTTGTAGCTCAGAGGCGGCAGCGCTGCCCTCGCCACGCGGAAATCGAAAGGCACGTTAGAGATGGTCTCGGCTAATATCTCTTGCTACTAGAGGTAGAGGTTCTTGTAGCTTAGTGGCGGCAGCGCTGCCCTCGCCACGCGGAAATAGAAAGGCACGTTAAAAATGGTCCCGGCTAATATCGCTTGCTACTAGTCGAAAAGCCTAACCTTAAGGAGGCTTGATTATATCTGATAGTAAGCTTTAGTCACTGGCCTTACAACAGCCCTACACCAACCCGCACTGGGCGTGCGCGGTGAAGTAAAAGACTTAACCACTTCATTCCACTTCAGTAGAGGTGAGGTGTAATTAATTACATATAAAACTTTCGTACTTTTGTAAATTCGTAATATGCAACTAAATCTGCTTGCCACTACGATAGGGGAGAGGGGGCAAGACAGGGCACTTAACGTTTGAAGTCCAATAAAACTAAGAATGTTATTCTTTTCTAAGGTTATTTATTTTAATAATATTCTAAGGTAATCAATCATTGTTAATCAACATTAAAGGAACTTTTCATAGATAATTAAATAAAAAAATATTAAAATGTGCATAAAGTCCTATCTCCCCGTCTTGTTCCATGGGTAGGGTAAGATGGGGTACCTACACACTATGCTTATTTTCTGGATAATATTCAGAAAAGTCATCAGATTAATCATCTATGATTCTGGATCTTAGTACCTATTCACATGTGAATTTTGGCAGTAATTACTAACAAAATTCACATGTGAATACGGATTCTTCGTCTTCATCTTCCACTTCATCACAAATACAATATGCCTATTTGTGACAACACGTAGTACATACTACTCAGCTCTGTGTAGTCTCTAAATAAACATAGACTATTTTCGGAATCACTGTTGCTTTTTTCTGATGATGACGATTTGGCTTTGGATTTTTTTTCTTGGTTATGACCAAGATAGGGTATGCCCTATCTTGCTTCCACGCATCTTGCAAAGTAATAAAATTATTACAAACAAATATGGCCTGTTCTGTTGGCATGATTGTTGACACATATAAATAACTTTACATTGTATCTTTGCTGGTGATATGTAGGCAACAAAAATAAAGCAATTTTTTCAATTAAATAATAAAACGTGATGTTTATCCAGCCGATCACTGAACTAACTAATTTGCATCATGACGGCGCATCGACGTGCCTAAGCGGGATTCTGATTGTTCGATTGTCTTGCCAAATAAAGCCATTTTCCCGTCTTACCCCCTCTCCCCTAAAGTTTTTAATTTTGGTCATATGAATAGCTAATAGAAATAGCATAAGTACAACCTGTTATAGTAATGTATGCCTTAAATACGTCCCTCTCAGATTACGAATTTACGAAAGTACAAAAGTTTTATATGTAATAGAATAATGATGAGCAGGCTGCTCATATCGTAACATATATTTGTAACAGCTTCCATTAAAAGTTATATATATTTACGCCTACGAATGATACGTAGGCGTAAAATTCTGGGACCAAGAAATTTTGCATGCGATTATCGTAACAGGGTTGTCACTAACGTTGATTAAACATTCGCATTTTCTATTTCTGTCGTTGTAATGAAATAGGGCACAACTATAATTTTTTTGTGAAATCTAGATATTGTACACAAATTCGGATGTTGGAACCTGAATAAAACTGCGCACACAACCTTAATTTGACGACGATTTTTAGACGACCTCCGTAGCTGAGAGGCGAGTATTAATACTAAACTTGGTGTCGCTATCTCTGAGGTTCCGGGTTCGATCCCGGTCGGTCAATGTAGAAAAATAACTTTTCTATATTGTCTCGGGTCTGGGTGTTGTGGTATCGTCGTTGTTTCTGATTTCTGTAACACAAGTGCTTAAGCTACTTATCATAGGATCAGAGCAATGTATGTGATGTTTTTCAATATTTATTATTTATTTAATTTTCTCAACTTGTTAATTTTTTAAATATTTTTTGCGTTACGACAGCAGTATTATTGTCTCTATCTGGCACCATCCGTTTTGGTCAATCGCAGAGTGCAAAGAATCATGGATGCTAATGTCTAAGGTCTTGCGGATCTGGTCTGTCCAACGCATCGGGCTTGTTCACCTGGATTGTCTTGATTTTATTTTTAGCTGTTGTGAAATCGAAGCATTGGTACGATAAGCTGTTCAGTGTGTATGTGTTTAGTATTTTTCATCAGCACTTGCACTGCTTGCCATGTAACCCTGTATTATAAAGGAATCTTTGGTAATGGATGACTTACTGACTTCAAACAATTTTATAAAACTATTGTCATTTCATAATCTTTTTCTCGGCGATACGCTTTTGTACGTCAGTATGTTAGCAAAGAAATAAGCTAAAATTATAATAATACTTAAATTATTTATTTATTTATTTATCTTTATTAAGGAATCATACAGCATTTTAATATTACATACAGCTAACATTAGATTAATTATACATGAGCATATAAAGTTTCCAATGCTAGTTTGTACTTTTTATGTTGATATAGAGACACATGCGGGAAAAAATAACAATCAAGCAACTACAACTAAACAAAACTACATCGATTAAACAATAAGACGTGCTTAACTTAAATAGAAGGCAGAAGAAGGTAGGTGTGTGGTTAGGGCTTACGTGGATTTCAAAAAACGACGAAACCTCGCCATACGCTCACTAAAAATGTCTATGTGACTGAAAGCTGCATTGTATTTGTTTGTAGCTCTTACAATAAAACTATTTTTCCGGTACTTGGACCTACAAACGGGTGCAACAAAAGAGCTTTTAAGTCGTGACTCGTGATCGAAGACTTGAACACTTAAAAACTATTTTGCTCAGTAGGTAAGAACTGTCAATTACATTGTTGTTTATTTTATACAAAAAAAAATGATCCCTATTCTTATCTAGTGTATTATTAAGGTCAAGTGGCAACCCTATCTCTGATACGTCGTTGAAATAAATATTTTATTCGACGAATAATGACGGATCTGCGGTTGCAATAATTCCGGATTTATAGTGCGATAAATTTATTATCACAATAATTGTGCCCATTTGAAAGCAATTTCCGGCAACGTTTTCGGTTGTGTCGTCACGAGTGAATACTTCATTTATTTACATTTAACTTAAATAATAAACGTATAAGCTAAGTACCTATGAATAATGATAAGTTCTTTTTCCTATTCGTACACTCCTGGCGGGGTGGTCGTGGTTATGGATTGTCTTATAAGTTGGTTGCACCTTTTGCAAGACTTCTCCATCTTGCTTATTAAATTCTATCTTTTAAATTATACGTAAAGTTTAGATAAACACTTATTGCACAAAAAACATTAAAGGTACAAACAAGATACATTTACGTACGTACATTCAGGCGGCCGTATCGCTAAAGGCGATCTCTTCCAGACAACCTTTGGTTAGAACCTTTGAAGTAATAGCTTTTTTGCTTACGTAGGCTCAAAGGCTCAAAAACCAAACTCAACTTTGTATTTTTCTAGTAGATTAATTCATCATTTCAGCCATAGGACATCCACTGCTGAACATAGGCCTTAGTGATTACGGCCTACATCAAGCGGCTGTCGCAACCCTTACCAGGTCGTCTTGTAATTGATTATAAATATAAACTTGGACAACATCACATACATTGCTCTGATCCTATGATAAGTAGCTTAAGCTCTTGTATTACAGAAATCAGAAACAACGACGGTACCACAACACCCAGACCCGAGACAATATAGAAAAGTTATTTTTCTACATTGACCGACGGGAAATCGAATTTGGGACCTCAGAGATAGCGACACCAAGTCCGATATGCTCGCCTCTCGGATACGGAGGTCGTCCGATTAATAGACAATTACCTAATTAGTTTTCTGACGAATGACCTCACTTCTGTCTGGCTTTATCCTTCATATAAATCTGTCCGGTAAAAGTCAAAACCGTGTTTAACATTATTGTTGCTCAAAATTATATTTTTCATGTGTCAAAAATATTTTTGTACACAGACAATATTTTGCACCAGCTCTCACACTGAGTTATGAAGCCAGGGATCGCTAATAAGTTTTCAACTTTTTATTAAAAACTTACTTTTAACAAAAATATTGACGGTAAACATCTGGTAAGATATTATCTTAGTTTTAGAAAGCTACTCGTACATTATAATAATAATATTAAAATAAGTAAATTTTATTAAAAAAAATAAAACCGACTTCAAAACACTAAAATGCTAAAAATAATCCTAACACTTAAGTACCTAATCAGTTAATTTAAGAGTCGGTGCAAACAAAAACATTGAATCTCTCATCGGCTGGCACCGACTCCAAAAGTAACTGATTGGGTACTTAAGTGTTAGGATTATTTTTAGCATTTTAGTGTTTTGAAGTCGGTTTTATTTTTTTTATTAAAATTTACTTATTGTCTTTCTGTACAAATGGGCTAGTTTCCTAAAAAAATCTAATTAGTCCGTCAGTTAGATTTACAGAAAATACGTTTTTCATAAGTAATTTATAATTTTTTACACATAATTTTTTTTAATAAGTTTTTCTTTTTTCAATAAAAAAAAATGATGAAGATATAGCCCGTTAAAGTTCCGCGTAACGTCACGCCTTGCGACACTTTTTAACAAGGCGTGACGTCATTCCCAAACTGATGCGCTTTATCTTCGTAATTTTGTGTTTGATTGACAAAATATTAAATATGGGTACTGACGGACTAAATAGAATAATAGATAGATAGATACACTTTATTGCACACCACACAAAAAAAACAGCACAGAGAAACAATAAATTTAGAATGGTACAATTTAGGCGGTCTTATCGCTAAGAGCGATCTCTTCCAGACAACCATCAGGTAGAGGAAAGTTGGAAAAAAAAACGTTATGAGGGGGAGGCGGTGAATAATCTTTTTTTGACCCAGGAAACTAGCCTATTCAATCGGGTGTTTGGTAATATTTGTATGAGAAGTCGATAAATTTTTATGCACAATTGCAAAAGTTATAAGACAATAGTGGTTTACCGTGATAGAATTTGTGGTTACAAAGTTATCCTTCAGTACACCCTGTTTTAAGCGGCAGACAACAATTTTCTCGAAACAGATTAACGTGTTAGAAACCTTAACGTTCATTTCATAAATGAAATGATATTGCAGCGAGGCTTAAATGGATGTCCTGGTTCTTAGGGTTGTAAGGTTTCGGTTACATACGGATATATACAGGTTCGGATATTTTTAATTAGACAATCTTTTGGGTGAGTGTATTGATAAATGTGACCATCTTAGGGTCTTTTGTCGTTTCGCACCACGAGTTATTCGCCCCGCGGTGCGAATCGCCCAAGACCTTTTTTAAAAGGGTCCTTTCGCACCACAGGGCGAATCGCCCAAGAACTTTTTGTAATGGGTCGATTCGGACCGCAGTGGGGAACAAAACAGTTCTCTTTTTGGATAAGTGAATACGGCCAAAAATATATAGTTTTATTACACATCTCTTAAAATATTTTATAAGTTACAAATGTCATAATCCTACTTATTCTTTTCTCTTAATTTAATAGTAATAATTCTTAATCTTTTCAATGAATTGTAGTCAATAAACAGGCTAGCCATTCGATTGATTGGCTAATAAAAACAATTCGCTGCAACACGTGAGTATGTATAATTAAGGTCGTATGTTATTATTAGTAAACTTCTTTTCAACTGATGATTCTATATTCGTCGGCTCAAATACTTTTTTTTAAATTCACCACGTAAAAACTGTACCGTTTATTATTATGTTATCTTTGAGTACTGGTTCCTTAATTTATTCAATAAAATCAGTCTGGGGCCGGTCTCAGCATCTTAATTAGACTTCTTTTTTTTAGTTTGGTCCCAACAGCTACATTAATCAGGCAGTGTAAACATAGAAGGCATGGAAGATTTCATGAATAGCAAGTGAAAAATCATATGAAATGAATTTCATTGTTCACACCTGCTATTTTTTTCATATAGACTGCTACAAATCGCACTCTCGCAGAGTGCGATTTGTAGTAGTCTATATGAAAAAAATAGCAATCATAGATCATGCGCATTTCATTTCATTCATCGATGAATGCATGTAGCAGAGCGAGTCTAGCGAGCGAAGTCCTTGAGCGCGAGCGAGTAGTAATGATTTGCTCTAGATGCGTGTTAAAAAAAAAACATGCTAGTTATGCGATCATAGATGACGACCGATACTGGGCACATAGCACATTACGTAGCGCACGAACTAAATATGACATTTCATATAAATAGCGAATTAAAAACCGTTCAAAATAATTCATATTTCATTTTAAGTAGCAAATAGCAAAAAGTGTTACATTATGACACTGCGAAAAATCATTGCCAATGAAATTTCACATGTGATTTTATATGAAAAAAAAACTAACATTTTATAAAATGAAAATGAATTAAAAGTAGCAATCATTTGCATGCCTAGTGTAAAAATATTACATTGTGTACTTTAAAATATTGCTACCTATCCAACAGGTGAGACATTTAATAATTTAAGGATACTTACTTTATTAATTCAGTTTAGTTTCGGATATCTGGCCTTCACTGTAATTGTTTTTAGTTTTACACCTACCACAAAATTAATTAGAGAGTGTAAAACATGGTTCATTTCCAGATAGTCTCTGTTCATTTCAAAATACTGCCCTCTATCCAACAGCTGTCACGTTTTAATAAACGAAACTAATATTTCGGATATTTAAAAGTTTTAGTTTCGGATATCTCTACACCCTTGTGGTTTTACCGCTGTAATATTTCAGAATTAGATCTGCCTGGAACGAAGATTCGCAGCTGTTTGCCGGGAATTAGCAGGATTGTAACTTTTGATATGATTTAATGTAGTGGTGATTAATGAAGAAGTAGGAACACATCGAAATTGTCAAGTAATCGAAGTGTGTTATTACTTATAACTAGCTGTCCCGGCAAACTGCGTACCGCCTTGTTTTTTTTGTGATAAGATAATGTGCCGTGTGGGGACGGCCGTAAAGAATACACTTTCCCACCGCCAACAAGAGGCGTGTCGTAAGAGGCGACTAATTCCTGTAGCACGAGACAGGATAAGGACAGGACAGCGTCTACGTGCGAAATCTTATAAAAAACTGTGCTCGCCAACCCGCCTGCCAAGCGTGGCGAGTATTGGCAATAGGTCATTGAGGGAGGCCTATGTTCAGCAGTGGACGTCCTATGGCTGAAATTATGATAAGATAATAGTTATTCTAATCCGTAATCACAAGGTGGTCAGACGACCTGGTAAAGGTCGCAGGAAGACGCTGGATGCAGGCCGCTTCCAACCGGCCAATCTGGAAGTCAATGGGGGAGGCCTATGTTCAGCAGTGGACGTCCTATGGCTGAAATTATGATAAGATAATAGTTATTCTATTAAGCTATTCGGGACGGAGAAAAATCCAAAAAAACATAAAAATCGGCCCAGCCATTATTGACTTATAGTGTAACTAACCCGACTTTGTTGTATTATATAACTATAGGTAATTACTATAAACAAAAAAATTAAACTTACGCATTTGTTCATAGGCATACTGTACTTTACTTTTTAGGGTTACGTGGCCAAAGGGTAAAAACGGGACCCTATTCAGACTTTACTGTGCGTCTGTCTGTCTGTCTGTCTGTCTGTCTGTGTCACAAGGCTGTATCTCATGAACCGTGATAGCTAGACAGTTGAAATTTTCACAGATTATGTATTTCTGTTGCCGCTATAACAACGAATACTAAAAACAGAATAAAATAAATATTTAAATGCGTTTTTTTTCTGGTTTTTGCTTGATATTAATAACGGCAACAGGTAGAGGCTTGAAATATTTACAGAATATTATAGATAATGGTACGGATTTTTTTTTACAATCACAACGATTATCTAGCCATAAACTAAGCAAAGCTTGTACTAAGGCGACTAGATAACGGATAAACATTCTTAAATACTTTTATAAACATCCATGACTTAGGCACAAATGCTCGTGCTCATCACACAAACATTTGCCCCTTGCGGGATTCGAACCCGCAACGGAGCACGAACCAGACGGTCGTCACTTTAGTTACGATGTACTTCAACTTTTGTAGACTTTTTACGATTTTTACAAATTGTGTAAAATATAATAGAAATTATTGCACATCACACAAAGTAATTAATTAATGAATAGGTACAGAGTTGCACAATTTAGGCGGTCTTATCTCTAGAAGCGATTACTTACTGACAATGTTTAGGTAGACGACAGTGGAATTGAATTCCGATGCTGATATAAAAAGACAAAACTGATTAATATTACCAATCTCTGTATTACTTGGCCGACTCTAGGAATTCTGTGTAAAATTATTTAAAAAACTTTACATTTTTGATTTTCGAGGAAAGAAAGTGGGTCCGGCCGTTAGGGGCCTATTCCTGTACGCACCCGGCCGCCACGCACCCACATTGAAAAAAAAAAATTCCGGTACGCCCCCGGCCGGGACGGCCCCAATGTTTATTTTTTGCCATGATACTTAATTAGGTACAGCCGAGTACAAAAATGAAATGAAATTAAGACCACAATTCAATTTAAGTTACAGTGTCACAATTATCTTATAATCATTACATAATTAACATTAATAGACTTGTTTAATTAAAAACAAATAGTAAAAAATATAATCCGTGCGGTGTTAACTTTGGAAACCAACTTGTTTTACTGTTAATTTAGTATGAATTTTTAAACATATTTTTAAACAATATACTCACAAACTAATCTTGGTAATTCTAAAGTAGGTATCATAAATCAAAAATAATTAAAAATATTTAAATTCAAAAACACTTGTTTTCAACAGTATTTGTTAAATTATATTGTCCAAAAAATATTTCTTTTACTTGAAGGCGTCCCGGCCGGGGGCGTAACGGAACAACATTGAAAAAGCACGCGTACCGGAAAGAGCCTTATAGCCTAACATAACCCTAACGGCCGGACCCAAGAAAGTGTACTGTGTAAGTAAGGTCACAATTAATTCAAAAACATTATAGTTAATATTTTATGAACGAAAATAAGAAATGTCTCAGATGGGAGACGCTTTAGTCTTAAGGTTTGTCGGTACCTTTTAACATAAGAATGTTATCCAAAATCCATTCTTAGACAATTTAAAGATCTTGTTTGTACCATACTGGTATTTTCCATCACAGATTTTGTTTTTATAATCTTAGGGTAGAGAAGCACTTATTTACCAACTCTCGAAAAGAATTTTAGTATTTTGTATTTAAGGGGGATGGTTCAAGACAGCCTCCGAAATTCATATTTTTTTACCAAGAGCTACTCTGATTTACATTAAACACCTAGGTATTTACGGATCAAAATTTAATTCGCGGCTGCAGTAATGATATTATTACTAAAAAATATCATTATCATCATTTCAGCCATAGGACGTCCACTGCTGAACATAAGCCTCCCCCATTGACTTCCAGATTGGCCGGTTGGAAGCGGCCTGCATCCAGCGTCTTCCTGCGACCTTTACCAGGTCGTCTGACCACCTTGTGAGTGGACGTCCTACGCTGCGCTTGCCGGTACGCGGCCTCCATTCTAGAACCTTTCTGCCCCATCGGCCGTCAGTTCTACATGCTATGTGCCCCGCCCACTGCCACTTCAGCTTGCTAATCCGTTGGGCTATGTCAGAAAATTATTTAGTAGTTATTTATGTCATCAAAAAATATTAATTTACCTTATTATTTTAGTCGAAAATATCATGATGTAATCGTTCAGTCTTATTTATGACTAAATATGAAGTTAATAAGGTAAATTGATTTATAATAGTGGTTGTTTTCTAGCAAAACTATTATTCAATTCAATTTGGATTGTATGTGGGGATTTTGGGTAGAGGAAAGTAACCAAATATGGAATAGTATCCCTAAAATGGAATACCGCCATTTCTCGAAAACGAATACTCCTATTTGCAAAAGACAGTGATCGTCTGTCTCTTTCCATCATTATACTTGCGTACAGGTTTCGATTTGTCAGTCGGGCGACCGTTTTGGTCGCGGTAAGCGTGTTTTGTTTTGGCGCTGTGCGAAAAGTTTTTAAGGTACGTAAAAACAAAGTAATTTCTCAAAACGTGATTGGAAATTGGATTGTATATTATGACTATACATTTATTACATGTTTCTTTGATTGTTTTAGAGGTTTTTTCTTGTCTGATTGTGTTTAACAAAAAAATCTGATATACGTTATGATTACTTTGAAATTTCCGAATATGGACAGTCCCTGGGATCTAAATATGGACTATTCTATATTTCCTTCACACCAAGACAAATAACAGAAAATGATTGATCTAGATCTAGATTGATCTAGAACCATCAACTTCCAGGCTTGCTCGCAGTACTCTAAATATGGTCTCGCCCTATGACATCAGTCCAGTGCCAGAAAAAAAAGAAAAATTAAACTAAAAGAAAACAGCAAAAAGAGTAGACCAAGTCTAAGAATAGTGATTCAGACGATGAAGAAGAAATACAGTTTGACACGGACAGTGAGCCTGATGCCGTCATAGGACAGGAAGCTCCTGACTCAGAAGATCCAGGGTGTATTCTATGTTACAACGTGTTTTCTCAAGATACTCGAGGAAAAACATGGATAAAATGCCTCGTGTTTGGGCTCTTGGCACATGCTGTTTGCGCAGGTGCAGAATCGAACTCTGGATATGTGATTTTTGCAAGTAATTTGAGTACCATCTTAAAACTGACCAAAGTTCCTGTTGGATCTCATAAAAGTAAAGGCTTGTTACTCATAGTTTTATAGTAGTCCATATTTGGGTACCTATTCCATAATTAGGTACCTTTATGTTGATTTTGTTTTTAGGGAAATTATATGTTTTAAATTGATATATATAAAACAAGACTGTTAATAAGTTAAGCGCAAATATATGACTGACACTAAATAATAATAAAAGTTTTTGATTTACAATAACTTTTTTTTATATAATACAAAAACAAAATGGTATTCCATATTTGGTTACTTTCCTCTATTAATAACTGCCATGAAGGGACCACTGTAGTTTTGTCGTCGGAAGTAGTTTACAGGCAAAGATAAAGAGATACGTAAGATACGATACGAAGTCGCTACAGCCATTTTGTACTAAAGTATGCTTCAAATTAAGGGACTTAGATTTAATGTCGCTATAGTTAAATAGTCTCTACAACCAAGGTAAAATTCACTATAATTATCATGTGTGTTATCATCATCATCATTTCATTCATTCATTGGATGTCCACAGCTGTTCATTGGCCTCCCCCAGTGACTTCCAGATTTTAAACTTTACCAGGTGTTAAATAAATTGGTGTTATTGCAGCCGCGAATAAAATTTTCCAGTTACCGCTATTTGAATAAGAAGGATTGAAATTCGCAGGCTGCATGCACTAAACGATCCGCCTTAACCACAAATCTTGTTGTCCAAAGTACGTTCACTAACTCCCAAAATGGCGGGCCAACTTAACTGGCCCTGTTAAAGTTGTTCGTCCACCAAGTTTCTAAGTAAATAAATTATAAGTACAGATTGTTTGCGGTCAGCGTGTAATACACCCTGGGTCGTGGAGCTACGAAAATTCATGTCCTATAAGATATTTTTAATATATTTTGAAAAAAAAAAAGTTACCGTCATAGAGCCTTGACAGACGGACTGCATTTGGACTGCCAACCATATTAATAGTCGTAATAGTCATTTAAGCGTAACACACACAGAGAGCGTGCGCGGGACGGACGGCGACGGGTCACGACACGGCGGGTCCATTAACATAGGTTTAAATAAGCGCCCACACACAGCCGGCGTGCGCGACGAGCCGTCGCGTCCCGCTCACGCTCGCTGCCTGTGGGCGCCCATTTAAACGTATATTATTAGACCCACCATACTACCGACCCGACCCGTAGCCCTCCCGCTCACGCCTTCTGTGTGTGGTACGCTTTATTCAGTTTATAGGGCCTCTTCCGAGCAACGTCTCAATAATATAGCTTTGCCCTACCACCGCTCCGGGACTACATATCGGCTGTTAATGAGAAGGAACAGCGTAACAAACTCAGTCACCTTTGTCAGCCTTTTTTACAGGAAAAACAGTTACAAGACATGAAGTAAGTGCGAGCTAAGCAGGATAAGCCTGCACTTTTGTCGTTTAAAACATCGTCTACTTTATAATACCCTTTTTTCATACGGATTTCATAAGGAAGATGGATGCAGTTGGCATGGTCACACCCTCGCAGAACTGAAAACCGTTGGGGAAGAAAAGTTTGGAGTGGCGACCACGAATTGGAAGACGCAGCATGGCCAATTTAGAAAATATCGTTTTCTGAATTGACCCAATCTGAAAATCGAACCCTTTGCGTTCAATGTGAATAACACCAATGGGGTTGTCTTGGAAAGTTATCTGTTAAACCTGTCAGTAATTAAAATAAAAGAAAAAGAAAGATTTAGCGCCATCTATTGATAAGTGGTAGCCCTAATAATTAAAGCTGGCGATACACTGGCGTCCGACCATGAGCGTTTTTCTAAAGCTGGTCGCAGTACCAGCTATAGATCTCGCTGCGTAGGGATTTTTCCAGAGCCCGAACTCAATACTGTATAATTCATCTTCAATGTTATTCTTGAGATAAGACCGCCGAATTTGTACCATTCTAAATGTGCTTTTGAAAATTTAAAATGCTTTTCTGTGTCTGTTTATTTCTGTGGTGTGAAATTCATGTATCTACCAAAACAATATGGAACGCCACTGGCCAGATTACTGGTACTGACTGTAGTCTTATTGTTTAAAAAAAAACTATTTGTTTATTACCTATGCGATGCATGATGCATGCTACTTCCGCGGAAAGTTATATCTAACTCTTGAAACACGTACAACCGACAAACGCCAATGTTTGGGCAGCTTTTTGATGCATTTAGCAGGTTGACATTTTTGACACAACTGTTCAGCTATTCGACAACAGATGGAGCTCTATCTTATAAATAAATTATATATACCGTCTTAGTCAGATTAGTATAATTATTTAGAATTTTTAATAAATTATAACATAAACGTGATGTTACATAATTGTTTTTATATTCAGCATTCTTTGCCCACTGAACAGCGCCCTCTATAGTAATGACAGCTGTCCCTAGGGAAAGATGCATTATTGAGTGATACAAAAAGCAGCCTAAGTTACTGTTTATTACATCAGCTATCGGCCAGTGAAAGTCCTGTAAGAATTGGTCCAGCCGTTTCGGAGATAAGCCGGAACAAACAGACAGACAGACAAAAAATTATAAAATTGCTTTTTTATTATAAGTATCGTGCTTTCATATGCATTTAGTAAGAAGCTGTTATTTTGATATAACAAACATACACTTCCATTTTATATAGGTGTATAGAGTATAGATGTACTTAGTATGGATAATGTTGGTAATTCACAGCCATATTTCGATTATTTTTAAAAAAAGTATGTAAGTACTTCTTACTATTTGTGTTAGTTCTTTTTCACTTTGACATTGAAAAACCTCTTAAATAAAAACTTTGCTACACTAATAACTAAAGTTAAAGCTATCGCTATTCCTAGTACTAAATATGATACTAATTCTAATTCATAATAGTCGAATGTAGATAAATCAGCTCCAGCCGCGCGAAGATGACGTGCGCCGGAGTGTCGGATCACGTGCTCCACCCACCACACCGCGCGCTCTAAGGAAGTCTGAGGCTGATCTTGCATCAAGGTCCGTAGACGCTCAACGTTCTTGCGGTAACTGAAACCACAAATATTTATGTGTAAAGTGTTGAATGGAACGTAAGATGTGTAAAAGAAAAGAAAGACGGTGTGAGCGAGAGGAGAGACGAATGCGGGTTTGAATATGATGGCGGACGTTAATTGTTTTCGAGGAGTAGGTGTCAGTTCTTTGCAAGTTCTGTTGAAAACTAGTTTGCGTAGCGTATTCTAAATCTACGGTTTCACTTACATTCAGTATGAATTTATAAGTCCTGTCAACTCTTGCCCATACTAAAACAGTATCATCATCATCATCATCTCAGCCGTAGGACGTCCACTGCTGAACATAGGCCTACCCCTTTGACTTTTAGATTGGCCAGTTGGAAGCGGAAAAACAGTATAGTCACAGATTAAAATGATGGCGGAATTATTGTAGAACAAAAAAAAGACATTTCTACTCTATCTTCTAGGAGTTAATTCTACAATCTGAGTATTCCTTTGGTCAGCTTGTGATTCGCTATACTATCTATTATTTCTTGTTCAAACCACATTTTAATAGGAGGTTGGAACAAAAATTGTTTGTTTATACACTTTTTCATTGCTATAACAGAAATCTCTAAAATTTATAACGAAATCAGATTGATGAACATAAAACAGCTTATTTTTAAAATACTTACATGCTTTCTTGTTAGAAAAATATTGAACAACTCACTTCATATTAACTTATCCTTTACGAAACGAACCTTGCGTTGCGTTAGTTTTCTTGTTTTACCCCAGACAAGAACAAATTACGGAAAAAAAAAACTTTTGAAGGCTTTAAACTAACAGAATACTCTGAGTTATTGAAACGTTGCTCAAACGTGGACACTTTTTGTTTCCAGTTGCCGACACCGAACACTTTTTGATCGTCATGAGTATATTATGTTAAGTAGAAGCAACTGGAAATGTTTTAGAGATTGGTTTGAAATCATCCACTCTCTGCGCATACGTAAACAAGAAATGTTTACGTATGCGCAGAGAGTGGATGATTTCATACTGGTTCTATAGAAATCAAATATTCATCGGTAGCTTGTGTATGACACAAGACACAAATGTGGCCAGGTTTGCGCCCTCGCTAAGAGTGTAAGCTCGTTTAACACGTTTGAATCAAATCTCACTTAATAAAATATTCAAAAGCGTTCTAGTTAATAATTAAATTTGATGTGTTAGTGCGAAAGACAAGTACTACCTATCTATCCTAATAATTCTGTTCGATTCTAATGCCTCGACTTTGTCTTTGACTTTTTGTCTTTTCGAGAATATACTTTTACCTAAACCTAACAAAATTAAACCCGGGACTCACCGTGTTAAGGTGAATAATATCAGATGTCTATGAATAGTTCGATGTTTTTCTGCAACTTACCTATCATCCTGAAGAATCGTATTTATCCCATTACTAAGTTTTTCTTCTGTAACAGTTTTGATATCAACTATAACACCAATGCCATGGAATTTGTACTGTTCACCATTGAACTCCTGGTCTCCAAATACTGGCATCCCGAGAAGTGGTACACCTGCTGTGATAGCTTCATCGGTTGATTGGAGACCACATTGCGTTATGAATAATTTGATTTTTGGGTGCCCTGGAAAAATTATTAGTAATCTGTCAAACGAGTCAACAAAAGAAGGCGAACAGGATTTATGTACATAAAAAAAAAACAAATCTTGCACAGTGAAGTTTATTACTTTTGACGCAATAAAACTATTAAACTGAGATGAAGACAATTTCGTATTAAATTAATATGTCTTATAACTATCGTGGATGCGATTTTTGTTATTTTGACAGTTTGGCCTTAAGTAACTTTGAATAAATTCAAAATAATTCTATATCGGTCTATGTATTTGAAATTTATGGTGAAATCAAAAAACACATGAACAATGAAAATATGAAACTTTTCTTTGTTTTTAGTAGTGTAGTCTTATACACATACACCAGTAATACTACACGTCAAAAAAACGATTCTTAAGCATTTTACAATTATAATGCCTAGAAAACATTTTTTTTTTTTAATTTTTACAGTTAGTTTATACAATATATATTTGAATCGTATACATCATCATCATCAGTCTTTGTAAGTACAAATAAATCTTGTACCCAAAAAAAAAACGTTTATGCAACTTATTCATTAGATAAATTTTAAAAAAGTAAGATCGTAAAATAAGGAAGTCAATCTGTATTACATGCAAACGAAGGCGCCGACAGTGCTCGTTAAAAAGATAATTATAGTTTACGATAGTATTAGATAGATAAAAAGTTAACGAATCATGATGATGACATCAATGCTATAAATATATAATCATAATAATAGCCATTACAAAGACAAGTAGAGACATCGCAAACAACTGTGTTACGTTATCGTATTTTAATTATTGCTTTGCTGAACGCCAGCCCTTTATCTGTTATATTATCTTTCACTTTATTTAAATAGTTTTATATAAAACAAATATTTATTGAATATCTATACTTGAGTATGTTTCAAGATAAAATGCCTTACTGACGCACTCAGAGACGTTAATTAAATTATTGTTAATGGGCATTTAACTAATGACTAAAGCCGTATCTCCCAGAGACAAAAACTAATGGTTAATTAGTTAATGACATCTTTAGGTAAGCGTAGATCGGTGCACCCTAACGAAATGTAAATCGATGAAGACCGATAAGTCTTCATATGTCGGTATACCCTTGAGTCAAATAAAAAAACTTACTTAGAAGGTCAGATTGCGGCAGCCATTTTGAAATTCTTATATTTGGGGTACGTCCGGGTAGTTCATCTTGGTTCCATTTCCACAAAACATCGTAGGGCAATTTTGAGAAGACGTTCACTAGAACTTGAATTCTCTCTGGAGGGAAGAGTCCAGGATCGACGTTGGAACCAAAGCTAACGTATATGACGCCATTTTTCGACGAGTCTAGATATTCTTGAAGGTCCTGAAATAAATAAAAATTGGTCAACTTTATCATTTTCATAGACTAGAATCTAGCCTAACACATTTTACAGGATAATCCTTAATGTTTTATTCATTGTTAGAAAAAAACAAATTTTCATTTCAAAACAAATACATTTTCACGTCTTCTATTAAATGGTTTAGTTTAATCAAAAAGTTTGACAATTATGCGCTTTTTGATGTATCAATCTCCTAACAATTCTTACAATTAGCTTACTACATTGAGCACTAACATAGAATATTACTATTAATATTAATAACTTGTTATTTTCTATTAAGGTCGGTCATGTACATTTTGGAATATCAAGACTTAGAATACGCTAAGCTTAACTAAATCTATGATTTGGAATATAAATTTGGTACATAACATAATAAATGGTAAAAATCAAATAGGCACCAATTTACTTGATTAGCAGCCTGTCCATTTCATTACAGGTCAGTGCATGGGACATACATACGCAAAGAATGTGGACGGCTGTTACGTAAGGTGCATGCTTCTTCCGTAACTAGAGGTCACGTCGTATGAATGGTAACAATTTTTTTGTATTTTTGTGAAAATAAACCTTGTCTTGTAAATACTAAAATACAGTTTAGTGGCGTAATATCTCCATCGCGTAAATTTTATTTTACTTACATACGGAATTAGAAACAGATCCAAAGGCCTTTTGATAAACACGCAAATAAAGAGAAATAAAATATACTCGAAAAACGTTATTGCCCTTTTTGCAGTCAGATAAAAAAACATAAAAACTTGAGGCAGAAAACATGTTCCCGAAAATACAAAATAAATTTAAGTCAAAATAAGTTTTATTTACCGTAGGTAGCTCCTTCACGGGCTTGTGATGAATTCCACCGAGGTATACTACATTAGGGGGCACTGGTCGATTGAAATCCCAAAATGGAAAGACATTCAAGAATAGCATTTCCACATTGTTCTTTTTTAATTCATTTAACTCTGGCACATCTGGCCCAAACACGCGCCTCATCATTTCAGAACCAAATTTTTCACAATCAGTAAATATTCGGTTGCTTAAGTATTCATTGTAAAGTTCATTTAATTTATCCCATAGGGTAAGATTATACAACCTTTGATGAAAATAAGTTGGATAAAGAAGAGGATGCAAAGCTCCACCAAATGTTTTCATTGTATACGAAGAACTCCCCAGTGAACTAAACTGAATCACCGGTACTTTAAACACATGAGAGAGTCCCAAAGCAGGTTCAACATACGCCTCCACGATCATCAAATCAAACTTCTTAGACTTGTCTTCAATCATTTTCTGCACATCAACGGTTTGAATTTGCTTTTCTACTAGTAACGCCATCATTTTGAATGCAGTAACCATTTGGTTCAAATCTATATTGTTTTTCATATCCGCTAGTATTTTTTTCCAATATTTGTACGAAAAATCATGCATATCTATTTCAGTAAGATTTTCTGTAGCGTTTCCTTTTGGGAAGATAGGGTCTGTGGTAATGACGACCACCTCGTGACCTCGTCTTGCTAGTTCGAGCGTTAGAGGTCTGAATACGACTTGATGACTTATGGACGGTGTTGGGTAGTAAGCTAGTATCCTTGCCGCTTCATTGATGCCACAGAAGCTGATTATGCCAGCCACACAAAACGCTAATGATAGTAAACGTGCCATGACTGAACCGTAATACCTAATACTATCGCTTTGCCCGCAGCGCTTTTTATAAAGTAGTAAGTAATCGCAATATTTTTTGCGTAGTCATGGTATTTAAATATGTAAAACATTTGAATTAAAGCACAGGTTTGTTATTAAAATAGACGCAAGTAGATAATAATGATTTGGACAAGGTTAATAGGCTAGTTTCCTGGGTCAATAAAATATTATTTTATTTAGTCCGTCAGTTAGATTATCAAAAAATATTGGACCCATATTTTGTCTTTCGTCAGATAAACAAAAATACGAAGATAAAGCGCATCGAAGTTTGGGAGTGACGTCACGCCTTGCTAAAAAGTGTCGCAAGGTGTGACCTTACGCGGAACTTTAATGGGCTATATCTTCATCTTTTTTCGTTTGATTGAGAAAAGAAAAAATACGTGTCCAATATTTTCTGTTAATCCAACTGACGGACTAATTTTTTTATAGGAAACTAGCCCATTAGTTGATGATCATGGATATTACATCCATCAACAAAAATCGCCAAACGCTAGGCAGCCTCGTGCACCTCGGGTTTTGTATGACCGTGTTTTCTTTCATTTACTTTAGAAAATCTGAAAGTTTTTCTCTCAGATTTTCAAACTAATCTTAATGATACTAGCATAGGAAAAAATGATTTTTAAATGTTCTGACGACAGTGATATAGTGGTTTGCGTTTCGGACTTAAATGTAGCGGTTGCGGGAATGCGGGCTGAATTCCCGAAAGGGGAAATTGTGTATGATGAGCACGAGCATTTGTACCTACCTAAGTTATGGATGTTTATAAAAGTATTTAAGTATATTAATCCGTTATGTAGTCGCCATAGTTCAAGCTTTGCTTAGTTTGGGGCTAGGTAATTGGTGTGATTGTGAAAACAATTTATTATTTACTACTCCCACTTCGTAACGCAATGATGTTAATTCTTTAATTGGTGTTCGTATTGTCTAGCCCATATGTATACCACTTATTCATTTTTTAACCTTATACTAAATACATGCAATTATTGACCTTTTTGATATTTTGATGTTGGTGCATTTATTAGTTGAATTTAATAATGGCATACTTAAGGTAAACAGCCTGTCCGAAGAAGGGTGTACCTACGCAAAGTATGTAAGTTACTATCGTAGACTTTTTGTTCGTCACACATGACATTTTAAATAATAATATAAAATACAAAGTTAGAAAAAGGTTTTTTTTAAATCTTTAAACAAATCATTTACTACGAGTACCTACTAGCTGTGCCTGCCCGCAGCTTTGCCCGCTGTGAATACGGCATGTCACATATTTTACTCCCTTAGGAGGTGGATTAAAAATGGTAGCTGATGTCCTTTCCTAGGTATTACCAAGGGACTACATTTTATCAAATCAGTTCAGTTATCGCGGCAAAACGTAGTCTTTATCCTTCTTCAATGTACAATTTATTTCTATACTAAAATTTATCAAAATTGATTCAGCGGCTTAGGCGTGAAACGTAACAGGCAGACAGATAGAAATATTCATCATCATCATCATTTCAGTCATAGGAAGTCCACTGCTGAACATAGGCCTCCCCCCATTGACCTATCATCGGGGGGGATTGCCAATACTCACCAAGCTTGGCGAGCGCAGTTTTTTAATAAAATTTCGCACGCAGACGCTGCAGCCCGTCTTGTGCTACAGAAGTTATTCGCCTCTTACGGCCCGCCTCCTGTTGGCGGTGGGGAAGTGTATTCTTTACGGCCGTCTCCACGCGGCACGGATAGAAATATTAGTAAGTATGGATTAGTATTAATTCCGAATTAAGAACGACTGTTTTTTGGATAAAAAGAATTTAATATCAAATTTACTCTTGATTGGTTAAAAAATCAATTGATTTTAACCTTTTTAATTGGTAATCACATGATTTCTTATGATTCTCATGTTTATTAAACAGATTTTTTAAATATTTTTAACTAATCATAGTTTGTACAGAATTTTTTAATGATGGGTGTAGGTCGTTTCTTTCTTAGGATCTTCTACTATTATGATTAGGAGGATTAGGTCTAAAACCTACTTAAATGTTGTTATGGGGGACTTTAATGCGAAACTGAGGCGATAATGAGTTGTCAGTAGGACAATTTGGGTATAGGCAACGGAACCTCAGGGAACAGAGGCTGGCTGAATTTCTGGAGGAGGACCTCTTTGCAATGAATCCCTTCTTGCAGAAGCCGCCTTAGAGGAAGTGAACCTGGATAAGTCGCAGACCAGTTATATGGCTATATGGATATATGGCTGATTCTGGTGCCTACAACAACTTTTTCTATGAGACACAACAACACTGAAATCTAAAAAAAGACTGCTCCATACTAACTGATGTCAGCTGGTGGCGGCTTAGTATGGGGAAGTGAATTAAAGGCCTTTCTTCCCCAACGGTAATTAATTCTTCAGGTTGTGGCCTGCCTGTTGCCACTTTTGCTTTGCAACTTGAAAAGCTATTATTATAAGCTATGCTTTGTATATTTGATAGTATCATACTTTAACTAAATCTCAATAAAAACTCCAATGTTCCTAATTTCCTATAGGTACAACTTACAACAGCTGATCAGCTATTTAGTATGGGAAAGGTATTTATTATTCGATTTTGACGTTAGTCCTGTACCTAAAAAAAATTGTTGTACCTTATAAGAAAATTAACGAATAAAATTAGACCCTAAATAGCACTTTCTCGCTGTTCTCATATTGAAAACAATAAAATTTAATAAATATGTAATCATCATCATCATCATCATTTCAGCCATAGGACGTCCACTGCTGAACATAGGCCTCCCCCAGGGACTTCCAGATTGACCGGTTGGAAGCGGCCCGCATCCAATCCGCATCTTAGTCGAGTTTCCCAACAAGTAGGCCTTCGGATGAACATGGACAAAACAAAGATCATGTCGAATGCCCATGTTGCGCCCTACCCAGTATCAGTTGGGAGCTCTACTCTCGAAATGGTTGATAAATATGTCTACCTGGGACAAGTGATCCAGTTGGGTAGGTCAAATTTTGAGAAGAAAGTCAATCGTCGAAACCAACTCGGCTGGGCAGCGTTCGGAAAACTACGTTCTACTTCTCGTTCAAAATACCTCAGTGCCTAAAGACGAAAGTCTACAACCAGTGTGTGTTACCAGTGATGACATATGGAACTGAAACGTGGCCTCTCACTATGGGTCTCATAAGAAAGCTCAAGGTTGCACAGCGTGCTATGAAAAGGGCTATGCTTGGTGTTTATTTGCGAGATCAAATTAGGAATGAGAATCAAGGTGGACAGACGACCTGGTAAAGGTTGCAGGAAGCCGCTGAAATATGTCAGTTATTATTTAATTTAACCCTCCAGAGCACGGCAACGTGACACGGTCACAGAATAAATAATAGGATAAATACACAGTTGAAATTTTATTTTTATGCGGTCACACGTAGGTGTTTTGAGACAGACTACCAGTTTACGATTTGCTAGTAGTAAGTACTAAAACATTTAAGGTGTAAGTACTCCTTTCTTCAATTTCGAACACTAATTTTCCGTCTCGGTCGACATTAAGCAGAACGAGCCAAGTTTTTAGTTCCCTAATTAATTCTGGCGCACGCCGTTATCTGCCGTTCGCCTGTTGCGATGGACAGCGTTATGCACGAATAAACAACGAGCTTAATCATTATTCTGCCGAGGAACTTTCGGAAAGCACCAAATAGTAGGTCCTTACATATGAAATCAAATTAAATACCCAATACTGGCAACTCTAACATCAAATATCTTGCGTTTGATTAGGAATTCCAAATTCAAATGTATTTCGAAATAAAGCCAAAAAAATATTGTTTTAAAATTCGTATTTCATTTGTTTTCACATCATTTGTTTGAGCATCAACATTGCTATAATAGCAACTATGGACAAATTGTAAAATCGCCGTATTTACGAATACGAGTTCCACCGTGGCACCAGTGTTGCAGAAATGACTCGAAGAATTAACGACGTACATGGACTAGGCCCCGCTAACAAACAAAACGATGAGTTTTTGGTTTCAACGTTTCCGTTCTGGAAATTTCGATTAACACAATGAGCCTCGTGGACGACCTGATACTCAAGTGAATAACGAAGAATTGAAGGCAACAGTGGACGCGGATCCATCTCAAACCACTTCTGAATTATCAGCAGCCTCGGCGTAAGTGACAAAACGATACTTATCTATTTGCGCCAAATCGGAAAAGTAAAAAAACTCGAAAAGTGGGTACCGCACGAATTGACTGAAGCAAACCAACAAACACGCGTAGCTTGCTGCGTTTCTTTGCTCAATCGTCACAATAATGAGGGGATTTTGAACCGTATCATGACTTGTGATAAGAAATGGATTCTGTACGACAATCAGAAGCGATTATCACAATGGCTTAAACCTGGAGAACCGGCAAAACCTTGCCTTAAGCGAAAACTGACCAAAAAGAAGATTCTGGTTAGTGTTTTGTGGACCAGTGCTGGTGTTATCAACTACAGCTTCTCGAGATCAGGCCAGACGATTACTGCAGACTTCTATTGCGAACGATTGCAAACAATAATGGAAAAACCCGCAATTAAACAATCGAGACTGTTGAATTGCTCTAGCCCACTGCTCCTTCAGGATAACGCTAAACCACACACTGCACATCAAACGGTCGCCAAGTAAGGCAGGGAAACCTTTGCGTCACCCACCATACTCTCCAGATCTTGCCCCAACCGATTACCACTTTTTTCAAAAATTTAATAAATTTTTACGAGGAAAAAAATTCAAATCTGATGAGGCAGTCAAAGCCGCTTTCAAACAGTTCATGGACGCTCGCTCCCAGGATTTTTTTTCCATCGAGATCAATGATCTGCCTATAAAATGGCGGCAGTGTATCGATAACAACGGCGCATACTTCGATTAATTAAATAATAATTTCATTAAAAAAAGTTAATTCATTTTTTTGATACTGAACGGCAATTTCATATAAAAGGACCTAATATACATTGCGGTAGTCAAAAATTGCTATGAGACTAATTAACGAAGTTTTGAATATAAGAAAAGCTTTACAATTATAACGACCCCATTGTCTTAGTAGCACTGTCCTGTGTGTGAACGTAAAGTTCAATTCCCTACATGTTCAATTCCCGGTTTGGTCAGTAACCAGAAAACTTTAAGGCTATTATAAAACTGAGCATATACTTACTTTACCCTGGCTTCAATCAGTATACAGTCACGAGCAATGAGTTGTGGACACTTTGTGAATTATTTTATTGTGCTATGGTTAAACTTCTTATATAATATTATTATTTTTATGCTAGTACGTACGTAGTAAAAAATAAATAAACTATCTAATTAATAAAAAGACAACCATCTGACCTAATGGTTTGTATTTCAGACTTCAAGACTAGGCAGTTGCGGGTTTGAATTCCGCAAGCATGATGAGCAAGAGCAACTATGCTTAGGGGCTTGATAATAATTATCTGTGATTGTTAGAAGATTTTTTATTTCTGTTTATGATAATAATAAAAAAGTCAATAAATAGGACGGTTAAAAATCCTTTGAACTTATCTATTACTGAAAACCGTATCAAAATCCCTACAGTAGCTGTAGATATTAACTTAAACAAACAGACAAGACGGACGACTAACAAACGCGGCAAGGGACTTAGTTACTAAAAATAGTAACAATAAGTGTTAAATTATTTTAAATTTTTTATTGAAACTAAATGTATAAATGTATAATTAACTTACATAAGAAGAATACATAATTCTAAAAAGACCATTATTGTACTACATCACAAAAGTAATGGTGGGTTGTTTTATGTGAAACTATTTTCTTTATTTACCTAATGGGTAAGTTTGTTGGGGATAGAATGAACTCTGTGATGGATACTGTGGTGCTTGACCCATCTGTGGGTATTGGGAATACTGGGAAGCTGACGGGTATTGCGAATACTGAGGAGCTGACTGGTATTGCGAATGCTGAGAAGCTGACGGGTATTGCGAATACTGGGGAGCTGACAGGTATTGCGAATACTGGGGAGCTGACTGATATTGCGAATGCTGAGAAGCTGACGGGTATTGCGAATACTGAGGAGCTGACTGGTATTGCGAATGCTGGGAAGCTGACGGGTATTGCAAATACTGAGAAGCTGACGGGTATTGCGAATACTGGGAAGCTGACGGGTATTGCGAAGTGGTAGGTGGATATTGAGATGGAACTGGTGGATACTGGTATGGAACTGGTGGATACTGAGATGGTGGCGATGAATACGATGGATACTGCGAAGAAGCTGATGGGTAGTGTGACGAGACACCTGAATTCTGCTGTTGGTATTGCTGGTACTGGAGATACTCAAGATATTGCGAGTACTGTAAGTATTGTTGTAGAAGTTGATTATTGTCAGGGTGCGGTGGCTGCGATTCAGAAGATAAAGGGTCAGCACTTGAAAGGGTGCTCGTGTCCAAAGCTGAGTTCTGCTCCGATTCTTCTTCAGCTATCACAGCTGATAGTGAAATCAGAAGTGAGCATACAAATATTAACTGAAACAAAAAAAATGGATTAAAATGTAAACATAATAATTAAGGAATAATGTTTGCCTGATCCGATTATGATGTGATTAGTCCACAAGGTGATGACCTGGTAAAGGTTGCAGGAAGCCGCTGGATGCAGGCCGCTTCCAACCACCCAATCTGGAAGTCACTGGGGGAGGCCTGTTCAGCAGTAGACGACGACGTGCTATCCTATAAAATGATGTTAACGATGATTAGGTAATAAGTAAAAGAATTACCAATATAAATGGAAAGTAAATTATAATATTAAAAATAACAAATATTAAACAAAATCTAATCTATTACTGTAATTTTTTTTTACTGTGTTGGTAATATTATAGAAATGTTTTAAATACTTACGGATTTCATTTTAATGATTTTTGGCGAAATTAAACACGACTGAACAAGCAAGATCAATAATTGTAACAATCTAAAAGATTACGAAATAAGATCCTTTTATAGCAGACAAAGCTACAATTGCCAACCTATTTAGAAGTAGTATAAATACGCTAAGAGTGTGTACATCTGAGTAAATAAGAATATATGCTTGTTAAATACCTGAAATACGTTTTTAAGAAGCCTTAAATAAGTGGGTCATATGCGTACTATACATAGCAGCATATTAATTTACGTATGTAAACTACGTACATTTATTGTAATATGCAAAAATCTCGCAGACTGTATATACAATAATTATTTACATACAAAATCTTACACCGGCTGCTCAGAACATCCGCTTTTAAATGACGTGCTGTTGTCATTGCTATTTAAAAAATAATAATTTACTAACATGATAGGTTAAGATAAATGTTACTAACAACTTTATGACCTAAACCTGAAGTAAATTAATTTCAATTTAATTTAATTTTAAATATCTACTACTTTCTATACTTATTTTTATCAATTACGCATTAATTCACAAACAAGTAATAAACGAAATACGTTAAATCTCAGTGACGTCAAACTAGCCAAAATATAGTTTGTTCAAGTGTTGTTATTTTCTTGTGTTAAATGGCCTCCACTAACTGCTGTTTTCTAATTTGTAAACACATATTTGCATATCCAATATGTTTAAATTCAATAACCAATGTACGATAGTATTATTGATTTATTACTATGGTTTATTGTTTCCATTTTTACGTACGGTTTTAGCTGGTGCTGTATCTTTTGATCTATGGGGAATTATGGGTTGTCAATGCTGTCATACTTTAGGCGGTGAGAGGGGTAGCTAGTAGTCGTAAAGTATAGCGGTACACACGCATAAAACATATAACACGCAAAAAGCATTTTGAAGACCTCCGTAACTGAGAGGCGAGCATACCGGACTTGGTGTCGCTATCTCTGAAGACCCGGATTCGATTCCCGGTCGGCCAATGTAGAAAAATAACTTTTCTTTATTGTCTCGGGTATGGGCGTTGTGGTACCGTCGTTGTTTCCGATTTCTGTAACACAAGTGCCTAATCTACTTATCATAGAATCAGAGCAAATCGGAACCGGCCTCATGGCGGCGGAGATCGCCATCGTCGTTATGTGTTATAGTTGCTGAATTATTAAAGGCAAAATGAAATAGTAACTTAAGAGAAAAAATATTAAATTAAAGTTCTTGGCTTACACATGCATGAAACCATCCTCACGTCGCATTGAGTAACGTCTTAGCGCGTGCTCTATCACGGAACGCTTCGCAATTAGCCTGTGTACCTTGAATGGTATGCAAGGGGAAACTTAAGGGTGTTATACGAAGAAGATTCTGAAACTATAGTTAGGTCATTAAGCAACAAAAATCATAAGAAAACTTTATTGGAATAGGATAATGCCATTAAAAACATAACTTTAAAAAAAAACATGTCTTGCAACTCAGTTCTTCTATCGTAAAAATTTATAAAAAAAAATAAAAACCGACTTCAAAAAACTAAAACGCTAAAAATAATCTTAAAACTTAAGTACCTAATCAGTTACTTTTGGAGTCGGTGCAAACGAAAACATTGGTCTCTCATTGACTGGCACCGACTCCAAAAGTAACTGATTAGTGAAAAACGAATTGAGAATTTGATTGTTCCCTAGCTTTTGTTCGTATAAAAGTTCATTAAAATCGGTTCGGCTTTTACGACAAAAAATCGCCTATATCCTTTTTGATGGTCTCTTATTATACTAAAATTCATCAAAATACATAATTATTAGTTTAGCGGTATATGCGTGAATATATTCAGACAAACAGACAGAGTTACTTAATCGCATTTATGATATTAGTATCGATATAGATTTTTCATAATATTACACTGGACTTTGACCTAATTAAATAAATTAAACGCAGTTCTTTATTACCAATAAAGAAGTGAAAGAGACAAAATACGTAATGACAGTTGCTTTGTGTACAAAATTCTTTTTGTATCTCGCTTGACCTTACCATAGCTCTATAATTCTAAAGCTAAGTTAACAGTGGCTGGTCATATTTTTTCTGTTTATGACATGGACTACTGTCACAGCAAAAAAATAAGCGATGTGGAAATTGACATCAGAATCGTTACTCGGCGCTGACACATTCGGGGTGAAACGGGATGATAAAATCCGCCACTAAGATGTTAATGGCGAAGAAAAGACGAAATAAGGGCCTAGTCCCACTATAGTCAGTTTTATTGGTAAATGCAATCATCATCATATTCAGAAGGTACATTGAAAAAGTTAACCATTCTTCACGTTCAACAGTTAAATTAATTTGGTGATTAATAGAACACTTGAATAGTATTTTGAATGACTTGTTTCATTAATTAACCTCCAGAGAGTATGCTATTTAAATCATGACATTATTATTTTTATTAAATTGAAAATAATAGGTTTACTACTTAAGGCGCCGGGTAAGGAGAATACGCGTAAAAGAGGTGTTTTTGGACAAGTTTTCTGGCAAAAATACTAGATATAGGATGTGGAAATAATATATTATGTAACTTATATGTTGAAGTGTTTCCTGTTGTATCGAAATACTAGTAATTATTTTTTATAAACACTAAATAACCTTTCAAAGTACCGTAAATAAATATAAATATTGGACAACATCACATACATTGCTCTGATCCTGTGATAAGTAGCTTAAGCACTTGTGTTACAGAAATCAGAAACAACGACGGTACCACAACACCCAGACCCGAGACAATATAGAAAAGTTATTTTTCTACATTGACCGACCGGGAATCGAACCCGGGACCTCAGAGATAGCGACACCAAGTCCGGTATACTCGCCTCTCGGCTACGGAGGTCGTCAAATATCGTGAGCTTGTACACATTTATATTTTAAACGACGTTTTTATTTAGCTTCAAACTTGGTTTCGTTATTTACAACATTATTTATTTTTTATATTATTTTTTTTCAAATAGTCAACAAATTAAGAATTATAAGGTTTTTTAATAGATTTTACTGTTAGCGCCTACTTTTCCGTGAGCGGATATTTTGCTCGCAATGAAATCTATTTGCACAGGAGCTCAACGGATGGATGTATAATCTGCGAGAATCATTTGTATTATCTTAGGCACGTAATAGAAGTCGCATTAGTCGACACTTAATGCTCAAGGTCACTTGCCTTACCCGTCGCCTTAATGTCCCTAGTATGTGCAGTGTGCACTTTAGAAATGTACTGATAAGTTTTTAACGCAACAAAGGCAAGGGAGGTAAGCATACCCAAAGACATACCAGTCCCCCTAGCATGACCACCAAAATACGATACTATGATATGATATAGCAATTTATCGACACTAGCTGTTTTTTTTTTTTCAAAATTTGCTAGATATAGACGCCAGGTTGAATTTTTATCGAAATAGCGATCATAACTTGCGACGTCACCGGCCCGGCAATTCAACATGGCGGCTATATCTAACATATTTTTGCAGTTGGTGTCCATAAATCGTTATATCATATCGTGTTTTGGTGTTCATGCTAAGCGGGCTGATTCACAAACTGACTTGCTTGCTATAGATTTCTGTCCAACCTCCTTTTACTAGGAACAATATTTTTACATGTAAGTAAATAATTATAATACGATTTCTCGAAAAGTAAAGACACTAAACTTCTAAATTGTCTTTTGCTGTTTTATAATGTCGCTGAACTCCTTGTAAGTGTAAGAATCAATCAAAGTTGTAATGAATTTTATTAGCTTTTATAATGTAGGTAGTATAACAAAAAAAATTATGACTCATCGTTATCAAGATGTAACCAAAAAAAAAACACAGGCCCTGCGTGTCTATCTCCCTTAATTTAAGTAGGTTCCTTGTTTATTTAGTATTTACACAACCTCCAAAACGAATGAAATCCGCACTGCGGTCCATCGCATAAATCATAACAACGGACTGCATGCAAATAATGTTACACACACACTCTTATTGGGACGAGATAAGGTCATGTTTTGGTTAGCAAATACAGCGAAAGACACACTGACCCCGATTGGCTGAGGATTCCAAGGATTTGTCGAGTGCTCTCGCTCTAGCAGAGTGCTGCACTAAAATATTTGTAGACAAAATTATAAAGAAAGTTGTAGACAAAATTATAAATAAGATTATTCTTATGAAATTTATAAGAATAAAGTGATTCTTACTTATGATTGAGAATTTATTTATTTGTCTCAAAGTAAGTTAAGTAGGCATGTTTGGATGTTTGATAGTTTGATACCATCAAGCACATACCCGATAGAGCAGCAATACGTACCATCTTTATGTGGCATCTCTCCTATCAAGCTAACAAAGTAAAAAAGCTTCCCTCTTACAGGGAAGCTTAGACTATTTTAAAATAAATAGTTTGCGTGAGCGCAGGCAGTTATTAGATCAAATGTTTCTATATAAGGTCATTAACAGCGCAGTTGATTGTCCCGAGATATTACAGTCTATTAAGTTGAATGTTCCTTATAAGTTACCACGTCGCAGCAGATACGTTCCTTTTTCAACAAATTTGTCCAAAAGCAACCTTGGTCACCATGCCACCATGAATAGACTCCAAAGACAATACAATAAACTCAGCAGAGAATGTGACATCGACATCTTTGCTGACTCCATGGGAAAGTTTAAGAGGAGGGTTTTGTTATCCTTATCTGTTTAGCCAATGTCTAATTTTGTTGAGTTGTAGGTTATTGATAAATTGTTTATTTTGCACTAAAATAGTAATAGCTAATATAGCAACAATATAATTAAGGTCACTTATGTAACTAATAAATTATGTAGTCCATTATTGCATGCCGTGGCAACCTGTTATTAAGACGGCACTTAGTCTATAGCCAATATTTGCATGTCTTACCAATTTGCTTGTAATTGTGCTTGTCTTGTTGGTTGTCCTAATAAAATAAATAAAAAATAAAATAAAAATCTTTCTCCCAAACTAGTTAGTGATATATCACTTACATCAAGTATGAAATGACAACTCCTGTCAACCGTCGCCTAGTTCCGTCTTTACCTTAAGGGCACACGGGGCATGTGCCCAGGGCCGGCCTCACGGGGGCCCAAAGCACTAAAACATGTTTTTAAACTGAGAAATACTGTTAACTAAAACGAAAGAAAAGAGGGTTAAAGCCTAGAATAAGGAACGGAACTATAACTATACCCTTTAATGGAGGAATGAAATTATTTTTTTGAAATCATGAATTCATACCAAAAGTATTAGGGCCCCCGAATTCTTGCGTACCCTAGGGCCCCGTTATATGTTAAGACGGCCCTGCCCTCGCCTATACAAAAACAGTACAAATACAGACTAAAAATGGCGGAAAATTGTGTTGAACAATTGATATTATAATGACATTTCTACTCTATAGGGTATGTGCTTCATGTTTGATACTCAATTAAAATTTAACGGCTGAACGGAATTAGGTCCCACTTAAGCACGTCTTAAAATATAGCTTTGCCCTACCACCGCTTCGGGACTATACATCGCCTGGTGATAACAAGAAACGGCGCAACAAACTCAGTCACCTTTGTCAGCCTTTTTACTGGAAATACAGTTACAAGACATTGCAGTAATGCGAGCTAGGCCGGTTTTATTTAAATTCCCTACACTAACTTCTGATTTATTTTCTATAACACAAGTGCTTTGGCTTCTTACCTTAGGATCAGAGTAGTATGTGATGATGTCCAATATTTATTATTTTTTCATATGGAGTTTTTGAATGCGGATTTTAAAATCATGAACAGATAGTCCAACAAGAGTGTGGCATTTTATTTAAACATTTTCTAAGAATGAATTACCAACTTTGTGTAGTCTAAAGCTCGGAACGGCAAGTTTACTTTTCTTTCGAGTATTATAATCATCTTATTATTTCTTTTTATTCTTATTTTTGATAAGCATATAGATCATATCGTTCATAAAGCATCAAAAGCACTGGGTTTTATTATGAGGACCTCGGGGACTTTCGAACTTTAAAAACTATTAAAATTTTGTATTGTGCGTTCGTCCGTAGCCACTTGGAATATGCATCGCAAGTGTGGAACCCACGGTACGCTGCATACACTAGTCGGATCGAAGGCATCCAGAAACGGTTTCTACGCTACTTAGATTACAAAGCTCACCAAAACAGTACTAATTATCAACATCGGTGTAAACGATACCACTTTCTGCCCCTAGAGACGAGACGCAACATAAGTGACATATGTTTTTTGACACAAATAGCCACTGGTATGACAGATAGCCCAGATTTATTATCTAAGATCTCACTAAACACTAATCTGCTTAGGTTTCGATCGCGCCCGATTCTTAATATACCCGCTGCAAATACTAACTACAGACAGAATGCCTTTTTAATTCGTAGTTGTCGTAGTTTTTCTAAACTGTCTATTGATATTGATTTGTTCTTTACCAGCATTGCCTCGATAAAGCGACAAATGACAAGGACATATTTTGGGATTCTCGAACTTTGACAATAGCCTGTTACATTTATTATTATTACTAAGTTAATATTGTTTATTTCTTAGTTGCCTCACTTAGACTTATCCTTACCCGTCTGGTTACTCATATGTGGAGATTTGTAATTAGTATTGAACCACAGTATATTGTTTACTGTATTATTGAAACTGTAATTCTTCCAAAAATAAATAAATAAAATAAAATAAAATCTTTTGGGTTAAACAAACATAGATTTTTTCGAACGTACATAATAATATTTTCAACAATGTATTGCGATGTTTAGAGATTCACGAGGTCCAAGACAGTGGATTCCACTTACCTACAGCTCTTTTCTGCAACACTAATATTGATTCAATGTCATTAGCTGAGCACCATAGCAATAGACCATACGACAACAAGAATAATTATGAAAATAACTAAATTATACCTACTGTCTTGCCGTTTTTCTATAGCATAAGCCCCTAGCATGAACCCAAAGAAACGATATGATATGATATAACCGCCATGTTGAATCGCTGTGCCGGTGACGTCAAATAATATGATCGCTGTTACGATAAAAATCCAAATGGCGGCTATTTCTATCATATTTTTACAGTTGGTGTCGATGTATCGCTATATCATATCATATCTTGTTTTGGTGGTCATGCTAGGGGGACATAATATAGAATTTATTATTCATTCTTAATTGGCTTTTTTAAAAGGTTAACTTACATCGTCTTATCTTAATTTAACAGTTAGCCTTAATACCTACTACCCCACTTCCCGCATCTCTTGACAGTGTAAACTCTTACCGAATGTACGTGTCTAATACGAAAACGCCTCAGCTTGCGTTCCGTGATGTTGAATAATATCAAGACGCGTGAGCCTTTAGCATATTTAGTATGGAGACTGCACATAATATTTACAGCGTGCGTGACGTAAATAAATTCTTTCAGAAAACATGTTTTCATTTGCTTAATTTACACTGCTACATCAAAGAGAATAATTGAGGCAAAGATATCTTTACTAAAGGTAACCAGTTACCATACCAGCGATTCTCAGAAAAATCTTTAACGCCTGAAGAATAATTAGTAGCAATAAGTAAAATTTTCATATTATAGTATGTCTCGATTTTTGTAGGCGCAATAAATTTTGTTGAGGTTTTAAAATATAGTAACTACGTAGAACACTGACGGCCGATTGGGCAGAAAGGTATTGGAATGAAGGCCACGTACCGGCAAGCGCAGCGTAGGTTGTCCACCCACAAGTTGGACGCACGGACTGGTAAAGGTTGCAGGAAGCCGCTGGAAGCAAGCCTCTTCCAACCGCGTAACCAGCTAATCTGGAAATCACTGGGAAAGGCCTATTTTCAACAGTAGTCCTGTGGCTGAAATGATGATTATGATGATGATGAGATTTTATATTTGTTTATTTTTATTTGTTTTGATAATATAACTCAATTATTGAATCCATTATTTGTGCAAATCATTAAAGAGTTAAAAGCGAATGGTCACACACTGACTAAATACAAAATTTTAAAAAAGAACTCTTGTTAAGCAAAACCTTAGATCAAGCAATCTATTGCCATGTAGGTAGTTAGTTTAATTAAAGATAAGGCTCTGTGCAAACATAGACCCTTTTGTGTCTTGCTCGTGCTGGATATTTTATTTTCTTAAGTGAGTAATAAGTTAAGCTAATAATGAATAAAATAAATTGTGTTAAAATGACAAGAACAAACGATTTTTAATATGCATTGCTTGCATTCTTTCATACATCACAAGAGACCTGTTTAGAGGCTTCTAAAGGCGGTTGGTCCCGTAATCCCGTTAAAATCATTCGCTAAGACCAAAGGAGCAAGTTGTAATTACATTTTGATTTGCTCGAGCTTGGCTTAAACTAGGCAGCAGTGACTAGGGTTGCACAAATTGGAAAATATTATTTAAAATAAATTATACATTTGCAGTAAACGCAAAATCTCTTAGGGACTGATTCTGGTGCTCAAGTATAACAATGAATTTATTAATTAAAGAATATATAAATTATTAAATGAATTAACTGCGAGACTCGATTTCTGAACTATTTATGATATCGGTGGGCGAGTTCGATTCGCACTCGTCCGGCTTTTTTAACCGACTTCAAAAAAAGGAGGAGGTTCTCAATTCGGTTGTAAATATATTTTTTTTAATTTTTGTTACCTCAGAACTCCGCCATTAATGAACCGATTCGAAAAATTTTTTTCTTAATTGAAAGGGTATTGGTCTCCTCCTCCAGATTGGTCCCATTTTTTTCAAAAATTTAATTCTGATGATGGGATCCATGAGGAATTGAGGGAACTCCAAATATTATAGGTACCTATACATATAGCGATTTTAGTATATTTACATTCAGAAAGTATCATTTGCTGAGGTGGAACTAATGAAGGAGACCATAGTTGGCCACAATAGTCTTCCACGAGTAGCGATTAGATATTTTCATTAAGACAGTTAAGCCTTGCTATAGTCAACAAATCAAATTTTAATAAATGATTCTGGTGAGAATGATACCAACAAACTGATCTGATGAAGAAGGCGGAAGGTAAGCACCGAACTCTGTGATAAAACAATGTATCATAGCCGTGTTTGGACTTATTTGAATCGTCATGAGAAGCAATTTAGCTATAATTACATCACAGATCGCCATTTAGAATGTAAAAAAACACTAAAAAACAGACAAATAAAACAATTTTTTATTAAAAAAATAACCGACTTCAAAAACACTAATAAACAAAAATTACTTATAAACAATCATACCAAACAGTTATTATTGGAGTCGGTGCCAGCCGTGGAGTGTTTTAATGTGGTTGTTTGCACCGACTCCAAAAATAACTGTTTGGTATGATTATTTAAAAGTTATTTTTTTTTAGCTTTTTAGTGTTTTTGAAGTCGGTTATTTCTTTTTTTTAAATTTTGTTACTTAAATCTCTTGTTTTGCATTGGCAAGTCGCTGCTCCAGTCTTTTAGTTTTTTTACACACTTTTAGTATTTCTATTGAATTTTATGAAACGTTATCCTAAGCCCAAAATCAGCATAAATCACGGATAAGAAACAGAAAAATGATTTAGTGCCGTAGTACCGAGTCAAATGTTCTGAAACATTCGCTTAGTGAACGACAGATGGTGTAAGTAGTGATGGGAAAATACAAGTGTCGATTGTCGATACCGACAAAGACAAGTTAGGTTTTCTTTCAACAAAAGAGTCGACCTTTTGTTCAATGAGTCCTGTTGTCATCAGTTTAGCCATTGTCAAGCCAATACAAAATGACCTGTGTACAGTAAACAACATTAAAAAAAATCTAACACAACATGTGACCACCGTCTGGTGTAGGTACAGGTAGTGGTTCGCGCACTGGACTCCAAAGCCGAGTGGTTGTTGGTTCGAGTCCCGCAAGGGACAAATGTTTGTGTAATGAGCACGAGCATTTGAACCTGAGACCTGAGTTATGGATGTTTAGAAACGTATGTAATTATGTCTAACAGTTATCTAGTCGCTATAGTACAAGCTTTGCTTAGTTCGGGACTAGCTAATTCTTCTTCTTCTTAGTCGATTCGCTCTTGTCAGAGCGGTCGTGGTCGTTATGTAGTCGTGTCGGAGGGGGCTGATTTTATGCGCTTCACGATGTCTCGCCATCTCTCTCTGCTGGAGGTCATCCTGCTGCATTCGTTAAGGGAACCACCTACAGCAGACTTTATCTGGTTGATCCATCGCATGGGTGACCTCCCGCGCTAATAAGTACTACTACTCCACTAGCCAATTAGTATATTTAAAAAAAACAAAGGCAAATGTACTTAATTTTTTTAACGATTTGATGTTTACGCCTTTTGCATCCTATAATGGTAACTGACTAAAACAATGTATAGATAGGTGTTACATGAATGAAATTATATGAAACGCCAGACTCGATGGCCTAGTTATTGAACAACAATCACCTCTACTTAAACCTGATTACTTTTTACACTGTTAACAATAAAAACAACAAAAAGAGAGAGGACTATTTCTTAACTAGTTTTCGTCGCGTCGCCTTATAATTACTAATTAATTAGTTAGTAACGCTTTTTTAATCTTGTATAATAGTTAACTAAGGCAGGTTCCCTTAACTCTTTCTTTAACCATGTAACTTTAGTTAATCTGTGAATGGTCACGTTTTTAGGGTTCCGTAGCCAAATGGCAAAAAACGGAACCCTAATGGATTCGTCATGTCTAGAAGTCAATCTAGAAGTCAATGGGGGAAGCCTATGTTCAGCAGTGGACGTCTATGGCTGAAATGTTGATGATGATGATGACGTTATAGGATCCTAGATGCGGCAAATCCAGTTGCATTTAGAGCCATTGGCATGAAAACCACCTCCGTAACCTTAAGACACACACAAGTCACAACCAAACCATTTTGAACCTTGAAGAGTTTTGTTTTCAACCAAGTGTTATTTGGTTATTATTTATCTATCTATAAATATAAAAGTCAAAGCTGACTGACTGACTGACGGATTATCGCGCAGCCGAAACCGCTAGATCTAGACACACTAGCCACAATTCTAGTAGGTAACATTCAAAAAATTTCCGTTACGATGGCCACTAGGCTATTTCCACCAGATATGCGAGAAAAAGAGAAAATAAGTTTGGATACGAATGACAGAAATGCCTAGCGGACTTGCTCGCCTTACCAGCCAAACGAGTCAAGTTAATTATTAATAATGCCAATCACTTACGCTTGGAAGCAAGCTCCTAGCTGTTTAGCTTTTGCCTGACTGGTCATCGGGACTATTCGTGACCCATTAACAACGATAAGCTATAGCTGCCAGCCTAAGCTCTGCTAATGTGTGGTCTACTCTACAATACAAGACGTTAAGCCACGGTGGCAGTGATAGCAATGCCTGATTGAAGGGATAGTTATAATTTTAAGAATGACACAATATAAGATCACTTTTTATTAGTTTATTTACTTATGTAGAGTTATTCTATTGATTAATTTAATAACATCATAAAACACAATTAACTTTAATCTTTCTCTTCAATTTTAAAACGGACAGCCAACGCGCGTTTACTCGACCGCACGCTAAATATTTTATGATAACTGCATTGAAGAAAAAAAATGTGCTGACTAAAACGCACCACTTACGTCCGGCTCAAAACGTCTTATTTAAAAAATAATTATGGTAAAATATACATTTAATCCGATGTCAATTTTCCTTTTAATCGTTTAATAACAATTTACAGCTAACCGATTATTTAACGCCGATTTTTCAATAGCTTTAACTTTTATACGACGAATAAGTTGGACATGACTGTGTCTGTTGACAGTCTTTGTATAGGAAATGTGTCAAAATGTCAATTTTATTTGTTGGATAAAAAGTATCTGGCTAAACAAAAATCGGCCCTTAGTTAGAAAACAGTATTTTTTCGTTTAAAAAGGTCGTATTTCAGAAAAAGAATTTATTACACTTTAAAAATATTTTTTGATTAAATAGGACCTATTTACAGGAACTCAAATAAGAATTGACTTACCAAAATTATTTGTTTGATAGCAAACTAATGCTGTCGAATAACCGAAGCCATAATATTTTATTTATACATTCAAAAGAATCACAAACAAAATAAAATGTCAGCCATGTAATCCGTTTTTGTGTGGACATCAACGCTCGCGGTGCGTGTAAACGGCATAAAGGTAACCGCGAAATTGTGATTCGATATTCCTGGTTTTATTGTTACTCGATATTCTTATTACAGGAAATAAAAAACAATACAAAATTAACTTTTCTTGTCTAGTAAACAAAAAATACTTGCGTGATTTGCACTTGTTGTTTGGGTTTGTTATTCAAACTCTTGCAACTATAAATAAGAACTAATAAAACTAATAAAGAAAAAAAGATTCCGGCGAATTCAGAACCTCCTCCTTTTTTAAATCGGTTAAATATACAAATACGTCATATTAATCGTCATCATTTCAACCATAGGATGTCCACTACTGAACATAGGCCTCCCCCAGTGACTTCCAGATTGACCAGTTGGAAGCGGCCTGCATTCAGTTGCGTCCTGCCACCTTTACCAGGTCGTCTGTCTACCTTGTCGGTGGATGTCCTAAGCTGCGCTTGTCGATACGAGGCCTCCATTCTAGAACCTTTCTGCCTTATCAGTTGACAGTTCTACGAGCTATGTGCCCCGCCTACTGCCGCTTTAGCTTGCTAATCCGTTGGACTATGTCAGACACTTTTGTTAGTTTACAAATGCGTTCATTCCTGATTAGATCTCGGAAAGAAACGCCGATCATAGCCCTTTTTATAGCACGCTGTGCAAACTTGAGCTTTTTTATGAGGCCCATAGTAAGAGGCCACGTTTGAGTTCCATATGTCATCACTAGTAATCCACACTGGTTGCAGACTTTCGTCTTTAGTAGACACTGAGGTATTTAGGACGAGAAGACGTTGTGTAGTTTTCCGATCCCTGCCCAGTCGAGTTGGATTCAACGATTGGCCTCCTTCTCAAAATTGGACTTACCCAACTAAGTCACTAGTCCCAGGTAGACATATTTGACAACAATTTCGTGGATAGAGCTTCCAACTGATACTGGGTAGGGCGCAACATGGCGGATTATAGGTAATGTCGAAGTACGTAACAATGTCGTATTAAATATGTGATTAAATCTAGAACCGAAAAAAAATTACATTCGCTTCTTAATAATAGCATGATGCGTTAAAAACTTTCTAACTTATGGCAATTACCTGTTTGCTTAATCAAAATTAGTTTAGAGGTTAAATATTACAGATATGCAACGAATTTTTTATTTTAAAATCTTTTGTTGGATAGCCTAAACAAACTTTGTATTTTTATTACTCCTATTTTTTTTGTCAATCGATATTTTTTGCACACAACACTACTAGTATCCCGATCTAAACGTGCTCTTTATTCAAATTCCGGAGTATTACGGACGGACCGGGCGCAGTTTCCGACTTTTTTACCACTTGAAAACGACGAATTCCCATGAAAATGCAGAGGGAATTCCAGGAATGGACGGGATAGTTTGCGAATAACATTCGACGGCCGACTGCGGATGACAACTTTTAATGGCGGCAAAACTGTAGGTTTGTGTGAAGTGGAAGTCGCATATAACTGATTGCGACTTTGCCTCCATCATCCCATAGAAACAAAAATATCCAGGGTGTAGCTAGATCAATAAAAAATGATTACGCCTTCTAGTCGAGTCCGACACTTGTTCAGTTTTTTTTATTACATTGCCCGACCAGGAATCGAAACCGGGACCTCAGATTAATTGTGCGGTTCTTTATTACTCTTACGCATTGCAAGATTAGTAGACACTAAAACGGGAATTAACGCGATCATTATTAGGTACACATTTTACCTTTTATTCGCCTGACGTTTTGACCAGGTTATAGGGACTCGGTAACTCGGTAAGTGCCGGTCTCGGTCGGTGCCGTCTAAAAGGGTTATTCAATATAGACCAGTCACTGATACTCGCAAAGAAAAATTTAAAACTAACTTAAGTGATAAAATACCGCTATTACCTTTTGTTGATGACAATGTTAATAACTTATATGAATAATTGTTTGAACTAATCAAAAACGAATTTGACAAAAACTTTCCTAAAAAGAAATTAGTCATAAACAATTTCAAACCGAAATTCAGTGATTGGGCTACTGCTGGTATATATATCAGTAGGAGGAAAATGTTTGAACTATATAATCAAAAAGTGTATAGGAATAATGACCTAATATTTGTAGAATATGTTAAAAAATACTCAAAGTTATTTAAAAAGGTCTGTATGGTAGCTAAATCTAATTATATACGTGAAAAAATTAATAAATCGAGTAATAAAATTAAAGAGACTTGGAATATTATAAACAAAGAAACTTGTAAAACACAACATCGCGATCACACATTTACACTAAAAATTGATAATAAGCAAATTAAATCCGATGATGAGGTGGCAGGCGCCTTCGAAAATTACTTCTGTAATATACCTGTCGAAACTACAAAACAACTTAATTCATCTGCTCTGCATGCAAAATCACTGCTTGTGTCCAGTGTTGACGGGTGCAACTCCTTATTTGATTTCACTCATATTAATCCTGTAATGGTAGTCAAAACTTTTATGGAATTGAAACAGAAAAAAACTGAGGATATGTGGGGCATATCAACTGACACAATAAAACCCATTATACCTCTCGTAGCATCTCACTTAGCACATTTATTCAATGAATGTATTGATCAAGGTCAATTCCCTACTTTAATGAAATATAGTAAGATTATACCTTTGTTCAAATCAGGAGAAAAAAGTGACCCAAGCAATTTCAGGCCAATTTCCATTCTACCTGCTTTTAGTAAAATTTTTGAAAAAGTTATATTTAGTCAATTACTCTCCCATTTTAAACTTAACAATTTACTGCACGAGAAACAGTTTGGTTTTTCTAAAGGTAGAAATACAACAGATGCTGGGGTGGCACTTGTCAAACACATTTTGGATGCGTATGAAGATAAGCATGATGCGATAGGTGTGTTCTGTGATTTATCGAAGGCGTTTGATTGTGTCGATCACCAAACACTTATTATGAAGCTAAAACATTACGGTGTATCTAATAACGCATCAAAATTGTTAAATTCTTACCTCTCAGGCAGATTACAAACAGTAAACGTTAATGGTACTAACTCTTCTGGCGCCCCGCTTCAAATGGGAGTGCCCCAGGGCTCAATATTGGGACCGTTGCTATTTTTGATCTATATTAACGATCTCCCTTTCTATTCTAAAGACTCCTGTGAGATAGTTCTGTTTGCTGATGATACTTCTTTAATCTTCAAATTAAAAAGAGACAAAGAGGTATTTGACGATGTAAGCGGAGCTCTCTCTAAGGTATTAAATTGGTTCACAAGTAACAACTTACTTCTTAATACAAAAAAAAACAAATGTATTAAATTTACTATGCCTAACGTGAAACAAGCTAACACAGTAATTTTACTAAATGGTGAAAAACTTGATCTATCAAACTCCACTGTTTTTCTGGGCATTACATTGGATTCGAAGTTGCAATGGGGACCACATGTTGACACTCTGGCTGGGAGACTTGCTTCGGCTGCCTTTGCGGTTAGAAAAATTAGACATCTAACTGACGTTGTAACGGCAAGGCTGGTGTATTTCAGCTACTTTCATAGTATTATGTCTTATGGTCTTCTCTTGTGGGGTTCTGCTGCGGACATCGATACCATCTTTATTTTACAGAAAAGAGCTATTCGTGCTATATACAAACTTAGTCCGCGTGAATCCCTGAGAGATTTCTTTAAAGAAATTAACATACTCACTGTGGCCTCTCAATACATATTTGATAATATCATGTACGTACGCAAAAATTTAGATTTTTTTATAAAGAAAAGTGATATTCATTCATATAACACCAGAAACAAAAACAAACTTGTAGTCCCAAACTTTAGATTGGCCAAAACAAGTAATTCATTCTTGGGAAATTGTATTAAATTTTTCAATAATATACCTCGCAATGTTACCAAACTTCCTATTAATAAATTTAAGTCACATGTCAAAACTACACTGATGTCTAAGGGGTATTATAAAATTCAAGACTATCTTGATGACAAGAATGTATGGTCAGTCCAGCCTGCACTAAACTGATGTACCTACCTGTTTATTTTGATTTATATTTTTTGTGTGGCAGCTAGTGGTGACTGAGTTTGTTCCGGCGTTTCTTCTCAGCACTTGCCAGATTGTCTGTGTCTTGTCTCGAAGCGCTAGTAGGGCCCAAAAAAATAAGGAGACATGTTCTGGCCCCCTAGGGGCCTATAATGTTGTTATTGACGTTCATAAGTGGCAATTTTGTCCTGAATTGAATAAATGATTTTTGACTTTTGACTTTGACTTTTGGTAACCCTATATTTACCGAGTTAGGGTGGAATAGGTGTGATGAATGGGCTAGTTTCCTAAAAAAACTAATTAGTCTGTCAGTTGGATTAACAGAAAATATTGGACACGTATTTTTTCTTTTCTCAAGCAAACAAAAAATGATGAAGATTTATAGCCCGTTAAAGTTCTGCGTAACATCACGTCTTGCGACACTTTTTAGCAAGGCGTGACGTCACGTGCTCACTTTGATGCGCTCTATCTATGTCATTTTTTGTTTGATTGACAATATTAAGACAAAGAATGGGTCCAATATTTTTTGATAATCTAACTGACGGACTAAGTAGAATAATCTTTTTTTGACTCAGAAAACTAGCCTATTGGCCTCATGGAGCGTAGCCTCATACGGAGTAAAGATATCGCTGGTCCAGTCATGTCAGCTGTAACCACGGTCGGTGTAACCGTCGAAACGTCAGGGAAATGAAAGGAAAAGATGATGATCGTGTTAATTTCCGTTGTTATGTGTAAGTATGCTGTTTATCTTGTTATTAGGATGACAAAATATAATAATTATATTATGTATAATGAAGATGTTAAAATTGAGAAAAATATTATTGCACACAGGCAAAGGGGATGATACAAAAAAATATATCAGTACTTTTTTATTGTACAAGATTTATTACATAAAAATATATACCTCAACTAGCTGATAAAAAATAATCTAAGAATAACTTTTTTTCCACATAAACTAATTCAATTATTTTCGGTTTTATATTATCTGCAAATATCATATTAATGTACTTAACTCTATAGATTTTTTTTTGTCAAAAACAATATCAGGTCCCCAAAAATTGAGTCAAGTGGAATTGTCTTTTTTTTAAATGTTTTCAATGCAATTGATAAGTCACCAACCGAAACGTGCAGGCGCAAACCTAACCTAAACAATGCAAGACCTAAGACAAGGTCTAAAGATGGCCGGCGGGCCTTTGCACCAGTAGAAATCCTTTCGGCGAGCCCTATGACCCTGATAAAGGTTACTTGATGTCCTCATCATGATCATCATCGTCAGTATTATTATGATCGTCGCCAGTGCTAAAATTTCTTTGGAGATCTTTCAACTGCTTCCGTTTTTCTTTCCTTACTTCTTTCAGAATGTTTGCCATCATCCTTTTAAAATTTTCTATTCTAACTTTTCGTACTTCTTCGGTAGTCATTCCCTTTGATGTGGAAGCTTCTTCATCATCACTGTCATTAAAAGATGTAACTACTCTTTGCATCCTATTGCATTCTGTTCTTTCTGATACTTTGTTGCTTGATGTAGAAATTACGTAATTATCATTGGAGTTACGAGAGGTTTTAATTGTTTCCGTCATACAATTCTTGTTCTCTTTTTGAACTTCTGACGCTATGTTGCTTGATATTGGAGCTTCATCAAGACATGTTTCTCTTATTTCCATTCTGTTATAGTCTTCTGTGTTTTGAAATTCCGACATTGTGTTGTTTGATGTAGACGCATCGCCGTCATCGCCAAAATAATAGGAACTTGGTCTTTCATGTTCTTTTCTTACTTTATTTTCTTCTATTGAAACTTTTGCGAGCTTTTTAATCGTTTTAGTAATTTCCTCGTCATCAACATCAATATAAGTTCTTTTTCTTACATCCTTTGTGCTCTGTCTATTCTGCTCTTCATCTTCACTAAGTTCACTGTCATCACTATGATAATCATGAGATGCTGATCTTACTCTAAGTCCGTTCCGGTCTTCCAATTCCTGTCGAACTTCTTCTATAAACCTTCCTGATATAGATTCTTCACTATGATTGCCGTCGTAAGCTTCATTAGAAGATATTATGTTTTCTTCCAATTTAATTAGTTCTACAATTTTTTTCATAAATTCATAGTAGTTAAATACATCACTTATTTCTTCTTTATTTTGAACGTCTCTCGGTTTATTCGTTGACGTAGAAGCTTCGCTATTATAAATTTCATTAAAAGGTAATTCCCTTATTCCATTCCCGATACTTTCAAATTCTACATAACCTTCTGTCGATTGACCACTTGAAGTAGAAGCTTCATCATTTTTAATGTTATAATGACATGTATCCCTTATTTCTGTAGTATGGCTCTCTTGTTCCTGAATTTTTGAAACTAAGTTACTTATTGTAGAAACTTCATCGTAATTATATTCGTCATTAGACGTATCGCTTATTTCCGTATAATTGCTTTCTTCTTGACAAACTTCTGACACTTTGTTTCCTAATGTTAAAATTTCATCGTTGTTACTGTCATTGTAAGAGGCATCGTCGTTACAAATTGTTTCGTTTATTTCGTCTTCTTCATGAACTTCTGTTACTATGTTACTTGATGTAGAATTTTCGTCATTCCAATTTTCATTGTGTGATGACTCCCTTATTTCACTTCTGGTACATTCAAATTCTATATGAACTTCTGACATTTGACCTCTTGAAGTAGTAACTTTATCGTTTTCAGCGTTATTATGACATGTATCCCTTATTTCTGTCGTATTGCTCTCTTGTTCTTGAATTTTAGAAACTATGTTACTTATTGTAGAAACTTCATCGTAATTATATTCATCATTAGACCTATCGCTTATTTCCATGTAATTACTTTCTTCTTGACAAACTTCTGAAATTTTGTTATTTAATGTTGAACTTTCATCATTGTTACTGTCATTGTAAGAGGCGTTGGCGTTACAGATTGTTTCTCTTATTTCGTCTTCTTCATGAACTTCTGTTACTATGTTACTTGATGTAGAATTTTCGTCATTCCAATTTTCATTGTGTGGTGACTCCCTTATTTCACTTTTGGTACATTCAAATTCTATATGAACTTCTGACATTTGACCTCTTGAAGTAGTAACTTTATCGTTTTCAGCGTTATTATGACATGTATCCCTTATTTCTGTCGTATTGCTCTCTTGTTCTTGAATTTTAGAAACTATGTTACTTATTGTAGAAACTTCATCGTAATTATATTCATCATTAGACCTATCGCTTATTTCCATGTAATTACTTTCTTCTTGACAAACTTCTGAAATTTTGTTACCCAATGTTGAAATTTCATCATTGTTACTGTCATTGGAAGAGGCGTTGGCGTTACAGATTGTTTCTCTTATTTCGTCTTCTTCATGAACTTCTGTTACTATGTTACTTGATGTAGAATTTCTGTCATTCCAATTTTCATTGTGTGACGTCTCCCTTATTTCACTTCTGGTACATTCAAATTCTATATGAACTTCTGACATTTGACCTCTTGAAGTAGTAACTTTATCGTTTTCAGCGTTATTATGACATGTATCCCTTATTTCTGTCGTATTGCTCTCTTGTTCTTGAATTTTAGAAACTATGTTACTTATTGTAGAAACTTCATCGTAATTATATTCATCATTAGACCTATCGCTTATTTCCATGTAATTACTTTCTTCTTGACAAACTTCTGAAATTTTGTTATTTAATGTTGAAATTTCATCATTGTTACTGTCATTGTAAGAGGCGTTGGCGTTACAGATTGTTTCTCTTATTTCGTCTTCTTTATGAACTTCTGTTACTATGTTACTTGATGTAGAATTTTCGTCATTATAATTCTCTATGTGTGATGACTCTCTTATTTCACTTCTAATACTTTCAAATTCTATATAAGATTCTGACATTTGACCTCTTGAAGTAGAAGCTTCATCGTTTTCAGCGTTGTTATGACATGTATCCATTATTTCTGTGGTATTGCTCTCTTGTTTTTGAATTTTTAAAACTAAGTTACTAAATGTAGAAACTTCATCGTAATTATATTCATCATTAGACCTATTGATTATTTCTGTGTAATTACTTTCTTTTTGACAAACTTCTGAAATTTTGTTATTTAATGTTGAAATTTCATTATTGTTACCGTAATTGTTGAAGGCGTCGTCGTTACAGATTGTTTCTCTTTTTTCGTCTTCTTCATTAACTTTTAATACTATGTTACTTGATCTAAAATTTTTGTCATTGTGATTCTCATATTGTGATGACTCCCTTATTTCACTTCTGATACTTTCAAATTCTATATGAACTTCTGACATTTGATCTCTTGAAGTAGAAGCTTTATCGTTTTCAGCGTTGTTTTGACATGTATCCATTATTTCTGTAGTATTGCTCTCTTGTTCTTGAATTTTTGAAACTAAGTTACTCAATGTAGAAACATCATCAGTATTATATTCATCATTAGACGTATCGCTTATTTTCGTATAATTATTTTCTTCTTGACAAACATTCAACACTTTGTTACGCAATGTTGAAATTCCATCATTGTTACTGTCATTGTAAGAGACGTCATCGTTACAGATTGTTTCTCTTATTTCGTCTTCTTCATGAACTTCTGATACTATGTTACTTGATGTAGAATTTTCGTCATTATGATATTCTTTGTGTGATGACTCCCTGATTTCATTTCTGATGCTTTCAAATTCTATAAGAACTTCTGACATTTGACCTCTTGAAGTAGAAGCTTCATCGTTTTCAGCGTTGTTATGACATGTATCCATTATTTCTGTCGTATTGCTCTCTTGTTCTTGAATTTTTGAAACTAAGTTATTTAATGTAGAAACTTCATCATAATTATATTCGTCATTAAACGTATCGCTTATTTTCGTAAAATTACTTAGTTCTTGACATACTTCTGACACTTTGTTACCTAATGCCAAAATTTTATCATTGTTACTGTCATTGTAAGAGGCGTCGTCGTTACAGATTATTTCTCTCATTTCGTCTTCTTCATGAACTTCTGATACTATGTTACTTGATGTAGAATTTTCGTCATTATGATATTCTTTGTGTGATGACTCCCTGATTTCATTTCTGATACTTTCAAATTCTATATGAACTTCTGACATTTGATCTCTTGAAGTAGAAGCTTTATCGTTTTCAGCGTTGTTTTGACATGTATCCATTATTTCTGTAGTATTGCTCTCTTGTTCTTGAATTTTTGAAACTAAGTTACTCAATGTAGAAACGTCATCAGTATTATATTCATCATTAGACGTATCGCTTATTTTCGTATAACTACTTTCTTCTTGACAAACATTCAACACTTTGTTACGCAATGTTGAAATTCCATCATTGTTACTGTCATTGTAAGAGACGTCATCGTTACAGATTGTTTCTCTTATTTCGTCTTCTTCATGAACTTCTGATACTATGTTACATGATGTAGAATATTCGTCATTATGATTCTCTTTGTGTGATGACTCTCTTATTTCACTTCTAATACTTTCAAATTCTATATGAGCTTCTGACATTTGACCTCTTGAAGTAGAAGCTTCATCGTTTTCAGTGTTTTTATGACATGTATCCATTATTTCTATGGTATTGCTCTCTTTTTCTGGAATTTTTGAAACTAAGTTATTTAATGTAGAAACTTCATCATAATTATACTCGTCATTAGACGTATCGCTTATTTTCGTAAAATTACTTAGTTCTTGACATACTTCTGACACTTTGTTACTTAATGCCAAAATTTCATCATTGTTACTGTCATTGTAAGAGGCGTTGGCGTTACAGATTGTTTCTCTTTTTTCGTCTTCTTCATTAACTTTTAATACTATGTTACTTGATCTAAAATTTTTGTCATTGTGATTCTCATTTTGTGATGACTCCCTTATTTCACTTCTGATACTTTCAAATTCTATATGAACTTCTGACATTTGATCTCTTGAAGTAGAAGCTTTATCGTTTTCAGCGTTGTTTTGACATGTATCCATTATTTCTGTAGTATTGCTCTCTTGTTCTTGAATTTTTGAAACTAAGTTACTCAATGTAGAAACATCATCAGTATTATATTCATCATTAGACGTATCGCTTATTTTCGTATAATTATTTTCTTCTTGACAAACATTCAACACTTTGTTACCTAATGCCAAAATTTCATCATTGTTACTGTCATTGTAAGAGGCGTCGTCGTTACAGATTATTTCTCTCATTTCGTCTTCTTCATGAACTTCTGATACTATGTTACTTAATGTAGAATTTTCGTCATTATGATTCTCTTTGTGTGATGACTCCCTTATTTCATTTCTGATGCTTTCAAATTCTATAAGAACTTCTGACATTTGACCTCTTGAAGTAGAAGCTTCATCGTTTTCAGCGTTGTTATGACATGTATCCATTATTTCTGTCGTATTGCTCTCTTGTTTTTGAATTTTTGAAACTAAGTTATTTAATGTAGAAACTTCATCATAATTATATTCGTCATTAAACGTATCGCTTATTTTCGTAAAATTACTTAGTTCTTGACATACTTCTGACACTTTGTTACCTAATGCCAAAATTTTATCATTGTTACTGTCATTGTAAGAGGCGTCGGCGTTACAGATTATTTCTCTCATTTCGTCTTCTTCATGAACTTCTGATACTATGTTACTTGATGTAGAATTTTCGTCATTATGATATTCTTTGTGTGATGACTCCCTGATTTCATTTCTGATACTTTCAAATTCTATATGAACTTCTGACATTTGATCTCTTGAAGTAGAAGCTTTATCGTTTTTAGCGTTGTTTTGACATGTATCCATTATTTCTGTAGTATTGCTCTCTTGTTCTTGAATCTTTGAAACTAAGTTACTCAATGTAGAAACGTCATCAGTATTATATTCATCATTAGACGTATCGCTTATTTTCGTATAACTACTTTCTTCTTGACAAACATTCAACACTTTGTTACGCAATGTTGAAATTCCATCATTGTTACTGTCATTGTAAGAGACGTCATCGTTACAGATTGTTTCTCTTATTTCGTCTTCTTCATGAACTTCTGATACTATGTTACTTGATGTAGAATATTCGTCATTATGATTCTCTTTGTGTGATGACTCTCTTATTTCACTACTAATACTTTCAAATTCTATATGAGCTTCTGACATTTGACCTCTTGAAGTAGAAGCTTCATCGTTTTCAGCGTTGTTATGACATGTATCCATTATTTTTGTGATATTGCTCTCTTGTTCTTGAATTTTTGAAACTAAGTTACTTAATGTAGAAACTTCATCGCTATTATATTCGTCATTAGACGTATCGCTTATTTTCGTATAATTACTTAGTTCTTGATATACTTCTGACACTTTGTTACTTAATGCTGAAATTTCATCATTACTGTCATTGTAAGAGGTGTCATCGTTACAGATTATTTCTGTTATTTCGTGTTCTTCATGAACTTTGGATATTTTATTACTTGCTGTAGAATCTTCGTCATTACAATTCTCATTGAGTAATGATTTCTTTACTTTACTTCTGATTTTTCTTGAAGTAGAAGCTTTATCATTTTTAGCGTCATTACGACAAAAATCCCTTATTTCTGTTTTATTCATCTCTAGGTCTTGAAATTTTGTCACTACTTGACGGTTACTTGACGTTGAAGCTCCATTAATTTTACTGCCATTATAAGATTTTCTTTTCTTTTTTGTTCTTTTGTTATCATTTTTTTTAAATGCTTCCATTTTGTTACTTGGTGTAGAAGACGCTGTATTTATGTAACAAATGCCGGCATTTGTTTCAACACAAACATTTTCTGCAGATTCGGGTTCTAAAATATTTATATCTTCCGATTTACTTTTAGGACAGTTATTCAGTTCTACACAATCAACGCTGTCAGCTGTTATGTCACATACTTTATTTGTGGGTTGCTGATCGGAAATACCCGCAATATCTTCGGTTATCGAGCAATCATCTGATGTTTCCGTTTCTTTCTTGACGTGACAGATAAATTTAATGAATCGCAGAAACACCCGCAAGATTTGTTCAATACCTTGAATGAATAAGTAAAAGATACTGATGTTTACTTTACAGGACTGGTTTGAAATATTTGGGGAAGCTTCATCAGGTGGTTCTATGGTACATATAGGCTGAGCCATTTCATCAGAGTCAGCAGCGTGTTCTTTGTCACCACCATGTTTTTTGTGTGCGATGCGTCGACATCGCCTTCTACGATTCGCCATTGGGCTGCGTAGTCGTGGTGCGTTGCTATCAATGCCAATACCTTGAATAGAAATACATTGTTATCAGTTACGCTTACCAAAAATTTAAAAAAATCCTAATAAATAGCCGAAAAAAAAAACAATAATGGAATTCATAAAAAAAACATAAATCATTGCATCAATCTACACCACGTTAACCGATTTTCGAATTTAAGTTATTCGATTTTCTTGCTAACTGTGAACCGATTTTGATGTTTATTTGGAGAAAAAAAAAATTACAAGAAAATTACAGAAAAATATTACAGGTAGATGTAGGATAGGCACGCACTTGCCTGGAATTTTAAATACCAAAATTTTTTTTTCGTATCACACCAATCGTTAAATGATGATATCCGGCATTATTTACGGGATATTACTTAAAATTTTAGAAGCAAGAATTAAATTATATGGAATATGGTGCTATCTTTTATCTATATACAAGGTCGCTTTTTGTAAACGGGTGAAACTTTAACAGAACTTCTAATTATATTAGAGAAACCGGGCCCTATTATTTTCGTTCTTAAAAACGGGCTAGTTTTCATTTTTATTATTCTTAACAAAAATAAATTAAGAGCATCCTGCCTAGTCTGAAACGTCCCTACGTCATCGCCTCTGTCTCTCTCATTTCAATCGTGCCCTACTCTTCCCTCGGGGTGCACGCACGGGGCACGGTGTGTTTTATTTTACGTTGAAAACCAAATTGGTTTTTGGCGTTTTTCTCGAAAACTAGCAAATATAACATTTCTTTTTTTAACAAAAATGATTTATGTTTTTGTAATTGCTCTTACATACTCTAAATTTCACCCGTTTATAAAAGGCGACCTTATATTATAACAAAGTCGGGTTAGTTACACAATTTATAAGTCCAGAATTTTTGGATCCGTCCCGAATAGCAGAATAACTACTAAAACACGGAAAAATCACAAAAAAAATATGTGAAGGGGCGGTACGAAGTTCGCCGGGACAGCTAGTAATTATATAATTAATTATAACACCATATGACACATTAATTGAATAACTGTTTTGTACTAAAACATATTATTTTTAGTTTTTTTCCCTGTAGGATAAATCAGCACAGTTTGAATGGGATTCACCGGTAATTCGGCGGATCCGGCATCATTAAACGTTTACCGGATCTAGTACTAATATACGCGCTAGCAATTTTTGGAAAAATAATAGAACTGATGCATGAGTAGGTACTTTATATGCGTTGCTCGTGATGTTCATGCGGGCTATAAATATTATATGCTATGCGTATAGCATACATACTAAAAAAGAGAAAGATTTAAGGTCTAAAAAAACCGAACAAGTGCGAATCGGACTCGCCCATCATGGGTTCCGTACAAATTTGTAGGTACAGACGACAGCTCGTCAACCTACCAACGTCATTTTTTTAAATATTTGAATTGATTGAATGAAAGGTGAATTGCGGTTTACGATTTATGACGTATTAAAAAAAACTACTTACTAGATCTCGTTCAAAGTAATTTTCGATGAAGTTTGCATGGTAATATTGTAATATTTTTTATTTTTATTATTCTCCTATTTTAAAAGTTACGGGGGGGCATACATTTTACCACTTTGGAAGTGTCTTTCGTCCAAACTATTACCACACACGTATGGGTTTAATGAAAAAACATTTTTAAGTTTTAGTTCTAAGTATGGGAAACCCCCAAAATGTATTGTTTTTTTTCTATTTTTGCGTGAAAATCTTAATGCGGTTCTCAGAATACATCTACTTACCAAGTTTCAACAGTATAGTTCTTATAGTTTCGGAAAAAAGTGGCAGTGACATACGGACGGACAGACAGACAGACAGACATGACGAATCCATAAGGGTTCCGTTTTGTGCCAATTAGCTACGGAACCCTAAAAGGAAATTACTTCATTTGAAAATGACGGAGTTTGAGGAGTATACTTGTCTGCTATTCATGATTATTGATTAAAAGTTGCTGACATAGCCCAACGGATAAGCAAGCTGAAGTGGCAGTGGGCAAGGCACATAGCACGTGGAACTGACGGCCGATGGGGCAGAAAGGTTCTGGAATGGAGGCCACGTACTGGGAAGCGTAGCGTAGGACGTAGGACCTACAAGGTGGACAGACGACCTGGTAAAGGTTGCAGGAAGCCGCTGGATGCAGGCCGCTTCCAATCGGCCAATCTGGAAGTCACTGGGGGGAGGCCGATGTTCAGCAGTGGACGTCCTATGGATGAAATGATGATGATTTGCTAACAATAAAGCCGATAAGTGTAGAAGCTGAAAGGACCTTTTTGTCTCGCAGGCTATATTTGCAGCTCTATTTGAAGTCAATTAGCAGACTACACCATTAACATTATTAGTTTCCTACGATCCTTTTTTCAAATTCAAAATTGATTTTCTTATAATATTCAGGGTTACATTGCAAAGGGGTCCCAAACTTTTAGGAGTGGCTCAGAATCAGTATCAAACTATGCAATTTAATAATTTCTGTCCGCTTTGAAAATCGTACGCGTGGATAATTTAACTCATTCATGAAAAAAATGCACTGTATGTGCACTGCGTAAGGTCCTTGTAGGCTCGCCGTACCTACGCCTCTGATGAATGACCGCGGCTTCTTATTCTCTCTATTAACTTTATTTTCGGATAAACACCGCAAAATTGTAATGTGACATGCAATAAACGTTTGAATTTGAATTTGAATTTTGAGGGTTGACATGCGTGCCAATGATCTCACAACTAGAGACGCTCAAGACCGCGCGAAGTGGAGGAGTAAATCAAGGAAAGTGGACCCTGGGCTCCAAAGCAATGGCTTTGCACGCAACCGGGATTGACCGTATAGATGAAGAAGAAGATTTTGAAGTATTTTTTTTCGTAACACACGATTATTAAAAATAATAACTATTATGACGCTACTTTATGTTTTTCCCTAAATCTTGTTTTTGAAATTTGGCTCCCCTTTGCAATGTAACCCTGTATAATGTAATAAATACTTAAAATACTACTTTAAATAATGTAATTATCTTAAGTTAATTAAACTAAAGAGTTCTATTTATAATACAAACTCATTATTGTGATAATTGTGCCATTCATTAGACAGATTCATCAAATCATTAGAGAACAATAATCTTTAAAGAACCAGTTACAAAGAAGAACCAACCTTGGTTAAATTCTGGAGCATAGCATTCGTGCGCGCTGTCAGATGTTACTATGCCGCCCTAAGGCCTCTGACTAGGCTTCACGACTAGTATATCAAGCGATATTAGCCGGGACCAACTTTTAACGTGCCTTCCGAAGCACGGAGATGCGTGTGATAAATGTCATTACATATGGTTGGAATGGTCACCCATCCAATCACAACGGTCGCGTAGGTGGCTTAACTTTGTTAATTACTATCAAAGTGCTGCCGACACTGAGCTACAAACACCTAAGATTCTTACTTAAAAAGCAGAACTATAAAACAATTCTAACCTCTGTGTTGTTATTTCTCGTCGAGTGTGCGTCACAGACCCAATCCATGCGAATAACTAAATGATAATATTTCTAATTTAATTTTAACACACACGTTATCACTCCACTAGTATAACTGCGAATGTTAAACTCGCGGACACCAGAATGGTCCCTCTTTTCGGATATCGCATAATGTAGTAGGTATATGTGTTATTCATTATTCAGCGGGATAGGAATAATCGTTGTATTGTTTTAATTTGGGGGAATTACGTCACCGAGTTAGTCATTACGTAGTTTCTGAAGCCGAGGGTCAGATAAGGTGACAATACTTTGATAGACGAACCAATTGTTTTAGTGGCGCTAGGGTCCCAGGTTCAATTCATTGTTCGGGTCAATTTATTCAACGTTTTTTTCTAAACTGGCTCAGGAGTCAAGACCCCGATTCAAAATCCTTCGATAACGAATTGAAAACCGATTAATGACGTGACACTAATGTTAAATCATATTTATTTATTTAAACTTTATTGCACAAACAAAATTCGTACAAAGGGTGGACTTAATGCCATAGGGCATTCTCTGTCAGTCGACCATTAGGCTAAACAGAGATGTTTTGTGGGCGGTGCGACAACGTAACGTTTAAAAAAAAATTAACATAAAATCATAGTATAAACTACGCACAGTATTAATATAATATTATATAGACTACATAGACAAAATACACACATAAATATGATGAAGATTACTGGAAAGAGAGAAGCAAGGGTTCATGATGACGATTTCATTTTACCTAGAAAATGAGTGCGTGCAAGTATCTTAAAAGAGTATCTATTGGGAGCTGCTTTGAATATTCAGGGAGGGAATTCCAGAGCCGTATGGATTGAAGGAGAAAAGAGTTGGACACGAAACCGGTGCGATGTGAAGGGGTTGAGAGAAAGTTTGTTGGAGGAACGTAGTAACTGACGCGAATGTGTCGAACTGAGAAGAGTAAATTGGGATTTAATAGGAAGGGGAATTGGGATCGTTTAAAATTGAAAAAAGAGTGGATATGATTCTGACGTTACGTCGAAGAGAGAGGGGAAGCCATTAAAGCTGCGAGCGGTCACATCATAGTGTCACGCCCTCCGACAAGGTAGAGTGACGATGTACGCAAGGCTGCTGGCAGTGGATGGAAAAGAATAGCCGAGGATTGGGCTCAGTGGTGTATATTGGGAGTGGCCTATGTCCAGCAGTGGACCGACGCGGGCTGATTATGATGATGATAGTGTCACATGGTTTTCCGGTCGACAATTTGCGACCGAACGGTGTGGGTGTGCTTGGACACGCCCCTGGCCAAACATATAGGTCGATTGCTACTGTGTCACACATAAAACACGCCGCTATAGTGTTTTTTTTTTGTAAATCTTAACGTAGGTACCAAACGAAGCTCAGTACCTACTAAAATAAGTACCCAAATTTATAAATATTGTACTATCACATACATTGCCCTGATCCTAAGGTAAGTAGCCAAAGCATTTGTGTTATAGAAATCAGAAACAATGATACTGTTGTTGTTCACAACACCCAGACCCAAGACAATAATAGAAAAGTTGTTTTTCTACATTGAACCCGGGACCTCAGAGATAGCGACACTAAGTCCGGTATGCTCGCCTCTCGGCTACGGAAGTCGTCAGAAGGAAACAATATCACACCTAGGAATGGTAATGTCAACGATATTAAATATCGTTGGGTAATGTACTCGGAGAAGAAAATTACTGAGATGATGTTGTTAAAGTAAAACAGGTAGCAAATACCACATAAGTATTGTGACGGAATCCTAAGCATATTGCCAACGAATATCGTTGATATTGCGCGTTCCGACTCTTTGAACTTTTTTATTTAAAGGAGACAAAAAAACTAATAATACACTATATACGGATTGCATGTAAATGATTTACATTTAAATAATATTAAATTATTAAAGTAAATGATATTAAATTATTAATATTAGAAATTTTTAAAATACACATAATGTGCTTAGGAGATTTATACATGTGTTTGACAATTTAATTTTAATTTTATGTTAGTATTTTTTTAGTGTTCGTGTGATCTTATCTCTAGGCTAAGCTAAAATAAAGTTTGTGACTATGTAAGCTACTTTACTACTTGTATATACATATATTATTATACATATTATATACTATTTATGCTGTACCTAAATGAAGTTGCTTGACTTATTAACTAAAGTATATATTAATAAAAATGTATATGAGTTAAAACAGTAATAATAAGATAAAAATTTAGTTGCCATCGAAATCCAACTTTGAATTTTTAATTTATCACTATAAGTTCTAACGGGATCATGACCTTTGCGTTATCATATCATAGCTATGCTTTAGCTGCCCGATTATAACTGTTAGGCATTTTTTGAATATACGAGAATAGATAAAAACCGTTTGTTATTTTGCAATGAGCTCTAGAAATTAATCCTCATTATCATCATCATTCAGCCTTAGGACGTCCACTGCTCATCAGCCTCCCCCACTGACTTCCAGATTGGCTGATTGGAAGCGGCCTGCATCCAGCGTCTCTCTGCAACCTTTACCAGGTCGTCTGTCCACCACAGAGTACTTTTGTATATATAGTCCACCTTGTAGGACGTCCTACATTGCGTTTGGCGGTACTTACTAGATATTGATTGCCTGAATTTGATATTCATTATTTTAAGCGCTTAAGAAGAAGAAGTTTTGTATGGGCAGGAACCTTCCTACGCATGCGTATAGCACTTATTCATATGCAAGTACCTACTTATATTCAGATGTAGATAGTCATGCACAAAAGCACTCTGATTTCTGTTGTTTGTACTTTTAATAAAATCAACAGTATCCGGCGTTACATTGTGAAAATCCACCTCTAATTTATGAAGCTCACTTAGACTAAGAAGACAAATTTATAGTGCTTGTAAATAGGCTTGTAGGCGCGGCGGGTAATGTGATTGGGCGTCGATTAGCTGTAATTATAAAAAAAGTAGTTGTTTAATTAAATTAAAACTGTATTCAATTGTAGCGTAGGTATTGGGGGTAATTGATTGTTTCATTAAAAGATTTAGGGCCGATTTTTCAATCGCCAGATAAATTTTATCGAATAAAAGTGACGCTTCTACTTCTATATGAAAACTGTTAACATGTCAAACTTATTCTTCAAATAAAAGTTATCTGGCTGTTGAAAATTCAGCCCTTAGTGTTTGTTGATTGCGGAGAAGCCACGAAAACATTTACGCGCGATCATAAATTTCAAGAACTTGGCTGGTCCATACATTTCTGTCCATTCCTGTTCATATTCTATTTAAAAATACTGATGATAATCAGATGATGATTTCAAGGTACCAAACAACATTAATTATAAACTTAGTGCTTACAAAAAATGTGCTGCAAATATTAAAATTGCATTAATTTATGAGTAGGTACCTACTGGATAAGTATCTTGCGAAAACGAAATTTGTCTAGCTAGACAGAAAGTAATAATTTTTTATGACCTTCATCGGCTTAGCGGCTTGCACCTTTACCAGAGGCCCAATTTCCGTAATTTGACAATTGTCGCAATCCGGTGTCGATCCGGTCCCAGTAACATTACTATCACAAACGGTATTCTCGTAAACTTTCAATTTGACGTAAAATTATTAAAACTATCCCAATAAGACTAAAAACAGAGCAAACAAATATCTAATTTTGGTTCCTTTAATTTTCAGTCGCATTACGAACTATAATAGCATTTTTTGAGTTTACGAGTAATACCGTTTGGGATCGTAATGTTACTGGGAGCGGATCGACACCGGATTGCGACTATTGTCAAATTACGGGAATTGGCCCTCAGGTCGTCCGTCAGGTCTAAGGTTGTAAACAGATGACACCCACATAAATAAACTGCAGTGTGGAGTGTAGATGCACCGTTAGGTTCAAAGTTGCGCACTTTAAAGCGTAACACACACAGAGAGCGTGCGCGGGACGGCGACGGGACGGGTCGGTAGAACGGCGGGTCTATTAACATACGTTTAAATGGGCGCCTTCAGACAGCGGGCGTGAGCGGGACGGCTCGCCGCGCACGCCGGCTGTGTGTGGGCGCCCATTTAAACCAATGTTAATAGACCCGCCGTACTCCCGTCGTGACCCGTTGCCGTCACGCGCACGCTCTCTGTGTGTGTTACGCTTAAACTTCTCATACATTTCGTCAAAACAAAAAATCCGGATAAAGGCCGACCGAAAAAACCCTACTTTCCGTGGTTTCTCAGCGCTACAAATTCTCTTGGAGTCCGGATTTTTCCGGAACATTCTTTTGCAAATTAACTTGTTTTAACTAACGAAGGAGGAGCTGACAATTAATTATGCATCTTCCTTTCACGCCGGGATTTTTATTTACAGTACCCAGTGGGTTTTACACTAACAGACTCAGATCGACCCGATATGGAGTAGTTGCGCGTTAATTCTCCTTAAACGCTTCGGTTCAGGTTCGATCCTGGTTCGGGTAAATTTTAAATAAATAAAAAATTTGACAACATCACATACATTGCTCTGATAAGAAGCTTAAGCACTTGTGTTGCAGAAATCAGAAACAACGACGGTGCCACAACACCCTGACCCGTCATATTGCATAAAAAATGTTTTTCCATATTGACCGACCGGGAATCGAACTCGGGACCTCAGAGATAGCGACACCAAGTCTGGAATGCTTATTGTCTAGTAGTAACACCGCTGCACATATGTTTATTCGTCCGACGATAGCTGAGAGGCGAGCATGCTGGACTTGGCGTCGCCATCTCTGAGGTCGGGTTCGATACTCGGTCGGGTCGATATAGCCTATGTTCTTTCCTATGTTCTTTCGGGTCTTTTGTTTCTGATTTCTAAAACATAATTGCTTTGCTAACCTTAGGATCAGAGCAGTAAATATATATATACAGGGTGGCCTGGCAGTTGACGTTCAAAGCTAAAATTTAGATGCCTTATATTAAGGTGTATCCAAATCACCCCCATGTATGTTCTACGATTTTGCTTAGTTTAGGAGATAGAATTATTTTTATGTTTTTTTCCTTAATTTTCAACTATTATTGGTTTTTAACCGACTTCAAAAAAGGAGTACTCGGTGTTCGTTTTTTCAGTGACAATTAATAACAATACTTACAAGTACCACCCTAAAAACTACAATCTGTCTGGATATTGCGGAACTTGCTTAAAATTTTTTCGCAAGTCCAAAATTACCGACCAAACTTGGTGCATGCACATGTTTGATGTATCAAAAAAAAATGTTTAAAGTGAATTCTATGTATTGTTAAAAACTGTCTAAGACATTAAGCAATAAAGTGAGGTCAAATAAAGTTGTTGTTAACTAGGGTTTATTTTCTGTAACTGACCCTTAAAGTCTAATGACGCATTTTATCGGGGTAAAAATACTATTTTATTTTATTACAATTGTTATGTTTCTTCGAGTTATGATGTTTTTTGATCATTCTTTTTTATCTTGATTAACACAATATGAAAATGACGGAGGTCAGGATCTAACCATAATTAGGTATCGTTTGTGATAAAGCAGGTAGCCGCCGCCCTTATCTCTGTTACCTTTTTGCCTATTGTTATTGACAAATGTGGCATACCGAACTCTTTTAGCATTTTTATTTTTTATGACGTTTTTGTTTTTCTTTTTACTTGTCAATGTGCCATTGTTATTAGTATTATTTAAATAGCTTTTTCTTTTGATCTCTTGATTTTCTACGTATCGGCAAGATTTTAGTACAATAGGCGGAAGGGTTTCAGTGATAAGGACGACTACCTGGTTTATCACAAGTGATACCTAATTACAGATTACTTCTTGACCTTAGTCGTTTTCACATTGTGTTAACCGCTACTTGTCTTGTCACGTCATTATTTTCTATTTAAGAACGAACGCACCTAAATTGTTAGTTGTAAGGCACCTATTGTCCAATAATTATTTATTTATATTTATTTCGAGGCCATGCACGGGTATTAGTGTGTTGTCTAGCAAACATAACGCAAGGGTCCTGAGTTTGATGTACGGTCCCAGTTCAAAAAACGTTATTTTCTAAATTGGCTCGAGTCTGGGTGTACTGGGAGACGCCCTGGGCAAAATTCATAGTCTGGTATCTCGTAACACCTGTGGTAACACAAGGATTTTAATTTCGTTAAGAAACGGCCAAGTTGGTAGGTAGTAACAAACTTATAGACCAAGTAGGTATACGTACGAGCAGGACCGTCTTAACATATGGGGCTTGGGGCCTGGGCCTGGGGCCCTGGGGCACACAAGAATTTGGGGGTCCCAAAGTAAAATAAAATAAGTACTTACTGTTGGTATGAATTCATGACTTTTAAAAATATTTTCATATATCCGTTAGAAGTATAGTTTAAACCTCACCTCTTTCCTTCGTTTTCAGTTAACAGTGTTTCTTAATTTACAAACATGTTTTGGTGCTTCAGGGCCCACGTGAGGCCGGGGCCATGGGCACAGGCCCTGTGTGCCCTTATGGTGTAAAGATGGAACTGCGTACGAGTATGTAAATAGTTCATTTATTGATGAAAATTGAATAAATTATTTATTTGTTTTGTGAATTCAAACTATTTTACAGTTTTTGGACTTTTTCCTTTACTTATGCTATACATTGCTTGTCAAATATCATGATTCTAGGTCAATGGGAAGTACCTTATAGGCTTTGATTTACTTCATCATTATCATCATTTCAGCCATAGGACGTCCACTGCTGAACATAGGCCTCCCCAGTGACTTTCAGATTGGCCGGTTGGAAGCGGCCCGCATCCAGCGGCTTCCTGCAACCTTTACCAGGTCGTCTGTCACCTTGTAACTTGTTTGTGTTGTTGATTTACTTGCAAGTGTCAAAATATGCGGCATAAATCGCGGTACCTTTTGATTGCGTTGACATAGAAGTTCCAAGAAAATGCTGACTTAAGTATTTGTTTTTTTTTTCATGTTACTTAACCTAGCACTTTATTCATGGAAATTGTATTTATTTATAATAAAATCTAGCCCTAAAAAGAAAAAGAAAACAAGTAAAAATTCGGGACATGGTGCCAAGACGGCTAGCCATGATAGGTACTTATATTGGCCAAGAAATGCGCTATCAGTAATAATTTTATTTAATTTGATATTGAAAGTTTCAAGTTAATTTTCAAGTTAGTTTCAAGTAAATGGCGATTTGTGATGTAATTATAGCTAAATTGCTTCTCATGACGATTCAAATAAGTCCAAACACGGCTATGATACATTGTTTTATCACAGAGTTCCGGTGCTTACCTTCCGCCTTCTTCAGATCAGATCAGTTTGATGGTATCATTCTCACCAGAATCATTTATTAAAATTTGATTTTTCGACTATGGCAAGGCTTAACTGTCTTAATGAAAATATCTTATCGCGTGGGTGGGGCGTACCTTACTCGTGGAAGACTATTGTGACCAACTATGGTCTCCTTCAGCAGTTCCACCTTAGCAAATGATACTTTCTGAATGAAAATACTTGACTTGTTGTTAAATATACTAAAATCGCTATATGTATACCTATAATATTTTAGGAGGTCCCTCAATTCCTTATGGATCCCATCATCAGAATTGAATTTTGAAAAACATGGGACCAATCTGGAGGTATACCCTTTCAATTGAAAAAATAATTTTTCAAATCGGTTCATTAATAGCGAAGTTCTGAGGTAACAAACATTTAAAAAAAAAACACAACCGAATTGAGAACCTCCTTCTTTTTTTGAAGTCGGTTAAAAATAGATGAAATGAGTAAATTTTATGATAAAAAAGTAAACCGACTTCAAAAAACTAAAAAGCTAAAAATAATATAAACACATAAGTACCTAATCAATTACTTTTGGAGTCGGTGCAAATGAAAACATTCAAACTCTCATCGGATGGCATCAATACGTATCAGAGGACTTGATATGAGTGACAAAACAGTCACGGTGACAAAAGTCCCCCCTAGCGTGCGTGTTAGCCCTTATGGTTAGGTGTATTTTTTTATTTTTTAGGACCTAGGGTCTCTGAGTATTTTTAGAGATTATTATATTGATACCCAAATAAATGAACCGAATGGTGTAAATGCCGCATTATTTGCCGAAAGGAAATGAAGCAAAAAATAAATTAGGGTACTGTAGTTACCCGATTTGTCCCCGAAATAAACCCACGAAGCCCGATCAAAGAGAATTTTCATAGGGACGGCTTTCGTCCGTTACAGACAGACTTTAAATATTTTCTTCCTTTATCTATAGCATATTTCATTAAATATTTGAAAAGCCATTCATAATGTGGGTAATTTAAATATAGGTTTCCTTCCCCGAATTACATAAAAATATTTTCTTAATTACCATTTTTCGTTGCAAATTTTTCTGTTCAGTACTAGCTGTTACCTGCGACTTCGTTCGCAGGGTCTTTGGTTTATTGATACAGGATTTTTGGCACAACATTCTTATTTTTTTAGTACAAATCTTCTTTAAAGTATTAGAAAACCTAAACCAAGTTGGTTCAAATCGGTGAAATAGTTCGCAAGTTATTCATAGGGATTCATTTTTATTTACCTCAGTGCCTAAAGACGAAAGTCTACAACCAGTGTGTGTTACCAGTGATGACATATGGAACTGAAACGTGGCCTCTCACTATGGGCCTCATAAGAAAGCTCAAGGTTGCACAGCGTGCTATGGAAAGAGCTAAGCTCGGCGTTTCTTTGCGGGATCGAATCAGGAATGAAGAGATTCGTAAACGAACAAAAGTTGCTGACATAGCCCAACGGATAAGCAAGCTGAAGTGGCAGTGGGCGGGGCACATAGCACGTAGAACTGACGGCCGATGGAGCAGAAAGGTTCTGGAATGGTGGCCACGTACCGGCAAGCGCAGCGTAGGACGTCCACCTACAAGGTGGACAGACGACCTGGTAAAGGTTGCAGGAAGCCGCTGGATGCGAGCCGCTTTCAACCGGCCAATCTGGAAGTCACTGGGGGAGGCCTATGTTCAGCAGTGGACGTCCTATGGCTGAAATGATGATGATGATGATGATTCATTTTTATTTTGAATTTTTATACATAGACTTCTACAATATTTTTTCCAATAACAATTAAAATTCTTATAACACAAAAATAAACTAACCTAAAACCAAAAGCTACCTAGCTACTCAAAAATAAAAGCGTGTCCATGAGGCAAAGACGCGAGAATGCTAGCAGCGTTTATACAGGTATCAGTTAATCGGCTTTGTATTATAGGGAAGCTGTTTGTTTTGCGATTTCTCTATTTATCCCAAAGTAACATTTGTTGTGTACCTACTTGTTACTACTTATAGACTAATTTATTTATTAATTTACTAGGTAGGTACTGTGTTAACAATACAAGTAGCATCTTTTATTATCTATATATAGAAAGTGACTGACTGACTGACATATCAACGCGCAGCCCAAACCGCTGGTGCTAGAGATTCAGATATCAAATTTGGCACGTAGGTTTCTAATAAGGTCTAGAGGTGCACTAAGAAAGGGGTTTTCGCAATTCACCCCCTAAAGGGGTGAAATGGGGGCTCAGAAACATATGAATATATGGGGAAACAAGATTAGTTAGACTATTTTATTTGAAATGTCTAAACATCAATATGGGTGTCTTTTTTATGGTTCTTTAGGATGTTATTTACGAAAATGACATCGATTTGGCAATTTTATATTGTGGACATAAAAATTCTTGAATTTAACCCTTACGTAGGTGAAAAGGGGGAAGAAACTTTGTATTTCAGTTATCTATTTATATAAAATAGTAAACTGACTAATTGTTTATATATTATCAACGCACAGCCTTACCTTAAATATAGTGTAGACATCCATTGAGGAAGGGTTTTTTGGAAATTATAGCCCTAAGTGGTTAAAATAGGGGATGAAAATTTTATGAAAGCATACCAGTTTCAAATAATAATTTTCTAATTTTGTATTTATGGTGACGATTGTAAATAAATTTATGTATTACAGCATTCTTGATTATTCAACCCCTGAAGGGGTAAAAAATGAGATTAAGTTGTGTCTTGAAAATCCTTCATTTTTAAAGTTACAATTACTAAACTTATGTTAATAGTAAACTTACTCACCTTAAATTGGTGGTGTTAGAATTTCAAAAGGAATAACATTTTGTGATTGTCGATTAATAATCACCAAATATATTATTATCTTGGCTAATGGTTGCAAACTAACCCAACATACATTGTTATTTTCACTCGGCTGCCGTAGGAGGGTTAGGTTTTTCGAGCGTACTATGTATGTATGTTTATAATTTTTTGGCAGGCTTTACAGCCTAAGCCGTTATAGATGTATTTCATCATATGTGATTCTTCTTAGTTGTGGAAGTGACATAAAGTATATCGTTTTCCAAAATTCCCATGGGACATAGGAATTACGCGGGGAACTCTGATATCTAATGCTACTTACCTGATTTCAACCCTCGATGAAGATTGAAACCCTCTGCTTTAGATTAGTTTATATGCTGTTGAAGTGTTCCAGAGACGTCGCCTGGAGTCTACGGGGGCCAAAATTTTGTTTATTTTGAGTTAGGACGCACCGTTTTCGAGATATTAAGGCCATCAAACCCACACGTGTGGGCTATTTATGGATAGGTCTTCAAAAATGATATTGAAGTTTAATAATGTTATATTTTTCTAAACTGAATAGTTTGCGCGAGAGACACTTCCAAAGAGGTAAAATATGTCTCCCCCCCCCTGTAACTTCTAAAATAAGAGAATGATAAAACTAAAAAACATATATGATGTAAATTACCATTACCATGCCATTACCATGCAAACTTCCACCGAAAATTGGTTTGAACGAGATCTAGTAAGTAGTTTTTTTTAATACGTCATAAATCGTAAACCGCAATTTACCTTTCGTAATGTTATGGATTTCATTTTGTAATAAAAATACCATAACTATGACTCGATTGTCGTGGTGAACTTTTACTTATATAGGTACCTACAGGTTTGTACGGAACCCTCGATGCGCGAGTCCGACTCACACTTGGCCGGTTTTTTTTAATTGATTTACTGTTGTTTATTAAATTGTAAGTAACGTTATGTTAATAGGATGGTCGTAAATGTAAAGTATTCCTCGGAAAAGCAATTCTATGTGAGAAAACGTTGCCGAAATATGTGTGTGAAAACACTAACCTAGTGCATTAATTACCTGTAGGGTTGCTAGCTTTACTAAGCTAGCATTAAATTATAGTACTACTATAATTATACTGTACATCTAGTTTTTATAAAATATTTACTTATGTGTATTAGCATGTAATGTTTATTTTAATTAGAGTATTTTCTCATGTAATAAACTTGTCAGTTACTTCATACTCCGCCACAAACTTCACTATCTGCACTACCTCAAGGTTGACTGGTAGAGAATGCTGTATAGCATTAAGTCCGCCAATTGTACACCCCTGTGCAATAAAGTTTAAATAAATAAATATAATTCAAAAATATTATAGAATAGAATCAATATTTTTATTTCAATCTTGGCATTTCATTTTGCACATGTGAAAGTCAAACATAACATCATCATCATCGTTTCAGCCATAGGACGTCCACTGCTGAAAGTTGGCCTCCCCCAGTGACTTCCAGATTGGCCGGTTGGAAGCGGGCTGTATCCAGCGGTTTCCTGCAACTTTTACCTTTAAGGGAGGCTGTCCCTAGCATGATCACCAAAACACGATATGATATGATATGATATAGAGATATATCGACAACAACTGTAAAAATATGATAGATATAGCCGCCATGTTGAATCGCCGTGCCGGTGACGTCACATATTATGATCGCTGTTTTAATAAAAAATCAAAATGGCGGCTATATCTATCATATTTTTACAGTTGGTGTCGATATATCGCCTTATCATATCATATCATATCGTGTATATCATAGCATGATATCATGCTAGGGGGGCTGGTCGTCTGTCCACCTTGTAGATAGACGTCCTACGCTGCGCTTGCGGGTACGTGGCCTCCATTCTGGAACCTTTTTGCCCCATCGGCCGTCAGTTCTACGTGCTATGTGCCCCGCCCACTGCCACTTCAGCTTGCTAATCCGTGCGGCTATGTCAGCGACTTTTGTTCGTTTACGAATCTCCTCATTCCTGATTTGATTTGATTTGATTCCTGAAAGAAACACCGAGCATAGCCCTTTTTAATTAACTATAATTATTATAGCAAACATAACATAAAAAAATAAAAACCGACTTCAAAAAACTAAAACGCTAAAAATAATCTTAACACTTAAGTACCTAATCAGTTACTTTTGGAGTCGGTGCAAACGAAATCATTGGTCTCTCATTGACTGGCGCCGACTCCAAAAGTAACTGATTAGGTACGTAAGTGTTAAGATTATTTTCAGCGTTTTAGTTTTTTGAAGTCAGTTTTTATTTTTTTTTATTAAAAAAATGCCAGTCGATGAGAGATTCTATGTTTTCGTTTGCACCGACTCCAAAAGTAACTGATTAGGTACGTAAGTGTTAAGATTATTTTCAGCGTTTTAGTTTTTTGAAGTCGGTTTTTATTTTTTTTATAAAATTAACTTATTTCATCCATTTTAGTGATAAATCCTAATCAAAACAAATCTTACGAGTGCAAACATAATTTAACTGCTGAATACCGATTTCATTTCCTATTTTTACACCCTTATGGGTGAAATTTTTTCCAAAAATTTTTATTATAGTGTCTTTGAAGTGTAAGCTATTCATTAAAAAAATAATCATCAAAATCGGTCCACATTTGGCAGAGATATAGGTAAGATAGATACTAAAATCAGTTGGCGTGGTACGGAGTTTATGCAATGTTTGATGATTTTCTTATAGATCCCATCATCAGAATTTAACCAAATTTATATGGGACCATTCTGAAAGTATTACCTTTCAAACAAAAAAATAATTATCGAAATCGGTCAACGCAGTAACGAATGATCGCTGAACATACATAAAAAAAAAAAAAAAAAAAAAAAAAAGATACCGACGAATTGAGAACCTCCTCCTTTTTGAAGTCGGTTGAAAATTAACTTATTTCATCCATTTTAGTGATAAATCCTAATCAAAACAAATCTTACGAGTGCAAACATAATTTAACTGCTGAATACCGATTTCATTTCCTATTTTTCCACCCTTAGGGGTGAAATTTTTTCCAAAAATGATTTATTATAGTATCTTTGAAGTATAAGCTATTCATTAAAAAAATAATCATCAAAATCGGTCCACATTTGGCAGTGATATAGGTGAGATAGAGACTAAAATCAGTTGGCGTGGTAAGGAGTTTATGCAATGTTTGATGATTTTCTTATAGATCCCATCATCAGAATTTAACCAAATTTATATGGGACCATTCTGAAAGTATTACCTTTCAAACAAAAAAATAATTATCGAAATCGGTCAACGCAGTAACGAATGATCGCTGAACATACATAAAAAAAAAAAAAAAAGATACCGACGAATTGAGAACCTCCTCCTTTTTGAAGTCGGTTGATAACAAAGTAAAATCAATAAGAACAACACAGTAAAACAAAACAATTTCAACATTTCATTGCAAATAAAATAAAATAAAATAGAACAATTGAACAATTAATTGAGAAGTCTTAGGTGGAGTCAGACTGTCCACATAATGTTTTTGTCATTTAGAAATTCGTCAATGGTATAATAATTATTTTTAAGAACGATAAATTTTATACGTTTCCTAAAATTGGAAATGTCCTTGGGAATTTTAATAAAATCGTATACATCGTCCAATAAAAGAATAATTTACCTTGTGTAACCGAAATTTAGGCATTGCCAGTCTATTTTTACGTCGTGACTCGTCATGAAATACATTTATTATGACAAACAGTAATTACATAAAGAAACAACTAACACTATACAGGGTTACATTGCAAAGGGATGCCAAATTTAAAAATAAGATCTAGGAAATAATATAAAGAAGCATCTAAATCGTTATTATTTGTAATAAACGTATATTATGAAAAAAATGTAAAATGTTAAAATATACGTAAATCAAGTCAATAGAAAAACTACGAAAGCGATGTTTGTTCTTTGCATAATTCGATTAAGTTATTGATTCTGAGCCACTTCTAAAGATTTGGCACCCCTTTGCAATGTAACCCTGTATTAGAAACTAGCTGTGCCCGCGGATTCGCTAGCGTTGACTACAGTTTGCCACACCCTATTTTACTCGCTTAGAAGGTGAAATAAAAATTGTGGCCTATGGCTACGTCCTTCCCTAGGGTTCAGACTTTTTCCGAACAAAATTTTATCAAAATCAGTACAGCTTCACGAAAAGAAAGCCAATCACTATACACTACACGGGTATGATGCAACACATATCTATTTTTTATAAGGAAGTTTAAAATGTTAAAAAGTAGCCTATGTCCTTGTCAATCATGTATCTATCTCTATCAACGATATTTAATATCGTTGATCTCTATACTACTTGAGTTACTTTCGCATTTATAATATTAGTAGGGCTAAACTGAAGGAATTCTTCATTAACATTATTATAAAGTTCTTATGTCAATATGTACAGAATCAGAAACAGAAACTTTGCGTAATACACGGTATATAAGAAAAAAAAAGTTAGATGATCACATGCCTTGCTATCAAAAATAGCATGCAAAATTTAAGCAATCAAGTAAATACAATCTGAACAAATATAAATTACATTAATATTTATAACATTAAATAATAAATATGTCAATAAAAAAACAGCAAAATGTCAGAAAAAAATGTAATAATTAGTTGTTTAAAATCTACAGTCAATATTGTATTTATGTCACAAATTGTCTTGCACTGGCTGCCTACTGACGGACATCGTTCGAGAGGTAGACCTCGAAAGCGATGGCGCGATGACTTAGACAATTTTCTCCAAGATTGGCAAGCACTAACCACCGACAGGGATAAGTGGAGAGGTTTAGGGGAGGTCTTTGCCCAGCAGTGGGACAGAAATGGATAATTAAAAAATGTATTGTCTTATTATCTATAAGCCACTTATACAATTTTGATTTATCTTATCATCATAATCATCATCATATCAGCCTATTGCAGGCAACTGCTGGACGTAAGCCTTCCCCAAAGAGCGACAAAGAGCACGATCTTCCGCCTTTTTCATCCATCCACTGCCAGCCATCTTCGTAAGAGTCGGTCCATCGAGCTGGGGGGCGTTTTACACTACGTTTACCAAGACGTGGTCTCCACTCGAGAGCTTACTCCACCTTTCATCGGTTCTGCGACAGAAATGGCCCCACTGCCACTTTAGCTTGCTACATTTTATGACCATGTCTATTAATTTTATGCTAAAACCAAAAACCTGTGTCATCATCATCATCATTTCAGCCATAGGATGCGTCTGCTGAACAAAGGCCTCCCCCAATGACTTATCACCGGGGGGATTGCCGATACTCGCCACGCTTGGCAGGCGGGTTGGCGAGCGCAGTTTTTTATAAGATTTTGCACGAAGACGCTGCTGCCCGTCTCGTGCTACCGGAATTAGTCGCCTCTTACGACGCGCCTCCTGTTGGCGGTGGAGAAGTGTACTTTTAAGGCTGTCTCCACACGGCACTGTGTACCTTACTCGTATTACCTTATCTTTTACCTGTAACAAAGATCCCTTTATTTTTCTTTGCCTGTAATTAATTGTAAACGCCCGATAGCACAAACAAAAACATTAGTGGTTTCTAAATGTAAACTTTTGTATTTAAACGCTGAAATGTTTAAATGATAAATAAATAAATAAAATACTTATCAATAAGTTTAACAACAAAAATGGTATCAAGAAAGTAATAAAGTTCTTTAACATGGCCTCCTCAGTATGAGCATGGGCCACGACGCTAGTTTTCAGTAGGCCCTGCCGAGTGAGGTTCACAGATAGGTTTATTTTTATTTGACAGATTCTCTGTCTGATATGACACATACTAAGATATGACAGATAATAGATTTGCCTATTTTATCTGTTTTTGGATAGATATTTACTACGGGACCAACATAGTGACATCAAAATCGCGATGATAAAACTTCTCCAAACCAAATTTAAGCCTTTGGCTGCCACGAAACTAGACACAATAGAAAATTTATTGTTTGGCGGTCACGGGTGACCACCAGGGCGCTCAATGTGTTGAAAAATATTTCAAAATTGGTAATACATTTAACAAAGATATTGCGTAACAGACAACCAAAAAAAGCTGAGTTGAGAACCCCCTCCTTTTTAAAGTTGGCTGAAAATAGAACCTTGTATCGTCGACAGCCCTTACTACTATCTTGCTTTACTTAACACCAAGTTATCTGAACGCTTAGTGCGGGCTTAAGCCAGCTTAGCAGCTTATCTTATTGGGACGGGACACATATGTCCCAACACTAAGCAGGTGGAGGAGTTTCTGGCCTTTTGGACAAAAACATAACTGCACTGAGTGCGGTAGGGTATAATCCTAAATAAGTTTAGTGTCCTTTTTGGGCAGGGACTGTATACCGGTATGAATAAGGATACATTAATTTATTTCGTCATAAATTTAAATTTTGAAGTAAAATTTCAGTTCAGATATTATTATTGTGTCACGTGAAAACCTGTGCGTCAGAGTGCCCTACGGGATCCACTGACAAAAGAAATAGAAGGTAAAATTTGGAGTTATTTGGTTTTATTTCAAAACTTAAATTATCGAATTTCCTAAATTAAAATCATAAAGTTATGCTTATCTTTAGCCTAAAGATATACTTATACTTAAAACACAGAAAGTAACTATAGTTCATAGGCGGGGCCGAACAGTACTGGGTTCTATTAGGTGTTTACACTTTTACTTTTATGAAAAAATACTTGTAAATATAGTATTTACCACCACTTTGTTATGTAAGTCATCTTAACTAGGTCCTACTAGCTCTAATTAAATTAAAATTAAATTTATACTGACCTCTTTTCTGGTGTCACTGTTCCTGCAGGTAATCCCAAGCTCAGCAGTGGCTAGCAGGTGTGATGGTAGGCGTGCAGTGCAGATTATCATCTTCTCTTCTCCTTCATCTATACGGTCAATCCCGATTGTGTCCAAAGCCACTGCTTTGGAGCCCAGGGTCCGCTTTCCTGGATTTACTCCTCCACTTCGCGCGGTCTTGAGCGTCTCTAATTGTAAGATCATTGGCACGCATGTCAGGGCCAGGCAGTGGGGGCATGGCCAGAACAGTGCAGATCATCATCATCATCATCATTTCAGCCATGATGCTGTACATGTTTTGTTGAAAGAAATTAAATAAAGTGTTTTTTTTTTTTTTGCTAAACTGTAGATTTAATAAAATGTACATAATAGTCAAACATTTACATTTATTTATAATAACACATGTGTGTACCTAGGTAAATAGGTCATGTAAATATAAAAAAAGAAATAAAAATCTATAAAATATTTCAGTTGGAATAAATAAAAAAAAGGTCAGATAATAATATCTTGACATTTAAGAAAATGCTTTTTGAATATCTGACGGAACGCTTTCTATTCGGTTCAGGAATTTTTGACACTAAAAATATTTAACGTATCACCAGACACACACACCTGACATTATCTAGTCACTTATTTTTATTTTATTTCATAATTCTTACCTAAAACGATATGACTATAAATTAATGAATTAATATTAAAAAATTGTAATCTATGTAATTTGCATTGTAAAGTGAATAATTTAAGCTGATTAGGATTAATACATTTGTACGCCAAATGGCAGTTCACGGAGCACTAATAATTAAGTTTTTTACATCTGTATACCTACTTACCTGTGAATCACAAATAATAAATCAATGTTGGTCCCTTACAAAAAGTTATTGTGTTAGAGCACTAATCAGCAGGTTTTACGTATTTAGAGTTACATGGTGTATAAATATTACCCATAGCTCCGCTTAGTTGAAGCTAAATAATTTGTGATTGTTGAAATAATTAATTAGACCGTCTCAAAGAGTAAGATTCGTCTTGAGGGATGCTCTATCTGTCCGAAGGGCGAGATGACCGCGTTGGCAAACTCAAATTAGTTTATTCATAACATGCAACTTAGATGTATAGTATAGTATAAAAGTTAAGCTCAGGACACACAAGTGGTGAGTTTTTAAATTATTTTTTACTAATTTGGTGTAGTGGTTTGCGCTCCGGATACAAAGCCAGCCTCGTGGGTTTGAATCCCGCAAGGCATTTTAATGTTTGTGTGATGAGCACGAGCATTTGTACCAAAGTCATGGATGTTTAAAAAAGTATTTTAGTATATCTATCCCTTATCTAGTCGTCATAGAAATTGTTCAATGGCGACGCCATCGTCGCTGGGCTGGGTGTTGTGGTACCGTCGTATTTTCTGATTTCTGTAACACAATTGCTTTGGCTACTTACCATAGAATCAGAGCATTGTATGTGATGTTGTCCAGTATTTTATTTATTTATAAAAAAAGAGAGAGAGCATGCTCTCTGCCTACTAAAAACCACATCAAGCCTCGCACCCCCCCCCCATCCCGCAGAGTTTAGCCGTGAGCTAGCAATCCCCGAAGGAAATCACTAACCCCCTTTGCCCGGGATGCACCAGGACAGGATGCTATTTCTTACACCCGGTCTTAACCGCATGTGACCAATAACATCCCGCCGCATTTGAAGGTGGCTCTGCATCATCCCGTTTTATCATCCCGATATAACCTAACCTAACCTATCCATATATTTAACTATCCTCGGTCTCCCCTATTTATGAAAATTAGTTTTTAATCATCAACTTTTGATGCTGACTATACTACTTGTGTTTATTTAAGCAGTTGAATATCCCCCTTACAGAAAAGTTTAAAAGAAGGATTGTATAAATAACGATGTTGAAAATCACAGCGCTTTAAGTATCGCATTGCAGAACGTTGGTCAATAATACTGTCACTGTAACGTTTCCGAGCGAATTGGTTCACTGCCTGCCGTTGACAAGCGTGGCCAGACTTGCGAGTACAATCGTAGCGAATAGCTACTACCGATGCAGGTCTTGGTACTAACAAGACTTTCCGATTAGATCCTGTGTCTCTGAACAACTATGAGATACGAAGGATCGTCTCTAATAGTTCTGCCGTCGTAACGCAAACCGTTTAACATTTAGTAAAACTTGAAAAAATCAGGTTTAATGGTGGCATTTTTTTCGAATAACTATGTATGTCGATTTCCCAAAAATGTTAGTTGTATCCTTTTTCGTTACGACGGCAGAGTTGTTGTGGTGTGTTTTATCAATCGCAGAACCCAGAGAGGCGATACTGAAAGCGTTCAGGTAACGGAAGATTTTTTGTAATGTTTGAGTTGCTATGCATGGTGCATAGCAACTCACACAGAAGCAATAGAGGGGCGGACGCGGCGCGGATTATCGTTATCACGAACTGGCAGACGCGATCGCGAGCGAGTGTGTGACACGCTACAGTAAAAAATCGCTTCCCGCAGGTCCGCTACCTTGAAGATGGCTGACAGTGGCTGGAACTGGATGAAAAAAGCGGGAGATTGTGTTCTTTGGCTCTATTTAGGGGAGGCTTACGTTCAGCAGTGGATTGCAATAGACTGACATGAAGTCCGCTACCAGATCTCTTATCGTGTATCGTTATCTGCGCTTTAGTGATACTGATTCGTAGCAATAAAAAAGCTGTGTTTTTTTTTATAACTCGGTATTGTTAAGGTGACCTCATTTTGCGAATATATAGATTCGTATATGTGACCCACACCTAACATTCCCAGCATCGCATACACTCCCCGGCTAAACAGCAAAACCTCTAACGCGAGAGATATTAATTTTCCTCTTTGTTGAAATGTCTTCTTCGTCTCTCTGACATTTATTATGATTAGCTAGTTTTCGCCACAGGCTTTATTTCGAGCTAGATAATAAAGACAGAGATAAATTCAGAATTGGATCGGGCTCAAAATATTAAGATCTTGTTTTCACTATTATAAGGCATACATAAATAAATATAATTTATGGCCAGACAACACACTAATTGTTATAATAGAGTCTCGTTTTCACTATTATAAGGCATACATAAATAAATATAATTTATGGCCAGACACACTAATTGTTATAATAGAGTCTCAAAGTAGGGAATCAACATCATTGTGTTTAGCACAACCTAGCACACCCAAAACCGAGCCAATTAAGAAAAGTTCGTTTAATGTATTGACCTAAACGGAGAATCGAACCAGAGTCTCTTTGCGTTCAATGCAATTTAGCGCGCCACTACCCTAATCGGATCATATAAGTTTCTAATTTTTCATTCGTTCCTAATATTTAAAAACCTAATAATCAAAATAACCATTCACTTGTATCAATCCTTTAACAAAATAGTCACCATAGTACAGGCTTTGCTTAGTTTGGAGCTAGCTAATTAGCGTGTTTGTGGAAACAATTGTTTTTCTTTTTTCAAATATGATCATCTAGCGGAATAAAAAACACGACAAGATTCAATGGTCCATATAATGTCAAAGGTTTGACACAAGTAGATGGTATAAATTTAAATTTTTTAGGTTAATACTTCCCAACTAGCATTTATTTAGGTATATGTTTTCAGCACAAATTTTTAAAAAATATACAAAAGGAGGACTTCATAAAGTAATAAATATTTAATATATATTGGACAACATCACATACGTACATCCTATGTTAAGTAGCTTAAGCACTTGTGTTACAGAAATCAGAAACAACGACGGTATCACAACACCCAGACCCGTGACAATATAGAAATATTATTTTTCTACATTGACCGATCGGGAATCGAACCTGGAACCTCAGAGATAGCGACACCAAGTACGGTATGCTCGCCTCTCGGCTACGGAGGTCGTCAATTCGTCATGCCATAGCATTGTAATTGTTTAGGTCAAGACCCATTTACAGTTAAACTTTTAGCAATTTCTAACAGTAAAAATATCAAAGTTAATGTTTTATTCAATACATCCAAAAGAACAATACTTTGATTGAATAAGTAGGCAGTGGTTATCAGACAAATTTGAATCTTAATAAGACTTTTTATGTTATCTTAGATAGAAGCTAAAAAAATGTTACTTTTGTGAGAATAAAATAACAAAACAACAAAGAAAAAACAGACTTCTTAAAACAAGACATATTTATTTCAACCAAAGTATATTTCTTCCCTATAGATATGATAAAATATGTTCATGCTTTTAAATACATATTTTTCTCTCAGCTATATTTTGCTAAATAAAGACATCAGTTTAAAAACGAAGAAAAAACAAATAGTCTTATGAAATTTTTATATATTAGTTTTCAGGAATTAGAATGGAGGCCACGTACCGGCAAGCGCAGCGTAGGACGTCCACCTACAAGGTGGACAGACGACCTGGTAAAGGTTGCAGGAAGCCGCTGGATGCGAGCCGCTTTCAACCGACCAATCTGGAAGTCACTGGGGGAGGCCTATGTTCAGCAGTGGACGTCCTATGGCTGAAATGATGAGTTTTCAGGAAAAGTCTGCTCTTAAATTTGAGAAATATTTTCTAAATCTCAAGACGAAAATGCCTTTTACTAAGATAATAAAAATTTTGTTTAGAAACAATTTTTAATTGATATATAAGCTCTAATTAGCTAAAACAAAAGAACATTGCGTGTTTCACGGTCTAGTGCGGAAGAACCACCTTTGCCCACCAAAACAGTAGCATCACTGAATACATTACACTGTAAATGACTATTTCAATGATAAAAATGTATGGAATTAAATACTGCCGTGCTCGCACAGGTTCATTTTATCTTGTAATGTAAACACACTATTTAAAAAGAGGCTGACAATAGTGACCGAGTTGCTTGCGCTGCTTCTTCTCAGCACTAGCCCACAATATTGTGTGGTAGGGTAAAAAAATATATTGGGACGTGTAAAAGAGCTTAATTTAGGCCTATTTACCTAAATAAATTGGTTTAATTGTTTTTTTTTTTACATATAGGCAGCATGTCTGTTGATAGTTGATTGCAAGCAGTTGAAAACTATCATCATCATCATTTCAGCCATAGGACTTCTACTGCTGAACATAGGCTACAGTTCTACGGGCACAACATTGAAATCGCGAAAAAAAACACTTCCCCATACTAAACCATCACCAGCTGACATCAGTTTGTATGAAGAAGTGATTTTTTTTAGATTTTTATGTTGGTCTCACAGAAAAAGTTGTTGTATTTCAGCACGGGATCAGCCCCTAGGAGGTTGCTGATGTTTTACAAATAACCCTGTATACAGGAAGTACAATAAAGCCTTAAGCTACGTATTTTATACAAAAAACGTTGAACGAAAAAAAAAATTTCTAGAACTTTTATTTAGCTTGTTGTAAGAAATTAATTTATTGAAAATAGGAAAAAAAACGTATTTAACCCTATTATTATTATTATTTTGGTTATCAAACATTGTTGTTTTTTAAACGAAGTAACTCGTTATTAAAGCAAAGAAATGAAAGTGTTAAAGATATGGTGTGTATGATAGATTATATTCTAAATTTAAGTAAAACAAAGTCTTCGACCAAGACTCGCTTTATGTCAACGTTAAGTAATTAAATTTTGTTACGCAAAATCAATATTTTATTGAATTTGCCAAAAATCCAAAAAAAATCAATTACTTGATTCTACGAATTCTTTTTTTTGTGTATCAATGAGGAAAAGAAAACTCCCAACTAAGAAGTGGTAACAACATTTATATTCAACAAAAAATCAACAAACAATAAATAAATCAACTACAACATGAACAGTTGAAAATGACTTAAAATTAATCAACAACAACGTAACAACACTATTTACAAAGGAACACACACGCAGACATGCAGAAGACCAAACACATCAAGGCCTCAATGATGACCCTTATGATGGTGGATGGTTTTGTACACTGGGATCTTGACAGGGTAAGGATGGGGCACATGGACGGTCACCGTCTTCTCCACTTTGATGGGGACATGCTTCTCCACGGGGTAGGGCACGTGCTTGACGACGGGATAAGGTACAACCTTCTCAATTGGAATAGAAATCTCGGTCTCAACGGGAACAGCAACTGGCTTGTTGACGGGAACCTTTACGGGGTAGGGCTGAGGCACTCCAACTAAGATAGGCTTAGGTACATTGATGTGGATTGGCTTATGAACTGGGTAGGTCACGTGCTTGTACAGAGGAACCTGGACTGGGCTCTCAATATCAGTGTGTTCACCAACAGGGATAGCGTGAGCTCCGAAACCTTCATCGATATGGTCCTGGAGTTGGAAAGACTGCTGGCCACCATGTCCGTAGTTCTGACCACCGAAATCGCCGTGACCACCAAAATCACCTCCTTGGCTACTAAAGTCACCTCCGTGACCGCTCAACTCAGCACCATGACCGCCTTCACCGAAGTTCTGATTTCCTGAGTCATGAGCTGCTTGAAGATATGAGTCGCCTCCAAAACCGTGGCCTCCGAATCCTCCTTGGTGGCCTCCAAAGCTTTGTTGCTCTTGTCCGTGACCTCCGAAGGACTGTCCAAAATCATGACCACCTTGTCCACCTCCTTGAGTTAGGGCAAGTGTGAAATCGTGTCCGCCCTGCTGCCCACCAGAGAAATCATGGCCGCCCTGGCCTCCAAAGTCGTGGCCTCCTTGGCCCCCGAAGCTGTGGCCTCCTTGGCCTCCGAAGCCGTGTCCCCCTTGATCCCCGAAGCTGTGGCCCCCTTGACCCCCGAAGCTGTGGCCGCCTTGCCCCCCGAGATCGTGACCGCCTGCTTGGAGTGGAGCGGAATATTCGTACCCACCAGCTGATCCCCCTTCATCACCAACCCCATTCCCATGCCCGCTGGTCTCAAAGCCAGCTCTGCAGGTGGCTACTGCCATCAACAAACACACCTGAAAAGAAAGAAAATCTTTGTTAGGAGCTAGTCGTGTGCAATAATCAGCCTACTCAATCAGTCTACGTAAAATCTCCCTAAACTAATTTACTTCCTATAGTGATGCTTCCACATCATTTCATTAATGGAAAAGATAAATAGATAGATAGATAGATACTCTATATTGTACACCACACAAAAGAAATCACAGAAAAAGAAAAACAATAAGAATAGCACAATTTTGGTAAGTAATCTATTTTGTGTTTTTAGTATATTTTATGTTTAGAAACTATCAATAAATGCCTGGTCCATCAAGAGCAACAACTGCTATCGACATCAATGTTATGTTAATTACCGACTACAGTACAGTTGTTGTATCTATTTGACCAAGATTGATGTTCCTGAAGCGTATTTTTACAAATTTTACCTACTAGAATTTTCCCTGCCATCATTATTCGCCTAAAATTACTCTCTTTGGTTTGAGTCGAGTAAAATTGGGCTATTCATCAGGCCGTTCTTCAAAAACCTAATTAACATTTAGATGGAGCTCTACGTAATGAAAGTAAAACAAAAAATAAAGCCATACTACAGATTGGTTTCACGTTAAAAGGTAGAAAAAACAGCTAAAAGATTTGGCTTTGGACTAGTGTTGGTGCTAATTTTGGGTGGGACGTCCCGACTTTTAGGGGCAGACTCAAATTGTATGTAAAAAGAATACACAAAAGTTAGAGAATGATGCGTCATACATCATTGCTGGTCAGTCTAGGTTTTAATAAATAACTATGCCCCACGCAATACACTGATTTTCATTGTCTCGAAGTAAGGAATTAACATCTTTGTGTTACTTGTGTTTGTGACGATTCAATTTGGTAGGGGCGTCTCTCAGCAAGGTTTCAGCCAATTTAGAAAAGATCGTTTTCTGAATTGGCTTACACAGGGAATCGAACCCAGATCCCACTGCGTTCAATGCGAAGATAAATAACTATCAAATCTTGGAAGTCTATTTTATTTTATTTAACCTACCCAACGTCGTATCGAATAAAAAAGAATAAGGATGGCAGTACTATAATCATACCATCAAGCTAATCTGATGATAAAGCTAGGCAAAGCAAAACTCTCAATGGCTACTAGTAAACATTCGTTTTGATTCGTTTTGATAAGATAAGGACAACGATATTTTCGTCAGGTCTTATAATGGATTGGTAAGTTTATAAGTCTGTGAATCTATAATCATGAACTTGACACAGGTGACGCTTTACTACAATAACCGTTAGATTCTTGATTAATGATAGTTACAAATCCAGACGGTCCTTAAACAGCCCGCGGAAAATCAACGTCGTGATAAGTACTGTCATGACAAATGCTTTTGCCTAATGTTTTTTTTCTCTATTTTTATGTATTTTCTTTTGTGTCAAATAAACAAACTCTCTTTTAATCTAATAAAAAATAAGTCCTGAATCCTGATTCATGGGCAAAAATGACAAGACATCATAGCTGATAGCTTAGACTAAAAAAATATTGGGCTCTAAATATCAAGTCATAATTTGAAATAAGAAAATAGGTTGGTAAATATTCTTTATCATCAAAGACAAAGAAGACGCTTAATATTTAATATTGACATCGCCTTTAAAGGTACTTGATTAAATGTCACTCCGTGCTGTCCCGCTTTGTACGTTCTCTTTAGTCGAGTATCTCAATAAAGAGGAACGTGATCAACAAATAAGTAAAATAAAGTACAGATTATTATTTTTTAATTCATTTTAAGTGATTCATTAGAGTGGTTTTTCACTTACATCACTTACCAATAACATAACAATGTAAAAGTGTATTTTCATTATATTTTCCTTTGCCATTATTTGGCAGTAAACGATATCGTTTTAAATACATTATCAGTATGTAATTCCTTAATGTAATACTTAAAACGGGAAAATACGCCAAAAAATATATACATATGTACTGTTGCTCAATTGAGTGCGACATTTTTGCCCTCAAAAAATGTAGGCTGTGTTGTAAGCAGGTTACTTACTTACTGTCATCATCATCATCATCATCATTTCAGCTGTAAGACGTTTACTGCTGAACAAAGGCCTCCCCCAATGACTTATCATCGGGAGGGATTGCCAATACTTGCCACGCTTGGCAGGCGGGTTGGCGAGCGCAGTCTTTTATAAGATTTCGCACGAAGACGCTGCTGCCCGTCTCGTGCTACAGGAATTAGGCGCCTCTTACGACACGCCTCCTATTAGCGATAGGGAAGTGTATTCTTTACGGCCGTACACGGCACTACTTATTGTACTTTGTCCCTATTTATACGTACTAAGTATCTGTCAGCAGTAGTTGGAACCTCGCTAAGTGCGAGTGGGACTGGTGGCACCGAGGGTTCCGTACCATCATGTCTTTTTTTTTCATAGACCTTGGGGTCCTGAGCGCGAGCTCGTCTCACGCAACATTAGCTTATTATGCATTATTTGCTATTATAACGCCTCATGCATATACCTACTTAAAGAAAGAGATAAAGTTTATTTGAATGAACAAAACGGTAATCTTCAGAATGAACCATCCGATTCTTTGATTACCATTTCTAAGCCTTCCGGGTGAACACAAAATACTTTCTATGCCGATAAATGCATACTTCTCATGAAAGAGATAGATGGCAATAATTATAGATAGATGTCGCTGTTCAGTTGTCAAAACTTGTTCTATGTCAAATGTCAATCAAACTAATCCGACGCGAGCGAAGCCGCAGGCCATAGCTTATAAAACAAAATGGCAATGAATAAACTACCTACATGAAGTGTCGAATCCTTTCACTTGACGTTCACCGCTTGTCATATTATTAGAAGAAAAAAAGATGAATTGATTTGTTCGTCCACTAACGACGAAACCATAGAAGCAGTCTTTAGCGTTTATTTTTTTAAACCGGTATTGTACCAGCGCCCGCAGCTTTATTTGCGTGGTCATCAATATATTTCGGTAACTTTTCCGTGTGACACACAAAACTTGCGTAAGTTACATCACAATCGCATAAATGGTTTCGGAACGCATACAGGACACTAAGCAAACATATTTTTTTCTATACATTTTACGCTGAATTATTATTAAGGTAAGGCAGTAAGGCTTCGAGTGTTATTTTATATTTCCTGAATATTTGAGAAATAAGTAAGGCTTTTCAAAGGAACGACATGTTGAAAGTATATTTTTGAAATTCATACTTTGAATTTTATGCTCTTGATAATAATTATTAAATTATTTTTTTTTAACTTTATTTTGATCAACGCCACATTATGCATAGCGTAAGGTTTAGGGCACCTTCTATATTACTAGAAAGAAAACTTAAGATTAATTTCCTTTTTTTAAATTAACAACTTAAGCAAAAAAAATCCACAGAAAAAATATGACAAGGAGTCACTGTAAAATCTCGAAGTAAAAAACACGTAAGTAATACAAACATTAGTTTCAGTTCTAATCTTTTGTCTTTTGCTCTCGCCGATTCTCGGTTACTTAAGAAAGTGATGCTGCCCGTGATGAAAGTAGTTAGAAATGGGTGATTAAATTAAGATTGAACAGTTTAGCTATCAATTGTAGACTAATAAAGGCTAGACTGGGCTAGACACAGACAAATTAATAGTTTATTCACGTGCTAGACCAGTCACTTTGAAGATGTAAACTATGTTATGCATGTTTAATGAGAGCTACAGACAGAACTACTTACGAATGAGTTTTATGAGTTTTTAATATTAAAATGCTGTTTTCAGTATAAAAATCTTTTAAGTGACTTTCTAACCACGGGAATGCTCTTATAAATGTCACTATGTGACAGAATGGCCATATTTTTATTTTTTATAAAAAAAAATGAAAAACATTTACTTTAGTAACTTCAGATCTAGATTGTAAACAAGAATTAGGTTTTCATGAACGCGAGTCGTTTGGAAGTCATATTCTTACAATTTATTTTGTATTATTTTATTTATTCTTTATTGCATGAAACAAATGTACAATTGGCGGACTTAATGCCTAATAGCATTCCTACCTGTCAACCAATTTGAAAAACAATAAAAAAAAAACAAACGATCCGAATTGGGAATCGAACTAAGGACCTTTTCCGTTCAATTGAACGGCGCGACACCAATCGGATCTCATAAATTATAAGAGAAAATCGAACATAAATACAACTTGGCAAATTGCCGAAGTCTAACCACAGAATATATAATAGGATAAATCGTCTGACTTTTGTCTATTGCTCGTCGTGTTTTTTTTTACAAAGTACTGTATAAAGTTCAATGACCTGTCTGGTTATACATTTCAAGATGGCTGTTACATCCGATGGACATTATTTTTTATTGTAATGACCGGGTTCTTTTTTGCTCATAATCTTACTTTGTGAACGAGTTAACTGAAGTGTTAATTATGTTTTATGTTTTTGAAACTGAAGTGGTAAATATCAATCTAGCCAAACATACTTAATCACTGCAAAAAAGCCGTGTTTTTACTACGATAAAGTTTTTTTATGATTAGTATAGTCAAGCAGGTCCTACCTACCTACCCAACAAGTTAAAGATCAACTGATTTTAAACTTTAAGTCTGACTTGTAGAGATTAATATTAATTGAGAAAAAAACGTTTTGTGGTAGGTTGCGGTGCCTGTACTAGAGTTGTAAAGTGTCACGTTATAAATGTCTGACCAATTTGACCGAGCAAATTGGTCATTTTCTTTTTAGTTGGTTAGTGGGTTTTTTTTTTGTAAAAAGTTTCTATTTACTGCTTTCAGTATGATTGATTTCGTGATGATAGATCACGAAAAATCGATCTATAATGAAACAACGGGTCCAAACTAAATGAAATTCAAATGGCACTGACACCAAAATTAAGCCTGATTTAACAAAAAAAAAAGTCACAATAAAAATTTAAATGTGGTAAGGTATTACTTATGAGAACCTCCTTCTTTTATAAGTTGGTTGAATAATGATTTTATCTATCTTCTATTGGGTTTGATTGAACATGTTCTAAATAACCCCGTTCCTCTCTATTTATTTTTCTGTTGCTCCCAGCCATTTTGTCGCACGCAGAGAGCATTCAAATATAGGGGATATCTAATAAACTACTTTGAGTTTTGCACTCGTTTTCCTCCTCTCACATCGAAGAATGGACAAACAAATAAAGATAAAAAGACAAACTTAGTGTTGCATTACACATCCAATAGCTTACTTAATACTATTTCTAGGGTTCCGTACCACTTTATGGAATAATGAAACCCTTAGAGGATTAAAAGCGGTGGAACTCTTTAATTGGCTAGAGCCATTATTTAGACCGAATGTAATGTTTATTTATAACACAAGCTGTTGAGTTTCCAAATAAATATATTTTTTTAAAAAGAATAAAAAATAAGATTGAACATTCCTTATCTCCAAATCTACTGAGCCCAAATTTTTGTTTATGACCATAAATAGAATAACAATATAAGTACAGTTGTATATTTTTCCTATTAATATTATTGACTCTTCCCCGTCTCCCGCTCTTAACTTTTTAAAGTGTCCTTTGAAAATCGCCTTTAGCGATAAGACCGCCTAAATTGTACTTTTCTAAATTTATTGTTTCTCTGTACTGTTTCTTTTGTGAGATGTGCAATAAATATTATCTATTTTATTTTACACAAAATCCACAGCCCTTAAATAGCAGAGTTACACTCTTTTAACCTATATAAAACAAAATCGGATTAGTTACACCATTTAAGTCAAGAACGGCTGGACCGATTTTTATGATTTTTGAATTGTTGAAATAGTCTCAGCACTTTCAGACCCGAATAGCAGAGTAACTATTAAAAAACGGAAAATTCACGAAAAATAAAAAATATATAAAGGGGCGGTACGAAGTTCGCCGGGACAGCTAGTAATATATATAAGTATTCATCGTACGGAACCCTTTCAACCCGAGTTCAGCTCGCACTTGTCCATTATTTCCTCCTGTCTGTCACGTCACGGCCTAGTATCGAGAGCTTTGTCGTGTCATGCTCTGATTTCGACGATAATATAATTGTGCTTATACATAATACTAAGACGGTCTCTGAACATTTTGTAAGAGTGAAAGATTAGGTGTCGTTGGTTGGGCAGCGCACGGACAAGTCCGAATAGAGCCATTTTGGTAAGGGTTCCGTAGGCAATATTTTGTTACTATAGTTGTTAAAAAAAATACTGCTAACAATCGGCTAGCTGCAGTTTTGTAAAGAGTAGATAGATAGATAGATTTAGATACTAACACTATACACTACACGGATATTAATGCAACACATACTTCTTTTTACGAATTGATTTTTTGACGTTTCGGCCTAGCCTAGGCCGTGGTATTACGGCGATGTATTTTTTATTTATACAGGGTTATTTGTAAAACAACAACAACAACCTAACATTCTAGGGGCTGATTCTGGTGTTCAAATACCATTACTTTTTATATGAGAACAACATTGCAATCTAAAAAAAAATTTTTACTTCTCCATACAAACTGATGTCAGCTGGAGGCAGCTTAGATGGGGAAGTGATTTTTTTGCGAATTCAGTTTTGGTCCTTTAGTAAAAGTTGTTGTATTTGAGCACCAGAATGAACCCCTAGGAGTTTGTAGATGTTTTACAAATAACCCTGTATAAATGTAGATAGATACTCGTTATTGCACATCATACGAAGAAGAAACAGTTGATATTTACTGAAAGATGTACAATTGAATTAGGGCCGATTCGACCAAACACAAAGGTATACCAGAATAACTATTACGGGTATAATTTTACTCCTTAATTTTACCCTTCGATAACGTTTTTCGAGAAATCCAGTATACTCGGTATTGTTATTCTATAGTTCAAGAGTGAATGATCAACGAATTGATAAACCTACTAAAATCCATGTAATCCATTTCTTTTAGGTTGACTTGAAACGCCACAACATTTTAATTTTATAGGATAATAGAGTGACAATGCTAGATGTTGACAACTTGTCAGTTTCGAGGTGACAAGAGTGGATTAGACAAGTGACAGCTTTAACATTTACTTATTCTCAGTATAATTTATACACTGTCAAAATCGCCCGTTTAAATATATTTCATAGATTAGTGGTTGGTAGAATAAAAAATCTGCTTACTCTAGATTAAGCAGTGGTATACTCTCAAGTTAAAACTTACACCAACTTGGTCGAATCCGGTCTTAGTTGTATAAGTTATTCAAGAGTTACCTAAGATTAGTACCTTCATTTACAAGAATATTAGTTTCCACACTTTTTCAAGTATGATAGCCGTTTTAAAGAAATGTTTAATGAACCATAATTTATATGATCGGACTAACTTACCTAGTGACGTCCGATCCTCAATTATGTGAAGTAATCTCGTCCTCATTGTGTACAATGTAGTACGCACTTTTTGCTACTGCACTGATTACAATCTTCAAAGTTAGGCGCGTGCATGAACGCGTCAATAAACTAAAAAATAAATAACCGGAACGTGCCCGCACCGTCACCTATCAATGTCATCTGTCACCTGTCAATGTCATTATTTCAAAGGATAAAACTGGACACAACTTTCAAAAAGAAGGGAAACTAAGTAGTATGTAGGTATTTATAGCATATAATCTTTTTTGTACTTTAAGGATTGATAAATACATACTAACTGGGTCGGGCTGGGGATAGGATGAGGACGAGATTACTTCACATAATTGAGGATCGGACGTCACTAGGTAAGTTAGTCCGATCATATAAATTATGTTCCATAATCTCGTCCTCATTGTGTACAATGTAGATGTTCAAAGAGGAAAGTTGTGTCGACAAAGCAATATAAACATTTATTATGATCATTTATATGATTTGCTAAAGTCTTCGCACATGATAAAACTTTATTTTATTAACTATCTATTGGTAGATGCTTAATTCAAGTTTTATCTAACAAGGATATAGTTGTTTGATTAATTCATTGGAATAAATCAACCAACCCTGTATATCGATACAACCCTGTATATCGATACAACCCTGTATATCGATACAACCCTGTATATCGATACAATCCTGTATGATGATACACCTTGTGTGATGATACACCCTGTATGATGATACACCCTGTATGATAATACAACCCTGTATGATGATATAACCCCGTATGCTAATACAACCATGTATATTGATACAGTCACATCCCATTTGATGACACAAACCTGTACCTATTTTATACCATACAGGTGGGCCAAAAAATGTGTAGGAATTCTATAAAATCGAAAATAGCAAATTTTACTTTAATTGCAATACTCTTTTATTTTTGTTAAAACTGTAAGTCTTTATGAATTTATAGATTTGCTGGGACTGAGACTGTGTTGTACACTTTTAAGTTTGTGCAATAAAGTTTTAAATAAATACCCCGCGCTATTAAGTAGGTATATTCTTTACGAATAAACTAGAGATCACGCAAACGAAATCGCGGGGCAACAGCTAGTTTAATAAGTTGTCATGGAAATGGAGCCAATGCTTTGAACTATTAATATCCGTCTCATTTATCCAGTAGTATGTAGTACATACTTAGTATATGGTTACCTAACAAGGTAAATTTATCGATGTGCAAGTAGGTAGTTAAGCTAGTATTTCTTCTGAAAAGACATTTTATTTTATATAATAAGAAAATCTAGTAACCTTTTAAGTTATCATTGTCTGTAATACAATTTTTTATGCAAATAAATTAGTCTTAGGTATTCTTAATAACTCCTGTTCAAGGTGTAGTTCCAAAGTAAAGGAAACTAAAAAAAAATAATATGGATGTTTACTATCGCAAATTTTTCATTAATTATATGTTATAAATAAGGAAATTATATACAAATACTACTAGTATTGTTCCAGTAGGGATCCTATTTTGTTGACAATAGTTTCAACATTATTTTACTGAGAAAGATTGATTTTTACTCATCTTCTTAGAAAACTGTTATATGTGTTACACTTGTATGGCTGGAAATCAGTATGAGACTTCCTGCACTTTATGTGTGGATCCCTGGTAGGGGATATTAATAAGTTAATGAAACAGTCTGAATACTTATTTATAAAAAGATTCAATGACTGGTCAATTCTTGTAAGCTAATAAAAAATAATAATTAAATAAGTAATCATTTACCAATACATCACATCGGATAAGATAGAAAGTTTACTCCGGCTCAAAATACTTGTAGGTAAGGCAACATTTATTGCCGCCTGCATTGCCTTAATTATTGCCACTGATCAATGCCTCTATCTTTTTTATTTTTTTTTTTTTTTTTTTTTTTTTTTTTTTTTTTTTTTTTTTTAAGTTCAGTTAGAAATTTTCTGTCATTATTTATCATCTCCATTTTTGCTTTACATGGTAATTTAATATCTAATAAAATTATTTATACATAGACTTACATAGGTACTTGACAATCTTCAATTATAATTGTAAGATTCATGCCTTAATTTAAATAATAATTTTAAGTCAGTAGTATATTTTTTATGAAGTTTATAGTTTCATGGATACAATTTTAATTTTTTAATTATGTTTTAATAAATCATATTTTATTATAATCATCTATTTAAATATGAACCTTTGTTATCCACCTGGAATAATTCAGTTTATTTACTATCTTTAGTATCTTGTTAATTTAATGATTGGATGATTATTTATCTTTGTCTTCAATTTTTGGTATCAAACATTTTCACAAATAATAAAATGTCTAGAAATATATGGTTTATAACAAAAATATATTAAAAATATATTTAGGTCAGATTTGAAAATTCAAGTTATCATTGGAATTTTGTGTCTAGTTTTGAATTTCTCTTACTTTTCCAAAGGTAGCAGGTACCTACTTAAAAATTAAAATAATTGGTTTTCGACCTTATGACAAGTACATAAGGATCAATTATGGTGCGACATTTTTGCCTGTAAATAAAGCTGCATAAATCTTTCCATGGGTTTTTACTGACTGAAAATATTGGAATATAACATACAGTTACAGTTAAAAAAGTTTTTAATTATGGTAATTTTTATCTTGTTGATAACAAGGAGAATTATTTTTCCATTTCTGTAACAGTGATCTTCACTCACATTATTTGTAAGTAACACTCATCTTGAGTGTGTCTTTATTTCACTTGATGAAGACTAGAAATAATCTAACTAGCCATGGCGATCAGCTAGAATAATAACCTCAAGTCAGTAACAGTGTTAAATTTTAATTGCTTTCATAGATTATTATAGAATCTTGAGAATTAAGCTTGATACTATGAGAATTTAAGGTTTACCCGGTTGTAACCAGATCTAATATTATAAGTTACACAAATAGGATACCATATCAGTTGTATAGGAGGAACATACAAATATGCACCAGCCAACATCAATTTGTCATGGTCTCCAAACAGGGAGTCAACTTCCCTGTATTATGAGGTACAAGACAATGTATCTCGCCAGGGTCATTCGACCAGAGTATCGAACCTGGGACCTTTTACGTTAAGGCACTTCACGAATCAAGTGGACTAATGATCTTTAAGTCACAGATATCAATTAGCAATGTCAAGTAATGTTTATTTATTTATTTAAGCTTTTTAGTAAAATATAAGAGGAAAAAAAAAACTTAATATGGTCATAACTACATGAACTATTGGAGTAAACAGGTTGTTTTCTATGGTATGCCTTATAAAGTCTTGCCCTCTTGGGCCAACATCAAGAAGTATCTCAATTACTTGTGGTAAAAAACTTGTGGAAATCCACACCGAGATAAACCATAATTTGTAAAAGCGCTATTTATCATTGACTTGTATGTATATAAATGGGGCAGAATAAGACAAGCGGATCTGAGACCAACAGATTGTCTTGGTACCATTAATGGTTGCCAAAGGCCCAATTTGATAGTAACAACTGATGAAATTATTAAAAACTTAAAATCTTTATAAACAGACTGAAATTGTCTAGGTAAGTATATGACTTGTTTACACAAGACTCAGAATTCCTTAAGCCTTCAATATCAGCAGGCAAAGGAGCTTCTTTCATAGCCTCCTTAGAGTCAAAGTGTTAAGTTGAAAAAATTACTAAGACGGAGGGCATTACCTCATGGTCTCGGTACCCATATTCTCCCTCCTCTCTTTTTTTCTTCAGTGGCATTCGAAGATATGTATCGTCTTGATACTTTTGTGTTCGACTATATTTTCAACTTCAATTAATGAAGTCGGTCTCTGGTCAACCTTATAAGATTTGCAGACCCGCAATATTATAACAAAAATTTTAAGCCACAGGCTAACCCCTCGTGAAAGCAAGTGGAAGTGTTATAATTCTGCTGCGAGACAGAAAAGAGGAATAATTGTTCTCTCGGTACATATGATGTGCTAGAAGAATTTTATAATATTAATAACTTACCTTATGCTATTACAGATCCTTTGTAGTATATTTCTGGTGCAACATTGTATCGGTCTCATGGTGAACTCTTCATGAAGACTAGAGCCATAATGTTACGTCTCAGGAGGAATCCCTCGAGGAGACGCTTCAGACTGAACAAAAACCCACTGGCCACTCCATCGTAAAGGCCAGTGCTTCTGTACAGAGCAGTTTCTGTGGAGTCATTCGGAGACATGACAGACAACTAGAATGAACATATTGATCACCAACGGCCAACCTCCCGTGAAGGCTCCGATGTCATTCATTCTGAGACATGAGAGACAACTAGAATGAACTTAATGATCACCACGGCCAACCTCCCGTGAAAGCTCCGATGTCATTCATTCTGTCTCGTTTGCAGGCTGAAGCATAACGCAACTCTGTCACACACACTCCTTGTTTTCATGATTAATTTCTGGCTGATTATGTTGTTGGAGTGGAGGCCACGTCTCGGCGAACGTAGTGTAGGACGCTTCTCAACTCGATGGACCGACGAACTCGGGAATATGGCTAGATACATTTGTATCAAAGCAGGAGATCGTACTCCTTGGCGCTCTTTGCGTCCTTCCCGTACGTCCAGCAGTGGGCTGTAATAGGCTGAGATGATGGTGATGGTGATGATATTATAAATATAATAACACTAAAGTTAGTGTGCTGTGGTGGTGATAGAAATCGTAGTAATCGTAATAATTGAGCCGAGGTATCGGTCCAACAATTTCACAAATTCAACTGACAAGTTTTGTTTTCCAGCCACCATACTTTTACACAAACATCACCGTATTTTCTTCTTGGTTTTTTGCATTTGTATGTAAGCTGTAAATCACTAATTAGTTTAAAAACTAATTTATTCTAATTATTTATGTCTTCAGTGCTGTGTACAAAAAAGTACAATGACATTGACAGGTGACAGATGACATTGATAGGTGACGGTGCGGGCACGTTCCGGTTATTTATTTTTTAGTTTATTGACGCGTTCATGCACGCGCCTAACTTTGAAGATTGTAATCAGTGCAGTAGCAAAAAGTGCGTACTACATTGTACACAATGAGGACGAGATTATGGAACATAATATTAGTAGACACAAATTGTATTATTCACGCTATTCAGTTTTTCCTTCTATTTTTATTTTGTATTGGAAACTACACAAAATGGTTCCGGTCGTCTGTTTGTATTGCATTAGCAAAACTAGGTAAGTTTTTTTTTTTTTTTTTAAAAACGGTGTAATTGAAATAACGCATTAATAGAGCAACGATATTCTTAAGGCTGTGGATGGAAAAGCATTGCCGAGGATATGGCGCAGTGACGTGCTATGGGAGAGGCCTATGTCCAGCCGTGGACTGACGTGGTCTGATTATGATGATGATGATGACACTAGAAGCGATCTCTCAGACTTCTCTGTAGACAACAGGACAGTTGAATTGAATTAAAATTGGTCGGGAGAAAAGGCAGACGACTTCCAAAAAAAAATTTGAAAAATTTACAAGCATTAATTATACTAATTTGATAAACATAAATTAATTACATATTCTAATTTATACTAATTTACATAATAAAATACATACGAGTATAATATCTATAAATACGTACATAAAATATATAGTAATTTATGTACATAAATAATAAAACCAAAAAACACTCATTGAAGTTCAATGACGTCAAATGGCGGAATGTAAAGGTGTGAATGAATTTGACCGAGTCATTTTCAGTTTTTTCTGTTATGGTCAAAGTGTTACGGTTACGTGACGTAAGTTATAATGTTCCGTTCAATAATGACTTTGTATGGTATTAAAATCTATGTATATTTGATAATATACATAGATTTTAATACCATACAAAGGCTATTAAAATTTTAATCTGTATCAGCAAAGGTTTACCTCTCTTTATTCGCTCTTCAGTCAACATGTTACTGAAAAAACGTCTTTGTTATGGTCTCAAAATTAAAATTTTAATTTTGATAGCTTCTAAATTTGCTGTATGAGCTCTTGAATTATAGAATGTGTTTTTGATGTGGATCTTAAGACCTCAACTCGACTCGATCATGGCAATAACTCGATAATACAAAATCGAGTTATTGCGATGATCTCATACTTACTACGTTAACTCTGAAGACACATTTATTATGAGTTGTCCTATCGTGTTTTTAGACTTCTGCTACTCTTTATCTACTTAGGTGTATAATCATATTATATTAGGTATATTATGTGTGTAGGAAGAAGAAATCGCACAGAAAGTGGATTACAGGCATAATAACAGTTTTACCCAAAGATTCCTAGAGGCAGATATTATTTACACAAACCTCTTATATAATATGACATAACTTGATTATTTCCTGTCAGTGCCAGACCAACATAGTAATTTGCGTACTATCTGATGAGTGGTATGTTTTTGCTATTGTTTTGTTGTTCAACGCATATTATAATATCTTCTAGTATGTGTAACAGTGTGCTGTAATATGGCGATATCTAGATTTTAACTAAGACAGTGTAAAGTAAATAAAAATTTATTAATAAGAATGCAACTCGGGAATTGCGTAAAAGTCATCTATTTTATCGGTCGATAAGTAGAAGACTCAATAAGCAAGACTTTAGGTTACGAGTTATAAATTACAATTCAAAAGCCTCACTATGGTTAATCTTTACTTAATTTCGTTTAATAAATAATAATCAAATAAACCTTTTGTTATTTACCTAACAAAAGTTCTCACGTAAAACGTCTCGTGCAAAACTTTTGCCGCAAAATGTAATACTAAATTTTTGAAACAATCGCTCGTAATTCTACATTTACCTACACTTCCTTCCGAGTGAAATTAAAAGCAAATAAACACAGGTTTTAGTCATCATCATTATAATGCGTTTAAATGACGCAAAGTTGCAAATTCCTAGTTCAGTTCAGTGATGATTCAAACTTGTAATTATTCTGTTTTATGATTTCGCAATATGTTAGATAGATGACTCGGTGAACTTAGTGCATTTCTATATATTTCTCTTTTGTTTTTCATCTGTTTCTTTGGGTTGTTCGTTTTTTTAAGCCTGAGTATTATTGAGGCGAAAGAAACAAAAAAAAAAACAACAAGTCCGTCAAAACTTTTTGAGTTTTTGCAAAAATAACACACGGCAATTGATATTCATAAAAATATATCTCTATTTCCCTTGGTCATCGCATCACGCGTGAGCGGATGGAATAATTTCGCTAATAATTTTTTGTAAATGTTAATTATTTGTTTGGAGCGGGTTCTTATTTAAAAAAAAAAAAAGACAGTTGCGCAGAACAATAAAGACCATGCAAACTAAGTCGCGGGCAACAGCTAGTTCAATAAATAAATATAAAAATACCAATTTTTTGAAAAATATTGAAGAAGATAATGTAATTTTGACACATTATTTCATTGTTTTATACTTTCTCAATGATATAATTATAGCTTTGTTAGTTATCATTATTCGACAACGTCGGACCTGTCCATACAAATTTTGTTTTATATCCGAAAAAAAGAAAAAAAAAAGATTTGGTTAATGAAATCCCAAATGAACCATGAAGATCTGTTTACAAAAACCAGCGACAGCGTTTTTATTCATTCTGCGGTTACGCTTCGTCAGAAACCTATTTACTTTTGAACTACTTTTGAAGAATGCATTACATAAAATGACGTAACTTGGAACAAAGGGAATCTCTTTCTTGGTTGCTAGTGTTGCTACCTCAAAGCTTTTGTGTAAAACACTTTAAATAAACTGATTTTATATAGGTTTGTACTTAATCGATTGTATTTGAATTTTATTGTAATTGTTGACAGTTTTTTGTAATATTATTATGTAAGTTTATAAAGTAGATCAACCAGCAAACGTGAAACGAGTCACTTAGAAGACTTTAATCAAGTCTTTGCTTGTTTGCCCCATATGCTTTCCAAAACCATTCATTTGCGACGACGAGGTTACAATTTAAATGAAGTCCACGCGAACAAAGTTGCAAGCAACAGGTAGCTTTACAATTGCTTAAATTGGCAAAAACGGAAGGGTTTTATTTATTTATTTAGAACTTTATTGCACAAACTTAAAAGTGTACAACAGGTGGACTTAATGCCTAGAGCATTCTCTGCCAGCAAAACTTCGGGTCATGCAGAAAGCAAGTAATGGGTGCGGTGGGTTTCAGGTTAACTTCAATACCGTTGTAGACTGTAAAATGTTTCGCTATAACTGATATGCCGCTTATTCTTTTTATTCGTATTTGTTGTTATCGCGCTTAAAACTAATTTTACTATGAAATTAGTCGTCCTCTGTCATTCTCACAAGCATTTAATTTGCGAAAAATATAGCCAATTATATAATCGTTTTTTTTTTTTTAATTGATCTCAACATTAGTTACTGCTAGTAATTTTATTGTTCCGTGTGAATCTTCTCTGGTCACAGAAAAGAAAACAGATCTAAATCAGTTTTGAGTCGTCTAGACTTTACAATTTGCTACAAATACCCCATTTCAATGATGCCTAAGTGTTCTTTATTATTTCTAATTATCTCGAGAATTTCTCATCTCACAAATAGCAAGTCTCACCACAGTTTTAAATAATAATTGCTGTAATTCAGTCGTATTATTAGCATAATACTACAGTTTGTCTTTTTCCTGTTACTTTATTAACTTACAAGTTAGCATTTGTTCCGGTTTTTGGGTTGAGTAAATTGTTGTGGTTTTGTGCTTACGATGAATCATTTTTGAGCTGGAAACCATAGTTATTTTTGTGGTAAAATAAAAGATTATGCGTGTGAATTTAGTGACAATGTTAGAATAATGTGTCAACTTTGTTTTTTTAAATAAGCGGTTGTAATATTTGGAATTAAATTTGTATAGTCCTATCTTATATGCTAACTTCATTGTACGAGGTGATTCTATTGCTTACGTACAACATGTTTTTAGGAGCAGAATCAAAAACAAAAAAAAAAGTTCATCAGCTAATCTGAAGTTTCTTATTTTGATAGGAGGAGTTTTTATTTCGATTTTAACACTTTTTATAAAAGTGTTTGTATTTGAGCATTGGAGTAACCTCTTAAAGGAAAGTTGTCAAGTAAAATATGACCTTAAATAATGACGTTTGATATTAATATTTTAAAATTAAATTCAATAATTACATATAAATAAAATTTATAAAGAAAACTATTCATGCTTAAGTTCAAACTTACTATTTTTTTACAAAAAAAGTTGCATCATCATCATCATCATTTCAGCCATAGGCTATCCACTGCTGGACATAGGCCTCCCCCAGTGACTTCCAGATAGACCGGTGAAAAAAGTTTAAAACTGTGTAATTAGAAAAACATAGAGCTATTGCAGGCTATAAATAGAAAAGAGATTTCCTACTGCTAAAAATAGACTGCGTCGTTACTATAATAGCAAGCTCGTGTAAAATAACGAGTTACATAAATAACTTTACTTGACCGCTCTAAATTGGCAAAAAAAAGATGCAGAAGTGAATGCGTCCCTTCTCTCATGTACCAGTTAAACAAGTATCTGTATTGATGGTCGACTTACAAGAATAAGCGACATCTCTAATTGGGCAACTATCACTTAGTCTTATTACGGCAGATACATTACGATCAGTCGGATACACACTTACGTAGGTACGTACATTGAAAATACTTATAAATAAAGTAATTTTAACGTCAATAAAATCGAAACAAAGTGCCAAACCTTACAAGATAAGCAGTAATATATTTTTTAGACATTGAAACCACCTATCTGCTGTAATGTTTAGTAAAACTTGAGGCAGGGATTTACAGATTTCATATTTAGGTAAAAAATAATAATTTTGGCTAATTTTGTCCAATGTGGGTCATAAAAAACTAGGATATTCTAATATAGTTATATTAAAGAAGATAATTGTACTGAACTAAGTATAACTTAACCAATAGAACCAACCTTGAAGTCGTAAAAAATATCAGCATCATAAAAAAGACTTGCGTCTTTTTTATAAGCAGTCACTCGATGTTTAGAACAACAGGTGTTCTGATGATGTGTTGTTGTTGTAAATGTTTCACGGTTTTTGAGTTGATTAAAGTTATTTCTAATGTTGAGAAAAGTGACCTATTTCCAAATCTATCATTTTAGAATCATCATCATCATCATCATCATTTCAGCCATAGGAGGTCCACTGCTGAACAAAGGCCTCCCCCAATGACTGATCATCGGGGGGGATTGCCAATACTCGCCACGCTTGGCAGGCGGGTTGGCGAGCGCAGTTTTTTTCTAAGATTTCGCACGAAGACGCTGCTGCCCGTCTCGTGCTACAGGAATTAGTCGCCTCTTACGACACGCGTCCTGTTGGTGGTGGGGAAGTGTATTCTTTACGGCCGTCCCCACACGGCACCATTTTAGAATAATCTAACATATTTCAGAGAATATATTAATAAAAATTAATGAAATGTTAATTTTAAAAAATGCACCAGTACAAAGATACCATATTACTTTCACTTCCTGATGTAAAGGAAGTTTAGTATAGGTACTTCAATAAAAGCAATGAAGATAAAATCAAAAGGGCCTCATTTAAACCTAAGCTAAGCTTAGATTTCTAGTTTATAACCACCGGTTCTTATTAGCAAGAACGTATTATCTGATCTAACGTTACGTAATAGTTTTAGATGAGTCATTGATTTATACAGGGTAGCACAATAATCCCATCGCCTATGGTAACTACATATAGAACTTTCTTTCACTTAATGTAAATTTTTTTTTTGTTGTATTAGGACAACCAACAAAATTACAAGGAAATTGGTAAGACATGCTAATATTGGCTAAAGAGTTAGTGCCATCTTAATAATGTTAATAGATAAAGAAAGCATAGACGTTTATTCCTTTTTTTTAAAATTCAAATTAATAAAAGATAGCTTAGCTTAGCTGTCAGTGAAGCCTGAGCTTTAGGAATGTAAGTTCTATTAAATATCGGATACATTTATTACTTTTAAACCATCTATGTTGTTCCTTGTTTGTATGATACGTAGGTAAGCTTTCGCCCATTATTTTTAGCCATTGGGATTTGTCTTCTAAACACCACTAAATATAAACCTTTTTTTTTAATTTGCACGAATTAAGCTTGACGTTCTAATTCTTTTACCCTACCACTGCTTTGGGACATTATTGGAGACTTGCGCCGAGAAGAAGCAACGCAAGAAACTCGGTCATTATTGTGTTTATACAAAACAAAGTCGGGTTAGTTACACACCATTTATAAATCAAGAAAGGCTGGGCCGATTTTTTTGTTTTAGGATATTTTTTGGATTTGTCTCCGTCCCGAATAGCAAAAAAACGGAAAAAATTACGAAAAAAAAATTATGAAAGGGGCGGTACGAAGTTCGCTGGGACAGCTAGTTGCTAATGAGTTTACGAGAAAATATGTACCTGTGCGAGCAGGTCAGTGAAATTAAATAGTCTTTAGTGTAATATGTTTTTTTTAATAATCTTGACATGCGATTTTAATTTATAAGAGGACCTATAATCTTTTAAGAAAGGTACATACACAGCATATTAAACTACCTTACAATGCCTTACATAAAGGGCTAACTGTGTACGCGCGATTGAACAAGCGAAGACGCACGATTAGGCAAACTATAATGCAACTTGTCTGTTGATAATTAGGTACGCATGACAAGTTTTTTCAATTGACTACACTACATCGGTAGTTTTCCGCAAAGCGGTTGCCATGGTAACGGATTCTGTTATTACGTGTCAAAATTGAATAATCGGTTTGTCTATTCGTTTAATTTGTGTTTTTTGGAGAAATGCTAGTTTTATTTATTTATACTTTACTGCACATTTATACGAATTATACAAATGATGAACTTAATACTAAGAAGCATTCTCTACCAGTCAACCAGTGGTCTAACAGAGAAGTACAAGCGGTGCAGTAAAACAATTAAGAGGAGTGTTAGTCGTCAAATGTAAACTAGCATGTAGTTTCAAAAGATTACTAATTAAGCCTAAATGTCAGAAAAATATTAACAAAATATGCAAAGAATTGTCAAAACCTACAGAAAATTTTTCGCCAAGCATTTGTTACTATTATACTACCTACTTGTACTTTAAGAGAAAAACTATAATAAAATCATTGAAAACCCAACTAAAAAAATGCTAATTCTCTCTCTTCTTTTTAACTGCTTGACCAATTTAATTCGTTATGATTGATAGGCCAATTTGACTTGATAGCTCAAACTGTACATGGGATTTTTTAATGGAACTATTGCGTCCATGTGAAAACTGAAAAGTATTGGTTATTATTACATTTCGCTACTGGAAGACGTCATAGCGATTGTCGTTACAGCCACGTTTTATTAACCAATGTTAGGGACCGTATTTTAATGAGCTTTCGAGTTAAGGGCAGTACTCGCCTTCACAGTGCTTAGCGCAGCGCTTTGGTATAATAAGTTAAGTCGTTTTACTGAATTGAATCGAACTGGGAATCGAACTTGAGACCCATTGCGTTTAAGGCGAATCACTGTGCCATTACGCCAGTCGGGTTGCCATTATTTTTACACGACTGCCTCAAAAGGAGTGTAATGTTTGTAGGGTTCATGTATTAAAATGTTTTTAGTACATCTTATAATACTTTTTACCGTTGGGCTCTTTTGCTATCATATATCGTCTTAGTCTCTCGTCTATTCCGTAGAAAAACAAAAAGATATAGGGTGAGCTTAGAAAATCAAATTGTTAGTAACATAAAACTACAGATAACATAATTGATAAAACGTTAAATAATAATATAATTCAATGATAATTTAGGTTAATGAATACAAAACTGCGAACAATGGCAATTCATTGTGGCGTTTGCAAAGCCTTTTACACTGATTAGAATCAGAACTATTGTCTGATAACATGCTCCATTATTGTTATATTAACGCATTATCTATCAGTAATTACAGTTTTACAAATAATTTTTGGTTTAGCAAAATGTTACTTCTGATATTTTATCAAGATTTAAAAAATAATACAAAGTAATATAAAAAAATCTTTTGCAATTCTTAATGTCAACAAAACAAGTTATTTATTACCATTAAATTGTTTCAATAATACAAAAATCTTTTTTTTTTTGCAAATAGGCTATTCGTTTACACGTCCTAATATATTTTTTTAACCAATGCTTCGTAACAATCTGTGGGCTAGTGCCGAGAAGAAGCAGTGCAAGAAACTCGGTCACTATTGTCTGCTTCTTTTCAAATAAATAATTTTTACTTTTCAAATAAATAAGTTTTGTTTCATTGTAACTTATTTTTTTGTTTTTACTTGTGTAAATTGTAAATGTAAACTTGATCTTTTTTTTTTCATAATATGATGGTAAAAAATAATAAAGTTATGCGTTAGTCACTGAACTTATCATTATTTAAAAAAATATAATAAAGTTATTTTGTTGGGGGATGTCTTCCAGTTAATACACCTTAATTCATAAAAATCCTAATAAAGTTGCGATAAAGCGTTTCAGCATAAAATCAGAAGGTTCCAGTAGTTTCCTCGATATAAAATATAAAGTGCTTAGTTCGCTTGATAAAGTAGTTTTAACTCAACTAATATTTTCGGAGTTTATTTGAAAATTCCTTCGGTCGGTCAAAAGGAAAGTTCATAGCTCTTCCAAGTTACAGTAAGTCGGCTATTGTCAATAAAAAGAATTTAATCTACTAAGTCAAAGTGTAACTTTTTTTGCTAGCTGTAATACTTTTTCGTTAGATAGGTATTTTAATTTATTAAAAATTGGCAGGTTTGTGTAGGAATTCAATTAAAAAAATTTAAAGCCTTGTGCACTGTTCTTAGTATTTTTTATTTTATACGAAAATGGTTTTTTTTTTTTTGTTTAAATTATTGAGTATTTTTGACATTTTTTTTGAATTTTTTTTAGAAAGTTATTTAATTTAAAAAAAAATGTTTTATGTGTCAAATAATTTAGTAAATAAATTAAAATTAATAACATTGAAATGTCTAAATGTTTTTTATATTAAGGACACCAGCCAATGCATTTTACTTTAAATAAAAATATTTTAAAAAAATGTTTGTCCTTAAAATTATACATTATGTATTTACTTTTTCATAAATTATCCTTTTATTTCTTAATATAAAAAATAAATTAACTTACAAAGGTCCTCATGTTGTCTAAGCTTAGTTGTGCGACGTTCCTCACTGCAATGATAACTGCAGGAATGCACAAACATTTTTATAGTAACCGGAAGTGATAGTACCGGCCCCTCGAGAAAGGCAGAGGTATTGATATAGAGTTGATACAACTGTACTATTTTTTGTTATGTGCAAACTCAATGAATGAGAGTGAATGTGTTCTTACATTGTTATTTAGTTCGAATTTAATTTAATTGCCTTGTTATCTAAGTGAAGAAATAATTTGGTGCTAGTTACGTACAATGTGTATTGTCAAAATTAATAGTATGAAATTTGATTTGGAGAAAAAAACTTTAGCAGTATATTACATTTTATCATTTTTTATATTATTTATTAAAATATTTTTAAACTAATTTCGATAGATTATATTATTATTATATAATTATAATCTATCATTTTACTAACACCTATTTAAAAATAACTTAATTACAACTACAAATTCTTTATTTCAGATAACACGATTCATGGGACATGGAACAGGCACAGCTAACTGCGCAGACAATCCAGGATAGAGCATCCTGGCGCCTAAAAACGAGGAGGGCTGACCTCAAATAATGGGAAAATGCAAGGAAGAAGATAAAAACATGATTCATGGGTTAGTACAAATAAATAACTGAGTTTAAAAATACCTACCTCATTTCTCAATAACTTCAAATTCTTTATTTTAGATAACATGAGTCATGGGTTAGTACAGATAATACTAACTAATACTACTATACTAATAAGTTATCTGTTTGTACTAACCCATGAATCATGTTATCTGAAATATATAATTTGAAGTTATTAAGAAATGAGGTATTTTTAAATCACACTAAACTCTTACTTATATGTATACAGGGTTATTTGTAAAACATTAACAACCTCCTAGGGGCTGATTCTGGTGCTCAAATTAGAGTTGTAAACTCACGGTCATATGCTATAAGCGTCCGTCATTTATGATAAATGCTCGGTCACATTGGACATTTATTGTCACGATGGTCACATATTTTTTTTTAGTATAAATTAAAAAAAGAAGAACTCCACTAAAGTAAGTCTTAAATGTTAAGTATAATATTTATGACAATAAAAACATACAATAAAACATGTAATTGGATCTGGATCGAACTAAAAAACAAAACTAGCTCGTAACGATACGACACTTTTTAGCTTGTTTGTGCAGAAAGATTTTAGAAATTTCATTTCTTTAAAGATCACCACTACTAAAGCCTGTCTCTCTTATTCTCTCTTCTTACTCTTATTAATAATGCACATAATATTTGTGCCCAAATGTTATTTTTTCATAGTTTGTCAATAGAATTGAATGTGACGTTAGTGATAATAAATGTCCAAAATGTCCGGTCACATTGAGAAAATGTCCAATTTGCTCGGTCATATTGGTCAGATATTTATAACGTGACGGACACTTTACAACTCTAGCTCAAATACAAGAACTTTTTCTATGGGACCTTTATTTATGGGACCTTTGGGATTCTATTAAGATCCATATTTATTAGTTAGCTTCCTTCTAGAGTTCCTTCACCATATAGAAAAACTTGTAGTATTTGAGAACTATAATCGGGCCCGAGAAGGTTATAAGTATTTTAAGAATAACTATGTATAGTTTTTAAGATACAGGACTCAAACAAAATAATAAATTATATATTTCACATTCTCTTATAAAACCATAAAATATTTTTAATATTCGTGTGTGTGCATATTCCCGTTTGTTGTCATTTGTAATTAAAAGAAAATTGTTTTTAATTTGACATAATTTGATTTAAATTATTTTTTAAAACCATAAAATAAATGTAATTGAAAAACAACCATAAAATCTGTGCACAAACAATTTCACATCCACAGGCGGAAAGGTCTGAATCAAATTTAATTACGGTTTCATTTACCAAAATTGAAACTTAGAATTGGTTTCTTGGCGAACCTATTGTTTGGATGCGAAGTTTAATTTAGCGAGCGAATGAATATAAATAATACAGATATGCCAACTGTCCGTAAAGTATGCGACTTGGGTATTGAAATTTATGACCTAATTATTGTGACTCCTCCTAAATTAAACATGTTTTGGTAAGACAGTTAAGTAATTTATCTTTACATAGTTAAATTTTTTTTCTAATTTAAGTTCGCTAATGTTCGGTATTGATAACAAACTCACAATACATGTAACTACTTTCTAGTACATCTTGATGATCTTTCATCAAGCTTCTATTAAATGCAATACGTGGTCATATTATAATATGGTCTTACATACATACACATACAGTCATACATTAAAAAAACAAAAATACACGTCGAATTTAATCTCTTTGATTTAGATTTTCTTCGTTTTTTGAATTCGGATAAAAATCCGAATCAGTTGAACCAAAGGCCTAAATTAAACTACAGAGTAAATAGAATTGTATTTTTGCTTTTCAAATAAGCAATACATTTGATTTTACTTAATTAAATCTTATTGAGACTTACTCGTAGCTTAGTGGCAGTAGCACTTTAGTAATGATAACCAAAGTTAACCAATTCATGCCGCGGTTGTAATTGAATGGGTGACCATTTATTTAGAGAGATATATTTTTTTGGGTAGTAACCATAAAATACACTTGTCGTGAAGCCTAGCCAGAGGCATAGTTGAGGTGGGGACTATAGAATTACTTTCATTTTTAAATGTTGTTATCTTAATCTCGTTGGTGGTTATAACCTCTCTATAGAAATCTAGAAGCAGGCCATACATTCAGCTATACTGATTGCGTTTGGTTTTTGACTTTTTTCAGTTTGTTGTAGTATATTGAGAGAATCCGAGCATCCGGGGATTGGGACGGTCACATTCAAAGGGGTAAGGGGGGGCAACGTGGACAATCGGACATGTGACGTAAAGACCGGTTAAAACCGGTCCGGGATTTCGGTGGGTATACGATTGAGTTTGGATAGGACAATCATTAACTTTGGAAAGGTAGAGCTATGGACCTTTTTATTGCAATGTTTTTTTTTCCACTATTTTATCATTTTTTTCGATAAAAAATTGTAAATTACTCTGCTTGAGTGTTATATGTATAGTAATCGTTAACATGCTGAATTAGTATAATAATAGGTATAACTATAACGAGCATTATAAGTTAACGGGCATTGAGCACTCTTGACAGCACGAGATGTTATAGGTTTAGTACCTACTTAGACTTAGATTGCAGCTTCAACAGCTGCTCTAAAAGATGTTGACGTAGAAGGCTCAATCTCTATCCAGTTCCACTTAATAACTTTTCAGTCGTTTATCTCATGATGAAAACCATGGCGATTGTTCATTTTTATTAGCTTCATTTTAATTAGTAGTCTTTATGTGAAATGAAACAAGTTTAATTCACGGAAATTTTAAGGGAGTGTTTTGCCGCTGTTGGTATTTTGTAAGAGGTTTTTCTTAACCGTCAGGCAGGATACCTTTCAAATATATGTACCTAAGTTTCGTATAACACAGTACAACAGTGGTACAAATCGGATAATCGAACGCACGAATTCACTGATGAGTAGTTTTGGAAGCCACGTGCCGACAAGCGCAGCGTAGGACCCACACGATGGGCAGACCACCTGGTAAAGGTTGCAGGAAATCGCTGGATGCAGGCCGCTTCCAACCGGCCAATCTAGAAACCGTTAGAGGAGGCCTAAGTTTAGCAATGGTTGTCTTTCGGCTAGATTGATGATAGTGGTTTTATCTAGGGCCTCTAGGCTATTGCGCCAATCGCCGCATGAACTAATGACCTTCTTTGAGAATTCTACTCGAAATTACCTGTCAATTGTCACGCAAAAGCGACATAACAGGAGGGGGGGGGGGGTTGTGACTTATGTCACAGGGGGTTTCACTATATATAGGGATATAGGGCTCTCCCAAATCGAAATGCACGCCACTGAGCCCGCGCCCTTCGGCTATTCTTTTCCAACCGGCTAGCTTGTATAATCATTATTATTCATCAATCCTCAACTCCGCATTTAAAGATTTCGATAATGTACTACTCCGAATACAATACGAATTTGCTTTTCCTTATTGAACACTAAAAAGAGAATATAGACTTAAGACTAGTCTTTGTGCGAATGTGCGAATTCATTGGGAAGTGAGCCCACTGAATTATCTTTATTGTGCCAAGCAGGAGTTTAATACTCTGTAATTATTGAGGATTAGCAGGTAGCAGGTACTCTGAGAACTGAGAGGCAGCATATCCTATAATTTCTTATAGTTCCTGTTGGAATTGGAGCAATCACTGTTCACTCACTGTGTTATTGTTTGGTACTAGTAGTTTTTTAATAAAGGTTAAACTTACGTTTACGCAGGCAACCTAAAAAAAGGTAAAGTTTGTTTGTATAAAGTTTTTTTTTTTACAATCACACCAATTATTTAGCCCCAAACTACGAGTAATTATAGCTTGTACTATGGCGACTAGATAACAAATAAACATACTTAAATACATTTATAAATATCCAATCATGCTCATCACACATACATTTCTCCTCCCACTCCCAATAGTCATCAACCATCTCTGGCTTTACCAGACAGTCGATCTCGATCTCCTTACGAGGCCTTCACAAAATATTGATTAGTAATTTGGTGATTAGAGGACGTTTTAAAGATAAACTCGAAGGCTATGTAGGTACAGTCAACGATAGGTCAACCTACCCAAAAAGTTAAAGGTCACAGAAGCGATTTTCAACTCAAAAAAAAATTTACGTTTCCATACAAACTGACGCCAGCTGGTCGCGTTTTAGTATGGGTAAGTGTTTTTTTTTTGCGATTTCGATGTTGGTCCCATAGAAAAAGTTGATGTAATTTAGCCGTAGAATAACCCCTTAAAGTTTTATTTCACCTTTTCGTTACACACTGTATATAGATAGATAGATAAGTCATTATTGCACAATCAGTACGATTTTTTAGTGGAAGCGTTTTTATTATTCATGTTGTTTCCATTAGCAGTTAGCACAGATTACTAAATTGTAAGTAATAATAATAAATTGTTTTCATAATCACAACAATTAGCTCGCAACTCAGCAAAGCTTGAAATATGGTGACTAGATAACGAATATAGACATACTTAAATACAATATATAAATATCTCTGAGGTTCCGGGTTCGATTCCCAGTCGGTCGATGTAGAAAAATAACTTGTCTATATTGTCTCGGGTCTGGGTGTTGTGGTACCTTCGTTGTTTCTGATTTCTGTAATACAAGATAAGTGCTTTTGCTACTTATCATTGGATCAGAGCAATGTATCTGATGTCCAATATTATTATTATCCATCATTCAGATATACAATGCTCGTGCTCGCCGTCACCACCATGCAAACACTTGCCCCTATCGGGATCCGAACCCGCAACAAGCTTTGTAGTCCAGAGTCACTAGACCAGAAGGTTGTGTGTGTGTTGTGAAAATTTATAGTTTTGCCATAGGTTTAGATAATTAAGATAAGGTAGGTAAGAAAAGATAATCATTTATTTTCGTAAATAAAATGTGGTACAAAAAGGTACATAAAAAAATATTCTCACATTTCACCAGAACTTGGTTTACAAACAATAACGTTTATAATTTTAATTCTATTTTTTAAACAACCTTCGACCATCGAGGTCACAAGCAATTAATTGTATTTCCAATTAAATATGTCAAAAAAAAAATTAGCAAAATAAGTGGGTTACAACGCTCATAGTCTGATGGAAATAAAATATTCATAGACTAAGTAAAAGCATTTTGGAATTGGCTACGTTTTTAGTTTTATCTTAAAATATTTAAAGGTAGTGCTTTTATTTTATCGCCCAATTTGATGTAGACTATTTGTTGTTGTTGTTTATGCTGACTGTACTTTATATGTATTTGTGTCTGTCATAATTAAGAGTCACAACGATATTATATCGTCGCTGTCTTTACTAAACTTAACACATTCTCTTCCGAATAACCAGTAGTGTGACAAGTTTAATCTAATAGGTCGTCTAATGTTAGCTAGCATTGCTAGTATTCTCTAGCCTCAGGACAAACACCTGTCTGAACGAGTAGTGACACTGTTAAGGCGAGTATTGTCGACAAACTAATCAAAATCATTTATTTTTGCAAATAGGCCATTATCAGCACTTTTACACGTCCCAATAATATTCTTTTGCCCTACCACTGCAACCCACAATTACCTACAATTTTTGTGGGCTAGTGCCGAGAAGGAGCAGCTAATGTAAACTAGCATGTGATTTCAAAAGCCTACTACTCAAGCCCATTTTGTCAAAAAAATAATTTTAAAATACCTATGCTAGAAACTCTCAAAACCTACACAACATTTTGGGCATAACATTTTTTTTCTAGTACTTATACATCAGAAGAAAAAAAAATTAAATCATTGAAAAAACAAACAAATAAGATGCTAATTCTCTTTCTTTTTAACCGCTTGAGCGATTAAATTATTTTATACGTCGATTGATAGGCCAACTTGAAAGCTATAAACTGAGGATGGGGTTTTTTAATCGAACAATTGCGTCTATGCGAAAAGTATTGTTTTTGCCAATTTTTGCTACCTAAAGACGCAGCGACTGTCGTAAAAACTACTACACACATGCCGGCCGCAATGCCGCCGGGTTCATGCAGAGCGGCTATGCCGCCGGCAATATAAGCCGCCGGCACAAGCCGCACAATGCCGCCAAGCATCATTCCGGTTGCATTTCTGGGATTCTATTATATCATTTTCATGAAAATTTTCAATTAATAGCAACACAGCTTCGTCGTCCCAATGATACGACATTTTAATTTGTTTAATAGACACAAACCGCAAAGCACTACCGCTCGAATGCCATGCACGAACTGACGCCGACAAGCCGCGTAACCCGCCGGCACACCCCGGCGGCTATGCCGGCGGCTTCTCTGTGCGGCAAAGCCGGCGGCTTTGTATGCCGCCGGGTGCACGACGGCTTGGCCGGCAGCTAGCCCGGCGGCCCTGCCGCCGGCACTGTGTGTAGGAGCCTTAACAGCCACGTTTCATTGCGCGCTGTCAGGAACCGTATTGTAATGAGTTTTCGTGCGATATTCGTACGTACTAATTTATCAAAATCATAATCATTTATTTTTACAAAAAGGCCATTAAAAGCACATTTACACGTTCCAATATTTTTTGTGCCCTACTACTACTTCGGGTCAATTGGTGGGCTAGTGCCGAGAAAAAGCAGCGCAAGAAACTCGGACACTGTTGTCAGCCTCTTTTAAAATGAATATATTTAGGGACAATACTCGCCTTAACGAAACTTCCGTAAACCAATAAACGAAACCTCCGTAGCCGAGAGGCGAACACACCGAACTCGGCGTCGCAATCTCTTCGATTCCCGGTCGGGTCAATGTAGAAAATGGCCTTTTCTTTAATGTCACAGATCCGTCGTTGTTTCTAATTTGTACAGAATAAGGGCTTTACTAATTTACCTTAAGAACAGAGCAGTATGTGATGTTGTCAAATATTGGATAATTTAGTATGGATAATTATAGTACAGTACCTTGGATCTGTATTTCACGCGTCCGGAGACATCGATTGCGACGTCAAAGCACGCATTGTTGCTGCGTGGGCAAAATGGCGAGAGGTGACTAGTGTTATTTGTGACCCCAGAATGCCGATTAGGCTTAAAGGACAGATCTATAAGTCCATCATTAGGCCTGTCCTTTCATATGGCATGGCCGCTACTTGACCGACACAAGCGGGAGCTGCGTGTCATGGAGATGAATATGCTGCGGTGGATGTGCGGAGTCACGCGTAAGGACCGCGTGAGGAACTCGCGCATCCGCGGTAGCCTTCGTGTCCGTGATATTGCAGACAAACTGCAGGAGAGTCGCCTACGCTGGTACGGCCATGTTTTGCGGAAACCGGCAAGCTACGTAGGAAACAAATGTCTGGCCATGCCGCCACCGCCAGGTCCTGGCAAAAGGGGTAGACCCAAGAAATGCTGGCTTGACGTCGTGAGGGCTGACATGCGTGCCAATGATCTCACAACTAGAGACGCTCAAGACCGCGCGAAGTGGAAGAGTAAATCAAGGAAAGCTGACCCTGGGCTCCAAAGCAATGGCTTTGGACGCAACCGGGATTGACCGTATAGATGAAGAAGAAGAATTATATTACAGACAACAGCACGTCAACCTACCACAAAACATCAATTTTTCTCAATTGATATTGATCTCTACATGTCGGATATAAAGTTGAAAATCGGTTCAATGACCATTAACTTTTTGGATAGATTGACTTCCCGTAGACGTACAACAATAAACAAATCAAAAGCAATTTTAAAATATCATAACTGAGAATCAATTTATTTAAATAAATATTATTTAATTTAATTTAAAGGTACTAACTAAGTAACGGCCAATCTGGAAGTCAAGTCAATTAGTTGACACAGGTTCATGATGATGAATGATGATGATGATGATCATCATCATCATCATCATTTCAGCCATAGGACGTCCACTGCTATACATAGGCTTCCACACTACTCGCCACACTTGGCTGGGATGGCGAGCGCGACGTATCGGTTGCCAATGGTTGCCAATTAATAATTGACAAACAAAGGGTTATGATTTTTTAAACATACCATAAATACAAAAACATGCAAAAATACGATAGATATAGTCGACCTGGTGAATCGCCGTGCTGGTGATGTCACATGATGATCGCGGTTTCGATAAAAATTCAACATGGCGTCAACTATGTCGATAAATCATATCATATCGTGTTTTGGTGGTCTGCTAGGTGAGCTGATGTTAAATCATATCACGTGGTATAACGATTAATAGTAATGTATTGCTTGTTAACGAACGGTTTCTCGAAACAGCTGATCGGCCCTTTAGATCACTCAGATTTTAGTTTGTCTTACATTATCTTTACCACTCAATTTTCTAAATGTGTTTTTCGCGCGATGCTGGTTTGTTTAGTGGTTGCAATGAAATTAAAATACTTTTCACAAAGCGTTGTGCTTGCACTTGTGAGTTAAGTTTTAAAAGAAGTTAATTGTTCATGCTAATTGCTAACACTAAAATTAAAACTACTAATTATCATAAAGTGATATTTTATTTATACCACCTACTGCGTTACTTAATAAAATGAATGTAAAAAAATATTGACTTAAATAACTTAAACTTTAATAAATCAATAGTAAAAAGCATTATCGGTTGTTATTACACTAGCGCCCTCTTTTAACTCTTAGCTAAACCACCGACAACGTGTAGTTCAGAGCGTTTATACCATCTACTTTCTCATTCTTGCTTGCATAACCAGACTATAACAGCATCTCTTTTGCTCAGCGCCGCTCGCCTCCTTCCATTCGTTCATGCCCTGTCATTTATTGTTATTCATTCAGTCAGTGTCGTGCCGCTTGTGTTTGTTGTCATGGCTACCGCGAAACTTATGAAAGAAAAACTAACAGACAGTGACTTCGATTACGAACAATCCAGAGCTAAGTACTACGAATTTATTAATAGTATCGAACATAAGCCGTTGACACGTAAACAATACAACTCAACTATCATAAGGTTGCTAAAAAACGAGACGGACCAAGAATTTGAAGTTTATTGGGACAACGGAGACAAAAAAGATAAAAAAGGGGAAGGCGAACCAGTTTTAATAATGAATAGAAAAACCCTCCAGGATGAAGAGAACGTCAGTCTTGTGGGTCCTATTGTAAGATATCTTACTTTAGAAAATTCATTCGATATTCTCATAAAAATTCACAGATCGTCGTACCACGGCGGATTAACAGAAATGATAAATTTTATCAGTAAAAAAAACTACATAACCAATGCCATTTATTTGGAATTCATTTTGCTGTCTTGTAATGTGTGTGCTGTTAATGGTATTTCTTGTTTTGAACCCGAATCAAATCTAGACAAAAAAATTGTCGTGGGTCGCTTAGGACGGCGAGGGTACAACAGGGTGGTGGAACTTGACTTTCTCTGCTTGGAACGCAAGCTGTACGACGGAAACTTCAAGTTTCTATTAATTTATCATGACCGAGACACATGGTATACTTTGCTGAGGCCACTTTTAGCAAAGTGCCCTTTCGAAGTAGCTACTGAGTTATTGAAAATTATTAGTAGCTTCGGATTACCTGAGGAATTCTTAGTTTTGCCAGCTAAATACAAATTCTTCACTGAAGCTATGGAGCAATTAAGTTCATTAGGCTTTAAATCTCAAAATATAAAGATATCGCCAGGTTTTACTCCGCAATCAGGTATCATACTTCGAAAATTTTACCAGTGGATGAAAATGACTGCTCAACAAAATTGGGGACTAGGCTGTCATATATTTCAGTGGGAAATAAACAATGCAGCTCCGAATGAATCACAACAGTTACTGAATCATAAAACCCCATATTCTTCAGTGTTTGATGGTGCGCTCTCAGAATTGCCTAAAAAATATAAAGAATTTGAACACGATCCCTTCCTCTTGGACTCTGACGTTAATGAGGCTGCTGAAATTGAAAATTTAATACAACAAACAGATGAAATTTCAATAAAGAGTTATACAATGACAGAAGTTGAAATTCTAGAACAACTTGATAAAAACACCTCGGAAACAGAACTTTCTACGGAAATCAAACTGGAAACAGATATTATTGTTTCAACTGCTGATAACTTTTTTGAATATAATATACCAGATGTAGTAATAAAAAAAGAACCACCAATTGAAAATGAACGTGAAAACGTCGACGACGAAAGTGAATTAAAACAACAGACGCCAGAAATGTTAATAAAGGACGAAATTTTAATAATGACTGAAAATGACACGGAATACGTGAATGAAGAAAGCAATGATGAAATATTTGGTAAATGAATTTTCCGTGTAAATATTGTCCTGAAATATGACTCGTAAATTGTGCGGAACGTAGCATACCGTGAACTGACAGCTGCTGCTGTGACTGACCCCCGCACGCAGCGTGCTTTCTCGCTTATTCGAGCTGGGGTAGACAAGGAAAGGTATTTATGAGTGAAGTGAATGAGTGTTTCATTTTATTCAGGTTCTATGGAGACATTTTGGAGGCAAGGTAAATTCTAGCAAAGATTCTGAACAGCAGTTTTGAAAGTACTACAATTTGAATGATTTAAAAATAAATGTTTTTAAAATAAAGAAATTATGTTTTATTCTTCATAATTGTGCGTTTATGTGATATCCCTGCAATTTTAATTTAAAACAGAAGTGAGCGAGGGCGCTATTTCCAAACAAATAAAAATCTGTAGACTGTGTGGGTGTGAAATGTTAATTTGTTGGGCACAAAATAACAGTAATCCAGTGAATTTATGTACATAAATACTTGTGACAATAAGCGTAAAAATAACTAAAAGTACTCAAAAAGCGCTATCAAACACAGTATTAAAAAAATATCCAAAAATATCATGTAATTCTTGTTACAAATTTTCTGATCAATACTTTGTGATGCAAGTGACATCTATTGTAAATATTTTGCACTAGCTGTGACTACAACAACAGCTAGCAACATTTTTCATCCGTTCAGATATTTTTTGTGCCTAACACTAGATGGCGTGACACCAAAAACTTATTTATCTTAGTAAGTGACTATTATTTTAGTACAAAATCCCAAACTTGTTTTTCAAATCTTATTTTTTTACTAAATAAGATTTAAAATCAACAAAAAATTCAAGTCATTGAAAACAATAACATATATTTAATCCATTAGCTATCAGCGCCATCTATGTATTTTAGAGGAAAACAATTTGTGAAATAAGTGTTTAGTCTTACGTGGTCTTACCTAAGTTGATAATAGACTAGATGGCGTTATAAGTGAGTATATTTGATTGCGAATAATGATTACATTATTTTGGAGATTTTAACGTTATTTGACTGTTAGTTTATAGACTACTAAATACTGTTATATACTGTTTCTTAATCAATCCACAATAACATGACAGTTCCGTCATTAAGCAATCAGTATAAAAATTATTAAGAGCCCCTTGTCCTTTATTTCGTGACCTCACATTTCAGGCTGAAGTACTAAGCAAGTTTCCAATCGATACGATAATAAGAAGTACCTCGGTTAATTAAATCCACTTCCATAATTTGATTACATAGTTAATTACTGCCTCGAGGTATTATTATAACACTCTCTTATTAGCCTATGTTTAACAGTAGTAGCTAAAATAATGAGCGATAAAACGAATTAAAACAAAAACTTCAATCCCTTCGACTAACGAAACTTTATTGCACAGGTGGGTACAATTGGCGGAATTAATGCTATACAGCATTCTCTACCAGTCAATCTTAAGGTAATGCAGATAGTGAAGTTTGTGGCGGAGTATGAAGTAACTGACAAGAAATAAATTACATAAGAAAAAATTCTAATTAGAATAAACATTACATACTAATACACTTAAGTAAATATTTTATAAAAACTAGATATATTTAATACACATACATAAATAATAATAAGAATACATATATACGGGGAAGTCCAACATTGATGGGTGAAGGTCTAGAGGGAGAAAAAAAGAGAAAAAAAAAACAGAAAGGTGTTTCCTTTCTGTTTTTTTTAAAATGAAATACACATGGAAACACATAAAAATGATCAGTTCCGAAGGGTGCCAAGATAATGCTCAAGAGGTGATTTTTTGAAGACAAATTTAGATGACGATTGTTTGATACGAAGAGGGAGAGAATTCCAAAGACGGATAGCTGAGATAGTAAAAGAATCGGATAAGAACCCGGATTTATAACGGGGAGTGTAAAGAGAAAGGTTATGAGAGGAGCGAAGATTGATCTTCGTCAGACGTCTGACGTAGAAATAGTAGCGTATATTCTGTGGCGTTGCCGCTGTAGAAAAGGCATCGAAACTAATTGTAATACCTCAAGTTGCAAGTAACCTTAAATAACGTTATTTTGGTGTACACCTATGAAACAATATACCTACGTTAATCGATAGAGAAAATAATTACAAACAACAAATACTCTTTGACAAAGTGTCATCATAAATGTATTTTAGAAGAAAACAATTTGTGAAAGTGTTTAGTCTGACCTCTCTTACCTAAGTTGATAATAGACTAGATGGCGTTATAAGTGAGTATATTTAATTGCGATTAATGATTACATTATTTTGGAGATTTTAACGTTATGATTTTAAATGATATGCTTTTTTCAGAATTCCAGGGGGAACATGTAATATTTATTTTTATTTATATAATCAAATTGAATATCTGAAAAAAGTGTATCATTTACGACATTTTGTCAAGGCGTATTTGTTGTTTGTAATTGTTTTCTCTTTTGATTAACGCATGTTTCATAGGTGTACACCAAAATAACGTTATTTAAGGTTACTTGGAACTTGAGGTTGCCAGGCTCCATACAAAAAATTTCGAAGTCTTTTGTGTCAGATTAGCAGTGTGTTTCCTCTTCTTAATCTATACGGGCAATCCCGGTTGCGTCCAAAGCCATTGCTTTGGAGCCCAGGGTCTGCTTTTCTTGATTTACTCCGCCACATCGCACGGTCTTGAGCGTCTCAAGTTGTGAGATCATTGGCACGCATGTCAGCCCACACGACGTCAAGCCAGCATTTCATGGGTCTACCTCTTTTGCCAAGACCTGGCGGTGGTGGCATGGCTAGCAGTGTGTGTGTATCCGCCTTAAATAACCCAGCTTTTTCCTGCTTCAAAAACTGATACTCGAATGAAGTTCTACGGGCAAGCTAGCTTGATAGTGTTGGCACTAGTTTGTAAGTTATTTCATTAGTCGTGCCCGCGCTTGTTTTGTCCGTCGGCGCTGTAATTGCTAAAGTTGCAGCCCAGCTTGAGGCATGCCTGACTGAAGCGTTGCGCACTTGCGCACTACTTAAGAACGATACTCAAGACTCAGGCTCCCTTATTTCACCTGTTAACTCACTCCCTTAATTCATCATCATCATCATTTCAGCCATAGGACGTTCACTGTTGAATATAGAAAAATAAAAGCCTAGAGAAAAAAAATGATTTGAGCAGTAGAATCACCCCCAAACCCTTAAAGGTTATCGATAAATGATTTATCTTTCATCGTGGAACGGCTTTAGTAAAATGCTGATAAAATAGAATTGCCGAAATGAGAAGTCCAGTAACCCTGTATATGCGCTCCCGACCTACATTCCCGGTGCTCATCTGTCGATGTTGACTCAGAACAGTGACGCGAAAGTTCATTGTTTTAGTCTCGGGTATGAAGGGTAGCCATAATCTGGGGCATGTGAACCAAATCCTTGCTTGTCGTTTGCGTACGATATACATGTGACGTCAGTACGATTCTGTTTCATTAATTTTCGCGTGTATCTTAATTTTTAAGTCCTTGATAAAAAATCTTAACTATGACGCAAGGTGACCGATTGCTTTTGTAAATTTTGCAGGCGCCGTTTGTCGCACCGCACATACTTTAAAACAATTACTAATAAAACTTTTTACACAGAAGCCGTAATCTAACAGTAGTCGCATTCCAGTTTCGATCCACTCCCAGTAACATTACTATCTAAAATGGTATTCTCGTAAACCCAAAAAATGCAATTATAGTTGTAAGTAATGCGACTGAATGAAAGTAGAAGAAACCAAAATGAGATTTTTATTTTTATTTTCAGTCGTATTGGGATATAGGTACAGGCTGTAACGAAAAGGTGAAATAAAACTTTAAGGGGTTATTCTACGGCTAAATTACATCAACTTTTTCTATGGGACCACATCGAAATCTCAAAAAAAAAACGACGTTTCCATACAAACTGATGCCAGCTGGTCGCGTTTTAGTATGGGAAAGTGGTTTTTTTTTTTGCGATTTCGATGTTGGTCCCATAGAAAAAGTTGATGTAATTTAGCCGTAGAATAGCCCCTTAAAGTTTTATTTCACCTTTTCGTTACACCCTGTATATATCTACTTCTATTTACAGGGCTATTTTTAAAACATCAACAACCTCCTAGGGGCTGATTCTGGTGCTCAAATACAACTACTTTTTCTATGGGACCAACATTGAAATCGCAAAAAAAAACACTTCCCCATACTAAGCCGCCGACCAGCTGACATCAGTTTGTATGGAGCAGTAAAAACATTTTTTTTAATTCAATATTGGTCCCATAAAAAAGTTGTTGTATTTGAGCACCAGAATCAGCTGCTTCAGAAAGTTTTTGATGTTTTAAAAGTAACCCTGTATATTCTGATAATTTTACATCAAATTGAAAGTTTACGAGAATACCGCCATAAATAGTAATGTTACTCGGACCGGATCGTCACTGGATTGTGACTACTGTTAAATTACGGGAAAACGGCCTTAGCCCTATCATGACCACTAAAACACGATATGATATAGCGATTTATCGACACCAACTGTAAAAATATGATAGATATAGCCGCCATATTGAATTGCTGTGAACCGGTGTGACGCAGGGGCGTGCATCCCATATAGGCTATTATGCAGAGCCTACCTTCATAGAAAACCGACAGAACAGCTAACCATAATTATTAATTACGTATTCAACAATAAACAATAAATATTCTGTAACCATTTTGTCGTCTACCTGTACTTATTCCTTACTAAAGCGCGCAACTTAGATCGTTACTGTGCAATTTAACCAATGTTAGGCTGCCGCGAGATCGCCTACTGTTTCACGCAAACTTACTCAATTTTCACTCACAGCCTACCCCCATCTGAAACCAATGCGCGCCCCTGCGGTGAGGTCACATGTTATGATCGCTGTTTCGATAAAAAATCAACAGGCTATATCGAAATATAAAAATACAAAAATACCATTGGTGTCAATAAATCGCTATTCATATCGTGTTTTGGTGTTCGTGCTAGGGTGGTGTGTTGTCTTTCGCATAACATCTGTATACCACTGTAGGTGCTTAGGTATACCTCGGCCTACATCCCGGAGTCCGTATGGCGTCCTAGGTCGGTGCCCGCTTACACAAACTCAGCCAGGCAACACAATACACTGATGACGTCATACCATGGTACCTAGGTACCTACACACTCGTACAATCGCAGGACACCGAACAATGCTTGTTTACGTGAAAACGCTTTTACTTGAAGGAGTTGAGTCACAAAAAGTACCTGGCTTTCGAAATAAATAATTCCCCATTAGGTAAAGCTAGCATCCAGTCATAGATTTTGGCTACAAAGCTAGCAGTGGCGAATTCGAATCCCGCAAGGGGATAAATGTTTGTGTGATGAGCACGAGCATTTGTACCTAGGTCATGGATGTTTATTAACGTATTTAAGTATGCTTATCCGTTATCTAGTCGCCATAGTACAAGCTTTGCTTCGTTTGGGGCTAGATAATTGATGTGATTGTGAAAAAAAAATCGCTGATTAATCGGAAAGAACAAAATAGAAAATGTAGATAATTATGAAAATTTGTTGTCACAGCCGGCATAGTGATACACACTATCAATGGTTTAAATGATACAGTCCTGTGAATATCAGCGGGTACTTTGTAATAGGGTCCCCTAGGCACTCTTGGGTACGGAACACTAAAAACGACAACAAACTGTTGAACCCACAGTATAGCTTGCAGTGTACAAATCTCTTATCGTCAAGGGACTTTACCAAGTCGATTTTAAAATATATAAATTGCAGGTAGAGCCTCATTTGAATTCAGTTGCTAAAAAGTGTCCGAACATACGAACAAGGAAAAGTTGGTAAGTAATGTCAAAAGAATATGTCTATTTTATACAAAAGGTATAAATTAAAAGATATCTTCGAATTCTATGGAATTTTGGACGATCTCCGTAGCCGAGAGTCGAGCATACCGGACTTGGTGTCGCCATCTTTGATGTTCCGGGTTCGATGACAGGTCGCAGCGGATCAATGTAGGAAACGAACTTTTCTATGTTTTCTCGGATTTGGTGGTGTGGACTGTGGTGCTGTCGTTGTTTCAGATTTCTATAACACAAGTGCTAATGGCTACTTACCTTATCAGGATTAGGAAAAAGTAAATATGAAGTTGTCCAATATTTATTTCAATACCAGAATATAACGCCGTGTGGGGACGGCCGTAAATAGTACACTTCCCCACCGCCAACAGGAGGCGTGTCGTAAGAGGCGACTAATTCATGTAGCACGAGACGGGCAGCAGCGTCTGAATGCGATATCCTATAAAAAACTGCGCTCGCCAACCCGCCTGCCAAGCGTGGTGAGTATTGGCAATCCCACCCAATGAAAGTCATTGGGTGGAGGCCTATGTTCAGCAGTGGACGTTCTGTGGCTGTAATGATGAGCAAGGTATAAATAAATATTATAAATATCAGACAACATCACATACATTGCTCTGATCTTATGTTAGTATTAAAAAAAATGTGTTACATAAATCAGTAACAACGACGCTACCACAACACTCAGACCCGATACAATATAGAAATGTTCTTTTTCTACTTTGACCGACATGGAATCGTACCCGATCCAATAAAGTTCTTTTTTTATTAAAGTACAGCACCTTGACAGTTGACAAATGTTAGCTAGTGACACCAAGGTCGGTATGTTCTGTAAATGGAGGTCGTCAAATGTTGCTTTAACTTTTTGTAATTATTACGTTTATAAGAGAGATTAGCCGTTATTTAACTTACATATAAATTGGGCTAGTTTCCTAAAAAAATCTAATTAGTACGTCAGTTGGATTAACACAAAATATTGGACACGTATTTTTTCTTTTCTGAATCAAACAAAAAATGATGAAGATATAGCCCGTTAAAGTTCCGCGTAACGTCACGCCTTGCGACACTTTTTAGCAAGACGTGACGTCACGTGCTCACTTTGATGCGCTTTATCTTCGTCATTTTTTGTTTGATTGACAAAAGAGAAAATATGGGTCCAATATTTTTTGATAATCTAACTGACGGACTAAATAGAATAATCATTTTTTGACCCAGGAAACTAGCCCATTGTGACAAAATATATGTTTTTTTCTGTAATTAATTAACTTTGTGACTTATTTTCAAGAACCCGCGGCAGCTGCCGACGAAGTCATAGAAAGCTTAATCTGTTTAGTATACGAGTAACATAGAGAATTTTGACTGAAATTCTAAGTCAAAAGACGTTTTGATCGTTGACGGTTACAGTGTGCTTTTTGTTGGCAGATCAAAATGCATCTCTCCATGATAGTTTTCGTTGCCGTCTTCGCTTGTGCGAACGCTAGAGTATTGAAATATTCGCCGGAAGAGTTAAAAAAGTAAGTGAATAATATTTACTGTACTTTTGATTTTAGATGTACACTTTCTATACAGGGTTACATTGCAAAGCGGTGCCAAATCTTTAGGAGTGGTTCAGAATCAGTAACTTAAGCGAACTATGCAAAAAACAAGATTTTTTTGTCACATTTAATTGTTCATCTGTTATAAATCGTACGCGTGGATAATTTAACTTATTCATGAATAAATAGCACCGTATGTGCGCTGCGGAGGGTCCTTGCTGGCTCGCCGTACCTACGCCTCTGCTAAATGACCGCGCGGCTTTCGTAGTCTCTCTATTGACTTTATTTTCGGATATTTCAAAGTATTTTTTTTAGTAACATACGATTATTAAAAATAAAAACGATTAAGACGATTCTTTATATTGTTCCCTAGATCTTATGTTTTCAATTTGGCATCCCCTTGCAATTTAACCCTGTATCTATATATTATCTAATACCACGAGAAAACAAAATACAATAGCAAACAAAATCCGGATAGTGAAAGGTTCGAATCCCACCAGAGGCAGCTGAATTTTTTTTTCTATTGAAAATATACTTGTCTTTGATAAGACCTACGCCACTCTAACTAAACATGGTTATGCAATAAATAAAAAAATTAATTGAATTCAATCAGCAACGATAGTTCTTTGTCTGGCTATTTATATTTATCAGTGGGACAATAATAAAATATTTCTTACCCCAGAAACCCCAATCTAAAGTGGTCAAAGATGGTACGTCACACTAGAGACGTGTCATGGGACAAGCAAGTCGGCAACGGAAAGGTTTTCGGGACACTAGGAAATAACGATCAAGGACTTTTTGTAAGTATACTACACTACACTTAATTATGGAACTACTACCCCCCGATTCAGAACCCTTCGATAACAAATTGTCAATCGAAAAACCATGTGACACCATAGGATTTAACATTATCGTCACGTGATTCACCGGTTGACAACTCGTTATCTAAACGTCTGAATCCCCGATTCAGGGTCATCTCCATACAGGCCAGGATCATGTTCAAATTTATACACATTTGCTAAGGGACTATCTTAAAACTATTATGGTACAAGCTTGTACGTACTATACATAGGTAGGTCTGCCTATGACTAATTAGATTACCTACCACACACACACGTCAACCTACCACAAGACGTCTAATTTTTAACCGACTTCAAAAAAAGAGGAGGTTCTCAATTCGTCGGTATCTTTTTTTTTTTTTTTTTTATATGTATGTTCAGCGATCATTTGTTACTGCGTTGACCGATTTCGATAATTATTTTTTTGTTTGAAAGGTAATAGTTTCAGAATGGTCCATATAAATTTGGTTAAATTCTGATGATGGGATCTGAAAATCATCAAACATTTCATAAACTCCGTACCACGCCAACTGATTTTAGTATCTATCTTACCTATATCTCTGCCAAATGTGGACCGATTTTGATGATTCTTTTTTTAATGAATAGCTTATACTTCAAAAATACTATAATAAAACATTTTTTGAAAAAAATTCACCCCTAAGGGTGGAAAAATAGGAAATGAAATCGGTGTTCAGCAGTTAAATTATGTTTGCACTCGTAAGATTGGTTTTGATTAGGATTTATCACTAAAATGGATGAAATAAGTTAATTTTATATAAAAAATAAAAACTGACTTCAAAAAACTAAAATGCTAAAAATAATCTTAACACTTAAGTACCTAATCAGTTACTTTTGGAGTCGGTGCAAACGAAAACATTGGTCTCTCATTGACTGGCACCGACTTCAAAAATAACTGATTAGGTACTTAAGTGTTAAGATTATTTTTAGCGTTTTAGTTTTTTGAAGTCGGTTTTTATTTTTTATCTCAATTGCTATTGATCTCTATGTGTCGGACTTAAAGTTGAAAATCAATTGAATGATCTTTAACTTTTTTGGTAGGTTGATCTGCCGTTGTCTGTAAATTTAAAATTGTGACAAGAGTTACATCCTAACATATGATGGGCACACATCATATGTGTCTAGGGCCCCAGACACAATAGGGCCCTCGACATCACGGGGCCCTGAAATTCGTCATCATCATTATCATTTCAGTCTTAGAACAAATAGGTTTACCTACTGCTGAACATAGGCCTCCCCCAACGACTTCTAGATTGGCCAGTTGGAAGCGGCCCGCATCCAGCGGCTTCCTGCAACCTTTACCAGGTCGTCTTTTCACCTTGTGGGTGGACGTTACGCTTGCCGATAGTGGCTTCCATATTAGAACATTCTGCCCCATCGACTGTCAGTTCTATGTGATATGTGCCCCAACCACTGCCACTTAAGCTAGAACTAGAACCTTTTTGCCCCATTGGCTGTCAGCTCTACGTGATATTATGTACCCTACCCACTGCCACTTTAGCTAGAAGCCTAGAACTAGAACCTTTCTGCCCCATCAGCTGTCAGCTCTACGTGATATGTATACCACCCACTGCCACTATAGCTTGCTAATCGAAATACGTACTATTAGTTAAATATCAAAATACATATTATATGCCTACGTGTGTACCTAACTTTAAAAATATTAGATTGTGTGTTATCTCTGCGTTTGCCACCCCCCAGCGACCCAAGCTTGTCTATAGTGTACAATAGTATTTATTGCTATTCTCTCAGGGCAAAGGCGGTTACAAGCAAGAGATCTTCAACGATAATCGTGGCAAGCTGGAAGGTCAAGCGTACGGCACTAGAGTGCTGGGCGCGGGCGGCGACAGCAGCCACTTGGGCGGGCGGCTGGACTGGTCCAATAAGGATGCCAACGCCGCCCTAGACGTCAGCAAGCAGGTCGGAGGAAGAACTAGCGTAAGTACTTAGCTAGAATTAGTTAGCTGTGTTGTCATTACTGACTGTGAGACCTAACATCTTTTGGTTTAAGCTTAGCTAAGTTGTTTTAAACGATAACGATAGTATCGTTATGAATATTACAAAAACTGTTATTAACATAACGATGCCGTTAACGATAATATCGTAATGGATCAATATGCCAGAACAAAACACCATTGTCATGGTATCAAAGCATGGAGTTACGACTCCCAGCACAGCACAACCAGACTTGAGCCAATTTAGAAAAAATCTTTTCTGAAAATACCCGAAATCTAACCCGGGACTTTTTGCGTTCAATGCGAATTTATCGCGCCACTACAACTACGTCGTCAAAATTAAGAAGTCAGTGACCACAGTCTCTGTTTAATAAAATGTATACTACGTAATACAAAATCTAGGCACCTGCCCTCTTAGCATGACCACCAAATCACGATATGATATGATATTATATAGCGTGATATCAACACCAACTATAAAAATATGATAGCTAAAGCCGCCATTTTTCCATTTATCGAAACTGCGATCATAATATGTGACGTCACCGGCACGGCGATTTAACTTGGCGGCTCTACCTGTCATATTGTTACCGTTGGTGTCCATAATATATAATATCGCTTTATCGTATCGTGTTTTGCTGCTCATGCTTGGGAGGCTGGTGAAGAAGCCCAAAGCTCAATCTTGCTTTTGCTTTATCAGTCATACTTTAATTATTTATTTATTAAACTGACCGTCGCGTTGTATCGTTGTAGGTGTCAGCGACCGGCGCAGGAGTGTGGAATTTGGACAAGAACACGCATCTCTCAGCGGGGGGCTCAGTGAGCCACAGCGGGCGGGGGAAACCAGACGTGGCCGTGCAGGCGGAGTTGAAACACAATTTCTGATGTAATAAATCCTTTTATTTATTAAATTTATGATGTAATAAATCCTCTAATTTATTATTTAAAAAAAAAATCATTTCTTTACTTATCTATTTTATTTAGCTTTATTTTTCAGGGAAAAGTCCCTGATAAAGAAAGATGACAAATATAGCTTACTTCTTACTATCTGTATACGTTGGCAAGTATACTGAGTATACTGTTGGCAAGTAAATGTAGTGTCATGTAGTCATCATGAGACACATCGTGATTTCAAATTAGTATTTTTTACCTATGGAATCTCTACCAGGCGACGATCTCTTATAGTCTCTTTATGCTTCTCTGTTGGAGGCCAAAGTCTTTCTATCCTTAGCGCAACTCTGCAAATAGTCACGCAACCATTTCTTTGGACTTTTGAATAAATTTATACAAAGCTAAAAGTATGGTTCATCATTAACATCTTAATCAGCTCAGTCAGTATACTGCTGGCCTTAGCCTGGCCTCTTCCAATCCACGCCACTGAAAACGTATATGTAAAAGATTCCGATATCGTGAAGAGGAATTCATCATCATAATCATCCCACTGCTGGGCATAGGCCTCTTCCAATGCAGGGCACTGAGCCCGATCCTCGACTATACTTTTCCATCCACTGCCATCCAGACCTTGCCAGAGCGTGCCCTTCGCCGCGTTTTCCTTGAAGAAAGTATCTAGGTCTAAATAATTTACTCTTAGGTACTATTTAAAAGTAAGGTTACAGAGTAATCCAAAGCACTCACGTTGCCCTTTATACAGAATGGCCAGAAAAGGTTTCTTCGATTATTTTTTCTTGCAACTAAATCTCTATGAACTGTGCATTTATGCATAAAATAAACAGCCTCACAACTTTAATGGAAGTTACTACAAAATTGACCTAAAGTTGAGAATTTCTGTTAAATCAGTTATCATTTAAATTTTATACTTAAAATTAAAAATGTAAACTGATAATTTCTTAGTTTCTAAGTAGCTACAGAGAAAGCGTTAGACTCTAAGCTTTCATAATAATAATAAAAAAGTAGTACTACATAGGCTATTTAAAAAAATAGTAACTCGAAAACTACGAAAAATCGTAGAACAACATAAGGGTTATTCAGATACCTCTCAACACGAGGCACCTATAAAAAATGTTTGGACGTCACTTTTCTGACCCTGTATCTATAGAATGCACAACAGAATAGGACACTCCTTAAAACCGTTATATGCTGCTCAAATACAACCACTTTTACTATGGAAGCAACATAAAAATCGTTAATTAATTTTCAGATAATTTTCAGATTTTTATCATCGAGTTAGCGCGTTAGTAAGTATGGAGCTGGAGTTTCTAATTCGATGTTGCTTTCATAATAAAAGTTGTAATAAGTAGCTGTTTACGTGGTTTTAAGAAGTGTCCTATCTTTAGTACATTTGTATACAGGTTGTGGTTTTGAACAGTAGCCTTATTTAACAAGGCTACTTATGGTTAATGGGATCAACATGAAAATCATAAAAATGCTGCTCCATACATATCAATAAAGCGTTTATTATTATAAAGCTAAGCCCAGGAACTACTGCCCCCCTAGCATGACCACCAAAACACGATAATTATGATATGATATGATATAGCGATATATCGACACAAACTGTAAAAATATGATAGATATAGCTGCCATTTTTTAAAAATCGAAATAGCGATCATATAATGTGACGTCACCGGCACGGCGATTCAACATGGCGGCTATATCTATCACATTTTTACAGTTGAAGTCGATATATCGTTATATCATATCATATCATGTCATTTTTTGGTGCTCATGCTAGGGAGGCTGGTTTGAATTAAAAAAACATTTTTGTGTTAGTTATTATTTTTATCGGGGCTATATTTATAACATCACGCTCGAAAATTGCGTACGTTACGTAAAGATCCTGTAAGTCGGGATTGTTCCCCTTTAAAAGTTCTAAAAGAAAGGGATATGTCTAACTATAACCTTTTTTATGGACTCGCTACAGACGGAACTCCACGCGACCGAAGCCGCGGGCGGAAGCTAGTCATTCATATTTATTCAGCCTGTAAGAGGGCTTCAAAGTTCCAAATTAGCAATGCTGTAAGCGTAACTCCGCACTACTCATGTTGATGTTACCTCAAAGCACTAAGTGACTAGACCACCAGTTATTGGCAATCAGTTAATTAAACATGTTTGATGGGCGTCAATTACGATTCTGAAACTAGACTGAGACTGCGACGGCCGCACTGGGTTTTGGTAATTATTATTAACGTTCATTCATTCATTCATTTCAGCCATAGGAGGTCGACTGCTGAACAAAGGCCTCCCCCAATGACTGATCATCGGGGTGGGGGGGGGGGATTTGCCAATACTCGCCACGCTTGGTAGGCGGGTTGGCAAGCGCAGTTTTTTTTATAAGATTTCGCTCGAAGACGCTGTTGCCCATCTCGTGCTACAGGAATTAGTCGACTCTTACGACACGCCTCCTGTTAGCGGTGGGCCACACTCCAATTATTAACGTACTTACTTCTAACTATTTCGATTTTTAGGGTTGCGTTATGCTTACCTCAAAAGAAAATAAGGAACCTTTAGAATTACTTCGTTGTCTGTCTCGTAATGGTTGTCTGTCTGTTAAGATCTGATTTATTTTCATACAAACCTTATCCTGAGTGACAATTACGACCAAAACGCAAAAAAAAAAACAGCCAAACCAGTCGAGCCGTTCCCTAGTGATGCTTTGTCAAACAAGAAAATGTTCTTTATAAGAAGCAGCTACCCAGTACCAATAAACGAGTAGGTACCTAACTCTAAGTATCTAGCTCAGACCGCTCTCCCCTGGACCACGTCTCCTGAACATCGGCTATACGTCAGTGATACACTAGCGCACATACACACAGTATCTGGCAGTAAATTTGGGCGCTCGCCAAATGCAATGCTCATCCATTATGTTGACTCGGCACTGCACGGGAAGTGGCACCTTTCCGTTTCACCAGACGACACGACACGAGAAAAATAAGTCCTATATTTCTATCCACTTAATTTATGTGCTTCGGTGGACCTGTCATTAATTTACGGAATAGATTTGCTAGCTGTTGGGTTTCTAACATTAAAATATTACCCACTTAATATTCTGCTTGTTCTTCGCACTTGCAAGCAGTGCAGAAAAGGAACTATAGAACGACGATTATAAGAGATGACTAGTGTAACCGTCTGTTACATTTAGAAGTGACCTTTGTTGCATTAATTGCACGAAAATATTATTGCAAATAAACAGTATTAAAATGATACAGCTACAATTAATTTTCAATGTTATTTTTGCATACAATGCATGGTAATACAGGGGATATATTATTTGTTAAATTTAGACTACCTCTACAATTATTAAACCTAGATTCTCTTGCTATCCGGACGACTGCCGTCTGTCAAGCGTAATTATGATCTTTGGATATTTTAATGCATCGATGAAATTGATGTAATAAGCTTTCGAGTTATTAATCTAATGATCCGTCGTTTAGCTCAAAGGATGTCGATTAAAAACCATTCGATTTCAAGTAGGTAACCTCCATAGGACATTTATTGAGTTTTATTCTGAGATAAACGACGTGGCTTATCTCGTTGCATAATGGAAACATATGACTTTATATACAGAGTAAATACAGCTCTCCAGAGTGTGCTCTGTGATTGAAGCATGTTACATGTCCGGCACGGGTCCATTTCCCAAAATGCCTGGATTTAGGCCGTGCTGCAACATACATAGCCTATTATAGTTACTCGAATTTGAACTATCGAAAACGAAAGGTATATTTTTTTAAAGTATTATATCATTAAAACAGCGACATACAAGACTTGGAAGGACCCCTTGGACCCTCTTCGGGGTATTTATACACGTTCCAAAAATATAGTTTTACCCTACCACCGCTTCGGGACTGCATAATATCGGCAGGTGATAAGAAAAAAACACAAAAAACCTGGTCTGTTACAATAATAGTTAGTGCGAGCTAGCCAGGTACTGTTGTCGTTTAAATTATCGTAAATGTCCACACTTCGTTCGGGGCACTTCGGGGTCTTGGGTTGGGGCACGAAGACTTCAACTCAGGGGCGTGCATCCAATATAGGCTATTATGCAGAGCCTACCTTCATAAAAAACCGACAGAACAGCTAACCATAATTATTAATTACGTATTCAACAATAAACAATAAATATTCTGTAACCATTTTGTCGTCTACCTGTACTTATTCCTTACTAAAGCGCGCAACTTAGATAGTTACTGTGCAATTTAACCAATGTTAGGCTGCCGCGAGATCGCCTACTGTTTCACGCAAATTTACTCAATTTTCACTCACAACCTACCCCCATCTGAAACCAATGCACGCCCCTGCCAACTATGCCTAATTTTTGCAAAAAAGATCATTATCTACCAAACAATATTTTATCGAGAGATGGGCTTTTATTTTTATTCCTTTATTCATCAATACGCATAGTTATTACGAAAAAATACTCAAGTTCTTAATGGCTTTTTTGTGCATTTTTTTTCAACGTCGGGTTAATGGCCACCGATTAAGTAACCTGTGGATTAAAGTTAGGCCATTAAAATCGTTTTAACGCTCATTTAAAATTAAAGCAAACAATTCAAAAAACATAATTTTATTTTTACTGCGTCTACCGTTTATCAACAAGCTTATATTTTTTTTAGTTTCAAACTTTCTAAAGGAAGAAATAAAATATCTTGCCTTATAAATGTGCCTAATAAATAAGTAAATGTTTACTGCCTCCCTAGCATGAGCGCCAAAACACGATATGGTATGATATAGTGATATATAAATAATAAATAATAATAATAAATATTGGACAACATCACATACATTGCCATGATCCTGTGGTAAGTAGCCAAAGCACTTGTGTTACAGAAATCAGAAACAACGACGGTACCACAACACCCAGACCCGATATATCGACACCAACTGTAAAAATACGACAGATATAACCGTCCGATGTTGAATCGCCGTCATTTAATATGATCGTTGTTTCGTTAAAAATTCAAAATGGCGGTTAGATCTGTCATATTTTTACAGTTAGTGTCGATATATAGCTTTATCATATCATATCATATCGTGTTTTGGTGGTCATGCTAGGGGGGCTGATGTTATGCAATGGATACTTTATTTATTCACCTTACCTTATTATACCTTACTGGGTAAGTACTGATCAACTGATCTCACTTAAAATTAATCTGTAGTGTAAGTGAGGTTTTAAAAAAGATTAAGCAAACAATTACCGAAGCTAACCTTATTTTTGCTGCGTCAGAAAGCAATTAGCTTTATAACTGGATTAAAAAACAAATGTGTTTTTGCTGACATCAAACAGATAACTTAATAATTCTTTGGCAATTTATTATGAAAACGCTTTAAGTGAATCAACATAGCGCAGACATTTTAATGGACACATTTCACCTTGTTTTTTTCGGAATTAATTAACTTTAGAGGCATTTGTGTAATGGTTTTATAATAATTGGTTTTATTTATATATGAGATTTAAATAAAATACAAAACTGATTTAATTATTTAAGTACATTATTTACAAACCAAATTTGTGAGCAGTAGAACCTTCTAAAAGTAAATTAATAAATAAAATAGCGCCTTATTGTATAAAAAAATATAATAAAAAAATTATTGTTATGTAGTTTTATTTTATCACACCGATAATCTGGCCCCAAACTAAGCAAAGCTTGTACTATGGCGATTAGATAACGAAAAAACATACCTAAATAAATAAAAAACCGTCCAATCTGGAAATCACTGGGGAGGCTGATTAGCAGTTGTCGTCCTATGTCTGAAATGATGATGATGATGATACTTAAATAGCTACTTTCATAAACATCCATGACTAAGGTACAAATGCTCGTGCTCATCACACAAACATTTGCCCCTTGCGGGATTCGAACCCGCAACCGCTAGCTTTGTAGTCACTCCGGGCACGAACCACTACACTACACCAGACGGTCATTCCAATAACAGTAAGTTGATGAATATAAAATCCTTTGAGCACGAAATCACAGAATTTAATCCCTAAAACTGTTCCATTTAATATAACGTGATACAATAGCTTTAATAGTCTATTATTTAGCATAATAGAGTCCCGTTTCTAATTAAAAACATTGCCTAATGAAAGGTTTTGTCATAAGCGTTCGCTGTTAGAGCTTATTTCGCTGCGAAATATTAAAACTGAATAACTCTCATAAAGCAGACTTTGTTTAAGCTTACGTTTCGTTGACGCCGGACGCAACGTAAAATAAATAAATAAATTCGTTATAAAACGATAATGAATAGTATGAAATAAAATACCAAAGTTTTCTTTAGGCTAGAAAATTTGTAGGCGTTGCGCTGTCATCGCGGAAAACGAACAGGGAAGATCCCTCGCGTTTGTCTTTGTAAGGAAGGTACTTTACAACTCCAGCCGCTCCTTACCTATTTGATATTCGTGTTTTTCTGTTAATAAGTGTAGTGTAGTTCTTTTTTTAACCATTTATACAAGAATTAAATACGTAGGTATAATAAAGTAGTAAAAACTGTTTTTTAATTTATAACATTGCTTCTTAAGCCACCAGAGGAACTCGCTAAGTGTACCTTGCCCACATAAAATGTTGGTCTTGCCTGCAAATGAATAAAAAAAATAAACTGATTTCGACTCTTTAAAAAAAAACTTATGAAATCTTTTCTGTTTTTGTCAATACATGGATCTCTTTTCACTTAATTAATAGTTTAAAATATGCACAATTAAAATCATAAACAAGTAGCATCTAGTACCTAAGTAAAAAGTAAAATGATTGGTAGTCGATGTAAATAAATACATTTTAATTTATAAAAGAAGTAAAAATATTGTAGTGTACTAAGCCTTAAGAATTAATGAAAATTAAATGAAAAATGCCACGAGTTGAAATGCAGTAAGTCCTCCTCACTTTTTATACCAAAAAGTCGTCCTGATGGAACTACGGCTTAAGCAATTTCAATTTCCAAGCTACGCGACGGCCTCTCCACGGATACATTAAGCACTTAACTATCACTGTCTGCTTACTTTCAGAGGCCCGCTTTATAAAATCCTTCTATTTTCCCTGAGTTTTTTATTTACTTTGCGATTTTGTGGCTAGCCAACGGAAAGTCTTGTTGACGAAAAAAAGCAGTTTTTGGACGATGAAATGACAAAAGCGCTGGCAAGTTTGTAATTTTGCTTACAGGGTGTCCCTGGAAGTATGTATTAAATCGAACAGATGCATAGCGGGTGTCATTCCCAAACTTCTTGGCTCTATAATATAATTATATAGGTTCAATTTTCAACGAATAAAAGTTGTGTCTTTTTTTACAGCTTTATTATGTACAAACTCAAACAAATACACATGTCTTTTATATATTTTTTATAACTCGAGCCATTAATCAGACATTTGAACTGTTCCTAAGATTAACATTGGTCAAAATGTTAATTCGACGATTCAAATCAAAAAATCAAATTAAAAATCGATCTAAGATATACATATACCTGAGTATATCGCCCATTTTTTTTAACAAGTCTGTCTATCGCCACTTTCATTTGACATGTATAAAAAAAATTACAATCACACCAATAGCCTAGCTTTAATTTAACCTATGCAGAGCATAATATCTACGGCGACCAGATTTAAGACAGAGATACTTGCTTGCTAGGTACAAATAGCTTTAGGGTATTATTATACCTGTAATTACCTGCTGATTAAAAAGTCTGTAGTGTGCGGGCATCATAAAACAGTGCAGTGCAAATTGGTCCCATGACATAGAATTCACAAGATAATCTCTCTAAACGATACCCCTATAAAATTAATGCCAACACCTCCTAAAACAAATTTCGTCGCTTTCTTATCTTCATTACTTAGATTTGACATCGTCATGACCTTGTAATTTGACCCCCTCTCCCCCCATCCTTATTTCAGGAGAGCGCAGTAAGTGTGTCGTAAATAGGGCTGTCAGGTTGCCGGGAATTCCGGGATTGTCTTGGACATCTTTGTGGCACGCAAGAAGTTACTTACGCAATTGCTTGTTGGTAATTTACAAAATAGTGACGCCTTTTTTTAAAATTGTGTCATACTCGTATATAGCTTTTAGTTGTCCCGGTTTTTAGAAACCATGAGCACATACCCCCCATATAGAGTAAAAATGTCATATGATTTATTCGACAAAATTTTCCGCCATTTTTTAGTTTGTATAATTATGTACTGCTTTTGTTGATAGGACTTGTGATTTCATACTAAAAGTAAGTGAAAAAACACTTATTAGTTTCGGAAAAAGATGGTTCGTATTCTCGATGTCAAGACATGTTAGTTAGACTTGTAATTTTTGAAGGGTGTTTTGTTTTTAGATTATTTTTATTTTTGGGCTTCAAAAATACCATAAAATTGATCGCTTCAGTAATTATATATAATTCCTTAATAAACTATCAATTTTAACTCTGTCTGTAAGTAACAGCCAGTGATCAATATTTCGGCCCCATAATTTAAAAAATAAATGATTTGGAGATATTACCATGTACAGTCAACGGCAGGTCAACATACCCAAAAAGTTAACCGATTAATCGATTTTTAACTTTATGTCCGACATATAGGGATCAATATCAATTGATAAAATTTGACGTTTTGTGGTCGGTTGACGTGTTGTTGTCTGTGCCTTGTTTTCACCACCCGCATCGATGTCAATTCATCTGTGATTATGGCGCTTGCAAGTCGCAGAAAGGAAACTTCAAAGACCTACTAAAACCAGGTACCTACTCGTACGATTATTGTAATAATCCCGAATCTGTAATTTCAATGACAGTGGCATAACATTTAAATCTTTACTAGATAGCGGATTTTAAGTACCTAGTTATCACATGGTATAGTATTTATATGGGCATGACTAATGCAATATTTATTAGACGGATAACAAATTGTACTGGCCAGAATGATATTAATATAGCTAGCTACTTCAAATAGCATTAAGTTGTTTTTACAAAAGTCCCGGGAAAAGTGAAAAAAAACTTTAAGCATTAGTATCATTAGCACGAGATCGTTTTTTGTTTAAAATATAAATTCCGTGAAAAGTGAATCCAAACCTGTAGCATTGGCAACCCTAGTCGTAAAACGGAGACGTCGATTTTATGCTGAGTTACCTTTTTGTAGGAGTTTTAACGTTTTATTGTGGCTGTAAACCTATTTATTGTTGTCTTAAATGACAAAATACGAGTGGAATAACGCAGTCTTAAATTAGCATAAGTACCTATCAATGTTACGGTTTCGTTTATTTTCATTACCTGACGGTAGATCAAACAAAAATTGGTTATTTTTAAAACAGTTGCCAAAGAGGATATTATGTTTTCATTTTAAAAAATCATTTTCTATCAACGACCATCGCATTCCCGTTTTTTTTGTTTCTCAATACAACGTAACGCTTTACCTCAATGATAACGTTTTGAGGCAGATTTCATCCTCTATTTTTGCACCCCTTAGGGGCGCGACTTTTTTGTTTTATGGTGTGATTCAGGTTCAATAATTGTATTAATTGCAAAATACATGTGTGCCGTGTACGTAGGAGGGTGGTGAGGGTGAGGCGTGCCTGCTTGCTCATTTAAGAAGCATTGGGTTTCTTTTTGCTATTTATTTGCTTTTTAACTGACTTGTGTAATTTGTTGCTTTGCTATGGACCACTGTGTGACTGAAATTATCGAAATCTGACTTTCACTGCTAAACATAGGCCTTCCTCAGTGACTTCCAGAATGGTCTGTTGGAAGCTGCCTGCATCCAGCGGCTTCCTGCTTTGGTAAACGCTTAATTGAAATTAATATAATATAGGTACACATAATGCAGTCGAATTGAACACCCCCTTTTTGAAGTCGGCTAAAAACAGACCGTAATAAAAGTAATGTGGTGTTTCGCGAAATCCCATTGTCAGACACTTGTTATTGGATTAGGCGAATAAAGGGCAATTTGCGAAATTACCGGAACTCCCCATCGTGTAAGCTTTTTGAGATATTACGCGAGATTGGTAATACGATTATACAGAATCGCCGGGAGGCTCACCACACTATTATGATAGTCAGTAGACTTACTACAGTGCTTTTTTTTTTTTGCTACAGAATACAGACAGATAACCAGTGATCGGAATAGGTAGATTGATTTGATGTACTTTGGTAATGCTAGCATAATATGGATATGTCTTTTTTTTTCCGAAAGAAATACCGAAATCCGGAAGTCAGGTCCATATTAACATCAATGTTTGAGATCATTAACCCAAATTAATCTACCTATTCCGATCAGTGCAGATAACAGAAGGAATTTGGGATAGGTCTCTTCGAACAGTATTACTCGTAGTAATGAAAGCTTAAGGCATATACCACGCACGATACTATTAATAATATCAAAATAATAAAGGAAGTTTCAGTGTACCTAAAATAAATAAGTAAATATTGGACAACATCACATAAATTGCTTTGATCTAAGAAGCCAAAGCAAATGTGTTCCAGAAATCAGAAATAACGAAGGTATCACAACACCTAGACCTGAGACAGTAAATAACAAAATAGGGCTGGTCCTATTTTGTTGTGAGAAAATTTACATTATAAAAAAATACAAAAGCAGCCAAGAGGCAATGACGAATACATGTGTACAATGAAGAATACATGTTAATGAAGCAAGGTAAAGTGGACAGTCACTCAAGCTTAGTTTAGCGAGGCTGACTGACTGGGTGCTAGGGGTGTGCACTGTGCGTTAAACATGCCTCATTCGGCCGAGCTCGTACATCCACGGGTTGCCCACGCTCGCTCTGTTGTCGGTTTTTGGGCCCGAGTAAAAGGTATTCGCGTGCCCATACAAGCACAGAAGTGCACGTTTCTGACATACTCGCTCACCTCATTCTAGCACCGGACGCGTAAGTCTTAGTCATTTCAGCCATAAGACGTCCACTGCTGAACATAGGCCTCCCCCATTGCCTTCCAGATTGGCCGGTTGGAAGCGGCTTGCATCCAGCGTCTTCCTGCGACCCTTACCAGGTCGTCTGACCACCTTGTGGTCAGACGACCGACGACAGTGGTCGTCCTACGCTGCGCTTGCCGGTCGGCCCACTGCCCTTCAGCTTGCTAATTCGTCGGCAGCGACTTTTGTTCGTTTACGGATCTCCTCATTTCTGATTCGATCTCGCAAAAAAACACCAAGCATAGCCCTTTCCATAGCACGCTGTGCGACCTTGAACTTTCTCATGAGGCCCATAGTGAGAGACCAAGTTTCAGTTCCTTCATAAGTGATAATAGGTGTACTTATGATATCTAAATTAAATTTTTCAATTTTACTCAGCTAGTCGTCTAGCTCGTGATTGTACCCAACATGATGGTGACATTTGCCATAGCTTGAAGTGTGCGAAACTCAGCCAGAGCGCTCATGCGTGTGTGTACAACCGCCATAACCACTGAACTACTGTATTTTCCTCTACTGTGGTTTCACCATGTTTGTTTTGCGCCCGTTTGACGCTAATGATAAATTTTGTTATGACTCAGTTTTCGAGGGAAATTCGTACATAATGTTTGTAAAATCAAATGTAATAACATCGGATTTTAAATACTTAACAAAAAAAAAAATAACGCCATGAAATGAATAAATCCATAAAGGCTTTTTTTTCACTTTTCATTATTTATTTTTTATTATTTTGACGACCTCTGTAGCCGAGAGGCGAGCATATAACCGGACTTGGTGTCGCTATCTCTGAGGTTCCTGGTTCGATTCCCGGTCGGGTCAATGTAGAAAAATAACTTTTCTATATTGTCTCGGGTCTGGGTGTTGTGGTACCGTCGTTGTTTCCGATTTCTATAACACAAGTACTTTAGCTACTTATCATAGGATCAGAGCAATGTATGTGATGGTGTCCAATATTTATTTATATATAATTCCAGCCTTTTCCATAGACAAAGAAAAATGTGAAAATGTATACGCTGTTTGCAATTCTTCACTAAGGGCCAAAAATTTTTTACAAAAAGGAAAGAAAAAACATTGTTTTGTGAACTGTCCACGATAATACTTTTTTGTGGACTGTTTAAAATTCAGCTCATAAACTTAAGGTACAATAATTTAGAAAAACTTGGCGTTTTCGTTAGATAATCCATGAAAACAAAATTAGGAATAATTAAAAGTCATACCTAGGGATCCCATTCCACGATTAATTACCTCCTGGGAGTTTCTGAAGTTTTAATTTGCCATTTTCTTTAGCATCTTTAGGGCTTCCTATGTTAATTAGTTTCTTTTCTGCTTTATTTTTGGGATTCCCTTGTTCGAGGTGGATTATTTGTGCTAGATATATAGTCTTTAATTCAAATTCAAATTCAAATCTTTATTAGTGACAACAAGGCCCAATTTGTTAGTAACAATAACTTAACCTATGTTAGTACTTAATTTCTAACAACGATTTGGTACGTTTGGCTAGAGCCCAGACAAGTGGGCTGTCTAGCCGATCGGCTATCGCGCGCAGAATGATGTTTGTTAATGCACACCACACAAAATAAACTGTACAGAGAAACAATAGATTTAGAACGCTACAATTTAGGCGGTCTTATCGCAAGAAGCGATCTCTTCCAGATAATCTTCAGGTAAAGGAAAGTTTAAAATAAAACCGACTTCAAAAAACTAAAAAGCTAAAAATAATCTTAACTCTTATGTACCGAATCAGTTACTTTTGGAGTCGGTGCAAACGAAAACATTGAATCTCTCATCGGCTGGCACCGACTCCAAAAGTAACTGATTAGGTACTTATAAGATAATTTTTAGCTTTTTAGTTTTTTGACGTCGATTTTTTTTTATCAAACTAACTTATTTCATATATTTTAGTGATAAATCTTAATCAAAACAAATCTTACGAGTGCAAAAAAAACTTAACTGCTGAACACCGTATTCATTTCCTATTTTTCCACCCTTAGAGGTTAACAGTTTTCCGAAATTTTTATTATAGTGTCTTTGAAGTATAAGCTATTCAATAAAAAAGAATCATCAAAATCAGTTCACATTTGTTGAAGATATTAGGTAATATAGATACTAAAATCAGTTGGCGTGGTACGAACAAAAAAATAATTATCGAAATCGGTCAACGCAGTAGCAAATGATCGCTGAACATACATTTAAAAAAAAGGTTCCGACGAATTGAGAACCTCCTCCTTTTTTGAAGTCGGTTGATAAAGTTAAGAGAGGGAGGCGGTGAAGAGTTAAAAACATTAAAAGAAATAGTAATGTATACTTATATTTAAATATATTTTACATAATAATATATAAAGTGCCTTAAAACATCTTCCACGACTGCAATAACTAATACCTAGTTGCTAAATAAATAACAGCTGCTAGTAACAATTTCTGCTGAACGATCTTAGTGGCGAAACTTGCCTCACATCTGATTTCATTATGATTCCTAACCTCTTTATAGGTGGAAACGGTTTATTATATGTACTTATTGAATTAAAAAAATACGATTTTCAGTGTGATTTATTAAGCTTTTGTTTGCAAGGTATCACAGAAGGTGATTTCCAGATTGGCCGCTTGAAAGTGGCCTGCATCCAGCGTCTTCCTGTGAAATGAAATAGGAACCACTTCAATACAATTATATGCTATATCAATAAAAAAGAATTGCATAAATTTGAAAATATCATATTTTATGCATAATTGAGAACCCCCCCCCCCTTTTATCATCATGATTTAAAATTCAAATTTAAATTCAATTACCTTTACCAGATCATGGTCATCTGTCCACTTGTGTGCGAACGTCTACGTCTGCCCTTTCTATAGTCGGCTGAAAAAACACAAAGAGGACCATAAGATTGGTAGCAATAGAATCGAATAAAATGTAAATTTAAGCGAGCTTCTTACTAAATAATGGCCAGACAATAAGTTTTGTTAACTCTTAGGCACTGCGCAAACGTAGACACTTTTTGTTGCCGAATGCCGACACGGAATACCATCAAAGGATACGGTAGTTTCTGTGTCCTTAGCACTGTATAATTGTATGGAATTTTGTTAGCGTTGCTTGTGTCTTCAACTGCTAACTATTTGTTTCTAGTTACTAACACCGAATATAATAATAATAATAATAATTCTTCGATCGCCTTACAAAGGTACTTAATAGTTCTTTGTCGGGGGTCAATAAGGTCAAAGCTTATAACGGATGGGTTATGCCTATTCTCTTATACACCTTTGGCATACTCAGATGGACTCAGACCGAATTAAACGCTCTGGATCGGAAGGTCCGCACGACTATGACACTACATAGAATGCATCACCCCAGGTCGTCGGTCATGAGGCCCGAGGAAGTGTGGTGGTCGAGGCCTCTTAAGTGCTAAAACCATGCAGGACCGCGAGGTATCTAGCCTCAGAGCCTATTTTCTGGCAAAGACCGACACAACGATGCATTGTGATGACATAGAATGTGATAAAGGACTCACCCCTCTTGATCTGGCCAACGAGTCATGGCAGTCGCCGGCGATACTAAGTGTTTCTGATCGCGAGACCGTATGGAAAGGGAAAGAGCTGCACGGGCGGTTTTTCAAGGCTCTACACGAGCCCCACGTGGATCGAAAAGCTTCCGTGCATTGGCTGCGCTTTGGAGACCTCTTTGGGGAAACCGAGGGATTTGCTTGTGCGATACAAGACCAGGTTATCAAGACGAACAACTACCGAAAATACATCATAAAGGATGGCACAGTGGACATTTGTCGGGCCTGTCGCCATCCTGGAGAATCCCTCCGTCATGTAGTTTCGGGTTGTTCGGCTCTTGCTAACACTGAGTATCTGCACAGGCATAATCAAGCAGCCAAAATTCTCCACCAAGAGCTTGCCCTGAAGTACGGTCTCGTGAGCCAGAGACTACCCTATTATAAGTACTCGCCGGAGCCAGTACTCGGAAGTGACAGTATCCGGCTCTACTGGGACCGGCCCGTCATCACTGACAGGACTATTCTTGCGAATAAGCCTGATATAGTGCTGATGGACCGGGCGCAATCGAAGGTGTTTTTGGTGGACGTCACTATCCCTCATGACGAGAACCTTGTGAAGGCCGAGACCGAAAAGCAACGCAAGTACTTGGACCTAGTACACGAGGTTACCGAAGTGTGGGAAGTGGCGTCCACTGAGATCATACCAATTGTTATATCGGCAAACGGGTTAATTCCAGTCACATTAGGTGTACACCTGAAAAGACTGGGATTTGTCGGCGGCGCGCTTCCAGCAAAGATGCAGAAGGCGGTGGTGCTTGATACCGCACGCATCATCCGCCGATTTCTTTCTCTTTTGCCCTGATCCCGGCCAACTGTGCTATTGCCGGTCATTACCGCCCAAGAGGCGAGAGGTTTTTGGCCTAAAAAAAAAAAAAATAATGACTTTTTGATTGGCAATCAGTGTGTGTAAAGTCGAAGTAACTAGACACAAATACTACGTCTGCGCAGTGAGTGGTTGACTTTATATAATTAAAAATATTATGTTCCTAATTTCTTTGTGAAATTCCTTCTGGGGTTAAGTGACTATAACTTTTTAACAGTACCGTTATAGAAATCTCAAAAACTAAATTTCACTCTCGATACAAGTTAATGTCAGCTAGTCGGCGGTTGATTGACCTATTGTATAGAGAAGTTTTTTTTTTAACTTTCATATATTGATTTCAAAGAAAAAAATACTGTATTTGAGCTTTAGAATCAGCCCCTAGAAGGAAATAAATTAATACATTTCCTAATTTATTAAGGTCCTCCTTATACAGGGTTACATTGCAAAGGGGTGCCAAATTTAAAAAATAAGATCTAGGGAACAATATAAAGAAGCATCTCAATCATTATTATTTTTAATAATCGTATGTTAAGAAAAAAAATCTTTAAAATATCCGAAAATAAAGTCAATAGAGAGACTACAAAACCCGCGCGGTCATTCATCAGAGGCGTAGGTACGGCGAGCCAGCAGGGACCTTACGCAGTGCACATACGGTGCAATTTATATATGAATGAGTTAAATTATCCACGCGTACGACTTTTAACAGCGGATAGAAATAATGAAATGTAAAAAAAATTTTTTTGTTCCTTGGATAGTTCGATTAAGTGCCACTACTAAAGATTTGGCACCCATTTGAAATGTAACCCTGTATAAAAATATCATATTCACCGGTAGCTTGTTTGTATCTAAGTTCTTGTATTTAACACTAGATAAAAAAGTGCTTAAAGTTTGCGCAGCGCCTTAGAAGCTAGACTTAATAAACTTGATTTACTGAGATTCATTAATTTTGAGCTTAGTTTAATTTATAGTGTGTCACGCGGAGAAATTATTAACGAATGAAATGTTATTTACTTACTGCAATAATAATAAGTTATTCAGACAATTTACATAGTCCCATACTTAAAATCAATATTGCGGCAATAATTTAGGTCCTTATTTATTAATTTTAGGGGATAATTCTACTGCTTCAACAAAACCACTTAGGACGTAAAAACCACATCTAGATCTAAAAAAAACAGTAAATCTTACCAATTAACTACATTCCCAAGTAGTTGATCAGGCAATTAGAAAGGGGAAGTAAGGGATTTGCGATTTCATTTGGACCTAAGTCATGGAAAAGTTTATATAATTATTTAAGTATGTTCATCCTTTTTCTAGTCGCCATAGTACTATGGCGAATAATTTGTGTGAAAACAATACAATAATATTTCAGATTTTTTACACCCTGTAGAACTACCCCTGTTGTAAACTATTTCCAACTATGTTGCCTATAGTTAATTCTACGTAGGGAAGGGTAACTACCCGGAAACGCCGGCTCATTCCTTAGCACTAGGGTATAGAGTAGCTCCGACAGAACATCAATTACACTGTGACATACGGGTTCGATCCCTACTAGCGGAACTCACATTCCCGTCTATATAATACTCAGACGCGTCTAGGCGACCCGATTGACGTTCAGGCGCGGTGATTCGCATGGACGCAACCTGTCCTTGGTAAGATTCCCGGTTCGGTGAACTAAAAAAAGGTCCTTATGTAAATTAGCTCGTGTCGTGGTATGCTGGGAAAAGCCCCTAGAAAAAGCACTGTCTGGTATAGCTACCTACTACCTAGTAACAAATGGATCTTATCAACTTACTTCGAGACCATGACAGGTCTGGCGAATAATCTTGGACTAAATAGACAAGTTCGTGGGCGATCTTTATGTAGAGCGACAAGCCTTTGCTTTTTTATATCTGCTACAGATTAAAAAGAATGTAATGAATCGCGGGAAAAGGAACGTAAGTTTTATGTTATAACGCATAAATGACAAGGTTTGATTGATGGCCTTGCGAAAAAAAAAGGCACCACCTTCTATACTAAATCGGGCATTGTCTTATTGCTTTCCTTGAGAGTAAAAGTGTCGAAATAGTTATGTTAACTTGTAAGTTTGATTTTATTACAGCCTTAAGGGACTGTAGACCTGAGCATATAGTTTTAATTTCAACTCGATACCTCTACGCGTATCCGAGATAAAGGGGCTTGACTCTTGACAGACAGACAGACAGACAGACGGACAGCCAAGTGAGGAGTCCTATAAGGTAAAAAATCGTTATAAAAGATTGAGTATTATGACCACTCGTTGCAGAATTCACAATAATAAATTTGCAAGTATAGGATTCTTAATTGAAATTCTAATTCTTCCAAAATACCTTTTCTGTATATCATCTTTTATAACACAAAACGGCATACGAGTAAATCTAATTTATGCAACGCTGTCTTATGTCTCCCACAAAACATGTAGTAGGGGAGCCAAGAGCTGCCTCGGCAGAGTTTTTATATCTCAGCCTGTGACCCGTATTCGAAGAATTTAATCTTGAAATTGCTTGCTTAGCAGATTTGCCCGATTCGACACGGGACGGGACAAAACGATACCCAATCGATCTGTCACAGCGACTCTCAAACTTTGCTCATAATTTATTACGGTGGAAGGAGGCTTAGAGATCTTAGGGTGGAAGATTGAAGTCTACATCTTGTAAACCATATTTTAAGCAAATAAATATATTTATCTTTACATTGAGATTAACAAAGATTTGTTACACTGCGCTTGACACGAGAAGAAAAACGAAATCTTTGGACCTTTAGATAGAGTGTGATGTGATAGATAGAGTAACAATCAAGTTACGGCGACAAAAGCACACTCTTAAAAATTGATTTTTAAAAATCCTAAGGCACACCTTTTTGTCTACTGTATGGATGTGTCAGAACATTTCCAATAGGCTAGGTGACTCATATCAAAATTAATTAAACTAAGAATTATTTCATATATTATTCGAATTTAGAAACCTAAATATATCGATTTTAATACTTAAAAGTAGAAGATGGCTGTAAAGCAAATTTAAAAAAATATTTTTTAATCTATAATTTTAAACTCTGAAAACGCTATATATAACGCGTCATTCAAGTCTTTGATGTATTTTTGCATTCTCAAACGATACAGTAATGATAATTGCTATATTTTTTGTGTAAACTATTAGAAATCATGTTTGATTAATTCAGAGAAGTTGTATTCTTAAAGACGTCTAAGCCGTTTGTTTGTTTACCAGAGAGACTACGTAATGGCACAGATAATCTATAGACCAAAATGGCTGACAGCGTTTTCGTCTGTTTATGAAAATATTATTTTAAAATAAAGCTTTGTAGTTTTCTAAGTCTTTAAAAAATACAATCAATTTTTTTTCGGTCTAATGGAACACTAATTAAGAATTTAAGACCTGTTTAAAAAAAGTGTCAACTAGCCTATTTAATTACAAAGTTCAACATGATACATTGCTATGAATAATACTCTTCTACTCAAGCGGATTTGTGTAGTATGAAATATTCTAAAACACTTGATTTAACACCTATGTAGTCCACCACCAATGTAATATAGTAATAGCCTTACAAATCTGAAGTTAAATTTTTAACATGAGTTCTTTCCCGTTTTCCTTAATTTTTACGTAAAGTTTGGCAAATGAATGACTGTTGTTATTATAAGCCACAAATGTTTTAAAAAATATTTAAAGATTTGAATCAAAGCGGTTTCTGTTAAAAGACAAAACTGGGTTCTGGGTCCAAAAAGTTTGAGAGCCACAAATGTATTAAAATGCCCCGTTTAATAAATTGCGATCGTGCGTTGTTTTCTAAGGACGAGAATGTATGAAGTGAGATTTTGAGTTCATATTTAGATATTTTTGTTATCACAATAAATTGCTCGCGTTTTAAGGCAGCCCGTTCTGAGAGAAGTTCCTGTTGATTAGATAGCAAACCGTATCACGTATCCCAATTTTTATTTACTGCACTGTCAGTGAACTTATTTGAAATCATCTGTTTATAATTTAACTCTCTGGAATTCTGGATTGACATAGGGTAACAGAGGTTATTTGAATTGGACCTACACTCACACACAAAGGCACGCACGTACATCCACGCATGCACGCGAACACACACACACACACACACACATGCGTTTTAAATTTTTAAATGTATTTTATAATGACCATTTGTCACAGACAAACAAAAGTCGCTGATAATCCGTTGGGCTACAACGGAAGTGGCAGTGGGCAGGGCACATAGTGCGCAGAACTGAGGGCCGATGGTTTCCTTTGGAATGGAGGCCACGTACCGGCAAGCGCAGCCTAGGACGTCCACCCACAAGGTGGACAGTCGACCTGGTAAAGGTTGCAGGAAGCCGCTGGATGCAGGTCGCTTCCAACCGGCCAATCTAGAAATCACTGGGGGAGGCCTATGTTTAGCAGTGGACGTCCTGTGGCTGAACTGATGTTGATGTTGTTACAGATTATCTCTTCTCTTCTTAGTTGATTCGCTGTTGACTGCGGTCATGGTCGTCATGTAGTAGTATCAGAGGGGGCAGATTTCATTCGGTTCGCGATGTCTTGCCATCTCTCTCTGCTGAGGATAATCCTGCTGCATTCGTTGAGGGAACCACCTACAGTTTATTTGATCGGTCCATCGCATAGGTGACCTCCCGCGCGGTGTAGTGCCTTCCACTTTTGCCTGGTATTACCTATTACCATGTCCGAAAATAAAAGTTTTTTTTATTTGTTCATAAAAATCGTTTGTACAATGGAAACGAACCCAGACATTAACGTCTCGGTATCGACAGGTCATCTGTTAAGGAAGATGACGCAAAGTGACGCCCATCCACCGTTTTTAAAGGTTCCGGAGAAAAATAGAAAAACGGAACCGTAGTTTTTTTCGATGTTTGATGTTTTCGATGTTTGAGTTACAGAATACACCATTATACGAGTATAGTTTTAAATATTAAAGTAGCTTAATTTTAAGAGAGAAAATTTGGTTGGCAGCATTAAAATTAATCAAGATATTGTTTTTTGCTCTTGGCAACTTTACTTCTGCTTTCTCTCTCTCGCAATTTATGTGATAAATTAAATGTGAGCTCCGCAATTGAATTGTTTAAATAATAGTAAGCTGCGACCTATCCACTTCATATTTGTGGAGTAACATCCAGCATTCTGCACAAATATATAAAAGTCAAATAGGTCCTTATGGCTTAACTTTACAATATATCTCAATTCTATCCTTAATTGACTTTCAATAAGCTTTCGGCTATGTTAGAAAGCACGTTAAGTTGACTTTGGTATTATTGATTTAACGACGCTGAGCCATCTAGTATCTGTATACAGGGTGTTAAAGAACATACTTCTTTAAATTGTTCGTCTCATTTCTATTGGTGTAGCAAAAATGATTGGTGTATATATTTATTGCATTTTTGTCTGTTCGTCAAGTCAAAACTAAAAAGTTGTATTATTAGGTTCTTTGAAAATAAAAATGTACTTAACTTGCTTGAAGTAGTTGTGGCTCAGTGGCGGCAGCAATACTATATTATTTATTCTGTGGCAATACCACAGAATATATAATAGTACAAGTACAGAAGATTCACTTTGGAAAACCAATTGAAGAAATAGGGACCTACGCTACGATATAATTAAGCGCAATTCAGATCGCACAGCGCTAATCACCTACAGTTATATTCACCTAGAAGTTGCCTCTCTTTCTATCGCGTAACTCTTACCTTTTCTGACGACGTCAGGGTTGTCTTCTTTTAAAGAATAATTTAATCTGAATATTTATTTACCAATTAGATAATATTACTTTACTTTTGTAAGCAAATGACGTTTTAATTAAACCTAGGCTAAGTCTTACGACTAGTATGGAGGTAGATCAGAAAACAATTTTTTTTTTTACAATAATCTGCATAGCTAAGTACCTACTTTAACTAAAGAAAATGGCCATACATCATAAATTAGTGTGTACCTTGTAGGTAGGTAATTAGGTAACTGCGTATCAAATTGGAATGATATACTACGCGAGCAACTTATTTTTACTTAAACTTACTTAAATACTTATTTTTTAATTTTTAACCATATACCTACATTGATTTAAATCGTACTTATTAAGTAATTTAGAAGTAAATGAAACATCATGAGTTAAAATCGATATAACTAAACTCTTTTTAAACACACCATTTAGATTCGTTTTAAATAGATATACACACATTTAGAGGTTATACGCATAATGTTCATAACTTCCTAAATAAAATGAATTCAAAATCTTACCTTTCAGGATCCTTAGGGAGTGTGAAAAGTGTCAAATTCGGATCTTTTCTGGTGGAATTTGTACATCCAAATGCTGCGCAATATTTTCGATGTCTTTTAATGTTCTTATTCATAGTGAATAAACTCTTAATAAAGTCGGAAGTTTAACGCATACAAAAAACAAAAGTAAGAACGTGTAACAGCGCGCGCGCGTGACACTCGACTGATTTTAGCCTCATCGAAGGTGCGCGTCGCGTAGGTATTTATCTCGACCGAAACGCGGAGTGACATAGGCCTGGCACTACGCTAGTTTAATGGGTCAAAAAACATTATTATATTTAGTCCGTCAGTTAGATTATCAAAAAATATATACCCATATTATGTCCTTTGTGAAATGACAAAAAAACAAAAAATGACGATGATAAAGCGCATCAAAGTAAGCACGTGACGTAATGCTTTGCTAAGAAGTATCGCAAGGCGTGACGTTACTCGGAACTTTAACGGGCTATATCTTCATCATTTTTAGTTTGATTGAGAATAAAAAAATATGTGACCAATATTTTCTGTTAATCCAACTGACGGACTAATTAGATTCCTTTAGGAAACTAGCCGTGCGTCGAAACTTTCGGAAGGCACGGAGTTGGACCCGGCTTATATCGCTTGATACTAGTCGTGTAGAACTGTTGTATGAAGCCTAATCAGATTCCTTAACCACGTAAGGGACACAATGCTAGACAGACACTGAGAGAGAGAGAGAAGTGTTATTGTAATGACGTCAACAGTCGTGTTGTGACCCGGAAAGCTTTAAGGCGGTTTAATTAATTTACATCTGACAGTAACATTAATTAACTTCCATCAATTCGCACTGGACCCAAGAGGGTATCGCCCAAACCGCCTCATAGTTGAGGTGAGGCCTGTGACCTGCAGATGCTGCAATTGGACGTTACCACTTTTGTTGACATATCTCAGGGAAATAAAAGTTCGCTACTTACCGAAAACCTTTAAAGGCTTATTAAAAGACTTAGGGCTCCAGATAACCTATCAACCTTATACTTCTAAGTTCAAATAAGCTTAAATGACACTACTGACGTAATTAAAGATAAGCGGAAATAGACCTTACAGTTTTGTATTAGCAAGTATTATTCAACCTTAGGATGGGAAACCAATTTCTTTGTCGACTAACAGAGGTTAACTGTACTTCTGCGATCAACTCATTTGACTCATCCTGTACTTATATATGTATATGTATATTAGTGATGATATATGGAACTGAAACGTGACCTCTCACTATGGGCCTCAAAAGAAAACTCAAGGTTGCACAGCGTGCTATGGAAAGGGCTGTGCTCGGTGTTTCTTTGAGAGATCGAATCAGGAATGAGGAGCTTCGTAAACGAACAAAAGTTGCTGACATAGCCCAACGGATTAGCAAGCTGAAGTGGCAGTGGGCGGTGCACATAGAACTGACGGCCGATGGGGCAGAAAGGTTCTGGAATGGAGGCCACGCACCGGCAAGCGCAGCGTAGGTCGTCCACCTACAAGGTGGACAGACGACCTGGTAAAGGTTGCAGGAAGCCGCTGGATGCGGGCCGCTTCTAACCGGCCAATCTGGAAGTCACTGGGGGAGGCCTATGTTCAGCAGTGGACGTCCTGTGGCTGAAATGGTACAGAATAGAGTTGTAAATTGACGGTCATATGCTATAAGCGTCTGTCATTTATGATAAATGCTTGGTCACATTGGACATTTATTGTCACGATGGTCACATATTTTTCTTTAGTATAAATTTAAAAAAGAAGATATCCACTAAAGTAAGTCTTGAATGTTAAGTATTTGACAATAAAAACATACAATAAAACATGTAATTGGATCTGGATCGAACTCAAAAAAAACTCGCGCGTAACGATACGACACTTTTTAGCTTGTTCGTGCAGAAAGATTTTAGAAATTTCATTTCTTTATAGATTATCACTACTAAGCCTGTCTCTTTTATAACAATGCACTTATTTGTGACAAAATGATTTTCTTTCATAGTTTGTCAATAGAATTGAATGTGACGTTAGTGACAATAAATATCCAAAATTTCCGGTCATATGATAATGTTACGAGTATCAACGTTTTAACCTAACAGTATTTTGCCTACTGTGTGTAAGTGTAGTTAAATAAAATACGTTTTCTTATAAAATTAATTTGTCAGCGTAACAGTGTTTTCTTCTAAATCTGAAGGGCGGAAATTAAAAATAAAACGTATTATTTCTCCTTCAAAGCAAGTTTGCTACCTTTACTTAATCACGCCGTTCCATTTTCTTAAGAAAATTGTTTTCGTACTTAATTTACGGTTTTGAAATGTTTCTTGTAAATAAATTAGGTACAAGTCCCGTAAATGTTCACTTTTGTACAGTCAACGTAACTTTATCAGAATGCGTTTTATTTACAAAATTAGTTTTATTTTAAAAAAATGCATAAGCCGCTGAACGAAATTTGATGATTTTTGGTAGAGAGATAAATTAGACCTTGGAGAAAGACATAGGATATTTTTTATCGTAAAAAAAAACTAAATCGATTTAGATGAAATTTAGGACAAAAAAAGCTTAAAACCTAGAGAAGCCTAATATTTTTACTAGTTCCTGAGATCACATAAAACATACAAACATACTTCCTAAATACAACGTGAATGGAACAAGACACAGTTATGTACAGTCAGGCGGCCTTATCGCCATTAACGATCTGTTCCAGCCAACCTAAATATGCTTCATGTTAACACTTTTTTAACTTTCCGCCCTTATGAGCCGACCTTATGTCATAGATTCCATAGTTTTGTAATCATAATAAAAATCTCAATTTAATTTAATGAAATTTATGTGCAGTTTTTGTATTAATCTCAAGGAAGTAATTTAATGTAATTCAAAATCTATGAGAATCTATTTCTTAAAATAAATATTATTTAATGTAATAGTGTAGAAAGAAGACGCATTAAGACCAAAAATAGAAGTTCCAGCATGTTTGATTTGAGATATTTTCGTTTCCGTGTCCCGTAAGCGATGTATCTGTGCGTTGCTCGAGCGCGATTTGTCTTGGGTTCTGTACACCCATAACTATTATTCATTCTGTGTCTTACCTCACTCCATAAACAAGCATAGTTAGATCACCGAGCATCTCCCTGCGAATCACTATCGAGCGGGACAATTTCAATGGTCCTTTCACAACAATTTATCTTAGATCTAGCGATCCTGTTCCCCGGGGACAGAGAACGCTATCCTCTCATCCCGGGACACTCCGGGAGACGCATTGTTTTACAACGCTTCGCAAATAGTGATGCGACTTAAAATTTGTGTTGCAAAACTATCGATAGTATTGTTTTCAGAACTTCAAAAGTATCGATGATTATTGCTCTTCATTAATAATATTGTGGTGCTTGTAGTTTAATGGCGGCAGCGCTTTGGTACTGCTGATTACCAAAGTTAAGCAATCAACGCCACAATTGTGTGGATAGTTTGACTATTCAGAAGATTTAGTGTCATTTATCACAAGCATGTATGTCCGTACTTCGGAAAGCAGGTTAAAAGTTGATTTCGGCTAATATCACCTGATGCTAGGAGTGCGTGACGCGTCAGAGGCCTTGATTACACCTAGAAAAAGAATAAGAATAAGTTTACTTCCATAAGATCTTACAGATCTTCCAGTTTCAGTTCTTACAGGTCCCTACAAAGTCAGCAAAGTTTAGTCACTGGCCTTACAACTACCTTTAACCAATTGTTAATTTAATTCTAATCACTACTATCTTATTATTACTAGTTATTAATTTCTGACAATTATATTGAATTGAAATTTTGACATTATTAACTTTTAATTAAATTTTAAATTATTATTAACTCAAATCTTAATTGTTTAATAATATTACGGACGACATCAATTATTTATGTAACTTCACTAGTTTATTAATTTTAGATTATAATTTTGCCTACCGATAAATCGGTAAAATACGCTGAAAATTGTTTTAGATTAAGAAAACATCTTTATTGTACCGTATTTTATGCAATAAAAACTAAAATATTCATATTCAAAAAAAGAATTTACATGGAGCCCACGTGGCTCAAAACACCACATAGGTGATGCTATTTTTAACTTTATTGGCCCTGCAATAGAACGTGGCTAACTTTAAAATACAGTAGTATTGTTAAATTAGCTATCGATTTAATTATTAACAGTCTATCAATACACTATTGATCGACAACATCACTAGAAATCGATTCATAAAAATAGTAGTTTAGAACCGATTAAAATAAGTGACATGGTTTGTGATTCAATTACTGCGACGTTACTATTTAAAACCTCTTTTGTTGTAACTATAATCTGCTTTGAAACAATTAATGACATTAACTCATGATTATTGACGATCATAAATCAAATTTTATACATAAATAAATTAGGCGAGTGCAACGAAACAGCTCGAGAGACAAATTTTATTATTCTAATAATGTTGTTTTTATGTAACAGTTTTTTGAGAATAAACTTAATTAAACCTAAATATTTGAGCTCAAAATACATATTACGTAAATCCTTACTGCGAGACTTTAACAATTGGGGTGTCTGAACTTGTTTGGCTCCTATGAATCGATTTCAATCTCATTATTCTTGAGTACAACGCTTAAAGTTATTAAAACGTTTGACATCCCATTAAACTTTGAATCGATTAAAAACTCAATTCCGATATGAATGCGATTAGTGCATCTATTATAATAGCAAGGATGAAGCCAGTGAACCGATTAAAGTTGCAATGAGATTTAGTTATATGCTAGGAACCTTATGATAGCTAGTTGGTCTTAAGATAGATAGATAGATAGATACTCTTTATTGCACACCTTACAAGTAAAATACACATGATTTTTAAAGAAAGATGTACAATTTAGGCGGTCTTATCGCTAATAGCGATCTCTTCCAGACAACCTTTAGGTAGAGGACAACTATTAAAGAAAGGGGAAGATGTTGCAGAGTTCTTAAAATTCTTACCTGATACAAATAAGATTGCATAAATATTAAGTCATAACATTGCTATAATATATGATTTAAAAATAATATTGATTGGTACAAACACTGTGTGTTAAAAAAAGTACTAGCAACATTTCATTATTTTTTTTAAATCCATTGTAAGTTATGACAATTGCAATTTATTATTTATTTATTAAACGGAACGGGTTATAAAAATCAGAAATCAGAAATATTTATTTGCTTTTAACATAGTTTTACAGGATGTGAATATATAGGTTCCAACCTAGGGACAGTGCCGCAACTAGCGTAAAATTAAGGATAACGATTGAATATTTTTATATTACTTATTCTGTCAAGCTCAAACCGTGAAGTTAGTTTATTACATCTGACCATAATTAAAAGTTCGGTAATTTCTGTTGTTGCCATTAAAATGTAAATATATTTTTAAAAAATACTTATCGCATGCTGTCTCTAAACAAAATCAATTAATCATGCTAGAAAAATGAATATTGTATTCGCCGAATTACTGAACCACCCTTACCACTACCATTCATGATGCTTCACACTCTGCAACTGTCTGAAGCAAAATTCACAAGATAGTCCGCAATAAGGTACTTCATCGAGGCAGTCACGACCCTCAGCACTGAGGAAACCAATGCGAGGAGGAGGAGAATTAAACACCTCACAAAACGTAGCGGAATAGCATATGTAGCTACGAAAAAAATTCTGGTCGCAATTAAATGGTTAAACATGTTAATACGTTTATTTATAAGGACGCGTCGTAGCAGGATCATAATCAATTAGAAAAAAATTGTCGATAAATTTCTACTACCGATAGATTTAACGCACATCACTAGAACCGCTCAGACGCACTTAAGCGGTTATCACACTAGGTAGATACTATTGTTTACAGCTCGGTATCATTCTACTTTGATTACATTTCCTTTTGTTTTGCTTCTCTCGTTTGAATTTCTCGGAATACTCGTATTTGATTTGAGACTTTTGAGAGTGCCTTTGTTGCAATAAGGCTTCAGTTAGCAATAAAGAGTTAATTGATTCTTCTTAAAATTATTACTGCCACGTTCAAAACTAATATACATATTCATGACTCAGTTGTTTAATGTTAAATGCCTTATCGTCACCCCCAATCTGAGCGAAGCTATGGCAACTAGATTACGGATAAACATACGTTTATAAACATCGACTCAGTTACAAATGATCGTGCTCATTGCAAAATCATTAGCCCCTTGCGAAATTCGAACCCGCAACCTCTGGTTTTATAGTCCAGTTTGCGCACAACTGGTCCTCAACACCCACTTTTTCTTTCAAAACTTACCAGTTTTCTATGTACTAAACAAACACATCACGCACATTTATGTAGAAATTAATAATTTATGTCAATAATAATATTCATTGGCATAAAATAGTTACAAATAGTCTCCTCTGTATATTATATGATAAATATATATGGGATGGGCAACAGTAGCGCGGCTAACTCGCGAGTGTGAAAGGGCTCTTATTGTAAGACTCCGTTTGAGGCGGAGCTGAGTGGCTTAGCTGAGCGGAGCACTGTGGAAATCAATCAATAGATTCCCTTTAATTTAACAGCTTAACTCATATCCACTCCAAAAATAATTAAATCTTTATTTCTCATCACAAAAGCAAAGTCGTACATAATTCAGAACACAAACATCGTAGATTTCCTTCTTGTGTGAGATTGCTGCCTATGTATGCTATTTTGTCCAATGGACTATGGTTAGTGTCCTGGTATTTCTAAGGAAAACCCGCAAAGATACGTTATGCACAGTTTATAGCTATCAATCGAGGTATAAACGAATTGAATTGGTCAAGCGGTTGAAATAAAGAATCAGCATTTTTTTCTTTTTTTTTCTCTTGATGTATAAGTACTAAAAACAAATATTACGCTCAGAATTATGTGTGGGTTTTGACAATTCTTAGCATAATAAAAACTGTCAATTTGGGCTTAAGTAGTACCTAAGCTTTTGAAACCACATGCTAGTGTACATATGATGACTATAATAATACTCGCCTTAATTCCGCTAATCTTCAATTCAATTCAATTCAATATATTTATTGCATTCTATAATGTTACACAGGTGTTATAAATAGGTACATAAAACAGATCATTATAGACCCTGTAGGGCACAACAATAAGATAGATATCTAAACTCTGCCCAGATCCGTCTCATGAAGTTTGATAGCGGCTAAAACTGCTCAGCTACGCTTCGCCTCAGTGGAGTCTCACCTTTAGTCGTCTATCAATACACAGTATATTTACCGAAACATATTTTTTTGCGGAGGCACCGATAGATGGCGTTGGGTGTAAAAACTTCGCGCAATATTTTAGATTTTCCATTTGTTTGATGTATCATATTTACCTACATTGAGTAATAACGTATGGAGTACTGTGTGTGTTCCATATAAAGTAGTATCAGTGTGCAAGGTTTTTTTTCTTTCTTTTAGTGCTTAAGGCGTATCATTGCACAACTTTGCCGAAAGTGACGAATAAAAATCCTATCTCTTAAAAAATAAGCATTTTGCAGCAACTATTTTATTATACTTAACTAAATCGATACTCTAAGAATAACTATCGGGACATAAAACTACAATAATGTAGTTGCCACCCTCATGAATATGCATCTGGTGTCCGCCAGAAGATATTAATTATGCACGGTTTCGGTCCTCGGTAGTGTTGCCAGGTTAGCAAGTGAAATCGGGACAGAAGCATAGAAAGTCACAAAAACTGGGACACTCAAGGCAATTCGCAAATACTTAATTTTTGGAACATACTATTTAACACCGCTTGCGTGTCGCATATATTTTTAAGGATTTTCCGGTCTAAATGGGGCAATTTTTTATTTTATTTATTTAACAAAATTCACAGCTCTTAATCAATCCAACAATAAATCCAAACTATGTGAAGTTTGGATATTACATATTGACCTTACAGCCAATAACGGAATTGGCACGCAAAGGATTAAAACGACGTTCAAAACCATAGCTGAACCACGAAAATAAAAAAAACTGTGTTCGCAGTGTTTCTAAAGATAAAAGGTTTTACAAAAGAATTGGACCCTTTTTTTAGACACTCCTAGCAATCTAACGCGTAATTAAAAGACCGTAAATTATTATTTTTCCAGCTAATTTTTAAGGCAAGGAAGAAGGACACCGATTCTTTTGTAGCTGTACACCCTGAAAATGTCACTTATTTCAACTCAAAATATGATGACGATGGTGAAATTGTAAATTAGTGACTTCATTGATTGTGTTCGTTACATCCAATGAAATATTATCTAAAATATCACATAATCTGGTATTGATGAATGAAAGAAACAATTCCATCCCTCAGTAGACAGAGCGAAAATGATAAAATCGGGACGAGCTACTCACCAATTGGGACACTGTAACACAACCCTTGGATGTTAAGGGCAGGTATTATATTAATTTATAGGCGAAACGAGGGAGGCGCACATTGCTCAAAATGTTAAACCCGCCTTGTAGTAGGTAAATAAGCGCACATTAATGTAAGGTATTTGAATAAGGAGCATGTAAATTACGTTGGCGGAATTAACGTTTGTTAGACATCAAAGATGATATTCAACGGGCAAAACAGAATTGAATAAACAAAATGGTTTACATGGTAGGGACGAGCATACGGCAGTAAATAAAAACACAGTTTTTACTAGTCTACACAAGTAAATAAAAAATGTTCCATACAAGTTATCTGATTACATTACATCGACGATTTTCTCGATATCGATGTTGCTACTGTAGTAAAAGTTGCTTGTGTATTCAAGTTCTTTTATTATTTGTCTTGTTAAAATTCTTCGGTTTCTTATTAAAGTTTTTTTATTTGGCCAGTAGAATTATACCCTCCTAAACGAGAGTTGAGCAGGGCTTTTATCATCATCAAAATTTTAATAAAGTATTTCTTCTCCTGAATTTTCAAACCGAATTCAATATTATTGTTTTACAAACATTTAAACATTTAAAAATCCACTTCCCCATATTTACGATGTTGGTTGAAAGTTTTGTATTTAATCGTGCGATAAGTGTTAAGTTTAAGTAAGTAGGTCATCATCATCATTTCAGCCATAGGACGTCCACTGCTGAACAAAGGCCTACCCCAATGACTTATCATCATTGCCAATACTCGCCACGCTTGGCAGGCGGGTTGGCGAGCGCAGTTTCTTTTAAAGATTTTGCACGCAGACGCAGCTGCCCGTCTCGTGCTACAGGAGTTAGTTGCCTCTTACGACATGCCTCCTGTTGGCGGTGGGGAAGTGTTTTCTTTACGGTCGTCCCTACACGGCTCAGAAAGTAGGTGTTATCACAAAATTGTAACTTTGTAAGTATGTGTTGAATGAATAATACGACTAAACTTAGATTAGAAGTTTCATGCTTCGAACAAATTATTGAAATTATTGCTTAGACTATAAAATATTCAGTAACTTTAGTATTAGCATGTGTGTGGACTCATAACTTATCATATTCCGCGATATTACTTCTTATTCTTGTATACTTTTCTCACTATTCATAATTATTTGTTCACGTTTTTTACATTTCTCCAGAGAAACTTCGCCTTAACACTGTGTACGTTTTTAGCTCAGATTTTTAAACGTTGCGAAAACTCCGCAGAAAGTGCTGACTACATAAAAAAAATGTTTCCTCGCTGCGCAAAAAATCGCAGTTTCGCTGCAGAATTTTGCGTCCTGTTCCTAAAATGTTATGAATGCTTGTTATTATGACAGAGGATACGTTGCTCGCTGTACTACTCGTATGAGAGTATTAAGACGAAGTTTTGAACAATGGCAGTTAAGGATACGTATTAGATGGGAGATCAGTATTATGCTATGATAAAAAGTTTACTGACAGGGTATTACGTTGACCATGAGTAAATTTAATACTGTGTATTATTAATAGTCATAAAAATTGACATAATAGTAATTTATTTAGTATAAGGCTCTCTTACTGGCACTTATACACGTCCTAAAATATAGCTTTGCAAACTAAAATAATAAAAAAAATAAGCGACACTCTGCTTCAGAGATATAATCAAATAATACAACACACTAATTGACGAGCTCCGTAGCCGAGAGGCGAGCATACCGAACTTATTGGTTTGATTATCTCTGAGGTCCCGTTCGATTCCCGGTCGGTCAATGTAGAAAAATAACTTTTCTATATTCTCGGGTCTGGGTGTTGTGGTACTGTCGTTGTTTCTGATTTTTGTAGGACAAGTGCTTTGGCTACTTACCATAGGATCAGAACAATGTATGTGAGTGATGTTTTCCAATACTTATTTATTTAATTGTCAAACTCTTGTAGTAAAGAATTAACATCCTTGTTTACCGAGGTAGCACACAGTGAATTTTGCCAGGGGCGTCTCCCAGCACACTCAGATCTGAGCTAATTTAAGATAAGATAAGATAAGATAAGATATTTTTTTATTTACGTAAACATGTGTGAGATATACAAAGCGTTTAGAAAAAAATGTTTTGTGGTACGATCTGAACCAGGAGTCGAACCCGGGAATACGGGATCCATCGCGTTCGAGGCGAATCGCTGCGTCACTACGCAAATTAAGCTAACGCTCAAGGGACCTTACTCTGCTATGTAGGGTTCGGTAGCCGTAATTTGGACCAAAACGCGTATTTTGTAAAATCGCAACAAAACTAAAAATGATTTTATACATTACTAGCTTTTGCTCGCGACTTCGTTCGCATGGTATTCGAATCAATTTAGAGATTTTCCTCGTGCGGACAACAATTCATCGCAATCGGATGGATGGTTTTCGGATAGGGGACAAACATACATGTTATGGACCAAGGAAGCCAAGTGATTAATATGGGCATAATGGAAAATAACAAGTCAAATCGGACCATTTTATTATTTATTACCCAAACATAATTATTTATTATAGTGTCTGGTCATTATGAATATTGCTACGCGATGGTCGGGCAATTTTATAATTGAGGAACATTCTACGCATACACTGCGTGGATTAGAAAGAAATTGTTTTTGGATACTATTTCAACCTATCCTAACGCAGAGAATATCAACCAAACTATAGGGTAAGTTCTTTTGGAATAAGTAACCAAAATGCGCAAGCCGAGCGAGCGAAGCGAGCGGTACTGTGATAGCGTCCGACGCTAAAACCTAAACTTAAATTTTTTGATCGTAATAGAATATGTATTCTTATTATCCTGTCCAATAGGTAACATTTATAAAGCTCCGGCTATTTCGTTATTATCATATTGCCTTCACATATTAATAGACATTTTCAAGATGCCCGATTACAATGCCCATTCAATCAATGATCTATCACATAAGTACAATAATTTTAATTTAGAGTAAGTAGGTAAAAGTAAAGTAAAGTATTCCTTCATAGAGAGAGTAACTTTTGCACAAGGACCGAAAAGATTTCCCGTATAGGGTTACAATATATATATATACTCCCAAGCCGATTTCGGCTACGGTGACTACCACTAGTCCCTTTAATCCGTAAAAAGAGGGCTACGTTGGGCTGCTCTGTTATGTGCCCTAATGTGACTACTGTAGCCAATCAATGTTTGAAAACGTGCGCGAACATTGGCGACACGTTAGGACACCGTTGATAAAATTATAAAAATAGCCGCTGGTGGTCTGGCTTTAAGAGTATAATTTTTTTAATCCAAATCAGATTACCGTTGCTCTTCGAAGTCGTAAACTGTTTTCTGCACTACGCGTCTCCATTCCGGACGACGGCTAGCAGTTTCTTTCCACTTTAGCGGGTCAATGTTGCATCTATTCATATGTCTTTTCTGAACATCTAACGTAAAAACTTGCTGCCTTGTTTCCGCTTGCCGTCCTGAAGTTCAGAAAAGAAAATGCGTTTCGCGATCACCATCCCCACCAGGCACCCTCTCATCAGCCATTCGTGAGATGTGACCGCACCAACGAAGCTGCCGCCGCATCAAGTACCCCTCAATGCCGCAAACATTTGCCCGTCGAAGCACCTGAGTGTTTCTTACTCGATCTGACAGGGTTACAATATCGTTGGGTTGAACAGTTTAATTTTAACGATTCGGCTGAAAACCCGACTTTTACGCTTGATCCGGGTATATAAATGTAGGTTAACCCAATGGTATAGGAACCGGTTCAGCCCTGTTCACTTTCGTTAAGTTTTTTCAAGCTTCCATACAATCTACTAATATTTACATATCGTTTGTTTCGATTAATCAGCAATATTATACCGGTTAACCGATTACCGGTATGGATACGGGTTACCCTAAATACAGCTTAAGCGGAACGTCGGGTTGGTCGTCTTAGCAGTTTACCCTTAAACCCGGTTTTTCGATCCATACTTTTTGGAGCCCCAAAACCACAAAGTTTTGTCTTCAGCTTGTCTCTTTTATGGTATTTCTGATGACTGACAACAAAACCTAACTAAAAAGAAAAACAACCTGCCTAGAGTTGTTTTATTTCATTTTTTAAGTCGACCATAGACTACAGCTAATTTTACGGATAAAGAACTTCCTCCGACGAAACACGGTATGGCCATTACACGAAGTCAGTAGCGTTTTAAGCTCGTGGGATTAATGAAAATTTCACAAGCTTATTCAGAAGTTTACATATAACTATTATCTTTCTTTTAATTTTATAGGATTATATTAGTAACTAAATCAGAAGGTTGTTGAAGAAAGATACTCGTATCTTTCTTTTAACAACAAAAAACACAGTACGCCTTCATCTTTTCGTCGCGGTAGCAACACATAGATAGGTTAAAAGAAGGTAAGTCGTACGACAAAATACTTCACAGGCTAATCCAACTCGGGGATACCTACCTACTAAGAAATTGTACCAGTAGCGGCCAGTTTTATGGCCCAACTGTAATAGAATAAAAATACGTGTGGTAATAGGAAAAGTTTGAGAGAAGAAAATTTAATTTCAACTATCAGGATCGCTTCCAGTGTGCCTTTTTGTTCTCGAAACCGGGAAAAGCCGGGAAAATTTATTATTAACATTTTTAGCTTTGATTTGTTTGTTTCTTTTTATGAATCGGCATTTTTATCTTATTGTAAAAGGTGCCTTAATTACAAATTGTTTGTTTGCAAACATTTTTACGGTATGCTTCGGGTAAATGTATATTTTTTAATATTGCTTCAAACTAATTTTGTGTGCACATTTGAACTACAATTTACGGGTGCCCCGAAAACTAATTTTAACACTCCTTATGACAGACACTTGAGCACAGAATACCTATTAGTACTAACTTGAGTTCGGACCGGCTACAAGCGCTTGCAAACCTACGCAAACTAACCCAACTAACAAAAAATTGCTATATAAACGCTTTAAAAACTTTTATTTTATGTTTTATAAAGGCCACATAAGCGTTTATACAACGCGAAATGGGCGCAAATTATAAGAGCTAAAACCTTGTAGACGTTTTATAGTTACCATATAATACGCTAATTCCTCTGTATCTTGTCATGTAAAAGCATACAGAAAGCTGATTAGCTGTAAACCGGCAAGAAATTAACCTTTACGTAACAAATCACCCTTATAACTGCTATCAAAATTCGGCTATAAAGGCAATTTCTCCTATAGTAGCAATCGTTAATTACGATTTGAGAATCTGCATTCAGTATTCAGCAGATTTATTGTTTTACGCGTAATTATGCTTCCATATTGATTTTGCTGCAAGAGACCTTACAATATAATACCTACATACATTTTTATTTATAATAGTGGAAGTTTATGTGGGAAAGCAGTTTTGTGAGAATAGTGATAGAGAATAGTTTTATGATATTTTTACAATGCGCCTCGTTAATTCTAAGTTTTTATCAGTAAAAAGAACACTTTTAATTTGAGAGCAGTGTTAATTTTCTTTTATAAGAAGAATCAGCAAATGAAATGCTTTTATAAATCATTTATAAGTAATGCAATCTTATAGTAGCTAGCTAGTAAGAGTAAATTTAGCCATATTAGAGGATTTTAGGGTTCAGTCTACAAAAAATCTTATTTTGAACCCATGTTTTACTTTACAGCATCAAGAAATTTATTATGATCATGCCTGTGGACATATTTGACTAATTGTTACTACATATCATTCATCGTAAGTATCGATTTTTTGTATATACACATTATGGTATATAATGTTAACAAAAATAGCATTACGTCGTTGTAATCACAATCTGCTATGTGCAAAAAGTATACTTTTGAGATACCTACTTATAACAGTTTTTATTGTAGCTGCTGCACTTAGCATTTTTAAAAGTTCTCTAGATTATCGTACAGTTCTCATATGTACTTTGAAGTTATTTTACTTAAACAATAGATGGGGTAGTAAAATATACGCAAAGATCAAAAAGTATAAATCTCAAAAAAGATTTTGGTTTGACAACGACGATTAGTTGTGACACATGTGGGTAGATACATAAACTTAATCTGTTAAAATCTGTTTTGTGCGCGAGCGCGGCCCTCTGCTCGTTCCTTCGCGCGTGCGGCGAGTGACGACAGGGTCATCGCGTCGTACGTAGTACGTACGTACGGCTCAGATCAGGTAAGGCCACGAAGCCGTGTGCTTGTTAGTTGCGCCCCAGACCCCAGTACCGCGTTATTGTGCGTTTAAGCTGAGTTTTTGAGTCATTGAGAATATAATTATTTCCTCAAACTTAAGGTACTATGTATTTTAACTCAAATTAATATGTTTCAGGTGCCGAACACGTATTTTCATGCTTATCCGTCAGCGACAAAGTGTTTGTGTTTTATTTGGGTGCCTATATCCTATCCTACTAATAGTATAAATGTGAAAGTTTGTGAGGATGGATGTTTGTTCCTCTTTCACGCAAAAAATACTGACTGGATTTTTATGAAATTTGGCAGACAGGTAGCTTTTAACCGGGAATAGTTTTTTTTGTAAGGCCAGTACTTTTTAAGTTATTTAAAAAAGTTTTATATATCCCTAGACCATGTTGTTGTGTGTATTATTGTGCTATTAAAAGTAGGTGCAACTGTCATAGTTCTTGTTTGTAAGATAATAAGACAAAGATAAGATAAGATAGAGCTAAGAGAAATAGTAATTTTGTATTAAGCTCCCTTAGTACTATTTAAATAAAAGCTTTTTACTAAAGTTATGTTTTATTTGTGTTAGCCTTACACATAACTATAATTTAAACACTATGCAATAATGGTATAAAATATAGTTCAGTTTCGTATTTAACACTAACTAACTTGCATCGTATAGCTGTCGACAACTCAATTTCCATGGCTTTCTTAATATTGATTAAATCGCATTTGTAAATGTTCAGCAACGAGGATTTCATAGGTTGTTAGAAAGCATCATTTACATTTTCAATCGAATTTACTTTTAGCCGTATAACGTTTTCACCTAAATTATCATCATTAGTTGTTTCTATAATTTGATTATCATTTGTCAAAAACCATTTATCATTATCTTCTGGCGACAGCATATATGTATCTAGATAAAGAATCATAGCACAATGCGTTATGTTAAACTCCAGAGCCCATGTAGCAATATCATTTCTGAACTCATCTTTTTCCATGTCTCTCTTATTATCACTCACATTCTCATCAAATGATTCAATTCCGCTTTGACTTTGGTCATCTTCCTATAAACCTTCATCAAATGTGTCATTGTTAAAATTTTGAAATAATAAATCTGCGGAACCCTCGACGTCGTTTTTGTTTACATCTGCCCTTGATGAACTCGCTACTGAGAATGAGGATTTGGTTGGTATCATAGCCTTGTACCTTTTTTTCACTTTTCTTCTATAAGCACCACTCCGTTTGAATTGTTTCCGGTTTTTTAAATCTATTTTCACAACACCGAAAAACAGTAAGATTCTAAAATGGTTGAATGGCGGATGATAAATTTATATAAAGGCAAATGAAAATCCATATATGGGAATATTGTTCTTGTAACAGTCGTATAGGAAATCTACCAAGATTATATTTACTTGTTAAAGCTATGTAACTTGCTTTTTAGCATTAGTTTTGTAGTTGCATTTTAATAACCATTAAAAGGAGATAGGTTTTTTAAAGGTCATATTAGTGTTTCAAATTGTATAAGACTAAAGCGACTACATGGCTTAAATACTACATGACTATAAAGCCATATAATATGCTTCTATAAGTATATTGTTTTATAGTGAACAATAATTTGGCATTATAAACGTATGTAAGATTAAGTTACAAGACCGATATGCTATATTAGCAAAATACACTTATACTGTGCTTTTATAAAGAAAGATGCAAAATGGATGCTGTTAAAAAACATGTATAAGAATTATACTCTTATAAATCATTGCTTATATAGCAGTTTTGCTAGTTGGGAAGTCAAACACTCTATCCCCACGCTTGAATTTGTGAAAGTTTGTTGAGGTTTGGCAAGCGTGTAGATCCAGCATTAAGTCTGTCTGTATCATAGACTTAGAATACGCTACGGCCTGTATTATGGACATCGATCAATTTTAGTTCCATAGAGACTCGCATCTGCCTCTACAGTGGCCTACAGCGCCAAGATGGGGTTAATCAAATAGGCACGAATCTAATTAGACAGCAGTTTGTCCAATGTAATACAGGTCAGTGTTATTTGGGTGGGGTGTCAGTTCGGTGTCCAATGCATTCATGGAACGAACTAAACTATCGTTAACCCGACGACATTTATTACAACATAAAAATATTATTATTTAAGAGAATGATTCTACTGCTCGAGTTAGAAAAATATCTATCGGAACAAAAATAAATTAAAATCGCAATAAACCATTTACTTCCCCATACTAAATCGTTGAAATAGGTATTTTTTTTAAATTTGATTGCAATTATGCAAAATGCTATTTAATGGGCCCAATAAAATGGATGCAGGCCGCTTTCAAAAGGCCAATCTGGAAGTCAATGGGGGAGGCCTATGTTCAGCAGTGGACGTCCTATGGCTGAAATGAGAATGATAATGATATAATAAAATATGCTAAATCTTTATTGTTACACGTTATACAGATTGATAGATCAATTTTACAGGCAAGTCCGTCGAAGCATATCTTTATAGCCTTTGCCAACCGATCCCTTTAGAATGCCACAGCTCACTGCGTTAACGATGTCATACTTTTTTATGAGCGAGTTTCTAAAGGCATAGTGTAAAAAATTGCAAAATGACGGCTTTGATATTCTCGACGGGCTTTGTACACTTTTCAGTTTTTAAATTCAGTCAGTCAGTCGGATGAAATGACATGTGCTATTTTTTTACGGACTTTAAAACGTATGTAAGTACACGCCTTCTGTGTGTAATACGCTTAAAATGTAGGTCTGCAGTAAAAACGTTAACAAGCGACAGACTTAGTAAAAGTAAGTACCTATACCTTAATACCAAATCACTGATTTGTTATTAAATATACTTGGTGGCCAGAAAAATGACGTCCAAAAATTTTTTTAGGTGCCTCGTGTTGAGAGGTATCTGAATCACCCCTATGTATGTTCTGCGATTTTTCGTAGTTACGATTTTTTTTATGAATTTTTGCAATCGGATCAGTTTCATTTTTTTTTTCTTGCAGCTAAATCTCTATGAACTGTGCATTTAGGCATAAAATAAACAGCCTCATAACTTTAATGGAAGTTACTACAAAATTGACTTAAATTTGAGAATTTATGTTAAGTGAGTTATCATATAAATTTTCAAATTAAAAATCTAAACTGATAATTTCTTAGTTTTTTAAGTAGCTTCAGAGAATGCGCTAGACTTAGCTTTCATAATAATAATAATAAAGTAGTACTTCATAGCTTTCATAGGCTATTAAAAAAAAATCGTAACTCGAAAACTACGAAAAATTTTAGAACATACATAGGGGTGATTAAGATACACAAGGCACCTAAAAAAAAATTATCGTCACTTTTCTGGCCATCCTGTATATAAATATTGGACAAAATCACATACATTGCTATGATCCTATGGTAAGTAGCCAAAGCACTTGTGTGACAGAAATCAGAAACAACGACGGTACCACACCACTTAGTGTGAATAAACATGTAAGGTCATATTTATGTAGTACTTGACGACTGTCTGGTGTAGTGGTTCGCGCTCCTGACTACAAAGACGTGCGACTGCGGGTTCGAGTCTCGCAAGGGGAAAATGTTTGTGTGATGAACACGAGCTTTTGTACCTATGTTATAAGCGTATTTGAGTATGTTTATCCGTTATCTAGTCGCTATAGTACAAGCTTTGCTTAGTTTGGGACTAGCTGGGGGAAAATAAAATCCACTATTAAATTGGTTAGTTTCCTAAAAAAATCTAATAAGTCCGTCAGTTAGATTAACAGAAAATATTGGACATGTATTTTTTCTTTTCTCAATCAAACAAAAAATGATGAAGATATAGCCCGTTAAAGTTCCGCGTAACGTCAGGCCTTGCGCCACTTTTTAGCAAGACGTGACGTCACGTGCTCACTTTGATGCGCTTTATCTTCGTAATTTTTTGTTTGATCGACAAAAGACAAAATATGGGTCTAATATTTTTTGAGAATCTAACTGACGGACTAAATAGAATAATCTCTTTTTTGACCCAGGAAACTAGCTTATTAGGTACTTTGTGTGGTACCATTCTCAAAAATTGTTTGATTTTCTTACAAAATACAACCTTAAATAACAATAAAATCGTTTATTTTCAAAATCCAAAACGAGGACATCTGACAGAAGACAAAAGTAATGGACATAGTCTAGAAATGTAGAAAGCTAAAGGCAGTGGGCTGGCCACATCGTCGCAGAACCGATAAGGTAGAGGAATCGGGTTCCACAGCCACCACGGAGACCACGCAGTGTATGACGCTCTCCACCTCGATGGACCGACGACCTTAGGAAGATGGCTGGCAGTGTCTGGATAAAAATAGCGGAAGACCGTGCTCCTGCAATAGGCTGACATGATGATGATAAAGTACAACTTAAAACTATACTATACTATACAGTGCAGGATGTATCTTTGTCTAAAGTTCTGAACTAAGAGAACTTTTGTAAACCTGGGTCATCATCATCATCATCTCAGCCACATGACGTCCACTGCTGAACATAGGCCTCCCCCATTGACTTCCAGATTGGCCGGTTGGAAGCGGCCTACATCCAGCGTCTTCCTGCGACCCTTACCAGGTCGTCTGAGCACCTTGTGAGTGGACGTCCTACGCTGCGCTTGCCGGTACGCGGCCTCCATTCTAGAACCATTCTGCCCCATCGGCCGTAAGTTCTACGTGCTATGTGCCCCGCCCACTGCCACTTCAGCTTGCTAATCCGTTGGGCTATGTCAGCGACCTAGGTGACATAAATAAATTAAATAATAACTACGAACCGGCCAATCTGGAAGTCACTAGGGGAGGCCAATTGTGTTACGTTCTGACGACCTACGACGACGTGTGACGAATATTGTGTGGACGTCCTATAGCTGAAATGATGATGATGATCATGAAGTACTAAATAATACTTGTGTTCTGACGACCTTTGTAGCTAAGAGGCGAGCATACCGGACTTGGTGTCGCTATCTTTGAGGTCCCGGGTTCGATTCTCGGTCGGTCAATGAAAAATAGAAAAATTTTTTTTTTTGTCTCGGGTCTGGGTGTTGTGCAACATACAAGTGTTTTTATAGTTGCGTGACTCTGTCTCGCACTTGACCATTTTTCTTCCATTTGAATGTTTTCCACAATTCTTTCAAATGTTTTTAACATGTTATGACACTTTGACGTTATTTCTATATTAATTTGATGTTAATATACTTACGCACAAAGATCCAATCGTAGCTAGTGGGATCCCATCCCATTATATTTAGTTCCCAGTACGTTTAGCTGATACGAATTGCTATGAAATTTCGTTTCACATAAGCAAGCATACGAAGTTGGTTGGAGAATCCTGGGAATTTAACAATATTTCGTACAAAGCGCTCGTCACTGGGGGATGTGCGGTGGGGACACTAAATAGGCAATATCAGTAAGCCCGCATAAGTGTGGAACTTGTGGTGTTGTTGCAGAACACAAACGTTAATGGGCTTGCTTGTAGTCAAAGCCTACCTCCGTAGCCGAAAGGCGAGAATACCGGACTTGGTGTCGCTATCTCTGAGGTCCCAGGTTCGATTCAGATCAATGTAGAAAAATAACTTTTCTATATTGTTTTGGGTCTGGGTGTTATGATACCGTCGTGGTTTCTGATTTCTGTAACACAAGTGCTTAAGCTACTTATCACAGGATCAGACAATGTAAGTGATGTTGTCTAATATTATATATAAGGTGCTTCATAAATATGAAATGGGTAAAAGTATTGCTTATATAGATTACGATAGTAAAGAAATTTTATGTCCAGAACATCATTAACTTTTTAATTAAAAAAAAAAATTAAATAAAGAGTAGGCTTTATTCTGTCACAAACCGTCCACATCTGTCCAAAAATGCTAACGTTTCACATTATACCGCTCCCGCGCAGTGTCAAGGGCGGATGACGAAGTGTGTTATGCAAAATGAAGCAAGTAACCATTTATTTACTGTCTTTTCGCAAATAATTAATTACCGATCCGGGGCACGTAATTCCTTCACTATCGTAGTCTATATAGGCAATACTTTTACCCATTTCAGCCGTTGCAGATATTATGAAGCACCTTATATATATTATAATATTTATTTATATTATATTATTTATATATTAGGCACATGCCCTATAGAGCAGCAGTAGGGACTCTTTCTCTGAAACTAGTTAGTGATTGTATGAGATGACCAGTTCTGTCAACTCTCACCCATACTAAAACAATCTGTAGGTAGAGATACAGAATAAATAAATAATTGATATGATAGTTTAAAAAAACTATAAAACTCAAGTGTGTTTTATAGTTTTTTAAACTATCATATCATTTAAGATTATATAAGTATATACAGGGTGTTAGGTAAATGGTATATCAAGCCAATACTAGCCCATGTTAACATATGCATATAAATGCTATTGTGAAATCAAAAATTTGAAATCATCAGGTTTTTTTCATACAAAACTTAATGCTCAGAATACGAAGTGTATGTTTTTTTTAAAAATGATAATATCAAATTTCTGACTTCACCATAGTATTTATATGCTTGTTAACTAAGGCTAGTTTCGGCTTGATATACAATTTACTTAACACCCCGTAGAGATATAAACTGTACTCGTCAAAACGAATCGAATTAGCACAAACACGGAGGTTTTAAACATTTCGAAAGCCCTGTGGTGGGAATCGAATCGAACCCACGTCCTTTCACTATCTCGGCAGCTGCCTTATCGACTGAGCTCTATATAATATACTTAATTACGTATAGAATTATATATGCCATTACGGTGTTCGGTGAAACATGATGAGTTCCACTATCACTTCCTGACTCCGTTAAGTAAGGATGTAGAGGGCTTACTGCTACTACTTCATTTGTGGACATGTGTTCTGAGATGGTATTTCTAACAATACACAGCGGATATAAGGATTTGTGTACTTAATAATATTGTATTATAGTAACTGAACAGCCTGTAGGCTTCTTCCTTGTGAGATTAGTTTTCTTAGTACCTATAAACTATTATATACCTATTCTGTGTTTCAAAAAGTTACTGTTAAAAGCTACAGCCGTTTACATTTAGGACGGACAGACAGACAACATAAGCTTATCTTAAGTACAAAGTATAATTTTTCTTTCATTACATTTTCTATTGTACATACAGAATTTCACACCAATGGAATCGCAGACACAAGAATAATTATGACAAGTAAAATTTCCCAAATCATCCAGAACTTTTATTACAACAATGAGAAAAGTTGGAATCAGACGTAAAATCTACGTGTATTTCAAATTAGTTTACTTCACCTACACGTAGCAATGAAGCCTAAATACACAGTTCAGAAAAAACAGTTGACCCACATTGAAAAAGATTAACTAGCTACACTTAAAAAACAGAAAAAGATTGATTTTTAAATTAATTCTGCAACTAGTGTGTACTTACCTAACGCTTTAAGTAAATTGGTTTTTGTCTAGAGATTTTGCCCATATTTGACATGTCAGCTAAGTCAAAATATTTTGGTCCACGAAGGCCGCAGTGTCATACGTTTTAGCGTCTCACTCATAAATACGCCAGACGCTAAGTGAGGCGAGATATGGAGCAAGCAATGCGGCCGCGGCCCTACAGACTAACTAAAACTACCAGTTAAAAGTGAACCCAAACAACTACGCAAGAAAGTTAACCATCTAACAGTTACTTTTGTTGTTTTTATTACAATAAAAACAATAAACCAATAAAACCAATTTATTTCTGTAAATAGGCCTAAATTAAGCTCTTTTACACGTCCCAATATATTTTTTTACCCTACCACTGCTTCAGGACAATATTGTGGGCTAGTGCCGAGAAGAAGCAGCGCAAGAAACTCGGTCACTATTGTCAGCCTCTTTTTAAATAGTGTGTTTAAATTACAAGATAAAATGAACCTGTGCGAGCACGGCAGTATTTAATTCCATACATTTTTATCATTTAAATAGTCATTTACAGTGTAATAACCTTTTTTCATTAAAATCATCTTGACATGCGATTTAAATTCATACATAGGCAGTTCAGCAATGGACTGTGGTAATTTGTTAAAAAAGCGAATACATTTTCCCATAAACGAATCACCCACTTTATGCAGTCTGAAATTTGGAACGGCAAGTTTATCTTTATTCCGGGTATTAATATTATGCATGTCACTCTTTTTAGGAAATAGATGCAGGTTTTTGCGAATATACATGATATTTTCATAAATGAATTGAGAAGCCACTGTTAGTATATTAATTTCCTTGAACAGTTCCTTCAACGAGTCTCGGGGTCTGAGGTCGTAAATTGCCCGTACAGCTCTCTTTTGTAGCACAAAAATAGATTCAATATCTGCTGCTGAGCCCCATAATAATATTCCATATGACATTATACTGTGAAAATAGCTAAAGTACACCAATCTTGCCGTTCCAACATCAGTCAATTGTCTTATCTTTCTCACGGCATAAGCAGCTGAACTAAGTACACATTAAATAGAACTAGAGGTTTCTTGTTCTGTTTACAGTTATGTATCTGCTTTTATTTCTACCGCTTTTCTGTTTTCCAAATAGAATAGGAATATAAGTTGTTTGGAATTTTGTCAGTGTCAGCTGCTCAAGCTGCCTTGCTTGGACCGTCTTTCATATTGTGTCGAAAGCAATTGAAAGTGGATTGGCTTTTTTCTATGACCTGTGACAAACATGCCTTAAACTTTGTAGATCGCACGAATCCTCAGGGGAGGAAAGGGCTAACCTTCCAATTTAGCGACATTTATACGACCAGAGAGCCTTGGTGGCCATGATAGTTTATTTTTATTATATTTATTGGTCTAGCAACAGTTAGGTAAGTTTATTGAATAGTCAACGGGGGAGGCCTATATTCAGCAGTGGACGTCCTATGGCTAAAATGATGATGATGATGATGATTGAATAGTGCTAGATGCTACTGTTTAGTAAATACAAAATAAAATTTCACGAAAAATTCAGCTAAGGGCGAGTCATACAATATTTAACATATTTTTTTTATAGTTTAAAACGCGCAAAAAACACGTTTATTGTATGGTGGAGATCCCCTTAACTAAAAATTAGGAATCACCATAGTCCATACATTATTGTCAGACAGAAAATGTGAATTCATGAACTGTAGAGACTAGACAACCTCCAGGATGATGTCCGGAGTATCTTAGATAAAATTGTCGAGTGAGCTTGTGTCTTGAGCTATGATTTGCAAACGGCCCACTGCAGCTCACTGTGACGTTCTATGGGAGTGGTCTTGATGATGATGACGATGAAGTTTAGTGTGTACTAAATTTCCTTCTTCGCCTTAACAATTCTTTTCCGAAATTTAATAAACCGTCTCAACTGCTGTCTCTAAGAAGACAATAGGACCAAGGAATCAAATAAATGTCCACAAAACTACAGAACTGGCACAAACATTTAATAAATCACACAATGCAATTAACCCCTACTACAGTATCTGCGAGCGGACATTTTCCAAACGACTTTTATTATTGAATCTCCTTCATAAAGGAAACTCGAGAAACTCAGAGGTTAAAAGTTTAATAAAGTTCACAACAATAAGTGGAAAAGTTGAACGGGACGAAACGTTAGGAAATGGACTGTGAAAATGGAAAGTTTCGGCGGTATTGCTACACTTAGTACCTAAGTAAAAGTATTTTGGTAGTTTTTCACAATTGTATTTACTAGCGATCGCCCGCGGCTTCGTCCGCGTGGTATTTTGTTTGTTTTTGTTGCAAAAAATCGCGCAAACAGGAAACAGTACAATAAAGGGAGAATTAGTTCAACCTACATTTGGGTCTTTGACTAAATAACCAAATGAAACATACAAAAGATAAAGGAATTAAAGACAATGGAGACCTCCGTAGCCGAGATGCGAGCATAACGGACTTGGTGTAGCTATCTTTGAGGTCCGGGTTTGATACCCGGTCGGTCAATGTACAAAAAATATCTTAAAACTATAAATTGTCTCGGGTCTGGGTGTTGTTGTACCGTCGGTTTAAGATTATTTAATTAAGAGAGGTAAAGATTTATTTGACGATGTAAATACTGCTCTCTCGCAAGTATTGCACTGGTTCACTACCAATAATCTTATGCTTAATGCAAATAAAACAAAATGTATTAAATTCACCATGCCGAACGTAAAACTGGTCCCAACACATATAACTGTAAAAGATGAACTGCTAGATACATCTAGTTCCACTACCTTTTTAGGAATCACTTTAGATTCCCGTTTGCAATGGGGTGCTCATATTGAGACTCTATCGGGAAGACTTAGTTCAGCTGCTTATGCCGTGAGAAAGATAAGACAGTTGACTGATGTTGGAACGGCAAGATTGGTGTACTTTAGCTATTTTCACAGTATAATGTCATATGGAATATTATTATGGGGCTCAGCAGCAGATATTGAATCTATTTTTGTGCTACAAAAGAGAGCTGTACGGGCAATTTACGACCTCAGACCCCGAGACTCGTTGAAGGAACTGTTCAAGGAAATTAATATACTAACAGTGGCTTCTCAATTCATTTATGAAAATATCATGTATATTCGCAAAAACCTGCATCTATTTCCTAAAAAGAGTGACATGCATAATATTAATACCCGGAATAAAGATAAACTTGCCGTTCCAAATTTCAGACTGCATAAAGTGGGTAATTCGTTTATGGGAAAATGTATTCGCTTTTTTAACAAATTACCACAGTCCATTGCTGAACTGCCTATGTATGAATTTAAATCGCATGTCAAGATGATTTTAATGAAAAAAGGTTATTACACTGTAAATGACTATTTAAATGATAAAAATGTATGGAATTAAATACTGCCGTGCTCGCACAGGTTCATTTTATCTTGTAATGTAAACACACTATTTAAAAAGAGGCTGACAATAGTGACCGAGTTTCTTGCGCTGCTTCTTCTCGGCACTAGCCCACAATATTGTCCCGAAGCAGTGGTAGGGTAAAAAAATATACTGGGACGTGTAAAAGAGCTTAATTTAGGCCTATTTACAGAAATAAATTGGTTTTATTGGTTTTTTATTGGTCGTTGTTTCTGATTTCTGTAACATAAGGTCTTAGGCTACTTATCGTAGGGTCAGAGCAATGTATGTACCGGCCTCCGTTCTGTATTCTTTCGGCCCCATCGGTCGCCAGTTCTACGTGCTATGTGGCCAATTAGACCTTTACACCCCATACACACAAAAACGAGGGGATTTTAAGTTTAAATAGGTACTCAAAGGAGAAAAACGTGGCGGTACACAATCAAAATCGACATGTGGTATAAAAACCACTTCACTTTCTTCATCAATCGAAATTCAATAGAAATAGGCATTATATTAGTCACCCTGTGTTTTAGACTTCAGTCCACAATCAATGAGTACTTCATATAGGGTGGCATTATAATTGCTGTGCTATTGTTTTTATCGATGCGATATTATTAGTTATTGCCATTGGTAAAATAATGGGCAAGTCTGTTTGTGAGTTGTCAGTTATGGATGAGGTTCCGTGGTATTTGACTACGATGAACTAACCCGCAGAATCACTTTCCAACTAACCCGCAGACCAGCTGACATCAGTTTGTATGAAGCAGTGAATTTTTTTTTTAGATAAAGGTGATGGTCCCTTAGAAAAAGTTATATTTAGCACCAGAATCAGCCCCTAGGAGGTTGTGGATGTGTTAAAAATAACCCAGGTGTTATAAAATTAGTGTCAAATATTTTAAGGGGTAACTTAGACCACCATAATTATGGATCATGTTTAAGTAAAATTTAAAACTATCAAACGGACTTCAATAAGTTAAAGAAAAAAGTAGGTTTGCGATCGAGATGTTTACGTGATAACGTCTTATTGGTGATATAAGTTTTTGGGAAGTAAGGAATTAATGAAGATAACAATTTTTACATCTATCGTTTTTAACTCAAATCAAACTTAACCGCACGAGAAAATCTCCATTCGTTTGTATGCCGCTAGAGTGAGAGAGACGGAAGATCGGTCCACTCACTCGAACGCTATGCCAGCCTCCGCTCGTGAGGATTCCGCGTGACAAGTTTCACGGAATGACTGGCAGCGCTCGAGATGAGACGGGAGATCGGTCCGTCTCTCTCTCGTTATACCTGCGATCGCGCTCGTGAGGTTTTGGTGTGACACAAGTTTCTGAACATGTCACCCGACTAAAACGATTTTAAAGACGTTATCACGTCAAAAATAAATAATCCACGTCAGCCTGTATTCACGATGGGCTAGTTTCCTAAAAAAAATCTAAGTACTCCGTCAGTTGGATTAACAGAAAGACACGTATTTTTATTTTCTTAATCAAACAAAAAGTGATGAAGATAAAGCCTGTTAGAGTTCTGCGTTAGAGTTGCTAAGAAGTGTGGCAAGGCGTGACGTCACGTGCTCACTTTGATGAGCTTTATCCTCGTCATTTTTTGTTTGAACAAGAGACAAAATATAAAATAAAGTAAATAAATAAAATAAATAAGTTTATTTCATTAACAAAGGTAATGCCTTAAAAACTAGTACATTGGAGCCTCCATTTAAGCAAAAAATGCCTGCGTTTGGAGGGCCCGCTCTTCCATCACTATATCCATACTTTTACAAGGCAGTATGGGTAAACTTATCTTAATAAACATTTCTTTTTCACAGTAGTAGTAAGTTTGAGTATTAAATTAATTAAATTTAGGTATAAAATATGGGTCCAATATTTTTTTATAATCTAACTGACGCACTATTTTTTTTCTGACCCAGGAAACTAGCCTATTACACGTCGGTAACACTAGTAAAAACCAATTCTAGGTGTCTAGGGTCTCATTCATAAAATAAGCAGAGCGTAGCGTATCATTCCTGTTCTGTGGTCTCATTCATGCACTCAAAAAAACATACGACACACAAGCGCATAAGCTTGTGTGTGCAAGTGTATAGATTCCGAAATTTTAAGCGTGCTGTGGGAACGAAACTCTATTTTTCGACCACTGAGGCTAGACGGAACCCTAAGCAATCGAATGTTCAATGGCAACGCAAATGGGTAGGAGACAATAGGGCGCTAAGACCACTCGTGATCTTATGTCAGGGGTACTAAACCATCTGCCAAAGAGTGGATTTGAAAACGTCTATTTCATTATTATGAAGTGACAGTTGCCTATTAAAAGAACAAAGGAAATAACACCATTTAGGGTCTCTTTTACCACTTGCTGATAAGTTCCGGATAACCTATCTGCATCTGGCACTTGTTTTGATAGATAACCCATACAATTCGACGACCTCCGTAGCCGAGAGGCGAGCATACCGGACTTGGTGTCGCTATCTCTGAGGTTCTGGGTTCGATTCCCGGTCGGTCAATGTAGAAAAATAACTTTTCTATATTGTCTCGGGTCTGGGTGTTGTGTACCGTCGTTGTTTCTGATTTCTGTAACACAAGTGCTTAGGCTACTTATCATAGGATCAGAGCAATGTATGTGATTTAAAAAAATTGCTGTCAAAAAAGTTTCAGATAGGTTATCTGGAACTTATCAGCAAGTGGTGAAAGAGGCCCTTAAAAATTAAAATCTTTGTAATAGAGGTTTGTAAATTGTAATAAATTCAGGATGTGATAGGTAGGGCGAAATTAAAAGGCACGGGTAAGTACTTACCTATCCACGTTATTACGGCTATTGCCAAAAAGGTAGGCCCAAAAAAATTACCAATTTAGTCATAGTCATATAGTCATATACATATATTTATTGCATCATGTTGGTACAAAGATTTAGCCAGCTTTAAAGAGGATTGGGCAACATATTCGCTGGACAGATTGTAGAAGAATTTACGGGGGACCTGTGCCAAACAGAGGGGTAGTATAAGTTTAAAAAACAGGGTGTACAAAAGACTGGGACAACGTGAACAGCTGCCGACATACAACAAATAATAGTAAATAAATTTCGATCAAGTTTGTGCTATTGAAGTCGTGCGAAAATGTGTCAAATAAATGTTTTCTATTCTATTCTATTTTATAAAAAATACATACTTTTATGCCGTACTATTATAAGTAGATTTGAAATAGATGTAACTCGGTAAAAGGTTTGAGATCCCTTCTTGTGGCCAGAGCCCAGCTTTAGCCACAGTTCCGTATGTTTGGTTACAAATGTATAGAAACAGTAGACTCTCTCCTCACTGGGTTCTCATTACTTCTTAAACATCCTAATTAATATCTGTTCGTAATAAACTAGCGCTTTTTTATATAAAAGACTTCCTATGTCTTAATTTCAATGACTATAAATTCCAATAGTCTACCTAAAATCAATAAATAAATACGTCCTGAAGACGACTTTTTGAGGCATTAGACTTCAGGTTAAGAATGTCCAATTCCCAAATTTAAAAACGTCGAATTCAATTAAGTGTACTCATTATTTTAATACAATGTCATTGTCATTAGCATCTCAGGAAACCTTAAACATCCCATATTGATTTCACCCAATACTAACTTTCATCTTCATTTCAATCAACACTTCTAAAACTTCGTTTATGATTTTAACTGCCAAAAATAAGATAATACCTGAATTTGAACCATTAAAGATAAATAATGAACTTATTCAAAGATCACAACAGGAAAAATATTTACGATTGATAATAGATGACAAGCTGACATGGAAGCCACACATTGAACATGTCAAAACTAAACTAACATCTGTATTAGGTGCACTCCGAAAGATAGCACATTGTATACCAAAAAATGTTAAACCGATTTTATAAAATTCCTTATTAAGATCACATCTTGAATATTTGGTTGAGATCTGGGGCTCAGCAGCACTTACCAATTTAAATCCTTTGCAAAGATGTCAAAATAAATTAATAAAGACTTTGTAACACTATCCATTTCGCACACCCACTATTGAATTATACAAAACTAAATTAATGAATCTACAACAACTAAATAAATACAATACATGCATGTTAATTAAGAAAATCATCACAAATAATATTAAATCTAGTATAGAATTCATTGTTAAAGCCGATAACTACAACTTAAGGTATAAAAATAAAATTTCATTAATTACGCCCAGGACTAACTATGGAAAAAAGACACTTTTGTTTAACAAACTGCCAAACGACGTCAAGACCTGCGAAGATATGAACGAATTCGAGAATAAACTCAAATTGCATCTCGCAGCGTGTACCGGAGAATAACTTAGATATTTTATTTTTATTTTGTTACTTGTAATCTCATTTTAAATGAAATGTAAAATGTTTCGTATGAGAATAAAGATCTTTAAACCTATCTCCTATTTTCCAACATTGTCATTGTGATAAGGTAAGTAGATCGAAGTATTTAACTACCTTCTTATGGTGCCTCCCCAATCACTGAAAACTTGCTTCTCCTGGAACCTGTCCTTGTTTTTGGTGGGGTGAAATTCAGCGTACACCAATACCTACCATGAAATGGGTCACTTCAGTTAGTTCTTGAAATACAGTGACCCGTTTCGCGAACTTACCGAGTCGAAATTGCACTGTGGTTTGGAGCTATTAAAGGATTATAAGGATCCCATGCGGGCTCCTCTTTCACAATATTTGGTTAGGTTTGAGCAAATGTGTCTGGGTGTTAAAACCTCAGGGAAGCACTCATTTTAGTGAATTTCGAGGTTTCGGGTGTCTGTGGTCAAAATCTGTTATTGAACTCCTGTTTCATTGAGTTTTTTTTTTAAATAAACATAAATATTGTGCAACATTACATATATTGCTCTGATCCTATGATAAGTAGCTTAAGCACTTGTATTACAGAAATCAGAAAAAACGACGGTACCACAACACCCAGACCCGAGACAATATAGAAAAGTTTTTTTCCTATATTGACCGACCGGGAATCGAACCCGAAACCTCAGAGATAGCGACACCAAGTCCGGTATGCTCACCTCTTGGCTACGGAGGTCGTCAAAACAATCAGGCTTTACTAGATGGTGATAGATCATCATCATCATGACATCCTTTGGAAGTCACCTGCTGGACATAGGCCTACCCCTTAGAATCCCACAGCAAGCGGCTTTGGTCCGTTTGCATCTAGCGTCTTCCTGGAACCTTGACTAGGTCTTCAGTTCACCGGGTGGGTAGCGGTTGGTACGAATTTGAAAGGTGATACGCAATTGTATCATTTGTCGAGTGTTCGTGGGATTTTTCGCTCTTAATCGATATCGGTGTGTGTTAATGTTTATCGATGAGTCAAATAATTATATTCAAATGTTAACATGACCTTTATTGATACATTCATATAAAATACACATATTAAATGATAGAATTAATAAAATAAAATAAATACTCAAATAATTGATTATTTTAAAGGCAAATAATGACATCACCCGCCATTGCCGCGCGCGACACGATCGGGGCGGTCGTTACCCTTAGCTGCACTGCACGTCAACGCGCAATCGGTCGCCAAACGTACTCCCTTACAACTGAAATCATTAATATGTGTATGTAAAATGAAGAATATTATAATACCTATATATAATAATATATACGTACCACAAAACGTCAAATTTATTATTTAATATTTTCTCTTAATATGGTCTCAACTTGTCGGACTTAAAGTTGGAAATCGGTTCAATGACGTTTAACTTCTTGAATGGGTTGACCTGCCGTTGACGGTATGTACTCTCTTCAATGCTATGAGTATAATTATTAGTCAATACTTATTTGAGTTATACCTACTAAGGCCCACTTGCAAAACTTTCTTGTAAGATTTAGACCTTAACCTGTAATAATGCAATAACCAATAACTCAATTCCAAACATTATGAAAAAAAAATTACTGGAAGTAAGATTATGTAGGTATATCTCTAGGAATATGTAGAAAAGTGGATCTGCTTAGGCCTAATAACCTATTCAAAGTTATATTTACGCGTAAGCAATTAATTTCTATGTTACACATATTTTAACACACACACCAACAATACACACTCAAAGAGTAACATCATGCGTCACTCAGCCAACCATCTCGCTCGCTCGCTATTGTTAGGACCTAATCACACGGGTCGATTTGTTACTAGTCGCGGTCGCGCTCGGCTCAGCCTAAAAAGTTCTCTCAGAAGTAGTTTCTGGCAGGTTTCTAGTTGAGAATAAAATATGAGTTGAAACAATTTATGTTTATGCTGTAATACATTATTTAAACAATTTACATAAAATATTAGAAAATAAACAGTGCTAACTTAGATGTTTGGCGTGACCTCATGGCTAGAAGACAAGCCATACATTTCTACTAAAGGCAAAGTTTGACTACACCAATATAAAGATATCTTTGACTACAGGGACTTCATACCTGTACAACGACAGTTTAGTATCGGAAATGTGTAGCTAAACTCGTGTGAAGGTACAGTTAGCCAAATAAATTAATGTGGTAACATTAAAATTGTAGACTTTGTAATTATGTTTCATGGTTTGATCATGTTGACAAAAAAAATCAATTCTGTCTGACCTTTGTAAGTAAATTACAAATATAATATTATCTATTATGTTTTATCTTATAAATGTTAAATAAATAATTGTTAGTAGAAGAAATAATTTATTACTAAACTAGCTGTCTCGGCGAACATCGTACCACCTCTTCATATATTTTGTCAAGAATTTTTCTGATACAAATCCAACAAATAAAATATCATAAAAATCGGTTCTCCATTTATAAATGGTGTAACTAACCCAACTTTTATTACCCTTTGGAGTGGTAGTGAAAGGATGACCTTGTGAGAAAAAAAATGAAAATCAACTCGTGTGAATTTCACCTAACAAGCCGCCCGGTCGCGATCGCATCAACCGGCGGCGCGCGCTGCAAGATAAGCCAATGACCTTCAACGCGTCTAGTAAGCGCGCGTGAAACGAAACTCGGCCCCGCCCCTCGTCCCTTGCGCTGGATCGGAAATTTGTCACGTCGTCAGTGCCGAAGTTGTTTAATCGTTGAGCGCACGTAACGAAACATTTGCTTTCACGCTCACTCGTATAGCATCGTCTCTGTCGCGTAAACATCGCGGCAGCCATTTTGCTGTTTTGAGCGCTCCATTGTATTCATTCGTCGCCTCGCCAGTATTCAGTGCAGTCACGTGCTAGACAATTACTTAATTTTGTGGTTACATAATTTGTTTTTGTTATCAAATAGTTAATAATTAAAACTACTAGGTACATATATTTACAAAAAGTGTTTGTGTGTTGTGTATATTTATGATTCACCAGTAAAATTTCTAGGAAAGTGCAGAGTTCCAAGTTTTATTGCAAGTTCAAAAAATTCCAGTAAGATGAACAGGCATTTTAAATTCAGAGGCTTCAAACAAAAATACCATTCAATTATTGATATGTATTTCAAAACTAATAAATGTGAGTTTTTTCCACCATTTGATGGACCTGGTTTGTTAAAATTGACACATATTGTTGCCTTAACTAAATTAGCAGTTAAAAGAGGTGAACTCGTGTGCAGTAATTTAAGTCATCTCTTGGCGACGTACGATGTTATTGTTGTTGATGGATTATACAAACTAATAAAAAAATTGAAATTACCTACAGATAAAATCAAATACTATGTCTCTTGTGAAGATGCTTACAACCTCATATTCGATGCACATATGAAAACAAATCATGGTGGATTAGAAAGAATTATGAAAATTCTCAATTCTAAATATTGTGTTAGCAAAATGGCTGTAGAATTATTTCTGAGTCTCTGTAATGTATGCAAAGCGAATGGAATTTGTGGAAAGGGATTAGAGAAAGAAAAAAAATCTAAAGACTTGTGGCAAATTGCTATTAGTGTTATGCATGAAACCGATGAACCGTTTGGATATATACTTTTTGTTGTGGACAGTGCAACAGGTTTTGTCCACTTGCGACCACTTATATCACGTGACACGATGACTGTAGCAATTGAATTGCTAAAGATATATGGGGATTTTGGGATGCCGCTATTAATAGAAACAAACACGAAATTTTTTTTCCAAGGAGTTGTGACTTATATGAAAAAACTGAATCCTGATTATATCTCATCAGTAATATATTCACCGATTGATCTTAGTGAACTAAATTTCCGTGTCGGAAAATATTTAGGTGAATGGCAACACATGACTAAATCTAAGAACTGGACGTTTGGTGTTCATGTAGTTCAATGGCGATTGAATAATTTACAAGATTTCACAATGAACACACAGTTTGAAAATTTGTTTTATAGATTACCTAATTGTCCATTGACTGTAAATAATAATGAGCCAGACTTATCACATAATGCTCAAAAACTTGAGATTACCTATAAACATGTTGCCATTCAACTGATCGACACAGAAGACTTAGATAAAAATATTCTTGTACCAGATGTCACACCAGTGATCGATGAGGAGTCATTTAATTTAGAAAATCTAGAAGATAGCATACAAGGTAATATAATAGTAAAATCGATTAGTGCGGCAACGCCTAACCATCCTACTATACCATACTCTTTTTCAACCGCTTTACGGCATCATTATACAGATTCAAACTTTCAAGAGAACCAAGGAAATTTGCTTGCTGCTTCATCTGTCGTCGAGGCTCACAATAGTAAACAACCTTTCCAAATAAGTAATTTTGTTACAATGTCTGTGGCTAAAAAGACACACCCAATAAATCCAAATATCCAGGTTGTACCCTATCAGCAGACAGAAAAGTTACGAACAGACGTGGAAATTATGAATAAACTTCAAGAAGAACTTAGTCAATGTGTACAGCATTCAGACGGGCCAGTAAGGACAGTTGAGGTGACCTCAAATAAAGTTCAAACTAGTGAGGATTATTATGAAATGGCTTTGTCGACCATCAAAGAAACACTTAATAGAAGTATAGTAGAACAAACTCTTAAAAAACCAGATACTTCTATTTTGTTTCTACCGTCAACAGGCCATATAAGTAACAAAAATGAAGAAACTAAATTTATTAATGAAAATGATGGTAAAATAACGCTACTTTCAGTTGAAATTGAAGAAGATTACGACTAAAATGAAGAGATTTTAAAGAAATGCCAAATTTGCCAAAAAGTTTTAGTCCTTGTTTTTGGAACTTGAAAAATCATAAATGATTAATGATAATCTAAGATGATAGTAAAAAGCCCAACTAATTGTAAACATATTATATTAAAATGAAACATTATAAAGTTACGAATTGTTTGGTTTTTCATTTTAATGTCCAAAGTAAAATTATCTTAATATTATAAACTATATACTTATCCATATTATATCTAAGCATCATATGTGTAACTTTTCGACTCTTGGAATGGTACATAAAGTTGCGTATTTCTTTGAAATTACGTAGGTTATAACCACCAGCTGACGTACAGGCAACGGCAGGTTAATCTACCCAAAAAGTTATAGGTCATTGAACCGATTTTCAACTTTTAAGTCCGATATGTAGAGATTATCAATTGTGAATGTTTTACGTTATTCGGTAGCTTGACGTACTGTTGTTGCCTGTACCAACTTTTACTAATTCAAAATCGGAAGAGTTTTTTTTTGCCTGGATCTACCTCGATGATAATATTATGGCTTATTCACGGAGCACATACCCTATAGAGTAGAAATGTCATTTAATTTGTTGGACAAAATTTTTCACCATTTTTTATCAGTATCTGTACTGTTTTTGTGTGGGCGAGAGTTGCCAGGAGTTTTCATTTCATACCAAATGTAAGTGAAAAATCACTAACTAGTTTTGGAGAACGATGGTTTTGCTGTTTTATAGGGTTTGTGTTCGATGGTCTTATTTCACCACAATTTAAAGGTTAGCCATATTTAATAGCAAAAGTGGTTGATTGATTTGCAACTGATTCGTACTTGATGACACCTACCTAAGCAAGACCGAATGTGATTTCAAGAACAATAAACGTTTTGTAGTAAGAAACGTCGAGGATTTTAAGCAAACATTTCACTATGTTACTGATATCGGATTAATCTCATACACAAGCACTTTAAAGGGTGACTTTTTAACCGACTTCAAAATCGAGGAGGTTTTCAGTTCTCCAGATTTTTTAAATATATTATGTTCAGCGATGATTTATTACTACGTTGACCGATTTCATTGAGTTTTGAGTGAGTTTTTTTAATTTATTTATTAGTTTTTCTAAGGTCTTTTCCAAGTCTCCTCCTCCTCCTCTCCCATAATGATATAGGAAATGAATTTCGTAAAAAAATATTTTTGTCTTTGTACTTTAGTTTTTTAATAGCCACTTCCTAAAATCATAATACCTACCTGCGCGCTCGCCGAGGCCACTTAGCTCTTAAGAAACTATTAGGATAAAATAAGTTAATTTACTAAACAAAAACTTACAACTTTTGAGTACTTACTTACATAAGTTTATTGCAACACTTTTAGCATTGTTGTATCACGTAATACACAATGATTAACGCTTTTTACAAAACAAAGCCTAAAAATATTAACATTAAAAAATATCGATTAATAGTTTTAAAAGTACGTGAGCCAAAACTAATCTCGAGAAAATGATACTACTACCCGCATATTGTGGGTAATAGTATTATTTTCCATTAGAAAGTGTCACTACTATTCAATAATTTAAAATGATGTAGATTTTTATATTAGAAAATTTGCACATTCAAGCCTAATTTTTCAAGTTAGTTATTCAGTTATTCAAGCCAAACATCTAACCGTGTAGGTATAAGTTTATGAATGAACTCCGGCCATTTTTCACGTCTGTTAAGTCTTTCTCGCTCTGTACAAGGGGAAGGAATAAGACAGATAATCAGATGGTTATATGTACTCGAGATAGGACGAGTTTATGCAATATGAAGTCAATATTGTTGATTTTGATATTGTTTTTTGTTTATGTTACACATTTGAAAGATAGTTTTTTTCTATTGCTTTTCACCTATATAGTCACAGGTTACCAGGATGTACACTAATAAAATAGGACCTTATATTGTGGGTAGTAGTGTAGTTCCACTTGCGAATGTGAATCATGTGCAATCGTATACTTCAATCAACATCGTGCAACCCGCAAAAATAGACGTTTCACACGAGGCTGCAAGCGCTGCATCTGATATTCTCTGCAGTTTTGCAGTATTTTAAACCGTAACATTTTTGGCACCCCCGAATTTAAGGTAACTAGGTACACGATGTGCAATAATCTATATATATAAAAATTAATGTCTATTTCCCTTGGTCATCGCATCACGCGTGAACGGATGAAACAATTTCGCAAATTCTTTTTTTGTTGTGTTATTTTTTGCCAGGAGAAGGTTCTTTTGATAAAAAAAATTGAGGCAGTTGCGCACAAAATTAATGAATAAACTGAACCAATGAATGAAATGACCACACGAACAACGCGAAAGTCGCGGGCAACAGCTATTACCATTAAAAAACTAACGCTGATATATTATGTGTATCTTCCGAAAATAGACATATATTATCTTAGACAGTCATAATTATTGTTAACTACAAGCCAAGTAGACCTAACTAAATTATAAATGAAGTACGCATTTTCAACTCGAGCAAAAACAGATTTTAGTGCGCTTACATTATGAATCAAAATTATTGATTACTATGGTAAATTGTTTGATAATGGTTAAAGATCACACATTTTACCAAATAATAATAATAATAACTAGGTTAGCAGTGAGAGTGGGTACAGGAAAGCACTCGCGAGAGCATGCGAATCCCTTTGACTCGGGCGCTTAAAACCGACAACGGAGCGAGAGCGAGCGAAGAAACCCGATTACCCGAGGAAGAACGAGCCCGGCCAAATGAGCAATGTAGTCACATTCGCATTCGGCCCGGCCAGCGTCGCGGTCATTCGGCAAGCAAGAATGTACAGCCGGCATAAGTTTCCGGTCGAGTTCGTTGACCCTAAGCGCGCTCGTATCGAACGTGGTGCGCCAGCGCTGCGACTCGGGGCGAGGTCTTACGGTGTCTTCCGTAAAATTCCCCGTGCACTTCAATAAATTAAACAATCAAATGTTCCTAATCATACATTGTGGTAACTTACCGTAATACTCTTACCGTAAGAGTAATAAAGTCTATCTGACATTATTAATTGGCAATGATTAAAAAATATCGGGTGTTAAATATTCTACCACATATTCTACCCATTTATTGTGATAATTTTTCTCTTCGACACCATGCCTGGGAAATGACTGGCTAACGAGATATTGACGGTCAAAGTTAGAATATTTTTGTAAAAGATTTTTACAAAAATGACTTTTCTGTTACAACTAAAGTTTTTTTCTAAAGAAACATAGTTACAAATTTCAGTACTTCTTTCTTATAGAAGCTTTTAAGAGCACAGCCCGCAATGAATTGCGCGCACGCACAAAACTCTGCCAACGTCCTTCAAGTGCGCTCGCTGTGTACCTAGCGGTCACTCGCCCGCCGACCGTATTTACAAACACAGGCATAGTCTGTTGCATGCGTGCTATACATTGTGGGTTAAAAAAAATTTTTTTTAATGACCTTTAACTTTTTGAGTAGGTTGACCTGCCGTTGTCTGTACTAATTTGGAAACCAGTTTGTGTAGTCTTTTAATTAGTTACAGTCGGAGTGATGTAATAGAGAACTAGAAAGTTGTTTATTGGTATCGTATATATATAATATAAATATAAAAACCGGCCAAGTGCGAGTCGGACTCGCGCACCGAGGGTTCCGTACAAACCTGTAGGTACCGTTATGAGTAAAAGTTCACCCATCACGACAATCGAGACATAGTTATGGGATTTTTATTTCAAAATGAAATCCATAACATTACGAAAGTTAAATTGCGGTTTACGATTTATGACGTATTAAAAAAAAACTAATTACTTAATCTCGTTCAAACCAATTTTCGCTGGTAGTTTTTATGGTAATGTACATTATATATTTTTTTTAGATTTATCATTCTCTTATTTTAGAAGTTACAGGGGGGGGGACACACATTTTACCACTTTGGAAGCGTCTCACACGCAAATTATTCAGTTTAGAAAAAAATTATATTAGAAACCTCAATATCATTTTTAAAGACCTATCCATTGATACGCCACACGTATGGGTTTGACGAAAAAAAAAATTTCGAGTTTTAGTTCTAAGTATGGGGAGCCCCCAAAATTTATTATTATTTTCTATTTTTTTTGTGAAAATCTTAATGCGGTTTACAGAATGCATCTACTTACCAAGTTTCAACAGTATAGTTCTTATAGTTTCGGAAAAAAGTGGCTGTGACATACGGACGGACGGACAGACGGACAGACAGACAGACAGACATGACGAATCTATAAGGGTTCCGTTTTTTGCCATTTGGCTACGGAACCCTAAAAAGGATACCAATACGAAAAAGTGGATAATACTCTTACTCTATACACTACACGGGTATTATGCAACACCATATACCTATGTTTACGTGATTGATTTTTCCCGACGTTTCGACCTAACTGCATAGGCCGTGGTCTCGGGATGACAATACAAAAATCGGTATGTGTAGCATAATACCCGTGTAGTATACAGTGTTAGTTAAAAATGCAACAAGAAAGTTTAAAATGTTGGATAATTATCTATTTATTAGTGCGGGCAAAGAAAATTAATAAAGGAATCTTTGGTGCGGGTGACAACACTCTAATCCTCGTGCACGGGATACGGGTCGGTAGTTGGGACTACCGAGTCAGTAGACGGCGTGGAGGACGGGAGGTGCACGCGGCGTATCGCTCGCTGGTAAGCAACGAAGGATCGCTGTTTGTTTTCACTCCATCAGAACGGAATACCTAAATGCCAGACATGTCATGGTTTAAAAAAATATGATTTCCACACAAAACTTCAACTCGGTAACTGTTTTGTAATTATTTTATATCAAATTTTGGACTTTACCATAAATATCAACATATATTTAAATGCAAAAACAAAAAATATTGTAAGTTGTCCAATTTCCACTACTAATAAATATGACATGACAAACTGAGTCTGTTAGCACTAGGTACTGACTTATCGATAGTGGTGAGACTATCGACAACTCTGCATCACCAGTCGATACAACCGACTGAACCACCAATCAGCGTCCCGCTGCGGTATTCATAACCCGCGCCTGGAGCAACGAGGCTATTTCTCTGCGAATTCTCCGAGTTTTCTTTTCAATTTCAAACTGTCTCGGAGCGGTAACAACAAGGAAATAAGGGCTGACGCTGGCTTGCAGTGGATACGACACAGAATTATTATTAACACTTTCGATCGACGACGTGATTGCAACTATATAATTTTTAGTTAGTGCCTCTATTTTTTTTTAAGATTTTTACAAAAATGACTTCTGTCTTTTATAACTAAACTTTATGCCAAAGAAACATTTAATATTTTAAGTACCTACTTCTTACATAAAAGGGCTTTATAGAGCACAGCCCGCAATGAATCGTGCGCACGTTCACATACAACTACGTACCTACGCCCATTGACTTATATATTAAATCAATGCCTACGCCGCTGTCGTTCATTCAAGTGAGCGCTCACTCACACACGTGCGTGAGGCATAGTCTGTTGCGTGCGCAATATACGTATTAGAAATTAGAATTTTTTTATACCTAAAAATAATTTTTTTCTGCCAGTGCCACACAACTTTCATACCTAAACACATAGTAAGTACTATTAAGTATTCTGTGGCCGCACTGTGCCGATGCTGTAGTCGCTTCAACTCGTCACTCGTTCGATTGTAGTGCAATGATCTTTGATGATCATGTATAAATTTGCGCGCCTCCGCGCCATCTTGTCGTAGCTTGAGCGATAACGATGATGTCATGCGCTCGTACTTCTAGGCGCAAATCACTTAGCTAAACTAAAATACATTGTTTTTTTTCTTTAATTATTGGAGAAGACAATCAGTTTTAGAATATGTTTTAAAAAAACAGTAAGTTATAGCTTAAATATAGTTTATGACAATAGTCGCAACAAAAACCGTCATCGTCATCGTCATCCACAGATTAACAATCAAACTTAAGGGAGAGAGTGGAAACTATTCAATGGGCAATGTACACTACCATACCATACATACAACTGAAAAGAAAATCATTGGCTTTACCAGGTTATTTCTTTTTAAAGATGACTAGAACACCAAAGGAGGGAAATATACAAAAATAAACAAGGCAAATTTTAGTAAAAAAACAAATAAACACACAAAGCTAAAAATAAATAAACACAAGTATGTAGGTAATTTTTGGAGTCAATGCCAACCAAAATATGTAGTTTTAATGTTTTCGAAAGCAACGACCCAAAGATAACTGATTGGGTAGGTTATCTTTTTTTAGCTCTTTAGTATTGCAAAGTAAGTTTTAATTATAAAAAAGTAATACCATGTGTGCAGTGTGAGTAAGTAAGTATGTAAATAAATACCCTTTCATATTGGCTTCGTTTTAGTTTATAGATATTCCCATTTAAAATAAAATGTTTTTAATTTTAAAATTAAAAGAAAATAATGATCGTCTGATACTTTTCTCAGTTTGCGCATTGCTGCATTGTAATGACGCTAGTTACTATTCCGCGTTACGATTTCGGTTTAAAACAGGCGTTTCAGTAAAAAAATTGTATTTTAAATTTTTAATGCCTATTTTTGTAAATTTACATTTTAATTTTAATCTATTAATGATGTAGGTAGATAAACTGGTTAATGGAAACGCCCTTCGTTATTTTACATACTGTACTAGCTGTTGCCCGCGACTTCGTCTGCGTGGTCTTTAGGGGTATGAAAAATAGATGTTGGCCGATTCTCAGACCTACTCAATATGCTCACAAAATTTCATGAGAATCGGTATAGCCGTTTCGGAGGAGTACGGGAACGAACACTGTGACACGAGAATTTTATATATTACATACTGTATATATTATTATATTTTAAGCTGCATATTTTAGTATTATTATTGGTAAAACTATAATAAATCGCGATCGATTGTATAACCATCGGTTTAGCCTTAACTATCGTTTTGCAAAATTAGTTTGATTCTTATCGATATTTTTATTAAGTAATACTTAGGGACACCTAGGATTATCCACACAATGTCAACGACTGGTCGCGTCTAAATTCGCTGTTAAAGGGAAAAGAGTGGTGTGGAACTCTCGGTGTGTAATAGAATGCTAATCGTCTTTTACGTTTTTTAAATACGCTTTTATTAGGGTTAGTCTAATCAACTAATATAACTAAATCTAAAAACATAGTTCCGGTGGCATCAAAAAAAGCTTGCTCGCAACCATATCAAACTAAACAGGGACAAAATCCGCGAGGTTATAGGTATAATTTTCCCGATGTCACTGTCTTTTAAACAAACACCTGCTTAAATAGGTTTTACCACATGTAGAGAATGCAAGAACGCCACCGCAGCGCACGTGCATAAGGAATTCAAAAGCGTGGCAGATCAATGGGCACGGATTCTTCAATCACCGGGATTGCTCCTGGAAGCCTGCAGCACCTTCTAGAACAACCTAGGCTAGTTAGAGTAAGAAAGAATATATGTAATATGGCTCAATCCAGAGGCTAAGAGCGAAAAAAGCTCTGCTAAACTAACTATGCTCAATACGCCATTCAACCACACGACTAGTTTTATAGTTGAATCATTATGACATTGAAATAGTTTATTTTTCCGCCACCGTGGCGCTGTTTCGTTTTTTTGTTGACAAGACAAGGCAACAGCAGGTGTTTTATCGTTGTGAGTTGTTTTGTGGTGAACAAAATTACCAAAATAAGTTCCTAATGTTATTAACCAGTTGGCTACACGACACATACACACAGAAAAAAAAACTAACCCTTAGCGCACAGACCTTCACCGTTCCGTCGTGTTAAAAATGCAGATTGCAGTTTCTCTAACTAGTTAGATTGCAAATTTTTTTTGGTCTCTGAGCTACCTAGACAATGAGTCTTTTTGCAGACATCGTCTTTCACCAGTACACTCAAAAGTCTAACATAACCCAACCGGGAATTCTAGAGACGTAAATGGTCAACTTTGACTTAGGATGATATAATAAAAAGCAAAAACAGATTAAATAGTATTCATTTTTTTAAAACAAAAAATATAATTTTATGTTGAAATGTTTCTCAAGTTATACTCTTGTATCACTGTATTCAGTTTAGTTTTCTTTTTATAGGTGTTAAGTATACATTTAAAAACAAGATACACTTTTAGTGTGTTGTCGTAATTTATTATTTGGCTTCAAGAAATTATGTTTACATTGAGTTTACAATGACTGCAGTAAACTTCATCCAGCATAACTTTCTTGCAAATATAACACACTACATTATTCTCAAAGATCTTTTCCTCATCAGAATCTTCATCAATTTCAACCGATAATAAAGTGATTTTACTAGAATTCTAATTATTAGAAGCATAAGAGCTATTAACTACAGTTTTTTCATTATTTTTATTCACAATTTCTTTTGTCTGTATTTTTACACTTTTTAATAATTTATGTCTCGAAACTTGCTTTACGATCATGTTTTGAGGCAAACCAGAAATTGCATTATTAGTTTCTTTGGGTATTTTACCATTTCTTTAAATGGTCGGCTTTGGTTGGTCCGTTTTAAGTTTTTTCGTAACTGCGTGTTATATTATCGAATTGTCCACAGATATTCTATCTTTATTCTTTAGTAGGTTTAATTACTGAATTCAATTGCTCATTTCAGACGAACCCTTCGTCAAGTTCGACTTGCTTTAACAGCTTGTTCATCGGGAATTACTGGAATGTCTCTTTCAGTTTCAAAAATAATTTTATCCAAATCTATGCTGTCGATTAACTCAAGCCCATCAGGCGCATAGGTTACGTCATTGTCATCATTCTTTGACGTGTCAGACCAATTGTCAATCGTCGCTGATCGACCATTAGGCACTCGATCAAACACATTTATAAAATGGGTTTTAGATGTCATATCTTGTGTATTATTCAATCGCCATTGTACTACATGAACACCGAACGCCCAGTTATCAGAATTAAACTTATTTTGCCATTGTTTTAAATATATGTCAACACGGTTAGCTAGTTCGCTAATATCAATAGGTCCAGTTACTACTGACGTGTGGTAATTCTGACACAAATATTCTATGTGACGAACGACTTCTTTGAAAAACATTTTTGTGCTCGTTTCTATCATCAATGGTGGTCCATAATCCATGAAAATATGTAGCAGTTCAATGGCTACAGTCCAAACATCACATGCTGTAAGTGGCCGTAGGTGGACGAAACCTGTTGCATTGTCTACTATAAAAAGTATGTACTTAAACGATTGGTCAGGTTTGTTTACTAAACTTATAGCAACTTTACAGGTATCATTAAGTTTTATACCTGTTTCTAAACCATGATTACATACGTTACATAAATTCAGGAATAGTTTTACAGCCATTTCGCTAATACAATAATTATGTCTGATAATGCTCATTATTGTTTTAAAGTCGCCATGTTGTGATGTCAGATGTGCTTCTGCTATAATGTTAAATGCATCTTCACAAGATATGTAATAAACGATTGGATCATTATCAGTCTTCTTTTTTTTAATTATTTTGAATCTACTACCTTTCAAAATAATGTCGTAGGTCGCTAGAAGACTAGTAAGCTTATGACACGCTTGTTCACTGTTGCTCAAATAAGCCATTTGTTTTGCTTTGATAACCATATTTATCAACTTCGACAAACCATCACGGTTGAACGGTGGGACTAAATCACATTTATTCCTTTTAAAGTATTCGACAATGTGTTCATTATATGTTTTCTCGATGCGTGTGTAGTTGAAAGGACGTTTGACAGTACTGTGCATTTTGATGAGAATTGAATTTACACTGCACCTTAATATTAATAAAAGCACAATCACTTTCACAACCCAAACAATAAACAGCAACTAAAATATCCAAATTAAAACAGCAATAAATATCGTACAGTAATAATGTGTTAACTAAAACTAAACGCAAGCAGCGCCCCGCGCAGAATAAACGCCGGCCGACCGAGAATAGCGTCGTGAAATAGGTACCTACTACGAGTGGGAGCAGCAAAGACGGCGTTATAAGAACGAGCGAGATAGCGTATGTTTGGTTCCACGCGATGTGCACGTGAACTACTTTGGTCTTTGTCGGCCGCGCTCGCACCGCGCTGTGAAGGTCATTGGCTTTTGAACGAGGCGAGCGAGATATTGTGAATTTGTGATCGGCGTAACAGCTGTTTGCGTAGTCGCTGCTAATTATCTTCAGCCCATGACTTCGAAGAGTATCAATAGTCATCCCACTCAATCACAAAAAAGCTTTGAGTATTTAGGATAGATACTAAAAACGGGATATTTTCTCTATGCCATTAACCTAGCTAGATCAAAATTGTGCAAAAAACAATTATAATTTAATAATACCTACTAAGATCTTAGTGTTGTTAGTTAAATGGGTATTTAACTTATTGATATATCTGTAAATAGTGATGCGATGTATACCTATTATATTTCGTTTATATAAAAAAAAATCGGTTTACATTTGTCGAAGATATTGGTTAACATAGATCCATGAATCACGAACCAAAACATTATCTGGGTATATATTTTGTTATTTTATCAAAAACTGCTGAATCAATTACGATAAAATTTATATGGGACCACCTCTGAAGTATGATCTACCAAACAAAAAAAGAATCATCAAAATCAATTCATAATTGGCGGAGTAATCGCGTAAAACATACAGTCGAATTGAGAACCTCCTCCTTTTTTGAAGTCGGTTGAAAAGTATATTAATATTTTTAACCATACAGAATAGAATATGTGGTGGTTATCCTTGAGTTATGGGACAACCTGTTTAAAATCCATGTTTCCGAATGTAGGTAAGTAGGTACCTATTAACCGCGTACCAAGCCATATCCGAAATTCTGAAGCCGAATCAAATACAAAGTTCGGTTAAACCAAGTGTATAACGAACTTCGGCCTACCCCTAATAAGTAATAAGATCTAATTAGAAAGTTAAAAAAAAGGTTTTATCTTCCAGGTCGTGTCTGTAACGTCCCGATGGCAATAACGTGGGGTCACGGGCAATTAAAGTTCAAAACGCGCCGTCGCTCTAGTGCCCTCTAGTAGAGCTATGAAACACTAGACAAGTCTAAATAAGAAACATTAAATCAAAAATAAAACCGACTTCAAAACAATAAAATGCTAAAAATAATCCTAACACCTAGGTACCTAATCAGTCACTTTTGGAGTCGGTGCAAACAAAAACATCGAATCTCTCATCGGCTGGCACCGACTCCAAAAGTAACTGATTAGGTACTTTAGTGTTAGGATTATTTTTAGCATTTTAGTGTTTTGAAGTCGGTTTTATTTTTTTAAATAAAATTTACTTATTTCATCTATTTTTAGTGATAAATCCTAATCTAACTGCTGAACACCGATTTCATCCCCTATTTTCCAACCCTTAGGTGTGATTTTTATTTTGCAAACTTTTATCATAGCATCTTTGAAGTATAAGCTATTCAATAAAACAAAAATCATCAAAATCGGCTCATGTTTGTCGAAGATAGGTAACAAGAACAACACTATTATCTGGGTATATATTTGTTGATTTTCTCAAAAAGTTCTAAATAAATTTCGATAAAATTTATATGGGACCTCTGAAGTATGATCTACCAAACAAAAAAAAATCATTAAAATCGATTCATAATTGGCGGAGTAATCGCGTAACATACATACAAAAAAAAAAACAGTCGATTGAGAACCTCCTCCTTTTTTGAAGTCGGTTGAAAATTTTCGGAGCCCAGTCTACAACCAGTGTGTGTTACTTAGGGTGACTTAATATGGAACTGAAATAAATGAAGCCCTGACCACACTGGGCCTCATAAGATAGTTTAAGGTCGCATAGCGTGCTATGCATAGGGCTATGCTCGGTGTTTCTTTGCGAGACCGAATCAGAAATAAAGAGATCCGCAAACGAACAAACATCGCTGTCATAGCACAACATAGCAAGCTAAAGTGGCAGTGGCACATACTTAGTACGTAGATCTAACGGGGCAGATGGGGCAGAAAGATTTTAAATTGTGCAATGAATAAATAAATAAATAAGGATGTTGCTGAAATAATGTTTTGATAGAGTCCGGCTATAGTGAGTCACAAAAGAACAATCGTTTTGCATCAATCGATCGAAAAGTAGGATAGAAATAGACTAGTTGACACTTTTTTTAAATAGGTCTTAAATTGTTAATAAGGTAATTAGACCGAAAAAAAATGATTGTTTTTTTTAAAGACTTAGAAAACTACAAAACTTTAATTTTAAAATAATATTTTCATAAACAGACGAAAATGCTGTCAGCCATTTTGGTCTATAGATTATCTGTACCATGACGTAGTCTCTCTAGTAAACAAACAAACAACTTAGACGTCTTTACGAATACAACCTCTCTAAATTAATCAAACATGATTTCTAATAGTTAACACAAAAAATATAGACTTATCATTACTGTATCGTTCGAGATTGCAAAAATACATCAAAGACTTGAATAACATTTGATCGTTTCCCATATGACTGACGTCACTCACGTCGCGATCATGGCGGATAGCGTTTTCAGAGTTTCAAATTATAGATTAAAAATCATTTTTTTAATTGAACTTTTACAGCCATCTTCTACTTTTAAGTATTGAAATCGATATATTTAGGTTCCTAAAGTCGAATAATACGTGAAATAATTCTTTGTTTAATTAATTTTGATATGAGTCAACCAGTCTATTGAAGTTAACTATTCGATTTATTTAAACAAAGTGACCACTTAATAAAACTCACACTAAAAAAATGTAGGCAGGCCCAGGTGTTAGCTTGTGTGTGACGCGAGCGACACATCCTGAGACGAAAGACACGGGGAAAGAATGAAAGAAAGAAAGATTTTTTTTTATTTGGTTCATGTCACAAATAATTACCAATAAATTAATAAAGACAAAAAAAATCTGAAAGATTTGAATTATAGATAATTCCAATGTAAACCTGTGTTATTTTATTATCATTTGCCAACTCTATTCCTTCGTACTTTCGTATTTGCAGTTTTGTCCATTTCTGTGTAATTTAAGCACACTGGCGGTACAACTAGCAAGCTAGGACTGCTAGGAGCACTAAAGCGGTTTCAACTCTCTACACTTGTTTATTACTTCAATTCTTGTACCGACAGTAAAAAAAATTTTTTTTTATATTTTATTACAATTGCGAATTAAGGCCGTTCCACTAAAACTCGTTTTTACCTAATTTGGCAGCTTTCAACTCCTTATTTAATGTATATAAAAATATTTGAAAGACATAATTCCGCCGCCTAGTTTCCTAAGTCAAAAAAATATGGTTCTATTTAGTCCGTCAGTTAGATTATCAAAAAATATTGGACCTATATTTTGACTTTTGTTAATAAAAATAAAAAATGCCGAAGATAAAGCGCATCAAAGTTTGGGAGTGACGTCACACCTTGCTAAAAAGTGTCGCAAGGCGTGACGTTACGCGGAACTTTAAAGGCATATATCTTCATCATTTTTTGTATGATTGAGAAAAGAAAAAGTAGGTGTCCAATATTTTCTGTTAATAAAACTGACGGACTAATTAGTTTTTTTAGGAAACTAGCCCATTGTACTTACCTTTGCAATAAAGTTTAAATAAATAAATAACAATAATCTTTGAAGTTTTTATGATTACGATTTAAAATCATCGTTTAAAATTTGTATTTACTGTATTTTATATTTACGAAAACAGCCTTTTAAGGCGTCGATAAAAATATATTCAATGCATCTCTTCCGCATGTAATCCCTATCTTAATTTTTGGTTTTGACCAATCGATAGAAAATTTAAAATACTTAAAATTGACAGAATATATTTTTTAATTGGTCCATTATTATTATTTCTGTCAATTTATTCATCATCTACGAACTTCTGTTACTCTGGCGTGTGGTACGGGGTGGACCTGAAAGTCATTTGCTCGGGACACTGCCACAAAATTTACCTGGTAATTAATGATTCCATTTACAGAAAATTAACTTAGTACACACAGTACAATTATAAATATCACTTTTTTTTTTACTTTAGTGGCTTAAATACGTAATGGTTAGTATAAGATAATATCCTAACACTGTATATTTAACATAACTAAGCCTAGAACATTATTTTTATATTGTCACTTCTTTCCCAATGCTCTTCCACTTATTCCTAGAATATATTGTATATATTGTGTTCTTTATTTGTTGATTATTACCTCGGTTTAAATTAAGTCTGCTCCAAAATATTTAAGAGTATTTTTGTTTTTTTCACTGACCGTACTCTTCAACAGTTTATAGTTCAATTTTGTAAAGAGAGGGACGGACGGACAAATTAGTGTACGCCTAGGATTTAATAGTACTTAAATCAGTTTTTGTTTACATTTAAGCAGGGAAGGTGTTTGATTGATAATATGTGTAATAAAGCGCTTTCTGAATTAAGCGACATACTTATTTATTTAGTATTAGGCCCTCTTCCGAGCACTGTACATGTCCCAAAAATAAAGTCATAATAATATAGTCATAGTTCCGGCCAAATTGTAGCTTTGCCCTACCACCGCTTTGAGACCAACATATCGGCTGGTGATGAGAAGAAACAGCGCAACAAATTTAGACACCTTTGTCAGCCTTTTTAAAGGAAATGCAGAGTTAGGTACAAGATATGTAGTAAGTGCGAGCTAGGCAGGTTAAGTCCATGCACTCTTGTGGTTTAATTAATTGTCTACTTTATACTTGTATCCTTTTTTCATAAGGATTTTAAATGCAATTTTGATTGAATTAATAAAAAATAATAATAATAATAAGCCCCGCAGGGCAGCTTTGTGGCGAGCTGTGGTGAGTAGCGACACCACGCCCGGGGTCAGTTGTTAATCCGAGTGCTCCCGAGAGTCGGCCAAGACCCTCGTCTTCGGCTTGCCGAAGTGGAACCCAAGGGGGTCTGCAGGACTCACGCCTCTGGCTTGCCTTAATCGGCCGGCCAGAGTGGAGTCGCTAGAGCATGATGCTCGAAGGGTGGCTGTGGTTCGTAAGTGGCGAGTGGGCACGTGATGCCGGACCCTCAGGGGGAAGCAAGTGATCATCGTTTAAAGTCCAGAGCCACCTCTCCACTCTTAGCCGCCAACAACAGTGTTGCCGCTCAGTCCGGTCTTGCATGACCTACGACGCCAGGGGGGGCCCATTCAGTTGGCGGCGAGTCACCACCTGCCAATTTTTTCAGTCCGAGACTATGAACCAGGCAGGTGACCGGTAGTCTCCATCAATAGCCCAGAACCCAGTCCCTCCATCTTCCTTCAGTAGCCCTAATTAATTTGTCTTCAGCTGCAATAGTTCCTGTACACATGCTGGGTATAATCTCTGATTACATCCCATGATGTAGTCAGAGATTGGATCCACCAGTGTAACACTTTCAGGTTTGATTATTTGCGCTTAAAACGGCCTCTACGTGTTGGATCAGTAACCCCACGCAAGCCATATAAAGGACCGGGTCACTTTTGGCCCATGAACTCCTAGAGCGTACAAATAATAATAATAAAATTAAGTGCGTTGATGTCTCGCTCTTATATTCTACTATGATCAGGTTAAATGTACAATTGTTTGAAGTTTTTTATTGTTTATTTTTCTGTGTTATGTTTTATCTTAATTGTAATTTTATTACCCATTAAGTTTATATTGTTCCTTATTTTTTAATCTACGCAACGCGAGCGAAGCCGCGGGCAAAAGCTAGTTTACTTGTAAAATGATAAAGCACAAAGCCACTTAGACGAGGCAAATAAAAATTCCCCTGTCAGTGTCACTGTCAAATCAAAAGGCTAGAAGCGAACGCAAGAACGCAATATTCAAACGTGTATCAGTGACGTGCGATTTGCATGTAGGGATGAGGGTTGCCAAAAATCACAATTCACACTTCACAGGTTAAAAAAAATCCTAAATTGTTTTACTGCAAATTTATTTACTTATTTACTTATTCATCTTAATAGGTAATAAAATAAAAAATCCTTATTTAACAATTTGGTTTAACTTCTTTTTATTATCCTAAAATGTATGCATGAATGCATGCATGCATAGTCCTTGATAAAATTTTCATAAATAGTAAAAACTAATAATAAAAATTAATTTCTGACGTGATAAATGTCAAATAACTTGATATTACGTATAATATTACATGCATAATTAGAATCTAAATGAAAAAAAAATTGGTCAAATCAAAGGTAATTGCAGGTATAAAATTTGTAATAGTTTCACTATGTTTCGCCTAATTAAATAATTTCTTAGTACCTATACACATAAACCTTACAGTATGACATGTTTGAAGATGCATGCATTTAGATTGATTCAATTGAAAATTAATTGTGGGAGTTTATTTCATTATTGTTTTTAAATTAATTAAGTATTTATGGGAGTCGCCTCTGGCATAGCCTTTCTTCAATTTTAACATGTTTATTATTAGTTTTGAAAATCCTTAGTTTCAGTGTACAAAAGTATATCTAAAATGAATTTATGAAATCGGTACACAAAATATGTACCATCCGATTAGATTTTAAATGTCCTAGTCGCCCCCTAAGCCGCGTTAGTTTGTATGGAGCATCTACAAAAAATCACATAATCGATGTAGCTGCCAATGCTGCGATTGAAAAAAAGGCTGTATATGAGCAGCTGATCACGTGGTTTAAAGGAGTGTCCTATTATTTTGTGCACCCTGTATATTTAGCTTAGTGGTGACTGGTCGGTGTTTCATCTCATCTGAGGGTCGTGAGTTCGCATCCCAGCACGTACCTTTAGATTTTTTGGAATCTATATACAGATTTATACTACTTGATTTAAAAACTCTGTGAGGAAACCTGCAGATTCCAATACCACTGAAGGTGTAGTTATGGTTCAAAATGGTCTGGTTCTCCCAGTCTCTAGGTCTTAGGGTTAAGGCGAGTTGTGTCCCTTAATTAGCAATTCGATTAATGTTATTACGAATATCGCACGAAATCTCATTAAAATACGGTTTATAACAGCGCGCAATGAAACATGGCTGTTACGAGAGTCGCTCGCTGCATCTTTTGGTAGCAAAAATTAAGGAAAATAAAACTTTTCGCATAGACGCCATTGTTAGAATAAAAAATCCTATGCTCAGTTTGTAGCTATTATACTGGCCTATCAATCGACATATAAACAAATTAAATAGTTGAAGCGGTTAAAAAGAAGAAAGAGAATTAGCATCTTTTTCATAGTTTTTTTCAATGATTTAAATTTTTTTTCTCCTCAAGTATATGTACTAGAAAAAAATGCTACGCTCAGAATGTTATGTAGGTGTCAAAATTCTTAGCATATTTTTTAAATATTTTTATGTCAAATTAGGCTTCTTCTTCTTTGCGTGGCGACTCAGGCTTTCATATATGTGAGGACCAAAACTCAGCCACCGATATAGCACTATTGGTGGCCTTGTAGAGATCCTCGCGCGTGCAGGTGTAGGGACACGCAGGGCATGACATCAGATGTGCCATTGTCTGGGGGGAAATACCACATAAACATGCGCTCTCCAAGCTGTGGCCCCACCTGTTCATGTTCTCCTTGCTTCGGCCTATTTGGGTCCGTAGTCTATTTAAGGACTTAAGTTATAGGCGTGAAACGACATACTTGTTTACATTAGACGACTATATTCGCCTTATGGAGGTCTGATAGCAATCTCTCCAAATGTAATAATAATTATCATGGTAAAATATGCCCCGACTTCCCCAACTAAGAATGGGACAGAGATATAACTAGAGAGAAGATACAATAATAAGTCAGAAACGGAATACAAAACTGGTAGCCCTAGCGCTGATCTTATTTGAAAGGGAAAACTCATACTGATGTTTTCAAATACAAATAAAATGGAAAATAACGTTGAGTGCTCGACTCGTATCACGATTAAATAAAAGAAAATAAAATTTCATTATGCTGAGCGAATTTTGTGACACTCAAACGATACTATTACGATAAGTACTAAGTTTTTTATTTAAAAAATAAAGAAAGCTTTTTTTATTTCGTAAGTATGTACCTCTAAATTACAAATATAAAATTATAAAAAATAAAAACACATTAAACCTTACGAATAAACATTTAAAAACTGAAAATTATAAACATGGTATGTATTTACCAAAATGGTCTCCGCTCAGTATGAGGCAGTGATGGCTGTGGGCGCGTCACTGCCACTTGTATTCTGCGGATGCCGTATTGAGAGGAGGCGAGTCGTGTAACTTTATCTAAGTATATATTTTAAGTCAAATAAGCACTGATTTACTACAAAAGAACGAAGCTATTTTCAACAGACTTCAAAAAAGGAGGAGGTTCTCAATTCGATTGTATGTTTTTATTGTTGTCCGTATGTTACGCGATTACTCCGCCAATTATGAATCGATTTTGATGATTCTTATTTTGTTAGGTAGATCATACTTCAGAGGTAGTCCCATATAAATTTTATTGAAATTGGATAAGCAGTTTTTGAGAAAATAACAATAACATACCCAGATAATGATTTGGTTCGTGACTCTCGTATCTATGTTACCCAATATCTTCGACAAATGTAAATCGATTTTGATTATTCTTTTTTTATTAAATAGCTAATACTTCAAAGATACTATAATAAAAATGTTCGGAAAAAATTACCCCTAAGGGTGGAACAAAAAAGGGTGAAATCGGTTTTCAGCAGTTAGATTAGGATTTATCACTAAAAATAGATGAAATAAATATATTTTATTTTAAAAAAACTGACTTCAAAACACTAAAAAGCTAAAAATAATATTACCACGTAAGTAAGTGCCAGCTGATCAGAGTTTGAATGTTTTCATTGCACCGACTTCAAAAGTAACTGATTAGGTACTTACGTGTTAATACTATTTTTAGCTTTTTAGTGTTTTGAAGTCGTTTATAATTTTTATCTACTTCTTTTATTTTTGCTTCTCTCGAAAGTTACGGTACCAATATGTAGAGGGCGTGACTCAGTACTTATAATTTTGATACACATAAGTACGAGTAGCACTGGATGGCGCGTAATTTGCGTAGCGAAAGATTATGTCAAGTCATACTTATACACCCAGTAGCGTTACTTGTCCGATGTATAAAACCAATTAATTTCTGTAAATATCTAGGCCTATTTACAGATTTAAGCACTTTTACATGTTTTAACAAAAAAAAATTACCTTATCACTGCTTCGGGGGTGCCGTGTGGGGACGGCCGTAAAGAATACACTTCCCTACCGCCAACAGGAGGCATGTTGTAAAAGGAGACTAATTCCTGTAGCACGAAACGGGCAGCAGCGTTTACGTGAGATTTTTTTAAAATAACTACGCTCGCCAACTTGCCTGCCCAATGATAAGGTCATTGAGGGAGGCCTATGTTCAGCAGTAGACGTCCTATGGAAATGATGATGATGACTGCTTCGGGACAATATTTATGGGCTAGCGTCGAAAAGAAGCAGCGCAAGAAATGCGGTCTCGGTCGGAAAGTCTCTTTTTAAATAGTATGGTTACGAGAAAATAATATGTACCTGTGCGAGCAGGGCAGTATTTAATTTTAGAGATTGATGAGTGATTACTATGATGATTAAGCGATAGAAGGATGACGTTAGGAAAATTGCGGGGATGAATTGAATGGCGCAATCTGAAGGAGGCCAGCACCAAATTGGTTGAAAATGGCTAAGAAGAAGAAAAGATGATTATGATGATGATGATGAGTGACGAAAAGTAAGTAAACTCAAAGTATTTATAGGCCCATTAAGGTGTTTTAGTGAAAATTATTACCTTGTTGACTTTGCAAATAAAAGTACCACAATTATGCTTCAAACAACCATTTGTCTAAAGAAATCTGTTACTTAAAAGCAAGCAATTTATTTCAGCGGTAGATTTTTAAAATGCTAATAAAACTGGAAGGACAATAAACGAAAATAAGCAAAATGTACAGAGAGGAGGAAATCTGCTCTTGACATCTATTGTAGTATGTGCAATGGGTGGAATGGAAATTGGATGCTGGGAAATTTTTAATAGAGAAGAAATTGATTTTTGAATGCTAATTTTAAGACACATTTTTGAACGAAAACATTCTTTTAAAATGATATGTAATAAATTAAACGGAACCTTACCTTCTCGACTAAAAAAAAATCACTTTAAAGCTTAATATTAAAAAACAGATCTCTGAAACGAAAAATTGTACACCCATAATATATTTAAGACCTACCTAACTACAACACATACCATGCTATAGACAAGAAAAAAAACAATTAAAATTCACTGTATGGTTATAGGAGTGCGATAAATAATACCACTGTTGACTGCAATCATTTTTTTTATTCAATTCGTAACTTTACAAACTCTTCGTCTCTTAAAATAGAACATAAATTGCACACTGCCCACTAATTTCTATTTCAACTGGTATAGTAACTGTTTAGCATCTGCTTTGTTCGAACGCTGGCGAGCAACTGACCGAGTAGCGATCTCTCGATATTAAATACAATCGCGCTGTTTCCCCACCAAAACTTAATTACGGTATGTTCTTCTCCCAATGGACCAGTTAGTGTTGCCAATAAAATATAATTTGAATTTGAGATTTTATTCAATATTTAAGATAATTTTATTTAAAAAAATAAAAACCGACTTCAAAAAACTAAACCGCTAAAAATAATCTTAACACTTAAGTACCTAATCAGTTACTTTTGGAGTCGGTGCAAACGAAAACATTGGTCTCTCATTGACTGGCACCGACTCCAAAAGTAACTGATTAGGTACTTAAGTGTTAAGATTATTTTTAGCGTTTTAGTTTTTTGAAGTCGGTTTTTTTTTTTTTTATAAAATTAACTTATTTCATCAATTTTAGTGATAAATCCTAATCAAAACAAATCTTACGAGTGCAAACATAATTTAACTGCTGAATACCGATTTCATTTCCTATTTTTCCACCCTTAGGGGTGATTTTTTTTCCAAAAATGTTTTATTATAGTATCTGAAGTATAAGTTATTCATTAAAAAAAGAATCATCAAAATCGGTCCATATTTGGCAGAGATATAGGTAAGATAGATACTAAAATCAGTTGGCGTGGTACGGAGTTTATGAAATGTTTGATGATTTTCTTATAGATCCCATCATCAGAATTTAGCCAAATTTATATGGGACCATTCTTTCAAACAAAAAAATAATTATCGAAATCGGTCAACGCAGTAACGAATGATTGCTGAACATACATAAAAAAAAAGATACCGACGTATTGAGAACCTCCTCCTTTTTGAAGTTGGTTGAAAATACATCAAATCAAGACAGGAGATCCCCCAAAAAAATTTGTTATCATTTTATTCTACCACTTTTTCCAGCGTGATTAATTGTACTTACATATTAATGTGAAATGACAGCTTTCTGGTACTAATAGTATCTGACCTAAGCCGCGGTCGGACAAACTGGCTTTTTGACTACGAAACCATAAAAGAGCGTGATAAATTATAAATTAGGGCATACCAGTTTTTGTGGCTGGCAGTGTAAATGCCTTGTCATTTGCCGATGAGGAAAAAAGAGTTGAGTATAAACGATGTCCTGTTGTTATTAGTTTACTCCAGTTTAGTCTGACAATTTTATTTTCTTCGGAAAAGAAACTGAAGGAAACGTACGATTTATTTTTTAAGTAGAAAAATAACGGGAAAGACGAGAAATGAAAACAAATGAAAGCGTTTTGATATACTTTTTCTATTATACAAAAAATTTGATTTGATTATTTATAACTTTCTGATTAGACATTTTAAGGGTTCTATGCACCACTTATAGGATGACTTCGACCATCTCCCAAGGTAGAGATGTCGGCTTGAAATACGTGACCACAATAATTAGGAGCAAAGCAGTAAGACGTTACTGGAACAAGGAAGGCAAATACTAATTATTGAAATTACTTATGAAGCATTAGCATTATACCTAGGATAGACGCCTACGAATCCAACTCGGTTGGGCAGCGTTCGGGAAACTATGTCATATATTCTCATCCTATATCCCCCAGAGCCTAAAAACTAAATTCTTGGAGCAGTGCGTGTTGTCAGGTTGCCAGTCATAACTCACGTCTCTGAAATGTGGTCTTTGACTGTTTGTTGGCCTCTTAAACAAACTCAAAGTCACCCAACGTGCTATGGAAGCTATGCTTGGCGTGTCTCTATGAGATAACATTCCAAATGAGAAGAACCGTAGAAGAACCAAAGTCACCGACATAGATTTTTAAATATGCTATTTTACCGATTTTCGAAATTAATTGGCTTTAAATTGTTGGTAACGTCTACGCGTCTTAATGAGTCCCCAGAATTTTAATTTAATTATTTAAAGATGTTTAAAAACTAAAAAAACAATTTCAAATTTAACATTTTAAAAATCCCGCGCAAACGCTGTCGGCCTTGGTGCACCACTTATTAGACAACATCACATACATTGCTCCGATCCCATGATAAGTAGCTTAAGCACTTGTGTTACTTGTGTACTTAGTGCCGTCACTATATAGCAGAATATCCATTGAGTTATAAAGTACTAAAAGAGGCATGTCAAACTGCGTCCACCGTCCGACACACTGCTCATACATTTGTGCGAGCATAATCAGAAATCTTGATTCGGGATGTCAGTTCCAGTCAAACTTACTCATTGGTGACGTGCTGTTATGGCGGTTAGCGTTTTCGTTGTAGAATAATATTACTCATTTGAGAATTTAACTTTTACAGTAATCATTCGTTATTTTAAATGAATACTTGTTTCGGTTTCATAAGCTATAAACTACGTTAATTAATTATAATTATAGTAAAAATTGCTACAAGTAAAATAGCCTATTGCAATGCGAAAGTGGCAGTGGGCAGCAGGTCTACTACGAAAAACGAAATCCGTCAATACGATAATCGTTTTTCTGATTGCTTACTACGAAACACTTCGGATTTGTTGAAATGATGCGATAAATAACATTTTATTCATTCATTCACGAAATCGTTCCGAAAATATGTCGCATCCGATTAAAACATCGACATCCAAAAGTGTTACGTAGTTAGTAAGCCTATCGTTTGCGTATCGATTGTCTTTCGTTTCGTCCGAAACATCGTATTTCGTTTTTCGTAGTAGGCTTCTAGGCCACATTGCTCGCAGAACTGACAACTGTTCTGACAAGAAAAGAAACTGACAAGAGAAGTTCTGACAACGTCATTCACCAAAGGGGAACCACACTGTACATTAATGCCGATAGGTGTCGCCTAATGTTTGGTCATGTCCGTAGTGATTATTTAATTTATTTAATCAATGGTTGTTGTAGTGTAGGTATTTGCTAAATTAATAAATGTAACTATGTACTGTACTACACTACTGCCAGATCAAATAATCACTACGATAAATGTTACGTTAAGTTGTCAAACGCGTATCAAACTTGCGTCATATTAGCGAGCACAGAAATAAACGAACTTTGACATTTGCATAGACATTACTTGACAACGGTTGACAAGTCCAAACGCGCTAGTGCCATCTGAGATTCGCTTTGCCTGTGTTTCTCCTATCATTATCATCATCATCATTTTAGCCATCGGAAGTCCACTGCTGAACATAGGCCTCCCCCAGTGACTTCCAGATTGGCCGGTTGAAAGCGGCCTGCATCCAGTGTCTTCCTGCAACCTTTAACAGATCGTCTGTCCACCTTGTCGATTGACGGACGTGTGGTGTCCCCATTGATAGGCTGATTTTTTTTATCTGAGCGTGGATGGCCACTTTCTTTACTTTGTTAACCTAAGTATAAGCAATAGCTAAAAATACTCAAAGAATGCTCGGGACCAATTTAAAGAAAATATAAATCTGAATTGTTATTGTATTTTTGAAAAAAATATATTCTTAGCAAGGAATCAAACCCGTTGATTAAAAAATCACTGTATTATTACACCATCCACTAGTGTCGCTAATATAAACCTATTTTTAATAATAATATCAGCGTAGGACGTCTACCTACAAGGTGGAAAGACGACCTGGTAAAGGTTGCAAGAAGCCGCTGGATGCAGGTCGCTTCCAACCGGTCAATCTGGAAATGACTAGGGGAGGCCTATGTTCAGCAGTGGGCCTCCACTGCCTGAAATGATGATAATAAATATATTTATTATGTTTAATACAGTAATAGTGGATATTTCGGAATTAAATTCGCTAATCCTCAGAGACGCGAGTAGACCTTGTAGTCTAGGTATTTGCACTTGCAAACCAGTTATACCTCGGAGTACTGTTGCTTCCAATAATAAGGACCAGAGAAACGATGTTCCATCGTTGTATTTCACTCCCGATCAACAAACGGGGGTGAACAAAGTGTTCGATCCGAAGATAATCTGTCGTCAATGAAGGAGGGTGTATTATACGCATAGAAGAATAGGGTTGGGCTATAGTAAAAAGGAGTACAGGAAAAATACAGAAATATACAGGGTTATTTGTAAAACATCAACAACGCCCTAGGGGGTGACTCTGATGCTCAAATACAACAACTTTTTCTAAGGGACATATATCAATTTAAAACTTCGTAAGTATTTGACATTCGTATAATAATCAGTGATTGGAATAGGTAGATTGATTTGATGTACTTTGGTAGTGCTAGCATAACATGAACAAGCCTTTTTTTCAAAAACTGATACAAAGAAATTCTGGAATCTCGGAGGCATGTCCATATTAACATCAATGTTTAAGATCATTGACCCTAAATCAATCTACCTATTCCGATCACTGATAATAATACAATAATTTGATACCATCAATCTGATCTGATGAAGGAATCAGGAGGTGGATAGTGGAACTCTTCTACAATTTGGTGCAAGTAAAGTAGAGTTCAATATATTTCTCACAATTTATGTGTGAGTTTTTTAAACTATAATTTTTTTACCGTTCGATAGTTAAAAAAAACTAAAAATGTATTCTAGGTACTTGTCAAAACGAATCAAACGAGCCCAAACACGAAGCTTTTATTACGTTAATTTTTGACCGCTTCCGCTCTTCATATGTCACCTTACCCCCACCGTTATTCGTTCAGCGACCGGTAAAACAAGAGGCCCTATTGTCAAGTCTTCTATCTAGAGATATGACTCGACAATTTTAAAACTCACCCCGCTCATTCTAAAAACACCTATAAAGCTTAGCAAGTAAGGTTCATTCCTCGTGTATTTATAAATTGGTCTTCAGATACGGAGCTGCAAAGTTGACGTTCGCTTGAAAGTAGGAAATTGCTTTTTATGTCGTAGGCAATAAGGGTGGCAGTAGACGTAAAGTATTGTTGGTGATTCGGCTCAGACACGATGGTTAAGCACTCAATGTACCCTTTATCTTAGATTAAAAAAGGGGGGACTTCCACTTCATAGATACTACGTTAGGAACAGGTAGAAAGGTTAGTGAACCGTGCATTTTCGCACTTTGGAAACATAATTTCATAAAAGCTTTGCAGACAAAGATGTTTAAGCGTGAGATTCGTGTTTTTAATAACAGATGGCGCTTTGTTTATTATGAAATCGCGAATAACATTCTATTTAACTCGAAAGAGTAGTTCGCAGGAGAATACAGCAGCGCTGGGCAACATTTGGAAAACTTCTTTGAGTTTTTTCATCACAAATCCCTCAAGAAGAGTCTTCAAAGAGTGCGTACTACGTGTCATGAGTTACGGAGCCGAGATTGAGCATTTAAGAAGACTCTCATGGATACACCAATTTAAAGTAGCACAGTGAGCTCGGAATTTCTCTAAAGAATAAAGTCAGTTATGAGCAGTGATCGGAATAGGTAGATTGATTTGATGTACTTTGGTATTGCTAGCATAATATGAATATGACTTTTTTTCAAAAACTGATACCAAGAAATGCCGGAATCCCGGAGGCATGTCCATATTAACATCAATGTTTGAGATCATTGACCCTAAATCAATCTACCTATTCCGATCACTGGTTATGAGGTAAGCCGACAGAAAACTAAAGTAATCAAAGAGTAAGCAAACTGAAGGTCTGAAGTACACTACTACTTGTTGGTCATATTTGTAGTAGAACCGATAACCGATGTGGGAGGGGTGGATGGACGTGATGAGTAAAGACCGTGACTTGGCAAGCGCAGCGTAGGGCGTTCTTTGACAAGGTGGAGCGAGCGGTGGAAGAGAATAAGATGAGACCACCCAGGTCATCTGGGGACGGCGCGTATGTTTTTATTTTACATATCATACATACATACAATCTGAAGATATTCACGTATTCGCAATCGATTTTCAATCTCAGTCCCAGTAACAATAGTATCAAAAACGATATTCTTGTAAACATAATATAATGTTAAATTGTTAAAAAGTCCGTAATGCAACTGGGAAAATGGGACAAAAATCTTATTTTACATTTTATTCCAAATTTTTCATTTACATTATAATTGCATTTTTGAGTTTACGAGAATACCGTTTTTGATCTTAATGCTACTACTGGGAACAGGTCGAAACTGGCGATTACTGTCAGTTGCAGGAATTAGGCTTCTGGTCACTCGAGACATCCACTCTATTTTCAGTCATATTACTCCTTTATTTTCACGCAATCATTTCATTTCTTGCTTATCGAGCTAAACTTGGCGTGACTCTACCGTGTGCCCGTCATCAAACTTCAGCGCAACGATGAAACGCTGGATTTTTCATTCCGATAATGGAATGAGCGACTAAAGTTTCCATAAACGGACGACAAATGTACTGAGATAAGAAATACGGCGTTCATAACAATGGCTTGCTATCTTTGCGTTTAGTTCGTTAGTTGGTTAAGTAAGTGTTAAAGGGTATTAAAAAAGGACGAGCCAAATTTTAGCGGGTGGTTCTAAGTCGAGTTAGCCGTGTCTTACAAGAAAAAATCCATAGATTCTTTCTAAAACAGAATCGACAACCGTTCGTAACGGGCATTTAATATACATTTTTTAAGACTAATTATTTATAAAATTAATACGTTGGATCTGGAAGTCAATAGGAGGCCTATGTTCAGCAATGGACGTCCTACTATAATGGCTGAAATGATGATGATGTTTTTTTTCTGTTTACTAGACTAGCTTCTGATTAAACAATAATTTTTTTACTATAGTTTTAATAAGATTTTTTTTAACAAAGTTTAAATAACTAGTGAGACCATTAATTTTGTCTAACTGTGTAAAACTTGTCAAGCTTAAATTAAGTGTAAGTACAATGTACAACATACAGCAGAATTAATTTATCGGCTGTGTACAGAATAATGTGTTTGTTCCAGAATTTACCCTATTGATACATAAATCGAACCTGAGACTTAGGCGTACTACACGCAATTTTGGCACGACGCCATCGAGTACATATTGTTTAGTAACAAGTCCATTGATAGCACAATTACATTCAGGACAAAGGCTTGGGTCAACGTTTCTCAAACCTTGTTGAAAAACCAAAATAAACAACACATAGAAAATCAGTCGCCCATTGTTGCCTATCACCATAGAACCATACCGTGTAGAGTAGAAATGTCATATATGTTCGACAAAAATTTCCGCCATTTTTTAATCTGTATCTAAACTTTTTAGTATGGGCGGGAGTTGACAGGACTTGTCATTTCATAGTAAATGTAAGTGAAAAATCACTTACTAGTTTCGGAGAAATATGTTTCGTATTGCTGCTCTATAGGATATGTGCTCGATGCCTATCACAGACTTGTATTATTTTGACCAAAGTTGTTATTTACCCTTCCCAGCTCGTTACCCTTTAAAGTTTCTCGGGTAATTAAGAACTTAATTATGGATTCATAGTTTGAAATTTATAAAAATACTAGCTTCCGCCTGCAGCTTCGCCTGCTTGGTGTTCTGTCTGTCACCGAGTCTGTATCAACGACCAAAATATAATTGATTATTTTAGATCAAATTTTGATTCCCATAAAAAAGGTTATGGTGAGTCAACCCTAAAAGTTAGATATACAGGGTTATTTGTAAAACATCAACAATATCCTAGGGGCTGATTCAGGTGCTCAAATACAACAACTTATTCTATGGGACCATATTCTCCAACAAACTGATGTCAGCTGGTCGCAGCTGTTTTACAAGTAACCCTGTATATAATATGCTGACAGAAACTTTGTTTTTACAACTTTTAAAGGGAAACAATTCCATCATTCATACTTGATTTTTGCGTAACAATAACCCTTTTACGCAGTTCATGCAACTAAAGCTCTCAAAAGGAATATACTTTTCCAGTTTTGCAACATTTTTCATTGATGCTTTGCTCCTATTGGTCGTAGCGTGATGGTATATATGTCGTAGCCAGATCATAAAATTGACCACTTCATGATGTGACCGATCATTTTATAAAATGGTGGTATTTCATGATATGGCCAACTAAAACCGACTATATCGTTTAAACGTCAACATTTGATGAAATGTCAATCCACGTTTGGCCATATCATTAAAATAAAAATACGTTGACAAGTTACGTGAATTTGTTTAATATTTGTAATCTTGGTCGATAGATGAATTACAAATTTTAATTAGTTACTATTTTTAAACAAAGCAAATAAATATAAAGCTAAATAACCAAACTAACCTCTCAAATTACGTTCCGAACTCCTTGATTTTTTTGACGTTGTGCATGTTTTTTGAGTGACTTTAATAAAAATCGCCTAGCTTGGTGTCGTAACGATATATCGCTGAACTTTGACCTTCATTTTACACATTATTATTCACTTTTAGAATAAAATATTTGTCCGCCGCCATTATTTATCACAAAATCAAAGCAACATTAGCGCCTCTAGCGGTGGGTAATGTAAAGATTCTACGATATGATCACTAATGTTTGACCATTTCATGGAGTAGTCGTGCGTTTAGCTGTATAAATCGTAAAACGCTGAGAATTCATTGATCTGGCCAGACCACATCATGATGTAGGCAGCGGGTTCGGTTCTATATCATGAAATACCACCATTTTATGAAATGATCGGTCACATCATGAAGTGGTCAATTTTACGATCTGGCCACGACATATATATATAGTCTGGCCTTCCTCGATAAGTGGACTATACAAAACAAAAAAAGTTCAATTTGAATTAGTACTTCCTGAGATTAGCGCGTTCAACCTAAGATGGCTAACAAACAAACTCTTCAGCTAGATTGTTTAATACTTACGCAGGCAGAAACTTGTCAGAAAACATGACGAGCTTTAAAGTACACCGCCTGTAAACATACATTATTACTACGTAAGCTGACGTGCTCTTTCTTATTGTACACGTGTTTATATGGCGGGTGAACCTTATTAACGAAATCATTTCGTTCCGAAGGAGGTACAGATTCTTTAGACCTAGGTGCAAAATAGTATATTTTAGATACATTTTTTTGGTAATTGGTAAAATTCAATTTATTGTGGTACACCCGCCATTTTGACTCTTTTGTTTTTATAGCTAAGACACGGTACATTAGTCGTGTCAGAGCTTAGCATTTGTGAACTTATAAAAATATTAAAGAAACCTTGTCTTCTTGTCTTGATGAACTATTCATAATCAGCTTAAGTCATTATTCATGATGGACAGAGACCTCTCTCAATAAATATAAGTATCGGACAACATCACATACATTGCTCTGATCCTAAAGTAAGTAGCCAAAGCACTTGTGTTATAGAAATCAAAAACAACGATGGTACCACAACACCCAGACCCGAGACAACATAGATAAGGTAGTTTTCTACATTGACCCGACCGAGAGTCGAAACCGGGACCTCAGAGATGGCGACGCCAACTCCAGCGTACTCACTCCTTGGCTACTGAGTCCAATCTTCGGTTCATCATCATCATCATCATCAGCCTCTAGAAGTCCACTGCTGGACATAGTCCTCCCCTATAGAACGCCACAGCGAGCGGCTCTGGGCCGTTTGCATCCAGCGGCTGCCCGCAACCTTGACAAGATCGTCAGTCCACCGCGTGGGAGATCAATCTTCGGTTATTCTTTTCCATCTGCTGTCACCAGTAGCAACTTTGCGTTGAGCATCGTAAGTCTAGTTGTGACTACTGAGAGTAGTTTTAGAAACTATGACTTCGCCTAAAGCGGTGGGACAATGTAAATTTATTGTTCAAGCAACCATCTGCATTGTTCTTAAGCCCCTCGTTGTTAAACTTCGCAAGGGTCTAATTCCTTAAATACATAAATAAATAATCACAGTACTCGAAACTCAATGGACGCGCTTGTGCCTAAATAATTGTTTAATTGGATTGTACTGCTAAAGTAAACAGCCGGTTTAGACCTCATTGTTTTGGTAATTACATTGAAATATTACTGTTACAAAGGTCAGCAGGCGCCTAAGAATTAACCAAAGCAATGTCGATTTTACGTCAAACTATACAAGGTTTTCAAGCCTCAAGACGAAAGTCTACAACCAGTGTGTGTCTACCAGTGATGACATATGAAATTAAAACGTGACCTCTCACTATGGGCCTCTTAAGAAAGATGAAGGTCGCATCGTGCTATGGAAAGGGCTATGCTCGGTGTTTCTTTGCGAGATCGAATCAGAAATAAGGAGATCCGTAAACGAACAAAAGTCACTGACATGACATAGCCCAACAGACAAGCAAGCAGAAGTGGCAGTGGGCGGGGCACATAGCACGTAGAACTGACGGCCGATGTGGCAGAAAGGTTCTGGAATGGAGGCCAAGTACCGGCAAGCGCAGTGTACATCGTGCATCACCATGTGACATCCACCCACAAGGTGGACCTGGTAAAGGTTGCGGGAAACCGCTAAATGCAGGCCGCTTTCAACCGGCCAATCTGGAAGTCATAAGGGGAGGCATATCAGTTTTGTTAAGACACAAATAGATTCAAAACACCTTTAATTACACAATGAGTCTTTTACAATATATTTGCACACTCAGCGCGCGAAAAGCGAAAACGGCAAGTGACAGATCGTAGTGACGTGCAAGAGTCATCGATTGAGTAGTGTTGTGTAGATTCGATTTAATCCCGCTAACACAGGCATATGTTTAGCAGTGGACGTCCTATGGCTAAAATGATGATGATGATGATACAGGGTTACATTGGAAAATAATGCCGAATTTTCAGGAGAACTAGTAACTTAATCGATCTACGTAAGTATTATTTTTATATTGTCAAAAGATTCTTGATTGACCCTTTTAATTTAAAAGATCAATGATGTATCTTCTGTAAATAAATAATGGACAACATCACATACATTGCTCTGATCCTATCATAAGTAGCTTAAGCACTTGTGTTACAAAAATCAAAAACAACGACGGTACCACAACACCCAGACCCGAGATAATATAGAAAAGTTATTTTTCTACATTTACCAACCGGGAATCGAATCCGGAACCTCGGAGACCGCGACACCAAGTCCGGTATGCTCGCCTCTCGGCTACGGAGGTCGTCAATACAGGTGGTATTCATTGTTATAACAGGTTTTTTCATTATTAACGGCGAATTTTACTTAATGCCTTTTAATAATTTAAGTATTACTTCTTCAAAAAACAGATCCACACGTCAACTAAACCAGACAGCTTTCAAAACAAACTATGTTTGATTATTGTCTAGTACCTACTAAAAAGGTTATTTTTATCTGTAAAAAAACTATTATATTTTATAACAACCCGTTTTTGCTATTGCAAACCCGAAGCCGTTGAGTAAGAGTCCAATTATTGAAACGCAACCATTCAACTGTAGTTCATACATATTTCACCTGATTCTGCAGTCCGATTAATGTAACTACGTTTGTACCTTAATAAATAAGAACAACGAGTTCCGAAGAACGACTTGCGACGAAATTAGCGACTACTAAATGTTTGGATCACCATAGGTTTAGAAATTTGACTGGACTGTCAGTGGTCTGGTGGTATATGGTCACAATAAATAACAGTTTTTACCTGTTTTGAATCTTTAATGAATGAATGATGAACGCCTGTATGTTTTATATAAGCAAAGACTAAAAACTAAGATGTGTTGCATCCTCTTTATGCCAGCTCTTACGCGTCTACGTTATTGTCGTCATTGTGTGTGCACGTTTCTAATGTAATCTAATAAAAATGAATCTCCATTTTCCTTGGTTATCGCATCACGTGTGAACGGATGGGACAATTTCGTTAATTCATTTTTTGTTAATTAAAGTCAGGAGAAGGTTCTTTTGAAAGAAAAAATTTAAAAAATCCTTTATGAATAAACTAAAGACCATGCGAACGAAGTTACAAATAAAATAAATAAGTCAATTAGCCTTTTTTTGTTTATCATATTAGTAAATAACACAGATTGAGTCTTTATGTTAAAAATAGGACAATTTATTGCAAGCTTTTTTTACTACGGCAAAATAATATCTATAAAATCGGCCAGTAAGATTTTTTTACATGATATTTTTCTACAATTTTGTCGGCGTAATTACTACCATGCAAAATTAAGGCTTTCTAGTACTAAGAGTCTCTGAGCTAAACTGTGGACAAACAGACGGACAGACGTGGTAAAACTATAAAACTTCAGTGTTGACTACCCTACCCTGACCCTAAAAACAAATAAAAGTATGCTATCTATTTTTAGGTGACCCTGAGCCAAGAAAAAGAAACCATTGATTCCGATCAATTTTTATTTTATTTACAAGTTTGTTTAAGATAATTATTTATTTCTAATTCAAAGTGTTTTTAGCGTGTCATCATCATCATCATCATAATTTCAGCTATAAGACGTCCACTGCTAAACATAGGCCCAAAGACTACCAGATTGGCCGGTTTGAAGCGGTCTGCATCCAGCGGCTTCCTGCAACCTTTACCAGGTTGTCTGTCGACCTTGTGTCTAGACGTCCTACGCTGTAGCCTCCATTTCACAACCTTTATGCTCCATCGTCCGTTAGTTCTACGTGCTATGTGCCCCGCCCATTGCCACATAACATTACAGCGTGTAACATAACAATTTAGTCAGCTATTTCATATGATTGTTAATGAAACTAAACAATTTTGGCAGAGATTATGTAAAAAAACAACAGGTCATCAGGTCATTATTAGCAACTTTAACAAAAATACTGAACGGGTCTAATGTATCGTCCTTACTGAGTGTACCAGTTATGAAATCAGACGAGAAAAAAGGGAATACGGGGATAAAATAAGAAAACGAGGTAAACACGAATTCTTATTTTATATCGGATTTATTTGGTGGGAGCTTGTCTCAAAGAGTGTTGCCATATCAATATGACGTGTAAACAGTATGGGAGTCCTTATTTTAGTGGAATTTTTAAATTCAATCTGTAATAAAAGAAATATATGTACTTTAGTGCACATTAAACAATAATTTAACAAATAGCAGGCTTAATACTACGAAGCATTCTCTACCAGTCATATAGTAAACGGTAAGATATAAATATTTTTTTAAATCTGTCTCTTGTCATTCATGGTTTCGAAATAAACAATTTACATACTTGTGTTCCCAAAACACCCAGACTGAAGTTTTCTGAATTGACCCCAACTGGGAATCAAACATCAACCAGGGCTTTGAATACCGTTAAAAATCAGGTATCGTTACCCTCATCATACCAAGATAACGTTAATAGCAAAGGTAACGTTATGCTTGGTAACGATACTTGGCCGTCCTTTTACCGGTAAACTGACTTAACGTTATTGATAACTTTAACGGTAAATGGCAACGTTACCAAATTAATACTTTATGTACCGTTAATTAACTTCCTAAATTTTCGTCTTTTTCTTTTAATATTTATACATTATGTAAAGTAAACACAGCCAAGGTAATCAAGATTACGAAAGAAGCCTACTACTTTAATTTGTTGTAAAACTAACCGCACGGGTTAGCAACGACGGTTTTATGTAACGGAAAAAGTATCGATACTAAATTACCGTTACCTGTATTATCGTTACAATTTTAACATCATGAAAATATTGTTACTTAACGATACTTATAGTGTGAATTTGGTAACGTTAACAAGCCCTGCGGCGAACCACCTTGCCACTAATCCGATCGGGCCGTCAAGTAGAGTAGTATATTAAGAACAAATTGATCTAATTATGCATGGCGTCATCCTCTCCTCCCACAATACCTATCTTATTGTTGTGCCCTACAGGGTCTATAATGATCTATTTTATGTATCTAATTATAACACCTGTGTAACATTATAGAATGCAATAAATATATTGAATTGAATTGAACAGAATACAAGTTTGTACTTTGTACTTTTGTAGTAAAATGCACGCTTATACAGGCAACACCTTACGTACAAGAAGGAATTGGTATGAATAAAACATGACCCAGGATGACCCGAGACGGCCCAGCCAGAGCTTGCGGGGTCGCAATTTGATATTGTGGGATCGCGTAGAATTATTGTTTTCTACCCTTCTATGATCTGTCGAGGTGTTTTTATATTGCTTTTGTTGAGTTTAAGATAAAAGTGGTAAGACCATGTTGGTTATTTTAAATAAATAACTAATCCCTACTAATATTATAAATGCGAAGTAACTTTGTCTTTCTGTCTGGTTTGACGATATAAACATCTAAACGCACGACTACTTTATGAAATGGTCAAACATTAGTGATCACATCGTAAAATCGTTACATTACCTACCGGTAGAGGCGCTAATGTTGCTTTGTTTTTGTGATGAATAATGGCGGTGGACAAATATTTTATTCTAAAAGTGAATAATATTGTGTAAATTGAAGGTAAAAGTGCAGTAAAATATCGTTACGATACCAAGCTAGGAGATTTTTACGAAAGTCAACTCAAAAAAATATAAACCGACTTCAAAAAACTAAAACGCTAAAAATAATCTTAGCACTTACGTACCTAATCAGTTACTTTTGGAGTCGGTGCCAGTCGATGAGAGATTCTATGTTTTCGTTTGCACCGACTCCAAAAGTAACTGATTAGGTACGTAAGTGTTAAGATTATTTTTAGCGTTTTAGTTTTTTGAAGTCGGTTTTTATTTTTTTTATAAAATTAACTTATTTCATCTATTTTAGTGAAAAATCTTAATCAAAACAAATCTTACGAGTGCAAACATAATTTAACTGCTGAACACCGATTTCATTTCCTATTTTTCCACCCTTAGGGGTGAATTTATTTCCAAAAATGTTCTATTATAGTATCTTTGAAGTACCTATAAGCTATTCATTAAAAAAAGAATCATCAAAATCGGTCCACATTTGGCAAAGATATTAGGTAAGATAGATACTAAAATCAGTTGCGTGGTACGGAGCTCATGCAATGTTTGATGATTTTCTTATACATCCCATCATCAGAATTCAATCAAATTTCTATGGGACCATTTTGAAAGTATTACCTTTCAAACAAAAAAAAAATTATCGAAATCGGTCAACACAGTAACGAATGATCGCTGAACATACATAAAAAAAAAGATCCCGACGAATTGAGAACCTCCTCCTTTTTTGAAGTCGGTTAAAAACCAGCGCAACTCAAAAAGTTAAAGAGTTCGGTACGTAATTTGAGAGGTTAGTTAGGTTATTTAGCTATTCAAGTCTTTTCATTTCTTAGTTTTGTTTAAAAATAACAACTATTTAAAGTGTTCAATTTATCTGTCGAGCAAGATTACAAATATTTAAAAAAATCACGTAAGTAACTTGTAAAGGTATTTTTATTTTAATGATATGGCCAAACGTGGATCGACATTTCATCGAATGTTGACGTTCAAACGATATGGTCAGCTTTACTTGGCCATATCATGAAATACCACCATTTTATGAAATGATCGGTCACAAAAAAAGTTGTCAATTTTACGATCTGGCTACGACATTTAAATAAAAGAATCTCTATTTCCCTTGGTCATCGCATCACGCGTGAACGGATGGAACAATTTTACTAATTCTTTTCTCTTGTATTGTTTATTTTCAGGATAAGGTTCTTTTCAAAGAAAAAAGTAAGAAAGTTGCGCAGAAAATGTTTTATGAATAAACTGAAGATCACGCATACGATGTCGCGGGAAACAGCTGGTCAGAAATATATTATACAGCTGTGAAGGGCTCAGTGCGCCTGCCACTGCTATTCTGTGGACTACTCGCCACGATTAATGTTTCTAAAAATAACCCAATTCACAGGATGTGCAAGTCCTGATAAGGATAATAGCCTGGTTATTCGCAAGGACATATTCCATTATAAGGTTAGTAAGTTTAACATAAAGCTAAAAGAATTATAATGAAACACTGTTCATAATTTGTTTATTTATTTAAGAAGTGAGATTATCTATCTTACTTTTTAGGGTTCCGTAGCCAAATGGCAAAAAACGGAACCCTTATGGATTCGTCATGTCTGTCTGTCTGTCAGTCCGTATGTCACAGCTACTTTATTCCGAAACTATAAGAACTATACTGTTGAGACTTGGTGAGTAGATGTATTCTGTGAACCGCATTAAGATTTTTACGCAAAAATAGAAAAAAACAATAAATTTTGGGGGTTCCCCATACTTAGAACTGAAACTCAATATATTTTTTTTATCAAATCTATACGTGTGGGGTATCTATGGATAGGTCTTCAAAAATGATATTGAGGTTTCTAATATCATTTTTTTCTAAACTGTATGATTTGCGCGAGAGACACTTCCAAAGTGGTAAAATGTGTGTCCCCTGTAACTTCTAAACTAAGAAAATGATAAAACTAAAAAAATATATAATATGATGTACATTACCATGCAAACTTCCACCGAAAATTGGTTTGAACGAGATCTAGTAAGTAGTTTTATTTTAATACGTCATAAATCGTAAACCGCAATTTACCTTTCGTAATGTTATGGATCTCATTTTGCCATACCATACCATACCATAACTATGACTCGATTGTCGTGATGGGTGAACTTTTACTTATATAGGTACCTACAGGTTTGTACGGAACCCTCGGTGCGCGAGTCCGACTCGCACTTGGCCAGTTTTTAAATCAATATACAGGGTTATTTGTAAAACATCAACAACCTCGTAGGGGCTGATTCTGGTGCTACAACAACTTTTTCTCAACATTGAAATCTAAAAAAAAAATATCTGCTCTGTACAAACTGATGTCAGCTGGTCGGCGGCATAGTATAGGGAAGTGATATTTTTTGCGATTTCAATATTGGTCCCATAGAAAAAGTTGTTGTATTTAAGCACCAGAATCAGCCCTTAAGATTTTGTTGATGTTTTACAAATAACCCTGTACAAATGCGAAAGTTTACATCGTTGGATGTTTCATACTCGTTCACGCCAGAACGGCTGAACGGATCTAGAGCAAATTTGGGACAGGGAGTTTTGAATAGCATATAGGTTAGGTACTTTTCATCCCGGAAAAATGTACGGTTCCCGTGGGATAGATTTATTTTTGTTTTTCACAGAGCGGGATCGACATGATTTTTGCATGGTGGTAGTTTATAGGTCAGACAATGACATAGAATACTTTTTATAAATAAAATAGGTTCCTATATAGTAGTCTAACAATTGTATCCTTAGGAAGGACCTATGCCATTATTTCTAATTCACCTCCTAAGAGAGTAAAATCGAGGGTGACAAATCGTATTCAACGCGGGCGAAGCCGCGAGTACAACTATTATTTCAGAAATAATGTTGCCTACTTTAGATGCTAAGAATAGCTATAAGCAGTTGTTATTTGGTCGACAGATTTGAAATTTATTTGTATAAATTTTTGTAATCTGTTAACTGAAACTTGCATTTAAAAAAAAAAAAAAAGGATAAACAAAAACTACTGAATGGATTTTGATGAAATTTGGCACACCTACTGATAGACCAAGGCCTGGGGTAATACATAGGGTACTTTTTATCCGGGTAAGGTCAACGCAGACGAAGTCGCGGGCAAAAGCTAGTATAATATAACATGACTGCGCTGCGGTCAGGATAACCCCCGGGGCGCGTAATTTGATATTCTGGAATCCGTGTGGAATGATTGTTCTTGCTTTTCTTTTGTCTCTGCGTCCCGAATATTAAAACGGGACAGGTAAAATGTAGCTCCTCTCATTGTGACAGCGTTAATGTTATTAAAGATGTTGGGTCTTGGTTTCGGTGGAGGGTAGTCGAACGAAAAGCATGGTCGATCTATTTTAATAGTTTTTATTTAGAGTGCAAGTTTGGCGTAGTTTGTTGTAGTTTGTTTGGTAAAGTGATAAATATCTGAGTGATTAATGGCCTATTTGCAAAATCAAATGATTTTGATTTTGAAATTATTGAAATATCATTGTTTTCAACGCGCATCGAGTGTCAAGTGACTTGGCTCGTAGACAACTTGTTTTAGACCCGATGGCGTCTTGAAACCTGCTTTTGCGGGAAGAGTAGTCTTCAAGGAATCCATTTAAAGCAATAAAAACCGGCCAAGTGCGAGTCGGACTCGCGCACCGAGGGTTCCGTACAAACCTGTAGGTTCCTATATAAGTAAAAGTTCATCCATCACGACAAACGAGTCATAGTTATGGTATTTTTATTGCAAAAAGAAATTCATAATATTACGAAAGGTAAAGGACGTATTTAAAAAAAACTACTTACTAGATCTCGTTCAAACCAATTTTCGGTGGAAGTTTGCATAGTAATGTACATCATATATTTTTTTAGTTTTATCATTCTCTTATTTTAGAAGTTTAGAAGACACACATTTTACCACTTTGGAAGTGTCTCTCGCGCAAGCTATTTAGTTTAGAAAAAATGAAATTATTTTTTTGAGTTTCAGTTCTTAGTATGGGGAACCCCCAAAAAAATGCTTTTTTCTATTTTTTATGAAAATCTTAATGCGGTTTACAGAATACATCTAGTTACCAAGTTTCAACAGTATAGTTCTTATAGTTTCGGAAAAAAGTGGCTGTAACATACGGACGGACAGACAGACAGACAGACATGACGAATCCATTAGGGTTCCATTTTTTGCCATTTAGCTACGGAAACCTAAAAACTAAACACACGTTATTTATTGTGACTTACAAATACTTCACTCGACATTGGCAAAAAAAATCCTTTTGAGTGCTTCCGTTCCGTCAAACTGTTCCGTTTAGCGTAAATGGTTAAAGTTACGCAAAAACCATGTATGACGGAATTGTTCCCATTTAAAAGTTCTAAAAAAACGTCCATGCTAGCATATGTCTATCTCATAAGGTTGACTTACTATAACCTTTTCTATGGTAATCAAATTTCGAAGACAGATCAAACTCCACGCAGGCGTAGCCGCGGTCGGAAGCTAGTAAGTACCTACGTAATGTGGTATCTGTTTGCCAAAAGACTAAACAGCATCGCATCGGTAGAGCAGATGTTTTAAAATACATTGTGAAATACCAACAGTGATTCCCCGCTAAGTTATTTTTGCGCCTACGCATATGAATCACGAATCCCTGGATTCGAATTAATATGATAAGTGAGGATAAGAGGTTAGAAGAGTTAGTTATAAGAGGAGGCTTATAAAGCACAATAATGGACATATTATTTCTTACAGCTGTTCAATTAAAATGATGCCAAACATTAATACACTTCAAACATTAAAAATAATAAAATGTTTTCACAATTACACCAATTATTTAGCCCAAAACTAAGCAAAGCTTGTACTATGGCGACTAGATAACGGTATTCTAGCTTAGATTTTGGAGCCGGTACAAACAGATTATAAGCATCTGGAAAAAAGGAAGAACCTGAGACTCAATTTCCATAATTTAACAAAGTTCGCATTACAGTGTCGATCCACTCCCAGTAACATATCTATCTGAAACGGTTTTCTCGTAAAGCCGAAAAATGCAATTATAGTTTGTAATGCGACTGAAAATAACAAACAAGCAAGCGCAGCGTAGGACGTCCACTCACAAGGTGGTCAGACAATCTGGTAAGGGTCGCAGGAAGACGCTGGATGCAGGCCGCTTCCAACCGGCCAATCTGGAAGTCAATGAGGGAGGCGTATGTTCAGCAGTGGACGTCCTATGGCTGAAATGATGATGATGATGATGATGAATGCGACTGAAAATAGCAGAAACCACAATAAGTTTTTTTTGTTTCATTTTCAGTCGCATTACGAACGTTTTAACAATTTGCGTCAAAAAAGTTAACGAGAAGTACTATTGGGTATTCTGTGACGAGAATACCGTTTTAGATAGACATGTTACTGGGAACGGATCGACACTGGATTGCGAACATTTAAATTACGTAAATTAGACCTCTAGAGTTCGAAAATCTCGTAGCCAAACCAAACATCATAATTTTAGCCATAGGACGTCCACTGCTGAACATGCCTCCCCCATTGACTACCAGATTGGCCGGTTTAAAGCAGCCTGCATTCAGCGTCTTCCTGCGACCTTTACCAGGTCGGCTCCACCTGGACGTCCTACGCTACGCTTGCCACCTACTGGTCATCGATCGGCCGTTAGTTCTACGTGCTTTGTGCCCCGCGCACTGCCACTTCAGCTTGCTAGTCCGTTGGACTATGTCAGCGACTTTTGTTTTTGGATCAGCGTTTACAGATCTCCTCATTTCTGATTCGATCTTTTTCATTTTCACTTCCACGTTGCAATACTAATGATGGAAAAAGAGCGCCGCTGTATAGATTAATGAAGCAGTATAATGATGATCTTCATTGTGTTGACATTTTCGGTCTTTCATTATCATTATATAAAAAATATGTCACTCAAGTCCTATTACACAAATATTAGCAATTCTGCACTATACACTTATATAAACTCCGTTATTTCTGCTCTGTCTATAAACTTACCTTTATCAATTGGAAAATGAATAGGTACTGTTTTGTATTTTTTGTTGTTGCAATGACATAAATATTGTTTCTTTTGCTGTGCGGTTGCGGAGGCGGAATGCCTAGCGGTCCATCAGACTTATAAGTTTTATTTTAATAAAATAAGCCAGCCCGCGCGTCTCGACGTGCCGCTGAGCATTCGGGTTCCTCGGTTGTGCTGCAGAGTCGCACGTTATAAATAAAATTAAATCATATTTATAAAACGTGGTTAATGATGTTGGTTGTACAATTACGCAAACTATTTTACAAAACATTGTTTAGCCTAAGAATTGTACAATCGTTTTTTATCCCAAATAAAATAAAATAAAATAAAATCTTACAAGGAAATACCGAGCATAGCCCTTTCCACAGCACGCTGTGCGACCTTGAGATTTCTAATGTTTCTAAAAAAATGTGTCCCAAATGAGAGCCAAACATCATTGGCAAAATGAAAGCTTAGACTTTACTGGCTCGATAATATGGAAAGGAGAGGATCTTGCGGTGAAGCAAGCGCACTCGGGACGACCGAATGTCCGATGACTTATGATCGGTCGTCGGTCGTCGCAGAGCTCGCAGGTACCGCTGGGGAGATAAGGTTGCGAAGGAACAGGCAGCGCGAGCTCAACTTCCATAATTGGCGGGAGGTGGCGCAGAGAAGACCGGAGTGGAGATTTTTTTTGTAAGAGGCCACGACTCATTTTGGGTCACTATGTTGGTTAGTTTAGTTTTTTTCCCTCCGCGTGCCACTAAAAATGTGTCTTATTTTTTCCATTGTTTTTTCGGTCTACCGTGGGTAAATGGCACGCGAGGGGTTGTACGTATCTACTAATCTTACTAATAAGTATTGTAAATGTGTAAGTTTGTATGTTTGTAAGTCATCACGCTTTAAGGCACGCAAGTAGATATGTGTTGATCTAGCTAAAAACAGGATTTTTATTTATTTATTCTATAGCACGAAACTGTAAAATTGGCGGACTTAATGCCTAGAGGCATTCTCTACGTGTCAACCATTATGCGAGGTAGAAACATTGAATGGCGGTATAGTACTTAAAAGTACTTTCAATTTGTACCAAAGGTAAAAAGCGAAAATATATGAATAGGTATACATAAACATGTTAAATAGACGTACAAATAAATACAGGGTGAGCCAGAATAGACGGGTTTTTAGTAAATTGCCTAGGGATCTGCCTTGACCTTCAAATCAAGCCAGGTATATTTTTAAATTGCAGTTTAAAAAAATCCGTAGAGTTCGGACCAGTCACTTATTCAAAATCAAATTAAAATTAAATGCACTTAATTCAGAGTGCATATCAGTTTTGTTTTTTTAAGGAGGTGACACGGTTTATCTAAAAGCCTGCATTTAAAAAAATCAGAAATTTTCATTAAAAAAAAACTAGAAAAAATCATAACTCGTAATCGGATGGAAAGCGATTTTTTTTCTGGAACAAACGGTTATGTCCTTAAGCTAACTTCCTAAAATAAATTGTATATCCGTCTGGTTTGGGCCACCCTGTATATAGATAAGTACGGACTATAGATAATACGCAAACAGATTCACATACTTACACAGCTAAACCAGCAAACAAGTACCTACCCAATGAAGAGTTGTCGAAATAATTTTTATGTCATTTTTAGGGTTCCGTAGCCAAATGGCAAAAAACGGAACCCTTATAGATTCGTCATGTCTGTCTGTCCGTCTGTCCGTCCGTCCGTATGTCACAGCCACTTTTTTCCGAAACTATAAGAACTATACTGTTGAAACTTGGTAAATAGATGCATTCTGTGAACCGCATTAAGATTTTCACAAAAAAATTGAAAAATAATAATAAATTTTGGGGGCTCTCCATACTTAGAACTAAAACTCGAATTTTTTGTTTTCGTCAAACCCATTCGTGTGGGGTATCAATGGATAGGTCTTTAAAAATGATATTGAGGTTTTTAATATCATTTTTTTCTAAACTGAATAGTTTGCGTGTGAGACGCTTCCAAAGTGGTAAAATGTGTGTTGTTGTTGTTGTTCTAAAATAAGAGAATGATAAATCTAAAAAAAATATATAATGTACATTACCATAAAAACTACCAGCGAAAATCGGTTTGAACGAGATCAAGTAATCAGTTTTTTTTTAATACGTCATAAATCGTAAACCGCAATTTAACTTTCGTAATGTTATGGATTTCATTTTGCAATAAAAATACCATAACTATGACTCGATTGTCGTGATGGGTGAACTTTTACTCATAACGGTACCTACAGGTTTGTACGGAACCCTCGGTGCGCGAGTCCGACTCGCACTTGGCCGGTTTTGTCTTCCTGTGTTTATTATTATCTTTCGCTCTGAGGGCAATACGACTGCGGAACTCACTTCCCCTCGACATTAAAAAGTCACGAGTCAAAAGTCTCATTTAAAAACAAAGTTCGCAAATTCTTAATAGATTAATTGCATAATATAGTATATGTATATATATGTACGTTATTTATTTGATATAAGTATTTTATGTATTACATCATAGTATTTATTTTGTATTTATGTATCTTCATAATTATGTCTATATTTATATACAATATATTTTAAAGTTAAATATATATACCTTAATTTATTTGTTGCATTATATACCTATTTAATGGTTTTTTTTCTTCTTGTTTGTTTACCGCACCTTTTTGCAAGCTTTCTGCATGACATATGTTGACTGGCAGAGAATGCTTTTAGCATTAAGTCCACCTTTTGTACAATTTTATTAAGTTAGTGCAATAAAGTTTAAATAAATAAATTATTCATTCCATTTTAACTTAATTCTGAAGTCTACTCAGATAAAGTAGAAGACGGGTAGAAGCTAGTTATCTTTAATGGTCAGATGAATCACATATGCTTCATAATAACAGTTTTGCTTATAGTGTATTCACTTTGACATGAAACGGGTTCAGTACTTAAAATAGATAAGCAATGTATGCCGTTAATTTAGTTAATAGGTTGAAGGTACCTACATCATTGGTGAAGTCCCGCCCGTGGTTAGTTGACTTTAAACGTATACATTTGCATTCGTTTGGGAATGGTCACAATACAGAAAGGATGAGTAACTTGGAAATACGAAAAGAATAATACTATTTATCCTGGACAACAAAAAACGTGATTGCGTAATATCGACGGAGAAGTATCCACTAACATGTTATTGAATATCGTTTTAGGTACAATTATTGTCACTTTTTAAGACGTCTTATCTTTTATTGATTCATTCGGCACGCAGTCATTTACGGACATAGTCGAAATAATTACGACTGAGTAGTCTATAGACTATTCACGATTATAAGCTTTTGGAGGAGAGAGGAGCAGGGTATAAAGTTCCTCATCCCCCATTGAAAAGGGAGGATCCTCCGACCAGACGGGTGTTGTGTCTGGTGGGCTACTGCCCGACTGTTGTTGTCGGGTTCTTGTATACATGAATCAATCGCTCCGATAACTTTAATATCGCGATGTAGGATACGTCAGTTTAGTTCGTATGTGGCGAGATAGATGTCGCTACAATCTCTATAGTCGCCTTGATAGGGTATAATAAACAATTTTGCTAGGTAACATTAATCAACTAGAACTCTGTAAATGAGTTTGAATACCTATTGGATAACATCACAAACATTGCTCCGATCCTTAGGTAAGTAGCTAAAGCACTTGTGTTATAGAAATTAAAAACAACGACGGTATACCATAACAATCAATCAGTTGGCTACGCAAAATTGTATATTAGACTGATCAAAAATCAAACTGATAATATTTAATCGTGCGCGTGCAAATAGACGACGACGACGACCTACGTAGCCAAGAGACGAGCAAACCAGACTTAGTGTTGCAATCTCTGTCATTCGATTAGTTCAATTCCCGGTCAGTCAATGTAGAAATATAATATAACTTTTATATATTGTCTCGGATCTAGGTGATGTGGTACCGTCGTTGTTTCTGATTTCTGTAACACAAGTGCTTTAATTACTTACTATAGGATCAGAACAAAGTATGTAATGTTGTTTAATATTTTAAAAAAAACATAAGTATACAAACCAGAGTTACTGGGTACGCTACCAACTGTGGCTCATTGTCGGTAGTTCCCCGACCGACATACATAAATGTGAATCAAATACGACTGTTGTATAAAAGCTGGAAGCTAACCGAATGGTAGTTAGTATAACTTTTTGTGTGCAATAGTTCGTTGCCAGTTTTTTTTACAAGATACATCAAATTTAAAATTCGGTATGTAAACAATTTAAATAATTACAATAAATACATTGTTTTCACAACCACACTAATTATCTAGCCCCAAACTAAGCAGAGCTTGTACTATGGCGACTAGATAACGGATAAACATACTTAAATACGATTATAAACATCCATGATATGGGTACGAATGCTCGTGTTTATCACACAAACATTTGCCCCTTGCGGGATTCGAACCCGCGACCGCTGGTTTTCTAGTCTGGAGCGCGAACCATTCGGACAGACAGTCGTCGATAAATAAACTTTGTCTAGCTTTTACTCTTTATTCTTCTCAACCCCATTCATCCAAATTTTTTTTATCAATTCAAGAATAATTACTTTCCTAGAAATCGACAGATTTTTCATAAACTCCAAATCAAAATAAAAAAAGCGGTTCAAAGCACTCATGATTTTTTTTAAACTGTAGCAACTTATGCTCTTTCAATTGCCAAAAAAAAGTCTCATGTTAACGAACCAGAAAAAAAGTTACGATTTTTTCAAAAATCAAACTATGAAATTAAATACATGAATTTGCAAAAAAAAAAAAAAATTCTTTCACTTAAATACTATAGCAAATGTTCAAAATGCCCACCGTTGGCTTGAATACCAGCTCTGCATCGTTTTAAAAAAAAATTTCTTAATTTTCTAAATGGTTCAGGATTAAGAAATATTTTATTAAAACGATGCAGAGCTTGTATTCAAGCCAACGGTGGGTTTGATTCCCGGTCAGTCAATGTAGAAAAATATATTTTCTATATTATATCGGGTCTGGGTGTTATGGTTCCGTCGTTGTTTCTGATTCCTGTAACACAAGTGCTTAAGATGCTTATCATAGGATCAAAGCAATGTATGTGATGTTGTTCAATATTTATTTTTATTTATTTATCGAGCCCCGAGATTTGCTTAGGCAAAGCTTGTATTTAATTACGGATACCCCTCGGGATGCTTTATCTTCGGACATCCGCTTGACACTTTTTAGGGTTAAAAAGGAACCCTTATAAGATCACTTCGTTGTCCGTCTGCCTGTCTGCCTGTTTGTTTGTCAAGACCCCTTTTACTAGGAACGCAGGGAGGTATCAAGCTGTAATTAATATTAAATAATTACAATTAACGCTGCAATTCCTTGAAGCTGTTTAAAGGAAAGTCTGAAAACAGTAAATTTGTAATTCTTCTTCTTAATGACTTCTTAAACAAAAAATTTGTATATTTCATATTCTTCATTTTAAAAGTTTATATTATGACGACCACCGTAGCAGAGACGCGAGCATACCGGACTTGGTATCGCTATCTGAGCGAGGTCCTGAGGTAGAGGTCCCTGGTTCGATTCCCTGTCAGTCAATATAGAAAAATAATTCTATATTGTCTCGGGTCAGGGTCTTGTGGTACCGTCGTTGTTTCTGAATTCTGTAGCACAAATGCTTAGGCTACTTACCATAGGGTCAGAGCAAATTTATGTATGTGATGTTGTCCAATATTTATTATTATTTACTCTGGTCTTTTTTTACAGCTAAAAATGGAAGCCCAAGGTTCCCTTACCGAAAACATGGATAAAAGCAAGGATCTTACCATGGGGTTGACCAACGGAGTTGCATCTGCTAATGTCTTCGTCAGTGAGTATACAGATGGAAACCCAAAAGCCTTCCCGATGCCAACTGGCCCCAGCTACGCTGCTGCCGGTGCGAACTTGGGTGTCCAAACTCCGTGAGTACAAAACTTTTATACTTGTTCTTCTTCGGAGCCTGGAGCTTGTTAAACAGAAAGGAAAGGTCCAGTTTGTTCTGTAGAACTCTTCAGAACCGCAACATCACATAACTTTTTCTGTTACCTAGGTAGTTGCCTGTCATCATCATCATCATCATCATTTCAGCCATAAGACGTCCACTGTTGAACATAGGCCCTCAATGACCTATCATCGACGGGATTGCCAATACTCGCCACGCTTGATAGGCGGGTTGGCGAGCGCAGTTTTTTTAAAAGATTTTACACAAAGACGCTGCTGCCCGTCTCGTGCTACAGGAATTAGTCGCCTGTTACGACACGCCTCCTGTTGGCGGTGGGGAAATGTATTCTTTACGGCCGTCTCCACTCGGCACAACTGTAGTTTCCTGTACAACAAGTTAAATAGTACCCTCAATAAATATCCACATCCTAAAAGAGTATGTAAGGTGGCTGTCTCTAAATATCTCAAATCACTGGATTATCAAGCAACCGAGGAGTTATTAACTTCCCCAAAATAATGTACTCAGAAATAATACATATTATAAATCTATTCTAACATTCTCCCACCCACACCCACATATTTACACAATCACTCTTACCTACAAACGTTCACACTTACGCACACTCACAAGCAAACAAATTCACACCCACGCACACACACACACACACACACACACACACACACACACACACACACACACACACACACACACACACACACACACACACACACACACACACACACACACACACACACACACTCACACTTGCGCACCTACATGCACAAAATTCTGCAATTTTTAATTTGTTTAACTTCTTGTTCTACTTACTTAGACTAAAAGTTACCTAGCCCTACTATTTACCAAGTTTAATGATTCTTATTCTTTTAACAGCAGTCGTAAAAATATTTATATTTTTTTTTAAAAGTTTTTGTTTCTCCGTTTATTACTCAGTACCCCATTTATTGGGTCGGGTTCCCCAATTAGGAATTATGTTAAATGTAATTTTGTTACTAACCACATGAATTGATCTGTATGCATCTACGGGGTGACCTGTGTCTCAGGTTCTCGTGAAACCTACTTTAGGCACCAGTCTTTCACAAAGAACAGGAACTAGTTTTCCGACATATTTATGCCTCTGCTTGTAATCCTAATTTGTGTTGAGAAAATAAACGCTTTATTTATTTTTCTTCTTCCTGGCTCCTGTAACTCTACAGACGACGCGACGGTCCAAGCAGAGGTCCGAGCCTTAAGGCCTATAGGCGCCCTTAAGGCCAAAGTCCGATTCACCCCTAGATCGGGCCCGATAGATAGGAGCAGCTGCCGAGAGTGGTCCGGCCTGCTTCGGCAGTCCCGGTCTCGTCGGTGCCACCACTAGCTGGCTCGCCGCTTGGTAGCGCCTTACGCACTCCACACTGGTCCGATTACGCGAGCACTCATCGAGAGTAGAAAGCACAGAAGTTTAGTCAAGGTTAAAGTTTTATTTTATTCATTCTACTTCATACGGTCCAATTAGGTCACAGGCTGAGGTAACTAAGTATTCAAGGTTAAAAAGAAAAGTATATTTAGGATCTTTGGGAGGCTAAGCGTAGAAAATACATAACATAAAAAAGTACTGATTTAAGAAACATATAACAATTGTTTAAGTATACCTTTTTCACTTAAATGACGATTTTATTTCTTTTTCCAGGTCTGGGGGAGGCAACCTTCAAGCAACTCACATACCTAACTTTGGCAAGCAGTTGACAGCATCTGCGAACGTAAACCTGCTCAATCACAATGACCACAAGGTTGATGCCTATGTATTCACTACGAAGAACGTGAGAGACGGCGTCGTGCCCAACTATTCGACTCACGGTGGAGGCGCAAATTATTACTTTAAGTGAGTATGTAACGACGACAAACTTTTTTTCTTCGTCTATCAGATAGATTATCAAAAAGATTTGGACACGTACCTTTTTCTTTTTCTACGTAATCAAAATAATACAGCGATACATTGATTTGAAATGTACAATTCTTCAAAACGTCACGTCGTGGTACAATTTTTATTTGGAAGTGATAATACGAGCCCCCACTTCCAAAATTTGACGCGCTTTATTTATGTCATTTCTTGCTTGACAAAAGAAAAAATAAGCGTCCACTGTCCATAATTTTTTGATAATAATTTAACTGACAGACTAAATAGAATTTCATTTTCTTTACCCAATCGTCATCCCTATTGTTAAAAGTTGGAAGAGTTATTTATTATCTCCACCATGTCTTAATTAAGTAAGGGTCCGTGCAAAAGAGCCATGGCTAGTGGCAGTTAAAAAAATTTTTCATACATTTTGTAGGCTCGCCGCACACGTGTAGCGACTGGCGGCCACTCGTGAGTCTCGTGACTTAGTAGCACGCCACCTGTGGCTCGCCACACAAAAAGTTGATTATAGTAGAAAGAGTTTACAACAAGTAATAAAAAAAATTGAACTATTAGTTATTTTATAGTATAACAAAAAGCTATCCATCGAGACGTCCAAAAAGTAAGCAGCATAGACAAGGAAGAATAAAAAGGCGAGATATTTTTTTTAACAGTTACAAATGGTGGGGACCACCGACCACTCGTGGCGGCCACTAACCATCTTTGTTTTATCGTAAAGGATGTAGCGCGTGACAGCCACCTGTGGGCCATTTGCGCGGTCCCTAAAACATATTATGACAGATACAGCCTTTTGCAGATCATATTGGATGATGACCATGATGTTAGTCGCAAAAAGAATTCGTAGCTTGCAAGTTGCAACATCCTCAATTTTGTTTGATTACACGTGTTGCTTGACAAAAAACGAGTAAATATGTAGGCAACATGTATGTATGTGCAGCAGTGGCCGTCCTATGGCTGAAATGATGATGATGATGATGATGTAGGCAACGGACAGGATCACCAATATCATAGTTTTGTCGATCAGTGCTATACGAAAAATTTCTTTTTATTGTGACGATCGACGTCCTATTAGTAATTTAATCATATTGATTTTTAATAGCTGAGATATTTTATCGATCGATAAATGCTGTTTTATCTATCGAAAAAATCGAATCGATTCAATAATGATAGTAGAAATCGAGAAAATCTGTGAGTAGCTAACATTGACTTATATAACATATTTTATTGATCCACAAAATACACCAATTCAAGCGACAAATAACTATAGTCAATAACCGAGTAAAAGTGTGTACGTACCTAAAGGCATGTCATTTGTTTTTTTAGGGACACTGTAGGCGTTGGAGCCTCTACAGCTTACACCCCAATCGCGAAGATGCATGAGCATAGCGTCTCCGGTAACCTTAACCTTCACAAGACCCCCACTTCGTCCCTGGACTTTGGTGTGGGAGCAAGACAGACTACTACGCCGTTTGGGAGAGGGCAGTGGGAACCTAAGACCTTTCTTACATTTACCAAGCGGTTCTAAATGCTCTTTCGATACTCAGTTCGGCGTAGCATACGCGAGGATCACGTTTATAACCGCCTCTAAGTTGTCATGTATTTTTTAAGATATCCCTTGACAGATTAGCATACTATTGATCTGTCTAATAGCTTGGTTTGAATAGTAGCCGTGGTACAGTCAAAACCAAAAGTACAAGCTTAGTATCTGATTTTTCCTAAAGAATCTCATTGCAAAACATATCACAATAAAAGTCTGACAAAAGCACTACGCAAAAGTCAAATAGAGAAGTCAGTTTATTGTGACATTTTGAAAATTCAGTACTTTTGTAAAGTTTTTCATCAGCATCTTTTGATGCAACTGTACTAAGTATTAATTTGTCTGAATGATCTAAAGTACGACTCTGAGTTAAGGGCGCGCATCGGAGCGCATTTTACAATTTGCTGAAGGAAATTGAAACATCCATAAAGTAAAACAACTTGACTTGCTACGTTCGGACTCCGCGGCCTCGACCTCGCGTACGCGGTCGGCTGTCGGCTACAATCGGCTCGACACGACCTATCGGATCGGCTCCATTCGGCAATTGTCGCGTGCGCTTGTGATATCGTATAAATAAGCGAGTACGCAAACGTGGACACTTTTGTGTCTTGTGTCAGACACAAGCTACTGATGAATATTTGATTTCTATAGAACCAGTATGAAATTATCCACTCTCTGTGCAAACGTAAACGTTTCTTGTGTCCAGTTGCTTCCACTTGACTTGTTCATGACGATCAAAAAGTGTTTGGTGTCGGCAAATGCAAACTGAAAGTGTCCACGCAGCGCCTAACGTTCGAAATTACGTACCCTAAGCCCTAAGCGGTTGTCGCAGAGCTGTCTGTCGCGGGTGCCGAGTACTGCCGATTGTCAGTTGTCACGCTTTGCGATTATCTCTATAAAATGCTAAAAAATATATATTTCAATATACAAAAATCAAAAAGGACAACCCTAACGACCCATTGGAGTGTTATCTATGTCAACAAATAGGCCTACCGATACCTACTGCGTTAGCTTCTCTATTTACTGTGATAGCACTGAAACAGACTCGCAGTCATTCTGTTCTGTGTCCAATCTAAGATAACACTATTCTTATATTAAGTTTTGTAAATAGTACGGCTACTTCGGACTGACTTTTATAATTGAAATAACAAAATATTGTTTAATTATATTTGAAGTTCGCATCGCAATGAAAGCTAAACAATGGAGCTTCATATTTGAATGTAATTTCAGTGTGTTGCTGTTTGTAGATAAGAAATATATCATAAAAATATGCTTTTGCTTTTTATATTATAGCACTATGTACTCATTTATAAAGAAAGCAATAAACTGTGTCCTAAATAATTTGATAACAAAACGGTTTTTTATTTTATTGTATAAATTATATTATAATAATAATAAATATTGAACAACATGACATAAATTACTCTGATCCTATAATAAGTAGCTTAAGCACTTGTGTTACAGAAATCAGAAACGACGGTACCACAACACCAGACCCGACACAATATATAAAAGTTATTTTAAACACAAGATCGAAAAGAGACCCTAATAGCCTTGTGTTAAATATTATTCCAAGATCTGCTAAATACAATAAAAGCTGTTTAACAATGTGTTTAAAGATATATAACAAAATACCTAATGACATTAAAAATCAAAATATAAATATGTTTAAATCAAAATTGTATAAGTGGCTTCTAGATAAGAGAATTTATGACATAAAATAAATTATTGACTGTAGATTTTAATAACTAATAGACATTTTTGCTGTAATTACTTTAATTTTTATTGACATATAATTTCTAATTCATGTTATGAATATTATTGTAAGTAATTTGTTTATTGTTTACTTAATTATTAAAATTTTGCATGCTATTTTTGGTAGCGAGACATGAGTGCTCATCTGAACTGTATCATCCTTTTAAACCATGTTTTACGCAAATAAAGTTTTTGATTGATTGATTGATTTGATTACATTGACCGACCGGGAATTGAACCCGGAACCTTAGGGATAGCGACAGCTCTTAGCTACAGAGGTCGTAAATATTATAAAAAGTTGATTATTTTCTCTAAATTTAACACACACAAATATTGGTAGAAATTTTCAGCACTTCAGCACAAAAAAAAGTTGGATAATCCACAAAAGTGAAGCAGTAAATGTTATAGTAGTGCATAAATAATACTTCCAAGTTCTAGACGCAAACTACTACAATAATTGAATAATCACGAACTCAGTTTGAATCCAAGATGTCTAAGGATTCGGTCCAAGTCAAAAGGAAAAATATATTTTACTGGCGACTAACATCGGCTTAGCTAGACCACCCCTAAGTAAACAGGTTTTTTTATTAAATAGGATATCAAAAATAATATGATACTCCCATAAATAACGTATTTGGATGCTGCTATATACTTTACATCTCACATACCTAGATCTAAAGGGAGCTATCTCAAAAAATCAAAGTTTTTGAGTTATTGAATAAGGAATTCGATGGTGTGCATAACTCTTTTTACTAGATTTTTTGAGTTAGCTCCCTTTAGATCTAGGTGTGCGAATTGTGCGATATTATAGTTGTATAACAAGAATGCAATATCCCTACAGGGTCTATGAGTATGGTCTCACACAATGTAATAATACCTTTATGTAAACTTATGACGCAATAAAAAAACTTAAACGAATATGAATAAATAAAGTTTTACGATAAAAGTAAAAGTTATTGCATAGCAGCAGCTAGCTAGCATCTAGGTTTGTCATCGCAACTAATATACACAGTGTGTAACGAAAAGGTGAAATAAAACTTTACGGGGTTATTCTTCGGCTAAATTACATCAACTTTTTCTATGGGACCAACATCGAAATCTCAAAAAAAAAAATTGACGTTTCCATACAAACTGATGCCAGCTGGTCGCGTTTTAGTATGGGAGTGTTTTTTTTTTTTGCGAATTCGATGTTGGTCCCATAGAAAAAGTTGATGTAATTTAGCCGTAGAATAACCCCTTAAAGTTTTATTACACCTTTTCGTTACACTCTGTATAAGGTGCTTCATAAATAACCGATCCGGGGCACGTAATTCTTTCACTATCGTAATCTTTATAAGCAATACTTTTACCCATTTCAGCCGTTGCAGATATTTATGAAGCACCTTATGTAGTAAACTATAAGTAATATAATATAACAGGTCGATATTCCTGGTGTATTAATTACTGGTAAGCTAAACAAAAATAATTATAATCGAGGACTATTTTTCCCAAACGGATGTCGAGACTGCAAGTGATATATGCCCATTACCAAGTTACCTTTATCCTCCTTAATTGTAATTAATGCTTGATTTAATGATTGTTTTTTTTAGGTTTACTAACAATTGTTTTATTCTTTAAATTATTTAGTCCATTAATTATACTAATTTTAAATAATATATACATCTATACTATATACAACTATGAAATACTATATACAAATAAAAACTACGAAAAAAGAGAATTAGAAAAATAGTCCTCGTGAAAGGGTACCCAAGATGCTGGCAGCGTTACCTCGCTGGATTGCGATGCTTAGTCGCTGTGCGAGGTAGCTGCCAGCCCTTGGGTCCCCACTGGTGTCAACTAATCTTTTGGCAATCTCTTTATATAAAGAGAGTGCGTTGGGACCCCAAGGACCTAGTGTTTCGACGCCAAAAGGTATAAAAAAGTAATTCGCGCTGATTTGACGATATTTATTATTTTTCCTATATTCAGCGTCTGTCGCAATGTGGTTTAGGACTATAATACAAGCTTATTGCACAACTACGTGTAGGTAAACACACCATGCTTATTTTATAAGTTTTTTTTTACAGATATGTTCTGAATCGACAGTTGCTATTCTTTTTAGATTTATTGTAATCAATATTACGTTTGGAAAAGTAATTATCGAGTCATAATGTATATCCGCATCGTCACACATTGCATTATACGTATTGGACAGCTTGTACAGCGGTGAGTTGCTCCCAACTTTGTTCGGCGCCTAGACATCATCATCATCATCATCATTTTAGCCATAGGACGTCCCCTGCTGAACATAGGCCTCCTCCAATGTCTTTCAAAGGGGAGGATTGCCAATACTCGCCACGCTTGGCAGGCGGGTTGGCTAGCGCAGATTTTTTATATAAAATTTCGTCTCTGGCTACAGGAATTAGTCGCGTCTTACGAACGGCAAGCGGCACGGCTAGGCATAGTGTGGCTTAATACTAAATTACTATTACTACATGTTTTAAATATAAACTAACAAACGCTAAGCAATCATCACTAGGACCAATCCCAAAAGTCCCGCTAAAAACAATCTGCCTCGAGTCTGATTTATGCAACTCTTAAAGGAGTCCGGGAAGTCCAAGACTGTGGCCGAAAGTTTTATTCCTCGCGAACAAGGATATAAATCACGTCCAACTTCTGGAAGAAACCTTGCAGTCTGAAAATATTACACAGATGTTCTGGTGTTTTGTGAGACAAAAGACTTCGAGATCGAAAAATCATCCTGTATAAAGATTCTTACTGAGAATATTTTTTTTTTACCATATAATCAATAGTGAACTCAAGAAAAAATAAACATAGGTAGTAACAACAAGTACCTATGTTTATTTTTTCTTTTTAGAAAAATCTTCTCTCCTACTTTTTAGACTTGTCTTTAGTATGATAACGTTGTTTTTTTGAGGAGTGGACGAACTATGGGTGAAATGATGATTATGATTTATTTATTTAGACTTTATTGCACAGATTAAAAATCATACAAAAGGTGGACTTAATGACATGAGGCATTCTATACCAGTCGACCATTAGGCTAAACTGAGACGTTTTGTGGGCGGTGCGATATAGCGATATAATGACTCACCGTTAGGTGGTGGTGTTAACCCATGGCGATTATGATAATGTGATGATGACGATGAGTAAAACTAACCCAAATCTTATCTATCCACATAAGTCTACGTTGACTCGAGAGTTGACTTTCTCTCAGAACCTTTTGCGAGTTGGTCGCTTTTTGCCGGGAAGTTGAAATTTGTGGGAATGGTAATTTGGGAACTTGAATAAATATGAGTTCAACTAGTTATTGTTTTGCGATTCTAGTTTAGAGGGATAATATTTAATAATGGTGGACATTTTGATATATTAATGTTTTTGACAGAGGAAGAAATACAATAAAAAAATAACATGTCACTTCTGTACTTATAATAAACTAATTGTGTCATCCTACATATTTTACTATTTCTACGCTATGCTTTTTAAAATTTTTGCTGAGTTGCATCAATAGTAGCAAAAGCAAACAATGCGTACGGCGAGCGAACAAACAGCTACCTCATGCCTCGAATTATCAATAACTTGGAATATAAACTGCTGCATAATAGCCCGACAAAATCTGACAAAAGTCAAATAAAGATGTCAGGTTATTGTGACATTTAGAAGAATCAGTAATTTTAAAAATAAATTTTATTAAAAAAAAAAGAACCATTAAAATCGATTTATAATTGGCGGAGTAATCGCGTAACATACATACAAAAAAAAAAAAACATACAGTCGAATTGAGAACCTCCTCCTTTTTTGAAGTCGGTTGAAAATAATTTTCTCTTAGCTACTTTTGATGTTGACTGTACTATGACTACATAATGGAAGACATTTTCTTAAATACATTAAATGACATCTATGACTCAAATACAACGACCGTCTGGTGTAGTGGTACGCGCTCCGGACTACAAAGCGGTTGCGGGTTTGAATCCCGCAAGGGGCAAATGTTTGTGTGATCAGCACGAGCATTTGTACTTAAGTCATGGATGTTCATAAATGTATTTAAATATGTTTATCCGTTATCTAAACGCCATAGTACAAGATTTTCTTAGTTTGGGGCTAGCTTATTTGTGTGATTGTGGAAACAGTTTATTTAATTTATTTATTTACAAATGCTCATGCTCATCACAAAAACTTTAACATTTGCTCCCTCTGAATTCGAACTCGCGACCGAAGGCTTTGTAGTCCGGAACGTGAAGTACACCAAGATAGTCGTAAAATTTATGTAAATACTTATATTGAGGCAACTCATATTACGATATTAATTTCGGAAATAGCTAGCTAATTTAATTAAACCAAGTACCTATATGGTAGGCCGTACGATATTAGTAAAGAAGAGAGCTTGTTGGCTAATTCTACGCTGGCACCAGATGGCGTTGCAAGGCGCCCATTACTGTATGTCATCTAGGAAATGTGTTGTGCTCGTGTTTGTCGATATCGACATTAGTTAATGAAAGCTTTTGCAGAGAAAATTGTGTGTCTAGCTAGGCTGCTAATAGCTTAGGGCTGGTTTGAGAATATCGATATGATGACGGTGACATCTTAGAAGATGAATGAAGATGATGAAGATCTATCTTTTTTAGAGGTTTTTGTTAAATTCATTTACATTACAATAAAGAGCATGAGTTTACTAGAATTGAAGAATTAATGTACCTAATGTAATGTACCACACACACACACACACACATTATACATACAAAAGCTTACCACGGAAATTAACATTGCTATACCTATTATAGGTACTATAATGTTTTTCTTTTTCTTTTATGTGCCAAAGTTTCTATTATAACTAACAAATTTCTATTATTTTCCACGACACAAGGAAACCTAATGGAAAATAGTGCAAAAATTGTATCTGAGAGTTGCTTGCGGGTAAATCAATAATCATTTTAATGTTATTGGGGAACATGAAAAGTTATTGCAATGCATAACATTTGTCGAATTAAAAAAAATTATACATGTGGTTTTTAAATTGTAAATGATATTTGTATCGCATACAAAAATAAAATTGTTTAGTAATTTTTCTGGTGAAAATAGATAACTACTTAATTTAAGTTAGTGCTTGTAGTACTTGTTGAGGTGGTCGTAGCTCAGTGGCGGCAGCGCTTTGGTTGTGATTACCAAAGCCAATTACGCCGCAGTTGTGTATGGGTAACCATTCCAACTATATTTAGTAACATTACATCACGACATGTCACAAGCATCTTCTTGCTGCAGAAGGCACGTTAAAAGTTGGTCCAGGCATCGCTTGATACTAGTCGTGACGCCCATTCAGAAATATTAGGGCGGCTTAATAACATCTGACAGTAAGTTTAAGTCATTAAACATACAAGACCCCTCTATTAATCAACCACTAAGCCCGCGTGGTGGAGCATGTCCCAAACCACATAGTTGAGGTGAGGTCTGTGTGGAAGTGGGATGTTAAAGGCATACTAGACCGCTGTTTTTTATTTAATCGATATGACCCAAACACTGTCCCATCCCTAGAAAACGACTTGTGTCTAAAAGCTATTAGCAGTTCGCGACGGAAGGCACACCTGCGCGCGTCATTTCCAGGCGAGAGATTACTGCAGCCGTACGTACCAATTATACGCTGGAAAGACGCCGGATTCAATACAGATGTTACACTTTTGATGGGCTCGTAATGGAACTTTATATGGCTTATGTTTTTCGTTATAGGCATGTTAAAAGTACGAAAATAATGATATAATATTATTATAGTTATTTTCATGAACCTCCGTAGACGAAGGGGAGCATGCCTGACTTGGTGTCGCTAGATCTGAGGTCTCAGGTTTGATTCCCCGTCGGTCAACGTAGAAACAATAACTTTTCTGTATTGTCTCGGATCTGGGTGTTGTGGTACAGTCGTTGTTCCTGATTTCTGTAACACAAGTGCTTTGACTACTTACAAAGGGATCAGAGCAATACAATGTATGTAATATTGTCCAATAAAATAAAATAGAAACATACGTCATGATTTCTCTTGACATGAACGCAGTCTACCAGAGGAAGTCGCGAGCAAAGGCTGGTACCCATTATATGTTTTGATAACTTGTTTTATTGTATGTTTAATTACTATTACTATCCACATATTAAATCCAAATAGCTTTACGTCGGTCTGAAGTCGGTTGTGGGTTTATATAATGGTTCATAAAAGTATAATTGCCACTATAAAGTATTGTAATAAACTGACGGAAACAAACAGTGGTTCTTATTAGACATTATAATTAAAATACCGGTCAAGTGCGAGTCGGATTCGCCTGAGGTTCCGTACTGTATAACATATTTTATTTTCAAAAGGCATGGCGTAGCACAACACCCAGACCCGAGGCAATACAGAAAAGTTGTATTTCTACATTGACCGACCGGGAATCGAACTCGGGACCTAAGTGATAGCGACACCAAGTCCGTCAACCTCTTAGCTACGGAGATTGCTAGGACTTGGATAAGTTGTATTTTGTAATACTTTTTGGTCATTTCATTCTCTCATACTTGTTTTGCTATGTCAGTTGCTTAATAATCATCATCATTATCATTTTTTAATCAGTGGTGGCAGCACTTTGGTAGTGAGTACCAAAGTTAAGCCACCACGCCGCGGTTGTGATTAGATGGGTGACCAATCCAACCATTTTAGTAACATTTATCACAAGCATCTCCGTGCTTCGGAAGGCACGTTAAAAGTTGGTCACAGCTAATATCGCTTGATACTGATCGCGAAGCCTAGTCCGCGGCTTGATACATCTGACAGTAAGGTTTCGTCACTGGCCTTACAACACCCCTTCACCAACCCACACTGGGCCCGCGTGGGGAGTATGGCCCAAACCACCACATAGTTGAGGTAAGGCCTGTGCCCTGGACGTATATACAGGGTGTAACGAAAAGGTGAAATAAAACTTTAAGGGGTTATTCTACGGCTAAATTACATCAACTTTTTCTATGGGACCAAAATATAATCTCAAAAAAAAAGACGTTTCCATACAAACTGATGCCAGCTGGTCGCGTTTTAGTATGGGAAAGTGTTTTTTTTGCGATTTCGATGTTGGTCCCATAGAAAAAGTTGATGTAATTTAGCCGTAGAATAACCCCTTAAAGTTTTATTTCACCTTTTTGTTACACCCTGTATAGGCATAATTTTAATCTTTTAATCATTTTAGTTACAGACGTCCACTGCTGAACACAGGCCTCCATTAGAAGCGGCCTGCATCCAGCGGCTCACTGCAACCCTTACTTGGTCGTCTATCTACCTTGTGGGTGGACGTCCTACGCTGCGCTTGCTGGTACACGGCCTCCATTCTAGAATCTTTCTGCTCCATCGGCCGTCAGTTCTACGCGCTATGTGCCCCGGCCACTGCCACTTCAGCTTGCTTCGTAGCAACAGTATGGCTTTCGTAGCAACATAATAAAAATACTGTGGCGTGTGTAAAATTCCTGCTACGGGCTACGATGAACTTGCTACTAAGTTCGTAGCACAGATTCCTATTTTCGTAGTAAGTAAGACTCAAACATCGTAAAGTCGCTGCGAAGCGCGTACCGTGTCTATACAGTAAACATTATAGTGCTACAACAGTAGAAATTATATCGACGACATACACATTCTAATTGCCGTACTCACCCACACATAGACAGAGCTGGTTACGTAGCTCTTGTTGCTTCGGATTTCCATATTATTCTACGGCTATGGAAATCCGTTAGTTAAACTCAACTTTTACTGATCACCTTACTTACTGAGGTCTTATAAATAAACTCGTTTTATCCTGTGAATAATTTTACTTCAATCAGTCACCAATCTATGGGTTATACAATTTAAAATGTTGTCAAATTTAACATGTCTCGATTAAATGGCGACATACTACCATTATAAATTGGTTTTTCTTCTTCTTATTCATCTATACGGTCAATCCCGGTTGCGTCCAAAGCCATTGCTTTGGAGCCCAGGGTCCGCTTTCCTTGATTTACTCCTCCACTTCGCGCGGTCATGAGCGTCTCTAGTTGTGAGAACATTGGCACGCATGTCAGCCCTCACGACGTCAAGTCAGCATTTCTTGGGTCTACCCCTTTTGCCGGGACCTGGCGGTGGCGGCATGGCCAGACATTTGTTTCCTACGTAGCTTGCCGGTTTCCGCAAAACATGGCCGTACCAGCGTAGGCGACTCTCCTGCAGTTTGTCTGCAATATCACGGACACGAAGGCTACCGCGGATGCGCGAGTTCCTCACGCGGTCCTTCCGCGTGACTCCGCACATCCACCGCAGCATATTCATCTCCGTGACACGCAGCTCCTGCTTGTGTCGCTCAAGTAGCGGCCACGCTTCGCTGCTATATAAAAGGACAGGCCTAATGATGGACTTATAGATCTGTCCTTTAAGCTTAACCGGCATTCTGGGGTCACAAATGACACCAGTCACCTCTCGCCATTTGGCCCACGCAGCAGCAATGCGTGCTTTGACGTCGCAATCGATGTCTCCGGACGCGTGAAGTACAGATCCAAGGTATTTAAACTGGTCCGTGCGCTCGACCTTGTCTCCGCCTCTGCCCAAGACGGACGTTGGATCTGTAGAGTTACAGGCCAGGTAGGTACTCGGTCTCATTGAGTTTCAAAATTCAACATTATAAATTGGTTGGCGTACTTAAATCTAGTCAATATAACCGGTTAACTGCGTGTCGGGCCAGGCGCAATGTAGGGTCCTTAGTTTCCATTTACAATATGCGGTATTTGCTACCTGTTTTACAAAATTAACAACATCATACATTTAACAAGTTAACTCGTACAACCTACCTGGCTGTGTTATATTTCCTTTTAACTTTGATATACAGTTACATTTCACGGTAGTGCCAATTTTTCAGGGACCGCTCAGAATAAGTAACTAAATCGATCTACATAAAAAAAACATTTTTAAGTCAACAACGGCTGGACCCATTTTTATGATTCATGATTTTTTGGATTTGTCTCCGTCCCGAATAGCAGAAAAACGAAGACGCACTTTCATATTATTCTTTAGATCTTATTTTATAAATTTGGCACTACCTTTCAATGTAACCCTGTATACTGCCTACTGTCGTTGTCCACATTTTTTAAGCAACAATTTCGATGTCACCTAACTAAAAAAAAATTGCAGTTCAAAGCTTGATATTACGCAAACCGACTCTAAATCCAAAAATGGTGATTTTACACAATATTTTTCAACGACCTATACAACGACACCCTACACCATGCGATAGACGAGACGAGATGGACGAACATGTAGAAACTATAAGTGTTCCCTTTTTGACTCATCATCATCATCATTTCAGCCATAGGACGTCCATTGCTGAACATAGGCCTCCCCCAGTGACTTCCAGATTGGCCGGTTGGAGGCGGCCCGCACCCAGCGGCTTCCCGCAACCTTTACCAGGTCGTCTGTCCACCTTGTATGTGGACGTCCTACGCTGCGCTTGCCGGTACCTGACCTCCATTCCAGAACATTTCTGCCTCATCGTTTTTGACTACGGAACCCTAAAAATAACTTCGTTTCAAAATAACCGTTTTACCGTGGTAAAGTCTTGTGTGTTTTGTTTTTATTAATTGTCCATTTTATGATGCCTACAAAAGAAATCACGTACCATAAGAGCTATACGTAGACGTGATCTTGAGTGGAGACCGTGACTTGACAAATGCAGCGTAGGGCGCCCTCCGACAAGGTGGATCAAATATATAAGGTGCTTCATAAATATCTGCAACGGCTGAAATGGATAAAAGTATTGCTTATATAATAGATTGCGATAGAAAAGAAATTTTATGTCCAGAACATCATTATTTTTTTTATTTAAAAAATTATATTAAATAAAGATTTGGCTTTATTCTGTCTCAAACCGTCCACATCTGTCCAAAAATGCTAACGTTTCACATTATACCGCTCCCGGGCAGTGTCAAGGGCGGATGACGAAGTGTGTTATGCAAATTGAAGCAAGTAACCATTTATTTACTGTCTTTTCGCAAATAATTAATTACCGATCCGGGGCACATAATTCCTTCACTATCGTAATCTATATAAGCAATACTTTTATCCATTTCAGACGTTGCAGATATTTATGAAGCACCTTATATATGCAAAGTTGCTGGCAGCGGATGGAAAAGAATAGCCAAGAATCTGGTATAGTGACCTCTTCTAATGCACGCCACAGACGTGGGCTGATTAGGATGATGATGAAGAGCTGTTCAGAATTTAAAAGTAGCATAACTTTTCTAATTTAGACAATCGTTTAGTGTGAGATTGCTCTCAGAAACAGACTTAAATTTATTTTTAAACCAATCCGTAAGCTAAGTGGAACTACCCATAGAAAATGTCGCAGGTGTGTGATACCTCATGAGATATTAACGTGGCATCTTCAGAGAGGGTAAGACACTGCTAACGAAAAAAACATAGAAGCAGCTGGTTTTAAGATGTTCATTTCGAATTTGCAGGTAATGTTCGTTATCAAAAGTTAATCATATCCATTTCCTTAAAACATCTTTGTTAACGTATTATTCCACTGGTAGAGAATGCTTTATAGCAGTCCCACTTTTTTAAGATATTTTAAATCTGTGCAATACCTAGTAGTTTTAACAAATTGGCCTAAATTTTACATTACATAAAAATGTTACTCTTTCATTTTTAAATTTTTTTCTTCAAGTAAACTTAATGTAAAATCAAATAGCCATTAGTACAGAGAATGAGAAGATATTAGGGAAATAAATGCAAAATTTAAAAAAATATAACTACTTACTAGCTATCCCCAATTTATTAGCGTGAAAAATCGTTTACCTCGACGTTCACGCTTTCAAATCGCTTCTATGTTTTTCCACTTACTGGTAAGAAGGTTTAGAACGTAAAAGTTTATATGAAGATGACGGGAAAGTGTTATGGGCCCTAAACTAGGACCATCTGGGACCATTTTGAAGACTTATCTGCCATGTTCAGTAAACATCTCTATAAAACTGAGCAAAATAAAATAAAATTTAGTATTGACTTCGCTAAATCAATAAGAGAATGTAATATTATTGGAATAGAATACCTGTGCTAAAATCTTCGACCAAGTGTAATTTTTAGACGGAAATTCGAGGCAGCGAACGGTGCAACAAAAATTGCTCCAGACCCTGCCTGCCTAGCATGAGCACTAAAACACGATATGATATGATATAGCGAAATATCGACACCAACTGTAAAAATATGATAGATGTAGCCGCCATGTTGAATCGCCGTCACATATTAAGATCGCTGTTTCGATAAAAAATCAAAATTGCGGCTATATCTATCATATTTATAAAGTTGGTGTCGATATATCGCTATATCATATCATATCATATCGTGTTTTGGTAGACATGTTAGGGGGGCTGGTCGTTAAATCTCTTTCCAGCTTGTATTCCATCACTAGAGGGAGACGTACATGCCGCTAAGCAAAATTGAGGTGACGGAAATGCCAATTTGTCCAAGTAAGTGAGAAGTGAAGAGTGAGAAGAAGACAAGACAGATAATAAAACCGACTTCAAAACACTAAACTAAATGCTAAAAATAATCCTAACACTAGTATCTAATCAGTTAATTTTGGAGTCGGTGCAAACAAAAACATTGAATCTCTCATCGGCTGGCACCGACTCCAAAAGTAACTGATTAGGTCCTTAAGTATTAGGATTATTTTTAGCATTTTAGTGTTTTGAAGTCGGTTTTATTTTTTTTAATAAAATTTACTTATTTCACTATTTTTAGTCATAAATCCTAATCTAACTGCTGAACACCGATTTCATGCCCTATTTTCCTACCCTTAGGTGTGATTTTTATTTTGCAAACTTTTATCATAGCATCTTTGAAGTATAAGCTATTCAATGAAACAAAAATCATCAAAATCGGCTCATATTTGTCGAAGATAGGTAACAAGAACCACGACCAAAATATTATCTGGGTATATATTTGTTGATTTTCTCAAAAAGTTCTAAATCATTTTCGATACAATTTATATGGGACCACTTCTGAAGTATGATGTACCAAACAAAAAAAGAATCATTAAAATCGATTCATAATTGGCGGAGTAATCGCGTAACATACATATAAAAAAAAACATACAGTCGAATTGAGAACCTCCTCCTTTTATGAAGTCGGTTGAAAAAGTAAAATACCATTGCTGAGTACCTAATTTTGGACCAATGTTGGCCTGTTTCTTTTAGTACGATTCAAGCTGTATTCTCAAACTAGACAATACAAAATCATTGGCTAGAATATACTTCCAAATATTGGGGGAAAGTGCAATTGCATGTACTGTCTTCCTCCCTACGGTAGTAGAGTGGTCGATGTGAATCAAATGTAGATATTAAAGTCTCAACTGAATTTTTAAATCAGAGAGATTTAAAATAATTTGCTTTTTACTAGACATATATTAGCCCTCTAGCAAAACTTCTTTTCATCATCATCATAATCATTACAGCCATTTCACGTCCACTGCTGAACAAAGGCCGCCCCCAATGACTTATTATCGGGGGAGATTTCCATTCTTGCCTCACCACGCTTGGCAGGCGGGTTGGGGAGCGCAGTTTTCTATTAGATTTTAGTTGCCTCTTACGACAAGCCTCCTGTTTGCGATGGGGAAGTGTATCCTTTACGGCCGTCCCCTTACGGCTCTTTTATGAATTGTAAAATAAAACTAAAACATTTAAAAAAAAAACGGTCATACTGATGCTCCATAAAAAAATGGTATTAATATTAATGTCCGAAGTGTCCTTGCCCCAGCACTATTAAATTTGTTATTTCAAGCCTTGAGACAGCTGTGTGCTTGTGGGCAAGCCTCCGGGAGGCCTCTTGGACCTGCGCATCGGTTCCAAATTTGGAGGTTTTGGTTTTTCGACGCCTGACAGTTGCCTGGGACGCCAAGTGGTTGCCAGGGAAGCTAACCAACCAGAGGTGGCAGCGCATGTTTGGCAGTATCCTCGGCAACGGACAGAGAAGCTGTCAGAAGCCAGTGTGACAAAATGACTTGTTTGTAAATATTTTTATGTTTTTGTATGTTTTCATTCCATAATTTTGTAAGTACCAAATAGTCTGTAATTTGTAAGTATTTTTATGAGTTTTAACGCTTTTTCTAATTCTTCAGTGCCCTCAAATGACGTCAGCAGTGTTTCGTCGGAAAATTTAATTCGTTGTCCACAATGCTCCCAGCCTCGATACTTTAAAGGCCAACGTGGCCTTAAAATTCACACTTCTCGGATTCATCAGATCACTTTAAATTATGTACAGGCTAATCTTCCCGGTCCATCTACATATCCACCACTTCCATCCAGTGAACCTTTTGAAAAAAAATTAGCAACTCTGAAACATGCGCACCCCATCATCAAACGCATTCCACGGGGCGCTCGCACCGCAGTCGCACATTCGTTAAGCCAAACCATTTCACGTGTCATCGCTGAAAACAGTATTTAAGGCTTGGGAGCATTTATTTACTTTTACGTATAGAATACTTCATGTACACTCCTTCCATAGCAACACACATTCATTAACCCATAAAATAAAAGAAAACTGTGCTAATTCTTTAGTATGGCAACCCTCACACAGTATTTCCACGCGTCCATTTGTTCATCACCATAATAGTAGTTTTAATTTAAAATATATAGAATCAAAATTAAGTGACGGTGATGTCAAAGGTGCAGCGCGACTTTTGTTCTCCGACGACCTCGTTGCGCCCAATTCTCCTGATACCCTCTCAGCTTTGCAAAGTAAGCATCCACTTTCAGCAGCTAACAGCTAACTTCCCAATCAACCGGATCCTGCACAACCATATCTTCAGACAACTCCAGAAGCAGTAATGAGCGCCATCAATTCCTTTCGTAGTGGCTCTGCCGGCGGCATGGACGGCCTTACTCCCCAGCATTTAAAAGATCTAGTAAGTGTCAGTTGTGGTGAGTCCGGTAGTGTCCTACTGGGGAAATTGGTGGGCCTCATTAATGTTATGCTTTCTGGTAGCATTTCACCCAGCAACCCACATTTCACAGGTTTTTTATATGGTGCCAACCTCTGTGCGCTTAAAAAAAGGGATGGCGGTATTAGGCCCATAGCCGTAGGCTCCGTTTTGCGTCGCCTTGCTGCCAAACTATGCTGTAGGGCTATTTCAGATAATCTTGCAGCATATTTTGAGCCTGTTCAACTCGGTTTTGGCATTAAAGGGGGGTGTGAAGCCGCCATTCACTCTGCCCGTACATTTGTACTTAATAACCCAAATGATATATTGCTGAAAGTGGATGTCACAAACGCCTTCAACTCGATAGATAGAGGCACTTTGTTGACACAAATTAAGTTCAGGACTCCGACTATTTATCCATTTCTTTGGCAGTGTTACAGCACTCCAAGTAAACTACAATTTAGGGATAAATTGATAAAGTCAGCAGTTGGTTGTCAACAAGGTGACCCTCTAGGTCCTGCTATTTTTGGCCTCTCCATTCATCCTTTAATTAATCAGGTAAATTCTAAATTTAACGTGTGGTATTTAGATGACGGTACCCTTGGAGGTGACCCTAATACTGTTTTGGCTGACCTAATTTCTCTGATTCAAAATTTCAATAATGCTGGTCTAGATTTAAATTTCGCTAAATGTGAGTTGTTCATCCCAGACACTTGTCATGATCCCAATTCCATTATTCAAAATTTCAATAACATTGCTCCAAGATTCTTTTCTTTTCCAAAGATTCTTTTCGCCTCCTTGGGTCGCCAATATTTGAGGAATCTTTCGGCCCTTTTGTTGAGGAAAAATTAAATAGTTTTAATATTGTTTCCGATCGTATTGTCAAAATTAATACTCATTTCGCCTACACAATTATCCGCTATTGTCTTTTTGTCCCAAAATTCACATTTTGTGTCCGTTCTTCTCATTTTTGGAAATTTCCAGGTTTGACTTCAAAATTAGACGACTCTGTTAAAAACATTCTTTCTTCTGTGCTGAACCTCTCTTTGGATTGTCGAACCTGGACCCAGGCCTCACTCCCTATCAGGTTTGGAGGTATTGGGATACGCAAAATTTCTAGTGTTGCTCTCCCTGCTTTCTTGTCCTCGGCTCATAGCACCCAAGTGCTGGTTACTAAAATACTTAGCAAGTCTTTTGGTAATCCAGCAATTGCCTATCAAGCCGAGGCCATCAACTCATGGAGACAATTATGCGCTGAAGATATTCCTTCGTCGGTATCTTCACAAAGACAATGGGACGAGCCGCTCTGTAGACTAGTACGGAATAATTTATTAAACACGTCTACTAGTCCTGCAGATCGGGCTCGTCTCCTTGCCGTGGCCGAGTGGGAATCAGGACTATGGCTTCAATCTCTCCCATCTCCACAGCTAGGTACTTTTTTAGACAATACTTCCTTTAACCTTGCTGTATCTCTTCGTTTGGGGGCACCATGCAATGTCCCACATCGTTGTCCCTGCGGCGATATGGTTGACTCACTGGGTCATCACGGCCTGTCGTGCAGCAGAAGCGCCGGGAGATTTTCCCGACACACCAGCCTTAACGACATCATCCGCAGGGCTCTTGCTAGCGCTTCGATACCGGCTATTCTTGAACCGAATGGCCTGGTGCGGAGTGATGGCAGGAGGCCTGATGGTATGACCTTGGTTCCGTGGAAGATGGGTCGGCCCCTAGTGTGGGACGCAACCTGTGTTGACACACTGGCTCCGACTCATCTTCCACAAACCTCGTCAGGGGTAGGCACTGCTGCTGCATCAGCGGAGTCCCTCAAACGTCGCAAATATGCAGATATTAGTAATACCTGCATATTTGAACCTTTTGGGGTTGAGACGCTCGGGCCTTGGGGACCTAGCGCACATCGGCTGTACAGTCAGTTAGCCAAGCGGCTGATTGATTGTACGGGCGATCGGAGGGCTGGCGCATTTCTAGGCCAACGTATCAGTTTGGCTATACAGCGTGGAAATGCGGCCAGTGTTCTGGGGACTATGTCACTGTGTTCGGACGGCGATCTGGGACCCATTTTTTATTTGTGATTTATTTTGTAAATATTTATTTGGTAAGTTTTAGTTTTAAGTTTAATTTCAGTTTTCTTTGTATATAACCTAGTACTAATTCATTAGTAACAATTAAATGTCAATATAATTTTTTAAATTAACTTTTTTCATTTATTTTTTTTCATCTATTTTTAGTGAAAAATCCTAATCAAAGATCTTAAGAGTTCAAACAAAATTTAACTGCTGAATACATTTTTCATTTCCTATTATTCCATTCTTAGGGATGATTTTTTTCCCCCAAATTTTTGTTATAGTATCTTTGAAGTATAAACTATGCAATAAAAAAGAATCATCAAAATCGGTTCACATTTGTCAAAGATGTTGGGTAACATAGATACAAAAATCGGTTGGCCTGGTATGGAGTTCATGCAATGTTTGATGATTTTCTTATAGATTTCACCATCAGAATTTGACTAAATTTATATGGGATCATTCTGAAAGTTTTACCTTTCCAACAAAAAATAATTATCAAAATCGGTTCACGTAGTAACGAGTGATCGTTGAACATACATAAAAAAAATGATTCCGACGAATTGGGACCTCCTCCTTTTTTGAAGTTGGTTAAAAATGCCATAACCCGTTACGTGCCGGCTAAAATTACGGTCCACAGTGGGATATGGTCACTTGTAGGATTAGACCAAGTCTCCACCTCTCATAAAAATGTTTACCCATGATGTTGAAGTAGTATGTATAAACAGACATCTTGCCTCTCTATCTTTTTCGTTTAAAAGGACACGGCGCATCATCCTTACTTATTACTGTTTTACAATGTTGATAAATACTCACTTTGTAGTTATCATTCATTTCAAAGTTTAAAAAATACAAATAAGTTATTCTTTTCATCTGCCACCGTCACTTTACGTCACAGCCGAGGAGTACCGCCTACTTTACAGATAATTTATCAACTTGACATCGAATACTAGCACCATCATATTAAATTACTACGACGACTTTATTTATAATTAAAACACATTTTAGTAAGTGCAAATATTTTAACAGAGTATCTAATTATATTAAAGAAATATGGCCCTAGCATTTTTTTAAATATTCAGGCTAGTTTTTTTTTAACTTTTCCTAACAAAATAAATATAATACTTTAGATATAAAATTATTTCGTAGAACTTGTTTAAATAATTTATAATTGGATAATGGTAATAATTTCATGGTCAAAATAGTTTGTCTTATTTTTTAAATATAATTTAGAAGAAATTGATTTGACTCCCATAGTACTGTGGTTGTTTTTGTATAAAAGCGGGTTGTTGGTTCATTCCGATATTTTTTTCCACCCTGAAATATAAATAATCTATTTACACAAAACATGGTACAGACAGACAACGGTTCGTCAACTTAACACAAAACGTTGAATTTTCTCGATTGATATTGATCTCTATGTGTTGAACTTAGTAAAATAAAACAGAAATGTATTAATACGTGGATGTTCATTTAAAAAAAATAAAAAAAAGTTTTTTTTTAAATTTAATTTGTTTATTACTTTAAAAACAAAAATTAGGTATTAGGCTACCTACATAAATAATTTGATATGATGAAAATTGCAACACCTGAAAAGGGTAATTAAGTATTTAAGTTACATTATATATCTTTAAGATCTCAGTTGTACACTTAATTGGCAATAAACGCATTTGAATTTGAATTTGAAGTTGAAAGCCGGTTCAATGACTTTTAACTTTTTGGATAGTTTGGCATGCCGTTGTCTGTAGATACAGATCATATCAAAAACATACAGTCGAATTGAGAACCTCCTCCTTTTTTGAAGTCGGTTGATAAAAAGGAACTCATGTTTTGCTATCGTGATTGTAACGTGAAGTAATAAAGAGTCACCAGTATTACAGACTACTCATTAAGCCTCCCTGATCTACTCTCTGTAACAAAATAAAGAGAAATTTAGTAATTTATTAGTTTAAAAACTGTTTTTATATATATAAAACAAATGGGCTAGTTTCCTAAAAAAATATAATAAGTCCGTCAGTTGAATCAACAGAAATTATTGGACACGTAATTTTTCTTTTCTCAATCAAACAAAAAATGATGAAGATATAGCCCGTTAAAGTTCCGCGTAACGTCACGCCTTGCGACACTTTTTAGCAAGACGTGACGTGACTTCCAAACTTTGATGCGCTTTATCTTTATCATTTTTTGTTTGATTGACAAAAGACAAAATATGGGTCCAATATTTTTTGATAATCTTACTGACAGACTAAATAGAATAATCTTTTTTTGACCTAGGAAACTAGCCAATTACATAATTAGCCAGTTAGCTTTTAGTTAGTTACAAGTGAAACTAAATAAAACCGAGTTAAAAGTTAGCAGTTCGACAAAGTCAATTCAGAAAAGCTGTGAAACGCGTGAACCGATATAAAGATGATCTGTTCAAACGCTGCTTCAGTCGAGAATGGAAATATCCGTACGGATGCAAAGTAACTTCGGAGGAAATCAATTTTGAGATGGAAAATGTTTTGCTTTTACGTATTTGCTACATTTTGTTTTCGTATAGACTAAAAGAGAGACGGAATTGTTACTAATTGGATGCTTTTCATTGTAATAAAATGCCCCCTTTAAAGAGGAAATTGGGACTTGTTAATGTACCGTTTTAACTGTCATTAGAATCCAGCGCGACGGTTTTAATGGTCAAAATCTGATGTACGAATATGGTAGCGGTCGACTGGCAGAGGATGGCACATATATTAAGTCCACCTTGTGTACATTTCTGTTTTAATTTTTAGAATCCAGTTGAAATAAGTAAAAAAGGATGATGCACAATTATTTGAAACATGAAAATAAACGAACTACTTATTTAAAAAAATAATTAAATAAGTGTACAAAACTGTTATTTATTATTTATAACTAATTTACTAAAAATAGATTGAGAACATTTATAACGAGAATTTAAACAATCAATTGAGAAATCGGATTATTTATAAACATTTACTATAGCTTCCATGCCGTTACCCCCAACCCATTTTACAGAATCATAATTAGATCACTACTCGATCTTATCTCAAAATTTAACGAATCAGAGTGCATTACGTCATAGATCATGGAACCGCCACTCTGAACCATTTATCACTCAATTTGAGAGGTCTACATAATCTATGGTTAGATAGCGCAGACACTGTATCACAGTATACAACTCACCCGCGTCAGTACAATCCCTAGCGCTTGAGGAGGTCGCACGTCTCCCTCTCGAAAAGAGCGGGAAACCGCGAAATAGGATTCGTAACTTAAAAAATAAACTGTCAGTTTATGAGAAATAAAAATTGTGGCGGGAAATCTAGTGCCAATGGATTCTAATTTCGAATAAGTGCGATGCTATTCTGTTTCGACTGACTTTTTTGTGCAAAATGGATTTGAAGTTTTGGAAATTGTGTCTTCTGTTTGCTTTTTGTTTTGGTAAGTTAGTTTAGCATATTTTGATCACTAATTTTATATTCTTAAAAAAATCACACGCGGAGAGCAAAGTATAAAGCAACTGCACTATTATTTTTCATGCTAATGGAATTATTACCCAAATTACTTTTTTTTTCAACCGTTTTGTTTTTATTTAATATTTAGCTGACATTTTCAAGATTTTATCACTTGGCTTATGCTAAGCTTTGACCTTTCCTATAATACCAAATTGGGCTTACTAACGTTCCTACAATAAATAGTTTTCGAGACCTTTCTACATCCATCGAATTCCCTTGGCCCCTGAGTTGGGTATTTTCCTTTTACTCGGGTTTCGTTCTAAAAAATAAAAAATAAATGAAGTTTATTGAAAAATCTTGAATTGAATGAAAATAAGCTTTGTACTTTAGTTTTTTTTATATTTAACAAACGAGTACAAATCGGATAAAATTAATAGAATCTTTACATCAAAAAGTTCTCATCTAATTTCATCAATATTTCTGCCTCGCCTAGTGGTTGACTGGTAGAGAATGCCTTTATGCATTAAGTCCGCCAATTGTACCTACATTTGTTTCGTGCAATAAAGAATAAATAAATAAAAAGTTTTATATTATTTTTATTTTCAAGTGTTAATTCAATTGTTTTTCTTTAGTTCAAATTTTTATTTATTTAAACTTTACAGCACAGATTTAAAAAAATACACAAAAGGTTAACTTATGCCGTGATGCATTCTCTAGCATTCGACCATTAGGCAAAGGGAGATGTTTTGTAGCCGGTGCGATAAAGGAGTTACAAGTCAAAAAAATACTGTAAATGTAATTTATTTTCAAAACCGTAACGACACAGAATACCTAATACCAATATTATTTAAAGTAAATACTATAATAGATAGATGACATAAATAAATAAATATGACGATGATCAGAGACTATACATATATTATTATGTATGTATAGGTAACGGGACAAGAGTGTTTGCAATTAATACAGAAAATAAGCTTGGGCAAGTTTCTTGAAAGAGTATTTACTTACTTAAAAAATCTAATTAGTCCGTCAGTTGGATTAACAGAAAATATTGGACACGTATTTTTTATTTTCTCAATCAAACAAAAAATGATGAAGATATAGCGCGTTAAAGTTCCGCGTAACGTCACGCCTTGCGACACTTTGTAGCAAGACGTGACGTCACGTGCTCACTTTGATGCGATTTATCTACGTCATTTTTTGTTTGATTGACAAAAGACAAAATATGGGTCCAATATTTTTTGATAATCTAACTGACGGACTAAATAGACTAATCTTTTTTAGACCCAGGAAACTAGCCCATTCCAGAGCCGAATGTATTGTAGGAGAAAAGAGTTGGAAATAAAACCGGCTTTTACCGGGCTAATGTGTTTTCAAACCATCCAGGAACCCATTGAAATACACAAACAAAATTTCATACAAATTGGTCCAGCCGCTTAGGAGTTATGTGAAAAATATGTATGATAAGTAACCGCAGATATATATAGTACCCATGAAAAGCAGAAGTAGGTCGCTAGTCTAGTTTATCATACGTTTCAAATTAAATCAATAGTTCCAATAATAACATTGGCGAGTATTGGCAATCCTCCCCGATAATGAAAGTTATTGGGCCTATGTTCAGATTCTGAATGAGATGATTTGCTGATGATGATGATGATGAGGCTTTACAATAATAACGAGTTAACTTATAAAATGTACTTGGAAAAGAAATATACTTAGAATAAGTTGTTAATTATAAAAAAAAACAGGTAACTAAAATACCGCATAATGTAATGTTTAACTACAGAACACTATTACATTGCACGTGAAACACTTGGCCAGCTTTTTTTATTTTTTTTTCCTCTCTACTATATTATATATATTTTTTCTTTGCAAAGCTTACGAATAGTAACAAAACACGTCTAAAACGGACCAATACGAAATAAAATCCACTTTTACTCGCCCATTATCGCCAACGTCCGCCATGAAAAGGTCGCGACAGCAGAAATAGTACGTAATAGTCATTTGCGAGGTTATGGAAAGAAACACGAAAGGGTTCCTATAAAGGGTAACTGTTATTACTGCTATTTTTTCGAGCAATAGAAAAAGCTATCGCAATAACTGACTCCGATACTAAAGTTTGTGTTACACTGCGAGCGAGATGGAAGCTACTCGTACTTACTCGTTATTGGGGTTTCTTAGTGAACTAGGAACTCTTATAGTTTTTCTATGTACGACAATCTGTCTTTCAGTCTATTCGTAAGTCTGTCGATATGTATATAACAACCATTTTAAAAGTTGTAATTCAGCTTAAGCAATTTTTAAATAAATGCAACAAAATTTAATAATAACAAATTTTTCATGGTATCTCCCCTATATGTAGAATTGGCGTTAATAATCTAGATCGCTGTAGCACATTTTCATAGGATATACTTCGGCTTTCGATTGTAACGTATCAGTACACTTACAAGAAGTTCTATAAATGAAAATCATCACAAAGAAGAATTCAGCAAGTTGTATTGATACACTCATATGAACCAGAAGGCAGGTTTATAAATAGAAGCAAATATAATAATCAGTAACAGGTTCCATTTAGTTACACCAGCGCTATATCATTTACAAATATAGCATAGCTTTTGTCTCTAATAGTAAGAGACAAAAACTATGCTATATCGGTAAATAAGTAGTAACTGTGCCATCAGCTTTAGTCGTAGCGCCTAATCCCGGCACAAAATGACATCGATGTGCTGACGCAGCGATGAAGCGCGGCCACCACACTTTATAACGTGGCATTTTGTGACCGAAGAATGGAGTAACAGAACAGGGACAAAGAAAATAGAGTAACAGTGTAGAAATAGGGATAACAGTGTAGATATAGGTGAAGTACTATCTTATTTTCAAGTTTATCATAGCTAGTGCGACACAATTGGCATAGTTGTGCTCTTATTCGTGGTTCTATTGTTTTGCATAGCTCATGTTGGAAAAAATCTTATATTTCCAAAATCTGTTATATTTAAATAAAACAACGTCGGGTTAGTTACACAATTTATAAGTCAAAGAACGGCTGTACCGATTTGGATGAACTTTATTTGTTAGATTTGTCTCCGCCCCGAATAGCTGAATAACTATTAAAACATCGGAAAAAATCACAAAAATAATGTATGAAGAGACGGTACGAAGTTCGCCGGGACAGCTAGTTGTATATAAATGTGAAAGTTTGTAAGCATGGATGAACGGATCTCGATGAAATTTGGCACAGATATAGATATTAGTCTGGAATACAAGATAGCATACTTTTATCCCGGACAAATGTACGGATCCCGAGGAATGCAGGTTAACTGTCTGAAGGATGGCGCTTCTCCGTTAGATGTTACTGGTCACTCTGCAAAATATTTGTAACACTAGCCAAATACTCATCATTTCAGCCATAGGACGTCCACTGCTGAACATAGGCCTCCCCCAGTGACTTCCAGATTGGCCGGTTGAAAGCGGCCCGCATCCAGCGGCTTCCTGCAATCTTTTCCAGGTCGTCTGTCCACCTTGTAGGTGGACGTCCTACGCTGCGCTTGCCGGCCAAATACTAATTCATTATAATTAACTGATCAAATACACGTAAACGAGACACAATATATTCCATTGTTAAGCGGTCTCATAAGACGCTTGGATGTTAACAGGTGAAGTTTACAAGTATGTATTATTTTTAACAGTTAAGTAGTCCGTATTCGTAAGTAACCCTTTATTCAGTTACTAGCTGTTGCCCGCAACTTTGTTCGCCTTTGGTTTTTACTAACTATGGTTTTGTAAAAACTACGGGAACGAGCGGCAACACTAGTTGGGCTCCGAATGATTTACAGAATTACCCTTGAACGATATATTTGTACATAGAAATCACTGTTCATCGTTCATCGATACAAATATTTTTTTTTTACCGATAGCTCGGTTCGCCGAAAGTATGACATATATTTCTTTCGGCGAATCGAGCTGTCGGTAAAAAAAAATATTTGTATCGATGAACGATGAACAGTGATTTCTATGTACAATTATATCGTTCAAGAGTAATTCTGTAAATCATTCAGGGCTCAATATTAATATCAACAAACTAATAAATATTGACTATTGCCGTGTGGGGACGGCCGTAAAGAATACACTTCCCCACCGCCAACAGGAGACGTGTCGTAAGAAGCGACTAATTCCTGTAGCAAAATATTGGCAGCAGCGTCTGCGTGTAAAATATTATAAATAACTGCGCTTGCCAACCCGCCTGCCTAGCGTGGCGAGTATTGGCAATCCCCGCCGATGGTAAGTCATCGGAGGAGGCCTTTGTTCAGCAGTGGACGCGTTCTATGCCTGAAATGATGATGATGATGATGAATAAATATTGGACAACATCACAACATTGCTTTCATCGTAAGTAGCTTGATCACTTGTGTTGCAGAAATCATAAACAACGACGGTACCACAATAGGCCAAGTGCATGTCGGGCCACGCGCAGTGTAGGGTTCCGTAGTAGCCCGTTATCATTATTATAATTAATGGTAAAGATATTTGATTTTTTATAAAATTATCCAACACCCAAGTTCAACGACTATTACTGCTAAACTAATAAAGTTATCCTAACCGCTATAATTTTCCTTTAAAGTTTTTGAAATGCACTATCACCATTTTTTTTTCATATTTTTAAAGCCAGCGTTTAAGCTTTTTTTACTGGAACAAAGAAAATGCCCTTTAAAGTTTAATATTTCGTAAATGGAGCATTAAATCAAAAAATAGTGTTTGCAACCCCGAAGTCATTTTAAAAGACCTTCTTAACGATACCCCACACGATGGGGTGGACGACGAAAAAAAAATCATCCGTACTTCACATGTAAAAAAATAAAAAATTCAAAATTTTATTTTACCTCCTTGTTGGCGTAATTGGTATACACACACTTACAAAATTACAGCTTTGTAATACTAACAGTCTCTTATCAAAACCTCGGACAGACAGGCAGACGGACATGACGAAACTATAAGGGTTCCTTGTCTGGACTACGGAACCCTAAAAATTTATTTTTGTATACGACCGGGAATAACTGCCACTATTTCTAAATACAAGTACAATTCTAATAACAACGAAAAACGAATACACACAATTCATAAACACTCGATCTTGTTTACGCAAACAAAGTATTTTCATTTTGCTTTTAGTAAACATCTTTTTCTTTATTGTAAAAGTACCTACTTTAAGCATTGAATTCCACTCTTGTGTAATACAAGACAATAGGTCTCATATATTCGAAGACCTAAGTAAATAAAACAAGATCGTATTAAGTAGAGTTCTTAACAAATAAATATAAACTTCGGAGTAAGACTGTTATTAAAGAAGTTTGCAAAAGCGAAATCTTTGGATGAAGTTTGTGAATGTGAAGAATGTATCAGTAAATGTAATCACAAGTTTTTTTTAATTATCTATATTTAAACAAATCTCTATTTCCATTGGTCATCGCGTCACGCGTGAACGGATGGAACAATTTCGCTTATTCTTTATTTGTTGTGTTAATTATTGTCAGGAAAAGGTTAGGGAATGGAAAAAAACTAAGGAAGTTGCGCAGAAAATTCTTTATGAATAAACTAAAGACAAATGAATAAAGTCTAAGGCAACAGCAAGTTACTTGAATAAAAATAGATAAAATGAAACAAATATGCGCCAGATAAGACACAACACCAATTATTGACGACCTCCGTAGCCGAGAGGCGAGCATACTGCATACCGGACTTAGTGTCGCTATCTCTGAGGTCCCTTGTTCGATTCCCGGTCGGTCAATGTTGAAATTTACTTTTATATATTGTCTCGGGTCTGGGTGTTGTAGTGCCGTCGTTGTTATCGCAAGTGCTTAAGCTACTTATTATAGGATCTGAGCAATGCATGTGATGTTGTCCAATATTTATTTATTATATTATTTATTTATTTGTTACCCTTTCCATTTAAGAAGAGTTATCGCGCTACAACACCAAACGGGTTTTCATAGTACCTTAAATTGGGTACTTACCTAAGTCAGTCAATGATGTGTCTGCGAAATGTGTTTCACCTGACACTGCTAAAAATAAATATAGAAAGCACTTTTGAAGTTTTATGATAGTCTAGTTGTAAGTTTGCGTAAGCAAATAAACAACTTCATAATACTCTTCCGCGTATGGGGAGTTTAATTACGCCAAAGATGTCTCAAAGACAAATATAAAACTGGAAACTGAAGTAAGCCATAGCCTAAAAAAAAGAGCCTGGATTTTGGAAGAGCACGGAGTGATTTGACGACTTGGACAAGGTATCTAACGTCGCACATTATACAGTTTAAAAACAAACTACAAAATGTAAAGCATTGGCATTTCTTAGGATTTTTTAAGAGAATAATTACAAATTGAATGTGGTTTCTTGATAATACGTAATCTTTGGCTGGTATAGGTACTAAAACTTTTACTTTAGGAGCAACATCGAAAGCGCCGCATAATTTTCGCCTTTCTAAACAAATAAAATAAAATATTTGCTTTGACTAATATTGTATCAAGCTTCTGACGATTTCACCTCTTAGTAGAAGTTCTGAAATTCCAGCATCTGATTAATAATAAGGAATTACATGAAGTCTGTTTGCATCAAAAGCATTGCTGATCACGCCAAGCTCGAGCCGTTCACTTTAGACCGTTAATCTATCCGATTCAACATGACTGTTAACCTTTTAAAACAAAAGGTTAACCAAACCTCTACTCTCAACTAAAGGCTAATTGGATCTTTAAATCATGCAATTTATATTAGATATCCTGCGAAGAGTTGCGCTAATAATTATTAATTTAGACTATTTATATAATTAAGGTCATTAAATTTAAATTAAAACTTTTCAAAGCTAACACAAGTTCTAGTTTACGTTGTCTACTTTAAGACATAGTTTTATACTTCTTCTTCTCAGTCGATTCGCTCTCGACAGAGCGGTCGTGATGTAGTTATATACAAATACAGTTACAAATCGTGTTTGTTTTATACAAATTCTGACAAATGACCTGGCTGTTCTTACACAGTCTGTTGCAAATATGACGAAAGCCAAAGAGTGTAGACCGTACGCGTCGTAATTGCTCAAGTTCGAGTTCTGGTGAAGTTTTAACGACGTCGCAAGTTGACTGAAGTCCCCAACAATAATACTTAGCGCTTTCTTCTGAGATATGAACGGCATTTTGTATCTGAATAAGCACTTTTGTTGGGGTGGAGTTACTTTTCTCGTCTGCTTTTTGTGGATTTTTTTGTATTTCTTTTCTTATTTATATATATTTTTGTTATATTGTTATTTCTTCCAGTTATATGAGAAAATACGTACGTAGGTACCTACTAAGTAAAGGTTTTCCTTTCAATTTGTTATGAGCCACTTTACTTTTGGCCGTAGTCCCTTTGAAACCGTTCTAGAAAAGTGTACGGTACCCTTTTTGTGATCTTTTAATAATACCTTAAAAGAACACGAATAAAAAATAATAAAAATCTGAATTGTACCTTCTCCTTTATTGTGCTACGCCTTACTGTAAGTCTAATGTAGTCCCAAAATAACACACTAAAGCGTAACACACACAGAAGGCGAGCGCGGCTCGCTCACGCCGGCTGTCTCAAACGTATTTATTTATTTATTTAAGGACAAACCACAAAACATACACCATACATTGACAGTCATACAGCTTAAAAATAACTTACAAGGTGTTGCCTTAAATAAAGGCTGCCACGACATGCATACAAATATTGTTGTAGGAAAATAACTTATACGTATGTTAGTAGACTCGTCGTACTCCCGACCCGTCGCCGGCCCGCTCACGCAATCTGTGTGTTGCGCTTAACTGCCATGGTTTCAAGACTATGGCTGTAAGCATCTAACATCCTTAATTATTGACAACTTCCTATGTGACATGCAATAAAGACATTGCATTGAATTGAATTGAATTGTCCTTCTGTTACGAGGACAAAGTTTTTCTTATACCGGGGCCGATTCTCATCACTGATGTGCTGATACGAACACTGATACTCAAAGTACTAGCCAATTTAGAAAATTTTGCTTTCTAATTTGACCTGCCCGGGAATCGAACACTAGTGAGGCATGTGACCGCGCCACTGTGCCTATCGGGTCCTTGAATTTATTTTAATGAGAATAAGGCTAACTTCTATTACCCACTAGAAATAAATAAATATTGGACAGCATCACATACCTGATCCTATAGTAAGTAGCCAAAGCACTTGTGTTACAGAAATCAGAAACAAGGACGGTACCACAACACCCAGACCCGGGACAATATAGAAAAGATATTTTTCTACATTGACCGACCGGGAATCGAAACCGGGACCTTAGAGATAGCGACACCAAGTCCGGTAAGCTCGCCTCTTTTTTAACTTCAACCTTGTTTTGTTTTTTCCAATCTTTCCCAGTTTGCCCCAGCCACTTGACACTATTCTTTGTGCCTCTTACCCATATCTCTGACTCTGTGGCCGATATAAATAATCCTAATTTTATGTAACCGTAATCTGACAGACATTTTCAAATCGGTATTTAACTAATATCCAAATCGCAGCTTACCGCCGCAAACCCTGGCTTTAATCAGCGAGTCAATGCTTTATGCGCTAGGGTTGCCACGTTGGCTTTTATTAAAATTTTGTTAGGACCATTTTGAGTTATCTACATTAAGAACAAAACCATTAATACCAGTCAACTTTGGGTTTAAATAGAAATGTTTTGTATTAGGTGTGCCGTGTGGGTTCGGCCGTAAAGAATACACTTCCCCATCGCCAACAGGAGGTAAGGTCGTAATAGGCAACAAATTCCTATAGCATGAGATAGGCAGCAGCCTCTTCGTGAGAAATCTTATAAAAAACAGCGCTCGCTACCTCGCCACGATGGCGAGTATTAGCAATTCCCCCGATGATAAGTCAGTAGGGGAGGCCTTTGTTCAGCTGTAGACGTCCTATGGCTGAAATGATGAGGTGCAACAAAGAAGAGACGTTTTTTAATATTAAGATGAACTCGAAAACAGCATTTTTGATGGTTTTTCACCAGTCCCAGAACTATATACGGAGGTCAGATGCTAACGTTGGGGCGTTGGGTAGCAATAAACAAGACTCAGCTCTAGAATTTTAGTAAAACATAGATAAATCCTGACAAGTAACGGACGTGGAGTTTTTTATGTCAATATGGATAAGGTAGAAAAAAAGTCTTGTTTTAGAAATGGACAGCACACAGGGGCTCATAATATGATGATGATGATTACAAAGGGTAACAAGTAGACGGAGACACCTGATGGCAAGAGGTCTCCTCATCCACTTACAAGCTTTAGTTGAAAGAGCAAAAGGGCAGATCCAGCACTCATTACCATGTTTTAGTAAACAGTGCAACCTCTGCCTTTTGATTACCCTGAGATACGTGGGTTACTCGAGGGTAATCACAACCAGAACGGTGCCGCCAATAAACAACACAGACATCCTTAATTCTTTGATGAAAGATAAAAAAAAGTCTACACGCGTCATTTTCATGAAATTGACAACCCAATTGAAAGTAGCGAGGTAATTTGAGTTAAATTCATTCCTGGATCAGGTCAATTCAGAAAACGATCTTTTCTAAATTGGCTTGAGTTGGGGTATGCTGGGAGCAGGAGCCACTGGTAAAATTCATTGTCTGTACCGTGTAATGCAAGGATGTCAATTCTTTACTTCGAGAACATGACAGTTGGTATGTTGTCTGGCGCATATACAGGGTTATTTTTAATACATCAACAACCCCTTATTAGTTTGTATGAAACAGTGTTTTTTGCAACTTCGATGTTGGTCTCATACAAAAAAAAATTGTATTTAAGCACCATTTTTTAAAAATATAATATTTAAAAAAAACATCCTAAAATGTTTAACAAAATCATGGTCATTGTCACCGCTACCGGCTGTCCGCAGCGTCCGGCAGTGCGTGACGACACTGACAACCCTAAGTAATGTTAATTAGGTTACAAAATGTTTTGATGCTTTAATTAAATTGTGTTATTACAACCACGCACTATTACACGCATATACGCGTATTAATAACACTATTATTGGTGTTAGGTTTAGTTTACGTTTCATGTTCGGTAGATGAGGTCAAATTGCTGAATATATTTCAATTCAACTGCCTTCTCATCTCATCTCACTAATGACGACCTCCGTAGCCGAGAGGCGAGCATACCGGACTTGGTGTCGCTATCTCTGAGGTCCCGGGTTCGATTCCCGGTCGGGTCAATGTAGATAAATAACTTTTCTATATTGTCTCGGGTCTGGGTGTTGTGGTACCGTCGTTGTTTCTGATTTCTGTAACACAAGTGCTTCAGCAACTTATCATAGGATCAGAGCAATGTATGTGATGTTGTCTAATATTTTTTTTATTTTTTTTATTTATTATTCTACCTAAAAGTTGTTCCTTTGTTTGGTTCGTGTGGTGTATCATTTGATCTACATTGTTATTTATTTAAACTGTATTGCACAGATTTAAAAAAACATACAAAATACAAAGATGTCAATAAAGTTCCTTACTTTGAGGCTATCACAATAAAAGTATTGTCTGACTTATATTTATTTACATGTTACCTCTTTCGAGGCGTCACTCAAAGCCTAAAAGCCGAATTTTGTATAGACCTTTGTATATGTCATAGCCAGATCGTAAAATTGGCCAATTCATGATGTGACCGATCATTTCATAAAATGGTGGCATTTCATGATATGGCCAACTAAAGCAGACCATATCGTTTAAATGTCAACATTCAATGAAATGTCAATCCACGCTTGGCCATATCATCAAAATATAAATATGTTTACAAGTTACGTGAATTTGTTTAATAATTGTAATCTTGGTTGATAGATAAATTAAACATTCTAAATAGTTATTATTTTTAAACAAAACTAATAAATAAAACCACTTGAATAGCTAAATAACCTAACTAACCTCTCAAATTACGTTCTGATCTCCTTAATTTTTTGACGTTGCGTTCGTTTTTTAAATGACTTTCATAAAAATCGCCTAGCTTGGTATCGTAACGATATTTCACTGCACTTTCACCTTCAATGTAGACATTATTATTCACTTTTGAAATAAAATATTTATCCGCCGCCATTACTCATCACAAAACCAAAGCAACATTAGCGCCTCTACCGGTGGGTAATGTAACGATTTTACGATATGATCACTAATGTTTGACCATTTCATGAAGTATTCGTGCGTTTAGCTGTTTATATCGTCAAACGCTGAGTATTTATTGATCTGGTCAGACCACATCATGATGTAGGCAGCGTGTTCTGTTCTATATCATGAAATACAACCATTTTATGAAATAATCGGTAACATCATGAAATGATCAATTTTACGATTTTTCCACGACATATACAAAAACTTCATTAGAAAATCCATTAAGTCTATATTAACACGACTTTCTCTGCCTAGATATCAAAATCTGTTTCTGACAGCCCTAGCAGGTAAAGCAATAATTACGTTCCGTATTACGTTAAAACAATATTTACTCTATATTCGGAATAAACACGTTTGTTCCCCCAGGACATAATTGTTTTGTGAACTCAGTCGACCGGAACATAGCATAATGTTGAATTCCGATTACAGTGCCAATAACTATTTGCACTATTTAATACTAATATATCCAGCGGCCTTCCGCAACCTTGATTTGACTCATCAGTCCAGCGGGTGAGAGGTTTCCATACACTGCGTCTTCCAGTTCGCGGTCGCCACTCGTGAACCTTTCTTCCCTAACGGTTATCAAGTCAGCGCGCCGTTTGCTGTGGCGTTCTATAAGGCGCCTATGTCCAGCTGATTCTGATGTCATCAGAATTTCAGAATCATCATTTCAGCCATAGGACAAAACTGACTGCTAAACGGCATATTTCTCCCAATGATTTCCAGATTAGCCTGTTGGAAGCGGTCTGCATTCAGCGGCTTCCTGAAACCTTTACCAGGTCGTCTGTCCATCTTGTGGACATCATACGCTTGTAAATTTTGATAATGAAGAATGCTAATACAGTACCTAAATGGTAGTATAGCTTTTTAGTCGAAGTGCGCCTCCCGTCCATGGGTCTTTGGTTTGAATCTCGGCAAGTACCTGATTTTTCTGTATTTTTTTACAATACAGGGTTACATTGCAAAGGGGTGCCAAATTTAAAAAATAAGATGAAGATAACAATTTAAAGTAAAGTCTTAATCGTTATTATTTTTAGTAATTGTATATTATGAAAAAAATACTTTAAACTATCCGAAAATAAAGTCAATAGACTACGAAAACCGCGCGGTCATTCATCAGATGTGTAGGTAGGGTGAGCCAACCTTAAACAGTGCACATACGGTGTATTTTTTTCATGAATGAGTTAAAATCAGTTAAATTATCCACGCTTACGATTTATAACAGCAGATAGAATAATTTAAATGTGAGAAAAAAAACCTGTTCTTTGCTTAGTTCGATTAAGTTACTGATTCTGAGCAACTCCTCAAGATTTGGCACCCCTTTGTACTGTAACCCTGTATACGTGGTGAGGTGGAGAACATTCAAATAGCGTTGATTGTGTAGCCATGATCCTAAACGGTCTGGTTCCCCTGTCTAAGGGTTACAGAGGTTTGATGGCCATCGCTTCAAATGAATTAACTCTGTTTCGCTGCTTCTAGAACCATGATCAAGTGATCAAGTACGCTTGATCATGGTATATGAAAGGGATCAAGATCTAAGAGGAAGATGAAGGTTAGAATTTTTACAAATTGACAACCTTTTTAGCTGGATACAAATGGCCCAGAGCCGATCGCTGTAGCGTTCTATGAAGGAAGACCAGTAGACTTCCAAAGGCAGATGATGATTACTTCTCCATATATAAGTTCCAAAGAATCCAAAGGCACTTGGGGATTCAAACTCACGATTCAAATCTGCATACTTCCATGAAAGTGAATATCTCTATCTCTGAAAATTATTTCCACAAACACACTCCCCATATTCTTGACGACGCGCCGAAAGGCACAAAAGTCTTATCTAGGTTACATCTCGCTCCATTCAGCCTGTTAGTTTCAAAGCGCTTTCAACTTTGAGAAGGACTCTTTTGAATCCATAAGCGAGTATGGGAATTTCGGAAGATTTTGAAACTCTGTGGCGCAATTAACGGCTTTGACGAATGACTTCTAAGGTAGTTTAAGTGTGTCACTTAAGCGAAACGCAGCGTTTTGGATTTTTTACTTATATGTTTTACTCGTGCCACAGAGAATGAATTCGTTTTTTCATTTACAATCTACACTAACTCTGTCTGAATCGTATTTAGAAAGAGATTTTTTCAAATAATGTATACACATTTCAATGTTTCTTTTTTAAAATTGTAATGATAAATCTTGGACCAAATTACATACGTTGCCTGATCCTATGGTAAGTAGCAAAATCACTTGTGCCACAGAAATCGGAAACAACACCCAGACCAGACCGACCGGGAATCAAACCCGGGACGTCAGAGATAGCGATACCAAGTCGGCATGCTCGCCTCTTGGCTAGCCTCTCGGCCATTTTATGTCTGTAGCTGAATAATCATCATCCTCATCATTTCAGCTATAGGACGTCCACTGCTGAACATTGGCCTCCCAATGACTTCCAGATTGGCCGGTTGAAAGCGGCCTGCATACAGGGGCTTTCTGCAACCAGGTTTCTGCAACTTGTCGGTAGAAGTCCTACGCTGCATTTGCCGGTGTATAATTGAATTAATGAATTACTTCTTTTTTTTTGTTTCAGTTGCTGTGGTAACAACAGGCTTTGTGGATTACCAGTTCAGTATAGTTGGAAGAAATTACCAAGATTTTAGGTAAGGGAAAAAATAAATATACGCAAACTAAACAAAAAAATACTAGTAAGACCTCATGAATTCCTAATCATGTCTATGCACAGTATGTACTGTAATCTACTTTTTAGTGCAGGTTTTTGCACTGCTAAAAATGGGTTTTAAAAATTTTATCATTAGAGATAAATGAAGTAAATTAACTGTTTTTATGCGTAATTATATCCAGACAATTGAAATTAACTGTTGTCAATTGTAAACTAGCATTACATGTGGTTTCAAAAAATTAAAAAATATGCTAAGAATTGTCAAAACCCACACAACATTTTGAGCATAACATTTGTCTCTAGCACTTTGAAATCATTGAAAAAACAAACAAAGAAGAAGCTAACTCTCTGTCTTCTTTTTAAACGCCTGACCAATTTAATTCGTTTATACATCGATTGATAGACCAACTTGATAGCTATAAACTGTAAATAGTGTTTTTTAATCCAACAATAATTGCGTCCATGCAAAAGTATTATTTTCCCCAATTTTCGCCACCTAAAGACGATTGTCGTAATATACGTTTTATTGCGCGCTGTTAATTATGAGTTTTCGTGCGACATTCGCACTAACACGCGTCGATTCGCTAATTTAGGGGTCCTACTCGCCTTAAACAGCTGATCGGTTATTTAAAATAGGATTTTATTTATTTATTTCCTTATGTACTAAAAGTTATTTTATTTGAGCAGTAGAAACACCCGAAAAGGAATAAACTAATTTAATTAAACCTTAATCTAACAGTCAAATTGATAAGATTTAAAAAGTCGGTTGTTATATACATTTACCAAACGACGAGCATAATAAAATCTAATCCATGCGTGACTTCGACCAATGGCAACCGTTTGTATTATTATTGGAAATTAATGTCCGGATAAACAGTATTGAACTATGAAATATAGCCATTGTAGAGTAACTATTGTAATTACGACACACTCTGGTGAAACTTTGCGTCAATGCGGAAACTAAATTAGTAAATAATTGTGCATTATGCAGCGTCCGGTTACAGAGTAGGAAGGCAGAAGGTTCACTCGTAGACAGAAAGATATACAGGGTAGATACGATTTATAACAATATTAAAATGAAACCACTTGAAATCTGGAAGTCTATGGAGAAGGCCTATGTTTAGCAGTGGACGTCCTATGGCTGAAGTGATGATGATGATCATGAGGCCCATTAACTTCCAGATTGGCCGGTTGGAAGCGGCCTGCATCCAGCGTCTTCATATTAGTTTATTCGATATTTATTAAAAACACTCAAATTCAAAATAAAACAACTTCGTCCCGGACACACGACCGGCCCGAACACAGCAACATAATTATTTTTGAGCTTTTCTAACATAACCTTAATAATCGGCAAAACCTACCGTTCGGCCAAAAATTTGACCGATTTTTCGGTTGTCGGCTTTTTCGATAAAACTATAGTCGGGTTTATCTCTATAGTTATAAATACACTATTTGATTATAATAAAGTTTTGTTGATGTACGAGTAAGTCAAAGGTGTGTCTATAAGGCTACTGTCCCTACGTTTACTGTGTTAAAGCACTGAGTGTGGCCGAACTAAGGCTACAACTGAGGGTTAAACAAAAGGATTATTAAAGTGCACGTAAACTTATAATCCTCATGCTTTGTAGCAAATACCTGAAGTATGATAAACTAACGAAACTCGCCCGCATAATTTTAAATTTTCGCTCCTACGTAACAGTTCTGAAGCTTTTACTAAAGCTATAAATGAGCAGAACAATGAAACTCAGTAGTTAAACAAAGTTTTGTAAATATTTATCAAATTAATCTCCCATAGAGTACTGTCCACGCACGGGCATAGTATATGCGGAGGGGCTTGTGAACGAGGATCGGCGAACGGTGGCGAACGACAGCGAGCAACGTCCGGCTCGCGAGCGAACATCGATGCTCGGTCGAACACTCCCTTCATAGCCTTTCAAGTGTGCGGTCACTGTATCTTCCTGCAATCAGTCTTGGATTATACTCTTTTTATTATACAGTCCACTTTTTACTATAATTAACATCTCCCACCACCGAAGGTCCTAACATGTATTTTGTAATATTTTTTTAAGTGATACTAAAGTTTAAAATAATATAATATTTTATCATTATTTTTACTTCAGTGTAGTGAATATTGTTGTTTTATCCAAAATATGATTGAGGTGCTTTTAGCTCAGTGGCAGCAGCGCTTTGGCAGTGATTACCAAAGTTGAGCAACCAAAGCCGCAGTTGTTAGTAGTTGAGTGACCATTCCGACTATATTTAGTGACATTTAATACAAGCATCTTCGTGCTTGGGAAGGCACGTTACAAGTTGGTCCCGGCTAATATCGCTTGATACTGATCGTGAAGCCTAGTCAGAGGCCTTAGGGTGGCTTGATACATTTGACAGTAAGGTTTAGTCAATTCCCGTAATTTGACAATAGCCGCAATCCGGTGTCGATCCGCTCCCAGTAACATTACGATCACAAACGGTATCCGCTGGCTAGCAGACTCGGAGGCGAAGCTTGGCGGCTTGACGTAGCTAGGCTAGTTGTGATTGGCTGTTGCGTTTTATTACAATGCGCAAAAATAAACTCTTTTGATAAAGTTTTAAATTATAATACAATGTCATGTACAAAGTAACTCGTTTGTGTACACTAAATAGTTTAATCCTTGATAAAAACGCGCTCAGCAACATTGTTGAACTATAACATTCCTGTATCTCAAGTCGCGCGTATTACAGAATAGTTGCAGTGAACTATGCGGCCATTTGTGGAGCTAAGCCACAACATAAATAGATCAGCCAGAGCAGACCGCAGTACAAGTTGCATTTCATTGAGGACCCAATTAGCGCAGAAGAGCGGTGATGGGAAAAGATAAAATATAAAATAAAAATATGTATAAAAACTTACACGTACACGCACATAAAACTCAAGTAAAAAAATATAAATTTAGTTCACTGGGTAGTGTTAGTACCTAAACTATAAGTAAAATTGTTTGGTAAGCAAAAAAAAATAATGTAGGCCAAGATTTACTTGAGTTGCAGTTTTTACCTGAGTCTAGTGTAATAGGAGACGCCTCGGCAAAAAAACGTTGTATGGCAACTCATAACATACAAATGCTGTGCTGCAGTTGATTCCTCGCTTTGAGGACGTAACTATGGTATATTTATATGGTATATTAAATATGGTATACGTATATTTTGTTTATTTGTATGACGCAGTTTGGATGATGCCAAGTTGTTGTAGCTTTTAGTGTAACAGTGTTGATAAAATTTTGTTAAGAAAAAACTTACCGAAAATAATTTCTCTGATGAATCAAACATGTACGAAATGTGACAGCATGTACTTTGTATGACTTTGGGACTTTCGGGTTTACATGCTAGCTATAAGGTTCGGAATGCCTTTAGTGTACGTCCCAGCTTCAAGTCCCGCCAAAAATCAGCTTCATAATGTAGCCCTGGCTATCACGACTAACGCTGAAAAACTTTTAAAAACATCTTTTTTTGGAATGTTTTATATGTTGATTGTTTTTTTAAAAAAAATAGATTTGGTAGTAAATACCGTTTGGGCTGTTCTATTTATGCAATGACCATACTAGCCACATGCACAAGAATTTTGACGATTCGTTGGTCGAGGTTTAAAAACGCATGGTAAGAAGGATAAAGGACTTTAGCAGTTTCATATCTCCTTTGCCATACAGACGAATTCAAGTTATATATCTCATAAAAAAATATATGTTACGAAAGTTGCAATAGGACAATTTGCTAAAGTAAACACTAAAACAACGCGACTTAGGCAGTTCAGGATAGAAATCTTAAGTTTACTTAACATTTCCGTAGCTCCAGCAAACATCATATGAATCAACTCACTCTGCAGAGTCTGGGCCAAGCCGACGTAGTTATGAGTTTGTAAAGATAACATTTAACATACAAACATGGCAGAAGGTTCCGTACTAACTTGTACGTATGTAAATAGTTCATCCACAGCTAGAATCAAGTCTGTAAGATTGTTATCGCTTATTCCAAGGTTGTTACAAAAAATTGATTTTTTCGCTATTTGAAATGAAATGAAATGAAATAGTTTATTTGTATAAAGCATGGTTCAGATAGGATGGTGCAAGTTATAAGCTCAGCATGCTGTGTCCGGGTCAGACATGCAAATATTTTGTAAAAATAAAAAGGTAGGTACATAACTATGATATTTCTACATTAAAATTAGCACAATAAGTATTTAGGTATTTAACTACATTAATAATAAAAATAAAAAATATATCAAAAAATTATAATAATATATTTAAATAATAATTACAAATTCAAAAAATCATTGACAGTATAAAAACATTATTCTACAAGCCAGTGGTGCAACTTTTTGTGGTATAAGATTTATTTTTGCCTTTCATTATTCTAGCTAGGTCTAGTACCCTATAGGTTTGATTCCCTACGGGTGTCAAAATAGGCATAGTTGGCCAAATATTAGGCCTAAAATGTAACAAGATGAAAAGGGAATTAATTGATAGTTTAAAACTTATCAGACCTTCACAGGAGATTCGGCAGGTAAACTAACATGTTAGTAGATACCATTAATAGGTAGAATCCTATAGAAAACATTTTAATATAATGTTTTTATAAAACCCATTCCGCGCGAGCCGACATTGTTGTGAGTTTGTAAACATAACATTTATCATACAAACATGCCAGGGTCGCAAGTGTGCTTCACGTACAAACATGAAGCGTTTTGGAGTCACTCGGTTCATTGTCGCGATAAAACTCGCAAATTTCATAAACCTTACCACGAGTTCATTTATTATTTGCGACGACATAATAATTTTATGTATAATTTATAATATCGCACACCTAGATAAAAAGTAGCACACCTCTAAATAATACAAAATGTAGTTATTTTGATTGTCGGAATGTTCGTGGAATCTACAAGACACCCACCCGTGTACTTGAGACGTGGTACTCTTTAATTTGATATTATACTATAATTATGTAAAATATGATATGGACTTCCCGGTCCCGAATAATACGAAGTTTATAGAATATTGGAATTGTACAGAATCTTCTGCTTAGTAATCAGAAGTTTCTGTTTCAAAAATTGAAGCATCCAGCGATGCTTCCTGCAACCTTAACAAATGTAGAAGAGTACTACCAGGGGGGTCATTGTTCCGAAAAAACCTTGTGCTACCGCGATATAACTGGGCACAGCGCCATCTGTTGAGGAAAAGTGAAAACGCAGAATGTGACTGATAGATGTAATTTTTTTTCACCATGGGATATAATGAATACAATAACGACATAAGCTCCAAAGACACACATTTATTGAGTGCTGTACTATCGCGTATTTCGAGTTGTATTACTCTTTATAGCAAATAAATGATTAATGATTATAATTATTATCTAGGTGTGCGATATAGTATGTATGATACTTATTATTTACTTACTATAAGGAAAAATGTTTAAAGTGGTCGTTTTTCAGTAAAAATATTCACTGTTGTTGCAAATCACCTTATAATAAGCATACACAGTAAACTAGTCGCTTTTTAAAAAAAAAATGTTTTTATTTTATTTTTGCAGCCTGCTTTGAACCATTCCCCTTAATTTCTACTTCGAGACCAAGACAAATAATATGTTGACTAGGTTATATTTTACATGCTTATTAATTTATGAAAATGTATGTTTTGCGTGATGATGTTTGAAATTAAGCCAGCGGTAGGGGTAATGCAATCCGCAGCATCCCAAGCGGGCCGTTGTTTAGATGGCTCAAACTCTTTACACTCCGCTTCTTATGAATATTATGTTTCTTTCCACATAATTTGGAGGATTTTTGGACTTATTTTTAGGACGTTCATGTAAATATTTTTTATTTGGATACCTGCAGGAATAGTACATAGAGAAACGTATATCTTTAGGAGGTATTAAATTGAAAGACCGTCTTAAATACTCGTAGACGATAAGTTGTTTTTTACAAACATTCAGTAAACATAACATGAGATCAACTATTCAGTATTTATTTTTTCAACGTTCACGTATTTAGGATGAGAAATTAAAATTGAATAGATAAATTAATTAATTTTCTGTGAAAACTACATATTATGATGTAAATTTCTGTTGATCCACGTCTCCCATTTTTACCTATTACTTTATATAACACAACTTTCATGGTCTCGAACTAAGCTATGAACACCCTTGTGTCACGAAATACTTACTAAGACCCAAGCCAATTTAGGAAAAATCGTTTTCTAAATTGAAAAAGGGTCTTTAAAGGTACAAATTATGGTACTCAATGCTGAGAGTCGTGCTCATTAAGTGAAATGAAACACACACAATGACTCTTTTAGCAATTTAATGGAGTGGACCTATTGCCTTTTCGTTTTCGTTTGGTGCCATTCATTAAGTAGGTATTACTTCACTAACTGCAGGCACAGAATACCTAATAGTACAAAAGACTCACTTCCTAACAAAAGTCAGGTTTAGGTATAAAATTATACCTAGACTCGCCAGACCTACCCGCCTGCAAGCAATACTGAAACTTATTACCGCGCGCGAACCACGAATTTTCTTTGCGCGCCCCAGGTTTATGACAGAGCTGCGAACGACGGCACGGGGTTGTCACTTGAGAAGTTTTTGTACCTAGTTGATTTATTAGTTTTAAGATTAAAATAAGTAGATTAAGCATTACAAACGTTGATTCTGTAAACATATAAATTCCATCTGAATGTCGCGTGTTCGATTCCTACGGGTGTAGGTATTCCTTTGTAAACATTATCCTATCTTATTCTTAATATTGTTTCTGGGCTAATATAACTAATTAAGGATTTTTATTTCAACTATTACTACTTATTATGGACATGGAATTAAAGAAGAATAAATATTTCAATATGGTGTGAAATTTAACAAAATGTTACCTCTGATTCACTATTCGTTTTATTCAGACAACCGGTAAACCACAACATCTTTAATTATGCATTATTATATTGACGTTTATGCGCTCACCCGACGTGACCGCGACTGTCGTGCGAGCCGAGCGACAGCCCACTGGCATACGCCGCTTCGGGCGGCGCGCTGGCCGAATATACCTAAACTGCGGAGTGACACCTCCCTGCTGCAGGTGTGCAGGTTTTCCTACTATGTTTTCTTTTACTGCTGGCGACAATAATGTTTAATAAATTTTATAAGCCGAAAATAGCACTCGCTCACCTAAGACTCATGCCATTTTTGCTACGTCCACCTCCATCTTTTTCATTTTAGAGATTTTAAAAATATACCTAAATAAATATATTGGACAACATAACATACATTGCTCTGATTCTATGGTAAGTAGCCAAAGTACTTGTGTTACAGAAAACAGAAACAATGACGATGCCACAGCACCCAGACCCGAGACAATATAGAAAGTTATTTTTCCTATAGGCCGACGAATCGAATCCGGGACCTCAAGAGATCATAAACTTAGACGTTACGCTCAGAGATAGCAAAACCAAGTCCTGTATGCTCGCCTCTCGGCTACGGAGGTCGTCAATAAATAAAGTAACATTCAATTATAGTCTAACTCCTTCTTACCCAAAAATCTCTCAAAATAAATGGTTCACAAACGCTGCTCCCCTGAATCCCAAGACGAAGTAAGACAGCTTCCCAAATAACTTTATCGGATATTCAGTGATCCGAAAACGCTCATTTCTTCTGATTACACACAGGAGGCTTTGAAGTGACTGCTTTCAAAGGATTCAGCATGTAAATAGCTGGGTTTAGTTTTCAAATACAAGTAGTGTATCTATGCTGTTTATCCCATATGGCAGAGAAAATAAAATCGGTTTATCTATCCCACTTAATCTGTTTTTCATTACTATATTACTATTTGCAACCAAGATCAAGAAATTTTAACCGACTTAAAAAAAGAAGTAGGTTCTCAATTCAGTTGTATGTTTTTTTATGTTTGTTATGTTTGTGAACTATATTATTGTGCAGTTAGGTACGCTTTGTATGGGAATTGGGAAAAGATATTTTTTGCGATTTCGATTTTGGTCCCATATAAAAAGTTGTTGTGTTTGAGCACTAGAATCAGCGTTTAGAGTTACATACAGGGTGTATTCCCCACCACCAACAGGAGGCGTGTCGTAAGAGGCGACTAATTCCTGTTGCACGAGACAGGCAGCAGCGTCAGCGTGCGAAACCTTATAAAAAACTGCGCTCGCCAACCCGCCTACCAAGCGTGGCGAGTATTGGCAATGAAAATCATTGGGGGAGGCCTGTGTTCAGCAGTAGACGTCCTGTGGCTTAAATGACGATGATGATACAGGGTGTATTTTGAGTTCGATAACAGATTGCGTAAGTTATATAAATTCACATAATTCGAGTCGTGAGTACTAGTAATGTACGCTACAACAAAAAAAAACTACTCGGTATGTTCGAAATATTTTATTACAAAGTAATAAACACATCAAATCTTTGTGCTTAACGTCAGTTTGAAGAGAACCTTATACGGTCCTCTTAACCTAAAAACTGCCATTAAATACTTGAAACGCTTACATAAGATGTTCTTTGTAATTAAACAACCTACTTCAAACATTGTAACATGTGTTAAAGTCACAAAATGCATTTTATTGAAGCTAGGCGAGTTCTCGTCAAGAGCAACGTTTCCGAGTAGACAATCACCAAAAAGCAACGAATGATCGTACCAAAAATAAAATCGTACTCTGCCTGAATTGATTAACAGAGAATTGTGGAATTATTTTAAATCCCACTTTGCAAATGTTCGTTAATTCCACCCTGTATTATCTGAATATGATTTATCGGAACTATGTCCGATTGGAAACTGGTTTTAACAAAAACAACGTGATCGATCATTTTAAAAATTAATTGACGGACGATATTTATTACAGCAATGTTTCTCAAACTTTTGTAGCCCCCATTTTATGCGAATTATAAGGATCATGATAGGGAAATCTAATCGATCGCAGCCTACGTGCAGCAATGTTACAAAGCTTAGATAGTCTGTACATAAAATTATAATAATAGAAAATATACGGCCGTAAAGAATACACTTCCCCACCGCCAACAGGACGCGTGTCGTAATCCGCGACTAATTCCTGTAGCACGAGACGGGCAGCAGCGTCTGCGTGCGAAATGTTGTAAAAAACTGCGCTCGCCAACCCGCTTGCCAAGCGTGGCGTGTATTGGCAATCCCCCCGATGAAAGTCATTGGGGGAGGCCTGTGTTCAGCAGTGGACGTTTTATGGCTGAAAATATGATGATGATGAGAAAAAACATTCGATTATTAAACGAAAAATGAGTCTTAGTTATCGTTGTATTGTAAAGTGCAAAAACAATTAAACAAATACTATTTTACACTTTTAATAGTATTTGAATAAATTAATTGTATTTTATTAGTTATAAATTAATTGTAATTTATTAGTTCACTCCCTTTTAAGGAATAATTGTACTTCTCAAGCACAAAAAAATATATTATGTAACCGATATTTAGATGGCAAACAAAATTTTCCCAAGCTAAACAGTCGATCAGCTGTTACGAGACGTATAGGAAAATCGTTTTTTTTAGATTTTAAGGGGCCACTGTAAAAACACTCATACTTATACAGGGTTACATTGCAAAGGGGTGCCAAATCTTTAGGAGTGGCTCAGAATCAGTAATTTAATCGAACTATGCAAAGAACAAAAATTTTTTTTTTCACATTTTATTATTCCTATCTGCTGTTAAAAATCGTACACGTGGATAATTTAACTCATTCATGAAAAATTTGCACTATATTTGCACTGCGTAATTTCCTCATTGGCTCGCCGTACTGACGCCTCTGATGAATGACGCCTCTCTATTGACTTTATTTTCGGATGTTTTAAAGTATTTTTTTTGTAACATACGATTATTAAAAATAATAACGATTAAGACGCTTTTTTATATTGTTCCCTGGAATTTATTTTTTCGATTTGGCACCCCTTTGCAATGTAACCCTACAAATGCTCGTACTTATCACACAATAATTTGCGGAATTCGAACCCGCAACCGCCCGAGTTTGTAGTCCACGAAACACTACACCAGACGGTAGTGGATATTTTATTATTATAATTAGCTACACATTTTTATAATACATAGTTACTAATTTAAGTGTTGTAAAATATACTCTCAAAAAATCCCTGACAGTTATTGCCTAGTGTCCTGAAGTCATTCTTTAGTTCACTGTAAAACTATAACATGTTTCTAAGTTTGATATTCCGTCATGTAAACTAGAGACAGCTCAATAAGTTTGAGAAACACCAACTTTCGAAATAATACAGTAACTTCGCCGATAGACGCCTCAGTCTGCCCATTAAAAATAATTGGTTCCGAGTTTTTTACTTTGCATCCATTTTCAGGAAAAACACGACGAGCAGCAGCGAATGGTGGAAGGATGTGTATCAAGGTAATAAAATAAACAGATGATTGACACAGAAAAGCTTTTTAAACAGTAATGTTTTTTTGCATGCTAGCGTAAAGGATTCTACACACCGAACCCGCCGACATTTCCCGGCTTTTTCGGCGGTTTTACGTCTCTAAGGTAGAACTAGACTTTGACAACGGCACAAAATCGGAAATTTATTTTGGAAAATATCTAAACAGAATGTTACAAAAAATCGAGGTAAATTTTAGGATATAACATTTTAAACTTTCTTGTTGCATTTTTAACTAACACTATGCAATAAGCGGGAATTATACAATAAATACCTTATTTTACGTTACTGGTTTTCCCGACATTTAAAAAAAAAGGTAAAATAAGGTATGCGTTGCATAATACCCGTTAGTGAATAACGTTAGTAAATTTTAGGAGTTCGTTCGAAATGAAAATCGAGTCTTGTAAACAAAAAACCTGTTTTTTTAAATATATTATTTTTAAAAAAGCATTACGAGTTAATTTAGATCCTGTTAAATCACGATCCCGTATCAGCACAAACTGAGACGCCTCCAATTGCTTAAAATCAAAATCATTTATTTTTGCAAATAGGCCATTAAAAGCACTTTTACACGTCCCAATATTTTTTTTGCCCTACCACTGCTTTGGGACAATTTGTGGGCTAGTGCCGAGAAACTCGGTGAATGTTGTCAGCCTCTTTTAAAATTAATATTTTTACAAGTTTTGGTGCGAGCTAAGCAGTTTTAAATCCACACATTTTTATCATTTAAAAAATCACTAACGGTGTAATAACCCTTTTTCATTAAAATCATCTTAACATGTAATTTAAGTTCAAATACTGGCAGTTCAGCAGGGGATTGTGGTAATTTATTAATAATACGAATACATTTTCCCATGAATGAACTTCCTACCTTGTGCAATCTGAAATTTGGAACGACAAGTTTTTCTTTATGCCGCGTATTATACTTATGTATGTCATTTTTCTTGGAAAATAAGTGCATATTTTTGCGAACATACATAATATTTTCATAAATATATTGAGAAGCAACTGTAAGTATGTTAATTTCTTTAAATAGTTCTCTTAGAGAGTCTCGTGGTCTAAGGTTATAAATAGCCCGAACAGCTCTCTTTTGCAGTACAAAGATGGTTTCAATATCTGCCGCTGAGCCCCATAACAGTATTCCATATGACATTATACTGTGAAAATAGCTAAAATACACTAATCTTGCCGTTTCAACATCAGTCAACTGTCTCATCTTTCTCACAGCAAAAGCGGCTGAACTAAGTCTCCCTGACAAAACCTCAATATGAGCACCCCATTGCAAACGGGAATCTAAAGTTATTCCTAAGAACGTAGTAAAATTTGTCGTATCTAGTTGGTCATCTTTTACAATAATATGCGTTGAGACCTCCCTTACATTAGGCATTGTAAATTTTATGCATTTTGTTTTGTTTGCATTGAGCAAAAGATTGTTAGTACTAAACCAATGCAATACAAGCGAGAGGGCATTATTGACATCGTCAAAGGATTCTTGACCCCTTTTAATTTTGAAAATTAACGATGTATCATCCGCAAATAACACCATCTCTCATAGGTCTTTTGTAAAGTAAGGAAGGTCATTTATATATATAAGAAACAGTAGCGGTCCTAATATTCATCCCTGAGGTACACCCATAGTTAGAGGCGATCCTGAAGATGGCGATCCTGCTTTCCTGAACTGTTAAAAATTTATTATATCTTGTGTGTTTGTAGCTTTATGAAAGTAATAAACACATTTTTCAGGTTCAGTCGAGTTAACCGCACTAGGATTTGAACCCAGGACCTCTGAGTGAGCCAGCAATTTGAAGTCGTCGTAATTTATAATAGATTTTTTAAAATTTAATTTAATCTGGATTCTGATTCACCTACTGAATTAATGAATTAACTTGTTTGTTGCTGTACCTTATGCCATATGTCAATACGTCACTGTAACTCGCGGGTCGCAGAAAAACTGAGCGGTTACGCATGTCGTCGACGTTTCTTTTAAAATAAGGCCGCTGACACTTACTCGCCAGACTGTCGGTGGGTTTGGTGTGTAGACTCCATTATAGTAGAGCTCACTACGACTGAGTGGAATTTAAAGCAAATCTACTGCCAATATATGGAACAGAATAGCCGAGGATTGCGCTCAGTGGCGTGCATTGGGAGAGGTATAGTAAATGTAGTACTAGCGGATATTTAAAAAAGTAAAAGTACCTATCTTGATTGCCATCGCCAACACATTTGGATCAATCTGGATACATTTTTGAGCAATGTAGAGTAATTTCAATAAATTCCGGCAATTATTTCGAGAATATGCTTTTTATTGTTCAATATCATTACAGCATATAGATGTCTGTGTAGCTAGACCATCGCCCTCAAATCTTTATATTTTGCTTTTTTGGTTTTAATCTACTGCCAGACTTCGTCCATGTTCTTATTGCCGTAAAATTGATTGATGTACCTGGTGATGACACAATTGACTGGTATTGCTAGAAATTGAGAAATTTTTATTTCTCTTGAACAAATTTAATTTTAATTGTCATTATGATAAGTTATGTGTTTAATATTTGTTATAATTTGTTTGTTTTAGATGTACAAAGTAGCAGATACAAAAGAAGTTTACAAATGATTATAGCGCAACATTTCGGCGAAACTACTGTTATGCCGGGGGGTGATGTAAGTATCAACCATTATAGACGATATTTATTGCACAAACTTAAAAGTGTACAACAGGTGGACTTAATGCCAAGGGTATTTTCTGCCAGCCAACCTTTGGGTCATGCAGAAAGCTAGTAATGGGTAAAACTATAGTCCGTACGTAGACACTACACTTACACGGTGTAATTGAAATAACGTAAAACTTAAGGATGATTCTGCAAATATTACAAGTTTTCATTAGGTAACCCTACATCTATTTAAAACTTCACCATCACGATAATCGAAACTTGTGACAGGTTTTTAAGTCTTTACAGAAAGCTGTCTCATTTTATTTACTCACGAAAGAAAGAGCCGTACTTATTGATACTTTTGTGTAGAGAGAGGTGCAACAAAATTACCTAGAAACTAGAGACAATAGAAAATCTCATATTTGGGATCTTTGACCTTAAGGCATTTAGAGTGTTAAAGATCAAACGTCCACCACAGCCAAAGGGTTACGAGGGTCTGGTTGCAATTTCCACCGTTGGGGACGAATGGTTCTCGATTCGCGACCACGCAGGAAGACGCAGCGTGAGCAGGCCTCCCAGGTGGAATGACGACCTACGACAAAAGGTCCAGAGCCGTTCACTTTGGCGTTCTATAGGTGAGGTCTATGTTCAGCAATGGACTTCTAGAGGCTGATGATGATGATGATGACAGCGACAAGCGTACCCTAACCAAGAACCTACGGGCGAGAGCACTAGAAAGATGCAGAAGAGTTTTTTGACAGAAAACCCTTTTATTATCCGTCACAATATCTCTTTCATAAAATATTATTCATCAAGCGATTTCCATCAACCCTTTTAGATTTCACATTAAAACAGGATTGCGTTATATAGGGTGTACTGTACAAAATCGTTTGTTTACAGTAAAGTCGTACCTAAAGTGTGCCGTGTGGGGACGGCCGTAAAGAAATCACTTTCCCACCGCCAACAGGAGGCGTGTCGTAAGAGGCGACTAATTTCTGTAGCTGTAGTCGAGACAAGCAGCCGCGTCTGAAAGCGAAATCTTATAAAAAACTGCGCTTGCCAACCCGCCTGCCTAGCGTGGCGAGTATTGGCAATCCCCCCATTTTCGGGGAGGCCTAAAATGATGATGATGAGAGTAAAGTTTGGTTGACAGTCGGAAAAAAATCTTAAGGTGCAACACGTACTCTGTAAGGCCATAACAATTATACATAATCTCAGCTAGCTAGTATTATGAGGTATATTTTTATAAAATATATATATATATATATTATACATTAAAAAAAACTTACCAAACTCTCTCTTGTAAATTATTAAATAATCATCTGCGCCTAAATATGAATTAAAAATAAATTTGAAAAACATCACTTCTTTATAATGTTATCGCATTAACTTGCAACAAGCTCAAATGTTATTTGAACATAAAATCCGAAGTCTATGACTTGGCTGTTTGATTCATAAATAAATACGTCACTAATTCGATTATTTAGGTGGTCTTGCTACGAGCAACCCTATATTGGTCGCCGAATACAGGTCTATTCCATGAATCACAAATGTAATTATTCTCCAAAGCAAAATTATATAGAATGCATGCTATTCTGTGCCCTATCTGTCCAATTCTAAGGTTGTTTTTGCTTTCAGGTGAGCCTCCAATGTATAGTCAATGGTCCACATCCTGCCAGATTCGTTTGGGAGAGAGACGGCCTTGTTATATCTTCTAACACGGATTCTAGGTTTGAAATTCATGATTAATCTTAGTTCCGTAGAAATTTTAGGATATGGAGCCACTCGTCGAACATTTTCTACAATTATTTACTATGTTTTACTTTAATCAGATTAAATAAGGTACGTAATAAAGACGTACCTCTCTTTTTTTTCGAACTGAGTTACATTCAGATTTGTAGTCAGTGGAAAAAGACGTATCTAGCAGTATTTTATGTAATTTCTAATTTTGTAATGTCAGATACGTCCTGTCTCCGTATGACGGCAGAGTAGGTATTCATGATTTGTAGCATTGATCTTCCTCAAGAACATCATTAAAACTTTAATTAAAAGTAAAAGTATTCTTTATCAAATGATAAGCGATCACTTAACGCCACAAATCATGAATACTTTTCCCTTATTTAATCTGATTAAAAGAGGACAAATAATAATCTCCATGGTACTATTTTAACTGTACTGTCATAATATTTATTTAACTTGTAAGTATGTCATCCACAACAATGTGATATTGTCGTGCAGATTTGATGATAGAGCCAGTAGTGGATACTGGAACCCTTAAAAGCTACTAATGAAACCTTAATTTTAGATTCTTAGTGTTTTTATTATACTGTTTAGGGTTCCGTAAGCTGAAAAGGAATAATATAGGATCACTTCGTTGTGTCCACCTGTCTGTCCGTCTGTTAGTCTGTCAAGACCCTTTTTACCTGGAATGCGTTAACGTATCAAGTTGAAATTAATATAAAAAACTTAGATCTGCAATTCGTTAAATCTGTAATAAAAACAAACGTCTAAGTCAACGCAATCAAAGAATGCGGCCTATGTCGCATTTTTGATACTGGCAAGGGAATCAAAACCTATAGGGTAGTTCCTGTTGACATAGAATCATGAAATTGGGGCAAGAAGCAATGTTTTATAGCATACTTAAATCGCTATTAGCAATAAGACCACCTAAATTGTACATCTTTCTGTAAAAATCATGTGTAATTTACTTGTATGGTGTGCAATAAAGAGTATCTATCTATCTATATATTTAAAAGAAAAAGTACGAAAACCGTAGTAGTTAAGTACATAAGACAAAAAAAATTTTTTAGATAGTTCTACGATCTTTACAGCATTGTGATCTTTGTGATTCGATTGCTATGTGATATTCACATATCTACAAGTTTGTACGGAACCCTCGGTGCGCGAGTGTAACTAACACTTGGCCTCTCTTTTTCTATGACTATTAAAATTTAATGTGGTTCAAATTTATATCTATCGAAATCTTACAGATACGTGATAGGCCAAACAATGGCCCCAGACGGTGGTGTGGTGACCCAACTCAACATGTCACATGTTATGGTGGACGATGGGGGTCTATTCTCATGTGTGGCCCACCATGGCGACACAGTGTTGGCACACCATGATAGAGTTAATGTTTATGGTAAGTGACATAGAAAGCATGATAGTTTATGTTTTTGTTAATATCAACATCAACGGCTGGACAAGTTTTGATATTTGTCATACCATTGCCTTAATTGCTAAATAGGGTAGTTTCACGTTTACACAAGCGATTAAACGATACTAATGTGATAAATCGTAAACCGTCTATTATTGCATTACGAATTTACGATTCATCTGTACCATATCTGTATCGTTATAATTGAACTGATTCATTGCGATTATCATTACCAATAAATTTAATTTTGAGGTTATGACTGCGGGTTATTTTAGTATAGTGTATATAATTATGCTCCTAAAAGTGATTTTTTCCTATATCTAATACGATACTATCGTTATTGGTGTGGTTATTGTAATAACAGTATCGTAAATATATCGTTATAATAATATTTTTAACGATACTATCGTTAACGGTGTCACTATCGTATCGTTTAAACTCTAGTATACACACACATTTCAATAAACTAGACGGTCTTAATCGTTACTAAACACGTCGTGAGAATCAGTAAGATAGCGTAAAGAGACTGCCTTTAATACGTTTTTTTTTTTTAATATCATTCTGAAATTGGTCCCATAGAAAAAGTTTATATATTGGAGCAATAGAATCAGACCTTTAGAGGAAGTAACACGTTGTATAGATTAAATCTACGCTTATTGGAGAATTTTGTTTCACTCAATCTCGTTCTCGTTGCATTGAAAATCTTGTTTATATGTTCGTTGAATATCAGAGGCCCAATTCCCGTAATTTGACAATAGCCGCAATCCGGTGTCGATCCGCTCCCAGTAACATTACGATCACAAACGGTATTCTCGTAAATCCAAAAAATACAGTTATAGTTCGTAATTCGACTGAAAATGGAAGAAACCAAAATTATATATTTTTTTGGTCTATTTTCAGTCGTGTTGGGATAGTTTTGATAATTTTACCTCAAATTAAAAGTTTACGAGAATACCGTTTGTCATCGTAATGTTACTGGGAGCGGGTCGACACCGGATTGCGACTATTGTCAAATTACGGGAATTGGGCCTCTGGTTAATTCAATAACATGTGAAACTTTACTCCCTTTGAAAGCATATAACAAGCGAGCAAGATTGGCGCATTTTTGTTTGAAAAGCTGATGTTATTAAAGTATTTCGTGAAGGTTTTATATCGTACCTATCCGTAAGTTATTTCCTCGAAATGATGCAAAAAAAACTTCAGATTGTTTTTTTATTTATATTTTTATTAATGACTTTGTAGATATGTGATTCTAAAAGGTTAAAGCATATGGTTTTTAAACATTGCCATTTAGAATTAACTAATAAAACGATGATATTAAAATATTCTTTACTCAAACACGAATCGAATGAGACGACATAATTTTGTGAATACAACATATATGATAAATATTATTAACAAAATAAGACTCAATAAAGTAATTGACTTAGTGATTATTATTTGGTAAAAATATCATTACAGCAGTCTCGAAGTTTACAATGTAAACTAGAGTAGCTATTCGTGAAAAACGTTAAAAAAAGATATCTATGTTCGGTTTTTAGTAGACGCATTTATGGACAAACAGTATTATTTTGTTGCAGTCAGTTAATACCTCAGTAAATAATTTACTGCTTTTTGTAATTTTAAAATCGTTTGTTTTAGGTCCGCCTTATATTAGAACATTGCCGCCTTTTAAAGTTCAAAGTGGACAGAGTGTTATACTAAGATGTCCATATTACGGTTACCCAGTAAGGTATGATATTATTTTGCATTATTCTACTATACAATAATTACCCTATTATACCGTTCAAAATGACAAATGTTTTCTTTTCGGACTAACTAATACATGTATACAAAATGAATTTTATTAGTGTAAAATTCATACTCATGCTAAATGTCTATCAAAGTCAAAGTCAAAGTCAAAAATCATTTATTCAGTTCAGGACAAAATTGCCACTTATGAACGTCAATAACAACATTATAAGCCCCTTCTTATCTCAACTTAACTTATCTTAATGTTAACCGTCCGCGTTTTTGTTAAGAACTAGTACAATAGTACTAGTTCTTAACAAAAACGCGGAAATACTATACTTACTTAAAAATACTATACTTACTATACTTATTACTATATACTTAATAAAGTATTCTGTGCCTACACTAACATTATTAAGTTGAAATATCTTGGTAAGTAGTTTCTTAGGCAAAGTTCTTTGTTATCATGAGTATTTTTAACCCTTAAAGTATTTTACACTAGAAGTAATATAAATTCATCCTATAAAATTTGTTTTTATTTCGTAATCCAGTAAGACAACAGATTTCAAATATTTTTTTTAATTTTATATTAGAGTAGGTAAGCAATGAATACACTATATTTCGATTTCAATGTTAGTTGTAAAATTCCAGAGACTCATATTTCCTAATGCTCTGGTGTCTGGTTACAAAATATCCAAATTTTTAGATTTAAAATGTTACTTAACAAAACAAATTGATAGAAATTTTGTTAGCACGAATATTGTTGTATTGAAACTAATTTAAACCTCTACCGTAACAAAATTGAACTCTTAAATTACAGCTTTCATGAAAAGTAAACCAAATCCAATAAAATTAAACGCAGTTGGTGAAATCCAGTTATCAATGTTTTCCTATTATGAACATGCAAAAAAATAACAAACAAAACTTTCCATGAATGTCCCAAATTATTATTTTTCCTAACAATATTAATCCATTGAAACTTTCAGAGAAATAACATGGGAATACAAAGGAAAAGAAATAAGCGCTGACCTAACAACCCAATCCAATCGATTTAAGCGCTTCGTCAGAAACACAGATTTAAGTATAGAGATATTTGGAAGAAAGCCGAAATTAAGAGAGAAAAGAGATCTAGCTACAGTGAACAACGACGGGGTATTGAATATAGCTAAAGTTACTAAAAGTGACAATGGGGCGTCGTATGCTTGTATTGTTAGGAGTCCGTCAGGAGAAATGGCGAAAAGGTCATTTGAGCTGCACGTGGTTGAACCACCGCAGTTGGAAGAGATATTGCTGGCCCAGGACTTGCAGGAAGGGCAGATAGTTCAGATACATTGCAATTTGAAGAGTGGAGACTCCCCTGTGTATTATTCGTGGCTGAAGGATGGGAAGAAGATCCCTACGAATCTAAAGGTAAATCGACTATAATCTTAATATTTTTGTATGTTATTCTTCTGCTTCTTTTTAACATTAGGATAGATATTACCCAAATGCAGTTTGGGACGTTTAACAGTGCTTAACGCAAGCCTTTTTTTATACCATGAATCTGGACTATACTGCCTCTTTTTCTTCTGGTCGATGGTCCCACCCATACCTACATCAATGTTGATTATGACCTATGCAATACTCGAGTGGGCAGAACTTGGTTAGACGTGGTGGTGGCAGGTAACAGGAATGGTGGTCGTCAATGGGCAAACGAGATCGGTGGCGTTCTCCTGCTAGACCTGAAATGGCTAGATTAGCACAGACTATGGTTCTGTGTTCATTGTGCTCGAAGGAGGATTTTACCCTGCAGTGAAATATAGCTGATTAATGATGGTGACGCTTAATGTCGATCAAATCGAATCCGGACACTCCAGAGGCCCAATTCCCGTAATTTGACAATTGTCGCAATCCGGTGTCGATCCGGTCCCAGTAACATTACTATCACAAATGGTATTCTCGTAGACTTTCAATTTGACGTAAAATTATTAAAACTATCCCAATAAGACTAAAAACAGAGCAAAAAAATATCGAATTTTGGTTACTTCCATTTTCAGTCGCATTACGAACTATAATTGCATTTTTTGAGTTTACGAGAATACCGTTTGGGATCGTAATGTTACTGGGAGCGGATCGACACCGGATTGCGACTATTGTCAAATTACGGGAATTGGCCCTCAGTACACGCATATATTTATTTTATTCTGCTCCATCTTTTGAATATTTCGATTAAAATCAACTGGTGGTACTTTTGTCTTACTCAAAGAAATTAGCATAAATTAAAATTAAACGAAACTTGTTTGTTGTAATTATATCCTTAATACCAATCCCGGGAACTCTCGTTTGCATAATCCACAGATTAGATGTTATTCCATTATTAACGCTTCAAATGCTTTAATTTTGTTTTCATTTAGGGGATGAAGTCCTATTTCGGAGATGAAAGTCCTTAATCTGGTTATGGCGTCATTCATTCTAGTCTACTATGATTTTGTTTACAAAGACGCAATCTTTTTAATTGATTATTCATTAAAACCGAGTGTTTATTATTGTGTCGATGCAAACAATGTATTGTTTGCATCTCTGTAATTTTACATGTCACCACGACACTACGCCACTTTTACTAGAAGACAAAGTGTACAACTTGTAAATATTAAACATAGGTATTCTTTATTTAACAATGTATTATTTTGTGCTAACTGTTTTAACATAAAGATGCCTTGAATCTTCTTAAACTCTAAGCCAGATTTATTATTGGTTGTGTCCCCAGAGTTGTCTGTTCAGTAAACTCATGGCCTAACTTAACCATGACTTCTTATAGCCAAATTCTGAAACCATGATTGGTTTCGTCTGTATTTTAGTTTGATGTTAACACTGCTTACGTATTGTATAGCGTTATTTAATTGGCAAAGCATCTGGTTTGTCTTTTTTTTTAAAGGGATATATACTCTTAAGTTAACCATGTTCTATTTTTTTAGATCGTCGAGCGTAGTATGGAAGTGTTCAGCGTGTTGATAATAAAGAATGTTTCATTGGACCATTGTGGGACGTACACTTGTGTGGCAGCCAACCACGTCGCCAAAGTGAATAGAACCGTCAATTTGTATATTAAAGGTATGTATACATAATATAAGGTCATCTATCAATAGTTAACTTAGGTACTTTTAGGTTGAAATTATACTTCTCATCTTGCTATTAGCTGCTCATCTTTGATATTATCAAAACTTTCTACTAAAAAGCTTGATTGAACTTACACCGAAATCTTAAAAAAAGACATTATACCAACCAACTGATTAACCTGTTTAGTAAGGGGATCTCTTTTGCATCGTGTCTTCTAAGCTACAAAATAACTTTAAGAAAAAAAAGAGATAACTAGTATATCTCTATATATATAAAATTCTCGTGTCACAATGTTCGTTCCCGTACTCCTCCGAAACGGCTTGACCGATTCTCATGAAATTTTGTGAGCATATTGAGTAGGTCTGAGAATCGGCCAACATCTATTTTTTATACCCCTAAAGACCACGCAGACGAAGTCGCGGGCAACAGCTAGTTATTAATAATAATTTAGTATAAAACATAATACAAAGAGAAATATCGATTGAAGTGAGAAAGTAGTCCCTTGTTACATGTTTTTGTGTTACAAATTGAAAGAAAATCCAGACCTGGTGGTAATGAAAAAGAATTTGTAGGATTTGTTTATTCTCAAGAAAGCAGTACCTAGTAAACCTCGGTCAAATCAAGACTGCTGATATGGTAAGAGCAGTTTTTCCTTTCTCCGGATAAAAACTTATGTGGCAGCGAATCACGTCGCTAAAGCTGGTAGCACACAGATCAGAAAAATGCCACGCCACGATTGTAACTAAGTTAAAAAAACTTACCTGGCTCCTGATTTCTTCCTGCAAAGTAGTGAATAGAAGTTTGTTGATGAATTTTATAAGTGGCTGGTTGAGAAGAGTTCCTATAGTCTGTAGGAGTATTTCTAAAACTTAGTTGTAATTTAATTGTTGTTAAATGTAGTATTTTGTTATTTATTAGATTATTGACTTTTCAAATGGTTTTGCTATTGGTATTATTGATAATTATTTAATAACCGATGATAATTTTTTGTTTGTTTTTGAGAATTAACTTATTTTATTAATAAAATTAAATTATTTCTTGTTATTGCTCTAATTTTATGTTGTTTTACTATCGATCCTTGAGTTACGGGGGACCCTGTATAGGTACAAGAATTGCTTGTTTAAAGTAAAATGGTTTGACAACATCAAAGATTGGACGGGCCTTTGCTACCGCGAAATCAAGGACCTAGCGACCGCCCACGATTTTACATACTGGTCTCCAAACTTCGTTAGAAGATGGCACTTAATGATGATGATGAAAGTAAATAAATACTGATAATGTTATTTTGTATCGTCCCCTTTTGATCCCTGTGTGCCCCCAGCTTTAAAGCTACCGTGCCGTTAACAACTACATAAAAGGTAATCACGTGTTGAATCTGCAAATGCTATGTTCTTGTATGTTTTTCCATTTCATTTCATTTACGTTTGTTGTGTAGAAAAGGCTGTGATAAGATTTTCAAAGAAAGAAATATCGTGAAGGGTACGAAACAATAATTTAAATTGAAAATGGTAGATAGTACAATCTAAATAGAAGTTGTAAGTAGTATTTAAATTAGTATAGTTCTTTTTAATAATTTATGTTTTGGTTATTTAATTAATATTTTAGGGTTTCGTAGTCAAAAAGAAACCCATATAGTTTTACAATGTCTGTCCGTCCGTCTGTCTGTAGAGAGTTAACATGTACTTGGAGAAGAAAATTACTTAGATGATGCTAGTTAATTATGTATAAAGGTAGCAAATACCGCATATTGTAACGGGAACAAAGAACGCACTCTACATGCGAGGCATGTTGTGACACACACTTGGCCAGTTTTATGTTAGTAGTAAATAAATAAACAAATTGTTTCCACAAGCACACTAATTATATCTAGCCCAAAACTAAGAAAAGCCTGTACTATGGCGACTAGATAACGGATTAACATACATAAATACTTTCACAAATGGTCGTGCTAATCTCTCAAACATTTATCGCTTCTGGGATTCGAACCTGCAATTGCCTGGCTTTATTGACCCGGAGTGCGAACCACTCCACCAGAAGTTCGTCAAAAGTCAGGTCATAGTGGTAGTAGCTTAGTAGTCAAGAAATATTTGTGCATCACGCGATTGTCACACGGTTTAAAAATACTCGAAATAACATTAATCTCCAAAAAGTAATTTATTTAATCATAAAACACTAAATCAACAATACATTAACAATAAAAATAACTAACTTAAAACTAAAATCGATTTAATCAAGAATAAAAGCGTGTCCATGAAGCAAGGGGGCGAGAATGCTTGCAGCATTTCCTCGCGCTATACTAAGCCTTAAAGGCCCACTTGCGCACGTCAGGATTAGCGAGTTTAATCGCGAACTATCCACTAACACGGTATTAAATATCATTCTGTAGCTGTCAGGTTGTATGGCGTTGACAGAGACAGATAGATGTCTTAATCCCGTACTGAAGTCATTCGGTGGTTCGCAAGTGGGCCTAAGCGAGGAAACAGCCAGCATTTTTATTTTCCGAAATTGAAATTAATTTTGGTGCTATTTTTTCAAACAGTATTTTTGCACTCGCTCCAAGAAGTTAAATATCATTATCATTTCGGAAATAGATATATATATAGACATATATTTTATATCTGTAACAACTTGTAGACAACTTTCACGGAAATAAACAGATTTGATTTGATCTGCTGAACATAGCCCTTCCCCAGTGATTTCCAGATTAGCCAGTTGGAAGCAGCCTGCATCCAGCAGCTTCCTGCAACGCTTACTAGATCGTCTATCCACTTTGTGGGAGGACGTCCTACGCTTCGCTTGCTGATACGTGGCCTCCATTCCAAAACCTTTCTTCCCCATCGGCCGTCAGTGCTACGTACGTACTAAATGGCCCGCCTACTGCTACTTTAGCTTGCCATTTAGCTATGTCAGCGACTTTTGGTCGTTTACGGATCTCCTCATTTCTGATTCGATCTCGCAAACACCGAACATAGCCCTTTCCATAGCACGCTTTGCGACCTTAAGAATGCTCAAGTTAAGTAATGTAACTAATTAACTAGAATTAAGTGTATTTTGTTGACAGTTGCACCCAAGTGGGGCGAAGAACCCCAGAACACCTCGTTACTATTGGGCAGGAGTGGACACATATCGTGCAGTGCTAACGGGTACCCGCAACCTCAGACACATTGGTTGAAGAGAGATGGTAATTTCTATTTCGTTCATATTATAAGAAAATTACTACACGTATTCCAGATTTGGACTTGCCTTTTTAACATTAAATTGGTATACTAAGAGCAAGATATTAAAGCTTTACTATTATTATAAATACGAAAGTAACTCTGTCTGTCTGTGTGTTACGCTTTCACACCTAAACTAAGGAACTGATTTTGATGCAATTTGGTACAAAGATAGACTATAGCTTAAGAAAGGACATAGGCTACTTTTTGTGGTGAGAGCTGAAACGATTTTGATGATAATTTGTAAGGAAAAAGCTTGAGCTTGGGAAAGGACAGAAGCTACTATTTTAATTTGATAGAAGATGTTCTAAGCGAGTAAAATAGGATGTCACATACCATATTAAACGCAAGCGAAACTACGGGCACAGCTAGTATTAAATATTGTGATAAACCTGTAGCATCGAGATCATACCATAAATACCAGTATTTGTAATATAGACTATCAATCTCCGAAACTGATCAGTGATAAATTGACAAGCCTTGTCATTTCTCGCCTGAACGAAAACAGCGTTACTAATCGAATAATTGTTGCAAAATTGTTGTCTAAAGGAAAAATTACATTTCTACTCTACCTTTAATATGCTCAATGATTTAAAGTCATTTGTTGTAATAAGTGACTTGGAATTTAAAAGTGCTTCTTACATTGTTATAAAACTGTTAGACTAAGATGCATTTATAAAGTTGACACATACATAAGTCTATTACTATAGGTGATCTCAGTTTGTCCATTGATCATCCAAACTATTTCATGCTTTCTTTTTTTATTTCTCTTGGCAAGAGATAATTCATCATCATCATTATCATCAGCCTTTGATAGTTCACTGCTAGACATAGAAGTCTGCTAGTCTGCTGCTACTGACTGCTAGTCCCTGTAGAACGCCACAGTGAGCGGCTTTGAACCGTTTGCATCCAGCGGCTTCCCGCAACCTTAGGTAGATCGTCAGTCCACCGTGTGAGAGGCCTTCCACGCTGCGTCTTCCAATTCGTGGTCGCCACCAGAAAATCTGTGAACTGTAGGATACAATTCACTATTTTATTTTATTTCTCTACCAGTGGTATCAGAAACTTGGCGTCCAGTATTAGAAGTGGCTGGCGGAGGTGTGCTAAGTTTGTCCAATGGGTCTCTAATTTTCGACTCCGTGGCTCTATCTGACGCGGGCCTTTACACTTGTCATGTGGAGAATGGAGTGGGAGAAGCGTTAAGCAAGACTATTTGGATCTCTGTTAATAGTAAGTTTATAAGTAACACTCGATCGATGATTTGGTTGCAGCTAAACACAAAAATAATAAGTATAATCACTATTTAATAGTTTAAGCTGTTTTGTCGTAACTGATAGTAAATATTTGCAGTAATATTTCTATCAGATATTGACGGTATATCTTTAGATATATATATATAATTTAAAAAAATTGTCTCCAACCAAAAACTTTGCGTTATGGAAAGTCGAATTAGTGAAAAAATAAGATTTCCCTCAATTAGTTGTGAAGACCAAATATAACAGTTGGCATTTTAAGTGGGATTCGAAAAATAAACTGGGCTGAAATATCTCTTTGATCTACTGTTTCCAACATCTAGCAAGTGTGTTCATTTTTACGAAAATTATTTCCAGTTTTAACTTAGACGATGAAATTCTTTTGTCTGGACTCATAATTTGCTTCAATCAGAGAATACCTTTCAGAACCCGTAACCTTTGACCACATATCAAGGAATGTGACGGCCAAATTGGGTCAACAAGTGACGATAGAATGCCACGCTAAGGGCGACGATCCGATCAGGATCATGTGGACCAAGAATACGAAACCTATCAACCCTTTGACACAGAGGTAAGCAGATAACAATTAAAACTTTGTAATCTGGTAAGTACTATGTGGACGATCTGATATTATCTATTATTTTTGTGGTCTGTTTTTAAGTCATTGCTTGCAAATATATTTTGTGTTTTTTAAATGTTACTTTTAAATGTAACAAAAACGGGGTTTCGTTCGTTTAAATTAGCTTACCCTCCTTTTCAATTGATAATTTATTGAAAAACCTTTTTGATTGTAACCGGTCTTGCAACAAATATATTATTCATTCACGCTAAGTAAATTTACACTTTGACGCATTTGTTTTTATCTAATTTAAGGATATTTTGATTTAATGAAGACATTTGCAAGTTTTGAGAACTCTTTACCGGCTTCTATCCTCAATTATTAAATAACTATCCTCTACTCATTTGCATTTACAATCGGGTAGAGCGTTCTGCAGCAATTCCTAACTTATTACTGCGACTGTACTATAAACTTACTGAAAAATACATTGCACAGGATAAAAATCTCTGAAGCCAAGAGTGAAGATGGCCTAACAAGCATACTAGAACTAATGCAGACGGAGACGAGTGACGGCGCTCTGTACCAGTGTAGAGCAGGCAATCCTTTTGGTGCTGATGTGTTTAGTGTTCAACTAACTATTTTAGGTAAGAATTTAATATGGTATACCCCTATATCTAGTCTGACCACCGACCGATTCAGCCATGGATGCTTGACAGCTGTCGACGAAATTCATAATGGCTTGTTGCTTTTAGTGACGCAAGCGCAGATAAATTTTCTCACGGCAGTACCCGACTACTTTAATTTATTTAAAAAGTGGTTGGTAATTTCAAGACAATGAAAATTTGGTGTGTTGTTTGACGCTTATTTATTATTATTTATATCTCTCTTTCCTAGAACCCCCATCTCCCCCCACTGACTTATCGGTGGACTCGATCAAAAGCCGCTGGGTGAAGCTGTCTTGGCGCGACATGGCGCGTTCTCTGGCGCAGTTCTACAGTCTACAGATCACGAGCAGCCAGAGGCTGGCCTGGTCTAGTGCCAGGACAATCAATGTTACCAGGTAACGACTCGTTCAAAAGCCGCTAGGTGAAGCTATCCTGGCGCGATATGGCACGTTCTCCGGTGCAGTTTAACAGTCCACAAATTACGAGCGCCAAAAGCTCGCCTGGTCTTGTGCCAGGACTGTTAATGTTACTAGGTGAATGATAACTGGGTAACAGAGGTTTTCGCTTGGTTACCACGAGTGGAAGACTCAGCGTAATTAGGTTACCCATCCGGTAGACTGACAACCTAGTTAAGGTTGCGGGTGCATACGTGGCCTGCCCAATAAGTGAGAAAAAATCTTTAAAATCTGGAAGAAATTGACTCAGTTTATGGTTTAACACTTAAATCAACCCCGTTTGCCACGAAACCCGGAACACCAGTAAAACTAAACTTATCTTGGCACAAAAACTCTGCCATTGCACCGGGCAGATAACTAACTGTTGTCCTGGGCAAATGCCAGGAGTTCACGTCAACATAGATTAATTGGTTTTGTGTATTGCTTTTATTTTCGAGTGAAACAGAATAACGAGAATTTTGGGTAAGAACTAAAACCGTATGGTTTAAGCGGAAGCCCGCGAAATTTAAAACGTCTGATGTTATTTGACGATTTTTCGACCTTGACTACAATGACCACAATTTAACTCCTGAGACAAATTGTGTATTGTAGTGAAAATAAATGTGTTATTTAATAATGAATCAAGCTCAACCCAAAAAGGGGCTATTATCTAGTAGCCTGAATACATCAAGAACATGCCATAGAGCAGCAATACGAACCGTTCATTTCATCAAAATTATATCGTACATTCACTTGTGTAGTTTCAAATGAGTAGGTACACAAAATAAGCTGGTATTTGTATGGTACAGCCAGCTCAGCCTGGCTAGCATGAGCACCAAAACACGATATGATATGATATAGCGATATATCAACACCAACTGTAAAAATATGATAGATATAGCCGCCATATTGACTCGCCGTGCCGATGACATCACATTTATGATCGCTGTTTCAATAAAAAATTAAAATGGCGGCTATATCTATCATATTTTTACAATTGGTATCGATATTTCGCTATATCAAATCATACCATATTGTGTTTCTGTGCTCATGCTAGGCAGGCTGGTATTTTTACAGGGTTATTTGTAAAACATCAACAACCTGCGAGGGGCTGATTCTGGTGCTCAAATACAACAACTTTTTCTATGGGACCAATATAGTATTCTAAAAAAAATTTCACTGCTTCATACAAACTGATGTCCGCTGGTCGGCGGCCTAGTAAGTGTAAGTGAATTTATATTTGCGATTTCGATGTTGGTCCCATAGAAAAAGTTGTTGTATTTGAGCACCAAAAGCAGCCCCTAGGAGGTTGTTGATGCTTTACAAATTAATTTTTAAAAAAATTAAAAAAACCGACTTCAAAAAACTAAAACGCTAAAAATAATCTTAACACTTAAGTACCTAATCAGTTTCTTTCGGAGTCGGTGCAAACGAAAACATTGAATCTCTCATCGACTTGCACCGACTCCAAAAGTAACTGATTAGGTACTTAAGTGTTAAGATTATTTTAAGCGTTTTAATTTTTTGAAGTCGGTTTTTAAAAAAAAAAAAAAATTAACTTATTTTATCTATTTTAGTGATAAATCCTAATCAAAACAAATCTTACGAGTGCAAACATAATTTAACTGCTGAACACCGATTTCATTTCCTATTTTTCCACCCTTAGGGGTACATATTTTCCCGAAACTGTTTTATTATAGTATCTTTGAAGTATAAGCTATTCATTAAAAAAAGAATTATCAAAATCGGTCTACATTTGGCAAAGATATTAGGTAAGATAGATACTAAAATCAGTTGGCGTGGTACGGAGTTCATGCAATGTTTGATGATTTTCTTAGATCCCATAATCAGAATTTCACCAAATTTATATGGCACCATTCTGAAAGTATTACCTTTTAAACCAAAAAATAATTATCGAAATCGGTCAACGTAGTAACGAATGATCGCTGAACATACATAAAAAAAAGATTCCGACGAATTGAGAACCTTCTCCTTTTTTTAAGTCGGTTAATAGCCCTGTATAGGTTATTAGTGAGTTGATGCCTGAATATGAAGTTATCATGTTACTTCATCAATTAAAACATTATTCCTTGATTTAGCGCGTTGGGTTTCGAGGTCGAGGCAAATTAAGTCGTTAGATTTCCAATACGGATCAGCTTTGTAATTACTAGCAAGATGATCTTGGTATCAAATATGGACTCCTTTCAAATGGCATCCACAGATTATTATGTATTATTAACGAGTTATTATTTTATGTAGACCTTCCTAGCCGAGAGCCGAGCATACCCGATTTGGTGTCGCTATATCTGAGGTCCCAAGTTTGATTCCAATGGTCAATGTAGAAAAAATATTTTTCCATATATTGTCTCGGATCTGGGTGTTGTGGTACCGTCGTTGTTTCTAATTTCTGTAACACTTATAAGCTACTTATAATAAGATCAGAGCAATGTATGTGATGTTGTCCAATATATTATTTATTGATGATTTTATGCATTTTATAAAAATAATAAAATGCAGCCAGGTGCGTGGTATTTATGGTGGTTGGACTGAAATCAGTCAAAACTGCTTTTAATTATATTTTTTATTGTGACATCTACTCGTACAACGTCTAACTGCGAAAACGCAAAACCTCTAAGGGTTTATTCTGGTACTATTTGTCATCATCATTTCAGCCATAGGACGTCCACTGCTGAACATAGGCCTCCCCCAGTGACTTCCAGATTGGCGCTGCGCTTGCCGGTACGTGGCCTCCATTCCAGAACCTTTCTAGGGGTTCTTCTAGGGGTACTATTTGTACATAAGTTAATTTCTATACCACACCGCGATTCTACAGCTCATAAAAAGACTTATGCTGTCAAAAATCTAAAACAAAAGTTCAATGCTCCCGTACAACTTACAACAGCTAATCGGCTCTTTAGTAAAAGGATTTCGATGCTGATTTGATGTTTCTTTTGTGATTTCGATGTTGCATGGATTAGTAAAAACAGTTTTATTATATGAGTGGTAGAATCACCCCTTACTTAGTGTGGCATGCTGCGACTGTATCTTCCAGTAGCTTCCTAGCTCAGCCAATCTGGAGGAGCTTGAGGTCTAATGGACCCCATGGAACTATTAGATAACCCCGAGTCCAATCCTCCCCCAGACCCAATTCCGACCCACTTTCAGATCGGACCCGCTAGAAATGAGCGCGACAGCGTTCCGGCATGTTTCGGCAGTCCCGGTTCCGCTTTACCTTATTTACTCGACACTGGTCCGATCACGCCCGCTACTATGGAGCCCGTCACGTACGAGTATGAGGCTCACACCGGCTGTAGTGCGGCTACAGGTAATAATCGCCTCTTACGACGCGTCTCCTGTTGGCGGCGGGAAAGTGCATTCTTTACGGCCTTCAGCACTCGCCAAAACTGCCTTATGTAGCTGAATAAGGCCTTCCTCAAAGGCCGTCAGAGATTGGTTCGTCCGAAAAAAATATAAAAGAGGATAATGAACAAAATAGGACCTTATACTACTGCAGTAAATTTTTTCACATATTTAAAAACAAGCTGGTAGCTGGCAGGAAGAAAACCTAACTCAATCCAAAATTTACCCTTCTAAGCTGATTATTTGCGGATCCTTAAATCAAAAAATGTTCACCTGTTATTTATGCTTAGAGGCATTATTCTATACTTTTATTAATGCTATAGTTAATTTATTAACGAACAAAGAATGCTTCGTTGGTCTTCACAGATGAATAATGAGCAAGGTTTCTCAGAAACTCTATATTCATGAGAAATCTTTTGAAAACTGTTTTAATGGGTTATCGATTTTTTCTAACGCGAGTTTTGATTTGAGTCAGTGAATGGGCTAGTTTCCTGGGTCAAAAAATGATTATTCTATTTAGTCCGTCAGTTAGATTATCAAAAAATATTGGATCCATATTTTGTCTTTTGTCAATCAAACAAAAAATTACAAAGATAAAGCGCATCAAAGTGAGCACGTGACGTGACGCGGAACTTTACCGGGTTATATCTTCATCATTTTTTGTTTGATTCAGAAAAGAAAAAATATGTGTCCAATATTTTCTGTTAATCCAACTGACGGACTATTTATATTTTTTTAGTAAACTAGCTCATTACGTTTTCCTTATACCCTGAGGTTATGAAACATACATACTATAATTATGCCTCAGGGGAGACCGAGGATAATTTGACAATATGGGTTGACTAAGTGTCAAAAACAATGCTTATTTGAAAGTGTGTCGTCATTTAACTAAGCGCGAGAATGCAATGCAGTGTGCCCGGTGATTTATCAGGAAAGAGAAACGGCTTTTTGCACCAAGTTGAATAATGCAACACTTTTAAATAAGTGAAGTTTATGACAATTAGGCAACCTACTCTACATCAACCTCATCCTATTATATGCAATGGGCTAGTTTCCTGAATCAAAAAAAGATTATAGTTAGATTAGATAATAATTAGATTTTTAGGAAACTAGCCCATTGTTTATGTGTTGAGCGATCACGAGCATTTTTTTGTAAAATGTTTGTTGGCTAATTTAAAAAGGAATAATGTAACCTTTTCTCGGTTTGTAAGTGAATGCTTAAGCCCGAATCTACGTCGACAATTTTTTTTATCGTACTTTAGAAAAGAATGTTTGGGGCTAGATAATTGGGGTGATGGTTCATCATCATCATCATCATCATGTCAGCCTATTGCAGTCCACTGCTGGACGTATGCTATCTCCTAAGAGCGCTAAAGAGCACGATCTTCCGAGTTTTTTTTTCCATCCACTGCCAGCCATCTTCCTAAAGTCGTTGGTCCATCGAGCTGCGGACCTGAGTTTTGTATTATTTAACAGGCTTGAAGATATCCGCCACTCCATAGAGATCGAAGAGCTGCAGCCTGCTACTGGCTACAGCGCGAGGGTAGCTGGTGGGAACCAGGCCGATCTCAGCCACTACTCCACTCCTGTCCGGTTCACTACTACTGAGGAGGGTAAGGCATTTACAATGGGGAGCCATAAATTCAGGCAATCGCAAAAAAACTTATGTTTATCAAAATAAATCACCTTGTTTATAATTCTGGATTTCACTTAATTATAAATCAACGGCTAAACGGTTTTATCCATAAATTGGACACCATATTTTGAACCTTACTCACCTACTTTGAAGTTGAAAATCAGTGAAAATTTTCAACATGATGTAGGGAGTTAAACCATTTATAATCACTGTTCCAATTCCTTCCTTCCTTTTAATATTTAATGTTAAAATTGTAGTGTTTGTGAATGTGTGTGTAACTTAGTAGGTAACAGATAAACGGCTAAACGGTTCAGGGTGCGTACAAATCTGGCAAACGCGCCACGAATGCAACGTTCGCGCTGTGTTCTGCAGACTGTATGCACCCGCCGCGCACGCTGCTCTCGAGCGGCGCGTTGGCCAGATATGTATGCACCGTAAAAATGAAAAAATATGTTATGGTATAAGTAAAGCAATACTGAGGATTCGATAACGTGTAAGCGCTACCCGCTTAAATTCATTTGGCACCTGGGTTTGAGACCTACTGGTATTAAGCAAATAAAGTGTTTATTGTCATGGCAAACTGGCCATCAACCCAAATTGTTAAATTATTTTATTTTAGCATAAACACTGTTTTACCAAAGATTTTCCTCTAGCACCATCATCACCCCCTATCGGGGTGCAACTGGAACAGACAGACTCCCCAGGAGAGCTCAGAGTCAAATGGCTACCCCCACCAGCTGACGCTCACAACGGCCTCATCATAGGATACCGGTTGAGGGCTGTTCCTCAAGTCAATGGTATTATAGGTGAGAATAATGTCGTCTACATAAAACATAGTAGCAGATTTTGTGCCATTGAGTTTTACTTTAGGGGACTATCCACATTTACGTCACACATTGACACCCCCCCCCCCCCCCCCCCTATGTCATGCTTTTAAGGGTTACCTCAAAAGAATATAACGGAACCTTTATAGGACCAGTTTGTTGTCAGTCTGTCTGTCAAGATCTTTACCTCGGAAACGCGTGACGTTAAACGCGTATCGAATTAAAATTAAAATCATATATTCAAATCTACAGAACCATAAAGGTGTGAATAAAACAAATTACTAAGTTAACGTAGAAAAACATATGGCAGTTTATGCCCCAAAAAACGTCTAACTCGACAAAAATAGGGAATTTCTCTTTAACCTAGAAATATGAAATTTTGCAAGTAATATCGTCCTATACTACAAGTACAAGAAAAGTTTTGAAAACTATACATTTGTAATTAAATTTTATAATTAATTTGTAGTTAAACTGCAAGACTCGCTTCCTGAACTATTTATAATATGTACTTACAAAGAACGGAACCCACGGTGGGCAAGCCCGACTCGCAATTGCTCTGTTTTTCCTATCTCTTCAACAAGCACTGTCAGGTTGGGCATGAACCGTGACGTAATATGTGGACGACCCCGTCATGAGATATGACATAAAACCTAAATTGTAATGAGCAAGAACCTCATGTAGGTACTACGAAAAGTACACTGAGAATAGTGCTTCAGACTAAGACGGAAAGTTATACTGTTTCTGTAATTTTAGAGGTGATGTCTGGTTGTTTACAGTATGTTCGATAAAGTGAAATGTAATATACAGGATGTAACGAAAAGGTGAAATAAAACTTTAAGGGGTTATCCTACGGCTAAATTACATCAACTTTTTCTAGGGACCAACATCGAAATCGCAAAAAAAAAAAAACACTTTTCCATACTAAAACGCGACCAGCTGGCATCAGTTTGTATGGAAACGTCAATTTTTTTTTTGAGATTTTGATGTTGGTCCTATAGAAAAAGTTGATGTAATTTAGCCGTAAAATAACCCCTTAAAGTTTTATTTCACCTTTTCGTTACACCCTGTATAGAAAAAAAATACTTAAAAACATTTTGTGCTACATAAAGTACTTACTTATTTTGTACTAAATATTTAACATAATATTTTATGCAAAATTCAGTCGTAATCTATAAGGGCTTACACTCCTTCAGAGTTTACGACTTTACTTTACGTCCTAAACTAAAATTGTTTTTACAGATACCGAAGAAGCAAGCGATAAAACCATAAAAACCGCCTCTTTATACTCCAAGCAGGAGACTGTTATTACTGGACTACTAAAAGGCGTTAGGTAAGACACTTTAGATCGCATAAGTATCGTATAGTTGCGCCGAAACATAAAAAAGCTTTTGTACCTACGTATGCCACAGTGTAAAAACCTTTCAGTGGCTTATCGTAAATAGTAGGTCAGTGAATAAAATAAATAAATAAATGCTTATCTAGGTGCATGTATTCGACATGCATGCAGGTGAGAAAATTCATTTAGTCAAGTATGTAAACAATTTATTCATAAACTTGAGTTTGGTATTAGTATAAGTCAGAGATTTTATTTATTACATTATCATATTATTAAAATTAATAAATTCAGTCACGTTGTAAAAACAATATTCCATTTAGCCATGCAGTCAATTTAATTGTAAACTCCCTACCTTCTAATACTCTTACCTTCATCCGGGAGATTGTTGAACAGATACACATGTTAAATACATTTTAAAAATAAATTTAAGTGGAACAATTAGGTTAGTTTACGAACCTTAACATCAGTGAGTTTCTGCAAAAACTTAGGGTAAGGCATTACAAATATGCAAACATTTCTTATGTACATGCAAGCTAGAGGTAAGATATTTAACTCTTTAAACAAGGGTTAAGTTAACCAAGTCGTCACACCATATTTTTTTGGGTCTACTTCTCTTCGGCGACCGCCGTCTATAGGTACCCATCGGGTGACGATTTGGGCCCACCTGTCCGGATGCATTCTGCACACGTGTCCTGCCCACTCCCACTTTAGCTTTACAGTTTTCTCGCCTACATCTGGAGGGATTGGGAGTCATTGGCGATAGATAGAGATCGATGGAAGAGTCTGGGGGAGACCTTTGCCCAGCAGTGGGATTGAACAGGTTGGAAAAAAAACAAGGGCTGAAGCTAACTCTAAACCACGTAAGAGGCGAGTTATAAGTGAATTTCATGATGTTTTGAAGTGGTTTAGGATAAGTAAAGCCATTATTAAACAACTGTTATTTACTGTATGTTTTTTCATTATGCCTACACTAAGTGAAATATATATTTTAAGTCGCTCAGCAGTCAGCAGGCAAGAGTCGACGTATTTATGAAGGCTATTTCTGAAGCCAGATAAGCCACTTCAGATGTCTGTCTGACTAATATCCGTAGAAGCAGAAAAGTCCTCAGCCTGTCAGCTCATGCAAATGAGACCCAATAGAAGTTTTATTGTTATAGTAAAATCACAATTCCGAATTCTTCCCAAGTATAATAGGCTATACTACACTAATGTCTAAGGGGTATTATAAAATTAAAGACTATCTTGATGACAAGAATGTATGGTCAGTCCAGCCTGCACTAAACTGATGTACCTACCTGTTTATTTTGATTTATATTTTTTGTGTGGCAGCTAGTGGTGACTGAGTTTGTTCCGGCGTTTCTTCTCAGCACTTGCCAGATTGTCTGTGTCTTGTCTCGAAGCGCTAGTAGGGCAGAACATGTCTCATGTTCTGCCCCATATGCGCCTATAATGTTATTATTGACGTTCATAAGTGGCAATTTTGTTCTAAATTGAATAAATGATTTTTGACTTTTGACTTTTTACTTTGACTTTGACGATTTTAAAAAAGGCAGAGAGGGCTGGGGAAGACTTTATGTAGAAGGCAGAGAAGAAACCGTGAAATGTGAATGCATTAATTTTGTCAATTAATCGATTAAATAAATAACAAAGATACGTATAGTAAAATCGTCTTGCCTGAATTCAAAGTTGTTTTGCCCAACTGGGTCCATAACGTAACTGCCATAATTGTCAGACTAAATTACTAATATGATACAGCAGAAAATGACTGAGTTTTGAACGGCTCATGTTCCGCCGTAAGCAATAATGGGCTGATTAAATGATACTATTTTATTTGTTGGCCAGGTATGCTGTTTCCATAGCAGCGTTTAACGGAGCGGGCACAGGACCATACTCTATTCCATTGTTTCAAGACACCAGGGAAGGAGGTAAGTTCCCTCTTCTTTTTAGGGTGCCACCCGCTGCTGGAGATTGCAATATTAACATTATCTACAGCTGCCCTGAAGGGTCGGTCACATTATTTGGTACTATGTAACTTTTTTTTTATTTATTCTGCATAATGCACAGCTCTTAATACATAGATGAATCACAGTCTTACATTCTAGAACCTATATATATATAAAACAAAGTCGGGTTAGTTACACCATTTATAAGTCAAGAACGGCTGGACTGATTTTTATGATCTTTGATTTGTTGAATTCGTCTCCACCCCGAATAGCAGAATAACTACGAGAAAAACGGAAAAATCACGGAAAAAAAATGTATAAAGGGGCGGTACGAAGTTCGCCGGGACAGCTAGTTTTATAATAAAAGAAAATATTTATAAAGATACGTTAACACGGTGTAAACAAGATTTTACTTAAGCTTAGAAGCTGAACATGTTTTATATTAACTATAACTTGAAGACATTGGATAAGATGACATTTTCTTTTACATCTTTTTTCCATACGACTACATACTAGCTTTTCAGTAACGTACAAACAAAATGGAAATAACTCTTTGCTAAAATTTGTTCTATATAATGTTTATGACATAGAATACAATTTATATGTTAAATTTTTAAGAAAATATCAGATCATTTTGACAAAAATGATTTAAGTTCTATAGAACAAACAAGACCGACCTAACCTGGTGCTAAGTCCGAACCACTGTCTGGGATTTATCCGCCGAAAGGTTTTTCGCTTGCCCGGTTTTCGCAACTAAGTTTGCAAAACTTAAATTTAAAACTTTATTCTTTAAGCGTAAACTTATACTGTATGTTATTACACTTTTATACTCAAGCTTTTTCTTTCCGAGAAGCTCTTATTTATATTGTAAAGAAACATTTTCTTTTGTGTCCTGTTATTGAGGAAGTACATAGCAACAAATAAACTTAATATTTCCGCGCACGTTTCAATATTATTGTCCTGTGATTCCGGGGAATATTTCGACATTACTTATTTAATTGAATCCAAAAATACTTACAGCAAGTTTTTAAAATTATTTTCAGGATTGGTTATGTTAAGGCTAGATTTTTAATTATAATAAATGAATGCTATTATTTTTCTTAAACATATTTAAAACAAAATACTTATTATTGTATGGTGTTTGATGCAGCATGTTCACATTTTTTCTTTTAATTGAGACGTGAATAAAACTAGCCTTTAAGCAACTTTCCCGGAATTTGGTCCTCATGCAAATTATTATTTAAAAGAGATTAAACCTTAAATTTCATTTTATTTGGAGTTGACTAAGACAGAATTATAGTTTGATCCAATAGACCTATTGCAATTTTTTTTTGTTTATTTGTAGTACAGACAACTCGTCAACAAGCTCGTCAACCTACCACAAAACGTAACATTTTCTCAATTGATATTGATCTCTACGTGTCAGGCTTAAATTTGAAAATCAGTTCAAGGACCTTCAACTTTTTGGGTGTACTACTGTACGTAGAAACCTAATAAATAAAAATTACCATTTACATAATATGAACAACTTATACTAGCCATTAAAAAAATGCTGTTTTCAATTGCTCTAAGTAAATTGACAAAGGTTTCAGCCAATTAGTTGCCTAGATTTAATACCAAATATTTGCTCATGCAAAAATTGCAAATGCAAAATGTTGACCCTAAACAGTTCGTTGCAGTTTCTTCCCTTTGTTCATGAAACGAGCGAGTTTTAAGTTTTAGCTGAACCTACAACAGCAGCGCACAAAAGCAAACTTTGCATTGTGAAGAAATTTGCGTGTCCCACTTTCCCGTGTCACGTTTTAGCTATATTCCACCTAGCGTTCTATCCCGTTCACGCTTGACCAAAATCCTAGATGCAGCAAATATAGTTTCATCTGCAATTGTCTTCAGACCTACGAACTCATTTCGGAACATGACTCCACACCCACTGTTATTTGAATGTGCATCGATAGATAGATAAATAATTTTTATTGCACACCTCACGAAAGAAACAACGTAACAGGAAAAATAATACTTATATGCGATCTCTTTTAAAGAACCTTCAGGTAGAGGATTAAAATGGAGAGTGCATGTTTCCTTACGATGTTCTGTTTCACCGTCAAACATGTGGTATAAATCCCATCATCTTTATCATTAGCCTCTGAAAAAAGTACTCGTACATGCTAGACTTCGAGTTCACGACCTAAGGGATATAGAGGGACTTTAACTACAGAGTTACAACATCTCTTTTCAGTTATACAATTTCAAAAACGAAAACATTCCTTGACTAGTGCGAAAAGTGAGCATTTAAACAAAATATGTGTATTAACTATTACTGTAACACAAACATTTATGAACATTCTCAACTAACATATTTTCTTGCACCAAAATTTAAGATATATTCTTCCTTGCGAGCTAGGCGTTTTGAAAAGGTATAATAACCTAAAATATACCCCACACTGTTAGGGCTCTAATATTTACTACCCTACCTATGTAAAGATTTCATGAACATCTTAACACAGTAACACTAGACACAATAGACATTTTACTGTATTACGCGGTCGCGGCCGTTCGGTAACTTACTAAAATAACAAGCAAGTAATCTGTGACATATTTTAAACGTACATAATATACTTACTTTACATTTAACTTCCAAGATAAATATAAATAGTACCCTCAGTCAACTCCTTTGTTTAAACCCGAGAGAGGGACGTTTAGTCTCAAGTTCTCAACTCCAAACTTCGCCCTGTTTGCGAGGATGCAAATTTAGAGAAAATGTTTTGCTTTTTTTGCAAAGATGCTGGGAATCTGTGTGGCCTACATTTCCTCGTGTGATCTTCAAGTCGACAGCAATATACGCGGGTGGATTAGACCGGCAAGATTTGTTATAAAGTTTTTGTTGTATTACCTTTAAAGTGAAGGTGCTACAATACAGAAATTTTTGAAATGATTGAATCTAATGACAATTTAGTTTTGTGCAGCTTTTAGATTATAAAATTTATTTAAATACAGACTTCGTTGATTGAATGAAGACATTGTAGATGCATTAATTATACTTGCTGATTGTTTGAGATATATTTACGAGTAGTACCGATGTTCTACAACAGCGGGTCACAATGTTTTAAAGCTGGAAAAGAAAAAACATTTATCCCTGCAAATGGCAACATTTGTTGGTAATGTCATTACGATTGTTTGTGACAGCGCGGGCACGTAGTCCTTGCATTATAATGTGTAAAATATCTATTATTTACTCTATTTGTAGCTTAAAAGTTAGTGTTTAGAATGCTATTATACAGTTCTCTATGTGGATTGTGTTTACAATAAGGTTTATAGTGAATTTCAGCCAAAAATCAACAAGGGATGAGCGCCATAATCAGGCGCGGTTATGGTTTGTTTTTTAACGCTATATTAATGGAATCAACCTATATATTCATTAGTTCCAGTTACAGGTATGTACAATCAAATACTTGACTTCCTTTTGTGAATTATAGATATTCTCCTATGGAGGAATTACTTAGGTACCTAACGTATAATTGATTGATAGAATCTAACCTAAAAGTCATTTTTAAATTATAATCTTGTTACTTTTTCTTCTTAAAAACTTAATAGAAGTTGAGAATGAAATACAGAGCTATCAAGTTTAAGCTCCAGTTCGCCCCAAAACTGAAGATACCTAGTAAATATAAAATTTATGAAAATAAGGAAAACTTAAGAAATTTAGAAAACAGCAAGATGAAGAAACCATGACACAAGTATAGAGACTCACATAGAAAATATTGAAGCAGCCTCCTCAGGCTTCAGTCTATATCAATGAAATTGAAGTGGAAACGCAATGGCTGGGTGTTGAGAAAACTTTACAAATTACCTACTGAAATAAACTTCAAACGCCTGGGTAGTATATACATAATGGGCAATAGACAATACCATGAAAATTGAGCCAATGCACCCATTATTTGACATCTAGCTCTATCACTTATCGGATAGACAGTATGTTGCTATACCATGAAAATGGAAGTTGATCCAGAGCACCAATTAATTGCCATCTAGCGCTATCACAGTGCGGATAGACAGTATGTTGCAATACCAGGAAAACTAAAAATTGAGCCGGTGCACTAATGACCTGACATTAAGCGCTTTCACAAAGCGGGAAGACAGTATGACAGTATATGTTGCAATACCATGAAAATTAAATTTGAACAAGTACACAAAAATATTAGATGTCTAACGCTACCACCAAGTGGATAGAATAGTATGGACAGACAAGCATACTCACTCAATTTCAATCAACTAGCGCTACTATCATGAGACAACAAATAGTATGGACAAATGAGCAGGATCACTCATTTTTAAACACCAAGTCCTACTGTTACTAAGCAAATAGACAGTATATAGAAATGGGCAGGCTCACTCATTATTAAACAAGCGCTAATATACTAAGAGAATAAAAAGAAATTATGTACAAACAAGCAGGCTCACTTGTTATATTAACTAACCTATTGCTATGCAATTAGTGTTATATTACATAAATAACAAATGAAAAATCAAACAAATTATTTGAAATTTTGCACTGTAAGCTGATGTGATGACAGTATGAAACAATACTATATAAAATTGTAAAACCAATTGTACAAAATCAACACAACACTATAATATTATTATTGTCAGACAATAGTGCTAATATCTGATAAATACTATTACAAATAAACAAAGATGGTTTTAACTAGTTCCTAGGGAATTGGATCATCATCATCATCATCATCATCATTTCAGCCATAGGACGTCTACTGCTGAACATAGGCATTGACTTCCAGATTGGCCGGTTGGAAGCGGAAGGAATTGGATGGAGATAGAAAATTCAAACCAGAATTATTGTGAAAAGCCCTTTACCTCAAGAAAGAAGGTTACAATAGAGATACAGATACTTACTTATCAAAGCTATGGATTACTTTACTGGTCATCTTATTAATCACAAATCTCTATTATAAAGTCTTAGCCATTGCGCTAATGAATCCATTGTTTGGTTCAAAACTCCAAAATAACCCTTTCTTGGTTTTTACCATAGTCAGATAATGAAGTTGCACTACTGAATAATTTATCAAGAAATTATATAACTAACCCAATCTTTTACTAATTAATTAGTATTTAAAGGTTATTGCACTTATGCAATTCTTGGAAGAAATAAATAGTCCTGCAAAATTGCAGTGAAACAAGGATTTTGACAAGACAACGTTTATAAAATCCAGCTTGTGACAAATCAGATGCCATCTTATCAGCGTATACTTTATGTCAAAGAATTTTTGCATAGAAATCCTTAAGGTTAAAAATTTATTAACCCTAATCCAAAGTTAATGCCACAAACAAATTGAAAAGTAAAGGTGTTATGGAAGTACCATAAAAACCCTTAAAATATTAGGCTTACATTATTTAATTAAATAATAACCTAGATATTCCAGATTCCTTTCCTTTACTTCATTGTGGTAAACAATGTAATGTACTAAGAATACCTATTTATAAATATGTACTTACATAAGTACCATTATTCAAAATAAGATACATTTTAAAACTATTGGGAACGCTTGATTTGTTCAGTCCTCCATCATAATGATATGAAATAAGTATAAGATGGACAAAAGTCTGTAAGATTAGTAATATGCATATAACTATTTATTTATTATTTATTAAGCCTTTTGTGCTGAGTCTTTTTCCAGTCGAGCCCAAGCTATATGTGTGGAACCATCTTTTCTTTGGCTGACCTTTTTCTGAATATCTTGTTATGATTAATTGAGGACTATAAAAAAAAAAAAAAAAAAAAAATGTAATAAAACCTTATTAAGGTAGACTTCTGTAACCGCTGAATTAACATAAAGGCTATGTGATGATCATTTACCTAATACTTATTTAGTAATTTCAATAGATCTTTTGTTTTTTATATATTTATGATAATAAAATAAAATAACGCTGTGACCCCTATCACATGCTAAGGAACTGCTTCTAATCACTTAAAAGTTCTGATCATAATCTAACAAAATCATTATACCTATTCAATTTCTTAAAATTGAAATATCCCTTTTAAATTACCATTAAGACAGACATTTCTCAAAATTAAGAATAGATAAATTCACAATAAGAACATAGTAGGTACCCCTACATATTATGTACTTATTGGTATATCACCTTAAATATAATCTTAGAGATTACTTTTATTTCATTTAATTCACTAAAACAGGAACAGTCTAATACCTGTTGTCCTGATAAAAAATACATAATGCCAGGGCTTGAATTTCTTTAAATATGACATATTGAAACTAAATTTCTGAACAAAGTATTCTTGTAATTACTAAAGATGACAATCTTGACAATAATGTGTGATGGAAAATAATACATTAAGAATAATTGTACTTCAAATAATTAATTCATGTAGAAAACTTAATTTAAATCAATTAGGTATAAATAAAAAATATGGAAGTAAATTCCAAAAACAAAGCCTAGTAACCAGACATTTTAGTAGATACCATAATTAACCTGTACATGTAGAAACATGTCTCAGATAGAACCATTCCCTGTTGGTAAACACTTAACCCGTTGACTGCCCAATAACAGTCAATAAAAATAAGAGATGGGCAATATAGAGTTATAACAGATAAGTCGAACTGATAAATACATTTATCGTATTCAATAATATTTTCTACCATAGCAAATAAAAAAAAAAAAAAAAAAAAAAAAAAAAAAAAAATTAACACGTTCTTTCACATTATAACTTAATGTTACATTTATTCAAATTATGCCTACATTGCTGCATTCAAATAAAGATATAACTGAGTGTTAAAGAACATTTTTTTCTGTTAGTTTACAATATTATCAACTGATAAAATATTTGGTTTTATGATCCGATTATACGCTCTATCTTGCTAAATATAAAGCATAAGCTACCGTATTGAATTCAATCGATATTTTCAACCAAATTATGCAATATTATTTCCATAATATTAACATTCGGTAGCAATAAGGATGTATCTTAACTATGGTCATCCGTACATTAGTGACCAAAATTGAGGTTTCTAGAACCCCGGTCACCCATCCATTTAGTGACCAAACCTGAGGTTGATCCACTAAGTGACTAAAGTGATTAAACTTGAAGGTGTTTGACCACGGTCACCCATTCATTAAGTGACTAGATTAAAAGTTGCACAATGCATAACGATTGATGTTTTTAACCAATTAAAAAAAAAAAAATAATATACAGGATGAACCCTCAACAATAACAAATATGCCAACTTAATTACATAGGTCAGTTACTTGGAATTCCCCGTACTGATTCTATAGATTACCGGCCTTAGCTGAGATAAAAAATAAAAGAATATAATAATTGATTATTAACACGTTGAGCGCTACGCGGAGCCGCAAACAATAGACTTTCTATTGTGTCTAGTTTGTGGCAGTCAAAGACTTTTATAATTTAAAGTATAAATATTTTTAATCATTATTGCCACCTTTAGTAAAAATATTAATTGTAATCATACGCTAAGATATTATGATTGCGCACCTGCATTTTTTTTTTAAATAAGATACTCTCCTTTTGTTATATTCATTTTAATCTTTTTATTTGTTTTTTTTTTTTTAGAACAAATTATTGAAATAAGTATTTACAGTACTTATAACAACATATTTGTCTTACAACCGGTCTTCAGGAACAATTGTTTTCGATGTTTAATCACTCAATTATGGAATTGGCTAACAATGGACATTGTTGTTATAATCAGATAATAAAATAAAAAATAAAATAAAAATTGTATTTACAAAAAAAGTGTGATGTAACACTATCGTAATAGACTAGTTATTATTTTGTGGCCTGGCTTGTGCAGTATATTATGTGAGACCTAAATGGAACGTAATTTTACTCTTGACGCATTCAGAATTTCAGACATTCTACGTGAATTCATTAGTTACTCAGCCTTAGCACTAAACATAAAAGATATGATTAAATATAAGTACCTTTTTTGTTTTGATTTTCCATCAAACGTCTCCGGATTGTACTTAGTTTTCAAAATGTTTTTTGCATTTTCTAAACTAATAAGCAACTTATTCGCAACCGAACTTCAAACATCTACTCGTAAATATATCTCAAACAATCAGCAAGTATAATTATAAGATTAAACGAACTTACCTTAAGTGAAGTTCAATCTTAATTATACGCAGCTGATTGTTTGAGATATGACAGTCCCAAAAACCCACCCACTAATACTTTGTATTATCCCAGTATATTACAGGGTTGCTCATAAGGCTGTCTTTAAACGTAATGACATTACCAACAAATGTTGCCATTTGCAGGGATAAATGTTTTTTCTTTTCCAGCTTTAAAACATTGTGACCCGCTGTTGTAGAACATCGGTACTACTCGTAAATATATCTCAAACAATCAGCTGCGTATAATTAAGATTGAACTTCACTTAAGGTAAGTTCGTTTAATCTTATAATAAATATCTACAAAGCTACAGTTATCAGCATTTTTAATGAAACGTTACGTTAATTAATTCGAACTATCATATTTAAGGATAGCACTTACTTGTTCTGTTAGTAAAAAATAACACAAACAAATTATCAGCCTTTTGCGCAGTTTGATAAAAATGGGAAAAAAATACCAACAAGTTTATTTACGCTCGAGATATCACCCCAATTCCGCTTCCAAATTAAAAACAAGTCCGAATTCTTCTTGTAAAAAGGTAAAAAGTAATTATAACAACAATAAGGAAGTGAGAGACAGTGTTAATGAAGACAATAAAGGTTCACGAGGCAACTTCGAGAAAAGTGCGAGTTTCGCTAATTTGCGAGTTGACGCAATTTGCAATTTTGAGAACATTTTGTGAAAGAGCGAAACGCTTTGCGTAACGATGTTATACATACGAAACAGATAATACAGTAGGCTTGCTCCATATTACAGGGTGGCTGGTTTGATATGGGAAGCGCTTTAACAGGTTGTTCTATTAAAATGAATAACTTTCAATATGGCTCCATTATGGGAAACAAAATGAAAAAAAAACACCTTTTTATACAAAATTGATATTTACCTTATGTACGACGATAATGCATTGCAAATGTAGACCTCCAAGTCCAACACCTGCTATTTTTTTCTGCTTGATCACTTGCCTTCTTTATTTAACTACTGATAGCAGCCTTCACCAGAAGCCCAACTTCCGTAATTTAAAGTAGTTGCAATCCAGTGTCTATCCAGTCGTACTGGGACTACATTACATTACCAGCAAAAACGGTATTCTCGTAAACTTTATATTTGATGTAAAATTACCAAAACTATCCAAATACGGCTGAAAATAGAACAAATAAATCTAATTTAGGTTTCTCATTTTTTGGGTTTATGAAAATACCGTTTTAGATAGTAATGTTACTAGGAACGGATCGACACTGGATTGCGATTAATGTTAAATTATGGGAATTGGGCCTCTGATCGTCCGTCAAACGAGCCAGTGGGCTTTCTACACTTAACGATACGCGATATCCACTATAGAACTCATCTATTCCATCGGCTCTCAGTTCTGCAGCAAACATGGCCAGATTATTGCTATATCAACTAGCTGATCTTGTGGGTTCCAACAGTTACCTCATACAAACTTCCCACACTAAGAAAACTGCAGTCTGCAATTCGGTAATGGCGTTAAGTTTCTATCGCGAGTCAAAAACTTTCAAATTTAATTAAATGTATTTATTTGTAAAATATTTTACAACAATAACCTCGAGGTGGTCTATCCGAAGACTGGTGGTAAAATGACAATATGCAGACTGGGCTTAGGGGTTTTATACAACTGTGAATGTTATGGCTGCTCCGCGTTGTTGTAAATCAGATTCGGATGTCCAGGGCATTGATAGGTAATGGCTCTTTGTGCTTTGCTGGAAAACATTATCACCTATTGTGCTGGTACCAAAGGGAACTGTTAAGCTAGCGTGAGGCGAGCTTACTGTGCCCTCTTCTGTTGTATTATCTGGAAGTTGTAAAGATGCAAAGGCGAAGGAAGTTTTGTTTGTGATCCTTGGAAATGTAAATGATACTGCTCATCCCGTTTTGTAAATTGATAAAAGTTGTAAAGTAATGCATAATATTAATCGCGTTTATATATTTTTTTCGTACTTGCGTTGCATTAGAGAATCGTATGTACTAACTTCTCAAGTACTCATTGTTAAATTTAGTAAATTCTTTTGACTAGACTTTTAAATACAGGGTCGCCAGAAAAGTGAGTGAAATTTAATTGATACCTCACTTAACACAAAGTCTCAACTCTAGGTCAATTTTTTAGTAACTTCCATTAAAGTTATGAGGCTGTTTATTTTATGGATAAATGCACCGTTCATAGAGATTTAGCTGCAAAAAATTAAGAAACCTACTTTCTTTTTTAGAATTTTTTTAAACTGATTCTGTCTTAATTTTCTTATAAAAAAATCGTAACTCGAAAACTTCGAAAAATCCTAAAATATACATAGGGGTGATTCAGATAACATTCAGCACGTTGCACCAAAAAAAAAAATTTTGGACGTCATTTTTCCGGCCACCCTTTATATATATAGTATTGCGTGAGCACTCAGTTTCTTATCAGCGACCAGTCAGTGAAGCCTTAATTATGTGCAATGATGAAAACTAACTAACTAAGAAATATGGTTGGGCTATGGACGTCTGATAGCAATCACTCTAAACGAGAGTTTCATTTTAATTTCATTTCACCAGTTCACTGTAACTGTTCTCTAAATTATCTTATATTTATAAAAACGAAAACATTCATTAAAATACAAGGTTAGTACAAGTAAAGATCGATCCTTCTCAAACCAATTTATTCTAAAGATAACAACAGAAACATGATCTTTTAATTCATGCTACAATATCTTGCTAAACCCAATTACTCAAATGGTACAGCTCCTATAAAATCTAAAAGTGATTTCTAAGTCAATGAATCAAGATCGAAAGTCGAAGGAACTTTGCTTGTTGATACAAAATTCTGTTTCAAAATAATGAGATTTGGGCTTTAAAATTACAAACCTCACATGTGGCTGGGTCATAAAATAAAGTAACATAAGAATAATAGAATATCTTCTTTTCGTAAAAAAGTTTCGAGTGAGATAAAATGACTTCGAATGAGGTTACACCTATGATAATGAGTCTTCTGTCATATACATTTTTCATGGTTCCCCACCTCTAATGGAAATTTCTGAGCCCAATTAAACCTTGATATAGGTAATATTTACTGATCTAAAATTTTAATGACTGACTTATATTCGGAGTATTTCGGAGTAAGTATAACCTAAAAAGTGGAACTAAATTAAAGTACAGACAATGAGCGATGATGAAGTAACTAACGATAATTAAAATACATTGTACGTTTTACTTTTCTGATGAAACGTGATTAAAAAAACAATGTAATTAAAAATCAAACTTATTAGAATTTAAGAATGATTTAAAGATATTCTTTGAGTAGGTATTCTAGGGGTTCATAAATATTACTAATAATTAAAAAGTAAAAGTTTATTGTTCATTATTCAATTATGCTTTAATGGTTTAACAGTATTAGCTTAGCACACAAACAGGGTTATATTGCGTAAAATCTGCTAACAGCGGATAGGAATAATTAAATATATTAAAAAGTTCTTTACGTAGATCGAAGTGATTTTAAGTTGCTCCAGAAAATTTGGGAACACCTTGCCATTTATAATCCTGTATAGATATTGGTCCAGCTTAACACATGTTTTTCATCCCGTTTTTCTATTATCGTGAATGAAATGATTCGATATTCATTCCTCTTAGACTTAATTCTGAAGTCTACGCAGATCAAATTACGGGCAGAAGCTATCAATAACTAAATTCTTCTTTATCTAAGCAAAGCTTGTATCATTTGGCGTCTAGATACAGGATACAGTGATTACCCTATATTTATAATCATCCATTACTTATCTACAAATGCTAGTGCTCGTTACATAAACACTTGACACTTGTAGGATTCGAAGCCAAGACCGTCTGGCTTTGCAATCTGAAGCGCGAACCCTAGACAAAGGCGGTCGTCAAATAATTTGCTAATAATTTAACAATCTTAACGTGTTCTTTCCGCTACTATTTCTAGCTATGCAAACGCAAAACAGCAGCGATACAGATTGCGATGCTGTCGCCGGCTGTGTACCTTTGCCCACGTAACCACGATTCGGTCTGATAACGCGATGCAAATACGATGCTAAGGCAATTTAAGATCGATACAGAAATAAAGCTTTGTAACGCTATAGACTACAGTTGCAAGATAGACACCGTCGAGACAACATGGCCACGTTGTCTTTGACGTAACCAGCCAAAGCGTACGTTACGTAAGCAGTATAAATACTGGATGCATTCATTTACTAAAGAAAGATTACTGAGTGATTCGCTTAATACTAGTCGTGAAGCCTAGTCAGAGGCCTTAGGACGGCTTAACGTAAGGTTATGTCACTGGCCATACCAACACCCCTCCACCAATCCACACTGGGCGCGCGTGAAGAAGTACTCGTATGGCCCAAATCAACTCAAGTTGAGGTTTAGGCCTGTGCACTGCAGTGGGACGTATAAAGGCATACTTTACTCTACCTTTTGTGGACATTTTGTAATAAAAACGTTCAAAAAAGAAAAAAAAGCTCAAGTAAAAATTCAAAAGTTGTTGTTGTTGTTGTTTTAGAATGTCTTTAATTAACATTTCGACAGAAAAAGTCGCGTTAGCATCTATACACAAAACATGGACGTCATTGTAACAAAAAGTTACCATGGACGAAGGGCCTAAATCACTCTATCTCGGTTAACTGGATTTAACGGAATAGAAAAAGAGAAAAGCCGCAATTTTTTCGTTACGTCACGGCATTTGCTTGCTTTACCGACTTTTTTTAGTTTTTTGCACCCGGCAGGTGTCTGTCTGTGTGTCAATTTATTTTGAAATTTAGACCTCGCCGTTAATTATGAAATCCACAGGGTGAGCTGAATTATTCTCTTCTCCACCTAATTTTTGTTAGGTCATAATAAAAACAATGATACTTTTAGTTTCATAAAACATTGTATCAAGTAGTGATGTAACGGAAGTTTCATAACAAGTAACGAAAGCAGATGTCAAAAATCAATTATTGCGGTAACGGAACCAGATGCGGAAGCAGAAGTTTAAATACTATTAAAAAAGGTCAGTTTTACATTTTTTTAAAATATAATTTTAATTCACCTAGATCTAGAGAATTATGAAAGGCAAGAAGCTCAAGAAGGTCTTATTAAAAATCAATAACAAGGACTGGTGAAACACCGAACCCGTTCAATGACTTCTATTAAAACATTCTTGTTTGGGCTCATTTGATTCTTTAAAGTGTGTTTTTATAGTTTTTTATATGTTAACTTCTACTAAACCAAAATTTTTATTTTATTTTTTATACTACCCGTAAGATCGGCTGTTTAGTATGGAAAAGTATTTTTTTGCAAATTTGATGTAGTAGAGTCGGGTGATTCTACTACATCGAATTTGCAAAACAAGTTAAGTTAATAAACTCAAACTCTTCAGTGAAATACAGAGATGTTTACGACGAAACGACGTTATAATTAATTTTTATTCTCTTGCTCGCACTTTGCAATTTTTATCAAAACTTTTTGTTCAAAACTTAAAGCAATTAACAGACGAGCGTTACTGCGAAGTTCTTCGCTTTGTTTTCGTTAAAACTTCACACGCTTCGTGCGATTTCGAGCGTAATAAATCCGGAATGTCTGAAGTTATCTTTATGAGATACTTTTGCGATTTGGGATGTAGATAATTAAAGGGATTCTAAATTAAAGGGGAAGCTGTATTCTTGTTAATAAGTCTATACAAATTAATTCATTAAGTTAATCGGAAATTTCCTCTATTATGATAACTGTTTGGTTTCAAACAGCAAAGCCAGTGAGTGTGGGGTGTGTCGAATCCCTTAAGGGGCAAGTGCTCATCGCACGAGCATTTGAACCAAAGTCATGGAGTTCATATTATAATGTATTTAACTATGACTTTGCGTTGTCTGGTCGCAATAGTACAAGCTCTCTTTGTATGGGCAATCATTCTTTCAGTTAGTTAGTTAGTTAGGCGTATTTGGAGATACACTTTAGGCTCTTCCAAACAAGATTGGGGCCAGCCTTAACGCCGTCTTAGCTATGATCGTAGATTGAATGGATTGCCCCTTATGGCACTGCTTACGCAGGCACGTCGCGTCAGTGAGATGCTAATTCCAATGTTTAATTTTTGTCTAAATTAAAATAATGTACATTCTAAATTATTTAGCTTAAATGTTTCTGTATAATTTAATGTGTTAATTTATTTTAATTTTATTGATTCTGATATATTTGACAAACTTTTTAATTTAATTAATTCAGAATTTTATTTTGAATCTAAATGTAATCAATTCTATTGTGGGACATGTTCCTGAAATAAATGACTTTTTATTTTATTTATTAACTTACCTACAAAATTTCGCCTACCCTGTTCCCAGGTCATCTGGGGTGGTCGCAGTATGTTTTTCTCTTCCATGCAATCCGGTCACTCATCATCATGACATTCACTCCCTTCTCAGTCACATCACTCCTCACACAATCCATCTATTTCTTCTTAGATCGTTCTCTACCATCTGTCTTCAATACACATACCCATCACTTTCCACGTGCCCCCCTACTCTTCAGTTGCCCCTCTTCCCTTCATTTACATACATAGGTCACAAAAATATACCTTTGCCCTACTCCGCTTTAGAGACTACACATTGGTTCTTTTTCTTCTTCTCGAGTCAATGGCAATTAAACTCTTTGCGCCCAAAAAGTGGCAACATCAATGGCCTTTTGGTTGGCGTTGTAAAGAATAACCGGCGCAAGAAACTCTAGTCATATTAGTCATCCTTTTACAAAAAATATATGTACATAGATTAATAAACATCACAAGATATATCGCTCATGCACTCTTGTCGCTTAAATAATCGTCTACTTTATACTAACCATTCTTCTTAAGCTGGCAGCCGATAATAAGTTGGCATCTATAACATAGATTACTACATAACCAGCCTTATATCGTTCTCGATTTATTGCTGCTGTGGCTGTAAACAAATTCCCCAAAGAATCGACTTCCAATGATTTAGAGAATGTCTACAGGGAATGGTCGTACTCATCGCCCAATATTAAATTGTATACCAAGTTCCACTTCACCGAAAATATCTGATATCGCCACTATCATAATCGGTATCGAACATCGACCGCAACCTGCTGTTAAATTTAACGATTCATATCGAATAACGAGGGAAGTCTCGAATTAATGGATGTTATTCCATCGGTACATAATATTACGAGTAACACAGTCTTACATCGAAACTTATATGGTTACTTTACTTGCTTTCACGGCTTTTATATTTAGAACAGAGATTTAGAGCAGTTTTTACTACTTTTTTTTTGTAGTTCAGAAAGTTCAAGTGTAGATTATTTTCTGACTTACTACACAGCGATATTTTGATAGCTGAACTTTTATAGGACCAAAGTCAAATAAATATGAATAAATAAATGTAGGATAACGTCTCATACATTACTCTAATCCTAAGGTAAGTAATCAAAGCACTTGTGTTACAAAAATCAGAAACAACTACGGTACCACACCAGCCAGACCCGAGACAATATAGATAAGGTCGTATTTTACATTGGGCCAGCCGGAAATCAAACCCGGTACTTCAGAGATAGTGTTGCCAAGTCCGGTGTGTTCAGTGTGCTCACCTCTCTGCTGCGGAGGTCGTCAATTGTAATGTTTAGACCGTTTTAATATCAGTATGAGAAACACATTCTGCTACTAGTATCTTGTCTGTTGAACGCAATGCAACGCCAAATTTTTGGCGCTATCGCTCATCTTGACTATTACAACACATTTTCGATTAGTGTCCGGCAGACTAGAATACTATCATTTGAGGGCATGCGTTGAGTAGTTATACGTCTCACTGGCTCGGCAGCCCACGGTATGGCGGTATGTACGCTCTCACCAATGGTTCTCGCAGTAATGACGCACGCCTCGCCACCAGTATTGCCACTTGCCACTAGTCAAAAGTAACACAAGACAAGCTTTCTTCTAAAATGTAACATTTATACAACAAAAGTATCATTATCTTATTTGGCATGTTGTTTTTGCGTATTCAAAAATAAATGGTAATCTATTTATTTTAAATTAGGATGGAAGAAAAGTAACCACAGCCAATTACATATATGAAACAGCACACAAAATACTTGTATGAAAGACGTTTTGTCCCCGCCACCGCTTAACCTTAGTCTCAGAATTAATAAATCAAAGTAGTTTTATTATTATTATTGGCACACAGCGCCAATAAATCCATAAGTAGTTCTTAATAAAACTTTGAAGTAAATAGCACGAGCGAAGGGAGCGCATTTTTTTTTGCATCGCATCTTCGTCATCAAAACGATTCACAATTTTTTATATTTTTTATTTTGTTCTAAAAGTAACGTAAAAGTTACAATTTATGTCGTGTAACATGGAGGTAACACAGGGTCAAAGAGATTCGGTGGGGGGTAGTCGAACGAAAAAGAAAGCAAGAAAGGGGATAACGCCTTACTGAAGAATTACAAACCCATCTCGCTTTTGAGCCATGTCTACAAGTTGTTTTCGACGGTCATCACGAATCGTCTCGCGCGTAGGTTCGATGACTTCCAGCCTCCCGAACAAGCCGGCTTCCGAAAAGGCTATAGTACCATAGACCACATCCATACGCTGCGGCAAATTATACAGAAGACCGAGGAGTATAACTTGCCACTATGCTTGGCGTTTGTGGACTATGAGAAGGCCTTTGATTCGATCGAGACCTGGGCAGTGCTACAGTCTCTCCAGCGGTGCCATATTGACTATCGGTACATCGAGGTGCTGAAGTGTTTATACAAAAACGCCACCATGTCGGTCCGAGTACAGGAGCAGAGCACGAAGGCGATTCCTCTGCAGCGCGGCGTAAGGCAGGGAGATGTTATATCTCCGAAACTGTTCACCGCTGCATTGGAAGACGCCTTCGAGCTCCTGGAATGGAAAGGATTCCGCATCAACATTAAAGGCGAGTACATCACTCACCTTCGGTTTGCCGACGATATTGTGGTCATGGCAGAATCGCTTGAAGACCTTGGCACAATGCTCAATGGCCTTAGTCGAGTTTCCCAACAAGTAGGCCTTCGGATGAACATGGACAAAACAAAGATCATGTCCAATGCCCATGTTGCGCCCTACCCAGTATCAGTTGGGAGCTCTACTCTCGAAATTGTTAACAAATATGTCTAACTGGGACAAGTGATCCAGTTGGGTAGGTCAAATTTTGAGAAGGAGGTCAATCGTCGAATCCAACTCGGCTAGGCAGCGTTCGGAAAACTGCGTAACGTCTTCTCGTCCAAAATACCTCAGTGCCTAAAGACGAAAGTCTACAACCAGTGTGTGTTACCAGTGATGACATATGGAACTGAAACGTGGCCTCTCACTATGGGCCTCATAAGAAAGCTCAAGGTTGCACAGCGTGCTATGGAAAGGGCTATGCTCGGCGTTTCTTTGCGGGATCGAATCAGGAATGAGGAGATTCGTAAACGAACAAAAGTTGCTAACATAGCCCAACGGATAAGCAAGCTGAAGTGGCAGTGGGCGGGGCACATAGCACGTAGAACTGACGGCCGATGGGGCAGAAAGGTTCTGGAATGGAGGTCGCGTACCGGCAAGCGCAGCGTAGGACGTCCACCTACAAGGTGGACAGACGACCTGGTAAAGGTTGCAGGAAGCCGCTGGATGCGAGCCGCTTTCAACCGGCCAATCTGGAAGTCACTGGGGGATGCCTATGTTCAGCAGTGGACGTCCTATGGCTGAATTATGAGTCGAACGAAAAGCATGGTCGATCTAATTTTTTTTATTTATCATTTAAAGAGCTTTAGAGTGCAAGTTTGGTGTAGTTTGTGTTCTAATGTTTGGTGAAGTGATAAAGACCTGAAACTATTGAAATATCATTGTATTCAACGCCGCATCGAGTGTCAAGTGACTTGTCTCAAGACAACTTGCTTTAGACCCGATAGCGTCTTGAAACCTGCTTCTACGGGAAGAGTAGCCTTCACTGAATCCAAGAAAAACAATAAAAAACTAAACACCCGTTATCTATTGTGAACACTATATCGAATCACTCGACATTGGCAGAATCACCGCTCTGCATATGGAGCGGGATTGAGTACATATATATATATAAAAAAAGAGTCAAAAGTAACGTAAAAGTCAAAGTCAAAGTCAAACTATATATATAATGTTGCACACAAACACTTCTGGTTGTACGGGTTTTTTTGGGTCAACTTCTAAATCCACGGTTCCACATTTTGCAAATCGCTGTTATACCTCGAGTTTAGTATTTAGTGACCAATCAAATCCGGATAATTTGAAGCTAGAAAACAAACCAAAACACTTTTATTTATTACCTTTATTAAATTATGGACACTTAATTTTTAATATCAGACCAATAGACAAGTCCAAGACAATATTTATTCCGGGGCTAATAATTTCTCTTGAAGAATAGAAAGAAAACAATAAATCCGTCTAAATTATGCTTTGTAAAGTGTGAAATGTGGAAATTTACTGCTATTAAATGTGGAAATTAGGGACAGTGTTTAAGATGACCTCATAAGGTCTTTTTCTTTCTATCAGCGCCAGAAGAAGGCCCCTCGTCTGTGGAGTGCGGTGGAGTGACGTCAACAGCTCTGCGCGTGAGTTGGCAACCGATACCACCTCACAAGCAAGCCGGGGCTTTAATAGGCTACACAGTATTGTATGCTGCGCAAGGTAAGAATTATTAAAACATCCTTCATCGATGGTACTTATGTGTTGTAGTTACGGCGACGAACACTCCGGAATACGAATTTTTTATGAAGTTAGTATCAGATCGACCCATAATTGTTTTTGTGACTGTAAGGCATACCATTCACGTGTTTCTGTAAAAAATCAAGTAATTTTACTTCAGTCAAGGTTTGATAAAAAGTACAAAAAATGTTTCAGATACCCTTAGTGGTCGTTCTCTAGATTTTCGTTATGACACTATATTTGGGAATATAAAAAGAGGGTCAAAAGTAACGTAAAATGTTACAAAAGTAACTATTTTTACCTGTATAAAGCGTATTGTTTTACACCAGAAAAAATAACAGAAATATATTTATTCGTTACTATTTTGCTTTTGTTTCTTCCTGTTTGATGAATTACATGATTTTACCATTATCTTTATAAATATACTCGCATATTAATATAACACAGCAGCTGCTAAATATAAAAACACATTTTCTGCTATTTAAATGGAAGTTGAAAATATTACACGTCTCAAATACAACTTTTCTTATCAATGTTCGTGTTGTCGGAAATGTTATTTCCGCTACAGTTTGAAAGATACGATTTGGAGTTGAATTCGAAGTTGTTCAATTGAATTCAAAGGTGTGTGTTTCAATAAAAAAACGCCTATAGTCTGACGGACCGTCGATCATAACATATTTCGTTTTTACAAGTAGACATAATATCTATTGTATTTTCAATACTCCTTGTAGTAACAACTTTACCTGATGCTCTGTAGTCCAGAGTATCCCTAAAGTGTTGTCAGTAGTGTTGGTGGTGGTGGGCATTGATTGCGAAAAGCCACGAGCTATGACATGGCTTGGGAGAGATCTGACGGCCATCGCTACTGTCTATTTAGATAACGCAGCATTTTGTGAGTTCGTCTTTCGACCATAGCATTTACGGCGAATGACTGCGCCACTACACCAAACAGGTCGTTATGAATAACGCATGTTATTCGTGAAATACTCGTTTGCACTTACAATCAAATCCACAGTTCGTTGAAATTCAGAGGCATGTTGTGACAATACCACAAGCGAATTCACATGACAATACAGGTGTAAAATTATTCAAATAGCCACTCGGACAAGACAAGTAGTAGCTGAGTGCGACCTCCCTTGTGACAGAACTGGGAGGGAACGGATAGTTTAAGTTAAATCCATAGTTCAAATAGAACAGAAACAAACACGAAGCTATACAAAACTTTTCGCCGTCTGACAAATTATATCTTATCTTACTCTATGACTTATATATACTATAAATGAGAAAGTATGGATAGAGGATTGTTTGTTACTCAATCACACCAGAACGGCTGAACGAACCTGGATGAAATTTGGCACAAAAATACATTTTAGTCTGGAATAGCACATAATTATACAACTTTTTCTTACTGAAAAATGCATGATTCTTATGAGATAGTATAACAATTGTGCCTAAGTAAAAGACATAGGCTTCTTAATAACTATTTTTTGACAGGTCGCCAATGGATGAATGCTACATCGCTAGTGACTGAACTACGGCTTCAAAGCTTACTCAAATTCACAAACTACACAGTAAAGGTAATCTAAATGACGTAGTAATATCCAAGTATTATTTAACACTTTCGCGTTTCTACATTCATTCTGTACAGAAAAAGGACTGAGAAAGTATAAGAAGAGAAACCAAATTTAAAATATCGAACTCTAAAGACTTTATACAAGGAGCCCGATGCTCGCTTTTGGCCGGTTTTTACGTGATTTAACAAAATGTTTACCAGGACCATGTTCTTGCCTTTATTTACTATGAAAACTACACTAACAATTTTATGATTTGTTTTGTAACAAAATATTTTTCTGAACTAAGAAGGCCATAGTGTCCATGTCACTGACTCTTCTGTTCACCTATTAATGTTATCGGCATTAAAGGTGCGCTTACAACGACATTTTGCTCCAAATAGGGTAATATTATCAATTATGTCGCCACGGCCATATCAAGCAATACATTGCAATACCATTGTAGAGACACCGCCAAAACATAAAACTTTAGCGATGGGTAAAAACTTTTGAAGCCCGTAGGAATTTATCGAGCAATTATCAGCAATGTTAGTAGAGCAATCGGGACCAATTTCTAAAAAAACGCTTTGGCGATTGCTCCATAATTTACTCCAATTATTGCTTAACTACCTCCAACGACTGTTGCCGGGCAATTATTGCTTAAAAATTTCCAGTGTAAGTTTACCCTATTAGTTGTTGTAATTAGTTTGAACTAACCGATTGAAGTCGCAGTGGGGACTGGCCTGCCACCCGGTAGACTGACGACCTAATTGTTGAATGCAAACGGCCCAGAGTCCCTCGTCGTTGCATTCTATGGTTCCGAGGCCTATGCCTAGCAGGCTGATAATGATGAGGATGATGAACCGACGGCAAGAGAATCCGCAGCCACACCATACCTAAGTATGCGTGGTTTACAACAATTAGCACAAGAATGCGACGATAAAGAACTAGCTAGTGTCATTAGGGATGATTTTTTCTTAGATGATTTCACAGGACACGATGACCTTTAATCATTACTAACGATATGCAAAAAAAACATCTAAAGTGTTGCAATCTGGTTGGTTTCCTCTTAGAAAATGGCCTTGAGTTGTGACGTTACACATAATTGTTCAAAGGAGCTCTGCGTATAAAATCGATGCTTTGCCATCTGTGTCCGTCAACGTATTATTATTTTAAAGTGTGTAATAGTATGTTTCTGTCTTAGGTGGCTGGCTTCTCCAATTATGGGCTGGGACCATTCTCATTCCCTATTGTCTGTGCGACTTTACAGGACGGTAAGCAAGTTCCATCTAGTTAACGCTCCTGTAGTTGAAACTTTGAATTGTACAAAGATATAGGTCGTGGTCGGGTTACAATTTGTCGGAATTTGTATCTGTTAGGGTTTTGAGAGTAATTTTGAGAAGGTTAATATGAACTTAAAACTTGTTTGGGGTGTTTTGTCGCATCAAAGTTTGTTTAATTTTGGAAATCGTTTTTCGTAGGTAGATTGATAGTTTACGTAATCATTCAATCAGTAAACACTGTACAGTATGCCCAATACCCTGATACAGATACTGACCTATTTTAGAACAGGCATAGATACCTAATTTGTAACTCTTTGAGTCAGTTTTTGAGGATGAATGTGTAATTAGTTTATATTATTTATTTTAAAAACATTCTAGTGCCCGATGCCCCAGCGGAAATAAAACTGTTGTCACAATCAGCTAATACATTGTTGGTCAGTTGGAAAAAGCCGAGACCACCAAATGGGAGACTATTACATTACACCGTATATTGCAAGCTTACTGCAAGGTAAGGATACAAATTTTAGACCAATGCGTTTGTTATTTTTTACACTTGTATTATCCCCCAGCACAACAGAAATGTTATTGTTAATAGGGAAAATTTGTTGTATTTAATGCATCAATGACTGGCTAAGCATGTGATCAAATCTTGGAAGACGATTTTAATGTACTTACTTTTAATTGTCGTCTATTATGTATTTTGTGTTGTCATATCCATTCGAAACTTTATAGGTATGTCTACTCTGGATGATGATATAATAATTTATTATTATCGAGCTGATCTGATACTTTTAGTGTTGGCATCCCCCCGATAATAGGCACAGGAAAAACCAGGCCCCTAGTCTCCAGTAGTCGCTGTCCCTGGCTACGGTAGCGGTCAGGGTGAAGGCGGGTTAGGGGGAGCTAAGAATCCCCAGAGGCGGAATAGCTACCCATACCCGACGACGACTGACCCTGGTAAAATACAACGTTTTTGGGGGAGGCCTATATCATTCAACGAAGTTAAAAGACCTTATCTTTTTTAGCAATGATGGCCCCCAAACTCTTCGTATAGACGCGCAGCAAACAACTGACGCATACGAAAAGACACAGACTGTAGAACTGAAGGGCTTAAACGAAGGTCGGCAGTACGACGTGTGGGTCACAGCCAGCACGATTATCGGTGAAGGTCCAGCGACAAGGAGGGTCACTAATACGCCATCGCAAAGAGGTAAAGATGCTCCATACAATCTTGAATGTGTAGCTTCAACAATTTTACAGATTAAAAGGTTAACAAAACGCTTTAGGCTATTATCAAAATCAAGTATGCTAGGAGACTCCTAGGAATTGTTTACATTGTTGCTGGTACAAGGAAGTCAATTTTGTTCTAAAGGCCATGATAATTGGTGTACATTTAAATTCTGATACCGTAAATTATTTTCTGCAAATAATGAAATCGAGAAGGACGACGAATAGATAGATAAGTTAAATTATTTAGAGCTACTAGATGCATATTTCTGTAGCTGACTCTAATTTATAGCTAGCTCTTAGATTATTTTATTGGATGCAAGATGCAATTAACCCAGGGATACTTGTCGCTGTGTTTTGTAGAAAGGTCTATTCAAAAGACTGATAAGAGATAAATCATTCGATAGTTATGCATTGAAAAAACATCACATAATGAGACGGTAATTCTTATTATTAGTGTTCATATTTTTTTACCCCAGTGGTAGCAGGAGTGGCTTCTCTGGGAGGAGAAGTGACAGTAGCAGTCAGGAACTCTCTCCTGCTAGAATGTAAGAGTGTTGGCTCCCCACCGCCCAGGACTGTATGGTACCACAATCAGAACATCATTACCCACCACCCAAGATTCACCAGGAACCGGGATGACAGCTTACTCATTAAAAGTAAGTGTTGGATACTTGTAGCTTCGATAAGTGACAATGATGTAGATACTCTGCATATCCATAATCAATATTTTTATTAGGAGACTTCTTTTTTGTTCAAACTCGGGTATGTTTACAAATTATGAAGTATCTACATAAGCTCATTGAAATATCATAATTTGTAATGCGAATCTTATTGAGCTGAGCAGGTTTAAACCATGGTCTCCTGTGTTTCCATGTTGCTTGCAAAATTATTTGCTAGGAGCATTCATGTAAACAAAGTAATGATTATAAACTTCCAAAAATCTTCGAGCAGAAATCATGAATTACGTGTATAGGTTCTAATAACAACTTTCTGCTATAAACTTCACTCTGGCTATTTGCATGCCTACTAATATTCCTATCAGCAGCAGCTCCACCATTTTTCTTCTTCTAGGCATTGATCAGGCTCTCAGTGGAAACTACACCTGCCTAGCCAAGAACCTATACGGTTCTGACTCAGTAGTGTATGCTGTAAGGGTTCTACCATTGCCAGACCCTCCAGCTATAAGAGCGACCCCGTACAAGGACTATATTGTAGTGGAATGGGATGAGATTAGAACTTTTGGAAATGACACTTCAAATTTTGGGATAAGTAAGTGTAAGATTTTTTAAAATGTGATTGTAAATATTTATTTTTTTAAGTCTCAACAAATCACCAAGTTATAATGTTCCGAAGTTTAGAACTCTATTTAACAAATTTGCATTAAGACTATGTCTGCCGAAGGCCAGGAGTGAAACTATTAGTTATTGAAGAAATGGTATCAAGGAAAGTGCTATTTTACGTTGTCATAATATCCTACAAAAAAAAATATATAGTTCACTGCATTAACTATTTAAATAATCATTTGTAAAGGAGAGAAAAAGAAGGATTGGCGATGATCTAAACTTTATTAATTTTTACCTAGCCTTATCAGATAAATGTTAAGCTAGATTATGGAAAGCCTATGTAACACTACCATTTTTCCTACAGGCTACAATTTAACTTGGCGAGAAGGCGACGGTCCCTGGCAAGAGGCCTGGCCTGTCGCCAGAGAGACCAGACTGCCTGGTATTCAACAACACACGCTGGCGGGCCTTAAGTGCGGAACGAAGTATTCCGTGAGGGTTACAGCTACTGATAGTATAGGGACGTCTGCGCCGGCGCATGCTGACGTCATCACTTTGGGAGGAGGTAAGAGTTAACGTATATTAGATCGTCTGTCCATTAAAGCTACCGCGCAATTAACCTGTCACGCTACGGAAACGAGACACAATGGAAACTATTTTGTTGCACGGCCATATTGTAAGTGGCTAAATGTCAGAGATCAGATCAGTTCAGAGTACGACCACATCGTGCGGCCAGATTTGTTAGTTCATATGGTACTCCAAAATGGTCGTCGAAGAAGAAAGAACTGTTGTGGGAATGCTTTTATTATAGAAGCGAAAAATAAAGAACAAACAACGAATGTAGACTCACGATATTTCTAGAGAACGTGGCTAGCTCTTAATCGCCTAATGCACACTTTTCTATATGCTGGAAGAGTTAGTTGGCCAGGTGGCCTGGTTGCGATGCCTGGCGCCTAATGAATGGCTGCACTTAGATGTTCGACGATGGTTTTGGTAGTGTGTAATCTCTACACGAGAACCCGTCTATTCTAGTCTCACTATTCTATTGATCATTTCCACAAGACATTAATAAGTGGTGGTGGGGCATTGGGAAGTTTGAAGTTAGGCGTTGTTAGAAGAGTTTTAAGATAATAATCATGATCATCGTAATAAAATGTATAATAATAATATGACAACTACCAACAGTGGTATGTGTACGAAAGTCTTGTTTGAAAAATACCTAATAGGAAAACATAGATACCTACCATTTAAAGTGTACATTCAATCTTATGGTGTACAGTACATTATACGCTGCACTTCACAATACGGGCGGTCCCGTGAGGATCCACGAAGTTAACAAGGACAGATCGACTGGTAGCCGTGATAACTTAGCCATAGCTCACTGAACACCAATGACTTTGGTCAATACTTAGACATGTACAATACTATTAAAAGCCATTTAATTTAGTGCGAGTTTAAAAGTCCTCATAAAAAACTTTTCTTGGAATATTACTGTTATAATTTTTACTAATCCAACTTTGAATAAATAGAGAGGAGTCAGCAATCTTTACTTCAAGATAAGCTTAGCAAGCTAAAGTTTTAATACCATTAGCCTTATTGTCTGGAGAAGCAAGATTTTTCACGATGTTTCTGGATATTTCTATTCAAACATTAACCAATCAACTAATGTACCCTCATAATATTATTGTTACGAAAGGACAAAGACTAAGATTGGGGTTTTTGAGTGAATAAAACAGTATTGAAACTTTTCAAAACACATTTAGATGCTTTGATGTTCTATTTTAACCATAAAAATTGGTGTCGCAAGTTATAAACGAAGAAAATCACAACGGAAGATGCAAGTTTTAAGCCGAATTAATAACAAGAGGCGGTTCTCAATTCGATGTGTGATGAACTTTTAATTGGGACATCCATTTGGTAATATTTTTTGGACAGTTTATAATGTTGAGGTCATTCCTATTTAAATTTAACTAGTATTTACCAACCGTTTCGTTAAAGATCGATATCGAGATAGATGAGACTTGTCAGGGTAGAAAACGGTAGAACTCTTTACTAAGATCGGTTAAATAAAGGTAAATTAGGAAACATGATGAACGAACACATAAACATTGGATAAACTAGGCCATAATCATTAGATTATAACCATTACTTTAACTTTTCATAACATTAAAGGATTATGAATTTATGCCAAATCAGACCTTCCCAAACTCTTCTCCTTCACTAAGTAAAACCTTTTGCTCTTTCAGCTGACCTCATTATCAAAGAAACAAATTCAACCGAATTCGAGCCCTTAAGTATAATTAAGTCCTCCTAACTCTGTAATCTAGTTAAAATGATTGAGTCTGCAAAATGTGCCTGACTGTAAAGATTGTTTGTGTTAAGTAGCTTAGTTAAGTTTCCAAGTTTACCCGTTTGAATAAATTTTATTAGATCCATCTGGATTTCAATTTATTTTACCATCGTTTGCGTTACTGCGTTTTCAGATTTAGATACTTTTGTTTTGATTTGAAAGAGTTAATCTGATTGAAATCTTGGCTTATTGGAATTTAATGGGTTATTCTTTATAAATAGTTTATAGTTCTTTTTTGACGTGATAACGTCTTTAAAATCGTTTTAGTCGGGTGACATGTTCAGAAACTTGTGTCACACCAAAACCTCACGAGCGCGATCGCAGGTATAACGAGAGAGAGACGGACCGATCTCCCGTCTCATCTCGAGCGCTGCCAGTCATTCCGTGAAACTTGTCACGCGGAATCCTCACGAGCGGAGGCTGGCATAGCGTTCGAGTGAGTGGACCGCTCTTCCGTCTCTCTCACTCTAGCGGCATATACGAATGGAGATTTTCTCGTGCGGTTAAGTTTTCGTTGAATGTTTAACAGTGAAACAAAATAAATAAATAATATAATATAATTAAAATTATATTCATATAATGTATGAAGAAAAATGTATATCATAGTCGAATAAGTAAACTTGTCATTTTACACCCGAAATTTATCATCAAAAGTGTGAATAAAACGATAGATGTAATTTAAAATTTGAAAAAATTGTTATCTTCATTAATTCCTTACTTCCCAAAAACTTATATCACCAATAAGACGTTATCACGTAAACATCTCGATCGTAAACCTACTTTACAAACAACCAATTTTTTTATACTTTTTTTAAATTTTTTACTTGTAACTAACAGCTAACAAACTATGTAATCAAATCTTAGAATGTTTTTAACCTACTTTTATGTTTAGATTTGAAACTTTGTAAGTATTTGACATTATTACATTCGGATGACAATAGGTACCTACAATAGTTTGATGGAACCAAGAGGTAGATAGTGAAACTGTTCAATGGTCACCCTTGGTGTTTGGGCTTATTTGATTCGTTTTCACGAGTCCAATCCATGTAAAAGTTTGTTGCTAGTTTTTTAAGCTATGATATTTAATTTTTTACTTCCAATGCATTTTTGCTGTACTGCCTTGGCACAACATTTGTGGTCTCTAAATGTCACTTATATACCAATACCACCGATATCAATATAAAATGTATTAAAGTTGATGGTTGATGTAATGGACCCAAACTCGATTCTTATCCGGGTCAATAAATCTTATAATCGATTCTTCTAAATAGACTTGCATCTGGATATTCTGGAAGTGAGATTTATTGGGCTTTAAAATACAAATTTGACTTGCTAAAATATTCAAATCAAATTCAAATTTATTTATATGGAAATTAACATATTTGCAGAAATCAGTGGTCAGTAATGTCCGCATATAGTTTTGATAAACTGTCGCGTGTATGAAAAATTCTACGAATCTTCTATTACTTACGAGTACCTATTTATCGCTGTCAAATATTAGGTTTGTTTGAATTTGGCAGTGTTCTCATGAGATTTATGCTTAGACACCATAAGAACTGCTGTTAGCTATAGAAAATACAAATTCTCGTTTAAACGAGCTGTTTATCCATCCAGCCCCACTCTCCCCACCATCGACCGATTGGCTTTGGAGCAACGCCACCCACATCTACATCCAGCTAAGTGGCTGGGACGATGGAGGCTGTGACGTCACCAAATGGGAGGTCGAATACAGACCTCTCGGATCTACCCTCTGGATAAGGACAGAAAATAAAGCAGTAAGTATGATTCCTGTTATTACGACCCGTAAAATATGATGGAATCGGAACATGGACGTCGTAAAAAATTTAAAGAGGACTCAGATAGATTACTGTTGTAAAGAAGGAATTTGGCGTTGTCATACTGTTTGGGAAGTTGACATGAAAGTACTTCACTTTAGAATTCCATCTTCGAATCGTAAAATCGGGATCTGTTATAAACTCAAATGTGTATATATCCAAGAATCAGTGTCAAGTGGAAGTCTTAGCCTATTATTGTAAATTCCGCGTATTTTCGTAGTTCACGGGTCTATTACCTCAGTATAGCGATACCTACAGAAGTCCAACAAATGTACTTTTTAAAAGCAACGGCGGGGGACCGGAACGGCGGGCGGGATATAGTCTCACCACACGAAATCGCGTAGTTGGGTAAAATGTGTCATGATCGCAAGCAAATTTTTCTAAAATTGTATTAGAGTAAACAAAAGCTGCTCCATTTACGGAGCCAATCAACTACCGACCTAGGGATTCATAGATTTTCTGTAATGCGTTATAGGTTTTCCATTTTTCAGAATATATTAATTGAAGTTGGAATAATGAATAATCAGAATAAAATCCCCGTGAAATTAACATTGGTATTCGATATTAAACTTATGTACAATATTCAAGAATATTTTTCATACTACGCGTGTTCACTAAACTTTTATCGCAGGTCAATAAGCTTTTCCAAATGTGTGTGTGTGTGTTTGTGTGAATCATACAATTTTAATCAACTGTCTCAGAACAGGGTTGTTTGTGGGAACATGTTTTTCTGGTGTAGGAATTTACATTTCCTTGAAAATGGAGAAAACTGTAGGTAGTCTGTCTGTTTATTCAGCTGTATCTTTTGAACTGCAATATTCTTCTTCTTAGTAGTACACTCCCAGTAGATTGGTCGTGGTTATGAACTGTCTGCGATAAGTTGGTTGTGGCTTTTGCAAGACTTCTCCATCTTTCTCTATTCATGGCACTGCGGGCACACTCAACAAGGGAACGCTTCATAGAAGATTTTATGAGGTCTTTCCAAGTGAACTGTAATATTAGGTAAATACTTGTTTTTTTTGTCTAGCCCATGGATCTCAACCTCGGCTGGAGCTACATAGAAGGCCACTACCAAGCCCCACCGCTGAGATCCATCCCCACGTCGTACGCGGTCGGCGCTCTCGCTCCCGCCAACTGGTACCAGCTAAAAGTGACAGCGACAAACGACGCTGGCACTGCATCTACCGTTTACACGTATGCTACTAAGACTATGGATGGAGGTGAGTATTTCACTATTGTTAGTGTCTTGTCCGGAGCATATTTTTATTTATTTATTTATCCTACATGGACCAATGTTCAAGAGTACTCTGACTAGGATAGAATAGAATAGAATTGTTATTTCATAAAAGTTTACAAAGCACAAGAACTTAAACCATAAAAAGTTGCCTAAACAAATCCATTACGAAAACTTAATAATATCTAATAGGTACAATTTTACCTACTAAAAATACTCATACATTTTGACGACGATCTATTTGTAGACAGAAATTCAAAGTATTCGTAGCTTACAATTTATCGACTTTTAATTAACCGGACAATTGTGAGTCGAACTCGTCCACCGAGGGTTTCATAGGAACGTAGTATACAGTGTGTAACGAAAAGGTGAAATAAAACTTTAACGGGTTATTCTACGGCTAAATTACATCAACTTTTTCTATGGGACCAACATCAAAAAAAAATCTCAAAAAAAAAATTGACGTTTCCATACAAACTGATGCCAGCTGGTCGCGTTTTAGTATGGGAAAGTGATTTTTTTTTGCGATTTCGATGTTGGTCCCATAGAAAAAGTTGATGTAATTTAGCCGTAGAATAACCCCTTAAAGTTTTATTTCACCTTTTCGTTACACCCTGTATAGTTCAGGAATCATTTTATATTTTTTCCAGTACTTGTAGTATAAGACGATATTACTTGCCAAATTTCATAGTTATACTTATAAATCAGCCGAAAATACCCTATAAAATTTGGTTTCCTTAATAAACGTTTCTTGCGGCATAAACGGCTGTATCTCTTTTTTTACATTAACTTAGAAGTTTTATATTTTCAAAGCTTTAAGGGACTGCAGATCCTAGTATCTATATATATATAAAACAAAGTCGGGTTAGTTAGTAAGCCCCGAATAGCAGAATATCTATAAAAAATAATATGGCGGTACGAAGTTCGCAGAGGCTGTATTTATTATGTAGTTTTAATTTCAACTCGATACCTCCACGCGTTCTCGAGGTAAATATGTCTCTTAACAGACAGACGGACAACAAAGTTATCCTATAAGGGTTCCGTTTTTTCCTTTTATGTACAATTCGAACTCGCAACCGCCTGGCATTGTAGTCCGGATAGCAAACTACTACACTAGACGGTCGTCAAAATTTAGGGTACCTTTTTACAGACATGTTTATCTTTTACTGATATTGAATTGAATGACATAACATAATGATTGCTTTCAATCAAGAGGTATTGAAACCACAAAAATAGGTTATTTATGTTATAGGTACGTAATGAGCAAATATTTTACGTGAAATAAGTACTTAATTGGCCAATTTAGATATGTTTACTTTGCCTTTGACGAAGCTATAACGATGTACATGAACCTTTTTTAGACGCAAAAAATAATGAGCCTAACTCTTATTAAGATCTGTGGAGTATTCGTATTCAAATAAGTAAAACTAGCAAATATAATTTATAAAAATTTGATGTGTAGTATGTATTAATTATTGAAACAATCAAAATTACTTTATTTTTGCAAGTAGCACTTTTACACGTATTTTTTTCACATTCATGTTTCTTGTTTAATTATTTATAGTCATTCACAAATTAAAAATCATTACAAATCAGTTTATTCAGTAGTAATCCCACGGCTGGGTAAAGGTTAGGGGACCAAACACTTCCGCCAATCCCATTCTATCGCCAATGGCTCTTGGTCATCTAGCACAGGGTAATTCGGACCGTCTATAACTGGACATATTCATATGTTCAGGACATATCTTTTTGGCTTTATAGGTTCATAACCTAACACCCTGTGTATTGTATGTGCTTGATGCACCCACGCAATCCCTCGTCGTGTTAACCAAATCGACGCACCATCTTTTCTGGGGTCTACCTCTTCGGTGACAGCCGTCATTAGACACTCATCGTAAGACGATTTTTGTACTCCTAAGTATTCGATTGCATCATACAGTCATGTCCCTGCAATCCATTTCATCTTTGCTGTATTTTCACTTACATCTGCAACACCGGTTTTTAACAGGGTGTGGTGCAGAGTTGCCCAACTATCGATAGTTTCGCTATCGATAGTTGACTTTGAAAACTAGTAACAATATCGATAGTGCTATAGATAGTACCGATAATAACGATACTATTGATGATAGAATGAATCCATATCACAAATTAACGAATACTATTGATTGAAAGCAATAATATCGATAGAATCAATACTATTACATCACAATACTATCGATACTATCGTTGTATGGAATCATAAAAACTACCAATACTATCGATAGTTTGATAGTATTACACTATCGATAGTTTAATAACCGTCGATAGTATCGTTTTCTAATTATAGCTTTTGTAGCGAGCAGTATTAAACCATACTTACTAACTCACTGTGCCTTACTCGTATACTAGTATACTAGCAACACAAGCAGCTGATTGGTTGCAACGATGGGTAAGTTTAAACATAGATTTTTACAATTCATTATTGGAAGGTAATAGAATCGCATTTTTTTAAACTATAATCGTGTGGGCGACCGATTCTATCGATAGTAATGTTCCTAAACTTATGCTGGTCTTCGATAATACTATCGATACTATTTTTGTATTTATTTATTCTTCTTCTTCTTCTCGAGTCAATGGCAATTAAACTCTGCGCCCAAAAAGTGGCAACATCAATGGCCTTCTGGTTGGCGCTGTAAAGGTCCTCTTGTGTGCAGGTGGCAGGAGAGATTTATTTATTTATTTACTTTATTGCACATTTAAAAATAATTGTACAAATGGCGGACTTAATGCCGAGAAGCATTATCTACTAGTCAACCAGTGATCAAACAGAGAAATACAGGCGGTGTGTATATCAATACTATAATTGCCCTGGGTGGATTATCGATAGGCAACTCTTGTGTGGTGTTCTATCAATCCTTTCAATTCGATTTAGATTATTCTAATCGTACAAAATTGATCTTAAATTACTTACTTACTATTAGTATATTATGATTTGATGGAAGATGGCCAAGGACGGAGATCTCATGGCAGATAATCATCGGTTAAGTCGTTAGTCTCTCAAAGTTAAATTAATGACAGCACTCGCTGACTCTGTCAGTTCGTAATAACCAAAGTTTTGAGAATCCGGTAACTTTCCATTGACAAGACGTCGCGCCATCGGCTGTCAAGAGTTGTAAACAAAGCGATTTGATGACTAAGTCGTAATTTTAGCTGAACAAATTGGTAATTAATTTGGGAGAAATTATGTTACATAATTTGGTAGGTAATTATTATTACGTACTTATTAGGATAAGAGCGTTGAGGGCGTAGAAAACTGATTCAAATAAGTTTAATATTATTTCCAGGCTTTTGAACTAATATTATGTTGATGTAGGTAGTATGTTTCAGAATAATAATCCATGACAAATCTTGTTAGAAGATTTTGTTTATTTATTTAACTACATAACGCTTCGTCTCGCTTTAAGTCGGGGTAAGCTTGCTTATGGTTATAGATTTAGCAATTCAGGTTTTTATAATTGTAGCGATTGCTATCTGACGCCCGTCTCCCTTGGGCAGATCTCAAGGGACCGGGAGGTAACATACCATTTGTATCATGGTCACATACTCATACTCGCTTCCAGTGTTTTCCCACACCCCCTCGCAAGCAATTCATCAGACAAAAGTATACAAGGTACCTGCTGCGATTCGAATTCGAGTGAGTGAAAGAACTGAGTCGTGACTCACGGCTTTATTTATTTATTTAAAAAGGCACAGTTGCAATAAACACATTACAAAAACATCCAATAAAAATAGATACAAATTAATTTCAAAACTGTTGACCAACAATAACTGCACACATCTTTTTTCATCAGCTCGAGTGAGCAACACTTTTTCTGAAAATATGCCTAATTAACTTAACAAAATTATTAAGAACTTTTAACTCTTTTACCTTTTTTTAAATTCCTAGAGAACCCACTGTGTGCTACCCTTGCTCAATACGTATTGTTATACAGAGTGGCCAGAAAAGTGACGTCCAAAAATTATTTTTAGGTGCCTCGTGTTAAGAAGTATCTGAATCACCCCTATTTATGTTTTACGATTTTTCGTAGTTTTCGAGTTACGGTTATTTTTATGAATATTTGCAAACAGATCAGTTTAAAAAATTTAAAAAAAAAAGTTGAAACCTTAATGGCAGTTGCTACAAAATTGACCTAAAGTTAAGAATTTATGTTATGTGAGTTATCATTTAAATTTTCAACTACAAATTAAAAATCTAAACTGATAATTTCTTACTTTCTAAGTAGCTTCAGAGAATGCGCTAGACTGTAGGTTTTCATAATAATAATAAAAAAGTAGTACTTCATAGACTTCATAGGCTATTTAAAAAAAATCGTAACTCGAAAACACTACGAAAAATCGTAGAACATACATAGGGGTGATTCAGATACCTCTCAACACGAGGCACCTAAAAAAATTTTTTGGACGTCACTTTTCTGGGCACCCTGTAGATAAAGAGTCCGATGTCAGTTGATGGGCGGCTTAGTATTGAGTAGTAGTATTGAGTATTTTTTTCAGCGATTTCAGTGTTGGTCCTAGAGAAAAAGTTGCGGATTTAACTACTCAAATACAAAATTATTTTAGGTGAAACAATATCGTAGTCTAAGAAAATGCTTTTCAGTCTTATAATGACTTTCAGATTTGTATGGAAAAAGCAAAATGTATTTTAGATTTCAAATTTGTTCTTAAAAGAAAAGTTGTATTTGAGCAGAAGAATCAGCCTCCTGAGTGACCTGAGTCTTATTGCTTATATTTTCACACGCTATACAGGGTTACATTGCAAAGGGGTGCCAAATCTTTAGAAGTGGCTCAGAATCAGTAACTTAATCGAATTGTGCAGAGTACAAAAAAAAAATTTTCACATTTAATTATTGCTATCCGCTGTTATCTATGTTATCTTATATATGTTATGTATATCCGCTGTGCCGCGTGGGGACGGCCGTAAAGAATACACCTCCCCACCGCCAACAGGAGGCGTGTCGTAAGAGGCGACTAATTCCTGTAGTACGAGACGGGCAGCAGCGTCTTCGTGCGAAATCTTATAAAAAAACTGCGCTCGCCAACCCGCCTGCCAAGCGTGGCGAGTATTGGCAATCCCCCCTGATGATAAGTCATTAGGGGATGCCTCTGTTCAGCAGTGGACGTATTGTGGCTGTAATGATGATGATGATGATCCGCTGTTAAAAATCGTAAGTGTGGATAATTTAACTCACTCTTATTCATGAAAAAATTGCACCGTATGTGCACTGCGTAAGGTCCTTGTTGGCTCGCCGTACCTACGCCTCTGATGAACAACCGCGCGGCTTTCGTAGTCTCTCTATTGACTTTATTTTCGGATATTTTAAAGTTTTTTTTTTGTAACATATGTTTATTAAAAATAAGAACGATTAAGAGCTTTTTTATATTGTTCCCTAGATCTTATTTTTTTAAATTTGGCACCCATTGCAATGTAACCCTGTATATAAGTAAAATATTTTTGATTAGATTAAGAAAAAATAAAAGGTAACACAGGCGCGCTTAACCTGCCGCAGTGTTTAATTAAGAATTACGGTTGTGACAAAGTGACCTCATTTGCCAAAATATCTTCTAAAGCTTATAAGTATTTCAATTAGAAAGCAGAAATAGGTTAATTAAGGCCGAGCCTAAGCATTAATTAATTCTAAGATTGCGAACTCTCGGAAAATCTTGTTACGAGGTTACAATGTTTTATTTTATCGAGAAAAGTTTGAAGTTTGCAAGCTTGGTGGCATTGGTTGAAAGTTGGGTTTTAAACCGACTTAAAAAAACGTGGTTCTCAATTTGGCTATTGTTTGTTTTTTCGATTGTTTTTTACGCAATATTTTCGTCAAATGTAAGGCCGATTTTGATGATTAAATAATAAATAAATAAATATTATTTTTTTGGACTCAAATGATTCGTCTTGTTGAGGAATTAACACAAAACATACAAAAATAAAGAAAATTTTAATAATTAAAGTAAGAGTAAAAAATGATCAAACGTTCTTATCATTATTGATTCATGATTGATTGATCATTATGGTGGTTAGGGTAGCTTTCAGAAAATCTCCAAGTCATCATGTAAGCGTTACCAAGATTCAGGTCTCTAGGAAGGCCTCTTTGACGATGCGATGTTTTTCAGTAGGTAGCAGGTACGCGCCGACTAGTTAACAGATTTCTATTGAAATCCAATTGCTCTTAATTGAATTCAATACTTACTTTTTTTTTAAACCTGTCAGTACCACTTCTCTTTTTTTCCTTTTTGACTGTAAACTATTTGTCGCAGAGGAAATCGGGCCGCCTTCAGAGCTGTTCGATTTGAACATGCTAGTAATCATCTGCAGCTCTATACTCCTCGTCATCTGCCTATTCGCCTTCTTCTGCATACTCTTCAGGAGGCATAAGTAAGTACTGTTTAATTAAATCTCATTTCTCAGTGTACGACGAGCCTCGGCACGGATCTTGAGTGGTCGGGTAAAGGGTGAGGATCGCTTTGCGCATCTTACAGGACGATCGTATCTAAAGGCCTACTATGATTTTTTTACGTTCATTTGGAAGTATAAGCCTAATACATTAAAATTACAATCTACTTGTATCAAACCTTTGACAATTTATTAATAATTGATAACGGTCATATTTTTTACAAAGCTAATTTCAGTTGTTCATATTTTGTCAAATGATTCATACAAGTGAATGGATAATTAAATTTACAGGTTAATGCGTCCAAATATCCGTCAGGCCTAAAATATGTTTCAAAGTACATTACAGAGTACTGAAGTGGGATAATTATCTACCATTTCTTCCCAACAGACAAAACTACACATCCCAGTACCGTCACTCTATAGCAGAAGAGGTTAAATCAAGAAACGAAAGCGTGGCGTCTCATTCCGAGCATAAAGAGCGATATGCGCACGCGCCGCGGATTTACACGTCGCCTGCTCATGTAAGAAAAGCTAGTAAGAATGGTAAGTACCTATAGCCGTACATATATTTAATAAAATGATCAAATGATCTTTTTTTTAAATCAATGAAATGATCTTTTTTTTAAATAAACGGCTAAATATATTTTTCTAAGAACAAAAAGATATTTTTTGCTAAGCTTCTAATTTATAAAATATATTATTAGCTACTTCGTTTTTGGGCGTGATTTTATTACTCAAATCCTTGACTTAGCATCTCTGTGGTCCCGGGTTCGATTTTCGGTAGGGTCTATATAGAAAAAAAACTTTTCTATGTTGTTGTGTTATGATACCGTAGTTGTTTCTGATTTCTATCACAAGTGCGTTAGCTACTAACCTTAGGATCAGAGCAATGAATGTTGTCCAATAAAAAAATACCTTATATTAGTAACTGGTCTTGAAAATCTGACATTGTGTTAAAGATACAAGATTTCTAAAATCTGATTAGTTTTCATTTCAATACTTAACAATTAATCACTCATTAAAAATAACAAGGAAACTAGAGAAATATGTTTTAATTAACAATAAACATGACGTGTTAAAAAAATTCATTGTTTAATTATTTATATATGAGTTGAAAATAAATTACTGCAGATATAGACAGACAAGAACTAGCTGTCCTGTTCATCTTAACTATTTTATAATTTTCTTTCGGATCTCTGCAAAATTTTCCAATTTTGTATTAAAATCTTTTCTATTAAAGGTTTTTTGTCCAGACAATTAACTGTTCGTCTTTAATAATTCTATATTTACCTAGTTTTCTCGCTTTGTTTATTCCAATGAAATGGAATGCTGCTGTTTAATGATTCCAATTGAAATTTATAATCACACTGCCGTGCCCCCCGCCAAGTCGAGGAAAATTCTGTATTTACGCTAATAAGATTATTTCCTTCGCAGAAATGTTCGAGATAAGTCCATACGCGGAGTTCGCGCTTGGCTTCCGAACATTCGATCACGTAGAGAACCAAGACCTGCCCAGTCGACTGCCCAGCAGGCCTAGGTTTGATACAGGTAAGTTTCTAAGATCTTATCATCATCAACATCTACCACGTCAGTCCACAGCTGGACAGAGGGTTCTCCCAATGCACGCCACTGCGCCCGATCCTCGGCTATTCATTTCCATCCACTGCTAGCAGCCCTGCGTATATCGTCGCTCCACCTTGTTGGAGGGCGCTCCACGCTGCGCTCGCAAGTCGCGGTCTCCACTCATGTACACATCTACCCCATCGGTCATCGGCTCTACGACAAATGTTACCAGCTCACTGCCACTTCATTGACACACACTAAGATCATACAACACTTGAAAAAAAACACCGCCTTAGGTTTGAATCAAACCCACTCCAGTAATCAGTACCTAAGTGTTTTTAATCTTTGAGCGTAAAAAAGTGAAGTGCGAGTTGAACTAGCGTAATGGTTCAGTACCATAGTATCACCGATCTCCCTTTTATTTTTGTGTTAGTTTCTGCTTTTTGATAAATAAATGAATAAAATAAATAAATTCTACCAACAATTACTCGAATCTAGCTCCAAACAGGGCAAAACTTATACTATGGCGACAGGATAACAGATAAACATACTTAAATATTTCACAATACTTTTGTAAACATCCATGACTTATGTACAAATGCCCATCACACATTTGCCCCTTGCGGGATCGGAACCCGCAACCGCTAGTCCGGAGCGCGAATAACTACACTAGACGGTTGTCGTATTTCTTAGTCAAAATTGAATTTGTATTTAACTCACTTGTGACATATTAAAAATACTTAGATCTTCGTACCGACATGATGCAATAAACACAAAATATAAAAACCAATAATACCAATTTATTTCTGCAAATAGACATAATTAAGCTCTTTTTATATACCCCAATCTATCCTAATTTTTTGTACCCTACCTGCATTGCTTCGGGACAAATGAGAGCACATGACTATGACTATCATCATTACATAAAGAGGCTAGTTACATATTTTTTCCCCATAATTTAGAACGCAGCACTCGATACTACGTAAATTATGTGTAACCACAATGTCACAATAATGTATATTACCAAACACGACACCCCACAGTTCGGTACGCCAAGTATTTCACTTTATAGCGCACGGGAGCGGCCGTAAATATAATTTATTTGCCCGATTCCCGCTACATTATATTTTAGATTCCCCAATATTGTTCCTTATTTATGCGTCTAACATAATTGCTTATCTGATACATTTTATCTGAAAGTTCCTCTTTGATGATTTATTTACAAGATACACGAACGTTGAGGTAAATTTAAACGTAAATAAGAGCAATGAAAAGAACTTTGTACGAAATTGTAAGCAAATAAATGGTACCTAAATGTTTATCACCATTTTCATCATTTGACTGGTTAAAAAGCAACCTTTGATTCAGAACTGGTTAAGACAGCGTCGGGCTTTTATACGGGGAATCATGATAAGACTATTTATAGTCGAAACACGTATGTGTTAATTATTATTATGCATAGTATAGTAACAAATTTGATTACCAAAATTTTTATAAAAAAAATAAACGACTTCAAAAACACTAAAAAGCTAAAAATAACTTTTAGACAATCATATCACAGTTATTTTTGGAGTTGGTGCAAACAACCACATTCAAACGCTCCACAGCTGGCACTGACTCCAATAATAACTGTTATATGATTGTTTAAAAGTTATTTTTAGCTTTTTAGTGTTTTTGAAGTCGGTTATTTTTTGTATAAAAAATTGTTTTATTTGTCTGTTTTTTAGTGTTTTTTTTTACATTCTAAGGCGATCTGTGATGTAATTATAGCTAAATTGCTTCGCATGACGATTCAAATAAGTCCAAACACGGCTATGATACATTGTTTTATCACAGAATTGTGTGCTTACCTTCCACCTTCTTCATCAGATCAAACTGATCTGATGAAGAAGGTAAGGTAGTATAAGGATACCAGAATCATTTATTAAAATTTGATTTGTCGGCTATGGCAAGGCTTAACTGTCTTAATGAAAATAACTTATCGCTACTCATGGAAGACTATTGTGGCCAACTATGGTCTCCTTCATCAGTCCCACCTCAGCAAATGATACTTTCTGAATGCAAATGCTTGACTTGTTGTTAAATATACTAAAATCGCTATATGTATACCTATAATATTTTAGGAGTTCCCTCAATTCCTCATGGACCCATCATCAGAATTGAATTTTGATGATGGGATCCATCCAAAAATGGGACTAATCTGGAGGTATACCCTTTCAATTGAGAAAAGAATTTTTAAATCGGTTCATTAATGGCGGAGTTCTGAGGTAACAAACATTTAAAGAAAAATAAAATAAATATTATAAAAACATACAACCGAATTGAGAACCTCCTTCTTTTTTTGAAGTCGGTTAATAAAAAAGGTTACAGTGAGTCAACCTTAAAAGATGTGCCTTATAACGCTGTCATGGAGTTTTGCAGTTTAGAGAACTTTTAAAGAGGAACAATTCCGTCATACATGATTTTTGCGTAACTTTAACCGTTTACGCAGCGCACGCAACGGAAGCTCCCAAAAGGGATATTATTTCCTGTGTTTTTAACATTTTTCATTGATACTCCGCTTCAGTTGGTCGTAGCGTAATGTTACATAGCTTAAAACCTTCCTGAATAAATGGACTATCAAGTAGATTTTTTCAATTCGAACCAGTTGTTTCTGGGGTTAGCGCAATTAACCAAACAAACAAACTCTTCAGCTTTATAATATTAGTATTAGTATAGATAATCGGCTGGTTAATAACAAGTGAACGAAGCGGTGAAGTGTTTGACCTTTAAACATCATCATCATCAGCCTTTGTTAGTTCACTGCTGGACATAGGCCTCCACTAAAGATCGCCACAGCAGCGGCTTTGGACCGATTGCATCCAGCAACTTCCCGCAATTTTGACTACGTCGTCGGTCTACCGGGTGGGAGGCCTGGCCATGCTGTGTCTTCCAGTTCGTGGTCGCCACTCGAGAACCTTTTTACCCCAATCAAACAACTCACTATACGAGTAATTCAACCTTCAATGCAGCAGTTCAAACTTTACTGAATTCAGAAAAACACGCCTCACGCCAGAGTAAATTTCTATCACTTTTATTAAAGAATTAAAAAAAAATACAAATAAATTTGGTTTTGGGGCAAGATTTTTACAAAATATATTTTAAGTCTGTAACAATTTTTTTTTCTGAGCTAGAAAACCCCAATTTATCAGACAGAAGTAACACTAAGTTTTCCGTTTTTCCCATTACAGAACCCAAGAAACAAAAATTTTCTTTCAAAGATAAGACACAAAAGAGAAGGCATTAGAAATAGGTTTTTCATTCTTTGATAGACAAGTCGCATTTACTTCTGAATGGTGAATCGGACCCCTTCAATGCTGAAAGGGCATTCAATCAATCATTCTCAATCGTAGGTCTTGGATTGCGAATTCACTTCAAAATAGAATATTGCATTAACCACATCTATACCATAATAAAGAAAAGCTTTTTTCTTTATTGTGTTCTGGTATAAAATGTAGGTATTTACTTAAATATGATGTAGACCCTGAATATTGGCTAATAATGGCTCATGTAATAATGGCTAATAATAGCTTCTTAATTCAGGTTTAAAGTAAAAGTAGACGAACCGGCCAAGTGCGATTCGGACTTGTGTACTCTTCCGTAGGGTTTTCGGGTTTCGTACAAACAGTTGCAATTGCCTATGTAAACAATTCGTTCGTAAAGGGTAGTAAGTCTCGAAAATTTTACAGCTTTTTTGTGATGACGACGAGAAAAGATATTTGTGATGTGACTACAACTTGCAGCTGGGGTTCTCTATTTTGTTCCCTAACTTTTTTATCCATAATCTAAAGTGCAATATATTTTTTTTGTCCTAATCATCATTTGTCCGAATGATAACTTGCCCGAACTTAATGACACATAATATTACATGCTATAAAACTGGAAACCCTAAATATAATATGCCCTAAATTTATTTGTCATAAATATTACAATCAATAATATACGAAAGACATAATACCGTTTTCTATAAATGTTGTAAGTCCTACATTCAAATTATATAATGTTTAATCATACTAATAATAATAAATGCGTAGTGCAAGCTAGCAGCAATTATTATGCATGCAGGCAATCAGCATGCACCATGCATGCATGCAAACATCATACAAACATCATGCAAATATCATGCATGCAAGCAATCAGCATGTACCACGCATGCAAGCAAGCAGCATGTACCACGCATGCAAGCAAGCAGCATGTACCATGCATGCATGTAAACATCATGCAAACGTCATGCATGCAAACATCATGCATGCAAGCAATCAGCGTACACCATGCATGCACGCAATCAGCATGCACCATGCATGCAGGCAAGCAGCATGCATGCAAGCAAGCAGCATGCACCATGCATGCAAGCAAGCATGAAAGCAAGCAGCATGCACCATTTATGCAAGCAAGCAGCATGCAAGGCTCCTGTCACGGCTCCGGCGCTGCGTGTCTCCGGCGGCTCCACGCGTGCTTATCGTCGCAGACGGCTTTTGCTCACCGCCGCGGCTGAGGCTGGCCGGCCTCCTGCTCTACAGCCCGCGGGCCGCCTCGCCCCTCCGCGCCTACGCGATTTTGAATAACACTCTAGGGGTAGGGCAGACAAGACTGTGTGGAGTCGGGTTTACGGCAATTCGTTTCTGTCACTAAAAACCTAATTTTTAGCTATCGTTTTAGGATTAACATTAATAATGTAAATTAACATTCGGAATAAGACACAGTACGTAATACAATACTTAGGACATGTAACTTTATTTCATGTAAAATCTACTCATCCAACTATTATAGTAATCAAAATTATGACAGAATAGTTTTAGGACTAAAGATAATTATATAACACAAAATTTCGAATTTTTAAACATTATGGTTACTGAAGTTTATAGCAAACGTGTTATGGATAATGATTTTCGGACAAACAAAGTTAGGAAAAAAAATGGAGTACCTGCAGCTGGGTATTTAATATTAATATCAACTTGGGACCTCCATGCGTTTCTGGTAAAAAGGGTCTTGACAGACAGACAACAGACGGACAACGAAGTGAACCTATAAGGGCTCCTTTTTACAATTATAATTAAATAAATTGGACAACATGACATACATTGCTCTGATCCTATGATAAGTAGCCAAAGCACTTGTGTTACAGAAATCAGACACAACGACGGTACCACAACAGCCAGACTCGAGACGATATAGACAAGTTATTTTTCTAAATTGACGAACCGGAAATTGAACCCGGGATCTCAGAGATAGCGACACAAGTCCGGTAGGCTCGCCTTGCGGTTACGGAGGCCATCGAGTTTGAGGCACAGAACCCTAAAAACAATATTTAAGTAGACCAAATATAATTGACCCAGACCCTACTTAGGTAGTGTGCTTTTAGAGGTAAGAATATGCCAAAGTGTGTATTGAAGTCTCGCAACTCCTTGAACAAATAAAACTCTACAAAAAGTCTCAACTCCATCCTTTTCTTCATTCTTTTGCCTTTAAATTATCAAAAAGATCCAGTTAACAAAGTCCTTATTCGATTTCCAATTTTATTTCGACTGAGTTCAGTTTTACTCCGCCGGATAATAATGGGAGGGAGTTATGGAGACGATTGAAAAGCTATTCCGAATACATTGTCACTTCTGTGCTGGACCCTAAATGGATCTAGGTATACTGGATGTGTCGTCTATAATATTACTGTTGCCCGCGAATTCGTTCGCGTGATCTTTGCAAAACCTTAGTCAGTCTAAACTAAATTAATGCGAACGAAGTTGCGGGCAACAGCTAGTGTTACATATTTTTGTACCTCCAAAAATGACTGAACAGCGACATCTAACCGTAAGAAGCGCTATCTATAATGACAGTTATCTTGCATCTCTCAGGAACCAATATTTTTTTCGGAATAATGAGTATCCTATTGCAGGCTATAATCTATTTCTGTGCCAAATTTCATCTAGATCCGTTCAGCTGTTCTGGCGTGATTGAGTAACAAACATCCATCCATCCAACCTTTCGCATTTATAATACTAAGTAAGATTAGTAACTTTATAATCACAATATTATTAAGCTTCGTAATTAAATAAATAAATAATTTTAACACACATACATCATTATGTACGTTACGTACGTGGCGTTATGATTGATGATGAAATGCATTGGATCCCGGGTTCAATTCTGGGTTCGGTTTAATTCAGAAAAAAAACAAAAAAATTGGCGTGGCTGGATATGCTGAGAGACACCCGTGGCAAAAAAAATAACTTCGTCTTAATTATGGTAATATCTTAACTTCAATCACAACTAATGCAAACCGTGTGTTGTTTAGATGTAATAACAAAAATAACAATAAATCTTGTCCTATAGTAACTATTAATAGATTAACATACTTATATATCTAATGTCGTAGGTAATAAAATCAGGACAACATTGAGTTTTGCTCACACTAGACTTGAAGATGGGGTTGTATCACCGGAATAAAACTTGTAGGTACATTTTTTTTTTCAAGATTTGCTCGTTTCCTGATTATTATAAACTGAAAGTATTAAAAAAAATTAAACACATATAAATATCGGACAACATCGCATACATTGTTCTGATCCTATTTTATGTAGCTTAAGCACTTGTGTTACAGAAATAAAAAACAATGACAGTACCACAACACCATGATCCGAGATAATATAGAAATGTTATTTTTCTACATCGACCGACCGGGAGTCGAACATGAGACCTCAGCATCTAGTCCCAAAATGAGCGAAAATTATAACTGGTGTAATTCTTAGAAAAAATATAAAATTTTATTTAAATGGAATTACTAAGCTGAACGCCCGCTGTACGTCCCGAGAATTTGCGACAGTAGTCTTAGTTTCGAACAATCAGCCGGAAGCATTCTACAATAATTTTCATTATTCACTTCCATTCACCGAGCATCCACGTGGCTGACTCAGCGGCGAGCCAGCGATCGCGTTTCCTTTGAATTATTGGTACAGTCTGGGTTCTAGCTGCGCTGTTTAATTGGAATCGGCCCTGAAAATGGAATTTGAATAACTATTACCTTGTAGTTGGTATTTTACGCTCATTAATACACTAACCGTAAAAAGCGGTTCGCTAAAATTGCAATTTAAATCGATTAACTTGGCCGAATACTAAAAAAAAGCTGACATCAGTTATCGATGGAAATAATCGTCTATCTCGTTTCTGGGATCAGGATATTATATTTTTAATCATAATAAAAACTTAACTTAAGGTAGTAAAAGTGATCCGCGGGCTGAGAATCTTACTTAGATTAATCCTACATCTTTATAATTATTCTCTTATTGAGCCGATATCATTGAACTACTTTGTTAATTAAATTAACTTTCTCCAATTTCAACCTTCTCCAATCTCACTAAGACCAAATTTTACTGTGTTAATGAAAATCGTAACTAAATTAAAGAGACAAAATGCTGTATCTGCCACCAATAAAAAGTAAGAATATTTTTTTCCCGCTTTTTGCCAGCCCCCGATTATGTCTATTAGTCGTTCCTAAGTGCCTCTCAATTTTTCCTTAAAACTTGTTAATATTAAGCATAGAAGCATTCTCTCTTTACTTTAGTTTTTTGAAACTACACTCTAAAAAGTGTGATTAAATTGATTAAAATAACTATGATTATACTTAAATCCAATCAAAGATGAAAGGTCTACCAATAACTTTATCTGCGATTAAACTAAACATGTAGGTGCGTTTATTAACTACTTTTTTGCATGATTCATCATTATTGAGGTACTAAAATGTATTAGTTGGTTTATTCATTGATCCTGTTATATTTATTAAGATCTTTCTTATTTTAGTTTTAGTAAAAACAATCAAATCCATCTTATTCGATGTATGTACCAACTTTATAATTATTAGATTAAACTAAATTACTTAAGTTTCATATATTTATGCTAAGTTTTTACAGAGAAAAAAATTTATCTTATCTTATCTTATCTTATCTTTTCACAAAACGACACTTTTTTCTGGTTTGATCTCTATGTGTTGGACTTCAAAGTTTTAGATAGGTTATCATTCCGTTGACTGCACTTATTAGTTTACCTAGATTAGGGGGGAGAAAACAAGTCCCTGGTTCGTTTGGTCGTGCGGTCTATCCCGAGCTTGTACCACTAAGTTTGTAGAACAATTTAAGACCTTTCCAAGATCGTAAATTAAGAGAAGCCTAACGGGAAAGGAAAACATCATATGGAAACTTGCACACTGGTTAGTTTTTGAATAGATAGATAGATATTACTTTAGACTCAACATACAATAGATCCATGACACTACAGAGATATTTAAATGCATTGCGTTTGAATTTATGTTACTGTTGGTTTGATTGGCCTAATTCAAGAATATGTTAAGTGAACGGCTCTTTCTATGCTCTGTTCGTTCGTAGTTAAACTGGAAACCTGAGAATATTAATTTCGTTAAAAATACCACCGAAGTCATCCAATCTAAGGCAGCAGAATACGGAAACTGTCGAGCTTTCGAAATAAATTAAAAACTTCAGCAAATCTTTTCGAGAGGCTCGCAATTTTTACTGTCTGATAGCGTATTCTTTGTTTGAGTGCAAAAATATTACCCAGTATTATGACTACATATATTTCTTTATAACCGACTTCAAAAAAGAAGGAGGTTCTCAATTCGACCGTATGTTTTTTTTTTGTATGTATGTTACTCGATTACTCCGCCAATTATGAATTGATTTTGATGATTCTTTTTTTGTTTGATAGATCATACTTCAGAGGTGGTCCCATATAATTATATAATATAATATTATCGAAATCGGTTACTAATGATATAAACCGTTTAGCATTTTCCACTTAAGCATCTCAACATCACTTAAGGCGAGCTCAATCAGGTGACCAGAGTCATTTAGTATCTCATCATCATCATCATCATCATTTCAGCCATAGGACGTCCACTGCTGAACATAGGCCTCCCCCATTGACTTCCAGATTGGCCGGTTGGAAGCGGCCTTCATCCAGCGTCTTCCTGCGACCTTTACCAGGTTGTCTGGGTGGATTTTTGTGGTTAATTAGTATCTCAACAGCCACGTGAACAATGCCCTATTCCTCCAAATTTTCTATTGAATACAACGCTATATTTCATTGCATATTTCATGTATCTACAAACAACAAAAGAATTCTCAGCAGTCAATAGATAAAAGCCTCCACCGCTAAAAGGTTTCAGCTGAACATCAATCCGCCATTTATCTCGCCTGGTTCAATGGAATTAATGATTTTACCCGTTTAATCTTGAATGGTAGACGTTTTTAGGGTATGTGTTTGATAGATCCCTAGTATTAAATACTATTAGGTATTCTGTGGTATAGATAGTTTTTATTTATTTAGAAAACCAACAGCGTTCCAATTAGATTCTACTTAAATATTTCATTAATAAGGCTAATAATAGGTTTCCAGATAGGCTAGGACTCAATAGATAACTTAATTAACTTTTATGTAATTTAATGTAGGCAGTGCATAATTGATGAAAATAATAAGCCAATGTACTACATAATATAATTACATGTACGATCGAAAAACGATAACGAACGTGATAAGCAACGTCATTAACTCAGCGATCAGCGTTTACGCAACGCTAGCGTCATGAACTTGCGGAGTCTGCGACGTGCAAACGAACGTCAACGAACGTCTGTGCTGAAAAAACGCTAGTGTGAAGGGCCTGTAGAATTCTAGGATGCAATGAAGATCTCACAAAATACATTTATCTGTCGAAGAGTGCACCGTTACACAAAAAAAAACTTTTATCCGAAATACCAGCATTCATAAGTATTTCGGAAAAAAAGGACCCACGGAGGAAGGCATAGATTTTTTATATTTATTTGTAAATAAACATGCATTTTAAAATCAACTTCTCATATTAAAATAATATATTTTATCGTATTAAAATTTGACACCAGGCCGACGCTCTTAAGCCCTTCATTGTATTAAATGTTTGTGTGATGAGCACGAGCATTTGTACCTAAGTCTTGGATGTTTATAAATGTATTTAAGTATGTTTATCCGTTATCTAGTCGCCATAATACAAGTTTTCATTGGTTTGGGGCTAGCCCCACTATCTAGATAATTGGTGTAGTTGTGAAAACAATTTATTTATTATTTATTCTCTCAACTGTGTTTTAGATCGCTTTTTCACCTAATTTAAAAAAAAAAGAAGTAGGTTTTAAATTCATCGGAATCTTTTATACGGTGTACAAACCCATACAAATTCCAGTATATGCAATTAAGCAGATTTTCAGCTAATACATTAAATTCTACTGCAGAATATCCAGGTCCTGCAAACATTTGGTTACCGAATAAAACGAGTCAGAGTGCTCCATCAATTAGCAGCTGCACGGAATCTAACTGAATTCAGTTTCAGACTTACAGTTTATTGAACCGGGCTACAGACTAGGAACAAATGACATTCGTTTAGTTATAGCTCCTATGATGAATTCGAAAGACAACCACTCTAAGCTAAAGTCTGGCAAACAGGCGAAAATTTGAAAAGATGGTCTTAAGTTGAATGCACTGCACTGTGCGAATCCCGTGGACAAATCCGACTCACACTTGTCCGGGTTTAGGAATTACGTCAATATTATAAAATAGAACTAAAGTGGTCCTGGTCCCTCATCATCATCATGTCAGCCTATCGGACATAAGACTCCACGATAACCTGATATTTTCATCCAGCCACTGCCAGCCATCTTCCTAAGATCGTCGGTCTATCGAGCTGGGGGGCGTCCATAACTACGTTTGTCAAGGTGCGGTCTCCAATCGAGAACCCGTTTACTATCCCCTTTCATCGGTTTTGCGACAGATGTGACCGGTCCACTGCTATCTGTCACTTAGCGAGTTATGAAAAGGTCGATGCTTGGAATTTCGATAAGGGACAAAATCCAAAAAAAACCGGCCAAATGCGAGTCGGACTCGCACACCGAGGGTTCCGTACAAACCTTTAGGTACCTATATAAGTTTACCCATCACGACAATCGAGTCATAGTTATTGTATCTTATTGAAAAATGAAATTCATAACATACGAAAGGTAAATTGCGGTTTACGATTTATGACGTATTAAAAAAAATACTTACTAGATCTCGTTCAAACCAATTTTCGGTGGAAGTTTGCATGGTTATGTACATCATTTATTTTTTTTAGTTTTAACATTCTCTTATTTTAGAAGTTACAGGGGGGGGGGGACACACATTTTACCACTTTGGAAGAGTCTGTCGCGCAAACTATTCAGTTTAAAAAAAAAAAGATATTAGAAACCTCAATATCATTTTTAAATACCTATCCATAGATACCCCACACGTATTGTTTCGATGAATATTTTTTTATGAGTTTCCGTTTTAATTATGGGGACCCCCAAAATTTATTGCTTTTTTTTTTATACTTTTGTATGAAAATCTTAATGCGGTTCACAGAATACATCTACTTACCAAGTTTCAACAATATAGCTCTTATAGTTTCGGAAAAAAATGGCTGTGACATACGGACGGACAGACAGACAGACATAACGAATCCATAAGGGTTCCGTTTTTTGCCATTTGGCTACGGAACCCTAACCAGATTATCCGGCAGAAGATCAAAGAAATGGAAAATGTAGCAAGTGGTCCCCATCCTAAAATAAAACATAAGACATAATATTAATTTATGCGTTCTAAAATTTTACACACTAAACGTCATTAAACCTTGTAATCGTCATTTTTTTCATAGCGACGTTTTCTTACTACTTCAGTATAAAAGGTTGCTTTACACCAGAAGATTGTACAACTATTATAATTGTGTTGTTTTTGTTAACAGAAACAAGCTTTCAAAATCGTTCGGAGTCGGACGACAGTGACAGCACGTCTAAAGCCACGGTCACAGCCGCGCCAAGACGTAAGTCTTGCATATTATAAAACATTCTTGTAGTATCTTTTTAACATCATCATCAGCGGAGGTCAACTGCTGGACATAGTCTGCCCCCGTTAAGAAACGCTACAGCAACCGGCCCTGGGCCGTTTGCGTTCGACGACCTTGACTAGGTTCCACGCGGGGCTGCCCACGCGTCTTTTCAGTTCATAGTCGCCACTCAAGAATCTTCTTTCCCCAACAGTTGTCAGCTCTGCAAGCGATGGAGCCTTTTTAACATCCAAAATTGGAATGGTCCCTTGTGAAAATTAAGAAATATCAGCTCTATGTCTTTGGTTAGACCTGTCTCTAAAACACTCTAAAGAAACACGTCTGGTATTTCACCAGCTATTCCATAGAGGCAACAATGTATATTAATAACATAATGATTTAGTCGAACTGCGTGTATTGGCACATGGTACAAATGGTACCGCCTTGATGCCAAGAGCCAATTAGGCTGTTTGCCACGTCAGCTTGCCTGATCGGGATTTATGTGTGGACATATATGGCTTAATAATTATTAGACTATAAAACTTTTTTTTGTTTACGTTATTTATATAAATTTGCCAACGTCACTTATACTGTCAAAACTTTGTCGTATTTTAATGAATTGACCATGACAATTAGTGTGTTGTCTGGCGTTTATTTATACAGGATCAACAAATTATACCGCATCAATATCTAAATAGTAAAAAAAAATAATGGGTCAGATGCATTTTCATTGATCCCGTTGGTTTGTATGAATCATCCAAATATATTTTTTACGATTTTGATTTACTTCAATTCAATTCAATATATTTATTGCATTCTATAATGTTACACAGGTGTTATGAATATGTACATAAGATAGATCATTATAGACCCTGTAGGGCACAACAAAAGGATAAATATTGTGGGCAGAGAGGATGACGCCATGCATAATTAGATTAAATGTTTCTTCTATAGATAAATATGTTGTATAATAAGCTGATTCCATGGTTTTAAGGACTTCTATTATTTTAAACATCCTTTAATAATGATTATACTAATACATTAACTCTAGCACATTTTTTAACCCGGGATACATTTACCGTCTTCACGTAGTAAACATTTTTACCGCCGGTATCCGCGCCAATGCACGCGGCGCACCTAAATCACGCCGCACGCCGAACCAATGTTTAGTGTACGACTGTAATAAATAGCTGGCGAATATTTAAAATGCTTATTCGACTGGAGAATTCGCTGCCTTTTCGGTTTGTTTCATTGGATTTGGGATCACAAAATTATTCGAATTGACTAAAGTTATTCTTTATCATGTATAACAGTACAGTTATTATTAAATTTCTGTTTTCTTAAAATTTTATGCGTAATTTTTTTAACGTTAAGTAGAGTCGTTCTGATTTTGTTTACATTTAACAATAGGCTAGTTTCCTTGGTCAAAAAAAGATTATTCTATTTAGACCGTCGGTTAGATTATGAAAATATTGGACCCATATTTTGTCTTTTGTCAATCAAACAAAAAATTACGAAGATAAAGCGCATCAAAGTGAGCACATGACGCGCGTTACGCGGAACTTTAACGGGCTATATCTTCATCATTTTTTGTTTGATTTAGAAAAGAAAAAGTACGTGTCCAATATTTTCTGTTAATCCAATTGACGGACTAATTCGATTTTTTCAGGAAACTAGCCCATTACATTTAAAATATTTTATTATTTTGTGCTATACATTTTTTTTTATTTCAATACTACTCCGTAACTTTGTCAGTGCTGTCGAATTTCTATTACAATTATACAATTATGAACACTCGATACACCCGAACCCGTTGTACACCCGATAATACCATACCACGCGTCGTCCTAATTTCATGTTTGAGATTATTCTTATATAAGCTGTGTCTAAGCTAGGTGTCCTGTAAATCAAGGATAACCTTGTAAACCACACATTCTATACAGCATAGCTTAACAACTTTTGTTCTATGACATTTAAAGAGTTTCATTTTCTTTGCCTTTTTATACAAATTCAATCTGCTGTTTGGTAATTTTATATGGGAAGTTGATACATTGCATGCAGATTTACAAATGTCATAAAAACAAAAGTGGTTCACTATGATGTACAACAGGGTGTAACGAAAAGGTGAAATAAAACTTTAAGGGGTTATTCTACGGCTAAATTTCATCAACTTTTTCTATGGGACAAACATCGAAATCTCAAAAAAAAATTGACGTTTCCATACAAACTGATGCCAGCTGGTCGCGTTTTAGTATGGGAAAGTGTTTGTTTTTTTTTGCGAATTCGAAACATCGAACCATGAACAAGTTGATGTAATTTAGCCGTAGAATAACCCCTTAAAGTTTTATTTCACCTTTTCGTTACACTCTGTATATAATATGTAGTTACAAAGTTATTCTTGAGTTACGGATCACCCTGTATACACACTAAATTTTAATTAGTTTTGAAACCGAGAAGTTCACATTATCCTACTTATTTACAACAACTTTTGTATGAGACCAACACCAAAATAGCGAAAAAAATATTCGCACATCGTTTGTAGAGGTGTTATTTTTTTGTGATTTCGATGTTGATCAAAAAAGTTGTTGTAAGTATTTGTGCAAGAGAACGTATGTTTTTTGACTCCAAAACCAACGGAAATTCAGCGTGTATACAGATTATGCAGTCTTCTTTTAGTTTATCATCCCATCAGATGTAGATGTAGAAAGAGCCTTTAAAGTACAAAAAAAATGCATTCGAGCCTTATGTAGTGCCGGTTATCTAGACCACTTTAGACCACTATTTCAACATTTAAAAATACTACGTCTACCCTGCCAGTACATTTTGGATATCTGCATGTTCATAAAGAAACATCCAGATCTCTTTCCTTTACATGACACGGTGCTTGGAAAGAGTAATAGTAGAGACCCATATAAATTATTTATACCACCTCGAAGGTTACAACTATCTTCTAACAATGTATTTTGTCATGCTATAAAAAATTATAATAAGCTGCCTAGAAAAGTTAGAGCCTCACCGCTCAACAAACTAAAATATGTTTTAAATAATTGGCTTTTACGGGAATGCTTTTACTCTAATAAAGAATTTATGGACACAAAAATAAACGATTGTACCTTTGACTGTTAACTGACGACTCATGAGAAAATTATTTCAATTAATAATAATGTATAATTTAATAATAATTTAATAGCAGATTTTGTAACATTAACATTTCTACGCCTAAACCAATGGCAGAACATGTTGTACTTTTGCATAGCTCTAAGATTCCAAGAACATGGTAACACAAGAGTGTTACCATGTTCTTGGAAATAAATTATTTATCATTATCATTATCATTATCAGAAAATGACAAATTTCGTCAACCGATTTTCAACTTAAATCTCAACATGAAGAGTTTGAGTATTATTTGTGGAACGTTGATAGGCTATATAGATTTTTCTTTGAAAGACTGTGCATTTTGTATGTGAGTTAATAATCTTATATAGATAACAGGGTGTTTAGTACATCGATTGATTAGCATTTGAATGATAAACCAAATGAAACAACACTAAGGGCCAGTTTCACCACTTGCTGATAAGTTCCAGATAACCTATCTGGCACTTTTTTATAGCTAATTGTATGGGTTATCTGTCAAAACAAGTGTCAGATAGGTTATCCGGAACTTATCAGCAAGTGGTGAAACTGGCGTGAAACTTTCAAGTGGTAAAATTAGTGAAATGATTATAAATTAATTATTACGAATTTAATAAGCTAAAGATGGCGTAATTTTCAGCGACAAAAACTTATTGTTGAAAACATGTGGTTTTTTAATTTTTATTTGTAAAAATCCTTTAATTCAAGTAAGTCCTTAGTTGCAAGTTAGTTTGATTTTGATAGAATTATACTAACAGTAGTACCCACAATAAATTAAATTGGAATATATACTGATAAGTTTTTTTCCGCCTACAGGAGGCGTGTCGTAAGAGTCGACTAATTCCTGTAGTATGAGACGGGCAGCAGCGTCTTCGTGCGAAATCTAATAAAAAAACTGCGCTCGCCAACCCGCCTGCCAAGCGTGGCGAGTATTGGCAATCCCCGCCGATGATCAGTCATTGAGGGAAGCCTTTGTTCAGCAGTGGACCTCCTATGGCTGAAATGATGATGATGAAGTTTTTTTTATTATTTAATATTAGTGTAAATTTTTGAGATTTCTAAAATATTACCAAATCTTCTTTTAGCAAATCAAATTTGGCAATCGATGCACCAAACACCCTGTAAATCAAATCAAATCATTTATTTGCTAAAACATGGTAATTACAAGCTGTTATAATGTTAAAAGGTGTCCTCATGCTTAACCTTCCGGTCATTAAAATTTAAATAAATGTCACAAATTTTATAAAATTAAAATTTTTTTCATTCTTAGATCATACAAATTATTCACAATTCACAGCAATAGGCCAAGAACAAATATCAATAATTTGCAAAGTACTCCTGAAGTGAATAGAAACACCTTTCCATGAGCCAGGCAAAATCTTGAAAATCAACAAAGGTAAATTCTTTAAATACTCAATACATTTTATTTCTGTTACAGGGCTTTGTCGAACACCACACCACAGATAACAAGAAAATAAATATTAAATAAATATAATAAAATAAATTCTTTTGTAACAACATTTATATAAACTGTTAAGTTATACTGTTATGCATATCAATAAATTGAAATATAATTTTATCCCAAACGAATGTAAGCTCTAACATTGTGACTGTAATGTCTGTTTTAGATTGTATCCCTCTTAATTAAAAGACTGAAGTTTCAACATTTTAGAATGTAAGTGAATGCCAAAGATCTTTGTGGACTTATACAAGATGTAACATAAATAGCACAGATCCTCTGAAGAGCTGATTCTGTTGCTTAAAAAAATTTTTTGTACGTAAACAACATCGAATTCTCAAAAATCTTTTTCTTTATACTAAATGTGTAATCAGCTTGCACGATTAATCTGCTGTTAAGCTTGTTTTTCAGTACATAATATATTGTAGTCCGAGATGTATTTATTAAAGCTATGAAATAATTATTTCATCTTGAGATACACATTTTTACTATTTACTGTAGTTTTAAGTATGCAGTGAAGTATGTTTCGTCAAACGCCTCTAGAACTATAATATATCATACAGGTAACATTCCAAGATAGAGCTAAATTTTAAAAATTAGGTCTACAGAACTGTATAAAAATTACGTTGTTTTTTTTAAATCTTGGAATTTTTTGAATATGTTTTACTAAAATTTCCGGAAAAAAAACGCGAGGTGCGCAGTCATTCATCAGATATAACAAGTATACACCACCGAGCCATTAAGGACCATATGCAGTGCACATACAGTGCAATTTAATCGACCAATAGTAAAATATCCACTATGTTCGTTTTTTAACCGCAGCTAGGAATAATTGATTTATAAAAAATAAGAAAAACGGAATTCGATTGAGTTACTGATTTTTAGTCACCCTTGAAAATTTGGCTCTATCTTGCAATGTAACCCTGTATATTATATCACACAGTGAAAAAACAGCTTTATGGGGATTGCTTTTTAATAATTTAGAATGTCATCTTTGAGCACCAGAATCAGGACTTACGAGGATGAGCGTTATATATGTTACTCCTTGTATACAATCAGGTGCAAAAACATGTATACAGTTTTGATTTTAATTGCATGTATGGATGAAAATGTATGCATATTTATGCACTCAAGTGTACTGTTTAACTGCCAAATAATATTAACATAGTCTTGATTGAAAGTTTTCTGGACGAAGAAAGATCATTTACACAGAAAGATCCAGTTATTTAATAGGTAAAATTTCATAGAATAGGTACCTAATCTATTTCATTTTATAACTTTACGTTTTGGAGCTAAGGTTTGTTGTAACCTAGTTATGATATTTGTTTATCTTTTAATTAAATATAAGATTTATAAAAAAATCACCTTCAAAAATAAGCTATTTTTAAGGTGCTTAAATAATTTGAGTTTTTTTTAAAATATTTTTAATAAGTGTTACGTAAAAATATATACATATTCAAATCTAGTCATTCGAATCGTTCCGTGTAAATGATCCTTATGATGTTGCATGCTATGTTCAAACAAGCAACTTAGTTCTTTGTTACATATAGAGTCTTCTAGAGTAATGTCAAATGGTAATAAATGTTTGAAGTATGCATAGTGTTTCATTTTCCTTGGAGATATAAAGCACCGGCAAAGTGCAAGTCGGGTTCACGCGGGTTCCGTTCTCTTATTCAGTTCTATACCAGTCTTTACAATTGGGTTTATAAATCATAGGGTTTGAATTAAAACCACACTAAGTTCTATGCTGTATTTATACACGGTGTACCGTAACAAAAGGATAACCTTGTAACCACTTAAATTCATATATCATAGTGAGAAAAAAATCTATGACTTCAAAATATGAATATTTTATAATTGTCTTATTTCTTTTCCCAATTTTCCTATTACTAGTTAGGTTCACTACTTTTAAGCATAGGTATTTATGAAATTCTTTTTTTAAATTTCTTTTTTCATGCCTAAACTTTTTACACCTCCAAGGAACTTTCATATTATGCCCACGTCAGTTCACTGCTGGAGAAGGCCTCTCCCGCAGCATGCCACTGAGCCCAGTCCGCGCGGCTATGCATTCCATTCGTTACCAGCAGCTTTGCGTATATCATGGCTCCACTTTGTCGGAGTGTCAAGTAACTGACCGTGGTAATAACCCTTAGACCGTGGTAATTATTTTATCATAATCCTGATTTCTAGAAAATGTTTCTTGACTCTTACTCTTGAGAGAAGGACAAAATGTGATAAATAAATCTTACTTTTAAAATTATAAATGTAAAAGTTTGAATGGATAGATGTTCGTTCCTCAGTCACTTCAGAACGGCTAAACGGATTTAGTTGAAATTTGGCTCAGATATAGATATTATTCTGGAATAAAAATAGGATTTTTATCTCTGAAAAATTTACAGTTCGTAAGGAATGCAAGATAAATGTCATTAAACGTGTTCTTTTAGATTTCCCATAACTATAACTAACAATGATTTAACGTCAAAGAGTGTGTTTTACGAAAAACAAAAATGTCTCAGTCGCACTGTGTTGGAGTTATACAAGTTATACAATTGTATGGAGTTTTTGTTAGTATGACAGATAGCGCCTTAAATGTTACGACCATAGTCGCTTCGGTCAATATAAAAGGTACAACATAAGATAGCTTGTCAGTTACTTCATACTCCGCCACAAACTTCACTATCTGCATTACCTCAAGGTTGACTGGTAAAGAATGCTGTATAGCATCAAGTCCGCTAATTGTACCCACCTGTGCAATAAAGTTTAAATAAAAAAATAGCAAGTGCATAAAAATAAAAATAAAAAGTGATAATTTCGGAAACATCTTTTACCATGTTGTCTAAGGCGGTCTTACTTATAATCCTCAATATAAGGAAAATAAAAAAGAACACGTTGTACACTGCGCTTCTTACCGTTAGATGCCGCAGTTCAGTTGGCAAAAATGTTTGAATGTGAAAATAAAATATGTAACACAACTGTTGTTCACGACTTGGTTTGTAAAAACCAGGCGTACGAAGTCGCGGGCAACGGCTAGTAAATAATAAAACGATTTCAACTAGCATCTAATCTACACCTGTTGGAAACGACGACTCCGTTTTTCCATTGAGGTACAGAACCCTAAATTCGTAAAACAGCGTAAGCGCGAAGTGAGCAGAGAGTACTGGATATATGATGTAAGTAAGGCCATATACTTTGGTTGGGCTTATACAAACCGTTCTGGCTTGAAGTTCGGGCGCATATGTGCCCTATCTTACTACACTGTTCGAACCAACATGGAAGATTTATGTAGCAACCTGAAACTTAGAAACTGCAATATTTGTTCATGAATTTAGCTCCAGAATACATATAGTTTCACTCGCATTAACCGAATCCTCTCTGTTGCCAGCATTGAATAGCTATTATAAGGTAATGTTTTTTTTTTTAAACTGTACTGTGTATAAATGATTATGTTCGTCTATGTCTTAGACTACTGGGTCAGTCAACAATCTATGCTAGATTACAGACTACAGTATATTTTTTTTCATTTCTACTTAGTACCATATCTGCCAGACGACTATTAGCCTAACTAAACGGAAGTATTTTGTGGAAAAGGTAATATATTTAATTCGATGACGCGGCTTGCCATCGCGATCTAATAAACAGGCAGCGCCATCTCTACCTTATAAATACCAACGGGCTACAAGCTATCCTACTTCCTAATAATATTATAAATGCAAAATTTTGCGAGTATGGATGGACGTTTGTTACTTTTTCACGCAAAAACTATTGAATGGATTTTAATGAAACTTGGCATATAGATAGACCATGTCCTGAATTAACACATAAGATACTTTTTATCCGGGTAAGGTCAACGCAGACGAAGTCGCGGGCTTAAAGCTATCCTACTTCTTACTAATATTATAAATGCGAAAATAAGAAAGTTAGACCACGCGAACGAATTCGCGGGCAACAGCTAGTTCATCTATCATGGTAACGATTGGATTATTTAGAGCAATTTTTGGTTAGCCATTGCTTTTCGGTTTCACGGAATATGCATATTTTTGATAAGTACGTCTGTATATTTCTTACGTACGTATCTTCGTTATTATTGGCTTCACTTGAAACTAACTAAGTAATAGCTTACTATGTAAACAAATCTTAAAAGTAGTTATAAACCTACTATTATTGGCTTCACTTGGAACTAACTAACTAATAGCTAACTATGTTCAATATTAATTCAACTTTCCTCTACCTGAAGGTTGTCTGGAAGAGATCGCTTCCAGCGATAAGACCGCCTAAATTGTGCTATTCACTAACTACGTTCCTGTGATTTGTTTGTTTTGTGTGGTGTACAATAAAGAGTATCTATCTATCTATCTATCTATGTAAACGAATCTTAAAAGTAGTTTTGAAACTACTATTATTGGCTTCACTTGGAACTAACTAACTAATAGCTAACTATGTAAACGAATCGTAAAAGTAGTTTTAAAACTACTATTATTGGCTTCACTTGGAACTAACTAACTAATAGCTAACTATGTAAACAAATCTTAAAAGTAGTTTTAAACCTACTATTATGGGCTTCACTTGGAACTAACTAACTAATAGCTAACTATATAAACGAATCTTAAAAGTAGTTTTAAATCTACTATTATTGGCTTCACTTGGAACTAACTAACTAATAGCTAACTATGTAAACAAATCTTAAAAGTAGTTTTAAACCTACTATTATGGGCTTCACTTGGAACTAACTAACTAATAGCTAACTATGTAAACGAATCTTAAAAGTAGTTTTAAACCTACTATTATTGGCTTCACTGGGAACTAACTAACTAATAGCTAACTATGTAAACAAATCTTAAAAGTAGTTTTAAATCTACATCTAAAAAATTTAATTTCATGAGTATGTGGCATTCGAATGACAACTATTTGATACCATACGTTACCAAGAGCCAATCTGTTGACGACCTTCGTAGCCGAGAGGCAAGCATGCCGGACTTGGTGTCACTATCCCATGAGGTCCCAAGTCATAACTTTTCTATATTGTCTCGGGTCTGGGTGTTGTGCTACCGTCGCTGTTTCTTATTTCTGTGCTTTTGCTAATTACTATAGGAATAAATAAATAATGTCATGTTGTCCTATATTAATTTATATTTGACCTTATTATATGAATTATGAAATTTCAATGACTACTAGTACAACCTTCGAGTTTATGCTAATTCAATTTGTTTTAACAAGTCCAATACATACAAAAGTGGGTTTTAATATTTTTAAAAGTGAAAAAAATACATTGTTAATTTTCAAATTATATTTATTATTGATAGATAGTAATTGTTTACGTCTGGCTTCAAGCAAAATGATACAAATTCGTTTTATCTAGTGCAGTTGTTCAGTAAAATTAAGAGGCAACTTCTTTCTGAAAGTAAATTCATTTTTCCACATTATAAAACTGCGAACGCAACGAAACTCGTTGGCAGCTTTTCTCACATAAAAATAAACATATTTCAAGACTTCGAGTAGATTTGTTTGCTCCCTAACTTTTCGTTGGATATTTCGGAATTACCTAAAGGATATAAGGTTTATTTATTTTTGGCTTGACTTGGCTATATTTAATCCTTTAGCTCAACAAAACGAGTCATAATAAGTCAAAGTCAAAGTCAAAAATAATTTATTCAATTTAGGACAGAAACATACCACTTATGCACGTCAATAACAACATTATTGGCCTATATGGGGCAGAACATGTCTCCTTATTTTTTGAGCCCTACTAGCGCTTCGAGACAAGGCACAGACTATAAAAATAAAAATGTAGTTGTTACGCGGTCTCATACGACCGAACTCATTCATGAGTTAAAATGGATAATATCGTAAAGAGCAATGTTAAAATATTTCCAACTGTAAAGCACAGTCTTTACCTCGATTAAGTATTTTGTACCTCAATTTATCATCATCATCATCATCGGACGTCCACTGCTGAACATAGGCCTCCCCCATTGACTTCTAGATAGGCCGCTTGGAAGCGGCCTGCATCCAGCGGCATTCTTCAACCTCTTTACCAGGTTGTACCTTGTGGGTGGGCGTCCTACGCTGCGCTTGGGACGTGGCCTCCATTCTAGGACCTTTCTGCCCCATCGGCCGTCAGTTCTACGTGCTATGAGCCCCTTCCACTGCCACATTAGGTTGCTAATCCGTCGGTGTCTCAAATTTGAACTGGTTTTTATAGTTAGGTCCATACGCAAACACATCTGTCTTATGCGAATTAGGCAATATAATTAATGCTTCAAAAAATTTGGAATTTCATTACGTTTACTATATTACTCCTGATACCAGTATAATAACCCGTCAAGTTTGTGTGCAATACTCAGGCGGCGCGACGGGCATTGGCTGAAGGAACGATATATGGCAAGTATTATCAAGGTATCATCATGTCAGCCTATTGAAGTCCACTGCTGGACGTAAGCCTTCCCCAAAAAGCGCCAAAAAGCACGATCTCCCGTTTTTTTTATCCATCCACTGCCAGCCATCTTCCTAAGATCGTCGGTCCATCGAGCTGGGGGGCATTCTAAACTGTGTTTGCCAAGGCGCGGTCTCCACTTGAGAGCCCGTTTACGGGTCATTACCCCTTTTATCGGTTCTGCGACAGATGAGGCCGGCCTACTGCCACTTAAGCTTGCTTCATCAATTGTTTTTCTTTATCAAATTAAGAGAAGAAGAAGAAAAGAAGAAGAAGTAGAGGTGTGCTTAACTTGCCCACTGCACCACCTGACGCTGCTGACAGCTAGCGCACCTCGTCTTCGGCAGCATCTGTTGCCCGACACGGGTATCACGAAGGGGCAGAGGAAGGATTTAAAAGGGTTTTTTAAATGCAAGTAATTTTAACTTAGAGTATCTAATCATCATTTCTTAGGTAGGATGTCCACAGCTGAACATAGGCATCCCCAATGACTTCCAGATTGGCCGGTTGGAAGCGGCCTGCATCTAGCGGCTTCCTGCAACCTTTACCAGGTCGATTGTCCAACTTGAGGGAGGACGTCCTACTCTGCAACTAATAGAATACTCTAAAATTGAGGCGAATTCATCAATTCTATTAGGCATCCAAATAAACATAATCTCTTACTTCAAGACCTTTATATAGCAAAACTAGGCATAAAATAAATCATAAATACCATAGGTTTGAAATTTTATATACATGACGCCTCTCTAATCTAGGTTTTCATTTTAATAGAACTTAAAATACAAATTATTTATTTACACGGTTAATTTATTAAACCTATTTGTGGCAGCTCGCCTGAAACAAAATCACTTCATGAATAATCCTAAGTCCTACTAAGTTTATTTCTACACCAATATTCCCCATAAATTTCCAGTCAGATTGTAAAACGTCTAAGTTCACTATCCAGCTGTGTTGTGACCGCAAGAAGAGAAATACTGCACATAAAGCCAGACATTTGTTGGACTGCATGTATCTGTAGCGAGAATTTGTTACTGTCGGCAAAATAAAATACTTTGTAGGATATTTAGGGTTCCCTAAGAAGCCATAAAAAACTTAGAAGTAAAAAAAAACTATTAAGAGGTAATCTTTTGCTAAGATACATAAGCCTCTTTAACCCCCAACGCAAACAGAGGGTTGTTATAAGATAGACGACCATGACAGTACGCCTATTTTTCTGTGCGTTTGTCTGAGGCATCGTAGTTCCTAAAAGGGTGGAATGATTTGGACGCAGTTTTTTAGGGATTCGTACGACAAAAGTAAAAAAGGAACCCTGATAGGATCACTTCGTTGTCCGTCAGTCTTTCTATCTATTTTCAAGACGCTTTAAACCAGGAACGCGTGGAGGTATCAATTTAAACATATCAAATACTCGGATAATATTTAAAGCTTTGAAAAAATTTAACGTATAATGTCAAAGCAATAAAAAGTACGGCCGGTTGTGACGCATGTGTTGATCCGCAAGGGAATCAAAACCTATGGGGTACCTACTTTCCGTTAACATAGAACTATGAAATTTGGCAAAAAGCAATGTATTGTACCATAAGTATGAAGGTAAAAGTACAATTACAGTTACAGCATAAAAATAATAAAAGAAAAACGTAAATAATCTATAAAAGTTTGTACTGAACTCGCAGTGCGCGAGGCCGACTTTTTTTTCCGATGGTATTTTTGAAAAAAATAAATAAACAGTTTATGAAGGTTGGTTTTTAATAATGTGAGATAAATAATAAAGGTCAGCTGATTCAAAGTTTATAAGTACTTTTACTATAATAAGTGATGCGAACTTAACATTTTTTCACATAACTATAAGTACTATTAAAAACCTTGAATTTTAAGTTAAATACAATCGTCCCAGGTTTATTAAATTTAAAATTTAATTTCATTAAAAATTTTGACAAAGCGAGCGAATGCTCACTGTCCCTACTGTCTTAAATTAAGTAAGTTTGAGTAAATAGAGCGAACATTATTTCATTTTCTATCTTTATTCCCGCATATTTTAACACTGATTAGGTTTGAAATATTATTGGAGTGGTCAAACTGTTTGAATCAAAATGGGTCAAAATCTTTGTGATTAGGGATAGTAACCTATTGTTAAAAAAATGCATGCTAATGCCTAAGATTGTCTATTGGCATGGACGTCTTTGGGCTAAAATAATGATGACCTTTAAAAATGAATTTACGGAAAAAACTCACTGGTACTACCTACTTATTTGTACGAGAATACTCATATTGAGGACTCAGAACTTGAGGGATGTAATATCAGCCAATGTGTTTGCGGCCCAAAAACCGTCCATTGGAAAAGCAGCTTACCATCCTAATCTATTGTATGACCACCGAACAATGGTCCCAACTCAGTCCGAAACTTAGATTAAATCTAGAATCTCCCATTGTCTGAAACGTTGCGACGTTATGTTAATTTCGGGTATTAGTACAGGATCGCTGAGCGTCAATAAATTATGTGCCAAGTCTGCTATAAGTTACATGTTGACACACAGGCTCATGTTTGGTTAGTGCCGTTTGCTATCGCGATTAAGAACTAATAGGATAGAGTTTGCCCAAGTTAAAATGGTTTGAGACGGTATGTTGTACTTGTACCCATAATTTGGGATAGATTTAGCATAATGAAATAGTGTGCTACATAATCTCAGGTTTGTATAATTCTAACCCCTATTACATCCTCTATATATATATACAGAACAAAGTTGGGTTAGTTACACCATTTATAACTATTAAAACATCGGAAAATTTTACAAAAAAAATATGAAGAGGCGGTACGAAGTTCGCCGGTACAGCTAGTTGTTAAATAAATGACAACCTTACAAAATATGATCATAATAGCAGTGCGCAAGCCATTAGTGTTGAATTTCATGGTATTTTTAAATATCATCAATCAGATGTTTTTTTCATAATTAACTAGCTGTTCCGAGTATGTATTGCAATGCCTCCCAATTCAATTCATAACTTATCCGGCGAACTCTCAACAACTTGTTGAATTTGTATAGCAATCAGATAAATGGTTAAGTGGCAGTGGACGAAGCTTATAGCACGTAGAACTGATGGCGGCCTAAGACGCAACAAGCGCAGCCTAAGACGTCTACCCACAAAGTGGGCAGACGACCTGGTAAAGGTTGCAGGAAGCCGCTGGATACAGGCTGCTTCCAACCGGCCAATCTGGAAGTCATTGGGGGAGGTCTATGTTCACCAGTAGACGTCCTTTGACTGAAATGATGATGACGATAACTCAAGGGAGTTTGCTTCACGTTTTTAGTACCTCGTGGTCAACTGATTAAATCACATTAAGATAAAATAAAAATCACTTTCACTTAAAATCGTAATTGGTATTTATAAGTATTTAAAAGTGTTTTCGATAGTTTAGAATGTTTACCACATTGTAATTGGACATAATAATAATATTTTTTGTATAATTCACAGCGTTGCATACTGCTTTGAAAACACCAGCGCTGTAAAGCTAGTTTCATTAATTGTAGATTATTTTTTAACAATAAAATTATTGGTACTGTTACAGAAAACACACTGGTAATACAGTTTCTAAAATCGACTCGTGCCTGCCCGTTATTTTGGGCAGTATGTTTCCGAACCCGCATCTTGGCTGAGCGGTAAGCTAGGTGGAGGCTTAATTGCCACGTCACTGCCAGTTAGAAGCACAACGGGCTGCGAGATGTCTGGGGAACTAGCGGAACCTGTGCCTGATGCAGTATCTCTAGTCTATAGCTCTGAGACAGTTTTTGTTAGTGTTAGTATAAAACAGGAGCTCGAGAATGGGATGGGTTTTCAGACCGTATATTTGACAATCATTTATAGTTGACGACGCAACTGCCACAAATAAGAAAATTAAAATCAAGCGTGTCAAATTTTTATAAGTACCTATACGACGTCTTGTGAAAAGAAATCTGAAAGACAATAACTCTATTCTGTCACATGGTATTGGTAGTATTTTTTCAATTAAGTAAGTAGCTATTTAATATAGAAATATTTTTTTCACATTTACACATTACACCAATGATCTAGCCTCAAACTAAGTAAAGCTTGTACCGTGGCGACTAGATAACGGATAAACATACTTATCCGTAACGTACAAATGCTCGTGCTCATCACACAAGCATTTGCCCCTTCCGGGATTCGAACCCGCGACCGTGTATTTGTAGTCCAGAGCGCCAACCACTACACTATTTGTCACACAAATAACATTGATTTATTCAATTAGATGAAATCCTAATTAATTATATAACGTCCTTCTAGGCGGTGATTCTTCTCTTAAATACAACCTTCGGGACCAACATCAAAATGTCAAAAAAAAGTTTAACTTCTCAACCGACAGCTTGTCGGCGGTTTAAAATAGGGGAGTGAAGTGGATTTTGATGTTTATCCCATATAAAATGTTCCTGTATTTGAGGAGTAGAATCTCACACCCTAAAAGGAATTAAACTAACTAACTTAAACTATGAACTTTTAAATAAGTCAATAACAATAATTATAATGATCCATTTTTCTGCGTTGGCCATTCAATTAAAGAATGCACAAAGCAACTTGAACAAGCAAATTGTGCTACGTGCCGGCTATTCAATAAACTTAGCCATCATAAAACAGGAGGTGAGCAATGCCCTGCAAGAAATATCACAGAGGCTAGATAATATGTTAGTTCAATTAATTAGGAAAGCACTTAAAGCGCTGTAAAACTATAAGTCATTAGATTATTAAAACCACAGAGAAATTTTACCTTTGTCTATGTTAAAACTAAGGTAAAAACAAAGAGAAGAATAAGAGAAGATACAAGCAAACAATTTTGCTTAGTAAAGGTTTATAAAACATTAAAATATTTGTGTACCAAACCAATATTTCATAACTTATGTTTTATATATCTGATCTAGGTTAAGTTTTAATACAGGGAAAAGATAATCATAAAAATTATTTTTAGAAATACACTATCTTTATTTTCGTTTTTCATTGACACGGTTTGCGGCGGCAAGCGATCAAAAGCAGTCTCTGACTCTATTTGGACTTTGACTTTGACAAAATATCAAAATTGGAACAAGCAATAGTATTCAAGTTGTATAATCTACTTTATTGGTTCGTAGTATTTATGTAAGAAGCGGAACAAATAAGTGTTCATTTTATTTATCCGAGAGCTATTTTTGTCACACTTTTAGTTTTGGCCATTTCTATTAAAAAGTAAACCATCTGATATAGCAAAGGCATAATTCAAAGTGTGTACTAATCCATACACACACACACACATGCGAAGTTTGCCTTTAATCACATTAAATTTTCACTTCTCAACATAGCTGTAGCACTTTTGCCATAGCTCATACAAATCAGACAGTCTAATAAAGTGTGTGGTAGCTAAGTAGTACCTTAACTAACAGCTATAGGTCATCAGTTCGAATCTCAACACTTTTTCAGAATAAAGTGGTGTGCATGGTGACTGAGTAGTATAGTTTTAAACTCACAGTAAGTTCAAAACCACTCAAAACTTTTTTAGAGTCTATGTGGAGATTCATATATTACTTGCTCGGCGGTTAGGTAATATATAACTGTTACAGTTAAAACCTACACATTTAGATACGATGATAAAAATAGTCTGCCCCCCTAGCATGACCACCAAAATACGATATGATATGATATGATATAGCGATATATTGACACCAACTGTAAAAATATGATAGATATAGCCGCCCTTTTGTTTTTTTTATCGAAACAGCGATCATAATATGTGACGTCACCGGCACGGCTATTCAATTTAGATAGGCAATTGTTAAGTGTGTTACTCGATTAGGACTGAGAATAGTAAAGGTTTTTTTTTAGCACGATAGCCTTTGCCGATCAGTGGACAGCTCAGACTAGATAAAAGTGAGATAGCTGTTCCCTCTTGACTATGCTTCGACTCCCGATGGAATCCATTTTGCTAACTCGCGCTCAACTGCTCAGTGTATTTGCTGGAATTTTTAAACTCCAACTATTGAGTTGGCTGAATAATGTAGTGGATTTCATGTTGGAATACCGGAACTGCAGTTTTTGAATTACTTTGGAGAGATACTGTGGAATGAAATGTTTTACGAACGTAGTTTGCGTTAATTAATCATGTGTATTTTTAGCTTGTTCAGCATTATGTGGACAGCAAAATAATATTTTGTATTCTGTAGTAACACACTTTTTGTTTATCAAAAATATAATGGTCATTCCTCCATTTTAAATCAACTAGGAACTTTATTACATTAAAGAATATTTAATGATGAGTATGACACTGGTAAAATTTCTTTGTCCAAAGTGATTTTGGTCAAAATAATTTTATGAATAATATCAAATCTTTTAATTTGTTATTGGGGCCAGTATGGGGGACCAATATGGATGGGATTTAATCTTGGGGTCATACAGATCTGGCGAATATACCGCAGTGAAGTTACTGGTACTATTGGTGCGTCTTTTTAGCGCAAATCATTAAAATCACCAACGAGGTGCTCGCGCAAGTCGCTTCACTTCACTTCTCAGTACCACACTTCTACTTCACAGTATATGTGAGCACTGGGTATAACAATTAGTAGATGAAGGAAAGACGTCTTTACTTTAGCGCGTTTATTACGAGACAAAAGATCATGAGTCTTGCAACGACTACCTTATTTATGATATGTACAGGTACCCTCTATACAACAATATATCACACTTAGTTATAAACAAATGAAGCCTAAGCGCTCAGATATCGCCGCAGACTGATGTACTCACCCTAATTTAAAGACACTAGCTACCTTTAGTGCAGGCGCCATAGGAAGGTATGCAAAATATGAGGACGTTCTGTTAATTGTTTTAGGATAAGAAAGCTGATTATGAATCTGGATGTTGCCAAGTCCAAAATTTAATTGTACCTCACCAGCTTTACAATATTTTTGTGCTAGAGCCGAGAAAAAGCAGCGCAAGTAACACAGTCACTATTGTCAGTTTCTTTACATTTTTAGGAAGGTATTTTAACATTTACTGGTGATTACAGAAACACACACTTTTCATTAAAAAATTTAAAAGTTCTAGAGCGTTTCTTTACGTAACTGTAAAACCTACAAAATTGAGAAGTACGAAGCTACGAGGTAATCTTTAGTTAACATAATTTTTCTGTAAACGTTACTGTCTATAACACTCATAACTCTACGAAACTCTTTAGCTAACATCCAGTAGGGGATAGACAAAATTGAAAACGAGCACAGGATCATCTGGGAATAAAATTGTAGTTTTAACGCGAATTTACTGCGAGTAACTTAGTTTGTGATTTAGGGTCCGCCTCCGTTGCGACCCCGAAGTTGGGTACCACTTCTAACGTTGCCAACATGTGTTGGTAATTATAAGTTGGTTGATTTATAGAATAAGCTGTCAAAAGAAAAGTAAAAACCGGATAAGTGCGAGTCGGACTCGCGCACCGAGGGTTCCGTACAAACCTGTAGGTACCGTTATGAGTAAAAGTTCACCCATCACGACAATCGAGTCATAGTTATGGTATTTTTATTGCAAAATGAAATCCATAACATTACGAAAGTTAAATTGCGGTTTACGATTTATGACGTATTAAAAAAAAACTAATTACTTGATCTCGTTGAAACCAATTTTCGCTGGTAGTTTTTATGGTAATGTACATTATTTTTTGATTTATCATTCTCTTATTTTATAAGTTACAGGGGGGGGGGTTACAATTTTACCACTTTGGAAGCATCTCACACGCAAACTATTCAGTTTAGAAAAAAATGATATTAGAAACCTCACTATTATTTTTAAAGACCTATCCATTGATACCCCACACGTATGGGTTTGACGAAAAAAAAAATTTTGAGTTGTAGTTCTAAGTATGGGGATCCCCAAAATGTATTATTATTTTTCTATTTTTTTGTGAAAATCTTAATGCGGTTCACAGAATGCATCTACTTACCAAGTTTCAACAGTATAGTTCTTATAGTTTCGGTAAAAAGTTGCTGTGACATACGGACGGAAGGACGGACGGACAGACGGACAGACAGACAGACAGACATGACGAATGACGATGACGATGCATGGACATGGGGAAACTACAAGGGTTTTATTTTGACTACGAAACCCCAAAAAACAGCTTAAAATCGACCTCCAAATTCATTTTAGAAGCAAAATTCTGTCTTTTAAGCATTTTTCTTTTGCGGAAATGACTGAACAGCTCAGCGTTAAAAATGGCGATTTCCATTTCAAAACCTCGTTATCTAGACAGTATCACGAATAATATTAATTTAAGCCAACAAAATAGGAGCCTTATCAGCCAATGGAATGACTTAGCACTGATTACTTTTTCTTTCCCGCCATCTCAGCTTGCCTTTTACATAGACACGATTTTGTAGAGGTTTGACAAAAGTGGATATTATACATTGCTGGCTGATATTATAGCTTCAGAGAAAATAACGATATTGGGGCCTAACAATTACCTCCAAACTGTACCAATGCAAAAAACTCTATACAGGGTTACATTGCAAAGGGGTGCCAAATTTAAAATATAAAATCTAGGGAAAAAAAATATAAAGAAGCGTTTTAATTGTTATTAATTTTAATAATCGTATGTAAAAAAAAACTTTAAAATATCCGTAAATAATGTCAATAGAGAGACTACTTAAGCTGCGCGGTCATTCATCGCAGTGCACATACCGTACATTTTTCTATGAATGAGTTAAAGTATTAACGCGTACGATTTGTAATAGCAGATAGGAATAATGAAAATGAACTATGCAGAGATCAAAAGGAAAAACAAAACAAGTTTAAGTAATACTATTTTAAGACCTATGGTTAGGCCCCTGATACATAACAAGGGCCTAGCCTAACCATAGGTCTTAAAACTCTAAGATTATTTCGCTACCATAACATCTTCAAAGGTAATTGTTGTTGAAAGAATTTATATATTTACTTATACGTACATTTTTTATTTAAAAGCTTTAAGTTCCCATTATGATATTGTAGTCAAAGATAGTAGTATTTCTTACGTTGTTAAGATATTATTATATTAGATAGACATTATTTATTATGTTGATCTGACAGCAAAGTATACGGTGTAATACAAAAAATAAAACTTAAATTCTGGGTCACGAGGAAATGAATACCAGATTTTTTGGTCTATTCAGACCGACTTATCATAGCGAGTGACAAGAACTCTTGTTTTTATATTTAAAATCACTGTTAATTTTGAATATAGAAAATAACCAAACGGGTCGGTGGTGCTGATTGACAAAAAAAGTATTTCAAGTTATGTCAGCCAGCAATGGATTCATACCAACAATTTATCTCCGCTCCGCCACATCCCCTAATAGAAGAGTAAGCGGATTAACGTAATGGCTCTTACAGGCTATTTCTATTGGACGATGAAACAAATCTTCCTTTTTTTCGTGCGTTAGAAATAGGGATGTGCTGAATATTGTTTAAGGCTACTTACCGAATATTCGCCGAATATTTCTGTAAATAGGCACAAGAGACACATACAAAACCCAATATTTTACCCTACCACTGCATTGGGATATTTGTGGGCTAGTGCCGAGAAGAAACGGCACAAGAAACTCAGTTATCGGCTAAATTTGAGGTCAAACTGAACGCTGTCTCAGTTGTTGTAAATAAAAAACCAGCATCGTATTCTAGTTTCGTTTCGAACATTTATCGATCGTCTTTTGCTGCAATTAGTAGTGCGTAGTTAGTTTCCAATCGAGAATCTTTCTGCCTCGGGTTCTTTGCACTACGTAGGGTATATAGCGCAAAGGACCGATCGCCCACTCAAACCTTATTAACATAATTTAGTTGCATACCGATTTGTACGATAAAAAATATATAATATTATGAAAAATTATTCAGTGACTTTTTATACATCAGTTTATATTATTCGACGTTTATTAATTTACAGGAACCAACCCAAGCTTAACGTAACGCGAACAATGTAAAATAGAAAAATAGTTGTTGTCCGATCAACTGGACAAACTTCGGTCCAAAACGCAGCTGCACAAGTAAGAAAAAGTGATATTAAATCTGGTTAAACAGACCTAAATACAAAAAAGCAGTCTTTATTTTTAGTACCGAATAATTCGGCCGAATATTCGATTCGGTTCATTTTAAAAATAAAAATACTGCACATCACTGGTCAGGAAGTATTCCTTAATGCGTCTCTTTGTTCCTGAGAAGGATCAATTAACTGGGAATTCCTCATAAGCCAAGAGACTAACGTTTATGGATTTCGTTTGTACTATTGATGTGTTTTGGGAAATCAATTATAATAAATAAATTTTGGACAACATCACATACATTGCTCTGATCCTATGGTAAGTAGCCAAAGCACTTGTGTTACAGAAATCAGAAACAACGACGATACCACAACACCCAGACCCGAGACAATATAGAAAACATATTTTCCTACATTGACTGACCGGGAATCGAACCGGGAACCTTAGAGATAGCGACACCAAGTTCGGTATGCTCGTCTCTCGGCTACAGAGATCGTCATAATAGTTTTTACCCCTGCCGCGATTAGAGAGGAGTTAGTTATTAGACACCTACGTCGGAGTGTTTGTCTATGGCAAAAACGTAACCATGTTTCCATCGTAGTTCCCAAATGGATGAACAATTTGAGAACAAATGGCTTTTTTTTTGGCTCAGCGACTTCTTCTTTCTCAACTGATTGACTTAAAATTTGATAAAGAATTCTCAAAAAACTTCGAATAAAAGTTAAATTTAATTATTTCTTTTTTTAAGATTAACTAGCTGTGCCCGCGGCTTCGCTCGCGTGGAATTCAGCTTGTCACCCTAAATTATACTTCCCTACAGGATAAATTAAAAATAGTAGCCTATATCCTTTCTTTGATACAATTTCATCCTATGCCATAGGAATCGTGCATTTTCCGGTATAAAAAATAGCACGATGTCATTTTTTGAAAAATCATGTCAAAATATCAATTCTATGCTCTGTAAAAAGTAAAAATAACGTAATTTTTTCCGGGATAGAAGTAACTTATACTGCCATTCAGTCGTTGTGGCGTAACTGAGTAACAAACATCCATCCATCCAGACTTTCGGATTTATAATATTAGTAAGAAGTAAGATTTAACTTAAAACTTTTATTTTTTTTATTAAAAACATTAAATTACTCGTGTACAGACAACAACACGTCAAGCTACCACAAAACGTAAAATTTTCTCAATTGATATTGATCTCTACGTATCAGACTTAAAGTTGAAGTAGTTAGAATAGAAGTTAAATAATCTAACTTATCACACAAACACTTGCCCTTTGCGAGATTCGAACCCGCGATCGGAACACCAGAAGTTCCTCATATATATTAGAAATGGCATTTATCTATCTGATGATGGACAGACCACCTGGTAAAGGTCGCAGGAAGACGCTGCATGCAGGCCGCTTTCAACCGGTCAATCTGGAAGTCAATGGGGGAGGCCTATGTTCAGCAGTGGACGTCCTATGGCTGAAATAATGATGATGATTGGCATAAGGTATGGTCTAATTATTTTAGTTTTCAAATTCAAAGTAATTATTAATGAGACATTTATTTATCCGATCCGATATGAAAATCCTATTGTGTGGTTGAAATATCAAAGAGATGAATATTATTTTAATAACCAATACATCGTTAATGGAAACACGGATAACGGGAATATAAAATATTTATTTTAATGCATTTACCATGAAAACATAAATTGATATAATAATAATAGTTCATACTTAATTATCTCGTAACTCAACATAAAAGTGATTGAGAATAATGTGATTTTACTCACAATGTGAGGTCTTTTTTTTGACAACATCACATACATTGCTCTGATCCTATGGTAAGTAGCCGAAGCAGTTGTGTTACAGAAATCAGAAACAACGATGGTGCCACAACACCCAGACCCGAGGCAATATAGAAAAGTTATTATTCTACATTGACCGACCGGGAATTGAAACCGGGACCACAGAGATAGCGACACCAAGTCCGGCATGCTCGCCTCTCGGCTACAAAGGTCATCAATTAAGCATTTATTACATTTAGATCCTTTTTTTAACAATATTTTTTTTCCAACAGACATGAAAAATTTTAGTCTTAAAAATACGGCTACATTTTTGGTTCGAACATGACTAGCCTACATATGAACCTAGGCCAAACCGCGTAATCCAGTGAAATATAGCATGTTTACATTTAGGTCAGGCAGAGATACCCTTTTCACCTATTTCTACAACCAGGGACTGTTATATATTTGCTAGCCCTGGAAATATATGGGTACGAGTTTAATTAAAATACCCAGTGGCTCAGTGGTTTAAGATTTGAGTACCTAATTCTATTTTATGTTTCCATATTTTAACAGAGTTTATACTGCACGGAATTCCATACAAACTTTAATGAATAAAATCATCAAAATGAATACACATATCTAAATACTTTAAGCAAGTAATTCTAGTATATGAATTATATATTTCATATCAAACGGCTTTAAAAATGTAGATGTTTTTTTATAATATTATTAGTTTAGTTGTACCTGTATGTATAGTTAGTTGCATTTCATTTTTGTCAAAAGTCAATTATATTTTATTTTAATCAAGGACAATCAACGCCTTCTTACAGCTATCAGATTTCAATGACCATTATTACAATTATTTATCACCGTCTTAAGTCGACCTGCCTGCCTAGCATGTGCACTAAAACACGATATGATATGATATAGCGAAATATCGACACTAACTGTAAAAATATGATAGATGTAGCCGCCATGTTGAATCGTCGTCACATATTAAAATCGCTGTTTCGATAAAAAATCAAAATGGCGGCTATATCTATCATATTCTTTATTTTATGTATGTTTAACGATCATTCGTTACTACGTTGACCGATTTTGATAATTCTTTTTTTGTTCGAAAGAAAATACTTTTTGAATGATCCCATATAAATTTGGTCAAATTCTGATGATGGGATCTATAATCGGTGTTGAGCAGTTAAATTTTGTTTGCACTTTTAAGATCTGTTTTGATTAGAATTTATAACTAAAAATAGATGAAATAAGTAAATTTTATAAAAAAATAAAACTGATCAAAAAACCAAAAAGCTAAATGGTACTTTATTGATTTATTACCGTTTGTGATAGTAATGTTACTGGGACCGGATCGACACCGGATTGCGACAATTGTCAAATTACGGGAATTGGGCCTCAGGAATCTGTACATAGTCCAGCATAGTATGGATTCTTTAATTACATATTTGAAAAATCAATAAAAAATATAAATTATGGTTGGCATATAATTATTTCTAGAGATGGGCCGAGTACTCGGTTAATACTTGGTACTCGGCGTACTCGGCAGGTTAATACTCGTACTCGATCGAATAACTAGCTTTTAATACCGAGTATACTCGGTTTAAGTAAAACAATATATTTTGGTATATATAATTGAAATAACAGTGTTATTTTTTTGTGTGTTTTATTTTAAAATGGTTTAACATTGCGAAATCAGATAATTGCATAAGGTACATTTCACTTTGGTTTTATCTTCTTCAATCTCATCGTTAAATGTCCAAACTCGTGATCTTTTACGTGAACTCATTATGTCAACAATCACCAGGTACTACACACCTGCTACACACAATCTTGTACTTGTTTACGCGCCCAAAACATGAATTTGTTTGAACTTGATACTCGTTACTCGGCAAAAGTGCTACTCGGCGCTTCCCTAATTATTTCCAATATAGGTACATACGTTTTGAAACTCAATTCCAAATGTATTATTTTGTTGTGCTATTCTTTTTTAAATGTTTAGAGTAAGTTACAATATAACTTTTTATTTGTCGTCGTCTTAAGAATATCAACATTATAAGGATGTCATAAATACAAAACGCCAGCCACATATTGATCCCATACAACACTATTATAATCCTCACACAATCTTATTAATCGCATCATCTTCTTTAGATAATGTTATTATAACGTCAGTTTTAATCGAAGGCGTTGCTTTGAGCGTTATAAAATCCTTTTATTATTCATCGAAGAGCTGAAAGCGCATCGGATCCGTCAAAGGTTCATGAAAATCTAATCGCTGTGTGATCACACGGGATTCTCTTATGGCCCGCTCCCTTTGGGGGTGGCCACACCTTTGTAAAAGGTCAGTAAATTACAGGAAAATATTATAACTCGCGAAACCGCGATATACCACAAGACCGCGTAACATTAATAAATGCCATTGTGTCGTTTTTGTGAACTAATTACAGGTACGGTTACAGCTGGGGGGATTACCATAAATTCCAAATAGTACGTAAACAGTGTTGTTTTTATGGCAAAATCTATACCTACAGAACAAACCAAAAAGAAGATAGAAGTAATAAGATCATGTTAGGCCGCGGAGATAATATAACGTAGTAGTAACGAGATTACTTCAAATTTCTGTACTCAAGCCGATAATTTACTTAATGGTATCAATAATCTTGTCCTTGTCTACTGTTAATTCTCCTATAAAAGAGCGAAGCCTTCCAACACAAGCAAAATTATTTGCTTAAAAAGAGGCTCTGACAACTGAAACTGTATTGGGCGCTAAGTTATCGAATGAAACTATTTGAATCATTTCGACGTTATTGTTCATTGCGATACCAAACTTAAAGTTTTTGATCCGCTTTCGACTCATCATCATCATTTCAGCCATAGGACGTCCACTGCTGAACATAGGCCTCTCCCATTGACATCCAGATTAGCCGGTTGGAAGCGGCTTGCAGTCAGCGTCTGCCTGCGACCTTTACTAGGTCGTCTATCTACCTTGTGAGTGGACGTCCTACGCTGCGCTTGCCAGTACGCGGCAATTCTACAACCTTGTTGCCCCATCGGCCGTCAGTTCTACGTGTTATGTGCCCCGCCCACTGCCACTTTAGCTTGCTAATCCGTTGGGCTATGTCAGCGACTTTTGTTCTTTTAAGGATCTCATTTCTGATTCGATCTCGCAAGGAAACACCGAGCATAGCCCTTTCCATAGCACGCTGTGCGACCTTGTGCTTTCTTATGAGGCCTATAGTAAGGAGCCACGCTTTCGACTACAAAGGTGTAAAAGGGCACTCAGATGAGAATAAATAAACATGATTTCCCTCCAAACGGTAGGTTTAACAGCGTCAATAATCATTTTACCAATGTTATTAGTACGCCGCGTTCGCTAAGTTTGTCATGGTTTACTACTCTTTACGGATTTTGGTCCCAAATTTTGACTTATTCCCCAAAAGTCCTAACAAAATCGTTCCTTTATGAGACCCTACCTCCGCGGGCAATATTCACTGGCATGCATTATTCAGTTTCATTACTCCCAAGCTACTTCAACAATAAATCGAAGTACTTCTGCCCTCTATATTTTCACTCTCGTCTCGTTGTTTTTTCCGTTATTTTATGCCGTTGAGTCGAAATAAAACGTGTTGTTTAAAAGCGAGAGTTTCACGGTCGTTAGCTGCGTGATTTTAGCTTTGTAAAATGTAATGGGGGTTTTTATTCATAGGGTGTTAAAGTTTTATCGCTACGTTTTTAAGCGTTGACTTGCAACACTAAAAACACAAAATATTATGATGTTTTAACAGAGCTACATAGTTCAATTATCCAGGCTCTGGACCCAACAGCTTCCAGCTGACGTCTTAAGTTTCCAGCGTCTGCGTCTTCCAGTTAGTGTTCAAACCTTTTTTCCCCAATAGTTTTTAGTTCTCCGAGCAATGAGGTCTATTCATAGATGCAAAAGATAACTGCATTGATGATAGCTGATAGTGATTATTTTCTTACACAGTTACTCAAGTATGGTACTCAACAGGTGGTTACTCAGGTATGATAAATTTTCACGTTACATATTAAATAAATAAGACACAATAAAAAAAATCGTAACTCGAAAACTACGAAAAATTTTAGAACATACATAGGGATGATTCAGATACCTCTCAACACGAGGCACCTAAAAATATTTTTGGACGCCACTTTTCTGGCCAACCTGTACAATACTATTATTACTGCGTTACAAGACAACTCATAATATTTAGGATTACCTGCATCTGATACTGACAACAAAATTGTAATCGTCGTTCGTTTCGTGTCGTATTTCATGTTTTATTTAAACTTCGAAGTGAACGATAACCGTATACGACTTTAAAAATCAATTTGCCTACCTGAAATCGCTACTTTTATTTACACCCCTAACGATAATTTCGGGATACATTAAGCCCTTGTGCCCCATTATTTAGGCAATTAGCGAGGCTCGTTTAAGCCGAGGTGAGACCCGAAAAGTAAATTATTTTTATATTTTCTTTCTAGTACATTAAACATTTGACTGAAAACGCAACCGTATTTGTAACATACGGTGCTGATTCTGCTGTATAAATTGCAAAGGTAAAGTGGAAATGGGCAGTTGGGGAAGAAAGATTCCCGAGTCGTAACCACGAACTGAGAGACACAGCGTGGGCAGGCCTCAAACCCGGTGGCCTGACAACCTAGTCAAGATTGCGGGCAACTGCTGGATGCAAACGGCCCAGAGCCGCTCGCTGTGGCGTTCTATAGGGGAGGCCTATGTCCAGCGATGATGATGATGATGATGATGATGCTAAGGGAGTCGCAGGGAGCAAAGGCTCTAAGTAGAGGTATTTCGTTCCGAAACAGTCACTAAATTGACTTGTGCCATGCAAATACCTTTTGCTATTACTGTAGGAAACCCCTTTAAAGAGCGCTCTCCGTTTGAGTACAAACGCTGCTCTTCCAATATTATTTTCCGTAGTGCATAATTACGTACAGTCACAGCCCGTAATATAAAGCCAACCATTTTTTACGAATGCCATCCTAATATAATAAAAAAGTTTAGGCTGTCCAAGCATTTTTTTAAATCAAGCTTGTACTTGCATAAATGGAGATTCATATGTTGAGACTCATATGTGGAGATTTGTAATTAGTATTGAACCACAGTATAACGTATTAGTTTACTGTATTATTGAAACTGTAAATCTTCCCAAAATAATACAATAAAATAAAAAAAATATATGTCTTTTATCCAATAAAGAATAAACGCCTTTATATTTTTTTACTAGCAAATTATTGTTGCAGTTTTTTAAGATTTTCAGAAAATTGCTTTCTTCACACGCATTTTACATGATTAGTGATGCCTATAATATAGCCTACAGGCCAACTTTACAATGAGTTAGTTTCCTAATAAATTATAATAAGTCCGTCAGTTGAATTAACAAAAAATATTTGACACGTATTTTTTGTCAACTACAACAAAAAAAATATGAAAATATAGCTCGATTAAGTTCCGAACTTTGACGCGCTCATTTTTTGTTTGATTAACAAAGAAAATATTATGTGTCCTATTTTTTTTTATCATCTAACTGACGGCTAAATAGAATAATATTTTTATACCCAGGAAACTACCTAATTACAACTCATGTCTCTACCGCGAAAGCATATTATTTATTTTGTTTGAGAAAGTAAAACTTTCGCGCGTAACAATTCAGTAGATTTTAGTTTACTCATTTGGGCTGTAGGCTACTATAGTTTCATTATCCTATTATATTATATCCTGAGGTTTCATGCATGTTATTGCACTGAGGCACATTGAGATTGCACTTTATTCTTGCGCGACGTTTTTGTTTGTTTGTTGTAATGTTACACTGATAACGAATGTACCCCACCTAATAGTTGATAGGCAATGATGAAATAAATAAAAAAGATATGAGTTTTTTCTTCAACTACTACTACGTATATGTCGAAGGCGCTTTATCTGTCTGTCTCTGTAAACTGTTTGTTCTGTTTTATCAGTGTCTCTCTGTAATCGTGTTGCTCCATCTAAAGTTAATTTAAGGTGCTCTTCTTGTCTAGTTCGTCTAAATGAGTTAGAGCTTCGAGTTCAAACAATCTTTTCCAGCGAATATTGTCTGAGGTTTTAATTGAAAAATTATCATTTTTAACTTGAGTTAATGTACAATGTTTATTACGTTTTTTCTTTGAACTTTGTTGGGAAATTAGAAATGTTGAATTGTACTTATTTTAGTAAACAAGAAACACTATGTTACACAGCTCGTGTTATTATTGTTTATATAATCTAGCGGTTTTCTTATACAATTTTTTAGGGGGACCTTCCCCCCCCCCTCCTCCCCCCCAGGCATTAGAGAGATTATGTGGTTAATAATATGTATTTTTCGTCAATCAACTCGTGGCCCCATGCCAAGTTGTTAAGGTAAGTGTAGGTAGACACTATAACACTAAACTTCAGGAAACGTTGGACGTGCAATAACATTATCTTGGAGCCATTTTTCTAGGGAGAGGGGCGCTAGAGCTTTTCTGGGGGCAAAACCCACTAGACGGAATACTGAAAAAAACGATTGAAAAGATTTCGAACAGATTAATATTCAGTATAGTATAGTTTTCATCGGCTGCCAGCACCTATATCCCTACGCTGCGATATTGATCCATTTTGCATTCATTTAAACATTTAATAATCTCGTGTAAAACGAATATAGGTTGTATTTATGCGACTACCGTCTTGGTCTTGTGGCGTACTGGACTACATAAGGTGGTGGTTTCGGAACTCACAAGAGACATGTTTCTGTCTTCTTCTTCTTCATCTATACGGTCAATCCCGGTTGCGTCCAAAGCTATTGCTTTGGAGCCCAGGGTCCGCTTTACTTGATTTACTCCTCCACTTCGCACGGTCTTGAGCGTCTCTAGTTGTGAGATCATTGGCAAGCATGTCAGCCCTCACAACGTCAAGCCAGCATTTCTTGGGTCTACCACTTTTGCCAGGACCTGGCGGTGGCGGCATGGCCAGACATTTGTTTCCTACGTAGCTTGCCGGTTTTCGAAAAACATGGCCGTACCAGCATAGGCGACTCTCCTGCAGTTTGTCTGCAATATCACGGACACGAAGGCTACCGCGGATGCGCGAGTTCCTCACGCGGTCCTTTCGCGTGACTCCGCACATCCACCGCAGCATATTCATCTCCGTGATACGCAGCTCCTGCTTGTGTCGCTCAAGTAGCGGCCATGCTTCGCTGCCATATAAAAGAACAGGCCTAATGATGGACTTATAGATCTGTCCTTTAAGCTTAACCGGCATTCTGGGGTCACAAATGACACCAGTCACCTCTCGCCATTTGGCCCACGCAGCAGCAATGCGTGCTTTGACGTCGCAATCGATGTCTCCCGACTCGTGAAGTACAGATCCAAGGTATTTGAACTGGTCCTTGCGCTCGACCTTGTCTCCGCCTATGCTTATGATTAGCTTTTGCCCCTCAGACGATTCCAACTTGTCATAGAGCGTATGAAAGTGGTCTCGCCTGGCTCTGGCTACAGCTCTCTTAGCAGCGCGTTTTGCACCCTTGTACGCGTCGTGGTCTTCAGGAGATCTAGACGCTTGCCACTTTTTAAAGAGGGCTTTCTTCACCCTAATCTCCTCTTGGACTGAGTCGTTCCACCACCAAGTCTCCTTGTCACATTTGCGACCGCCCTGAGATAAGCCAAGCACCGCTTTCGCTGCATCATGCTGCTGACCGGAGTAATAATAAATTCAAATTCAAATTCAAATTTTTTATTAACCATTTCGTTACATTGCATAACATTGGTACGTCAAAATTTACAATTTCCATAATTACATTGTCAAATAATTTACGATCACTTAATTTATAACTGAACTAATACGCATTCTCCATTGGCTCGGGATCAGCCCGCTTAAGAGTATGCGGTTGTAAAGGCAGGTTAAGATGTCCACACCAAGAGGGCCCATCGCCTTCTAGGCTTCAATTGGGACTCCATCAGCTCCGACAGCTTTACGATTCTTTTCACTTCTCCATACAAACTGATGTCAGCTGGTGGCGGCTTAATGTGGGGAAGTGATTTTTTTTTTGCAACTTCAATGTTGGTTCCATAGAAAAAGTTGTACTCGATATTAGTGCGATACGCCTACTTCTTAACATGAAACCTAGATTACAAATTGTATGCTGTAGTTGTGCCTTTAAATAATCCTTTAAGTGACCTTCACAACAAACAACACTTCATTTTGCTTAATATGACTAGGTCATCAATAAAACAAGTGTCAGCTATGTGATTATACAATGAACACTGTTTCAGTAAACATATTTTAAATTTCAATTAGACTGCAGCAAACAGTTTATTAACATGACCTAATTTCACCGGAACAGATCTAACGGAAATTATGGCTGGTGATAATTAATAACTAAAATAACTACTTACTTAGTGTAAAATTATTGATGTACAGTAAGATAATTGACGAAAGGCGTTTTTGTTCACTACATACATACTTAAAAATAATAAAAAAGTTTTTAAATATCATTAATTAATTTATTTTTATTACTTACCTTGCGCACGAAAAATGAATCTTTCGGACAGACCTAATGCTGACGGCCTTGAAGAAAGCCTTTACAGCTACACTGGACAGTTGTGGCGAGCGTTGAAGGTACTCAGCCTAAGTCCGCCTCCGAACGGTTGCTACCACAGAACAGGTATGACACGCTACGCTATGCTACTTCGCCACGACCCGGCCGAATGTAAAGGTGTGATTCGGACCTTGGCAGTCGCGTGCCAGCAGGCGCGACCCGGCAGCGGTAGGACGACACAACCCATGACGCACCGCAGGGAATTGTATGCAGCGCTTTGCGATATTGGCGGTGGTCGCGACTACTGGGCAGCGACTGCTAAGAACCACTGCTGAACACAGGCCTCCCCCAATGACTTTCATCGGAGGATTGCCAATACTCGCCACGCTTAGAAGGCGGGTTGGCGAACGCAGTTTTTTATAACATTAATTCGCACGCAGACGCTGCTGCCCGTCTCGTGCCACAGGAATTAGTCGCCTCTTACGACACGCCTCCTGTTGGCGGTGTGGAAGTGTATTCTTTACCCACGCGGCACTGATCCGAATGTTGTAAGGTAACTATTCAGATTTTGGCAGTCGCGCTTTCTGGTATCGGCGGCTGTGTCGCGCTGCGGGGGAGCGCGAGCGAGGGGAAAATTATAAATGAGAACAGAATATCCAAACGAAAACTAAAGTAATTGATATAGCTAAAAGAATAAGCGGACTGAAGTGGCAGTGGGCTCACATTTGCCGTAGAACCGATAACCTATGACCTCAGACGTGTTCAGGCAGGCGCAGTGAGGGTCGCCCTCCTGCAAGGTGGAGCGACGATACTCGTATACGCAAGGCTGCTGGCAGTGGATGGAAAAGAATAGCCAAGTCGATCGAGCGCAGTGGCGTGCATTGGGAGAGGCCTATGTCCTGCAATGGACTGACGTGGGCTGTTTGTGACGATGATGTGTTACCATCCGCTGCCAGCAGCTTTGCGTAGGTATATCGTCGCTCCACCAAAAAATTACAAAAATACAGGCGAAAACCTAATGTGCAAATTTAAGTTAAAATAATGTCTGACTAGACACTTCCGAGACTTGCTATAAAGTAGTATCGTTGTTGACAGTGAGAATGTGGACGGCAGCGCCATCTGCGGCGTTGCTATCAATTACCTAATGCACGGCCGCGCTCGCCGCATGAATATGGAAACGGCACTCAGTGAATTCGGTCATTAGACTCGGTAGTGGGGTCGGTACTTGAGGTAAGGACGTTAGATTGAACACTTTTGCGACAGTCTTTTTTTTAAAGATAGTGAAAAAATAAAAATCACAATAACAAGACAAACCATTATCTTAGTTACTATCATCAATAATATTGTTGTGACATAAACAGACAAAGTTTATATAACTTTAAACTTTAACTTAAACTTAACTTAACTTTAACTATACGGCATTCTAAACATGAATAAAAATAACTAAGTGGTTTAAAGTATTATATTATAATTTGCACATCTAAATTTTGATATTTTAGCAATTCCATGCATGTAATGATTTTCGTATTTTCTATTTAGGAACCAGTATGAAATCCAAATTAGGTGTTATCTAATAAATATTAATTTTGCAATAACATGCTAGAGAAATCTAAATGAAAGTTACATTTAGAAACAAAAGCAGACGTCACAAGTTAGGCGGTCGAATTTTTTTTTAAGTGTAATATTATCCTAATAAAGTTTCGTCCATCTTCTTTAAAACCTTGGCGTCGAATGTCGTTTAATTAACTGGAGTAATTCTAAAGTGCTTACGGAGCGGCAACAAATTCACCTGTTTTCTTTTTTCAAGGCAAGCTTACTTAATTGCTTCCTGAAATGACCTTTGTTTTATCGCCATCTGAAGTTTTTCTACTTAGGTTTTAATTTAAATTGAAGAGAACGCTCCTTGCGGAATAACGTCTTACTTTTAGCGTTGCTCTAAAGTTTTTTTTGTAGTTAAGTGAAAAGATGTACGAAGTATTTTTCTACAATGGTTTGTGAAAATGTGTGCATCCTTAGAACATTACCTTTTAATTTGGAAGCCTTATTTAGTTTCTTTGAAATAACAAACTAATAACAAATTACTTAGATGTTACTCAATTTCATTCAAACCACTGCAGTTGTACGGCTAGTTGTAAGGCTATATTACACTCATTGTCATGGTCTCGAAGTAATGCCAACGACATTCCTCAGCACACCCAGGCAGTCTGTCTGGGCGTGCACTGTCGAGTCTGGGCCCGACTCGAGTTAATGACGACTGACTGACGACTGACTTCTAGACGACCGTTTGGTGTAGTGGTTCGCGTTGCGGACTACAAAGCTAGCAGTTGTGGTTTCGAATTCTGTAAAGGGAAATTGTTTGTGTGATGTGTCGAGAATTTTCACCTGTTATAGATGTTAATACAAGTATTTAAGTATGTTTATCCGTTATCTAGTCGCCATAGTACAAGCGTTGCTTAGTTCGGGGCTAGTTACTCGGTGTGATTGTAAAAATCAATTAATAATTTATTCCTATAATGTAGGAAATATCGTTTTCTAAATTGACTCGGACTGCGAATCAAACTCGAGACCCTTTGCATTCAAAGCGAATTAACGCACCAATACACCAATCGGGTAGTTTTAATAAAAATAAAATATTACTGTGGGATATTTATAAAGTTTACGCTAGTAAAATCTAATATGTCACACACATAGCGTTCACACATTCCCTCTTATCACCTATTGCCATCATACAAACTTACCTTCTTCTTCATCTATACGGTCAATCAAAACAATCAAACTTACCTTATCACAAATAAATAGCTTACTTACACACACACAGATTTACTTAATAATTAATTTTAGTTTATTTATCCTTATTTTTCTACAGGAGAGTGGCTTCTCCTAGCACAAATGACATTTCAGTTAATAGGAGAAACCAACCTCTAATTCGCTCTGACCACTAGTTTTTTTTATTAATTTTCGTTTTCAATTTCAATATCTAAAACACTGACCTTACCGTAAGTGCGAGAAATCACTACTAATGAGGTCAGAAACTAGATCATCACTGAATTAGTAACGAATGCTGGTTTATCTACATATTGAGCGATGTTATTACCTAAGGTCAGCATGCTTACCTAAGTAATCGTTACATTAAAATAACTACCTTGAACGTTTGCCAGTCAAGTGGTTTTGGGTAATGAGAGATGGGAAACAGTATAACATCATCATTATTATCATTATTTCAGCGATAGGACGTCCACTGCTGAACATAGGCCTCCCCCAGTGGCTTTCAGATTGGCCGGGTGGAAGCGCCTTGCATCCAGCGGCTTCCTGCAATCTTTACCAGGTCGTCTGTCCACCTTGTAGGTGAACTTCCTACGCTGCCCATATACCTACCTACCTACATAGTATGATATATCCTTACATATACATTTTTATTTAGGTAAAGTATCCAGTGGCATCATGCAACCTTTACCAGGTCTGTCCTGTCTGTCAGGAAGTCACTGGGGGCGGCCTTTGTTCAGCAGTGGACGTCCTATGGCTGAAATGATGACGATGATGATGATGAAAGTAAAGTTAAGTATGCCTATATACGTCCCACAGGAGGCACAAGCCTCAAATCAACTATGAGGTGGTTTGTGCCAGTGCAGATTAGAGGAGGGCTGTAGTAAGGTCAGTGTCTAAACCTTACTGTCAGATGTTATTAAACCGCTTTAAGGGATCTAACAAGGCCTCACGAATATATCAAACGATATTTAGAGGGGACCAACTTTTAACGTGCCTTCCGAAGCACAGAGATGCTTGTGCTTAAGTCACTATCCAATAACAATCGCGGCATAGTTATCCTTCGTACCTGTTACAGTTAAATTAAACGGTACGTTATATTTTTAGGGTTCCGTATCCAAAAGAAAAAAGGAACCCTTGTCACTTTCTCAGGAACGCGCGTGGAGGTATCAAGTTGGAATTAATATTACAGGTCTGCAATTAATCAAAAGGTGCTAGGGCCGTTTATGTTGCATATTTTTACACTCGAAAGGGAATCAAAACCTATATGGTACTTGCTGTTGATCTAGAATCATGAAATTTGGCAAGAAGCAATGTCTAACATAACATCTCTACAAGTTTTTACGGAACACTCGGTGAGCGAGTCCGACTCGGACTTAGCCGGTTATTTGCATTTGCAAAACAATAATGTTGCTTTCATAGTTTAAAGTTACCTTAGCCTAAGCTGCAGCAGCTTTTATCTTTTATAGCTTAAAAAAGCGCGTGCCGCTTTTACGATTAGAAAACTTTTGGTCAATAAATGATAAACAAAACATTTACCCCATTATGAAAATTCTTATTTATTCTTCCGCATTCTTAAGAAAATCCTTTCATTATTTTCGATTGGAACAAAAACAACGTATTCGTGGCGTTGTTTTAGCAGCCATTGTTCTGCAATTCGAAAGAATAGGAAGCCAATGAAAGTGAATGGTCTCGCTTTAGTTAGGGACGTGCCGTAGAGCGCTAGAAGCACAGAATATGAGTTACTTACTAGCAGTATCTCAGGCTAGCAATAGATGGCGCTGCCTGTACATATGATCGCGGTAGTAAGTCGTGTCAGAAAATTGCCACCCTTATTTTCTTGTAGTCTAAAACTTTAGCTTCGAAGGTGATTTTCATCATTAAATACTTAAAATTAAAATAAACTTACCGTCTGAGGTTCAGCTTACTTAAAGTAAGTGTTTCCTTCTTAAGGAAATGCATGAGATACTTCAATAAAGCTGAACACACGATGAAAATCCTTATGAAATAAGGTTTTCATATAGTTGACAATTATTTACACGCCAAGAGCAAATGGACTTTACTAAACCCACATCTCGCACTTACTTATTTTATTACTGTAAAAAAAACTGACAAAGGTAACTGAGTTTCTTGCATCCTTTATTAGACCCTAAGACATTAGTAGAGCAAAGTTATTTTCAGCATCATCATTTCAGCCATAGGGCGTGCTGAACATAGACCTCCCCCAGTGACTTCCAGATTGGTCAGTTAAAAGCAGCCTGCATCCAGCGGCTTCCTGCTACCTTTACCAAGTCGTCGTATCGTAGCGGACGGCCTACGCTGCGCTTGCCGGTACGTGGCCCCCGTTCCAAAACCTTCTTCTTAATTGATGAATTCAAATATGATGTAAATTGTTATATAAACAAAATTTTAAAATAAACTTATATCCAGGATATACTTGTACATTTAAGCAATGCAACTACAACTGCTGCGGTTTGAATGATATTAAATAACATCGAAGTAATTTACTGGTTGTCAGTGTTTTCTCGTGCATACAGAGTTCAGTACATCCCTACGTCCATTCAAAAATGCCCCAAGCTCGAGCAATTATTACTGTAGCAGTGAAACAATACACTCATTGTGCTGAAGTTTAAACTCTGAATTAGCAAATCAGCAAAGAAAACATCGGGGTCCCCAATTATTAAGTGGTACAAATAAGGTCCAATTTTGTTATTTTACGTCGTTTAAGTTTTGTTTTACTGCTTTTTTGTCCTTCACCTAGATTGATCTATGTTGATCGCCGTGCCAGTGACGTCACATGTTATGATGGCTGTTTCGATAAATTTTTAACATAGCGGCTATATTGATCATATTTTTACGATCGTGTGTTGATCCTCATGCTAGAGGGGCTGCATAGATATAGTTTACTATTACTCGTATGTAACAGAAATGACCTCACCAATACAAATGTATTTTCTCTACCAAACAAGATTTTTACCTTTCCATTTGCGTTAATAAACAACAAACAAATTCGTATATTCCGCCAAATTTCTGCCTTGAAACTTAAATTAAGTTTCACCTTAATTAATTTAGGCGTAATTCCGATCCATTTGCTTAATTTTCTCGACACGAAAAATCACTTAGCAAGAAGAATAGACCAAAAGTTAATAGGTTTGGGATAAAACGGGCTAATTAAGGGAAACCTTTAGATATTAGTTATATAAGTTTGGGTGAAACGCTTGTTGGAATAATTTTATTGCGTGTAGTGTTTGATTCTAGGTTTCCGATTCATAACCCTTTGACAGCGAATTGACAACCGATAAATCACGTGACACTAATGCTAAATCATATAGTGTCACATGGTTTCCCAATCGACAATTTGATATCAATCGGTTCTAAATCAGGGGATCAGAAACCACGTGACACTATAATATGATTTTACATTAGTCTCTTCTATGATGAATGGTCGATCACGTTTATCGATTGACCATTTGTTACAGAAGTATTCTGAAGCAAGGTTTAACAACTAAAACACGGGAAAACTCTAAACTTTAACTTCGTTTGCTTATTACGACTTTATGCGCCGGTATGTTTGTCTGTCGCTTTCCGTATTTACTGCACCTTTTTTATTTAATCTCCGATACATCAGCACAATTAATGCGCCATGGCCAAAGAACTTACGTTTGTCTCTCAAATGACAGTAGTATGGTCACTACCATGAAATTATAAAACAGATTTAAAGCAGGTCACAGGTACATAGCCTCGTTAATAACACCGATATCTGCTTTTATAGCTAGTAACCATATTTACTGATCTCAATTCACCTTATCTGCACAACTGTCAGCATAGCTCAACACAGAACAGTAAACCTTATCGGGGCCTAGAAACCGATTTTACAGAGGAGGTTGCATGAAGCCGCTGGGGGCAGACCGCTTCTATACGGCCAATCTGGAAGTAATTAGGGGTGGCCTTTTTCATCAGTGGACGTCCTATGGCTGAAATTATGATGATGATGATTGTCTGTCTTGTTTATATTGTTTTGTTATTATGTTTAGCATTAGATACCTAATTTTACAAATGTTTACCTGTAATCCTTGCTATGTATTTTGGTTTGTGGAATGAAATATATTATTGAAATATATATTGTTTTTTGTATTATTATTATATTGTTTATTATCGGTAAAACGCCAGTTAGCTGTTCGTTTAGATCTCTAGATCTTTACATGTCTAGATTAGAAGCTCCCTAAGGCTCGGACTACATGCACCCGGAATTTTTCAGACCTCCATTTAAAACGGCTCCGGACAAGCCCGGATTCAATCCGTTTTGTATGGGGTTCTGAAAAATTTCGGGTGCATGTAATACGAGTCTTAGACAGGTTATATTACTAATCGAACACACAACTGACCAAAATATATTTTGTCAAGTATCACTTGTCGAATGTTATTTTATAATGTGTACAAGTAATAGGGACTAACTTCTTTTAATTTGTATTCTGGTGTATTATAAATAAATACCGTGCCGTTTGGGGACGGCCATAGAATACACTTCCCCACCGCCAACAGGAGGCGTGTCGTAAGAGGCGACTAATTTCTGTAGCACAAATCTCTATATTGACAACACCTTGTGCTGGTCCCAGCATGTCAAAGAAATTAGCAAAAAAGTTACGGGCAGTTTGCGTGCTCTTTATTGTCTCAAACATTTTCTGCCATCTAGTACGTAATTGCTGCTTGTGCAGTCTCTGATCCTGCCCATCATTGACTATGGTGATGTGTGCTATACTAATATCTCCCAAGACCTTCTTAACAAACTGGATCGTCTGCTTAACAACTGCATACGTTTCGTCTTCGGCCTGCGTAAATATGACCATGTCTCTCAATTTCGCACTCAGCTGGGCTGGCTTCCCATCAGACAGCGCAGAGAGGTTCGGGCACTTTGCGTTCTCTTTTATATTCTTTATGATCTCAACGCTCCTTCTTACCTAAAAGAAAAGTTTAGGTTCCTTCACAACTGTCACGACATAAATCTTTGTACTGGTAATACCCTCCAACTACTTACCCCACTTCACACTTCTGGCTTTATGTCCAACTCTTTCACCCTCACAGCTATACGACTCTGGAATCGACTTCCCACCAATATTAGGAAATCCAAGTCCAAATTTACTTTTAAGAAAGCTCTACGCATTTACATCAAAAATCGCTGACCTAATAATTTATCTTTCATTTGCTCTGTGTACTATATTATGTATATGTATATAATTGATAATCATATATATTTATACCTATTTATTAAGTATGTAATGTTGGTGTGTATATATATATATATATATGTTTGTTTTTTTTTCTTGCTGCACCGCCTGTATTTCTCTGTTTGATCACTGGTTGACTGGTAGAGAATGCTTCTTGGCATTAAGTCCGCCATTTGTACAATTATTTTTAAATGTGCAATAAATTATAAATAAAAAAAATAATAAGGCGGGCAGCAGCATCTGCGTGCGAAATCTTGTAAAAAAACTGCGCTCGCCACCCCGCCTGCCAAGGGTGGTGAGTATTGGCAATCCCCCCTCGATGATAGGTCATTGGGGGAGGCCTGTGTTCAGCAGTGGACTTCCTATGGCTGAAATGATGATGATGATGATGATAAATAAATAAAGGGTTCCTGAAGAACCAAAAGTGCATATTTTTCGTTAAGTATAAGTACTTAAGCACTAATAGTATAGGTTAACTATAAGACAGAAATTGAAACTCCATTAGCAAGTGGGCTAAATCATTATAATTTCATGAAATAATGACTTTACTGATTTTTCTGGGCTGTGCTATCAGACAATAATGTTGCTATTAATCCTCAACAGAGACTAGCACGTAGTAACGTTGGTTAATTAATGGTCACGTATTTCCAAATCAAAAATATTAATATGTATTTGGTTTGTACCCACTAAACTAGGAAATTACAGTATTCATATATTTGGCGCTCATAAGGTAAATGTGAGAGTCGAATACTCTCTTTTGACGACCGTCTGGTGTAGTGGTTCGATCTTCGACCTACAAAGCCAAGTGGTTGCGGGTTCGAATCTCGCAGGGGGCAAATGTTTATGTGATGAGCGCATTTGTACCTAAGTCATGGATAATCTAAATAAAAATGAATCTCTATTTCCCTTGGTCATCGCATCACGCGTGAACGGATGGAACAATTTCGCTAATTCTTTTTTTGTTGTGTTAATTATTGTCAGGAGAAGGTTCTTAAGAAAAAAACATTATGAAAGTGGCGCAGAAAATCATTTAAAAATAAACTAAAGACCACGGGAACACAGTCGCGGGCAACAGCTATTTATAAATATGTATATATATATATATATATATATATATATTAAAGAATGTTTATCCGTTATATAGTCGCCATAGTACAAGCTTTGCTAAGTTTTGGGCTAGCTAATTGGTGTGATTGTGTAAACAATTTAATTATCTCATTTAAACAGGGTCTAGTTTATGTCAGTCTCTATAAATAAATAAATATTGGACAACATAGATACATTAGGTACTCTGATCCTAAGTTAGGTAGCTAAATCACTTGTGTTATAGAAATCAGAAACAACGACGGTACCACAACACCCAGACAAGAGACAATATAGAAAAATTCATTTTTTTTGGCTCGAAACGGGTATCGACGAAACCCTTTGCGTTCAAAGCAAATCACCGGGCTACGACCCCAACAGATCGTCAAGATTAAATCAATAATGAAAGCATCTAAATGTGTCATCATAATTTCAATGTAAAATTTGTTAATGCTTGGGATTTCCTTGATGAATAAAATAAGAAATAAGGTCATCCGACAGAGAACTGAAAAGTTCGCTGCGAAGATCGGCTACATAAGCCATCTTCGGGTGCACCAGCGCCCGTCCGATTAGGAGTCGAAGTGGTCGCGTGTGAAGTCGAGTGGTGAAAGATTGTCATCATCATGCTATGGAAGAGCGGTGTTACCTAACACAAGCATATTTTGCTTAAAAGGTAGCTCCATTCACTAATATTGTATTAGACACTAAGTTAATGAAGGTTGGTGGAGGGGTGTTGTAAGGAATAGAATATCAGTTAGTTAATAGAATACAGGTTATTAATATTGATTGTAAGAATTCAATAACTAAGTGCAATGCATTTATTTGTAAAAAAAAAAACGTTAATAATCTTTGCTTAAAATAACTTTTATATTACTATAGAATAAACAAGCAAAAGTAGGTACTAATTAATATAATAATGTTAATAACTTTTCTAACTTAATGTCTAGTAATACTTAGAAAGTATTTTACATAAAAAACAGAAGAACGTCGAAAAAATACTTGAATATCAAAAACGTCGTCTGTCGGAGTCTGTGAATCCATTATTTATTACTATGCAAATTCAGAATATTGAATATTTTGAATGTCAAAGCCTTCGAAGGATATTTGTAAACCAATTCTGAGTGTCTAAAAATGAAAAGATGTAGAAAAATGGATAGGAGATAAAACAGAAGCCAAAAATAATGACAGTAAAGCACTTTAATTAATACTCTTATGACTTAGATTGTAGAGGCGAAAAAATTAAGCGTTCTTTAAGTTATTTGGTTGGCATAAAGATAATATAGAAAGAATATTTATATTTATATAATTATATACTAAATGTATATTATACATTTAGTATATAATTATATAAATATAAATATTAAAATAAAAATTAAAGAATATTTATATTTATATAATTATATACTAAATGTATATACATTTAGTATATAATTATATAAATATAAATATTCTTCGAAGTTTCAAAAGTAGACTTAAAACCTATCTCCTTGCACTTTCGTTTTCTCCTGTCTTTTCTTTCTTGTAGATTTCTCAAACTTCTTCTAACAATTTTGATTACGAGATCCATATCATTAATAGGGTTATGTATTAATATGTATTAATTTATATTATGTATGTATGTAAGTAGGTATACAATGTATTTTTTATTTATTATGTTTATTTTTATATGTTAAATACATATTATTATCATGTTTTCTCCTTTTATTATTTTTAGACTTGTCACCGCCTCCCCATTTCAACTTTTTAAACTGTCATCTACCTGAAAGTTGTCTGGAAGAGATCGCTTTTAGCGATAAGACCGCCTAAATTGTACTTTAAGTATGTACGTCAGAACATTGGTTCATGATCTCGAAGTAAGGAATTAACATCCTTGCGTTACGATGTACCAGACATCTTTTTTTTCGGGTGTATCACCCAGCACTTCCAGACGCGAGCCAGTTGTTTTTTAAATTTACCCGACCAGGAATAGAACCCTTGCGCTAGGTAAGGTAAAGTAAGCGCAAACCATTGCTTTATGTCGGATTCAATCGGCTGGGTTTTTTTTATATTAATTTAATTAGACAACAAAGATATTAGTTAATAATCCACAAAATCCGCTTTATAACAGTTTTGATAATGTATTTTGGCTTACAAGCCTCATTATAGGCAAACATTTTGTCTGCCTGGCACGAATTTGATTATGATACCTGCCCCCCTAGCATAACCACCAAAACACGATATGATATGATACAGCGATATATCGACACCAACAGTAAAAATATGATAGATATAGCCGCCATTTTGCATTTTTAACGAAACAGCGATCATAATATGTGACATCAACGGCACGGCAATTCAACATGGCGGCTATATCTATCATATTTTTACAGTTGGTGTCGATATATCGCTGTATCATATCATATCATATCGTATTTTGGTGCGCATGCTAGTAGGGAGGCTGAAATAAACTATATCATACTAGCTGTCCCGGCGAACTTCGCACCGCCTCTTCATAAAGTATTTTTTCGTGAAATTTTCCATTTTTTTAGTGGAGGCAAATTCAACAAATTAAAGATCACAAAAATCGGTCCAGCCGTTCTTGACTTATAAGTGGTGTAACTAAACCGATTTTGTTTTTTTTAAATTGATTATTATTTATGCATGTTTTTATCGTAAGAAGGCCGCGAAGCTGTCTGTACGTCCTTTAGACCAAAAACTATGACAGAGTAAATGCTTTGTCTTCGATGCTGCAGCGAGCATCAATATGCATGGACATATTCATTAATCACGATTTGCATTACGTATTTATTTCAATTTTGTGAATACGTGCGTGATGTAAACTCTAGACAAATATTTGTACATAAACCTGAAGAAGTTTTGATTGTAAACCTCGCAATCATTTGTCATTTTTCCATTTACTTAAACTGTTTAGTGTATACGTCAGTTTCCACATTTTAAATTTTTATGCATGCCGTGGTGGCCTTTAATTAAGGCAACACTACAAAATGTAAAGTTTGAATTGTATGTTATGTTATGTTCAGCAGTGGACGTCCTATGGCTGAAATGATGATGATGATGATGATGCTTTGTTGGCTGTCCTTAATTAAATAAATAAATCATCTTTCATCGCGCTCCTATAGCTTGATATTAGGACCAAAATAACGAACTTTTCATTTGTTCGAATCTTTTTGAATTAGCTATGCAAGTTTTGTATCAACATTTTCACCGTGCGTCCAACAAACACAATCTTAGTAACAGCGTTCCCATGTGCTCCGGTTTTTATGGTCGGTGTGTGACTGTAACGATTCGTTTGCACAGCTGATTGCGAGTGGACTGCCGGTGGCCAGTACGTTTTACCTCTTTGAAACGAAATCAAGGCGCTTTTTGCGATGTTTTTAGAGCTGCGAATGTTTTGAGTTCGAAATTGACTTAATTTAATTTAAATAAACCTTAATTTTGAAAATAAACCTCTTTATTTTAATTCAATTGTCCTCTGAAGGTTGTCAAGAAAATACCGCTTAAATTGTGCTATTCTAAATGTTTATTTTTCTATGATTTATGTCTTTTGTGTGTGTATAATAAACAGTTTTCGTCTATTATGGCTAAAATTAGACTGTTATTTAAAGTACTTAACGTTTTACGTACCAAATCATGAATTGAATAAATAGACTAATAAAATAAAACAAATAAATACGTAAATTGTCATGGACCATATATAATACCAGACAGAGAGCTTTTTTTGCCGTGGTTCCATCGCATCCAAACGCAAGCCAATTTAGAAAAGTAAAATTTTAATTGAATTCCTAGAAATCAAACTCGGGAGCAGCGCAAGCGCTTCAAGCGAAACACCGCGCCACTGCGCTTACCGGGTCGTAAAACAATATTTTTAGAGGTTATTTTGGAAGTATTGGGATTTATTGTCTAAGTTGACAAAAAACTAAAACCTCTAGAATTCATATTGGACCTTTTCCCCTAACAACAACTGATTTTCCTTTATAACTTCTACATTTTGATAACAATATAAACAGTGCAAATTGTTTAAATATAACCTCCCATGGATTGACGACCGTCTGGTGTAGCGGTTCGCGCTCCGGACTACAAAGTCAGTGGTTGCGGGTTCGAATCCTGCAAGTGGCAAATGTTTGTGTGATGAGCACGAGCATTTGTACCTAAGTCATGGATGTTTATAAAATTATTTCAGTTTATACGTTATCTAGTCGCCATAGTACAAGCTTTGCTTAGTTTGGGGCTAATTGGTGTGATTGTGAAAATTTTGGGTATTTTTTTAAATATTAGTATCTTCCTAAATCACTTCGCCATAGTGAATTAGGTACCAGTCAGTGGTTACGATTTGTATGGGTTTTTTTTTCATAGTTTGATGGTGGTCCTATGAAAAAAGATCTCATGTTTTAGCACCAGAATCAGCTCCAAGGAGGTTATTCAATATCAAAGCCGTTGGAAGTCCACAGCTGGACATAGACATGCCACAGCCAGCGGCTCTGAGCCGTTTGCATCTAGCGACTTTCCACAACTTAAGTCTGTCATCAGATCTTGTACTTTCCACGTTTTCTTTTTTAAAGTTTTCAAAACGAAATAAACGTTCTTATCCATACTATCCTATCCTAGGCACATCCGTATTTGTATCGTGACAGCCGGTCCCAGTTCAACTCTGCTCCACTTTAGACGCAAAGTTTCGTCTCGAAACGTATCTCGGTCCAACAAAAACTTGTCTTGCTCCACTCTCAAAACTACGGCGAAAATGGAAATTCATTTTCTTCGAAGTTTCCTAGTGTAATTTTTTGTGTTGCAGTGAATCAAAGTGGCAGAAGAAAGCTTATTTTTACTCCTACGTTTAGAAACTGAACGACATTTATCAGTCTTGTACTTACGACTGAAAGCTGGGATGATACAACCTTAATTTAAGACGGTTTAAGAACTAATAATTACATGTGGGAATGTTATTTTATGGTTCCATACCTCAAAACGGAACCCTTATAGGATCACTTTGTTGTCCGTCCGTCTGTCTGTCTGTCTGTCAATCAAGACCCCTTTATCTCAGGAACGAACGATATTTCGAGCTGAAATTAAAACGATATACTCAGGTCTATTGTCTCTTGAAGCTGCGAAAAAAACCAACTTCTAAGTTAACGTAAAAAAGGTACGTCCTTTTATGTCGCAAATAAGTAAATTTTATAAAAAAAATAAAAACCGACTTCAAAAAACTAAAACGCTAAAAATAATCTTAACACTTACATTTTAAAAAAAACATTGGTCTCTCATTGACTGGCACCGACTCCAAAAGTAACTGATTAGGTACTTAAGTGTTAAGATTATTTTTAGCGTTTTAGTTTTTTGAAGTCGGTTTTTATTTTTTTTATAAAATTTACTTATTTCATCCATTTTAGTGATAAATCCTAATCAGAACAAATCTTACGACTGCAAACATAATTTAAATGATTATCACCGATTTCATTTCCTATTTTTCCACCCTTAGGGGTGAATTTTTTTCCAAAAATGTTTTATTATAGTATCTTTGAAGTATAAGCTATTCATTAAAAAAAAGAATCATTAAAATCGGTCCACATTTGGCAGTGATATAGGTAAGATAGATACTAAAATCAGTTGGCGTGGTACGGAGTTTATGCAATGTTTGATGATTTTCTTATAGATCCCATCATCAAAATTTAACAAGATTTATATGGGACCATTCTGAAAGTATTACCTTTCAAACAAAAAAATAATTATCGAAATCGGTCAACGCAGTAACGAATGATCGCTGAACATACATAAAAAAAAAGATACCGACGAATTGAGAACCTCCTCCTTCTTTGAAGTCGGTTAAAAACGTATATTTCGACACTCTCAAGGAAATCAAAATTAATGGGGTAATTCCCGTTGACCTAGAATCATGAAATTTAGCAAGAAGCAATGTCATAGCACAAGTAAAGACAAGAGTCCAGAAACCGTAAATTTGTGGTATATTAAATTAAACTAAATATTGTACAACATCACATACATTGCTCTGATCCTGAGGTAAGTAGCCAAAGCACTTGTGTTACAGAAATCAGAAACAACGACGGTACCACAACACCCAGACCCGAGACAATATAGAAAAGTTATTTTTGTACATTGACCCGACCGGGATTCGAACCCGGAACCTCAGAGATAGCGACACCAAGTCCGGTATGCTCGCCTCTCGGCTACGGAGGTCGTCAATTATATTATTATTTTATATTACAGAGGTATTTATTTTATATATTTTTTAACAAACTCGGAAAATCGGTAGATATCTTAGAGAGTCGATTTTCTTTATATGCGAATTATTTACATAGCTATAAGTTGGTACGGAACCCTCGGTGCGCGACTTCGACTCGCAATTGGCCAATTTTTTTATTATAATTCAAAATTGGACTCTTACAGAAAGAAACAAAATCACTAAAATCAGCCCCTAAATGGGTCAGCAAAAACCATCAAAATGTATCGGAATTATTTTCCCAACAGTTCGACGGTTTTCTTCAAGTAGAGTTGGCATCGTCTAATGTTTTTACAAGGTAAGTTGACTTAAACTCTAAGCGTTCACTTAAATCCACTTTGAACTAAGTAATTGATTGTTCCGTAAGTAATTTACTTCGAGTCTAGAAAAAAGTAAGGCCAAGACTAGATTACTTAGGTGTTCAGTGCAATTAATGGCCTACAGTAGTGCTAGTGTAAAGTAGAGAAGGCAGTGACCGAAGTATTTGTATCTATATTTATTTAAAAAAGTCCGATTAGTTACACCATTTATAAGTCAAGAACGGCTGGACCGATTTTTATGATTTTTGGTTTGTCTCCACCTCGAATAGCAGAATAACTAATAAAAAATCGATGAACGATGATCAGTGATTTGTATGTACAATTATATCGTTCAAGGGTAAAGCTGTAATCATAGGCATTACCACCATTACCATTACCATTACCATTAGCAGGCGGTACGAAGTTCGCCGGGACAGCTAGTTAATGATAAATCATGGATACCAGCATGTAGTACCAAGTATTTAAATGAGTGATACCAGGGAGTACCAAGTATTTAAAAATGAGTGATACCATAGAAGTCAATAATCTCTATTCCGAGAGCCACTATTGTTTATAATGCAATATAAATTGTTTACGGCATAAAAGATCTTTTTTACTGACAATTATTTCTTCTTCTAATTAATTTATTTCTTCTTCTAATAATTCTAATTCTTTTACAGCTTCAATGGACTCCAGACCTGATGGTTTTAATTTTAACTCGATGCCCTGGATCCTGAGATAAGAGGTATTGACAGACAGACAAACAGACAGAAGGACTACAATGTGATCCTATATGAGTTCCGTTTTTTCTTTTGAGGTACGGAACCCCTAAAAATGGTGTATTTGAGAACCAGAATCAACCTCTCAGAGGTTTTGCGTTATTTCAATTACGTCTTGTGTATTTATCAACAACTTGTAATAACATTCATCTCAAGATCAGTTAGCTAAAACATTTAGAAGCAATACTATATAGCTTGCACCCAGTGGTGTAGCATCAGCCTTACTAATAAAAGATCTAGAAAAAGCAGTGGAAATTGCAGAAATTTCCTCTGCATTTCTGTCATATTCGCTATGTTGGAATCAAAAGGAATCGGTAATGAGTATAATAATTTTCACTCAGAGCTAGCTGGAGAGAGCTTCAGGAGGAATATTCATGTCCAACAGTGGACGAAACACATATGCTGAAGAAGAAGAAGATGATGATAATTTGATTTATATAAGGTGCTTCATAAATATCTGCAACGGCTGAAAATGGGTAAAAATATTGCTTATATAGATTACGATAGTGAAGGAATTACGTGCCCCGGATCGGTATATAATTATTTGCGAAAAGACAGTAAATAAATGGTTACTTGCTTCAATTTGCACACTTCGTCATCCGGCCTTAACACTGCGCGGGAGCGGTATAATGTGAAACGTTAGCATTTTTGGACAGATGTGGACGGTGTAAGTCAGAATAAAGCCTAATCTTTATTTAATATATTTTTTTAATGAAAAAGCTAATGATGTTCTGGACCTAAAATTTATTTACGATAATTTGATTTATATAAGGTGCTTCATAAATATCTGCAACGGCTGAAAATGGGTAAAAATATTGCTTATATAGATTACGATAGTGAAGGAATTACGTGCCCCGGATCGGTATATAATTATTTGCGAAAAGACAGTAAATAAATGGTTACTTGCTTCAATTTGCACACTTCGTCATCCGGCCTTAACACTGCGCGGGAGCGGTATAATGTGAAACGTTAGCATTTTTGGACAGATGTGGACGGTTTAAGACAGAATAAAGCCTAATCTTTATTTAATATATTTTTTTTAATGAAAAAGCTAATGATGTTCTGGACCTAAAATTTATTTACTATCGTAGTCTATATTAGCAATACTTTTACCCATTTTAGCCGTTGCAGATATTTATGAAGCACCTTATATAGTAGATAGCTTTATTATTTACCTACCGTTTTTAGGGTTCCGTAGATTAGCAGTAAAAACCAAACTCTGATAGGATTAGTAAATTGACCGTCAGTTCATCTGTCGGTACCTACCATTTTTTACAGCTCCAATTAGAGGTAATAAATAAATTGAAATTATTATCAAACAATTAGTTCTGGGGTAGGTACATGTGTAGAAAAGTCAAACTGCTAAATAATAAAAAATACGTGACAACATCACAAACATAGCTAAACCGACGTTATAATAATAAAAATTAAGATAAAAATAAAAATAAAGAATATTTATTGCTAAAGGACATCACAACGACACATAACAGAACAGCACACAAATAATAATTACTATTAACATTATAAAACTTGAACATAAATTATAAAAAACAACAAAAATGGTAATACGTAAATATATAATATATTAATGACCGAACAGTGCCGTTACGCGCGGCGCGATGCCCGTCGCAAAAGGACCTCACTCAGCCTAAGTCGTTGCCCACTACATAGGCCACGACGCTGGTTTTCAGTGGGCCCCTGCTGAGTGAGATCACGGACTACCCGACATAAAATAAATAATAGATATGTACATAGACTACTGTTACAAAGATGATAAATAAATGCTATAAAATAGTGATTTAATATACTAAACAAACATGTTATAAAAGTGTAAAGTGAAGTATTTATGTATGTGTGCAGAATGGTAGGATCACCAACTTGATAACGGCAGGTACACCATCAAACATACCAGTCGGGTTATATAAATAAACGACTGCCTGTAAGCAAACCAAAAAGTTTGTAATAAATTGTCAATACAGTAGGATTTTTTTTGCAGTCGGGGGCTCTTTAGCACAGTATATAGATAAGCTAAAGCGTTACCGTGTGGGGGCCGTGTGGGGACGGTCGTTAAGAATACACTTTCCCACCGCCAACAGGAGGTGTGTCGTAAGAGGCGACTAATTCCTGTAGCACGACACGGGCAGCAGCGTCTTCGTGCGAAATCTTATAAAAAACTGCGCTAGCCAACCAGCCTGCCAAGCGTGGCAAGTATTGGCAATCCCCCCCGATGATAGTCATTCGGGGAGGCCCACAGACGCCCATTTCAACAAGAACCTTAAGCACTGTCGAGCCGTGACAAGTTGTTAGTTGTCACGCTTTGCGATTATCTCTATAGAATGCTTACTAAACAAAAAACTATTTCAATTTACAAAAAATAAATGTGTTGGTATTTATGTCAACAAATAGGCCTAGTTTCGGTAACGCTTTCATCATCATAATTCATCATTTCAGCCATAGGACGTCCACTACTGAACATAGGCCTCCCCCAGTGACTTTCCCTCAGATTGGCCGGTTGGAAGCGGCTTGCATCCAGCGACTTACTGCAACCTTTACCAGGTCGTCTGTCCACCTCATAGTCTTGAAATGGGACATATAGAACCGTAAGTGGTTCTACTGTATGTATTTACTTTATGTTAAAATACACAAAACATTCCTGAACACAATTGTTAAAGAGTGCCCGCCCTAGTTAGACCATTGGCTTTTATTTCGGATTAGCTTGATTGTCCATTAGATCTAGGCATTTGGGCTATCCATTTAGGACGAAACACTAAATGTAATTAAACTGAGCAAATTCCCAGTGATACCACAGTATAATAATTAGCCAAAACAGTAATGCCTCTTCATATTATTTTATAAGTCTGGACTTATAACGACTTATTACTATAAATAAATTGTAATCGTTGATAGTCTTCCTAAATTCAGTAAATTTAATAAATGAATCACCCGATTTTGTACTCGTATCACAGTGATTCATTAATAATACGTTCGGTTCAGGTTATTTTATTTTTCAATGGCTGGAATATTAAGCGACGTCTATGGCAAAATTCACTGTCTGGTTTTCTGGTACCTTAGACAAGGATGTTAATACTTTGAGAATATGGGCAATTACTGTTTTGTCTGGCGCATAATTTATATGATCGGACTAACTTACCTAGTGACGTCCGATCCTCAATTATGTGAAGTAATCTCGTCCTCATTGTGTACAATGTAGTACGCACTTTTTGCTACTGCACTGATTACAATCTTCAAAGTTAGGCGCGTGCATGAACGCGTCAATAAACTAAAAAATAAATAACCGGAACGTGCCCGCACCGTCACCTATCAATGTCATCTGTCACCTGTCAATGTCATTATTTCAAAGGATTAAACTGGACACAACTTTCAAAAAGAAGGGAAACTAAGTAGTATGTAGGTATTTATAGCATATAATCTTTTTTGTACTTTAAGGATTGATAAATACATACTAACTGGGTCGGGCTGGGGATAGGATGAGGACGAGATTACTTCACATAATTGAGGATCGGACGTCACTAGGTAAGTTAGTCCGATCATATAAATTATGTTCCATAATCTCGTCCTCATTGTGTACAATGTAGATGTTCAAAGAGGAAAGTTGTGTCGACAAAGCAATATAAACATTTATTATGATCATTTATATGATTTGCTAAAGTCTTCGCACATGATAAAACTTTATTTTATTAACTATCTATTGGTAGATGCTTAATTCAAGTTTTATCTAAGTTTTATCTAACAAGGATATAGTTGTTTGATTAATTCATTGGAATTAATCAACCAACCCTGTATATCGATACAACCCTGTATATCGATACAACCCTGTATATCGATACAATCCTGTATGATGATACACTTTGTGTGATGATATACCCTGTATGATGATACACCCTGTATGATAATACAACCCTGTATGATGATGATATAACCCCGTATGCTAATACAACCATGTATATTGATACAGTCCCATCCCATTTGATGACACAAACCTGTACCTATTTTATACCATACAGGTGGGCCAAAAAATGTGTAGGAATTCTATAAAATCGAAAATAGCAAATTTTACTTTAATTGCAATACTCTTTTATTTTTCTTAAAACTGTAAGTCTTTATGAATTTATAGATTTGCTGGGACTGAGACTGATAATCCACCTGTTGTACACTTTTAAGTTTGTGCAATAAAGTTTTAAATAAATACCCCGCGCTATTAAGTAGGTATATTCTTTACGAATAAACTAGAGATCACGCAAACGAAATCGCGGGGCAACAGCTAGTTTAATAAGTTGTCATGGAAATGGAGCCAATGCTTTGAACTATTAATATCCGTCTCATTTATCCAGTAGTATGTAGTACATACTTAGTATATGGTTACCTAACAAGGTAAATTTATCGATGTGCAAGTAGGTAGTTAAGCTAGTATTTCTTCTGAAAAGACTTATTTTATTTTATATAATAAGAAAATCTAGTAACCTTTTAAGTTATCATTGTCTGTAATACAATTTTTTATGCAAATAAATTAGTCTTAGGTATTCTTAATAACTCCTGTTCAAGGTGTAGTTCCAAAGTAAAGGAAACTAAAATAAATAATATGGATGTTTACTATCGCAAATTTTTCATTAATTATATGTTATAAATAAGGAAATTATATACAAATACTACTAGTATTGTTCCAGTAGGGATCCTATTTTGTTGACAATAGTTTCAACATTATTTTACTGAGAAAGATTGATTTTTACTCATCTTCTTAGAAAACCGTTATATGTGTTACACTTGTATGGCTGGAAATCAGTATGAGACTTCCTGCACTTTATGTGTGGATCCCTGGTAGGGGATATTAATAAGTTAATGAAACAGTCTGAATACTTATTTATAAAAAGATTCAATGACTGGTCAATTCTTGTAAGCTAATAAATAATAATAATTAAATAAGTAATAATTTACCAATACATCACATCGGATAAGATAGAAAGTTTACTCCGGCTCAAAATACTTGTAGCAGCCTTACAGCCTTAGTCCAATAACAAGGTAAGGCAACATTTATTGCCTGCATTGCCTTAAGTATTGCCACTGATCAATGCCTCTATCGTCTCATCCATTTTTTTTTAATTTTTTTTTTTTTTTTTGAATTAAGTTAAGTTAGAAATTTTCTGTCATTATTTATCATCTCCATTTTTGCTTTACATGGTAATTTAATATCTAATAAAATTATTTATACATAGACTTACATAGGTACTTGACAATCTTCAATTATAATTGTAAGATTCATGCCTTAATTTAAATAATAATTTTAAGTCAGTAGTATATTTTTTATGAAGTTTATAGTTTCATGGATACAATTTTAATTTTTTAATTATGTTTTAATAAATCATATTTTATTATAATCATCTATTTAAATATGAACCTTTGTTATCCACCTGGGATAATTCAGTTTATTTACTATCTTTAGTATCTTGATAATTTAATGATTGGATGATTATTTATCTTTGTCTTCAATTTTTGGTATCAAACATTTTCACAAATAATAAAATGTCTAGAAATATATGGTTTATAACAAAAATATATTAAAAATATATTTAGGTCAGATTTGAAAATTCAAGTTATCATTGGAACTTTGTGTCTAGTTTTGAATTTCTCTTACTTTTCCAAAGGTAGCAGGTACCTACTTAAAAATTAAAATAATTGGTTTTCGACCTTATGACAAGTACATAAGGATCAATTATGGTGCGACATTTTTGCCTGTAAATAAAGCTGCATAAATCTTTCCATGGGTTTTTACTGACTGAAAATATTGGAATATAACATACAGTTACAGTTAAAAAAGTTTTTAATTATGGTAATTTTTATCTTGTTGATAACAAGGAGAATTATTTTTCCATTTCTGTAACAGTGATCTTCACTCACATTATTTGTAAGTAACACTCATCTTGAGTGTGTCTTTATTTCACTTGATGAAGACTAGAAATAATCTAACTAGCCATGGCGATCAGCTAGAATAATAACCTTAAGTCAGTAACAGTGTTAAATTTTAATTGCTTTCATAGATTATTATAGAATCTTGAGAATTAAGCTTGATACTATGAGAATTTAAGGTTTACCCGGTTGTAACCAGATCTAATATTATAAGTTATACAAATGGGATACCATATCAGTTGTATAGGAACATACAAACATGCACCAGCCAACATCAATTTGTCATGGTCTCCAAACAGGGAGTCAACTTCCCTGTATTATGAGGTACAAGACAATGTATCTCGCCAGGGTCATTCGACCAGAGTATCAAACCTGGGACCTTTTACGTTAAGGCACTTCACGAATCAAGTGGACTAATGATCTTTAAGTCACAGATATCAATTAGCAATGTCAAGTAATGTTTATTTATTTATTTAAGCTTTTTAGTAAAATATAAGAGATTTTTTTTTTTTTATTATTTTTTTTTATTTTTAGTAAAATATGGTCATAACTACATGAACTATTGGAGTAAACAGGTTGTTTTCTATGGTATGCTTTATAAAGTCTTGCCCTCTTGGGCCAACATCAAGAAGTATCTCAATTACTTGTGGTAAAAAACTTGTGGAAATCCACACCGAGATAAACCATAATTTGTAAAAGCGCTATTTATCATTGACTTGTATGTATATAAATGGGGCAGAATAAGACAAGCAGATCTGAGACCAACAGATTGTCTTGGTACCATTAATGGTTGCCAAAGGCCCAATTTGATAGTAACAACTGATGAAATTATTAAAAACTTAAAATCTTTATAAACAGACTGAAATTGTCTAGGTAAGTATATGACTTGTTTACAAAAGACTCAGAATTCCTTAAGCCTTCAATATCAGCAGGCAAAGGAGCTTCTTTCATAGCCTCCTTAGAGTCAAAGTGTTAAGTTGAAAAAATTACTAAGACGGAGGGCATTACCTCATGGTCTCGGTACCCATATTCTCCCTCCTCTCTTTTTTTTCTTCAGTGGCATTCGAAGATATGTATCGTCTTGATACTTTTGTGTTCGACTATATTTTCAACTTCAATTAATGAAGTCGGTCTCTGGTCAACCTTATAAGATTTGCAGACCCGCAATATTATAACAAAAATTTTAAGCCACAGGCTAACCCCTCGTGAAAGCAAGTGGAAGTGTTATAATTCTGCTGCGAGACAGAAAAGAGGAATAATTGTTCTCTCGGTACATATGATGCGCTAGAAGAATTTTATAATATTAATAACTTACCTTATGCTATTACAGATCCTTTGTAGTATATTTCTGGTGCAACATTGTATCGGTCTCATGGTCAACTCGTCATGAAGACTAGAGCCATAATGTTACGTCTCAGGAGGAATCCCTCGAGGAGACGCTTCAGACTGAACAAAAACCCACTGGCCACTCCATCGTAAAGGCCAGTGCTTCTGTACAGAGCAGTTTCTGTGGAGTCATTCGGAGACATGACAGACAACTAGAATGAACATATTGATCACCAACGGCCAACCTCCCGTGAAGGCTCCGATGTCATTCATTCTGAGACATGAGAGACAACTAGAATGAACTTAATGATCACCACGGCCAACCTCCCGTGAAAGCTCCGATGTCATTCATTCTGTCTCGTTTGCGGGCTGAAGAATAACGCAACTCTGTCACACACACTCCTTGTTTTCATGATTAATTTCTGGCTGATTATGTTGTTGGAGTGGAGGCCACGTCTCGGCGAACGTAGTGTAGGACGCTTCTCAACTCGATGGGCCGACGAACTCGGGAATATGGCTAGATACATTTGTATCAAAGCAGGAGATCGTACTCCTTGGCGCTCTTTGCGTCCTTCCCGTACGTCCAGCAGTGGGCTGTCATAGGCTGAGATGATGGTGATGGTGATGATATTATAAATATAATAACACTAAAATTAGTGTGCTGTGGTGGTGATAGAAATCGTAGTAATCGTAATAATTGAGCCGAGGTATCGGTCCAACAATTTCACAAATTCAACTGACAAGTTTTGTTTTCCAGCCACCATACTTTTACACAAACATCACCGTATTTTCTTCTTGGTTTTTTGCATTTGTATGTAAGCTGTTAATCACTAATTAGTTTAAAAACTAATTTATTCTAAATATTTAGGTCTTCAGTGCTGTGTACAAAAAAGTACAATGACATTGACAGGTGACAGATGACATTGATAGGTGACGGTGCGGGCACGTTCCGGTTATTTATTTTTTAGTTTATTGACGCGTTCATGCACGCGCCTAACTTTGAAGATTGTAATCAGTGCAGTAGCAAAAAGTGCGTACTACATTGTACACAATGAGGACGAGATTATGGAACATAATTATTTACTGGCTTCCAGCCGCGGCTTCGCCCGCATGGAGTTCGGTCTGTCATCTAAAATCTTTGTCAACGACCAAATTATGCATTGTTCACAGTTTTAACTCTTCTAATGGTCACAATCTTTATTTCAGTTTTGAATAGTGATTTTGTTACTGACTTTGACTAGTGATATGTTTTGCAATGAGATTCTTTAGGAAAATTTAGATAATAAGTTACTTTTGATTTAGAGTGTAAATACTGTACTGTACTGTTTGTCTAATTCAATGTACTGTGGCAATGTTCTCTCAAAATAGAACCCCACTCGAATTTTTCGTACTAAAGCCTGGAACGGTACACTAGTGACATAGTTACGATTTTAAAGAGAATATTTCTTTTGAAAATGTTGGTTTAGTTTTGTTAGTCTGTTTTAAATAAATTCTGCTTCAAAAGATAGTTTTGCTGTTTGATTTAGCTGGGTGGAAATGGAAAGGCACTATTCAATGGGGAATATGCATGTTTTTTTTATTTGGTCATAATTATAATTAATAAAACTTTAAGAATTTTAGAAAAATATTTATAAATACCTGACTTACAGCCCATTAAAGTCAAGTGTTAGACAAGGAGATCCGATATGTACCGTGACGTCAGATTGCACGCCATAAATTTTTCATAGTAAAGTTGTTTTAGAGAGAGATAGGTATACCCTAATTTCTAATTACTATATTACGGTTATTTTTTACCTAAAATCAATTTTGTTTTTACTATTAGCACTATAATTTCTCATTTTTTTATAAATATAGTAAAAACAATATATTTTTTCATGCTTATCCCCTATTAGCTAATTTTATTATTTTTGCAAGAAAATGAACGTTTCTGCGAATATAAAACAGTTTGCAACACAAAATAAAATGTAAAACTATATAATCTATTTATTGGTATATTTATTAACTATTGGTGACAAGTCAGTTGATTTAATTGAGTACCTATTTATATTTTTTATGTCTAGATTTAATAAGACAGTGTCAGTAGGTATAGCAAATAGCTGATTTAAGGTTGATACCTTTTTTATTTATTATTATTTTACACACATTAAATGTCTTTACTTAGTGCTTCAGCACTTATAGTTTGACACATACTGCCACACTTACAAAAATTAAGTATTGATTACCATTTTTGTTTATTTATTTTTGTTAATGGCAGTTAGAGTTCAATATCAATTACTGAAATTGTCTCAGTATTTGTAAACTCGTTGAGGACATAGAAATAAAAATAAAAAGGATAAAAACAAAAATATTTTTTTGTTGCAATGTCTTTATAACTTTATAACAACTACCAGTACAAAACCACATAAAACTAAAACTCTTCACAACGTAATTAAAATCTCAGCTATAGTTTCAAGACGTCCTGTAATTTACTGCTTGTCTGTTTAGTTAGACAATGCATATTTGCATTTCTCGTTAAAACTCACTAACGAACAAGAATTTTGCTGGATAAAAACATGTTTTACTTATCTATGTGAGGTAAGCTCATATATCCCTGGAGTTTCATCATTAGTAATTTAAAAGCTATGTTCTTGTCTGTGAATATTTTTTTTTCATTTGTCTTTATAAACCAAAGATGATGAGCGAGTGTGTATATTCTACTAGCTGTCCCGGCGAACTTCGTAGTTTTATTGCGTAATTTTTTTCGATGTTGTAATAGTTATTCTACTATTCGGGGCGGAGACGAAACGAACGCATCAAAGATCATAAATATCGGTTCATCCGTTCTTGACTTATAAATGGTGTAACTAACCCGACTTTGTTTTATATATATAGATAATAGGTAAATAATATTTCCATGTTGCGCCCTACCCAGTATCCGTTGGGAGCTCTACTCTCGAAATTGTTGACAAATATGTCTACTTAGGACAAGTTATCCAGTTGGGTAAATCCAATTTTGAGAAGGAGGTCAATCGTCGAATCCAACTCGGCTGGGCAGCGTTCGGGAAACTACACCACGTCTTCTCGTCCAAAATACCTCAGTGCCTCAAGACGAAAGTCTACAACCAGTGTGTGTTACCAGTGATGACATATGGAACTGAAACGTGGCCTCTCACTATGGGCCTCATAAGAAAGCTCAAGGTCGCACAGCGTGCTATGGAAAGGGCTATGCTTGGTGTTTCCTTGCGAGATCGAATCAGAAATGAAGAGATCCGTAAACGAACAAAAGTCGCTGACATAGCTCAACGGATTAGCAAGCTGAAGTGGCAGTGGGCGGGGCACATAGCACGTAAAACTGACGGCCGATGGGGCAGAAAGGTTCTAGAATGGAGGCCGCGTACCGGCAAGCGCAGCGTAGGACGTCCACTCACAAGGTGGTCAGACGACCTGGTAAAGGTCGCAGGAAGACGCTGGATGCAGGCCGCTTCCAACCGGCCAATCTGGAAGTCAATGGGGGAGGCCTATGTTCAGCAGTGGACGTCCTATGGCTGAAATGATGATGATGATGAATATTTCCTTGATTTCCTGATACAACACGACCCCCAACTTTACCTTCTGTTTCCATGTATGACCTTCTAGCTACTTTTGACCGGTCAAGAGTTTTGACTGTAACATATATAATTCCAACAAACACACTAATAATTTTGTCATTAACTATACAAAGCCTGTACTAATGTGACTAGATAACAGATAAAATTCATAACTTAGGTTCAAATGCTCGTGGGTATCCCACAATCATTTACCGTTTGTGGGATTTGAACCAGCAATCGACTGGCTCTGTTGCGAACCAGGAATCACTAGACCAAACGGTAGTAAAATTAGTCCGATGAAAAAAATAGAGCTGAATTCTTAAAACAACACTCATTATTTCGCAATCAAACTTAACCAATTAATAATAAAATGTTGTGAATTTTCTAGCCCGACGGATTAGCAAGCTCAAGTGACAGTTCAGAATGGTTTTGTAATGGAGGCCACGTACTGGTAAGCGCAGCGTACGACGTTTACCTAATTTTATCCTATTAATTATATTTTTAGTTTATAGCCATAGGACGTCCACTGCTGAACATAGGCCTCCCCCAATGAATTATCATCGGGGGGATCGCCAATACTCGCCACGCTTATAAAATTTCACACGCAGACGCTGCTGCCCGTCTCGTACTACAGAAATTAGTCGTCTCTTACGACACGCCTCCTGTTGGCGGTGGGGTATATTTTATCAATATACAGACATTATTGTATGAAGTCTGAATGAATTATTAATTTAAGATGTAGACTTACATAATTCAGTGTACTTACTTAAGTGTACACTGACTGAATTAAGATTAATTATGTCAGTTTGCATGCATCTTATGGCTAAATAGGTCTTTGAACATTTATTTATTCACCTATACTAGCTTTATAACTCACCCTATTTATCGCAAAAAGAAATTTGAATTTGAATTAGAATTATCATTTCAGTATTCTCATAAAAGAACACAAGTTACACTACGGTGTAATAGAACTCCTAAGTGTATCCGATTTATCGGCGCACCCAATTGTCGTGAGTCAAGCAAGAAGACAAAGGAATAATGCATGAACCACCTGATTTTGCTTCCAATGAATAATTTTATACCTACTAGAGTTGGGAAATGATGAATGCTACATATCGATAATTTAGATTTAAATAAGTAATCACAAAGTCTTTAACTTTAGAGTATACAGGATTAATTCTATATAACATGATAAACAAATTTTTGACTATTTCCAAATTTGCATAAAAATATACCGACTTCCCATACAAAATTATCTAACAGCCGATTGAATTTTTTACATATAAAAAAATATATAATTTGTACAATATGTGGTGTGGTTACAATAAAACATGGACTTACCTAAATAACAAGCATTTTTATTTTTTCTTTACTTACACTTTTATGTCTGTTTATTTTAATAAATAAGTATTAAATAAGTATTAAATGTGTATAAAATAGACTGTTTGCTTAAAATGAAGATAAGTTAAGAGTTATCTTAATACTTACTTACTTACCTAATAAAGTGTCTCCATATTTGATGATCCTAAATTTATTTTCAAGAACATGGTAACTGGGATTTTCAGGTTGAACATATTCTGCCATTGCATATTGGCGTTCAAGTTAAAACTATCGATACATAGTATTATCGATAGATTTACAACGCATTTGTATAAGGCGACCTGTGTAGGCGAAATATTGAATCATCTTGGAAGAAGGTTCGGTTGCGTAAGACCTTTTTAGGTTATTGTTACGGTGGCCTGCCTATAATGCTTATGAATTGTAAAAATGTAATACAACATTGTGTAGGGTCCCTTTTGATATTGAAAATCATATGTCGTGCACTAGCTGTGCCCACGGCTACGCTCGCGTGGAATAATTGTAATTTCCTCCCATAAGTATATTCAAATGTTGCCTTTTTCTAGTACGATGTCTTTTTCTAGGATTTAAGCTACGGCACAGTTTTTAAACTAATGTAGTTAAATGTACAGTCAACAGCACGTCAACCTACCACAAAACGTTAAAATCTTCGCATTTGATATTGATCTGTGTAATTCGGAATTAAAGTTGAAAATCAATTCAATAACCTTTAACTTTTTGGGCAGGTTGACCTGCCGCTGTCTGTACCATTATATACTGTTCCAAATAAATTTTATTTATTCAAGCTTTCTCCGTACCACAAAAACAGTTTAATGATTTTGATATGAAAACGTAACAGACAAACAGACCGACAGAGTTACTTTCGCATTTATAATATTAGTATACTAATATACAGTTAATACACAGTTACATAAAACTTACATTATTGCTTATTACTTTACTAATTATTAATTTTTGCAGTCCTATTTGCAGCAGGTAAATTTAAGAATTATAAGAACTCTGCACCATCTTCCCTTTCTCTATTGGTTGTCCTCTACCTGGAGGCTGTCTGGAAGAGATCGCTATTAGCGATAAGACCGCCTAAATTGTACGTCTTTCTGTAAAAATCATGTGTAATTTTACTTGTATGGTGTGCAATAAAGAGTATCTATCTATCTGTCTACTTTTGCAATATTTAAGTCGTGGAAATATTAATATTTATATAGTACACTCAGTGAATACATTTAAGTTTTAATATTGAATAAACATTTGATACGAATCCTTTTAAAAAATATAGACTACGTTTCATCATCATCATTTCAACCCTAGGGCGTCCACTGCTGAACATAGGCCTCCCCCAGTGACTTCCAGATTGGCCGGTTGGAAGCGGCCTGCATCCAGCGGCTTCCAGCAACCTATACCAGGTCGTCTGTCCATCTTTACCATTACGTTTAAGCATAATTAATTTTAAATGTATGCCTTTATTTCTATTTTATTTCTATTTATTTTTGTGCTAACCTATAAGTGACATATATATCAGAAATGTCTTTATTCATGTGTTGTAAATTGAGTGTTAAATATATTATGTAGTCGGTGTGCCTTTTTACATAAAAGAAAATCTAGGGTTCCGTAGTAAAAACAGAACCCTTCTAGTTTTAACTTAACTTAACAGGCCTTTTGTTAGTAGCTGTCTGTCCGCGGCTTAGCTCAAAGACTATTAGTACTAGACAGCAAAGTATTTACTAGAAAAAAATCGTACCCGTAATCGACAAGCCGACAAAGTGGTAGAATAAAAACTTGAAAGAAATTTCCGCTTGAAAGTTATTTATACCGTAAAAAACCACAAACTAATAATAAATAAATAAATATTGGACAATGTGATGATCACATACATTGCTCTGATCCTATGATAAGTAGCTTAAGCACTTGTGTTACAGATATCAGAAACAACGACGGTACTACAACACCCAGACCCGAGACAATATAGAAAAGTTATTTTTCTACATTGACCGACCGGGAATCGAACTCGGGACCTCAGAGATAGCAACACCAAGTCCGGTATGCTCGCCTCTCGGCTACGGAGGTCGTAATAATAATGGAACTTCAATTTACTGAGCAAACTCTCGGCACTATCGTCAAAAAAGGAAGAATCAAAATCCAACGAATTGGCATGTATTTTTAACGTATGCACACCGAATACCCGGAATGGATAGTTTCGTGTGTGTTTTTTACCTTCGCTGAAAAATCTCGGTATAAAAAATTCATACTGCTAATTCGTTGTGTGTACGTACAGTCAACATCAATCGATCGACGTCAATAGTAGGTTAGTAAGTAAGCTTCTGGATTTTCCAAAAGAACAGCATAAAACACATCATAATAGCCAGACAAAATCACTTCGCAAAATTGTAATAAGAAAGTCAGGTTAATGTGAAATTTAGAAGAGCCTGTACTTTTTGATGTCAGTTTTTGATCAGCTACTTTTGATGCTCACTGTACCTATCAAGGACTTAACTAGGTTTGAAAATTAAAAATACTGTGAAAGGGATAAAAAATAAACAAGATATTACGAGTAATAGGAATATGGAATTGCAATGCTGATTTTAAAAACACGGTTACAATCGCTGCATCGATATCAAGATGGTTTCTTGATTTTCAACAATATTAATAATATATATTTCAGAAACAATCCTATGATAAGTAGCAATGCTTGTGTTACAGAAATCAGAAACCACAACAGTACTTCAACACCCAGACCCGAGACAATATGATTTTTTTTGACCGATCGGGTATCGAACGGACCGCAGAGATAGCGACACCAAGTCAGGTATGCTTGCCTCTCGGCTACGGAGACCGTAATAAAAAAGAAGTAGTGTCTAATTATCCTTGCGAGATCGAATCAGAAATGAGGAGATCCGTACACGAACAAAAGTCGCTGTCATACCCAACGGATTGGAAGGCTAAAGTGGCAGTGTACACCACGTAGAACTGACGGCCGATGGGGCAGAAAGGTTCTAGAATGTAGGCCGCGTACCGGTAAGCGCAGCGTGGGACGTCCACTCACAAGGTGGTCAGACGACCTGGTAAGGGTCGCAGGAAGACGCTGGATGCAGGCCGCTTTTAACCGGCCAATCTGGAAGTCAATGGGAAGGCCTATGTACAGCAGTGGACGTCTTATGGCTGAAATGATGAGTGCCTAATTAAAATAAATAATCTAACCTAACCTAACCTAACCTTTGAACCCGTCTGTTCTGTTTCTATCTACGTATCTAAACACGGAATACCGATAGTTTGCGCTCAATACCCTAGTTGAATATTAATAGGCTTTTACAGTGACCCAGTTGGAACATTAGCCGTGTCTTAGCAAGCATTAAAGCCGACTGTGGCACATAGGTAGTTTAGTGCATGTCGGCAAACATTTGAGTACATACGTCCGACGTGTTTGTTCGTACATAGTCGAGCCCCGGCACAGACCAAAGAGATCACAAAGGGAATTGTTTGATCAGTAGTTTCTTGTATTATTACTCTTTTAAAAGCTTTTTAACCGACTTCAAAAAAGGAGGAGGTTCTCAATTCGTCGAAATCTTTTTTTTTTATGTACCATACTCGTACATTAAAAAAAAAGATTTCGACGAATTGAGAAGCGTAACGAATTCAGCAATCATTCGTTACTACGTTGACTGATTTCGATAATATTTTTTTTGTTTGAGAGGAATACTTTCAGAATAGTCCCATATAAATTTAGTTAAATTCTGATGATGGGATCTATAAGAAAATCATCAAACATTGCATGAACTCCGTACCACGCCAACTGATTTTCAACCGACTTCAAAAAAGGAGGAGGTTCTCAATTCGACTGTTTTTTTTTTTTATGTTTGTTACGCGATTACTCCGCCAATTATGAATCGATTTTAATGATTTTTTTTTATTTGGTAGATCATACTTCAGAGGTGGTCCCATATAAATTTTACGAAATTTATTTAGAACTTTTTGAGAAAATCAACAAATATATACCCAGATAGTATTTTGGTTGTGGTTCTTGTTACCTATCTTCGACAAATATGAGCCGATTTTGATGATTTTTGTTTTATTGAATAGCTTATACTTCAAAGATAATATGCTAAAAGTTTACAAAATAAAAATCACCCCTAAGAGTAAGAAAATAGGGGATGAAATCGGTGTTCAGCAGTTAGATTAGGATTTATCACTAAAAATTGATGAAATAAGTAAATTTTATTAAAAAAAATAAAACCGACTTCAAAACACTAAAATGCTAAAAATAATCCTAACACTTAAGTACCTAATCAGTTACTTTTGGAGTCGGTGCAAACAAAAACATTGAATCTCTCATCGGCTGGCACCGACTCCAAAAGTAACTGATTAGGTACTTAAGTGTTAGGATTATTTTTAGCATTTTAGTGTTTTGAAGTCGGTTTTATTTTTTTTAATAAAATTTTAGTATCTCTGCTGCCTAATATCTTTGCCAAATGTGGACCGATTTTGATGATTCTTTTTTTATAAATAGCTTATACTTCAAAAAGATACTGTAATAAAACATTTTTGGAAAAAAATTCACCCCTAAGGGTGGAAAAATAGGAAATGAAATCGGTGTTCAGCAGTTAAATTATGTTTGCACTCGTAAGATTTGTTTTGATTAGGATTTATCACTAAAATAGATGAAATAAGTTAATTTTACAAAAAAAATAAAAACCGACTTTAAAAAACTAAAACGCTAAAAATAATCTTAACACTTAAGTACGTAGTTAAGTAAGTTTTAGAAAGAGATAGGTATACCTCAATTTCTAATTACTATATTACGGTTAATTTTTACCTAAAATCAATTTTGTTTTCACTACTAGCACTATAATTTAATATATTTTTCTATAAACATAGTAAAAACAATATATTTTTTTCATGCATATTCCTTATTGATATTTATGTAAACGATCTAAAAAAATATTTAACTTAGACAAGTTCTTCTCTTTTAGCGTAGCAATGTACCTACCGTACTTAGTTGCTACAACTGACTCGTAGCAAATCGTAGTTTAGCAGTCCGACTCGTAGCATAACGTAGCGAACAGTATGCTACGACAAAAATGGTGTTCATTTTTGTTCGTCATTGGTGTTCTGATAAATGGTTACCAGCTGTATACCTCAGTATTGAGGTCATGTAACAGAGAAGAACTAACAGTTAAGTTATAGATTTAAAGAAGTTTTCTCTCGTAATTCATATAAGTTTCAATTTGTATCAATTTTTAGCTACAAAATTATAATAGTATCATAATGCATAGATCACGATTGGCAAAGTGCCAGTAAGCGCCGCCAATGAACTCATTTTATTCGATTTGATTAATAATGTAAATCTTTATCTTTGATCTTGCCGCAACGACATAATTTTAAATTTATTTTTATCTGGTTCACATACTTAACAAAATTAAAGTTTATTTAAAAGTTTATTTAAAGCTTTCAAATGTCTTCCGAGATTTTACTAAACAGTAAGTTAGTTATAGATGGATACTTAAAAAATCAAAACCGACTTCAAAAAACTAAAACGCTAGTAATCTTAACACTTAAGTACCTAATCAGTTACTTTTGGAGTCGGTGCAAACGAAAACAGAATCTCTCATCGACTGGCACCGACTCCAAAAGTAAATGATTAGGTATAGACAACGGCAAGTCAACCGACCCAAAAAGTTAAAGGTATTAATTTTCAACTTTAAGTCCGACATTAATATTATTTTTAGCTTTTTAGTGTTTCGCAGTCGGTTTTATTTTTTGTTATAAAATGTTTAGTACAGGCAAATCACTAGGTCTAGGTCTAGAATAGAATAGAATAGAATAGAATAGAATAGCATAGAAATCGTTTATTTGCTGTAAAACACGGTAAAAAGGTTAGGTCTAGGTCAGGTCTAGGTAAAGGTCTAGGTCATCAAATTTTTGTACTGTATAAAAATAAGTGTTAAGTAAAACGGGCTGTTTGTTTCAGCTGCCCTACGCCTGTTGGTTCAGCCGGAACTTGCGTGGATTTCCCAAACCGATTCAAATGATGTTTGAGTTTGAAACGGTTTTATATTCATGGAATTGGACTCTCTGTTTATTCGATGGAATTGGTACCGGTACTGTTTTTAGTGATCCATGCTAGTTGCGTCGATCGTTAGTTTGTGGAGTCGGTCGGCTAGGTTTTTCGCTGAATCGTGTGCGACTCAGTTTGATTTTAAAATAAAATAAAATAAATATTGGACATCACGTAAATTCGTTCCTAGGTAAGGGTCGCAGGAAGACGTTGGATGCAGACCGCTTCCAACCGGCCAATCTGGAAGTCAATGGCGGAGGCCTATGTTCAGCAGTGGACATCCTATGGCTGACATGATGATGATGATGATGATGAAATAGCTAAAGCACTTGTATTTTAGAAATTAGAAACAACAATGGTACCACTATTCCAAGACCTGACACAACATAGAAAAGTTCGATTACTACATTGACCCGACCGAGAATCGAACCCTGGACCTAAAAGATAGCGACGCCAAGTACGGCGTACTCGCTTTTCGGCTAAGGAGGTCGTCAAATTTAAATATTGTTGCAAGTTTTTATTTTTCTGCTATAAAAACACATGAAGAAGATAGATTACGATCTTTAGATAATATCTTAGTTAGGGTAATGTAAACTGACCTGCAGATAGCAGACAATCGAAAAAATCGGTCCAGCCGTTCTCGACTTATAAATGGTGTAACTAACCCGACTTTGTTTTATATAACAACAATGTAACACAGTTTTGACAATAAATGATTATTTTGTCTTAATACCAGGAGGGAGAGGCGACTAAGAAGTAGGTATTTTAACTCAGTCTATGTGCAAACTGCGCATGATAATCATCATCATTTCAGCCTTAAGACGTCCACTGCTGAACATAGGCCTCCCCCATTTACTTAACAGTTTTGCCGTTTGGAAGCAGGCTACGTCCAGTGGCTTCCTGCTACCTTTACCAGATCGTCTGTCCACCTGGTGCATACGCCACGTTCTACGCTGCGCTTACCGGTACGTGGCCACCATTCTAGAACCTTTCTGCCCCATCGGCCGTCAGTTCTACGTGCTATGTGTCCTGCCCACTGCCACTTCAGCTTGCTAATCCGTTGGGATATGTCAGCGACTTTTGTTCGTTTACGGATCTCTTGATTTCTGATTCGATCTCGCTAGGAAACACCGAGCATAGCCCTTGCATAGCACGCTGTGCGACCTTTGAACATTAATCGCATGTTCAAATATTTTTAATTATGCTGGCAACGGAAGTTCTATCTACAGAAATCCTTAGAGACTTTACAAACTAGAATAAATGACTTTGACTTAACTCTGCAATAGTACCTAAATCTTCTGCGCCCTTCACGCCTTGGATGGCCTTCACTAAAACCTTAAATAGTTTAAACAAAGTTAACTTTAAATTACGATAATAGGCTTCACAAAACATTAAAGATTCGATTAACTTAGTGCTAATCTAAGTTTAAAACAGTCTGTTAGAGTGCACCCCACCGTCAGACAGCTACGAATGAGGGCGGGCGTAAATCTTCCGCGCCCTGATTCCGTCAGACGGATTCGAGGCATGTTAATGGACTGATCTTCAATCTTGGGTTGGGTTCAATTCTCGTTAAATAGATTTCAATTATTTCTTTATTTTTTATTAATTTAGTAGGTTCATTAACGAATACACTAACATCTGCAGATATATTTTTACACAGTATTAAACTAACCGTTCGATCAATTACAGATGAATACTACATGCAATGACAACAGTCACCCTCCATAGCCGATAGGCGAGGACACCGGACTTGGTGTTGCTATCTCTGAGGTCCCGGATTCGATTCCCCGTCGGTCAATGAAGAAAAATATTTTTTCTATATTGTCTCGGGTCTGGGTTTTGTGGGACCGTCGTTGTTTCTGATTTCTGAAACACAACAGCTTTAGCTACTTACCTGCGTATATTATATGCCATTTGGCGCACATTTATTTTTAAGAGTTATCTGAAAGTATAAGTTATTGCGCTATTATTTTTATTTATCTTAATAGTTTAAGATAAATAACCGACTTAGTAGTCGGGTTAGTTACACTATCTATAAGTCAAGAACGGCTGGACCGATTTTTATGATCTTTGATTTGTTAGATTCATCTCCGCCCCAAATAGGAGAATAAATAAATACCACAAAATTTTAAATATGTATATTCTGAGGCGGTACGAAGTTCGCCGGGACAGCTAGTATTATAATAATTATTCATTATCTCAGCCTTAGGGCGTCCACTGCTGAACATAGGCCTCCCCCATTGATTTCTAGATAGGCCGGTTGGAAGCGGCCTGCATCCAGCGGCTTCCCGCGACCTTTACCAGGGTCGTCTGTCCACATTATCAAAAATCGAATCTAAATAAATAAATATTTAGCAATGGACCTCTAAACGCTGATAAACTAAAATATTTATTATAAACAGAAATCCGCATCATTTTTATGTATGTGTTAAGTAAATGCTAGTTAAACTACATACTACAACTGTAGAATGCTTTTAAATCCCTACTAGTCAATGTCTATCTGTCTGTTACGCTTTTACGCCTAAACCACTGAACAGATTTTGATAAATTTTATTACAGAGATAGACTAGAGCTTAGGAAAGGACATACAAAAAAAAAGGAGACAAGGTCGAGCGCACGGACCAGTTTAAATACCTTGGATCTGTACTTCACGCGTCGGGAGACATCGATCGCGATGTCAAAGCACGTATTGCTGCTGCGTGGGCCAAATGGCGCGAGGTGAATGGTGTCATTTGTGACCCCAGAATGCCGGTTAAGCTGAAAGAACAGATCTATAAGTCCATCATTAGGCCTATCCTTTTATATGGCAGCGAAGCGTGGCCGCTAGTTAAGCGACATAAGCAGGAGCTGCGTGACACGGAGATGAATATGCTGCAGTGGATGTGTGGAGTTACGCGGATGGACCGCGTGAGGAACTCGCGCATCCGCGGTAGCCTTCGTGTCCGTGATATTGCAGACAAACTGCAGGAGAGTCGCCTAACGCTGGTACGGCCATGTTTTGCGGAAACCGGCAAGCTACGTAGGAAACAAATGTCTAGCCATGCCGCCACCGCCAGGTCCTGGCAAAAGGGGTAGACCCAAGAAATGGCTTCACGTCGTGAGGGCTGACATGCGTGCCAATGATCTCACAACTAGAGACGCTCAAGACCTCGCGAAGTGGAGGAGTAAGCGGACCCTGGGCTCCAAAGCAATGGCTTTGGACGCAACCGGGATTGACCGTATAGATCAAGAAGAAGAAGAAGACTAGAGCTTAGGAAAGTACATAGGCTAATTTTTGTCAGTAAAGCTGAACCGATTTTGATTAAATTTTGTACGGAAAAAGCTTGCACCCTAGGGAATAACATAGATTACTATTTTCATTACATCTCCTAAGCGAAAATAGTGTGTGATGTTCCATATTCCACGCAAGCGAAGCCGCGGGCACAGCTATTAGTATTTAAAATGGGGGGTAGTAATAATGGTTATATTGGCTACAGTTTCGCAGTGGAGGCTTTACAACTAGCGCCGCGGAATCAGACCGCGGAAAATTTAGTGCACCATCCGAGCTGACCGGGCTACAAGCCATTTTGTGAGGTCAGGATAGATTTACAGTTTTAAAAGCCGGCCAAGTGCGACTTGCCTCGAGCTCGGGGGTCCCGTACAACGGTTTCGTTGACCCGGTTCGTGCAAGTCTCATATTATTTGTTATTTTACTTCTGAGTTTGTATAGTAGGCCCTGTAACAGGAATCGTCTGAAACTTGACAGTATTAAAATCTTGAAAGAAATGACGAAAAATTGATGATCCATGTATCAGGCATATTTTTTTACGATTTCGATGTTACTCCCATAGTTAAAGTAGTTGTAACTTGTTTATCATCAACTGGTCACGTGATGTTAATGAGTTTCCTATTCTTTTTAATACACTAGCTGTCTCGGCGTACTTTGTATCGCTCCTTCATACATTTTTTTTTCGTAATTTATTCCGTGTTTTTATAGTTATTCTGCTATTCGGGGTGGAGACTAATTCAACAAATTAAAAATCATAAAAATCGGTCTAGTCGTTCTCGACTTATAAATGGTGTAACTAACACGACTTTCTTTTATATAATAAGATAACCCCGTATAATGATAGTGACAAGAAAGAGGTTCCTTTTATTCATTTGGACCCTTCATCATCATCATCATATCAGCCATAGGACGTCCACTGCTGAACATAGGCCTCCCACATTGACTTCCAGATTAACCGGTTGGAAGCGGCCTGCATCCAGCGTCTTCCTGCGACCCTTACCAGGTCGTCTGACCACCTTGTGAATGAACATACGCTGCGCTTGCCGGTACTCAATTCCACAACCTTTCTGCCCCATCGGCCGTCAGTTCTACGTGCTATGTGCCCCGCCCACTGCCACTTGCTAATCCGTTGGGCTATCTCAGCGACTTTTGTTCGTTGACGGATCCGATTGAGCCCTTAGTCCTTTTAAATATATCAAGTGTAAAGTTTAGAAAAACAAATACGGAAATAACTTCTACTTCTACTACTTCTGCTTCTGTCGCATCAGTAGCTATTCTAGACAAGCGGTCCGAGTAGGTATCCGGCATAGGCATCCGAATACATAAAATAGTTATGAGACGACATTTAGCAACTTCACACAATATTAAATAACAGTAGAGAAAGTATTCATCATAATCATTTCAGCCATAGCTGAACACATCAGGGAGGCCGCCTAAATCATTGCTAATTGGGTAAAGTATCAAGTGATTGGGTAATAATATTTTTACACTTATTAGTGAAAATATTTTATGATGAATACTTTCTACGCTGTGCTTCAAGCCGCTGGATGCAGGCCGCTTCGAACCGGCCAATCTGGAAGTCATTAGGGGACCAATGACTTCCATATTAGCTTGATACTTTACCATATTAAGAATGATTTAGGGGTGACCATAAAAGTTACGTCCAACATTTTTTTTCAGGTGCCTCGTGTTGAGAGTTAAAGAGAAATTATCAGTTTAGATTTTTAATTTGAAGTTGAAAATTTAAATGATAACTCACATAACATAAATTCTCAGCTTAAGGTCAATTTTGTAGTAACTTTCATTAAAGTTATGAGGCTGTTTATTTTATGCATAAATGCACAGTTCATAGAGATTTACGCTGCAAGAAAAAAAATCGAAGAAACCTTCTACTTTTTTTTTGAAATTTTTAAACTGATCCGGTTGCAAAAAAACATTTTAAAAAATCGTATCATAAAACTACGAAAAATCGTAGAACATACATAGTGATAATTCAGATACCTCTCAACACGAGGCATCTAAAAAAAATGTTTTGCCCGTCACTTTTCTGGCCACCCTGTATGTAATGAACTTAGGCAGGCCGATCTATCAATTATGTAACCGTTTATCTATTTATTTAAACAAATATACAACAAAAAAAAATTGCAGTCGAAACAAATCAAGAGCAGTTAATTAATATTCATTTCCATTTAGTGTTTAATTACAACCCGTTTCAAATTGGATTAAAGTAAATAGTTATTCTATTTACTTACACATGTAGAGACGTACAGTATACTCATTCCGTCCGTTAACATTCGCGTAAGAATCTAAAAAAAACTCAGCCACTTTACGTCAGCTACTTGTCAACTAATGTTGTAGTGTAAGTACTCTTTTCGCCGTACCTTTTTGCGAAATTATGACTAATTAAGTTTAAATATATAATAAGCCCTTTAGGGTCAAGACTTGAGCAATCGTGCGTAGTGCGTTGGAACAACTTTGAGGCGTTAAAACTAAATCAGATGCTAAAAAAAATATTCTCGATAGAATGTATTTTTTTACCATTTAGGGACGGCCGTACAGAATTCACTTCCCGACCGCTAACAGGAGGCGTTTCGTAAGAGGCGACTAATTCCTGTAGCAGGAGACGGGAAGCAGCGTCTGCGAAGCAAAACTGCGCTCGCCAACTTGCCTGCCGAGTGTGGCGAGTGTTGGCAATCCCTCCTGATGAAAGTCATTAGGGGAGGCCTGTGTTCAGCAGTGGACGTCCTATGTCTGAAAACATTATGATAGAATGTTTGCACGTTCGTTCGGGAAACGTATGCTACGTACGTAGGTTAGTACTGCGTTTTGCAATCATTTGTTTGTTTAAACTAAAAACATTGTTAGGGTTTACGAAAATAAGGCCCTAGTTTCGTTGTTAACTTTCTTCAAGAAGGTGATTCTACTGCTTCATATAGCAACTTTCGCAAAAAAAATACTTTGCTATGAATGAATGAATGAATGAATAAATATTTATTAAAGTAACATAGACTAATTTTTATGTTAGTTATCACTTACAACTAGGTTAGTATTAATATTAACAAATGTATTTTTTTAAAGTATATTACATAGGTAATTTCTGCACCAATCCATTTGATTTAGTACAGCAATGACCTATGTACAAGCAGTCTAGCCTGCCTGCGATCATACTCAGGATGCTGTCGGTGCTCCCCCTCACCCTGCGCACCAGGGACGCACACCTCTTCCGCATCGTCGCGGAGAAGCAGTCTACTCGGGCTTCCGCGAACATCCCTGATGCGCTGCAGAAGCGTGGCAGCCTCAGCAGCACCCTGAGCGCGTTATTGTATTGTACTCGGAGGGCGTTATAAGCCTTTTGAGTGCAACAAGCCCACAAACTACAACGTGTCAAGTGTTATACAAAAAGCTTTGAAAAGAGTGATTTTCACTTCCCGTGAACACCCGTGAACACGCGAACCTACGAGCCAGCATGTTTGCCCTCACTGACAACGCCCTCCTCTCTCTTTCGATGTCATTATCGTCCTTAAGGTCTGGAGTCAATATATGACCAAGGTATTTAAACGTATACACTCTTGGTATTACACAGTTTTTAGCTATACCGCCAAACAGCTGAAATCTGTTTGTATTAGGAGTGTTCTATTTTTCAACCGACTTCAAAAAAGGAGGAGGTTCTCAATTCGACTGTATGTTTTTTTTTTTTTTGTATGTTTGTTACGCGATTACTCCGCCAATTATGAATCGATTTTAATGATTCTTTTTTTGTTTGGTAGATCATACTTCAGAGGTGGTCCCATATAAATTTTATCGAAATTGATTTAGAACTTTTTGAGAAAATCAACAAATATATACCCAGATAATATTTTGGTTGTGGTTCTTGTTACCTATCTTCGACAAATATGAGCCGATTTTGATGATTTTTGTTTTATTGAATAGCTTATACTTCAAAGATGCTATGATAATAGTTTGAAAAATAAAAATCACCCCTAAGGGTAGGAAAATAGGGGATGAAATCGGTGTTCAGCAGTTAGATTAGGATTTATCACTAAAAATAGATGAAATAAGTAAATTTTATTTTTAAAAAAAACCGACTTTAAAACACTGAAATGCTAAAAATAATCCTAACACTTAAGTACCTAATCAGTTACTTTTGGAGTCGGTGCAAACAAAAACATTGAATCTCTCATCGGCTGGCACCGACTCCAAAAGTATCTGATTAGGTACTTAAGTGTTAGGATTATTTTTAGCATTTCAGTGTTTTGAAGTCGGTTTTATTTTTTTAAATAAAATTTTGTTATTTAAACATGTATATCACGAAAAAAAACTTCTTGAAAGACCTATTAGGAAGTTGTTGTATTTGAGCCATTGATTAATATTATTAGTCAATGATTAAGCAGTAAAATCCCCTTCTAGAAGAATGGTTACTTATTATTCAAATTAGGACCTTATTATAGAAAATTTTATCTGGCACAAATGAGATAAGAACAATCGATCAATTATCGTCGAAGCAGATGTAGAAATGTCTGATTGTAAACACTGGCTTTCTGTATCTTTTTCCTCTGTGGTATCATTCCAGAAGCCAATAAAACGTTTATTGAAAGTTGAAACGAATGAAATATAACAGGTAACTTTATTTAGTCAATTGTGAAATTCTGTAAACATTTTTTGTTTAACAATATTCGTCCAATTTAAATTTCCAATTCAACAATAAAATAGTTTGAAATTTAATTTCACAACTCTCACATGTCATTGCCATATAAACCTTGCCTTGACAATTACGAACAAACAAAAAATAATTTGCCGAATTAGTTTTACCGTTCTTGACTTTGACATTTATTTTTATTTTTTAGATACACTAATGGAAGACCGGGGAAAGTTGACTATAGGAGCTGGTTAACAGTTGAATAACTGTCAAAAACTAGACCTGTTAGAAAAAGTTGCGTCAATGTGTGACATGACAGACATGACACATTTCACACTGAGTTCAAATTGTTTTGAATTGTTTGAAATGCCCCAGGAGAAAACACCTAAATTCTAGTACAAATCTTTTTTTATAACAACATGGCCCAATGGGCTAGTTTCCTAAAAAAATCTAATTAGTCCGTCAGTTGGATTAACAGAAAATATTGGACACGTATTTATTTTCTTTTCTAAATCAAACAAAAAATGATAAAGATATAGCCCGTTAAAGTTCCGTGTAACGTTACGCCTTGCGACACTTTCTAGCAAGAAGTGACGTCACGTGCTTACTTTGATGCGCTTTATCTTCGTATTTTTTTGTTTGATTGACAAAAGACAAAATATGGGTCCAATATTTTTTGATAATCTAACTGACGGACTAAATAGAATAATCATTTTTTGACCCAGGAAACTAGCCTATTTGTTAGAAACAACTTAACGTACGTTAGTACTTAATTTCTAACAACAATTTGGTACGTTTGGCTATAACACAAAAGAGAGACCTAGACAAACAAAAAATAAAAAAGTCAACTTTTGCTAGGCCAAGCTTCTGAAGTCGAAAAAAAATTAACCATTTTCCAAAGGATTGGCTTTTTATAATAACTATTCAACCAATGTTTTTTCTTTGCGTCTCTAATCGCAATATAGCTTCACCTACTACTCACAAAATACTGTAAACATTATTACTTTTCTAGAAACTCCTATGGGATACGTAGGAATAAAGGTTTTTACAGAAACAAAGCTTCTGAAGTTCCCGCAGGAATACCTTGGAGTGAAACGAACGTTCTAGATGCGTGTCAAATCTTGTAATCTACAACTTGTACTGTTTTTGAATTTAAATTAGTTCTGTTGTAGACATAATACAGGGTGATGTAGTAACTTTACTTTGCACTAAACGGATAAATAATTATGCGTAAAATAACACACCAATAGACATGGTCTTGACGTAATGAATTGACATCATTGTATTACGAGGTACGACCAGTGTGTCTCAACCCTTATCGAGGGCGGGGTTTTAAGTTTTTTTAAATTTTTTATAACAGAATTATTAGGATAGATAGCACTCGTCTTTCGCACTGTATCGTTGCACTCACCTAACTCATCCAATTCAATTATTAACTAGAATACTTTTGTATAACATCTTGAGTGAGATTCGATTTAAATGTGTTAAAAACTTACACTCTTTATAGCTGACGGTATTTAGTTATGAAGCCGTGCACCTTTAAAAGTTATCTTTTTTTTTCCATAATTTGTTCTTGTCTTGGGTAGAACAAGAAAACTAGCGCGACGCGAGCTTCTTGGATGCTCGTTTCGTAAAGGATAAGTTAGTATGGAGTATGTCGGAGAGTATATATTTAGGCTATACAGTCATTTATTTGGTCGTTTATACAGACGATCAGTCGTATAGTGTAAGCTGTCAACGTTACTTGTTGTCTGTGCTGTCAGTGTCAACTGTCAATGTCAGTTGTGAACGTCAAGTTGGATCTGTCAGTAGTGCGATCGATCGATACTCAGTTGCTATCGAGACAGCGCCTGCGCCGGACGTGCGCACTGAGATATAGAAGTTCAACATGGCGGACACAAACGACGAGCACGTGGATTCAAATCCATTTGAAACTGCGACATATATAATAAGCTCTTCTACGATAACTTTTTTATATTCGCGGACCCCCTGAAAAGGCTTGACGGACTCCTAGGGATCCGGCGAGCACATGTTTAAAAGCACTGTACTAGACAATAAAATTTACCAAGGAAACTTCTTCATTGTGAGACCGCTTGTTTTTATATCCAATAGTGTCCATCCATATCCTATAGTGGGGTGGGGGACTATTGGCATGTTGTCTACTGTACATTTATTATTGTCAACCGACTTCAAAAAGGGCGGAGATTCTCAATTCGACTGTATGTTTTTTCTTGTATGTTACACAATTACTCCGCCAATTATGAATCCAGAGGTGGTCCCGTATAAATTTTATCGAACTGAATTCAGCGCTTGAGAAAATAAAAAAATGTATATCCACATAATATTTTGGTTCGTGGTTCTTGTGTCTGTTATCTAATATCTTCGACAAATATGAACCGATTTTGGTAATTATATTTTTTAATGAATAGCTTATACTTCAAAGATATTTCAATAAAAGTTACGGAAACAATTCACCTCTAAAGGTGGAAAATTAGGAAATGAAATCGGTGTTCAGCAGTTTACTTTTATTTGCACTTTTATGATTTGTTGTGATAAGGATTTATCACTTAAAATTGTTGAAATATGTAAATTTTATTTAAAAAAACTTCGAAACACTAAAAAGCTAAAAATAATATTAACCAAGTAGTCAGTTACTTTTAGAGTCGGTGCCAGCCGTTGAGAGTATATTATGTTTTCGTTTGCACAGAACTACTTGTGATAATATTATTGTTCGATTTTAAGTGTTTTAAAGTCCTTTTTTAAATAAAATTTAATTATTGTTGTTCACGATTAAGAGTGGGCCCACTGTGCGTTCGAAGTTTTATGCCCTGAAAATAGGAAATGAGGCAATTTCGTTAGCAGTTTGGCTAAATTAGACACTTTCCTTGTTAAATAAAGTCATCGTACCTCCTCTATCCCGCTCAAGGTCCCCAAAACCCTTCCACAATAGGAGCATGGTTTAGGCCTACGATGGCCGAAACCATGTTCCCAGTCAAAATTAACCCTTTAATCCGTTTTTTTTTCCTGATCAAATCTTGTTTTTGCGATGTTTACTTGTTAATCTGATGCTCTTTTATTTTTTCTTTGCCGGGCGTCCTGTGGCCCAATGTTTAGTAGTGATTTGCGTTAAAGCATGTAATCGTCATTTCAGCCACTGCTGAACAAATGCCTCCCCCAATGACTTGTCATTGTGGGGGATTGTCAATACTCGCCACGCTTGGCAGGCGGGTTGGCCAGCGCAGTTTTTTTTATATGATTTCGTATGAATACGCTGCCGTCCATCTCGTGCTACAGGAATTACGACACGCCTCTTACGTCACGCTTCGTGTTGGCGGTAGGGTAGGTACTGGTAGGTATATTCTTTACGGCCGTCCCCACACGGCACTTCATCATCATCATCATCATTTCAGCCATAGGACGTCCACTGCTGAACATAGGCCACCCCCAGTGACTTCCAGATTGGCCGGTTGGAAGCGTTGGAAGCATCCAGCGGCTTCCTGCAAACTTTACCAGGTCGTCAGTCCACCTTGTAGGTGGACGTCCTACGCTGCGCTTGCCGGTACGTGGCCTCCATTCCAGAACCTTTCTGCCCCATCGGCCGTCATTTCTACGTGCTATGTGCCCCACCCACTGCCACTTTAGCTTGCTTATCCGTTGGGCTATGTCAGCAACTTTTGTTCGTTTACGAATCTCCTCATTCCTGATTCGATCTCGCAAAGCAACACCGAGCATAGCCTTTTCCATAGCACGCTGTGCAACCTTGAGCTTTCTTATGAGACCCATAGTGAGAGGCCACGTTTCAGTTCCATATGTCATTACTGGTAACACACACTGGTTGTAGACTTTCGTCTTTAGGCACTGAGGTATTTTGGACGAGAAGACGTTACGTAGTTTTCCGAACGCTGCCCAGCCGAGTTGGATTCGATGATTGACCTTCTTCTCAAAATTTTACCTACTTAACTGGGTCACTTGTCCCAGGTAGACATATTTGTTAACAATTTCGAGAGTAGAGCTCCCAACTGATACTGGGTAGGGCGCAACATGGGCATTGGACATGATCTTTATTTTGTCCGTGTTCATCCGAAGGCCTACTTGTTGGCACTTAATAATTGTAATCAATTACATGAATATGTTGAATAATGAATAGGGACACAGTGAGTGTAGTGTGCGATGGTACAGTCAACGGCAAGTCAACCTTCCCAAAAAGTTAAAGGTCACTGAACCGATTTTCAACTTTATGTCAGGCATGTAGAGATCAATATCAATTGAGAAAATTTGACATTTTGTGGTAGGTTGACGTGTTGTTGTCTGTACTTGGCGCTACGACAATGTTATGAGGGTGGGTGAACCATCTAGGTACCTCTCATATGGAGTGAAGACGTCGCTGTCTAGTCAGCGTGTAACCACGGTCGGTGAGACCTGTTCGAAACGTCCGACAAATGAAAGGTAAAATACCGTTATGGTAGCGTTAATTCCCCTTTTAGTTTATATTAATTACGCAACGCGAAACTTTAAAGAAAGCACTGTACTTTACCCCATTTTGCTTAATCTTGCTTTGCAAAAATCTTCATTATTCTACAAAATCATCCCACACTATTAGGAACTCAAAAATCACACGGAACCTTACCATACCCAAATCCATTAAACAATGAATAAATAACTTTAGAATTGTTGTAATATAAAAGGCTTTACCACAAGCTACGTTAACACAGTCCTTAATCCCATAATAACCGGTCTGTTCACGCCATACGTCATCTTTATGACGTCACTGTTGGCCACTTTGATAGATAGCCTAATATTTTGTTGTAGCCGATAAACAGAGAAAACTAGACGAAAATGATTCTTAAGATAGAAAAAATAAGATCTAAACGAAAGTCATTTTTAGGGTTTTTGGGTTCGTAACCAAAAAGTGCCAACGGGACCTTCAAGGCGTAGGGTAAGGACAATACACGTAAAAGAAGTGTTTTTGCACAAGTTTTCTGGCGAAAATACCTACTGGATATAAGATGTGGAAATTAATATATCATGTAATTTGCACGTTGAAGTTTTTCCTGATGTATCTAAATACTAGTTATTATTTCTTATACTCGTAAACACTAAAAATACTTCAAAGTACCGCGAATACCGCGGTCTTATCATCATCATCATCATCATTTCAGCCATAGGACGTCCACTGCTGAACATAGGCCTCCCCCATTGACTTCCAGATTGGCCGGTTGGAAGCAGCCTGCATCCAGCGTCCTCCTGCGACCCTTACCACGTGGACGTCCTACGCCGCGCTTGCCGGTACGCGACCTCCATTCTAGAACCTTTTTGCCCCATCGGCCGTCAGTTCTACGTTCTATGTGCCCCGCCCACTGCCACTTCAGCTTGCTAATCCGTTGGGCTATGTTAGCGAAAAAAATTGTTTTCAAATAGTTCACAAATAAATAATTATAAGGATTTTTTATGGATTCTACTCTTAGCGCCTACTTTTCCATGAGCTATTTTACTCGCAATGATAATCTATATGCACAGGAGCGCAAAAGATGGATTTTTAGTCTGCGAGAAGCATTTGCACTATCTTAGGCACGTAATAGATGTCGCGCAAGTCGACGCTAAATACTCAAGGTCACTTGCCTTACTCGTTGCCTTAAGTAAAGTAAGCTTATGTACGTACAACTGCAGGGCTCAGGCCTCACCTTAACTACATGGGTCATACTCCACCACGCAGGCCCACTGCGCACTAGCAAAGGAGTCTTGTAAGATCAGTGGACCTTAAGTCCTCTGACTAGGCATGGCGTCTAGTATCAACTGATATTAGCCGTGAGCAACTTTTAACGTTCTTTCCGAAGCACGGAGATGCTTGTGTTTAATTACACTAAATACGGTCGGAATAATCACCCATCCACTCACAACGTCGTCGTGTTTTGCCCAACTTTGGTAATGACTGCCAAAGCGCTATTGCTACTGAGCTACAAGCGCCATCACCTTATCCTTAAATACAGAGTGTCCCACGAAAGGTGTACCAGCGGGCGTCAGATGATAGAGGACACTAATACTATATTTTATTATTTTCTATCTTGTTTTTGTGTCAATGTGTCTGTTTTACGAAATAAAATTTCTATCTATCTAATACCTATCGATAAATAAATTATCGAAATTAACAAAATAATAGATAAATATTTATGTTTCCGCAAAACGTTTTATGCTATTTGAATGATATTTTACTCAGAAAGGTACATTTTTGGACTATTTTAGTTAAAAAAATTGGGATTTTAGCACTAACCGTTTAGTCGTCACATGGGTTTTTGGGTCAATTCAGAATCGGGTCAAAATTCATTCTAAACTAAATATCTCGAGAATCGTTCATTTTCGCTGAACATACGATGGGGGTCCAATCGATAAGTATTAGTATCTCTATCACCTGACGCTGGTACACCCTTCTTGGGACATCCTGTATATAATATTATAAATGGGAAAGTAACTCTATCTGTTACGTTTTGACGCCTAAACCGCTAAACCAATTTTGATGAATTTCAGTATTTTATTTTTATTTTTTTTATTTTTGGGACATTGGAAAAGGACATAAGCCACTTTTTGTCGTGAAAGCTGAGCCGATTTGATGGAATTTTGTTCGGAAAAAGCTTAAACACCAGTAATCTTACAAAGAAAGTTTTTGTTGTGTTTGTAACTCGAACACGGTTAAAGAGGCCTATTACAAAAGACTTCGAACTTTTTTGTATGGAGCCTGGCATACCTCGACATTTCGTCAAAGAGTATTTGTATTTTGTTTGTTGTTTGTAATTATTTTGCTCTATCGATTAACGTATGATTCATAGGTATACACAAAAATAACGTTATTTAAGGTTTACAACTTGAGGTATGCCAATTAGGTTCGATGCCTTTTTGACAGATGTGGTTTTTTGGTGATTGGTGGACATTTAAAAAATAAATCTAAAATCGAAGGCCACTAAGTACTACCTACTACAAAAAGTTAACATATTAGTAAAATTTTAAAAACGTGCAATAAATAAGGAAATAACATTATTGCTTTTTCCAAAAGTTAATCATTAATTAAATATTAACTAGCTGTCCTGGCTAACTTCGTTATTTTCATATTTTTTTCTGTGAAGTTTTCCAACGTTTTTATAGTTATTCTGATATTCGGAGCAGATACAAATCCAACAAATCAAAGATCATACAACCGATTTGTATGATACAGGCGTTCTTTATTTATAAATTTGTAATTAACCAGAGTTTGTTTCACACGTACAGGGTGTACAGTGACTTAAGGATAACGTTGTAACCACATATTCTACACGTATAGTCAACGGCAGGTCAACCTACCAAAAAGTTAAAGGTCACGGAACTGATTTTCAACTTTATATCCGACACATAGAGATCAAAATCAATTGAGAAAATTTTACGTTTTGTAGTAGGTTGACATGCTGTCTGTACATCATGGTAATCAACTTGTTTTTCTTTTCTTTATTTGGAATAGAAACAACTACATATTGTCACGTTAGCAAAAAAAGAATGTTGACCTTATGCAATAATAAAAGTAAATATGTAGTCAAATACACTAAGTATCCACGCATTAACAAAAATAAACTTTAACATAAATTTATCGGACGCGATGCCAAGCAACAACAGTCGATCACAGGTACAGTCACAAGCAGTTAAATGTATAGGCGCACACATTCCCGTGCCAGTGACTGCAAATAGTACAAAATTAAAATAAAACGTCATTAAGAATTATAACATCTGGCCATCGCCAAAAGCAAAGAATAATATCAAATAATTGAGTTCACGAATGCCTCATAGAGGTTATAATGTAACTATTTTATTACCATCTTTTTAAGCCTATTAACTGTACTGCTATTGGTTTACATTATAAAGTGAATAAATGAATATGAATATGAATATATTATATTTGCGAAGAAGTCGTGTGCAAAAAAACATACAATGTTATTTTTGAGGTCGGTCAAGATTAAGTGACTAAAGAGAGGTAATTATACTACAGATATAACGCTTGAATTGACTTTTGTTCTCTAATCGAGTTAGTTGCATTACATTCAAAGATTCAATAAACCTCATGCATGCGTTTTCGTTTCTGTACATTAAATGAGTATTTTAGGTCTAGTTGTACAACGTCTTTTCACTCTATTTGTAGCAAGTTCCGAGAAACTGTCAAATTTATAAATACATATTATCAGAGGTAAAGTTTATTTGGAATTTTGGATGCAGAAGTTGGTACCGTCCAGAACTAAGACTACATAATCAATTCGCACAATTTTTTGAACAATCGCTCTACACCGGACATTTTGTATTGCTAAGATTCTGGGTTCGATTCCCGGTCGCGTCAACGTAGAAACGAACTTTTCTATATTGTGTCGTGGTACTTCCGTTATTTCTATAACACAAGTGCTTTAGCTACCTACATACCTTAGGATCAGAGAAATGTATGTGATTTTGTCCGATATTTATTTATTACAAAGGTAACGTCCGTCATTTTTGGTAAAATGGTGATGGTTTTTCTCTCTCTGCTCTCATTTTTGGTCTTATTTCTTACGACACTTGACCTTATTTTTGTTCTATTTAGAATTGATACTAAATAGCAATTGAAATTACTCCAAAGGAGCCCTTATGAATATTGAAATGTTTATTGACATTACTAAAGCCTGAACAGTATGCAAATAACAGATAACCACACCCCTAAAATTCACCCCTTTAGTAAATATTCAAGTTTACACGCTCGAACGCATCCGATAGTGAACTTCGCAGTAATCAAAGAGCATTCTAAATTGCAGAATCGAGTCCAATATCGAGTACTCGCCAACCGATCGATGGAACATTCGATACATCTGCTCGCATCGCCTGTGATTTACGACGCAAATTTTGGTCGCTTGCATAGGGTGACTACTTTTAAAGACAAGTACAGGGCTTACCAAACAGAAACGGGAAAACTCTATTGAAAATGTATGGTGAAAGAAAATAAACCCAAATGCGGTGAATCAAGTCTCTATTTCCCATAAAATAAGAAATAAACATTTAGGGCAAAACATTGTACGACAGAAAATATTAAACTCAAACTTACTACTACCCTAATAACCATCCAGAGAATTAAGTATAGCGTTAAATAATTTGCACGTAAATTGCTTACTTAGGGTGCTATTTTAGCACATTCTCATACAAAAACTTTCACTACAGGACACATCGTACATATCTCAAAAAAGGTTTCCCATATAACCCAACAGCTGTTGTTATTTTAATGTTGGCCATCGTATAGACAAAGTTGTTGTAACCACCGGTAACTGATACAGATAAAAATCTTAACACATTTGCAGAAAGTATTCTAGACGTAATAGAAGCTTTATTGTTATCATAGCTATAGATGAAAAATTATTCAAAAAAATTGATAAAACCTACACAAAATTTTAAGCATTGCATTTGTTTCTAGTACTTATACTTCTGGAGAAAAAATATTTAAACAAACAAAAAAGATGCTGATTCTCTTTTTCTTTTTAACCGCTAAATTCGTTTGATACATTGATTGATAACCCAACCTGACAGCTATAAACTAAATTATAATTAGCAATTCTTGCTACCTAAAGACAGCTATTTTTGTTACAACCACGTTTCATTGTTCGCTGTTATGAACTGTGCTTAAATAAGTTTTCGTGAGTTATTCGTACCAACACGCATCAAGTCGCTAATTTAGGGGCACTACTTACCTAAATCCTTTGCTTAGGAGTGCTATTTGCGCCGTTTAAAGACACCCTCTTTTCAGGTGTGTTAAAAAGCACAGGGTGGATGTTCGATTATTCGAAACATCGCTTCACGCCTTGGCCGTAGCCAATTTTTTGTCTTAAATCCTAACGATATCCAAATTTTTGGAAACCCTACGCCCGCAGGCGTTTGCAGCGATCTCCCAATCGAAGTTTGGCAACTAAAAATCGCCGAATTGGTTTTTAACGAGCTGCGAGACTTTGGAATTTCCAATCTCTATGTCTAAATTATTGCAGTGTACCATCTGTTAGGGTACAGAATGTACGGTAAAGTAGAAACAATAGGGAATGTTAATGACCTAACTAAATAATTGAGGACAGTTTAATGCAAATAGTTGTGTCTTCAATCAACTGTTACTTTAAGGGCATAGAGTGGCAGCGTGATGTGGCGCGGACCCACAAACTATGGCACATCTACTATCCAGTCACTAGTGTCATAAATAGCAGCACAAATTATTTCCTAAGTCGCTAAGTTTTGGTCGAAGTCCATCTAGAATCATCATTGACATGACAGAAGAAGCTCATGAAATTGTTACTATACGACCAAAACCAAGAGGCGCTGTTATCGGTACCACACCTCGCCTCTGTGCGTTGCGCCCGCGCGCACTACACTCGGGTACCGTACCCGTTTTAAGTAGTGTATGCTTCATGAAATAAATAAATAATTGGTAATCTTCTTTCTTTTCCCAATGACGTCTTTGCTGTCTTGCGTCGAACTGTTTTGGTAATTTAGTATCATATGACTAGCTCCATTGTGTAAAATTGACCCAAAGTGTTAAGGACAAAGGAGAATCTTAATGACAAATTGAGCCAAATTTTGGTCATTGTTATTTAAACGCGTATAGGAGACGTATTTTTGAAACATTATAAATCATATTTCTATTGATTAACAACCGTGGTGTCGCTACTTACACAGCTCATCACAAAGCTGCCCTGGGGGGTGGGGTTATTATTACTATCATCTAGTCACCCTTACTAAAAAGAAAACCAATTAAATGAGACAATCAACATTATAATTATCGTATAAGTTAGAAGATATTTTTTGTGGTTTGTGGGACACATTTGCATATTTTATGTGATAGTCTTTTATCACCGGTGTAATATCAAAATTCTGGACTGGTGTACATTTTTGTCACTGTCACGCGGGGCCGATTTACTCACTCAGCCGAGACTAGGGTTGTCACTCGTAGAAAAGAAAGAGTTCCTTTCAAACATAAAATATTACTTTTACATTTTTTTATTTAAATAACGTAAAACCTCTTAGGGGCTGATTCTAGCTCTCACATACAACAACTTTTTATGTCTGTCCAACATTAAAATCTAAAAAAAAAACTTCACACAAACTGATGTCAGCTGGTCGGCTGCAGTTAAATATGGCAAGTGCTTTTTTGCGTTTTCTGTGATTGTATAATTAAATAACCGTGAACTTTACTGACATAAATTTTAACAGCCATAAGGCCTCCTATTAGCCTTACGTAAGTATTATCCATTCATTACGCCACACCAAGTACATCGACGTGAGTCTTTTGAACAAAACAAGAACATATAACTAGTCAGAATTTCACTTATCCAACCGTAAGTAAGTAATACTTTCTATAAAACTCCTTCCTAATTTCAAATTTCGTAAACCACAATTTAATAAAAGGCGGTCAAATACATATTCATAACATGCATCAAACGTAAACAGTAACGATGCCGATACCATTTGATTGTAGCGGTTAAAAAGTCAGTAAATTGAAAATGCGGTTCGTAAGGAGCATCGCTTATAGATAAATACTCTTTATTGTACACCATACAAAGATGTTACAATTATAGAGTTTTGGAGCTAAATATCACTTCATTTCAGCCTTAAGATGTCCACTGAACACAGGCCTCCCCCAATGACTTTCACCGGGGGGATTGCCGATACTCGCCACGCTTGGCAGGCGGGTTGGCGAGCGCAGTTTTTAATAAGATTTCACACGCAGACGCGGCTGCCCGTCTTGTGCTATAGGAATTAGTCACCTCTTACGACTCGCCTCCTGTTGGCGATTATCACTTATCTCTAGTATAATAAATTGTATTTTAAATAAGTTCATACAACCAACAAATTTATATCGCCCTGCGAATGACAGTAACATGCGGAGGGGAGATTCTAGCTATAGTCATCAAATAGCGGATCACAGCGGTGCAGAAAATAAAAAATGGAACCCAATTAAAATTATTGGTGATGCCTGCTGTAGCCATAAGTCTGCTGTCTTTTTCACGGCAGCAGGCATCACTGATCATGTAACCACTACGTTAGGCCTGTCATATAAATGATTCTGATTCATTTGTTATGTACGAGTATTGATATCTGATTGGTGCGACGTCAGAGATGTCTTATTTCTTCCACACTAAAGTAATTACGAGAGTAACGCAATTCATTGACAAAAAAAGTACTTATTTGACAACCAAGTGGCAGCCCTCAGTTTGACGAATCGGGCACTTTGCCTCGCGTCCCACGGAACGACCGCCACTCGTCTCGTTCCGTTAGGAGATTCTCATGCGCACATGAAATAAAACTGATTTGTCACGTAATCAGAAAGCTCAGTCAATCTGTCAGATTAAAAAAATAAGGATGTGAGGAATGAAATCGAGATTTCGGACTGCGCCGCCACACGATCAGTGTACAAAGGGTGCTCGAACAAAATGATTTTGAATTCTATTGCCTTTATTAAAAAATAAACAATACAACAACTTACCAAAACTTAGCAAATTAAATTAAGTTTAACAAAAACCATCCTCATGACAAGGCACACAGTCCGTTCACCCTAATAATATGACTTAATAGAGGGTCACACAGATATTTTAATTGAACTTACGAGAATGTCGACCAGCCACACAACTAATGTAGTAGTTAACTTAATTAGTTACTAGACAAACTAAAAATCTTTGAATTAGTCTATGGTGTTGGTTTTTATCCGTGGTGTTAGTAGTTGTGATTGATTAGTGGGCGGGGCATATTGCAAGATGGCGGCAAGGTCGAGCAATGTCAACTGAAATAGAAAGTCGCCTGGCTCTCCTTTATGCCTAGGCTTACGCCTGAATATAGCGCGACTACGGTACTCGTAACGTGATGAAAGGTATTTATGAGGGTATTTATTTTCTGAAATGCCATTTGGCATGTAACAAGTTCAAGTTCGTCGGCAAGCCGAAGAAGAGGGACTTGACCGACTCTTGGAAGCATTCGGATAAACAATCAATGCAGTGTCGCTACTCAAACACCTTGCCAAAAGGATTAGCGGAGTTCTAATTATAAGATTCATCAATATCTTTAAAGCACCAGTAACGAGAACCAACCTTGGTCGACAATCACCACTTAGTAGAATCATGAATGATTACAATGCGCTTTAGGGTAAAATTCAGGATCTGGACATATTTAACGACAGTCATGCCAATTTTAAGAAAAAAATGTTAAATTTCTGTGTTCTCAGAACACAGAATAAAATTAAAACTAAAACAATAATTGTTAATCAGGGCACATAGAATTATTTATCTTGTTATTATTATTCCTAAGTATAAATGTGTTTTTTACGAATGTTGCGCTCACTTGTAAGTGACATATATCATCATCATCTACACGGTCAATCCCGGTTGCGTCCAAAGCCATTGCTTTGGAGCCCAGGGTCCGCTTTCCTTGATTTGCTCCTCCACTTCGCGCGGTCTTGAGCGTCTCTAGTTGTGAGATCATTGACACGCATATCAGCCCTCACAACGTCAAGCCAGCATTTCTTGGGTCTACCCCTTTTGCCAGGACCTGGCGGTGGCGGCATGGCCAGACATTTGTTTCCTACGTAGCTTGCCGGTTTCCGCAAAACATGGCCGTACCAGCGTAGGCAACTCTCCTGCAGTTTGTCAATATTACGGACATGAAGGCTACGGCGGATGCGCGAGTTTCACACGCGGTCCTTCCACGTGTCTCTGGCCGCCGCAGCATATTTATCTCCGTGACACGCAGCTCCTGCTTGTGTCACTCAAGTAGCGGCCACGCTGCGCTGCCAGTGACATATATATCAGAATACATATATATCTATCTACGACTTTTATGTATACATACATAAGTGCTTAATATCTATGTTGTTGGTGTGCCTTATTGAATAAAATAAATAAAAATAAAGATTAAAGAATGTAAGTTAAGTAAATCTACATAGTAAGTTCCACTGCAGGGTACAGGCCTGAACTATGAGGTGGTTTGGGCCATACTCCACCATGCGGGTCCAGTATGGATTACTGGAGGTAGGGATATACGAGTAATCAAGCTGTCATATGTCATGATTAAACTAGTATTAACTAAAAGATTAAGGATATTTAAACAAATAATTTTTTCTCACCTTTTAGCTGCTAGTTACCCTATTACCTAACGTTTACCGCGCGGTCGCAGGCCGATACAAAGAGTTCCCGAGGGACGCCCGGAGAGGCACAATGATGGATTGTGACAATTTGCGGGCTAATATCGCTGAAAGCCTCCATTCAGGGGTTAGATTTACTTTTAGGATTAAAAAAAGAGGTAGAAACGGAGTAGATACATGACTGATAATGAATCATAGTTGATACCACATCAAAGCGCGAATTCAACAAGGTGTTGTTATTTATCTACGTCTTTTTGAATAATGACACATAGAATGATAGTTCCGTACTTATACGGCGATTACAAAATTGAAGCAACAAAACAATTTTGTGTGCAACGTTCACACACAGACACGCACACCACTATAAATAAAATAATAGTTCTCCCCAAAACCGAGGATCTCCGAGGATCGAGGAGACTGTTATTTAAGGGCTGTGGATTTTGTGTGAAATAAAATAAAAAACACTACGAAGCTGTCAGGCGTAGAAAGCCCTCTGTGGCTCTAATTTAGTTGCTTCAAATTTTGCGCACGGATAACGTATCTATGTGTCCTTAATCTAAGCATTACTATTAGCACTTTTCTTATAAATATAGTAAACACAGCATTTTTATTTTCTGTAATCGAAATTAATTTTGGAGCTATTTTTCCGAAAGGTAATTTTGCACTCGGCCCTCACGGTCCAAAAGTCTCAACGCCAAATGGCGCAAACACGTAATCACTTGCAAGGGACTCGTATTTGCGTCGCTTGGCATTTTCTGCGGACTCCGCTGCAGCGCCAGCTTTTAAAGCTGATTCCCTAAGATGAGAAGGGGCCAAAGTATCGACACAAGTCGCATCCCATACTAAAGCCCGTCCCCGCTCCCAGGGAACGAGCGTAAGGCCATCCGGTCTCTTGCCATCATCACGCATCAATCCACGAGGTTCCAGCGAGGAGGGAACGCAGATGCTGGCAAGAGCTTTCCTGATGGCGTCATTGTGCGCAGCATGACGAGCGAATCGCCCAGCGCTTTGCTGACAACAGAGACCGTGCAGACCGAGTCTGTCTACCTCTTTGCCACAGGGAAAGATGAATAATCAGTCTACTGCTGAACATACGCCTCCCCCATTGACTTCCAGATTGGCCGGTTGGAAGCGGCCTGCATCCAGTGACATCCTGCAACCTTCACCAGGTCGTCTGTCCACCTTGTGGGTGGACGACCTACGCTGTGCTTGCGTCTGCGTGCGAAACTTGATAAAAAACTGGGCTTGACAACTAGTCTGCTAAGCGTGGGGAGTATTGGTAATTCCCCCTAATAATCATAAGCACTTAGCCTCTCAAAACAGACAGTCAAGGTTTCCTCAAACGACACATTACAAAGCTTTGTAATCATCAATTCTTGTTAGTATATATTCATCAACAGCTCCCGAGAATGTTAATGTACTTAATAACTAAATCGAGGCCATGATTTCTTTGAAAGCCATTACATTTATCCTTCGAGGCACAAGGATGATTAAGAGGAAAATTGAAACAATTCTGGAAGAGCCAAGAAAACCATTATTGGAGTTTGTAGAGAAATGGCCAAGTTACTCTTGGATTTATTGATAAATTAGAAATAGTAAAGAGGTGTTTGTTTAATCTGATATCTTTAATTATTTATGAATAAGTTTATATTTTTTTATTTCGTTAAAGTTTTGGTTAGCTAGTTTGATAATTTAAGTGTGCCTTATAGAAGTAGTTATGACATCATTTTTATGGTTCATCATCATCATTTCAGCCATAGGACGTCCGGACGCCTCCCCCAATGACTTTCATTGCGGGGGATTGCCAAAACTCTCCACGCTTGGCAGGCGGGTAAGGGACTGCAGTTTTTTAAAAGATTTCGCACACAGATACTGCTGCCCGTCTCGTGCAACAGGAATAAGTCGCCTTTTACGACACGCCTCCTGTTTGCGGTGGAGAAGTATATTATTTACGGCCGTTCCCACATGGCACATTTTTTTTTTAGGGTTTCGTACCTTAAAAGAATGTAATCCTCACAGGAGCACTTTGTTGTCTGTCTGTCTGTCAAACCCTGTTTGTCAGGAGCGCTTGTCGCTAATGTCAAGTTCTCAGATGCAGTCCCTTGGAGCAAAATTTTCAAACATCTAATGCAATAAAAACAATGGACGGCCACTTATGCCGCCTATTTTTATACCCGCAGTCGCAAGGCTATCAAAACCTACGAGGTAAGTACTTCCCTTTGATTAAGAATCATGAAAATAGTGAAAATAGATTAATCGGCAGTTTGAAAACTGACCGCGACCAATGTCAATATATAATCGACATACAAGCGTACGGAACCCCCAGTTTGCGTGTCCAATTAGCACTTGGACTGTTATTTTTTTATGAAATACTGTTTTTGATATCACTGGCTTTGTAAATGCAAATACTAATTACAAGCATGTTGTACAGTAATAAATAAAAACAGTACTTTTGTCTTAATTTAATTTTCTATAACAGTACATCATTTCTTCAGCATCACATCACATTTACCAGGTTGCTTCTAATCTTATTTAAGAATCTCCAGTATTTAGTCTTTTCCAGTACTATAACTAAAACTTAGTTAATCTACGGCCCGTCAGTCAGTAATGGATGGCTCAGACTGACGAATTAATCCGCCAAGGAGTGGGAAATGGGATTAATCGCTCACATGTATTTTATCCCTACGCAGCTTGGCTCGGCTTTTACACTGTTTCTATTTTTAATTAAAACTTCGAACATTAACGTTTGTATGGGCTTAGTTGAGGAGATGAGAGTACGTATCGTATAATTTTCTGTTTCAGTATTTGTGTCGTTTTGCTTTTGAACTTTATATAAAAGGAGAAATTTCTTGTGAATAACTTCTCTTTCCTTTACGTCGTCGTCGCGTATAATTAGTTTTATACCAAAACTAGTCAAGTGTAAGTCGGACTAGCTTTTTCAAAGACAAACAAATATTACAAAGTCTACCAAATTCTTAACGAATTCCAGTAGCCTCCAACTTATTATTCAAACAAACAGCACGTGCCGGCTCCCAAGCTGAAAACATCCAATTAATAACTGTTTTCGAGTCTGTTGTCCCTCATGAATAAGGGATGGAAGACAAGGATAAGAGATAAGGCTTAGAGCATATTACTGCGTCTGAGTTGGTAAACAGTCAAGAGTCAAGCTAGGTGTTAGTTTTACGGTATAATCCAATCTATATTTAACATTAATAAATAAATGTAACTCTGTCTGTCTGTTACGTTTACATATGCCTAAACCGGTAAACCAATTTTGATCAATTTTTGCATAGTGATAGATGAGCCATTGCAGAAGAACTTAAAGCTACTTTTTGTTTTGTTTTTGAATAAAACAGGGGATAAACGTTTGTAAGAGATACCAATAATGAGAACAGAGAAGAATATAATGAATTATTCTCGGGCAGTAATCTGGATGCGGGCCGCTTCCAACCGGCCAATCTGAAAGTCACTGGGGGAGGCCTATGTTCAGCAGTGGACGTCCTATGGCTGAAATGATGATGATAATGAATCTGGTGAAATGACAACCCAGTCAAGGTTGCCGGAAGCAGCTGAATGCTCACGGCCCAGAGTCGCTTGCTGTGGCATTCTATGGGAGAGTCTAATGTCTTTGTCCAATAGTGGCCTTCCAAAAGCTGATGATAATGAAGTTATTTAATAAACGAAGCTCGATCTTTCTGCAGGACTCCAGAAACTCGCAGAGATTTTATTGAACACACTTGGTAACTGGAGTCTATGGAGTCCAAGTCAACCTGGAGTCGTCGTATGCAGAGAAAGAGACAGAGAATATAGATATTTATGTTCAGTGAAGCTTAAGCCTAAGGCTCGAGTGATACGGGCAGTCAATCACATTCGGCAGACCAACTTCGGAATTGTTTTGCGTTTTCTTACGAAGCCTTAGATGATGTAAGTTTGATTGTCGTCGTAAGGATGTCAGTAATGCTGATTCTTATATCCTATTATCCTGAAACACAGTTTTTCTAGATCGAGAGTCAGGGAATCAATGTTTCATGTAAAGGTATTGTTACAAATAAATTAATAATTAAGTATTATTATTAATATTATACTCAAGTGTGCGTGCAAGTGGTGGATAGTTGCTCATTCAATCACGAACTTATTGAAATTGAAATCCCACGGGCGCTGTGTATTTCCAAGGCTCATGTAGACGGCACTCAACGTGTTTATCAAATAGTTTATATTCTAAATAAAGGCTCCTTCTTATCTCGAGATAATTAATAGTTCCTTTGCATATATCTGTTAAAGGGGATCGACCAAAGCACAGCCCGCCAAATTTTAAATTTCTAACGTTTTTTACGAATAACTACTTTAGTTTACATTGTATACTTAATGTAATTCGCGGTTGTAGTAATGATATTGTTACTTTACTCTATTAATTACTTAAATAACTAATTGTTTTTTTGTAAAACTAATTGCAGTCGCGAATCACATTTTTATAAGCATTTAGAAATAACTAAAGTCGCTATAGAAAAACTTAAGAAATTTCGATGTTCGCGAGGCGCCTTGAACGATTCCTCTTCAAACGTATTTATGTGATCGGTAAGCCTGATTCTACGCTAAAGCTATTAAGTCTAGCTAAACCTACGAAAACCTAGTACGATAATAACTAACTAATAACCACTTCAAAGAGGATGAAACGAAAGATTTTCAGTAACATTATATCCACTTACTTACTACTAACTAACCTTTTTATAGCCATCCGTCATGTCGTCTCTGACCGCACACATCCATCACAGTAGAGACACAAGTAAAACACAACTAAATACAGAATAGGTAGGATTATGGACCCGTACTTATCTTCGCAAAAACGGAACCATTTGTAGGACAACTATATTATTATGTTCTGGAAGAGGTATTTTGAAGCATTCTTATTACAATTCGCACAAGATTCGTTATCAATTTCTACCCAGAGAAATCAAGTTAAAAACAATAATAGTAGGGGCTCACCCTATAATATGGATGGTTTTTAGACACCTCTGATCTGGCCCCCGATTCAGAACCTTTCCATAAAAAATTGACAACCGGTAAATCACGTGACACTAATGTTAAATCCTATAGTATCACATGGTTTTCCGATTGACAATTTGCTATCGATCGGTTCTGAATCGGGGACAGATCTGAAGTTTTTTTAAATGAAATTTTTAGAACAACAATTAATTTAAAAAAATTACAGCTGGGTCCACCAATCTATGCTGTGCGTTGTCTGACAGCCACTAAGTCAGTTGACTAAGGGTATTTTATGGGTGACTGTACTGCTTTTTGGGTATGTTTATGAAGATTATTTAATGGGGAACCACACTGCTCATTTATCCCGATAGGTGTCACATTGTGTTTGGTCTTAGCCGCAGTGAATATTTAATCATTAGTTCAATAATCACTACGATAAAGGTTGTGATCATTTGCTTGGACATTAGTTGACATGACCAAATACGCTGGCGCCATCTAAGAGTTTTGCCTGTGCTTTTCTATTTAATAAGTAAGTAAGTACTCTCTGACCTGACAGACGATGTCTTGGCAAAATTTAACAACCAGCTTGTCAAACGACATTTGTAGCAAATCTCCAAAAAAAGGACGTTCTTTTTTTTCCGAATTTGAAAATTTTGTGGGACACTTTAAAGTTTTCTTTCTATGCAAACCTTGTCAGAGCCAAATCGGTCGAACCTTTCTCAAATGATGATCTTTAAAAAATTTCAACAAATGGCAGTTGGCTGATATTTATGTACCTACATTAAAATAACACAATAACAAAATTCTGACAGTTTTCAAATTACAAGTTTGGAAGCGCATCCAACCCAAAGTCAGCATTGACTCAACACTAACAATAGCAGCGGCGTGAAAGGCGCTAAATGAGCAGCTCAGCTCAACTGGATTTGCGAGTTGATTCACTGTCTCTTGTACGTGATCCCAGATGTCTTAATTCGGTTCCTGGCCGACTACTAAAACTGGTGTCTTAGAATCTGCTTAATTTTTGCATACATAGAAAATCGAATGTCAATAATATTCTTGTCGGTCGTCTTGGAATACGCCTCTAGTATGATTAAGTATTATTTGTGTTATATTTCTGTTTAGCCTAGTGGTCGACTGGCAGAAAATTCCTCGTGGTATTGAGTGCATGAATTTAATTCTATTTAGTATTTACAACCCCTAATAAGTCAGGATGAAAGCGTTACAAGAGCTGTAAAAAACATTCTAGCATTCCTAAAAGAAATCAATTCATAGCACGAATTTGAATTCTGAATTTTTAAAAAAAAATAAACAACCAACATCAATAATGTATGGAAAAGTAAATTTGTTTTATAAATTACTCATACAAAAACAAATGTTTGTGGTTTCCGCGGTCGTCACTCGCCTCAGCAGCGGGTGAGTTTACCAACTCCCAGAAAGTGGGTTTCGCTTATTGATTTACAGAGGCGAGAGTGCCGTAAAGAGGTTTGCGGCTGGATAGATTGGAGCGAAGTTTCCGAGGGCAAAGTTTGAAAAAATACGATTATGAGGGTAGAGTCAGTATGCAGTAGACTCACTCTTTTGTCTCGAAAATTGTCATTTGACGACCCGACCGGCGTACAGTACAGCGATCCACCTTCTATGCAAAGGGTCGAATCGGGTTCGATTTCTAGACAATCTGCGTGTGCTAGGTGACGTCCCTGGCAAAATTCATTGTCAGTCTTCGCTGGATCAAAAATTTGGTAAGCATGGCATTGCACTAAGTGACGCGGTCCGTTTTTTAAGCCTCGGTCAAATTGTGTGGGATCTACCGCAGGCGCAGCTTTTTCACACAGATTCACACGACACGACCACGCATTAGCTATAAAAGTCGTCTTGCATGGTGCTTCATTTCCAAAAGCAGTTTAAACCCGAATAAGAATCTGCTGAGCTGTAAATACACATAAAATCGTAGAGTTATGATGCTGCAGACACGCAATTTTAAAATGACCACAATATAAAAGCAACCGACCATCAGATGAAACAAACTCACTTGAGCTTTTTGTAGGTTCTGAATATCCAACAAAATACAAAGAAAAACATCAATATATTCCACCACGATTAGTTCCAATTCACATCATGCTTACCAGCTCCATTCAAGGACAGCGCTGGATTCGGCCGAGAAGTCATCACGACATCCAACTTGATACATGCAGAGTTTGAAATGTCCTCCTTGTTTCATCCTGATGTTTCTCTTCACTCAATACAAAACCTACTGAAATACTTCCATTTTTCATGATTAGAGTGAAACTGTATTACCAACGATCGGAAAGCGATTCGGAGGATTTTGGTGTTACTAAGCTATTGTTATAGTGACCAAACCTATAACTACACTTTTTCCTCCTTTTTCGTTCATTTTGTTTCCTAATCTGGGTACTTTCAATCAACCACGATCCTAGATTTAGTAAATCTGGTATGACAATACAATTTCAAAATCTATTGTACTCATCAAAACGTATCAGATAAGCCCAAACACGAAAATTTTACTACTATAAACCTAGCCATTGAGGAGTTCCACTATCTAACTCCTGGCTCCATCACCAGCCCCCCTAGCATGACCACCAAAACACGATATGATATGATATGATATAGCGATTTATCGACACAAACAGTCATATTTATTTTAAATATGAAAGATATAGACGCCGGTATGAATTTTTATGATCGCACTTTCGATAAAAAATTAACATGGCGGCTATATTTATCTTAATTGTAAAAAAAATACCGTTTGTGTCGATAAATCGCCATATCATATCGTGTTTTAGTGGTCATGCTAGGGAGGCTGATCAGCACAATGGTTTCAAATTAATAATTGTATTGTCATCCGATAATCACATACTGGATACGATGGATGCGGGCCGCTTCTGACCGGCCAATCTGGAAGTCAATGGGGGATGCCTATGTTCAGCAGTAGACGTCCTATGGCTGAAATGATGAAGATGATGAATCACATACTCACCAAGTTTCAAATTAAAAAATGACTCAAGATTTGATTAGAATAGTTAGTTAGCTGTTAGTTAGTTACAAGTAAAGTTAATAAGTGTGATAAAAATACATACATAGTGTATGACAGGGATGGAAATACCTGTGCTGGTTTTAAAACATTGAACTCCTTGATTCGCCTACAGTAATATTAACCCAGTATTGAATATCGTAGTCGTACCTAGCTGAGCTAAAATAGGTTTAAGCTGTCTATTGATCAAACCGCAAATAGACGCGGGTACAAAGGACCGTCTCACTTGATAAAGGACTGGGAATATTGTGCACTAGCTTGAATGCAGTTGGCAATAACACATGCTATTCAGTTTACTATCTAATATTGCTCTGGTATAAACTGCTCGTTTTATTATCCTTGTTACTACTGCATGCATGCAAGGAGATTAAGTAGGGTGACAAAACTATGCAATTAAGGTCGATTATCGGTGTAAAGAAGAAAGGTTGGGGAAGAAAGGTTCTTGAGTGGCGACCACGAACTAGAAGACGCAGCGTAGCGTAGCGGACTGACGACGCCAGAACTGCGGGCAGACGCTAGATGCTAACGGCCGAGAGCCGCTTGATTTGGTGTTCTACAGAGGTGGCCTATGCCCAGCAGTGGATATCCAGAGGATGATATAGGGTGTCCACCCTCAGGTTCAGTTTTTGCAATTGTTGGTTGTTAAGTTGGTTTTGGAATCTTTATCGAGTTATGTTTTTTATTCATCCCTTGATCAAGTCAGATCAGTCTTGATTAAGGCATGAAAGTAAAATAAATGAAGGCTCTTTTATATTAAGGGCCAATTTTTGAACAGCCAGATAACTTTTATTTCAAGAATAAGTTTGACATGTTGACAGTTTTCGTATGGTAAATGTGTCAAAACAACAATTTTAGCTGGCAATTGAAAAATCAGCCCTATAGAAATAAGAAAATTTTTATTTAGCACAAGAATAAATTATTATAGTAAAAAAAGAACAGAAATTGGTCTTAAAAGGGAAAAAAATGCTATTGACACAAAAGAAATAGTATTTAATACTGGAAAGTCGTAGTAACGAGCAATATTTTTAACAAAAAAAGTAGTTTTAGACATTTATAAAGATTTTTTCATCTTATCCTATCTCTTTTCTGCTTTGGTGGAACTCACCATAATAAATATCGTCTCTAAATGCAGTAGCGGGTGATTTTGTATCAACTTAACCAGTTTTGATAAAACTAAGCGCAGAAATAACCCTCAGCCTATCAGGACCATAGTATCCGTATCACGGATTTTTTATTAGCCGTAGATAAAATAATAATAATCGACGATGTAAGACGTGTAACGATAACCTCGGCGTGTTTTTATCTGAAGACCTTGACTTGGCAAACGCAGCGTAGGGCGCCCTACAAGGTAAAGCTAATATATAAGAGCTGCTAGCAGCAGCTGAAAAAAATACCCATGGATCGGGCTCAGTAGCGTGCATTGGGAGATCATTAAATCAGGGGTTCCCAAGATTTGCGCCGCGCCGCAGCGCCCTGGTGTGCCGCAGAAAGTGTAGAGAGGGGCGCCGTGATCTTCTATCATTATCCGAAACCGTAAGTCATCGTGGGTACTATAAAGCAACAAGAAGTAAGAGTAGCAGTGTTAAGCCTGATTCCCCGCTTAGAAAAATTGTGTGGAGATTACCAAGCTCACCGGTCACATTGATTTGGCTAAGTATCTATATCAAATAGCCAGCTAGGGTAGGACGTCGTGACAAAATACTAAACTTGTAAGTGCTCCGAGAACTGAAAAATATTGAGAACCCCTGCCCTAGGTATATCCAACAGTGCATTGACATGAGCTGCATATGACAAATATATAGATAGATAGATACTCTTTATTGCACACCATACAAGTAAATTACACATGATTTTACAGAAAGATGTACAATTTAGGCGGTCTTATCGCTAATAGCGATCTCTTCCAGACAACCTTCAGGTAGAGGAAAATCATTAGAGAATAGTATTGTCAGATCTAGATTCAATAAAGGGCAGCCACGAGTAGATGTAATAAAAAATGTTTTAATATTTTGCTTCGTCGTTTATAAACTACTGAGCGCCTCAATATCTCAGTCTAGCCGCGACGGAGATAAAACAGTTTCAAGCTGTCTATTGATCAGGCCGCAAATAGACTCGGGTACAAAGGACCAGTCTACCCGGATAAAGGGTTAACAGTGCACCGGCTTGTCCGGCTTGAATAAAATAGGCAATAATACACGAGGTTCGTTCAGAGATAAAATCCTAAACGAGGTTATCCGGTAGCACACCAAAGTAATAGACATAGTCCAAAAATGTAGCAAGCTAAAGTGGCAGTTGGCCGGCCACATCTGTCGCAGAACCAACGAAAGGTGTAGTAAACGGGTTTTCGAGTGGAGACCACGTCTTGGCAAACGTAGCGTGTGACCCCCCCCCCCCAGCTCGATGGACCTACGACCTTAGGAAGATGGCTGGCAGTAGATGTATGAAAAAAAACGGGAGATTTTACTCTTTGGCGTTCTTTGGGGAAGGCTTACTTCCAGCTGGACTGCAATAGGCTGACATGATGATGATGATGACACGGGGTTCAGTTTATTATAGATTTTTTTATGATATAAATATAATATCAATGATAGAGATGATAAAACGAAGATTTTCCTGATTAGATTTAAATGTTGGTGCCATAGAAAAAGAATACGCAACACAACAAAAGAGATACTTTCTTGATGTCAGAGTTTTAGACACTAAAATAACACTTGTATTTATAAAAAAAGTAATTACTTGTTGCTAAGTTGTTACTAAGGCGCTGCGCAAACGTGAACAGTTTTAGTTTCCAGTTGCCGACACCGAACACATTTTGATCGTCATGAGTATGTGTTAAGTGGAAGCAACTCGACACAAGAAATGATTACGTATGCGCAGAGAGTGGATGATTTCATACTGGTTCTATAGAAATCAAATATTCATCGGTAAAGTGTCCACTTTTGCGCCTTCGCTTAATGAAGTCATTACTTCAATAATGATAATCTTATTCTATAGCGAAGTTATGTACGTATACGTAGTACGTATTTAGCATTTACTTTAGCAAGTAGGTAGAGTAAATGCTAAGTGTTTGATGGAAAGAAAAACTCTTTTGGCAACACTAGGTTGCTATGTTGTGTTGCATGAAAAGATTAATACCAAAAACCACATACATTTTATAAAAATTTGTCTTCCTTAGCATTTTGATGGCACAATTTTTTTTATGACATAAAAAAGATCGTTTTCTACAGACCCGACCTAGAATCGAAACCAGGGGGGTAACCATGAACTCTTCCAAAACCAACTTTGTTTGGTTGCACTTTGATATGAGATTATATGTTAGGTCACGTGATTTGGTACCATGATCTACGTAAAACAATCTTGTATAAGGCTGGGAAAGACCGAATGGTATGTTAAAATAGTCTATGCGTTGCAAGTGGTCCGAATCGTCATAATTAAATTAACAAAATGTCAGTGAAATCAATAAATACCTATTCTTGCGTACTAAATTTGTCAAAATATTAAAGAAAATCTATTTTGCTTCTACTAGGAGTCATGTCAGCAGCGTTGAAAATTATTCTATCGTAGATATCACCTTTACTAAATGAGCTACGACTGAGCTCTGAGTTTTTCATAAATGTTTCGGAACAATGCATTGTCCGATACTAACCTACTTAGTGCAATGGTGTCTTGACAGTACTTATTAGAAAAAAGTAAAAGTCATTATTTGTTGTCAACATTCATAAATAATTTATTTTACTTTAGAAATATGAATTACAGGAATACAAAATAATATTTTCAGTTAGTAAGAAATGAGATTAGAAAATGGTTTAATGAAACATCATAACAATCATTCAAATTGTATTATGTACGAGTACGTCGAACAACGTCGATTCACAATATTTTTTATAGTAATAGTTTTATTGCAGATCAGTTTCAAGAAAAATACAATCAAAGCATTCAAGTTTTAAGTAACCCCTGGTACTAAAGGAGAAGAAAGCTTATGCTGGGCAATGATTAGGAACGCAGGAAACTGTAAGCTGTGGAAATTAAAATTCGATGCACAGAGTATACAAGTGTACCTATACTAATATTATTTTCATAAAATCATTGCAAAACGCTAATTGACACAAATAAATAGTGAAATAAATATGTACGCTTTATTTTAGTACTATCTAGTTTTAATAAGAACCCGGTAGTTAAATAGGTTGTTAAAAAATCCCGATTGATAGCTACTCAAATGAGTAGTTAAATTCATCGTATAGAACTCAAATCGTCTTGCGATACTCACTTATTTGCGACTCAAGAGGGGTCTGTCTTACTATGCTCTTAAATACATTCTCCGCTCCAGTCAGTTTCCAAAGGTATAGGAAGCGGGGTGCGACATAGTCCTATCTGAACCAGGAAAAGACCAAGGGACGTTTTCCTTATAGCTATCGACCCATCACATTATTTAACACGTAGCAAAGCTGTTCGAGCGTTTGCTTCTTTGAATATGCTAGTTAATTTCACTAGATGACAAACAATTTAGTTTCCGCAGTGGCGAGTCCACCAAGCTCCAGCTAACACGCTGCACACGTGGTCCATCAGCTCAACGATCAGCAGAACAATACGTCCGGAAAGATGTTATTGCCCTGGAATTGTGTGGGTTTTTTAACAAATTAGGCGCGTTGCACGTTCGATCGTGCTCATACTAGCCCGTACCCACCACCATCTCCACAACCACGCTTGGAGGCGGGATGGCGAACGCAGTTTTTTATAATAGTTCACACGCAGACGCTGCTGCCCGTCTCGTGCTACAGGAATTAGTCGCCTCTTATGACACGCCTTCTGTTGATAGATACTCTTTATTGCACACCATACAAGTAAAATACACATGATTTTTACAGAAAGATGTACAATTTAGGCGGTCTTATCGCTAATAGCGATCTCTTCCAGACAACCTTTAGGTAGAGGACAACCATTAAAGAAAGGGGAAGGTGTTGCAGAGTTCTTAAAATTCTTACCTGATACAAATACCTGTTGGTGTGTTCTTTACTGCCATCTCGGCTTACTTTTACTTGATCTTTTCTTTTTTTATTTAATTGATTTTTATATTACCTTTTTTAACTGCGTTTTGGCAAATGAACGTTTGAATTTGAATTTCATCTTAATTATGGCAATACATACTGTTGTCATTACTAAGAGTAATACTTAGTAAATATAATTACTAAATTTTTTAAGAAAATTTGTATCTCGTATGTATGCCGTGTGGGGACGGCCGTAAAGAATACTCTTCCCCACCGCCAACAGGAGGCGTGTCGTAAGTGGCGACTAATTCCTGTAGAACGAGACGGGCAGCAGCGTCTGCCTGCGAAATGTTATAAAAAACTGCGCTCGCCAACCCGTCTGCCAAGCGTGGCGAGTATTGGCAATCCCCCCCAATGAAAACCATTTGGGGCGGCCTGTGTTCAGCAGTGGACGTCCATGGCTGAAATGATGTATCTCGTGTTTAATATAGTACGATAGTACGAAGGATGCGAGTCCGACTTGCACTTGGTCGGCTTTATAACGTTACTAACTTGCTACCTTATGTCTAAATGTACATAATTAACTTGAGATTTTACCAAATATGTAAAGAGCGTACTTTATAGGTACAAGTAAGTAAAGTAAAATGCAGTAAGATAAAGTGGCAGTGGGCCAGCCATATCTATCGCAGAACCGATGAAAGGTGGACTAAATTGAGTGGAGACCACGCCACGGTAAACGTAGTGTTGGACGTCCCCCAGCACGATGGAACGATGAGCTTAGGTTAGGAAGATGGCTGGAAGTGGCTGGAGATCGTGCTCTTTGGGGGAGGCTTACGTCTAGCTGTGGACTGCAATAGGCTAACATGATGGTGATGATGGTGACTTTTGAGATTTAAAATATTATATTTGCTACTGCCTGCAACTTTGTCTACGTAGACTTATATTAGTAGAATAATCGTCCCACGGTAACACAAAAAACCTTATGTGTTGGGCTAGATCAATACCCATGCATGTGTGCCTTTCAGCTAATTAAGTTTAGCCGTTAAAGCGTGATTGAGAAACTAAAGTATCAACTGTTATATTTATAATAATAATTAGTAAAGGTATGATTTGGATCTTGGCAGTCGCTGCCCATCATTGCGAATGCACCGCTCTGTGTCTGATACCGGCGGCTCTGTCGCGCTGGCGGGGAGCGTGGTCTTCTCGCCTGCCGCACAAGAAATCCAACAAATGACAACAAATTAAACGTAAATCTAAATAATGTTTTTTTTGTCATTTATTCAATGCACAAACAGGGTTTAATGTTTTAGGTTTACATAAAACTTTTTACGTTTACGTTTAGTTAACCCGTCCTCGATTCAGAACCGTTCGGTAACTAATTGTCCACCAGACGATCACGTGACACTTATGATTCAACAGGATTTAACATTAGTGTCACGTGGTTTATCGGTTGACAATTAACTCTCGAAGGGTTCTGTATCGGGGGTCACAGAAACCAGACAATGGAAATTTTATTGTTGGCCACATGTAGGTGGTTTGAGCTTAGAAAATGTAGTTTACAAAAGACCTATACTCAGTGCCTACAATAGAATCTGATGTAATATTAAGAACATAAACATATTTGTTTACCTATGTCCCTCTAATTACTTGCTTGACTTTTAAAGTACTTAGTGGCGTTTGATACGTTTATTTATTATTTTCATTTCGTTTTATTATGATAGTAAGTAAACTTGTGTATTTCAAAACAACAGGAAAGAAATTGAAATATCCCCTAACAGCAAGGCTTTAAATAACTTAAGTAAAGACTCTACAACTAAATGTAACAGTAAGAACAATCCGGGGTCACGTATCTATGGTTTAAGATTTGATGAGCACTTCAGGCGCACTTTCGTACTTGTAAGTTTGCTCTGCAGCAGGCCCCTAATTGAGCAGTTTTGGATTAAGCGCCACTTCATTACGTAATTAAAATGTATCAATACCTGTAAAAAATAAAATGTTTAGCTAATGCTCGCAGATCCGTATTCATTGGTTTGAAACAAAAAAGAAGTAGGTTGGCATGATAGCTTCTCCCTTGGGAACCTTATTGTATATTCTCAAAATAAAAGTCGTATATTAGGTCGTGATGTATTTTATGCGCCAAATTGAATGTTTAAGACAAAAAGCTCGTTTTTGCTCCTGCTGTTCTTATCCAGAGTCTAGGATCTCATTATAATAAAATAATAATCACTTTCTCTGGAAAAATTAAACACTACTCGCAAAAGTCGTGAAATGCGTGCCTGATTTTGCAGAATACAATTTTAATGTCAAGACATTTGCTCCAAGGTGCAATTACTACGATTTAGACAACGTAATTTCATCATCTTTTTCTTCTTCCTCTTCAGCATATGTTTTGTCCACTGTTGGACATGTGCCTCCTGAAGCTCTCTCCAGCTAGCTTTTAGTGCGGCGAATCTTGTCCAGGCCGGTCCTGCCGTCTTTGCAATATCGTCCGACCATCTTGCTGGTGGTCTGCCCTCACTTCGTTTTCTTGTGCGGGGTCTCCAGAGCAAGACCTTGTGGTTCCATCTTTCGTCGTCTCTACGGCATACGTGGCCTCCCCATTGCCCTTTCAGTCGTGCCACCTTTTTGCCACGTCGGTAACTTTAGTGCGCTGGCGGGTTTCATAAAAACGAATAAATATTTTTATGGTTTTTATCAGTTTTTGATTTTAAAATTTCTTGTCACTCCTTTGACAACTGTCATACTATTAGCATTGATCAAGTAAACTATTAGAAGCTGACCTAAGTCAAACCTATCAATCGGTTCCGAAACTGAGTCTCAACATTAGTCAAAATTTATAGCTCAAATAGCTCATTCTTTGGAAACAGTTTTGAGCCATGTAAAAATGTCTAGCAATTGACAAACCATCTCAATTTTAAAAAGCCGTATAGCCACCGCTTAATTGCATTACCTCTCGCCTTTATTATTTTTATAAAAGAGTAGATTATTCCGTTCTCTTTTCCACAATTTCATGTTTCGGACAACTGTCTCATGCTTTTAATAGCAACAAAGAATTTATAAGTAGGTGTTCGTAGTACTTATACATTCCCTGGATGGCAATGACATTAGGCCATAGACTTCGGAGATAAAAAATTGAAAGAGACGAAGTTATCTGTTGTCAGTGGTTTTAAATATTGCGTCTCTTTTCTTCGCAAAGCAATTAATAGACAAAACATCCAAAACATTCGTTCTTTTACATCCCTAAACAAAACCTAATTATGTAGTTCATGGTACAAATTCAAAACAAGCTCAAATCAAAATCTCGAAGCAGCACAATTGCTTTTACAATTTTGTAGCAGCCAAGCAAAGTATCATTATTAAAATTAGAGATCTATACATATAATTCATTTATTTCTTAGATTTTGTTACTGTTTTTACAGTATTCATTCAGAAATTAAGAAATCAATGAAATGTCTGCTATGACCATTTTCCATACCAATAATTTTGACATAAGAAATCAATTTGTAACTGTCATTAGTGTCAAAATAAACGTCATTTGTATGGAATTGAGTGAATGATAAACAAAATTGTATGTTGTCAAAATCGATGAAACAAGATTGTTTTTACGACCTCATGGTACCAAATTGACGGATGGGCGTAATTTGAGATTGTTTTAAGAGTTTATGGTTACCCCCCAGGAAACTCAGAAATTGCGACGCTTAAGTCCGACTGATTCGCCCCTCGGCTCGTCGGAGGATCGTCAAAAAAGATAAAACAATACATCTCGTTGCATTCAAATCTGGCCCCCGATTCAGAACGTTTCGATAACGAGTTATTAACCGGTGAATCACGTGACACTAATGTTTAATTCGATAGTGTGATGTGGTTTCCGATCGACAAATTGTAACCGACAGGTTCTGAATCGGGGGCTGTCGGTTGTTTTGTTATTATATTCTTGTATACAACGAGAAGGGCTTTAAAGATAAATAAAGCACTATACAACTAACCAACTGTCTTTTTTTTTTTCTTCAAGTAACATTTACATTGTCTTGAAGTACGGAATTAACTTCCTCATATCGAGGTACAGTCAACGGCAAGTCAACCTACCCAAAAATATAAAGGTCATTGAACCGATTTTTAACATTAAGGCGCAGGGTAGGGAGAATACACGTAAAAGAGGTGTTTTTGGACAAGTTTTCCTGCGAAAATACTGGAGTCTGGATATAGGATGTGGAAATTATTATATCATGTAACTTATATGTTAAAGTTTCTCCTGTTGTGTCTAAATACTAGTTATTATTCCTTTAAACACAAAAAAATATTTCAAAGTACCGTAAATATCGCGAGCTTGTACACATTTATATTTTAAACTACGTTTTTGTTTAGCTTCAAAGTTGGTTTAGTTATTTATAACAATCGTGCCTTTAGGGTAGTTTTTTTTTTTTTTAAGTAGTCAACAAATAAGAATTATAAGGTTTTTAAGGGATTTTATTCTTAGCGCCTACTTTTCAATGACCGGATATTTTGCTCGCAATGATAATCTATTTGCACAAAAGCGCAACGGATGGATGTTTAGTCTGCGAGAAGCATTTGTATTATCTTAGGCACGTAATAGAAGTCGCATTAGTCGACGCTTAACGCTCAAGGTCATTTGCCTTACCCGTCGCCTTAAGTTCGAGATGTTGAGATCAGTATCAATTGAGAAAATTTGACGTTTTGTGACAGGTTGACGAGCTGTTGTCTGTACCAGACAATGTATCTTTCTAGGGGCTTGTACACCCAAGCTCAAACAAATTTCAGAATTGACCCGGGCTGGAAATCAAACGTGGGACCATTTGCGTTCAACGCGAATTACCGCGCCACTACACCAATCGGGTCGACTATTGACTTTTGATAATGTAGATATTTTTTTAAAGATACATAACTACAAAACCAATTTATTCGCCATTTTTCTATCGTATTTCAGAACGTTGGTTCTATTTCCCACTTTATTCCTAACGCTTCTAATCTCAATAAAGTTGGATGCACAGAAATGTTTTCTAATAATCTCGCGGAAAGTAGCGGAAGAGGATACAGCTAAAATAGTCCAAACAGTCACATTCATAACGGTTCAGCTATGTTTATCAATATGGTTTACTCATGATACAGCTCGCTTGTAATAGACCCCTTAGTAAACTTTTTTCAACATATTTTGGCTATGGACTTAGTCAGTTATAATCTCCTATCTCAAAACTGTATTTTATTTAATAAAAGAAGATTTAATACAGGACAAATTCGTCAGAAGGAGAGAGAGATTCGCCTTTATTTTGATAGACCAACTATTACCGCAATTTAATATACTGGCAGCGCCATCTCTCCGTAGCGAGGGGAATAGCTAGTCTTGTAAAAAACATATTTTAACAAAAAAATATATGCTTAGCTTCCCTCCAACCTTAATTCAAGTGACCTGTACCTGTATGTTTTCTGGAAGACAAAGCTGCTAGCTATAACACCGCCTAAATTATGCCGTTCATAGACGCTGGATACAGGCCGCTTCCAACGGGCCAATCTGAAAGTCACTGGGGGAAGCCTATGTTCAGCAGTGGAGTGAATGATGAGGGAGAAAATGATGTTGATGATCAGGATAGGTGTCTTTTTCTGTACTTTTTTTGTTTTGCAATAAAAAATATCTTTCTATCATCTACAAGTGAGGGCCAGCAGATTTCAGATTAAGGTAGATTTATTGACCTGTCCGCTTTCTTTAGGCTGGAAGGCACAATTTTTCAGTTGGCACCGCTTTAAAACCGTGGGAACAAATAAACCGCAGATGCACAACTTGCTCCGCAAATCGCTCACAATGTACCGATAGTGTTTCAGAACACTTATTTTGTCGTTAACTGTTTCCAGAATTCTGTTAATATAACTGGGTAACTTCCTGGGTTCAAAAAAATACTTCCAAAGTGCTGCCGCCATTGAGCTACAAGCACCTCTACTCCTCACATATTTAAAAAAGTGTTTAATTTAATGCTCAGGCTACTTCAATCTTAATTTAAGTGACTACCTGTAAATTGTCTGGAGGATTTATTGACCTGTCTGCTTTCCCCAGGCTGTGGCAGGAAGGCACAATTTTCCAGTCGGCAACGCTTTTAAACCGTGGGAGCAAATAAACTGCAGATGCACAACTCGCTCCGCAAATCGCTCACAATGCACCGATAGTGTTCCAGAACACTTATTTTGTCATTAAGTGTTGGGAGATTTCTGTCAGCATAATTGGGTAAACAAAATATTATTCTATTTCGTCCGTCCGTTAGATTATAAAAATATTGGACACATATATTTTTTTGTGAATCAAACAAGTCTCCACTTTATAAAGAGCGTCAAAATTTGGAAATGGGAGCACGACACTTCTTAGCACGATGTGACGTCACGCGGAACTTTAACGAACTACAGGGTTACATTGCAAAGGGTGCCAAATTTAAAATATAAGGAACTAGATAGATATAGATCTAGGGACCAATATAAAGAAGCGTCTTAATCGTTATTATTTTTAATAATTGTATGATACGAAAAAAATACATTTGAATATCCAAAAATAAAGTTAATAGAGAGACTACGAAAACCGTTCGGTCATGTTTCAGAGGCGTAGGTACGGCGAGCCAACAAGGGCCTTACGTAGTGCATATACGGTGCAATTTTTTCATGTATGAGTTAAATTATCCACGCGTACGATTTTTAACAGCGGATAGGAATTAAATGTGAAAAACAAATGTTTTGTTCTTTGCATAGTTCGATTAAGTTACTGATTCTGCGATCACTCTTAAAGATTTGGCACCCCTTTGCAACGTAACCCTGTATAGAACCATAAACCAAAAAATGTCCTTGTCCTCTCCTATCTAAAGGTAACGAAGGTCTGGTGGCAATGGTTTCAAATATGATACTAGACTTGCAGCATCTAGGATCATGTTTGACGACCACCGTAGCCGAGAGACGAGCATACCGGGCTTCGTGTCGCTATCTCTCAAGTCCCGGGTTTGATTCCCGGTCGATCAATGTAGATCAATATCTTTTCTATATTGTTTCGAGTCTGGGTGTTGTGGTACCGTCCTTGTTTCTGATTTCTGTAACACATAAAAATAGAAAGTGATATATTTACAACATATAAGTATATTTATAGTATATACAGGGTCGCTGGAACTGAACCCGCCGTAGCAAATTTGCATATAGAGGAGGTCATTTGCTAATTACTAGACTTTTCTTTCCAAACTAAAGATGTTTAGTGTGGGAGACATGTTAATTTTTATAATTTATAGAGAAAAAAGAAGAGGTCTTATCGCTAAAAGCGATCTCCTCTAGACAACCTTCACACGGAGGACAGATAAGAAGAAAGGGGAAAATAACTAACTAAGCATTGGGCATTTTAGGCATTCCTTAACTCTCGCCTTAACCAAAAGCAGCTACTTAAATTGTAGCTGGATTGGTCAAATTTACTCGTAAGTAGAGGCGTTTGTGGCTGTCGCGTGTGGCCTGTTTGTAGCGAGGCTTACAGTTATTCAGTGGTATAGATTCTTTTTATTTTAGTCACGTTTGTCAACTTCTGTCATTAATCCGTTTTATGTAATATTAATTGAAGCATTTGTACGTTTTCATTTCAATTAAAACTTTCCTCGTTTTAACGGAATATTTTTCTCTGCGCCTTATTGTTCCAATTCCGATAAGGGAGGGCTCCAGTCCTGCCGGTGATTAGTTTAGTCCAAAGTCTCCAACTACAACAAAAGTGAAAACAGTGGGATCACAGGCACTGGCCCATTCATAGGCTAGTCATAGGCTAGTCATAGGCTAGTCATAGGCTAGTCATAGGCTAGTCATAGGCTAGTCATAGGCTAGTCATAGGCTAGTCATAGGCTAGTCATAGGCTAGTCATAGGCTAGTCATATGTAAAGTAAAAAGTAAAGTAGGCCTGTACAACGTCTGACTCTAAATACGCAAAACCTCTTATGGGCTGATTCTAGTGGTCAAACACAACAACGTATTGTTTTGCGTATTTAAAGTTACAAGGTGTATACGTCCCACTGCAGGGCACAGACCTTACCTGGTTTAACTATTAGGTCGTTTGGGTCATACTGCATCACGCAAGCCCAGTTCGGATTGGTAGAGGGGTCTTGTAAGGACAGTGACTTAACCTTACCGTCAGGTGTTATTAAGCCGCCCTAAGGCTCTGACTTGGCTTCACGACTAGTATCAAGCGATAATAGCCAGGACCAACTTTTGACGTGCCTTCCGAAGCACGGAGATGTTTGTGCTATACATAATCATAACGCTTATAAAACAGTTTTTTTTTTAAATAGTTTGACGTAAAAACGAAACTGCTTAGGTACCGTTTCATCATCATCATCATTCAGCCACAGGATGTCCACCGCTGAACATTGGTCTCCCCTAGTGATTTACAGATTGGCCGGTTGGACTACTTGGAGGTACTGTTTAGCGACTGAAATTAGACTCCTGGTGAATTTAGTTTGGATATTTAGCCTTGCTAAACATACGCTGTCACGAATAGAACATTTACACAGTGGTAAGTATTTTTTTATTTTTTTGGACAACATCACATGCTTTGCTCTGATCCTGTAATAAGTAGCTTAAGCACTTGTGTTACAGAAATCAGAAACAACAACGGTAAACAACACCCAGACCCGAGACAATATAGAAAACTTATTTTTTTATTTTTTTACATTGACCGACCGGGAATCAAACCCGGGACCTCAAAGATAGTGACACCAAGTCCGGTATACTCGCCTCTCGGCTACGGAGGTCGTAATGATAGTATTCTTTGCATCATCCTTTGTCTAACATCGTTCGCTTTCACTATAACATGACGGAATTAGGCCCTCTACTAAAACAAGAGCGGATGCAAGCTTGGGCCTCGTCGTAATACCTACTAGTTGATTAAAAAAGCGGCCAAGTGTGAGTTGGACTCGCCCATGAAGGGTTCCGTAGCAGCAAGTAACATAATATAAAAGTTCTAAAGAGCTAATAAAGCATTTTTATTTTATTTTTATATTTAAGTTGATTGAATGAAAAGTAAATTGCGGTTTAAGATTTATGACGTATTAAAAAAAACTACTTACTAGATCTCGTTCAAACCAATTTTCGGTGGTAGTTTGCAAGGTAATGTACATCATATATATTTTTTTAGTTTTATCATTCTCTTATTTTAGAAGTTACAGTGGGGCCGGCAGAGCCGGCCAGCAAGCCGAAGCTGCGGTGGTGGGCGAAAGCCATCTGCGGCGATAAGCTCGCGTGGGACCGCCGGAGCCCCGCAGTGCCGGAGCCGAGACAGAAACTATGCATGCTGCATGTTGCATGCTTGCTTGAATGCTGCATGCTTGCTTGAATGCTGTGCTGCATGCTTGCTTGCATGCTTGCTTGCATGCTGCATGCTTGCTTTCATGCTGCATGCATTTTGCATTGCATTGCTTGCTTGTTTGCATCTTTGCATGCATATTTTATGTTATATTGTTTAATACTTTTGGGCGTTTTAATTTAATGCGAATTACTATTTAGTAATTGTAAGGAGTAGGGATTACAAATTGATCCACCTAATGTCACATTTGGCAAGTTACAATTTGGCGATAAAAAGTTAGGCGAAGTGAAAATAGACTAAACACAATTAGGAAAAGTGAAATTGTGCGAAAAAAAATTAGGCTGACCGTTTGTGTGCCATTGCCAATTAGAAGAAAAAAAAATTAGGCGACCCAATATATACCCAGCGCGCCTACTTTATCCACTTATCTTGGGTGACCAACTTCTTCGGCTCTTAATTAAATAAATGAATTCGCCGGCACTAAGTTTGAGGCTATTATTTTACCCACTGAACTGTTCAAGGCAATTGCTTGCTCAAACTTTTAGGTAAAGTATTTTTGTCGTATTAGAATAACGATTCGCATACGAAATCCTAAGAACCTGAAACAAATACTATACATTGCACTGGTATTAATACAACACTAAGGGCCAGTTTCACCACTTGCTGATAAGTTCCAGAAAACCTATCTGGCACTTTTTTGACAGGTAATTGTATGGGTTATCTGTCAAAACAAGTGTCAGATAGGTTATCCGGAACTTATCAGCAAGTGGTGAAAGTGGCTCTAATAACCGTTGCATTAATAAATGTTAATTTTATATATTTATAAAATGTTTTTATATTGTGCAAATGTTTGTTTGATGAGCACGAGCATTAACCTAAGTCAATGATATTTAAAAAAGTATGTTTATCCGTTATCTAGTCTTAAAAGCTTTGCTTAGAGGTCTAGATAATTGGTTTGATTTTGAAAACAATGACTTATTTTAATTAATTAAATAAAGACTTAAGTTTTTAAAGAAGTATGACAATTACGACTTGTCGTGCCTATTTTAGCTCAGATTCACTGTCATTGATTAAATTGGCCGCAAATTTAGGTTAGTTAGAGACCAATATGTATTTGATTAAAAGGCTTTATCTTTCTTCCCAATTATCAATCCTTTGCTTGATTGAATTAAATCAAAGAAAATTACAAAGGTTAGAACATTTTCCTGATTTGAATTTTTAATTCTAATTTAGTCTTGTACCAATCGAAAGGAACTCTGTCCGTCTTTCTGTCGTGCGCACCTACCCTAAAACCTCGTTGCCCACCTCAGACTGCATCATTATTTATGTCTAGGCATCATTAATGATCTCTCGTTAAATGATGGTTACATTAGCTGGACGGCAGGTCAGGACAGATACACGTACTAAAAAAAAAGTCAGATGGACATGGCGACACTATGGGTTACGTTTTCGCACACTTATAATATGACGTAAAGTTATCGTTGTTCGTAATGCGACTGAAAATAAGACAAAAAAATCTCTATTACGTTTACGAGAATGCTGTTTTTGATCATAATAATCGAAACTGGATTGCGACTACTGTTGAATTACAAGACGACTACTGTTGAATTACAAGAGTTGAGCTTCTGGTCACTGCCCCCACCCCGAGACCCAAAACTATTAAGGCCACCGCTCACGACTCGGCGGAAACGTCACAAATCTAATTCCGCGCGCGCTCTCGTCCGTCCGTGCGGGCATAAATCAGAGGAAGACGGAAAACCGCCCCTAATAAATCCAGTAGTGGACACAGAATATTCATGAGACCACACGAGGCTTTAGGCTGAGTACACGTGTAATTTGGCGCAAAAGTGGCCCAGTGTACGTTGAGTATAAAATTAGGTTGGGATTATTTAATAGATCTAATGTTAAGTGCTGCCTACATATTTAATGTCTTTCTGAAAATAGCAATTTTTCAGACCTTATGAAAGTGATGTCCTTAGGAAAATCGCAAACGTAAGAAAACAGAAAATCGTTTGTCATTGACTAGCGGCTCGTTCCATAAAAAAATGGACAAATGTGGATTTCTTTTACAATCACGCACACACGACGTTTGACTCATCAATGGACCGCATGCCGATTAGTCCCTAATTAACTTTAAAAGTAACTATTTATCGCGTAACTTGTTTGGTAACATGATCTTAATTTGCAATCAACAATTCTTAATATTTTGTTTTTAGCAATTACATCTAAGATAAATAACACTTGAAAATAGAAATCGACCGCCTCAGGTTGCAATCGAACCAACGTCGTGCGAACTCATTCCAGGCGAGTGCTTTTCCAACTAAGATAAGGAGGACGTTAACTGACCCGTCAAAATTTGTCAAGTGTTTCTCGCTTCCGAAGTCAGCGTTTTATCTGATCAATGTTGCGGCTACGTATATTTAAGTAGTAAACTAAATTTAAGGCTCCTACGCCGCGGTTGTGATTGGTTGGGTGATTGTCCTAACTATATTTAGTGACATTTATCACAAGCATCTCCTTGCTTCGGAAGGCACGTTAAAAGTTGGTCCTGGACAACATCGCTTGATACTAGTCGTGAAGCATGGCCTTAGGGCGGCTTAATAACATCTGACAGTAAGGTTAAGTCACTGGCCTTACAACACCTCCCCACCAATCCGCACTGGGCCCTCTTGGTGGAGTATGGCCCAAACCACCTCATAGTTGAGGTACCTAAGACAAGTGCCCTGCAGTGTGACGTATATTAGGCATACTTACCTACCTACCTACCATTCTACCATCAAAACAATAAAAGAGAATCAACAATTCTACCAACGATTTTCAAACTCTCTACATTAACTTAAAATCACCATACTGTTATCATTAAACGGCCACAAGTGGCCTATTAGCCCTCACAAGGGTCCATTAGGCCTCATAAAGGGCCAATAAATCAATCTCCCTCCATAGAGTGCAGCCAGGGAGGAAAAAGGCACATCACTCTATACACTAATCCATTTAACGGCATACGTGCTTTGGAATTTATAACCTGAAACCACGACCCTATAAATCTCGTTGCTAGGCTGAAAACGAAGAGATAAAGTTTGTGGAAGTATCTTAAAAAATTTAATGTACTATAATTAAGTATTTATTTTCTATAGATAATAATCCATACTTCTATACTAGTATGTCTGTCTGTTACGTTTTCACGCCTGAACCGCTGAACAAACTTTGATGATTTCTGGTAAAGAGATGGATTGGACTTTGGAAAAGGATATAGACTGCTTTATTTCAAGAAAACTGAACTGATTTTGATCAAATTTTGACACAAAAAAGGTTGAACCCTAGGATAGGACATAGGCTACTTAATTAGTATTTAATATACTTCCTAAGAGAGTAAATTATATTCCACTCTAGCAAAGCCGCGGGCACAGCTCGTATTTATATAATCATCATCATCATCATCATTTTAGCAGTCGTACGTCCACTGCTGAACATAGGCCTCCCCCAATGATTTCCATCATCGGGGGGATTGCCAATACTCACCACGCTTGGCAAGCGGGTTGGCGAGCGCAGTTTGTTATAAAATTTCGCACGCAGACGCTACAGGAATTAGCGACCACTTACGACACGCCTCCTGTTGGCGGTGAGAAAGTGTATTCTTTACGGCCGTCCCCATACGGCACTGTAGTTAACCAACGTTACACCAAAAGTATTTATATATTTAATTAAGATGACAATTGTTAACAATGACTTATCTAGTATCATGATAATAATTCTGTCACTGTAACGTTATTTTTTTCAATTGTTTATAAATCTATGTTTAATAGTAAGCAAGATCCCGCAAATGCAAGCGCGCGCGTCACGCGATAACTCGGAGCGTCGTTACAACAATAACGTTACGGGCCCTGCTCCGCACGCGGAACAGTGACGTATGAATAACTAAGTTAAAATGAATGAAGTGATTATTTTTTTCTATTCAAAGCACCGTATTTGGAAACTTAATTTCAAATCATATTAAACTACAAATTCTTTTATATAAAGACATGTTCCTTTACGATCACATAAAAAACTACGGTTCTTTGCGAGATCGAATTAGAAATGAGGAAGTCTGTAAACGAACTAAAGTCGCTAATATAGCCGTCATACACGCTGCACGAGTCGTATACACTTAATATTGCCAAATATTCAAGCTCAGAGCAAAACACTTTTTTCTTCTGTGATAAGTAACATCTTTGCTGCCATAAATGATTGAGACTAGGTATTCCTATCCCTAAGATCACACACTTAATTGTATGTATTTTCTAATTACCGTTATTTTGCGGGAACAGGCAAAAACCAGCCTTAATTTAGAGTATCGTGAAATTTTCCGTGACGTTTTCCATTCACTTTCCATTTGTTCACGTATCTACGTTCAAAAACGATATCCCGCGATGAACACGCGCGCGCGTCACGCGTCACGCGATAACGCAGGGCGTCGTTACGATAACGTTACGGCCCCGCACCGCGCGCGGGACAGTGACGTGTGAATAATTCTGCGAGCATGACTGACGTGACCATTTATTGCTTTTATATGGGACACTGGTTTATGGATATAAGTGGATAATCGGCTTTAGTATTTTTTGTTTTTAATTTTTGTGTCTTTAGTTAGCAATAACATACTGCTGAAAAATTTTCTATTTATCACAATAACTATTTCCCTGTAGCATTCTTAGTGCAGTAGCGATGATGATTTCCAAAAATTAAGAAATGGGATGTCGGTAAAGTTGACCGTTTTTTATGGGACCAACATTGAAATAATAAAAAATGTTTAACTTCTCCATACAAACTGATGTCAGCTGGTGGCGGCTTAGTATGGGAAAGTGTTTTTTTTGCGATTTCAATATTGTTCCCATAGAAAAAGTTGTTGTATTTGAGCTCCAGAATCAGCTTCTAGGAGGTTGTTGATGTTTTACAAATAACCCTGTATACAAGCGTCAAACTTTGATGTATCTCAAAGCGTGTAGTGAAAACACAAACAATCTTTTCCAATAAATAATATAAATAACAATAAAAACCGATCAAGTGTGAGTTGCGCTCACACTAAGGATCCGCAACTGAATGAAAGAAACGCTGTCCCAGAATTCTCAACCGTTTATTTGGATATGTAGTTATTCCATTCAGGGCAAGACATACTCGTAGTATGGTCACATTAGTCATCCGGTTTTCGTGCATACGTCCCGGATTTGCGAAGTAGGTCGTTGGAGAGATCTGAGTAAATGTTTTACATGTAAAGCAAAGGGAACGGGCCTGGAATGATCCGACTCAAGTAATAAAGTAGTAAGATTTGTGGCGTGTAAAACGGGACGACGATCGTGAACGGCATGTAACTTTGTTGATTTAGATGAATCTTTTAGTGCAAAGTTTCTGCAGTTTTATAATATTTTGAGTTATGAGTTGGAATTTGGATTCCCATAATTATTGTTATGTAGTACTAAATAGGGTGATTTTTATTCGAATTTGACACCTTTAGTAAAGAAATATAGAAAACATTTATTTGCTATTGAACAGGGTGTACAGAAGATCGACAATGATAAAATATGATCACATATCCAGCCATTAAAAATAGCATGCAAATATAGATAGGTACGAGTAAAGATTAATTTCTGTAGTTAGAAAAGAAAAAAAAGAAAAGTCTCTTTGTTGTTTAAATGACGAGTCTTTCATTTATATTCACTAATCTTGTTATAAATTACTACACATGCAAAACGTAGTTTTTCCTAATACGAGCACTTTTTGAAACAAAATCAATGCCTATAGCAATTTCTAGTAATCCATAGATACACATCTTTCGCTTGTTGAAAAAGGTTTGGGTTTTGTTTGTCAAACTTTGCGACTTTAAATATATAAAGACAAGTTAATGGTAGAATGTTCAAAGATTTGTACAATCGTTTGCATGATTCATCCGGTGCTATGCCACAGATTGCCCTTACACATTTTTTTTGAGCTACGAATGCCCTTTGCTTGTCAGTGCTGTTTTCCCAAATGATCAGCCCGTAGCGCGTACCGACTCCACATAAGCAAACTTGGCTGTAAGAGGTTTGTTTAAACTCGTGATGAAACAACTTTTCCCAAGAAACTAGTAACCTAACTCAACATAACATAATGTACAAAAACAATTTATTTCCTAATATAAATGCGAGCGGCAAACGTATCCAAAAAGAAAGATTATTATAGCTAATAAGCTACTTGGGTGAAGTTGTTTGTTATCATGAGTATATACCGGTACATACCTACCCTTAAATATTATACACTAGTAAAAATTAACCCTATATGATTACTCAACATTCTTTTAGAAAGTGTTCTAACGCTCTTATAAAAAAAATACAGCACCAACAACGAAGTCTTTAAAAAAACTTCAATGATCCCATACTACCTTTAACAGCTGAACGGCTATTCAAAATGGAGAAGTTTTTTATGAAAATTTCACGTCGTTCCTACAAAAGAAGTTATTTTATGTAAGCAGTAGAATCGACCCTTACAATTACCCTTACATTTAATAGAACCTATGTAAAGGTACTGCAGGTCAAATGTCAACTATGAGGTAATTTATTGTTTTAGTTCTAGTTAGGTTTCTGTAAGGCAAACTTTACTATCAGATGTAGTTAAGCCGCGCTAAGGCCCTGACTAGTCTTAATATTAATATATGACTATTATCCTGAAAGCGGCAATTCTAGCTATACATTTAGAGCTATTGCAATCAGAAATAAGATTAAAAAATTACATCATCATTATCATTTGGACATCCACTTGCTAGACTTAGGCCTCTCCTATAGAACGCTACGGCGCCGCGGCGAGCAGTTCTGGACCATTTTCATCCAGTGGCTTCCCGCAACCTTGACTAGGTCGTCAGTCCACCGGGTACGAGTTTACGCTGCGTCTTCCAGTTTGTGTTCGCTACTCAAGAACTGTTTTACTTTTTCCCTAACGTTTTCAGGTCTGCGAACGAAGAGCTATTTCGATGTATAAAAATTAAATACAGCACATTATTAAGAAATGAATAAATAATATTAACACCGACGAGTGAAGGAGGGTTAGGGGCTGGGATTACAGTGGGTGGCAAATAAATTGGTTATAAGGCGCACCTTTTGACGGGTCGACGTCAAATGATGTGGTATGTATGAGCCTTTCATTTCATCCTACAAAATGTGAACAGTAAGTGTTGTTAGGCGAGTTTGATAACATAAGTTTTAGATTTCTTTAAGAGGTAAAAAAAGGAATCCTTGTAGGATTACTGCGTTGTCCGTCTGTCTGTCTGTCTATCAAGACCTTTATCGTCAAGAATGCGCTGTCAAGTTGTAAGTCAAGTCTAAATTAACATCAAATACTTACGCGGGTGTGAATCTGGAAGTCATTGGGAGGCTATGTTCAGCAGTAGACGTCCTATGGCTGAAATGATAATGATGATGAATGTCATAGCACATGTAAAGAGGAAATCTGAAAACCATAAATTTATAGTTAAGATCACAAAAAAAACGATTCCCGTAAACTATTAACATTTAACATATCTATTTGTTGTACGGAACCCTCGGAGGATTTCATACTCGTTTTTTTGTTTACGCAATCACTATTACGAGCTGATTCTGGTTTTCCAATACAAGAAACTAGGGGATGAACATCAAAATCCCAAAAATGAGTTTTTGGCTTTCCCATCGAACTCATACCAGCTAATCGGTTATTAAGTTTTAAAGTTTTTTTAAAGAATTTGATGTTTAGGTACCACATGCTAAATATTGTTGTAGTTTTTTTTAAATCGGTGTGCAGCAGATATCTTTTGTTTGTTGCAAACGAGAACTTGCAGCAGTGGTCGTTGTAAGTAGAGAAGCTATTGCGGAAGGCAAATCAGACGGAACCACCAACACTTATTGAAATCATGCTTCTTTTTGTGGAGGGCATTTACGACTCAGAAGTAAGGGCTGTTGTGCGTCTAGGACACCACAAGAACATCAAGGAGGCGGTATCCCATGCTCTTGAAGTTGAAGCCGTGCGTCGGAATGCCAGGAGTCGCATGAGAATTGTCACAAAAATGGAATCAAAGAGGCATCATCAGCCTTCCTTTCGTCCCGAGATTCTACAACTTAGAAGTGGTTTTCCGAATTGAGTCACGGAGAGGTGTAGAACTGACGCTAGTGTCCAAGCGTCTGAGAATCAGAATAAAACTAGTTTCAACCAGAGCTACGGGGTGGGTGCTGGTTGGTAGTCGAGAAGCCCCAAAGCAAAACAAGGACGGGAATAGCTTAACTATCGATGGCGCGTTGACCGGAGTCGATTGCGCGCTCACTTTGGATACGTACGTCGAGAAGCTGATGAAAAGGAGTGAGAATATAGAGAGCCAGCTTAAACCAACTCAGCTAACCACGGCTACCGGCCAACGCATCCCAGTTAGAGGCGAGTAGATGGTTGCAATCAAGATTGGTGATGACTTGTACTGATTTGAACCGGAAAAAAAAGGCAGTCGACAAAATGGGTTTTTTTTTTTTAAAACTTGATGTTAAAAAAATTCGATGTATTAATAAGAAAATAATTGCTTCTTTTTTCGGCAAATCAGGACAATTCACAACATTGTTGCTTGAAGACAAAGGACAGTTACCGTAGATTGTGGTAGGTCAATACTTTCTTGCCCAGAGTTTTAGAAAAAGTTCGCGAAAAGCGTTCACCACAATAACGGGACCTCACATTCCGCTAAGGTAACGGAAGCGTATCTATTTGAAGGCATGGCGTCCAGCGAATTCAAAAATGTATGTATTTTGAGGGCATATACTTTGAAAAATTATAAATAACAACATAAGTCTAATAATATATACCTGATTAGATAAATGAATAGATGGAGAATAAATAGGTTCTGATAAACATGAATATTTATCCGAATCTTAGAAACTTTCAGTATGACATCGAACTATTTATAGAATAGTATACGAACTCAATTTTCAGCTGCCTTCAGGGAGAGAGCTACACAAAATATTATTTTTACCCGCTCCCGTTACATGTTATTTTAGCGTTCGCAAACACAGCGATAGTTCCGTTTCAGTTTGTTATAACCAGGTTTGTTTGTTTTCTATGGTAATGCTATAGATACGTGTATTATCTAATAGTCAATAATAATTCTAATCGTGTAAGTATTTGTAATATTTTTACGAACCGACCGAACACGTAGGTACTATCGTTTCGTTAAGTGATAAAGTCCGAAACGAGGTTATCCGGCAGCAGATCAGAGTAATGGTCCAAAAATGTAGCAAGCTAAAGTGGCAGTGGGCCGGCCACATCTGTCGCAGAAACCATGAAAGGTGGAGTAAACGGGTTCTCGAGTGGAGACCGCGCCTTGGCAAACGTAGTGTAGAACGCCCCCCAGCTCGATGGACCGACGACCTTAGGAAGATGGCTGGTAGTTCTTGGCGCTCTTTACGTTCAGCAGTAGACTACAATAGGCTAACATGATGATGATGATGATGAACTGGTACTCTATACAAAATTAATGAAAAAACAGTGATTTGAATTAAAGTACCTAAGATAACTAATTAGTCAAAACAAGAGCTCGGTTTGTATAATCTAAGCACTCGTTAAATGTTGTGTGAATAAGCTTACAGTCGCCCTAATAGCGAAGAGACGTGGGTTTGATTCCGACCTGAGGCAGTCGGATTTTTTAAAAGTTTAATTATCTTTTCTATATTGTCTCGGGTTGGGTGTTGTGGTACCGTCGTTATTTCTGATTTCTGCAACACAAGTGCTTTAGCTACTAATTACAGAATCTCAGAGCAATGTATGTGATGTTGTACACTGTTTATATTTATTTATTTATAGATCTGGTTTGGCTTTCAGTTTGGTTTGGTTTGGCGTTCTGTGATCTACTTTATCACTTGCTTAATACCATATCTTGTGTAGGATATGTAGACTTTAGACAAAGCTTATTCCTAATATTCTGTCCTCTGTAACACTAAATTGACTGCTTAAAATTTTTAATACTTAATCCAGCATAAAGTAGGGAAAGCTGATGTCAAAGACTTACATACTTCCAAAAGATAAAGTATTAGAATGCAACAAGATGACAGGCCGTGAAAAAAATTTTAAGTGCTTTCCCGGTACTACACTATGTACGCAAGAGAAACGCAGCCGGCGGGGCGCGGCTCCACTATCCTCCGTCAAAATTTCAAACGAGTATACAAAAAAAATTACTTCTACTTAAAAAAATAATGGTGTAACGAATTGTTTAATTCTTCATTTAGCTTACTAAAGTGGAAATGCACACCACTGGACTAGCATCATTCTGCCTCTATTAACGTCATACAAACTGACAGCAACTAGATTCATGTTTAATGTCGTGTTAGTGGATGGTTCGGGATTAAATTGGCTTATCCTGATATACGAATAACTATTAAAATCTACTAATCTTTAAAAAAAAGGTTTTGCTTTGGACCTTTTTAGGAAGGAATGTGAAATACTCATCTCATAACTACCCTTATTAAAACATCCCGGCCAACTTTGTCTTTTTTGCAAAAATATTGACACCCTACATGGTAAGGGTAAGTTCAGACGATTTCTTGGCACCGCGCGGTAGTGCTGCACGCACGGTAAAAGAACTAACTAAACAGAGTTTAACTCACCGTTTACATTACCACTCGAACCACTAGGTCTTGAAATAATTATTGGGATGGCCTATTTTTGAAACTTTACAAAGTTTTCGTTTTTAATAAATAAATCCGAGTGATTTTGAGTAGAGACTCAAACCTATATCAAAACATATGATAAATATATATAAAATTAGCCATTACTTATCACATTTACAATCAATGTTATTCGAAACTTAAATATAAAAGTTGACAAAATGACACAAAATTTACCACAAGTTCTCATGTCGTATACAACAATGGAACTGAGTAATGAAGCGTTTGCTCCCATACATTTAATGGACACCGTCAAAGCGTGTATTTAGCGCTAAAAGCGTGTCGTGTCTGTGAATTTTGAAGGCGGGTCTGTATGAATTAAGCACATATTGCTACCCAGTAGAGCGTTTTCAGCCTTACGTACAGCGGGTCCACTCAATATAGAGCTGGTATGTAGTGCATCTAGTTGCTAGTGTATCGATTGGGTCCTAAATTTGAAACTAGTTAATTTATACTGCGTTGTTACAAAGACATTTATGTATCTGCTAATTGATGGATGAATGAACAAATGAATAGATTATTTTTCACAGCGTAACATCATGTAAATTCGGAACACTTTACCGGCTTTCCTTACACTTGACCGACTTTGTAAGAATAGTTTATTGACGGACAAACAGACAGACAAAGTGACCCTATTAGGTTAGGTCTGATCCTTTTAGAAATACAGATATCCTGTACAGATCTCGCGTTTACGGGTTTCTTGGCATGTATGTTGTAAAGTATGTGATGTTTAATATAATTATAATTATTAATTAATTATAATTATTAATTTATTTTTAAAAATGATGATATAAAGTAGTCACTCATTATCGCCATATTTTTTATCCTTTACTCGGATGGATATATCTTATTATTTAGAGCCTATTTTACAATAGTCAGATAACTTTTATTTGAAGAATAAGTTCTATATTTGACAGTTTTCGTACAGAAATTGTTTCAAAACGTCAGAGTTATCTGGCATTAGATTTAGGGCCGATTTCAATTTCAATTAAAATCAAAGTACTTACCGTTTATTTAGAAAGTAAGTTTGACATGTTGATAGTTTTCTAGGAAATGTGTCAAAACGTTCATTTTACTCGATGAATAAAAGTTTTCTGGCCTTTGAAAAATTGGCTTTTAGAAACTATACCTATGTAAGTCCAGGTAGGTAAAGTCGCAGCAAGATGCTAGTCTTGCAGGAGAGTTGCAAACTTAATTGAAGCTGCACTTTCTTGCCGGATTCTCTTGCATTTTTCGAGTGTTCCATTTTTGTTGGACAGGACGAGACGCTGTATATTGAGGTTCAGTTAGATCACAGTGAAACCTTTACACCGAATAAAAAGGTTTTTTTATATCATTTTATGAAACGTAATATATTAACGGTAAGTAGCTTCGCAATCCATATTAGAAAATATTATGTAGGGGAGACAAGCATAAAATGGGTAACCGGCTTATAACGGGCAAGCATTTAAAATTTCGTACCTTTCACATTAGTTTACACGTTTGCTTCAATGTGTTCAAGTGAGTGTTACAACGCTCACGCTACCTTCCTCTACAATAATCCCGATTTATTAATTTTTAAACGTAATTTTCATAATTTATAAACAAACTTGCCGTTCCTAGCTTTAACAAAAATAAAATGACATTTAAGAATTTTTCTTCTAACATCGTTACTAAGTATTCATAAACTTTGACTGTTCTGATAATCATGACCTTTTTATGAATAAAATTGACTCTAATTTAACTTTAAAAACATAATCTCATAAATTCGCATGCCATAGATTGGTGAAACATGTTAGCTTATAAATAATTTATTTATTATTATTTATTTAGTCTAATGTTGGTTACTAATTCTTAAGGAAAAGTATTAAATTTTTTTATTAAATGCCACAGATTCATTTCTTTATTGAAGTAGGTATCTGTGTTTATAGATTCAAAACTCACATAAAAATTCAAATGAAGAAAGGTTACTAAAAAGTAAACACACAGTTTAAGCGGCAAGTTTAACTTAGATACATTGCGTAAACAAAAAAAATACAAAAAACAGTTACTTTGAACAGAAAGACAAGTGACATTTCTGGGGTAATTCAGACAATATTCTACGTACATAATTGAGCAACAGAATCAGCCCCTAAGATGTATTTCGTAAACAAAAACCATACAAAGAACAGTTACTTTGAACAGAAGGACAAGTGACACTTTTAAAGTACCTAGTTAAGGCAATATTATAGAATAAGTTATGTACGTATGTACATAATTTAATTTCAGTTTTATATAGACTTTATCAAAATATGTTTTAGACTAGTTTTCGTCATAGAAAATTTTTTGTATCGTTATCTAAACTGTAAAAAATATGCGGAACCTTAGTAGCTACCTTTCTCCCACTTGCCACTCAAACAGGAAGAGACGACGCGACGAGTTTTTTAACTTAATGAAGGAAACTCCGGGCGAGCAGGTGCTCTCCAAATGTTTTAGTCTCATCCTTTTTTGTTTAGCTTCCGCAGAGGAATGTAATGGGATTGTTTGTTGGCTCTTGCTGATCATTTTGTTTAAGTGATTTCTTTTTACTGAAGGGCTTTTTTGCTTAAGATAAAAAAATATGATAGCGTTGCAAGCTTTTTTTTTCTAAGACTACGTCCTTAAAGATATAATGTAGTAATATATGCCTATATACGTCCCACTGCAGGGCACAGGCCTTACCTCAACTATGAGGTGGTTTGGGCCTTACTACTCCACGTGAGCCCAGTGCAGGTTGGGAAGGGTGCTGTAAGGCCAGTGACTTAACCTTACTGTCAGATGTTATTAAGCTGCCCTAAGGCCTCTGATTAAACTTCACGACTAGTAGATTAAATACTGTCCTGCTCGCACATGTACATTTTATCTTGTAATGTAAACATACTATTTTAAAAGAGGCTAACAATAGTGACTGAGTTTCTTGCGCTTCTTTTCGGTGCTGCCTACAATTATCCCGAAGCAGTGGTAGGGTAAAAAATATATCTTGGGAAGTGTAAAAGAACTTAATTTAGGCCTATTTGCAGAAATAAATTGGTTTTATATGGTTTTATAGTTTCGAGCGAAATTAGCCGGGACCAACTTTTAACGCGCCTACCAAAGCACGAAGATGCTTGTGAATGTAACTAAATATAACATAATTTGAATATCACTAATACCACTTGTCGTTACGATTTATAAACAATGTCACTTGTTTTTTAAATTATTATTGGACAACATGACAATATACTTTGCTATGATCCTATAATAAGTAGCCTAAGAACTTGTGTTGCAGAAATCATAAAAAACGACGATACCACAACACCCAGACCCGAGACAATATAGCAAAGTATTTTTTTTATATTTTTTACAAGCGACACCAAGTCCGGTATGCTCGCATCTCGGCTACGGAGGTCGTGATAATTTTAACATATAATATAATATATCATAACATTTAACTACTCTACATAAGACTACTTTTAATCCCCCCAGAAGAGAGTAAAGTTGGGAACGGCAAGCTGCATTCGAAGCAAAGTCGCAAGCATAGTAGGAAATAAATACCAATTGAAATCAAAGACTCGACTCATCCTCCACAAACAATTCTCCGACTTGTAACCGTAATGAAGTGATCTAACTCCGGGAACCTTGGGGGTAACTTGTGAAACTCATTATTATACTTCGCTCCAAGCATGAAGCCAGATTTGAATACAATAAAATAAATCATCATCTTTGAAATAGAGATACTACCTGTTACTACAAGTAATGAGTATATAGGATGGTTTATTATCAGTGCAAAATACATAAGGGTTTATTTTTACTCATGACATTAAACAACTGTGCTCAAGAAACAAGTTAGCTATCTCAACTTAATTTTGCTAGCGTCTGAAACTATTTTATAACAAAAACGAACACGGCAAACATACACTCACAAATTTATGTTTAGATTGGAAATTCGTTTCTTGGGCAAAGTTGTTTGTTATTTTGAGCATTAACAAACCCTGAAGTATTTTACACTAATAAAAATTCACCCTGTATTACAGGCGTATAAAAAATGTGCAGTGGAACTGAATTTATTAGACCAAACTTTGTCGGTTAGTCTATGTTTTGGACTCGTGAAAATAAATGAGCCCAAACTCGAAGGCATGGTAACCATTAAAGAGTTTGACTATCCACTTCCAGGCTGCAGCATCAGATTAGCTCGATTCATCATCAGCCTCTTGAAGTCGACTGCTGTACATAAGTCTATATATCCCCCCTATGGGACGCCAAAACCAGCCGGCTCTGGGTCGCTCGCCAACCAGTGGTTTCCCGCAATTTTTTAATTTATTAATTTATGGACGGACCTATCGCTGAGTGCCTTTGAAGAAGACATTCTTCAGCTTAAACCGGGCAGTTGTGGCGTGCGCTGAAGGCGCACAGCCTAGGCCGCCCCGCTAGCGGTCGCCGCGACCCGGCCGAGTCTGAGGCCCCATACTAGCAGGTGTGATCGGGTGGTTTCCCGCAATTCAAATGAAATTTTACTATATAACATTTCAAGCTTTTTTGTTGCATTTTTAGTCGATAACCCTATTTAGTAGGGCTTTCAATCTCTGCATACCGAGATCCCGCATGATTTTGCATTATTACTCACTACAGGATTAGTTGTGCGGGATCCAGGATATTTATTGATCCCAGGTTAAAAATAATATGTTTCCTACGAAAACACTTTCAAAATGAAATAAAGATAACAAAATAATAATTATACTAAATTTTCTGTATTTTTATTTTTTGTAGTGGGTCCAAAGCTTAAATAAATATTTAAAACTATAAACGTGTTTTGTTTTTACCCGACTGCCAAGGAAGGGTGGTTATATTACTTTTCACCATTTTATAATAAAAATGCGTGATCCCGGCCGTTATACCAAGATTCCACACCAAGGGCAGGGGCCTACGGGATTGACAACCCTAGCCAGTCTCCGGGTCGGTAAACAGGATTACGTTATTTACATAAAACCCTTATACCGACGAGAAGCAGTTTATTTGACCATCAATTCAGTTCGTAGTTTTGTTAAGATGTGTTTATTTATTTATTCAAAGAAACAAACAGCTTTTAAATGTCTCAAGTGCAAGTATTATGTTAGCAACTCTAGATAAACAATTTTACCTATCATTTATTTACATTTAAAGTATTATTAGAGTTTTACGTAGCAACGTGTAGAATGGGCCTCTAATAAGCTGTCACAGTATAAACAACCACTCGAATGTTTACGCACAAAAATCAAAACGGGCGAAACGTGAAATTGCCGCGACATTAATCAGCTAAAAAGTTGAGCATTTTTTTCTCGCCACATTTTTGCCGCCGCTAAAATATTTCCGCTCTGCAAATATTATTTCGGTCGATACATTAACGTGAACGCAGGTCCCGATTTAGTGCCGTCAAATGGAAAAACATTGTTGGGGTGTATCTTGGAGTTGTGCGAAACTCACTTTCGAAAGATTTTAGAATGATGTTAATAAGTAGAAACTGCTGATGATCGAAAAGAATTTCTAAGAAAGACTTACTTCTCTTTTGATTAGTGAATGTCCAAATCATGCCTATGAGAATGTTACACAATGATTTGGATTTACGTGTTACTAATTTGTGCTGCTTAGTCTTTTACATGTCCGAATTTTTTTACATACACAAAACTTGTTTCATCATCATTATTTCAGCCATAGGACGTCCACTGCTGAACATAGGCCTCCCCCAGTTTTGTTGTTGTAAAACTTGTTTAGGAAGCCAGAATGATTTTGAATTATATTGTTTAGTCTCAATAATAGGAAAGTTTTTTAAGGAGTGTTATTATTTCCACCTTTTGTTACACCCTGTTTATACTCCATTTCGGGCTTTTAAAGCAGTAGGTTACCAGCTCTCCAAGAAGAAGACTGTTTACTTAACTAAATAAATGTTACACGTTTCGTGCAATCCTAGAATAGACCCCAACCCGCCCGCATTTCATTCCGTCGTCTGCCATTAAACAGATTGAGGCTGGAAAAACAAGGATCCGGAAAACTTACGTCCTCCGAGTGAGGCCCTCCTCGTAATTTGAATTTTTAATTAAAGAGGGCGCCACTGTCACTTTAGTTAATGCACTGCACGTTACGTAAATTTTAATTTAACTTTTAGGATTATTTTAATGTCAGTTTCGGACTGTGTTGGTTAGTAAAATATTTTCGACAAATATGATTTTCATAGATTAATTTCGTTGGTCGAATATTAAAATTACGTCAAAGACCTTAAAGGTTGTGTTTTTGATAACAAACTGTTAAGTCGTTTAACGGTTTGTCAGTAAATAATGATAATGTGGCGTACGCCTTTCTGCCATATTGTTGTATTTTTATAGATGCTCTAATATTTTTTATGAAAAAGTGTTGTTTTCTTTGAATTTTACTTACCTACTCTTCTGATCGGTTTAAAAATGTAAACCCTAACTTTTTTTATTAAATCATTACCCTAAGTCAATCGTTTTACATTTTATCCATATGGTCAACGGAAAGTACCTACTTACCCTATAAATTTTGATTGCGGTATAAACGGCCATAACTTTTCTTTGCGTTAATTTAGAAGTTTTTTTTGAAGCTTGACTGTAGAGCTGGGTCGTTATATGATTTTAATTTCAACTCGATACCTCAATACGTACCCAAGACAAAGACTCTTGACAGACGGACAGAAGGTCAACAAAGTGATCCTATATAGGTCCCGTATTTTCCTTTTGCGCAGTTCCGTCTTTACCATTAGGGGCCTCACGGGTCCCCAAAGCACTAAAAAATGTTTGTAAATTCAATTCAATTCAATTCCATTTATTCATAACAATATACATTGTATCGAACATTAATAAAATAAAAACATTTGAATAATTAGATAAAATACAACATGCATCGTTAATTATATAAATTCTAAAGTAATAATTTGTATTTATAAGAATGAAAAAAAGTCAATAAGATCATATTATTATTTCTATATAATGTCATGAATTAAAATAAATATGTCAATTATTATTTACTAAGTAACTTGGTCATATTATTGTTTCTCATATTATTTATAAATTCATCAACTGAATAATAGCATTCTTTTAACAAAAGATGTTTCAGTTCCGACTCGAAGCTACTCTTGTACACTATACTTTTTAATTCGATTGGTAATCTATTAAATAATGCAACTGACTGATAGTAAGAACTCTGCTTGACAATGTTTAAATGGGGTATACATTTATTACTGAAATCTTTTCTCCCAGTGCCGTCACGGATTCTTCTTTCCATTGGTGTCTCATAATCATTAATGTGTTTTGCAAAAAGAGTTAACACCACTAGGATATAAAGACTTGGAACTGTCAGTATAACAAGTCTTTTGAAATGCTCGCGACATGAATCTTGCTGTCTATTACGAACCATGGTTCTTATCGCTCGTTTCTGCTGAACAAAAGCTCTATGTATATTATACTGATAGCTTCTACCCCAGAACAATATACTGTAGCGCAGTCTCGATTCGACCAAGGCGTAATAGTTACACCAGCTTTAGATGCTTTTCATCTGCTTCAACCCGTAGGCTTCTCAAAACGTAGCAGGCAGAACTTATTCTATTTTCAATGTCGTCCAATTCATGTTTCCACTTTAAAGTCTCGGCAATATTTACACCTAAAAATCTAGTAACTTGTACCGTTTGCACTAATTTACCGTTAAACTTAGCATCTAAGATATCCCTATTCCTAACATTGTTTTGAAACAGAATGGCATTCGTTTTACTGGTATTAATCATAAGACCATTTACAGTTAACCAGTTTCTCATTGTTTCTAATGCTTGGTTCACACTTATGTCTAAATTCTCAAGATCACTACCAGAAATAACCGCATTTGTGTCATCGGCAAATAAGATCAGCTTTGTTGTGTCGTTAGTGTTCGTAACATGTTGTATAAAATCATTTACATAGATGATAAATAGTATTGGACCCAAAATGGAACCTTGCGGTACTCCCACTTTTATATCTACCATTTTGGATTTGGTCGCAGTTTCAGACATACTATCTTTATTTATTGATTTGATTTCAACAACATTTTCCTATTTTGTAAATAGGATCTAAAGAGTTTCAAAACTAATGTTTTTAGACTAAAACTAAAAACTCAGTAGAGTCTCGATTTTTGCTGAAAGCAGTCGCGCCGATCGCGTACTATACGTGTGTGAAGTGCTGACAAATCATAACATCGCCGTCGCCGCGGCCGAGACGCGATGTCCGCGATGACCCACTTATTATTACGCAAGCCCTAAACAACGACTCAAGTAATTGTTAAGGCTAATTCACACTGGTTACTTTTATTTTAATTAACCATGGCTACCCAAAGTCCCATAAAATTAAAAACAGAGACTGAACACATTCTCTACAAACATTACTGCGATGAGAAAGCGAACCGGTTACGCCTGGAAAGCGTTGTCAATGATTTGCAGAGTCAATTAGAGCAACTCCAACAACAGTTGCAAACTTTAATGGAGCAAAAACTTAATGATAAAGAAGTCCCTTCAAAAAGCTCTCCCCAACCTGTGGAATATACCACTGACGAAGAAGAGCTAGCCAAGGAAACTGAGTGGATAAGAGTAAAATCTCGCAAAAAACGAAAATTGAATACTTCTCCCACTCAAATTCAGGAAGAACCCCTTAATTGTCTCGAAGAGAATAAAAAGGTAAAAATAAAAAAAATTCCTTCACCGCCACCAATAATAGTAGATGGTGTTAAAAATTATCAGGTTTTCTTTGATATCCTGTCCGAGAAACTGCCAAAAGACTCATTTACTATAAAAATGTTAAAAGGTGAAAGTGTTAAAGTAAACACGAAAAATGAAGAAGAGTACAGGGCTGCTCTTGGTGTTATGGACGAAAATAAAATTCTATGGCACTCTTTCGAAAACAAACAAGAAAGACCCATAAGAGTGATGGCAAAGAAACTTCACTTCACGTGTGAACCAGCCAGAGTCATAGAAGATCTTAAGAACAAAGGCTTCAAAATCGAAGATGCTGTTAACAAGTTGCGGTGGAAAAATAAGGAACCACTCAATATGTTTATGCTCACATTCAGCAACACTGAAGATATTGATAAAATATATCGCATTAAGTCCATATTAGGGTGTAAAGTAGAAATACACCCATGGAAAAGTACAAACCTTGTCCCCCAATGTAAACGATGCCAGGCGTATGGTCATACCCAAAAATACTGCGCAAAAGAACCAAGGTGTGTAAAGTGCACTGGAAAACATCTTACTCAAGACTGTAAAAAACCTGCAGAAGAGAAGCCAAAATGTGTGCATTGCGGTGAACAACATCCTGCCAATTATAGAGGATGTGTAGTAGCTAAGGAAATGCAGAGCATTAAACGAAAGAATACAAAAATTGTTGTTAAAGTCCGTCAGGCACAACAATCATCAAACGACAAAGTTATTGTAGCTCCAACAAACACCGTAAGTAAAAAAATCACCTATGCACAAGTAACATCTAATAAAACCCTGAACGTACATAATGATGATGCAAATGTACCTACTGGTAGTGATGCAAAATTAGATCAGATCCTAAAATATATGTCTTCATTCGATGAACGACTAAAAAAACTGGAAAACAATGCTAAATCTGCTCCATCTAAACCAAAAAAATGAGTAACAACTTAAAAATTATGGCTTGGAATGCTAATGGACTACTTAAAGACCAAAATGAGTTACAAGTAGTCCTAGACACACAAAACATTGACATATGCCTTGTATCAGAAACGCATTTCACTAAACAATCGCATATTACATTCAAAGGATATGACGTTTATCATGCACTGCACCCTAACAACCGCGCTAGAGGTGGAAGTGCCGTTATTGTAAAGAATAATCTAAGTCATTATGAAAAGTTCAAATTCGAAGAGCAAGCGATTCAATCTGTTGCCATCAAAATCGAAACGAAACGATACTCACTTACAATAGCTTCAATTTATTGCCCACCAAAACATTCGATAAAAACGAAGCAATACATAGAATTCTTACAAAATTTCGGTAATAAGTTCATCATAGGAGGTGACTTCAACGCAAAGAACATACATTGGGGCTCTAGACTAACTACCAGCAAAGGTAAAGAACTCTTGAGTGCCATAAAAGAATTGAAATGTAAAACATTATCTACTGGAAAGCCTACGTATTGGCCTACTGATCGAAATAAAATTCCTGATTTAATTGATTTTTTTATCTACAAAAATATATCAAGTAATTACTTGCAAATAGAAAGCAGCTATGATATGAGTTCAGACCATTCTCCTATATTATTAACGTTAAGTGAAACTATTATGCTTAAGGAAATAAATGTAAGACTAGTAAATAAAAACACAGACTGGGATAGTTTCAAAATTCAGTTGGATAGTTTAATAGATCTCAAAGTGCCATTAAAAACTCCAGAGCAGTTAGACTTTGAAGTTGAAAATTTTATATTAAAAATTCAGCAGTCAGCCTGGCAGAATACTCCTGAATCCATAAGAAAGATTAGGGGTCCAACATACCCCAGAGAAATTAAACAACTCATTGCTGACAAGCGTCGACAGAGGAAAAAATGGCACCAAACCAGATCTCCCGAAGACAAACGTATAGTAAATATGCTTACGAAAAAACTCAAACGCAAAATACAATTATTTAATAATACTATTAGTAAAGAATTGATTGAGCAACTGACCAGTGATCGTAGTACAGACTACTCCTTATGGAAGGTGACAAAGCAAATGGACAAACCAGTAAAGGCTATTCCTCCAATTAGAGAAATTGATGGCAAGTGGGCTATTAATAAAGAACAAAAGGCCAAAAGATTTGCTCAACACCTGGAAAGTATCTTCCAGCCAAACGAGGGTGACACTAGTACAACTTTATTATTAAATGAACTATCCGAAGAAAGCTTAGAAATTAAATTAGTAACGCCTAGAGAAGTACTTACTGAAATCAAGACTAACATCAACCCGAAAAAATCTCCTGGGTATGACCTAATCACAGGAGAAGTTCTTAGAAACCTACCACGTAAGGCAATCGTGAAACTCACTACGCTCATAAACGCTGCTTTCAGACTAAAGTATGTCCCAGATCTGTGGAAAGTTGCGGAAGTCATAATGATTCCTAAACCTGGAAAGCCACCACACGAAGCAGCATCGTACAGACCTATATCACTACTTCCTATCATGTCAAAACTTTTTGAAAAACTATTACTTAAAAGACTAAAACTGATTATACAGAAAAAAAAACTTATTCCCGATCATCAGTTTGGATTTAGGGAAAAGCATTCCACAATAGATCAAGTCCATAGAATAGTTAATATTATCGAGAAAACTTTGGAAGATAGAAAAGTATGCACCACTATATTTCTAGACGTCGCACAAGCTTTTGATAAAGTGTGGCATGAAGGTCTAATATATAAACTTAGCAAAATGCTACCAAAGCAGTTTACAGCAATACTAGAGTCATATATAACAAACCGAGTGTTTAGAATAAGACAAGAAGATACTTATTCTGAACTAAAACAAATAAATGCTGGTGTACCACAGGGTAGTGTATTAGGTCCGGTCCTGTACCTTCTCTATACCTGTGATATTCCTGTAATAGAAAACAGCACAATTGCCACGTTTGCTGATGATACTGCCATTATGACCATAGGAGAGAGTCACAGAGCAGCAACAGAGCATGCTCAAACTGTCATTAACCGAGTATATGATTGGACAAAACAATGGCGAATCAAGCTCAATGAGACTAAGTCAGTTCATATTGACTTTACAAATAAAACCCCAAAGTACCACCCGGTGTTAATTAATGGCCAAAAAATACCACATGAAAATACTGCAAAGTATTTGGGCATGACCCTCGACACAAAGCTTCGCTGGAAAGCTCACGTCAAGAAAAAAAGGGCCGAGCTAGAGATTCGCTACAAAAAGTTATATTGGCTGTTGGGGAGGCACTCCTCCCTGTCAATACAAAATAAACTTACTTTGTATAAACAGGTTCTTATGCCAGTATGGACCTATGGTATACAGCTGTGGGGCTGTACCAAACAAAGCAACTCTCAAATCATACAACGCTTCCAGAACAAAGTACTTAGGGACATCGTAAGGGCACCTTGGTATATAAGAAATGACAATCTCCACCGGGACCTTCAAATGGAGTTTGTAGATAATGTTATAAAAAAGTATGCAGAAGCTCACGAAAAGAGACTTCATCACCATGTGAATGTCGAGGCAATCCAGCTCCTCGATAGCACGGACATAGTGAGAAGACTTAAAAGAACAAAACCTTTTGAGTTAGTGCAGTGATAGTGTGTATAGCTCTCTGCTATTTTTAAAGACTTGTGAACAATGTGTCTTCCCCTTAATATTATTAGTGACAATAAGAAAAGTGTTAATGGACACGTTCTTAGCTATAACTTATCAACTATACTTAGATTAGGTCAAAATTAAATTACTCATTAGTCTAGTTAGGCTAGATTGTAATATTCTTAAGGTTTATTGTATAACTTAGGCCTTAGACAGATCATAAAAAAAAATAAAAAAAAAACTAAAAACTAAAAATTAGAATATTACGGCATCCGGTAAATAGGTAATCCTCGGATGCCGTAATAGTCAAATTTTTCTAGAAGCAACCTATGGCTGATGGTGTCAAAAGCAGAGCTTAAATCAAGAAAGAGTGCCGCTACCTTAAATTTTTTGTTCATTTTTGAAACCACCTCATTAATTAACGAGCAGATAGCATCCTGTGTTCCTATCATGTTTCGATAACCAAATTGACCTTGATCAATTACTCTATTTATATTAAGGTGGGAGACAAGTCTTGACTTTAAAACTTTCTCAAGCACTTTTGATAAAGTCGGTAGTAAAGAGATAGGTCTGTACATTTTGGGATCCGACTTTGAACCCTTTTTATATACCGGCACTACCTTAACTATCTTAAACTGATCCGGGAAAACACCTTCTTTTAAACATTTATTAAAAAAACAACTAAGTGGTTCTGCAAGAATGTCTATATTGTCTTTTATTAGAGTAATGGGGACTTCATCATACCCACAATATTTTTTGGATTCCATTCTCTGTCCAATCTTTTTTATTTCCTCCTCATTTGTGGGTCTTAAACTCATGTCGTCTGTTATCCGGTTAGCGTTTTTATGTAGATATCCTATAGCAGTATTTATATCGATATTGTTAGTGTGGAGTCTAGGAGCGTGTGGCGAAATGAAACACTGAATTGCGGACACGAATTTATATTAGGAGTATCGCGTACATTCGTGAAGCCGTGCGATATGGGTCACGTATGGCAGAGGACTGCCGTATAAAACAATAATCGTTCACAGTAGCAATTGGCGTAGCATGTCGGTATGTAGCAAAATAAAAATATTATGATCTACCCCTATTTATAACAAAATAAAACTACTTATCGAGCGCGTCGCTAACAGATATGAACCTTATTCAAGCTGTGGTCAAACTGCTGAGCAAAAATGTCTACAATTTCGCTCGGTTCAGTAATTATTTTATTATTTAATTTAAGTTTGAATTGAGACGGTCTTTAACTTCTAAATTTCTGTGCCTATTAACCAGCTCAATACACTTTTAGATAAATTTTTGGAACTAGCTATGTCATTTTGAACAGTAATTTTCTTTGCATTTCGTATCACTCTCCTATACACTGTTATATGTTTGTTTCTATATTTAGCAACCGAAACATTATTGCAATGTCCTTTTCCTACACATAATAAGCGCTTCATTTGACTTTACACCCTTGGTTATCTAATGTAAATCAAATTTACTATTTAAATTAATCTTTTTCATTTTTAATTTAATACTATTGAAACGCAGAATAAAACCTTCCTATGAACGTGTTTAGACCCATGACATTCCAGTGCTGTCTTAGTAAATGCTGTCTAAATTTAATTTTATTGTGTTTAGTAAGTTCTTTTTGTGACACTAATTCGGGAATTTATGTTTACTTTTTTGGGTCGAGGCACAGCAGTTTTACATAATAATCCAGCATGCCCGTCTGACAATCCATTATGATCAGTATTACATTTTACTATATTTTCATTCAGTATGTTAGTTAATATGTTATCTATGCAAGAGCGTGAGTTGTTTCTGATGAATGTTACTACATGAATAAGTGGTCTAAAATTAAAGCAAGTCAACAGGTTCATAAATTCGGTTTTCTTTCTACTGTCAGTCAACAAATCGATATTAAAATCGCCACAGATGATACACTTTTTTCTGAAAGAGTACTCTAACAATTTTTCTAGTTTTTCCATGAAATTGACAACATTTTTTGTCATTGTAAACTAAGAAACACTGTTAACTAAAAAAAAAAAAGAGGTCTCTTCTTTCTTTTTAGTTAACAGTGTTTTTTAGTAAAGCTTAGTAAAGCCTAGAAAAAAGAAGAGAAATTTAAAACTATACTTTAAAAGGAGATGTTAAATTATTTTTTGAAAGTCATGAAATTCATACCAACAGTAGGTATTTTATTTTTACTTTGCAATAGGGCCCCCTAATTCTTGTGTGCCCCAGGGCCCCGGGATATGTTAAGACGGCTCTGCTTTTGAGGTACACAACACTAAAAAATACGGTGGTTACACTTGTCACTTAACGTAACTCATGAATGTAGGACTGTAACCTCAGGGATAAAAAGCCAGAAAAGATATTTCTGTCTGAAATATACAAGTGATTATAATATATTTGTATTTGTAAGCCATTTTGATGTTGCTCTTAAAATAAAAATGGTTGTGTTTCAGCAGTTGATGAAGTAGCTTCTAGGAAATATACGATCTCATTATTATTCCCCGTGTAGGTTCAAACTAAAGTGTCCTATATTATTATAAGGGGTAATTAGAAAACAGTGTGAATCAAAGGTTTCAAGACGCGACACGGGTCGTGTTAACCTTAGTACGTAAAATTTGATTTCGCGATAGCGTGTCTAGGTTTTCTTTAATCAAGGAGTAAATAACGTCTAGGCGTAAATCGTCAGACTTTAATTATATTTATAAATAATAAAATTTGATTTAACGATACGTTTATGAATAACTTCGAGAACATTTTGATCTTGTGTCTGTTGTGCGTTACTATTAAGACTAGTAATAGCAAAATATCAGTAAAATAAATAAAGAAGTTGTTCGGGATTTTATATATTTATTTTAATTTAAATATTCACTTAAGTTATCTATAGTACACATTGATGAGATATATTTGATGTCAATTTTAAGGTTCCGCACCTCAAGGGTACAAACGGGACCGTATTAATAATACTCCACTGTCCGTCTGTCTGCCTGTCTGTCTGTCTGTCACCTGCCATACAGCCTGTATCTCATGAACTATGATATGTAGATAGATGTATAAATAACGGTACGGAATCCTCCGTGCGCGAGTCCGACTCGCACATAGCCGTTTTTTTTAATTTGTTAAAAATACTTGATTGAAAATATCGTAGACGGAATTCCTCGGTGGTATTAAACTATACAAAACTAAATCAACGCCTCTTGAAGAACTTAGTCAAACTGAACCCACCGAACGGCTGGGTTTGACTGAACTGGGGCGTGATGGACCTTTGGAGGCCAGCGTTGACGTCGAAACGTGTCGTGGGCGACTGGAACAGGTTCAGCTTGCCCATGGCTGAGTAGTCCGTGCGCTGGAGGAAGGGGGTGTGGGAGGCGCCGAGGGTCGCGCCGACTCTGTTCCTGGAGATATAAAAGGAAACTTTGTTAGTGATTTCAGCCATGATCTTACAAAGTCTGCCAACTAGGAAGATCAGAAGCCCAATTCCCATAATTTAAAAATAGTCGCAATTCAGTTTCATTCCTTTACCATAACTATCAAAACGAACGCGACTGAATAAGAGAACAAAAAAAAACGTATTATTTTCAGTCGCATTATTTGCATTTTTGGGTTTACGAGACAACCGTTTTTTTAATATTACTGGGACTGAATCAACACTGGATATGGTAGTCGCAATACTGTTAAATTACTGGAATAAGGTCCCTGATATAGCTGCGTGTCACGGAGATGAATATGCTGCGGTGGATGTGCGGAGTTACGCGGAAGGACCGCGTGAGAAACTCGCGCATCCGCGGTAGCCTTCGTGTCCGTGATATTGTTAACAAACTGCAAGAGAGTCGTCTACGATGGTACGGCCATGTTTTGCGGAAACCGGCAAGCTACGTAGAAAACAAATGTCTGGCCATGCCGCCACCGCCAGGCCCTGGCAAAAGGGGTAAACCCAAGAAAAACTGGCTTGACGTCGTGAGGGCTGACATAAGTGCCAATGATCTCACAACTTGAGACGCTCAAGACCGCGCTTAGTGGAGGAGTAAATCAAGGAAAGCGGACCCTGGGCTCCAAAGCAATGGCTTTGGACGCAACCGGGATTGACCGTTTAGATGAAGAAGAAGAAGGTCCCTGATATTAACAAGCGTTAAATGACATTTGTGACAAGTAGTATAAAGTAAAGTACGATTTGTTAAACAGCTAGTAACGACCAACTGTTTCTTAGAAATCATTTAACTATCTTTCACTATCAGGGCAGCAGTTTATCAGCCAATAGAGGTATTGTTTTTTTTTATTAAATTATTTTGTGCTTGTTACGCTGTAAGCAAGCGCAGTTTCATCAATGGATTATTTAGATACCATACTCATACAACAGAATAAGGAATCTCTGAACATCCGAAAAAAAGGAAAAGGTGAAGGTCGCAGGAAGACGCTGGATGCAGGCCGCTTCCAACCGGCCAATCTGGAAGTCAATGGGAGAGGCCTATGTTCAACAGTGGACGTCTTATGGCTAAAATAATGATGATGATAATGAACATCCGAAAGAAATATTGTTGCAAATATGTAACAATCAGACCAAAATGGATTAGTTTGCTATCTAACAATGTTATATCTCACTTGAACATGTAATCCAGGTTTCCTCCAACAGTGTTGAAGTTGGGCACCCCAGGGAACTTGGTGGGCATGTTCCTGGTGGCGAACGCGTTGACGTCCAGGTTGTGGTTGCTGTTGTGCATCAGGTTCAACTTCCCGGCGCCTGTCAGCTGCTGGCCGAAGCCGGGGAGGTTAGTGTGGGACACTGAGAGTCCGTGGCCGTTACTGGAAAAGAGAATATTGAACAATTACTTTTTAGAAACGTCTGTTAGTGGCAAGTTTCATGCAGATGGAACCGCAAGCAATCACCAGTACATATCATAATTTGATTTTAACAACCTTAAAGACATTTTGGCGATATTTGTCCGTCTGGTAGAATGCTAGGCTTATGTTAATATAAACGGTTTTTCGTTGTTTTTGGAGCTGCAAATATCATACTCAAAAATTTCACTTCTTCAAACTTAACCGCTAACCAGTTGTCATCAATTTGTATGCAGAAAAGTACCTTCTTTTTATTTTATTTTGTTTTTGGTCTTATGGTAAAAGTGTTGTGTGTTGTGGCTCCAAAACCAACAATTTACCGTGTATGCCATTAAGGTGAAATGTGAAGTCTAAAGATGTGTAACACTATCACTTACACATTGTCCAAAGAGAGTCCTTTAGTGATGGCGCCGGTTGGTTGAGATATCTGCCCAATCGCACTCAGCTGGTTTCTGTCGTTACCGACTAGGGGTAGTTTGCCCCCAAAGCTGCTAGAGCCATCGGAGTTCACTCCCATAGTGAGCGCACCTTGACTGTTCACTCCAACGAACAAGAAGCCCAATGCTAAAGTTAAAGCGATCATTTTGTTTCGTGTTTAGGTGCTTTTGATAATAATACAAATATTATGAAGTATATCTCACTTCTGAATGCTAAGGCAGTTGAGTTTTGAATGATGATCACGAAATACATCCCGCATTTATATACGAAGCTAAAACGTCCGGGACATTACCGAATACAGCGTCTAAAAAAGCCAAAGATAACTTACTATAGTTTGTGATGTCATAATGTTATTGATAAGAAAATGAAATATATTGTATATGTTTTACTGGAAGTGAGTGAGTCTTGTTTAGTGAACAGTGACTTTTTTGTGAGATATTGCATTAATAAACCAATTTTGAAAGGCATGTGAAATAATAACGATTAAAATATTACGAAAAGATCGGGCTTATCGTCAATAAGGATAAAAATGATTAATAAGCTTCAACTAGGTATTTAGGAACAAAAAATTTACTTGTAATTTTTTGGTAGAAAAAATCTGGTATTTCGTTTAACAGATTCTTTAAATGTAAATTCTTTATATGGTGTGGTCAACGAGTATAGTTCATTTCCCGGTTTCTTTTCCGGTTCCCCATTTCAAATTCAAAAAAGGTTTTTTCAAAGTGCGTGCGGTGTGCTGTAAGACGTCGTAATTTACTAATGTTATTTCTCACTTCGAGACCGTGCTAATATACATTAGGTCTGGATATTACAAAAACAAAACAGAACCACATACAACCCAATTAAAAAATTATTGACTGCATCTGCCTGTACTAGAGCTGAGTAACATATTACAATGCATTTTAAGGTGCCGTACCTAAAGGGTGCCCAAAAAAACGTATTTCTAGAAAAACTAAGATTAAAAAACCGGCCAAGTGCGAATCGGACTCGGGTTCCGTACAAACTTGTTGGCATGTAAAAAGTTAAGTTAAGAACAAACAATGGTTGTCCTTGTCCATAACGGTAATAGTCTCAAAGATTTTTACCACATTTTTAGATTATTTTAAAAACTTTTTTTGTGTTGTAACTGTACTGTCCTCGGACTTTTTCCTTTACTTTTGCAATAAGACAAATTTCTTTTCCTGGGTAGGTACCCTATAGGGTTTAATACTCTAGCGGTTGTCAAAATATGCGGCAACGGCTCTTTAGAATCTACATTTATCTAATAATACATTCAAATTTTGAGAGCTCATCCAGTAAATATATTTAAAGTGCCATCTGAGTGGACGCTTGAACGATTGACCGATAAGATGAGGTTAGGGGTCAATTTTACTAGCCGAGGAAAAGGGGATTCCTGAGTCATATCTAAATGTTTATTATTACATACTCATAATTTGCTAATCTAGTGAAATTGAGGTCATTTTGCATAACAACATCAACGGCAAGGTTCTTGGGATGTATTTGTAGGATATTATAAATAAATAAATATTGGACAACATCACATACATTGCTCTAATCCTAAGGTAAACCCGACCCAACACAGAAATGTTAGTTTTCTACATTGACCCGACTGAGAATCAAACGGGGCCTCAGAGATGGTGACGCCAAGTCCGGCGTACTCGCCTCTCGGCTACGGAGGTCAGTCGATTATGTAATATAGCTACTGCCCGCGGCTTTGAACGCGTAGAGTTCTGTCTATCACTTAGCGTCACTAAAGGACGAGGTTCAAAAAAGCACACTTCAAAAAAGGAGGAGGTTCTCAATTCGTCGGAATCTTTTATTTTTATTTTATGTATGTTCAGCGATCATTCGTTACTACGTTTACTGATTTCGATAATTATTTTTTTTGTTTGAAAGGTAATACTTTCAGAATGGTCCCATATAAATTTGGTTAAATTCTGATGATGGGATCTATAAGAAAATCATCAAACATTGCATGAACTCCGTACCACGCCAACTGATTTTAGTATCTATCTTACCTTATATCTTTGAAAAATGTAGACCGATGACCGTATGATTAGCTTATACTTTAAAGATACTATAGTAAAATATTTTCGGAAAAAAATGTACCCCTAAGGGTGGAAAAATAGGAAATGAAATCGGTGTGCACTCGTAAGATTTGTTTTGATTAGGATGTATCACTAAAATAGATGAAATAAGTTAATTTTATTAAAAAAAACAAATACCGACTTCAAAAAACTAAAACGCTAAAAATAATCTTAACACTTAGTACCTAATCAGTTACTTTTGGAGTCGGTGCCAGTACTGCCAGTCGATGAGAGATTCTATGTTTTCGTTTGCACCGACTCCAAAAGTAACTGATTAGGTACTTAAGTGTTCAGATTATTTTTAGCGTTTTAGTTTTTTGAAGTCGGTTTTTGTATTTTTTTAGAACAAACTTGAACAATTACCATAAAAGGTTATAGTGAGTCAGCTTTAAAAGACCTAACAGACGTTAGTCCTGTCACGGCCATTTCGTTTTAGGGAGGAACGATTCCGTCATACATAATTTTTGCGTAACTTTAACCGTTTACGCAGCGCACGCAACGGAAGCTCTCAAAAGGAATCAATCTGTTTTCACGTTAATTTTCATGATATTCCGATTCTATTAGTCGTAGCGTAACCTTCCTCATAAAATGGACTATCCAAAACAACAATATTTTTTTAATTCGAACCTTACTTTCTGAGATTAGCGCGTTAAACCAAACTAACTCTTCAGCTCTATAATATTTGTAGACCTGTGTTATCTATACTAAATAGATAAATAGATTATGTAGTATAACACAAGTAAACAAATCGATGTTCGCATTTATTGACTTGGGTAAGTTTACCAACTAGTCTAAGATCAACATCCTTCGGACTCTCTTCGACCGGAAACTATTGATCAAGGAACTTCGATTAACAAATCTTGAAATGAGATAAGTCAGACTTGCTGACTGAAATGTAAATACAATGTTTGATTTGATTTCCATTGCAATCATTTATAGGGTAGCACAAATACAACATAAATATACGTCGCAGCCAACTGAATAAAATAGCCGTCTAATTGCACGGCTAGCACACACACACGCACACACACACACACACACACACACACACACACACACACACACACACACACCACACACACACACACACACACACACACATATCTTGAAATGCATTCTATTTTAAAAGAAGCGAAAGCGTAAGCCTGATGACCTGTAACAGATTTTTATTTATTATTATTTATTTAACGTTAATGAACTATATATATCAAGCCGAAACTAGCCCATGTTAACATATGCATATAAATGCTATGGTGAAGTCAGAAATTTGATATCATAATTTTAGTTTTTTTTATTTTCATACAAAACTTAATTCTCAGAATCCGATTGGTACGAAAAAATTTTTTAATGATGTTGATATCAAATTTCTGACTACATCATAGCATTTATATGCATATGTTAACATGGGCTAGTTTCGGCTTGTTATACCATTTACCTAACACCCTGTATACATACAAAAAATAAAAAACAAGTTTTTACTTTCGTAAATTATAATATTAGGTACCCTATAGCTTTTGATTCTCTTGCAAGTATAAAAAAGCAGCATAAACAGTTCCAGTAAATCTTTTGATTGCGTTGAATTAGATGTTTGATATTTTTACACCTACAAGAGATTGCAGACCCTAGTATCCACGCGTTTCTGGAAAAAAGGGTATTGAGTTTTGACAAACAGACAGATGGACAACGAAGTGATCATATAAGGGTTCCGTTGTACTTTTTGAGGTACAAACCCTAAAAAATCAACCATCTATCTATTACGGTTTGAAAGCTACAGCTCATTATATGTAGGGCGGTGTAGGCTTTGTGTTAGCGTACCATTAGTACCCTCTGGCACGTTACCCTAAAGAATATCTGTTACATTTTTTTAAATCTTGAGTCAACATCCGATTTTGCGGGTATATTATCAGAAAAAAGTGCAAACATCATCTTTAAAACTCCATGAGTAACATCAGTCCCTTTCCTTCCGCGTTAAACCTTTTGTGCCGGCTCGAATGGGGCATAAAGGGGAGAAGTGTGCCTGTCAATACACAGAATGGGACTCCTCGCCGGAATATTTCGTTGGAGTAAATCTTTTGTCCCACGATTCAATGGGCCGCAAGTTAAAATCATAATAAACGGGATGCTAGCGTGATATATAGACACTGGAAGTGACAATTAGAAATTTTTTTGAACAAGGTTTGCCTCTAATATCAGGTTGTTACAAAGGGACCACACAACAAGGCATTCATAAAATTATAACCTTCTCATAAGGTTCAATAATATCCGACGACTTCCGTAGCCGAAAGGCGAGCACGCCGGACTTGGAGTCGCCATTTTTGAGGTCCTGGGTTCAATTCCCGGTCGGGTAAATGTAGAAAACGAACTTTTTTATGTTGTCTCGGTTCTGGGTGTTGTGGTACCGTCGTTGTTTATGATTTCTATAACATAAGTGTTTTGGCTACTTACCTTAGGATTAGAGCAATGTGTGATGTTGTCCAATATGTATAAAAAAATATATAAAAAACATGTTGTCATTTTTAAACCAAAATGCTTTCCGGTATAATTAAAAGACAGAAAATGTGCGAGTCGGACTTGTACACCGAGGGTTCCGTGCAATCTGGATCTGCCTAAATTGGAATCGAGTTTCGAATCTTTTGATTGCGTTGACTTAGGACTTGGACTCTTTTACAGCTTTAAGGGATTACAGAACTGAGTATTTCATATAATTTCAACTTAATACCTCCACGCGTTCCCGATAAAAAGGGTCTTGACTTGGGTAAAAATGAATGTTTGTATGTTTGCCCTCTGTGCATTTCTAAACCATGAAACTCCGACCTGACTGCGATGTAACTTTCGGAAGTTGAACCGGAAAAGATTTCTAAATTGAATTGGAGACCACGCGATCGAAAACGTGGCCACAGCTATTTATTGTGTAACCTATCAAATGAAATCCTAATAAAACATCAAATTTTTATTTTATTTTTAAAATGAGTCTTTAACTATTATTGTGTTTTTTAGTTTTGCATTTAAGAGGTTAAATGTCAGTTACATTAAAGGCGTAAAACCGACAAGCAAAATTAAATCTTAAATCAAATATTCTAGAGTAGCTATAAAAAGCATTCAGATAAAACTCGGGACTCCCCGACTCTCTGAATAGTATTATACGATAGCGACAATTAACCCCTGACCTCATGTTAACGTCTTTTGATGTCGTTTTTCGTTAAGGAATGAGGGATTTCTTATATGTCACGCACAACTAAACTATTAACCATCATCATAATTAGCCCACGGACTGACCTCTGCTGGACAAAGACCTCTCCCAGTGCACGCCACTGAGATTGATCCTCGGCTATATCATATTCACCTCTTGTAATTATTTTATTAAGTGACAATAAAAGTATTTATATTAGGTACAGGTAACAGATCGTCAGCCTACCACAAAACGTCAAAATTTCTCAATTAATATTGATCTCTACATGTTGGACTTAAAGTTGAAAATCGGTTTAATGATAACCACTTTTAGGGTAGGTTGATCTGCCGTTGACTGTACCTCCTAGTATATTCGAATTGCAAAGTTGAAGTGGCAAAGGGCAGGACAACCGCTAGGTAAGCTAAAGCTAAAGGTTTTTAAGTGGCGACCATGAACTAGAAGACGCTGCCTGGGTCTCCCACCTGATGCCCAATTCCCGTAATTTGACAATAGTCGCAATCCGGTGTCGATCCGCTCCCAGTAACATTACGATGTCAAACGGTATTCTCGTAAAATTTTGATTTGACGTTAAATTATCAAAACTATCCCAATACGACTGCAAATAAAGCAAAAAAAAACTCATTTTGGTTTCTTCCATTTTCAGTCGCATTACGAACTATAATTGCATTTTTTGGGTTAACGAGAATACCGTTTGTGATCGTAATGTTACTACGAGCGGATCGACACCGGATTGCGACTATTGTCAAATTACGGGAATTGGGCCTCTGATCGACTGACTGCGACCTAGTCAAGGCAGAAAGAAAACGCTGTTTCAAGCCTAGAGCCGCTTGTTGTGGCATTCTATAGGGAAAGTCTCCGTCCAGTAGTAGACTTCGATGATGATGATGATGTGAATTTATTATAAAAAAAATGTGGATTTAAAACTTCATAGGCGTTTGGAGGCGGGGCTTCTGGTTATATTTTCGACCGATGTATGAACCTCAAAGAATGGAAAGAAAGGAAAGCCATAGTTTATTAATAGAAACATTTGTTCCGAAAGTGATTCATAGTGACAGTTCGTGGAAAAGTACAGTACCGTACAGTTTAATGTAAGTACTTTACTAATACAGAGTTACATTTCAGGGTAGTGTCAATTTTTCAGGGACCACTCAGAATCAGTAACTAAACCAATCTACGGAAAAATAAACTCATTTTTTCTCGTATCTATACAGGGTTACATCGCAAAGGGGAGCTTAATTTTAAAAATAAGATCTAGGGAACAATATAAAGAAGTGTCTTAATCGGTATTATTTTTAATAATCGTATGTTACGAAAAAAATTACTTTAAAATATTCAAAAAACAAAGCCAATAGAGAGACTACGATAGCCGCGCGGTCATTCATCAGAGGCTTAAGGTACGGCGAGCCAACAAGGACCTTACGCAGTCCACATACGGTGCAATTTCTTTATGAATAAGTAAATTATCCACGCGTACGATTTTTAACAGCGGATACAAATAATTAAATGTGAGTTTTTTATTTGTTTTTTGCATAGTTCGATTGAGTTACTGATTCTGAACCACTCCTAAAGATTTGGCACTAACTTGCAATGTAACCGTGTATTAATAAAGTACTAGTGAAGTTCCTTCTTTGGCGCACAGTACCTAATAATAACGATTTAAATAGATATAGAAAACCTAGATTTTTTTAAAGCACGTAGTTCAATTTATATGAACGCTAAAGTTGGGCTTGATCACCCCGGGTTCTTGTGAAAAATATGTGTATACAAGTCACAAATTGTACTTTTCTTTCAAAAAAAGAAGTGCAACAAATTATATTGTACTCGTATAATAAAACAAACCTTGTTATCAAATAAAACACGTCCAGTGAAGCATAATAATACATTTTCTTATCACTAACATTATGACATCACAAACTTTAATAAGCTGTCTTTAGGTGTTAAGATGCTGGATTCGGTAATGTCCCGTTAATTTCCAATAGGTATATAAACGCGGGATCTATTTCATGATCATCATTCGAATCTCAACTAGCTTAGCATTCAGAAGTGAGATACACTCAGTAACACTTGTATTAATTACTAAATATATCATACACCAAACAAAATGATCGCACTAACTTTTGCATTGGGTTTCTTGTTCGTTGGGGTGAACAGCCAAGCTGCGCTCACTATGGGAGTGAACTCCGATGGCTCTAGCAGCTTTGGGGGCAAGCTACCCCTAGTCGGTAACGACAGAAACCAGCTGAGTGCGATTGGGCAGATATCTCAACCAACCGGCGCCATCACTAAAGGACTCTCTTTGGACAATGTGTAAGTATATAGTGCTACATTCTATAACTTTACTTTTTACCCAAATGGCATAATACACAGCAGCAAAGTCACATTATTCTCCTTAAATACGAGTACAACTAAGTACTTTTATTAACAAAATATTTACTTCGCCATACAAATTGAAGTCAGCTGGTTATTGGTTATTGCTTAGTATAGCGAAGTATTTTTTTTTAAATAAGATATTTGTGGCTTCTAGAACAATGGAAAATTCACGGTTATTACCATAATCCTGTCATTTCACCAGATTAATTGATTATAATGTCGTTAAGTTCAAATGATTTTACATAAAAAATTTCCCAGCAGTTATATCTGCATGAAACTTACCACTAGCAGACGTTTCCAACAGTAATTGTTCCATATTCTTTGTTCCAGTAACGGTCATGGGCTCTCAGTGTCCCACACTAAGATCCCTGCCTTTGGAGAGCAGCTAACTGGCGCCGGGAAGTTGAATTTAGTCCACAACAGCAACCACAACTTAGACGTCAACGCGTTCGCCGCCAGGAACATGCCCACCAAGTTCCCTGGGGTGCCCAACTTCAACACTGTTGGAGGAAATTTGGATTATATGTTTAAGTAAGATATAAAATTAATATTTAGCTCAATCATCTTATCTGATAGTTAAATATTGGCAACAATATTTCTTTCGGATATTCTGAACTTCTGAGTGTGTGACCTAAATAAAACACTAATGTAACAATGCTTGCTTACAGTGTAAGAAGCTCTAAAAATAATTCAATGATAAAAATAATATTTTCCATAGCTTAATTGGATGAGCAGTCATAAAGAAAGAAGGTTAAACGATTTCTACGCCAAAGTTCCTCGTCCCTGGCTGTATGTTTAAATCTGGATCTTAATGTGGTATTTACTACAAATGACGTCTATTTGTTCCAGGATTTACTCACAAAAACTTCAGAAATCGTTAGACTTTTGAGATCATGGCTTAAATAACTTACTTTTTTTTCTGTCTCTAGGGATAGAGTCGGCGCGACCCTCGGCGCCTCCCACACCCCCTTTCTCCAGCGCACGGACTACTCAGCCATGGGCAAGCTGAACCTGTTCCAGTCACCCACGACCCGTTTCGACGTCAACGCTGGCCTCCAAAGGTCCATCACGCCCCAGTTCAGTCAAACCCAGCCTTTCGGTGGGTTCAGTTTGACGAAGTTCTTTAAGAGGCGTTAGTTTATTATTGTGTAATTTGTTAATAGCACCGAGGTGTTCCGTCTAAGATATTTTCTAATAAAGTATTTTTTAAGAATAAAAAACTTGCCATCATTTATGAAACTCATCACTCTGTACATAAATACCTTAAGTGTAATTTAAGTATTTCAATTAAAATAAATAAATAAAATCTAAACCAACCGTTTTAATTTACTGATCTTTAACTATCCCAAGGATTATCCAAATATTATACATTTAGAAAGTAATTTCTAGACGTTTCTAGCAGATGTAATTCTAAGAACGAACAAACGAAGAGCGAAATCAAGAGCGTCCGCGCTCAGAAAATTTTTGGGAAATTCTCCAATCTAAAGACAATGCTAGAACGATATGCAAGATTTAATGACGGAATATACCTAAGCCTCACAATCAGGCACAACAACAATATATGGAAAAGTGGTTGTACAAATTGAAGAACCGGATGTAATATACAAAAATAATAAATAAGTACTCCTTATTAAAATTTAGTTAAAAAGGGCCTACGTTAGCAATGATTGTGTTAACGAGCGCTTGGTATGATATGTAGGTATAATAATATCATGTTTGTCTTGTTGGAGCCCACTTAATGTTCTTGGAAGCTAAAGAAATGTGGGATAATATGTGCATTATTGTTTTTTATAAATTCAAAGTGATTTTGAAACTTAATTTCCTTAGAAATTATTATGTGGTCTTTGACTGTTGGCCTTTTAAACAATCTCAAAAGTCACCCAACGTGCCATGGAGAAAGCAGAAAGATAAGATCCTGAAAGAGAAGATCAATAGAAGAACGAAAGTCACCGACATAGATTTTTTAATTACAAAGCTAAAGTGGCAGTGGGCAGGCCGCACCTAGGGCATGTAATATCGGAAGGTTTTCAATTCCGATATTGAATTCCGATATTGGATCTCAATATCGGAATTCCGATATTAATATCGGAATTGAATTTATGTGCTTTAAATTGTATATTTGGTTATATTCGTAACAATTCTGCATTGTATACAATAAAAAATGATTTTAATCAAATTCTTAAATTTGGTACAAAACAGCACTTCTTAAAATATAAAAATTTGCAGGCAAAATTAACAATCAGGTACAACAATTTTTCAAAATTATAACAGTCATCAGTGTTTATTAGATTAAATCACAACTTTCTATGCTATATACTATTTAAAATGACTAGGAATCAACATTAATATAACTTCTTAATATTATATACTTAAAATGTGCAGCAAATCAAATCAGTCATTAGTTTACGTTTCTTGAGTTTTGTCATTTGTGTTGGTGATGTTTATGATGTGCTTGGAGTGACGCTATTTGCTGATGAAGGGGGCTCAACTGTGGTGTCGTTAACAGCAGTGATGTTTGAGTGCATAGTTCGTAAATGTTCGTAAATTGGCAGGATGTTTGTTTGTGTGAATGAATGAAAAAGACTTACACCGCGCATTAAAAGTGAGAGAGAGAACACTATAATAGCTCTTGCTTGTATCACATGCATAGCGGGGAGGGCACACTCAGCGAGCTGGCAACAGGAATAGGATTAAATTCAAAATTCAAAATATTTATTTGCTATTAAATAGGGTGGGTACAAATAAATGTTGATGGTAAAATTAAATAACATAGTAACCATATTTAGCCATATACAAATAGCATGCAAATGAGTTACATTAAAATTATAAAAATAGACAACACTAAAAAAGTACTTAATGTCATATTAATATGTATGTATCGATTATTTTATTATTCTTCTTAAATGTTCTTGTTTTCTAAAAATTCTTCTACAGAATAAAATGTTTTTTCCAAAAGCCATCGACGCAACGATTTGTTAAACATTGGGGGTGATAGTAGCTTAATAGGTTCTGGAATTTTATTATAAATAGCATTGCACATAGCAGAACAATTTTTCAAGAAGCGTTTCGTTTTAGGCACTGTCAAGTATAAGTCGGTTAGGGTTTCTGAGATTTCTATCCGTAGTTTTATTTAATTGTAGGAATAGGTGACTATTTTGTTTAACAAATTTTGCTATCTCGAGTATATACAGACAAGGTAATGGTAGTATATTTAGGCTTCTGAAATAGGGGAACCACGATATATCAGATGGTATGCCACATATAGCGCGTATACATCTTTTCTGAGCATCAAAAACTTTTTCTATGTTAGTGCTATTCCCCCAGATTATGAGCCCATACCTCAACACCGACTCAACATATGCAAAGTCGCAGTGACGGCAGTACTTTTTTTTTGCAACTCTTGTAAGCTTATACAGTGCAAACGCGAACCTATTGACCTTGTCGCAAACTTTTTCTATCTGTTCTTTCCAATCTAATTTAGAATTCATGACTAAACCTAAAAAAGTCACCTTTTCAGCATTACACAAGATTTTGTCATTAAAGTCAATACATATTGAACAATTATTAAATTTTTTAAAGTTTTGTATACTAGTTTTACTTAAATTTATTTGTAGATTATTTTTATTAAGCCATTAAATTATTATTATTAGAGTCATTTTTATGTTGTTATAAATATGAAAAATGTGAATTTTTTATTAGTCGTAACAGTTATTGAAACATCATCAGCAAATAGCGTCGTCTTATGATCAAGTATATCTGGCAAATCATTTATGTAAACCAAGAACAGCAATGGACCGAGAATGCTACCCTGCGGCACGCCAAGGTTATTTTGATGAAATTCTGATCTGTATACCAGATCTGATCTGCTCTCATTAACTTGTGTTACCTCGACACATTGCTGCCGATTCCCTAGCTAAGACTTTAGCCAGCCTAACGCGGGACCTCTAATCCCATAGTGCTCGAGTTTGCTTAGCAAAAGTTTGCAAAAGTTTGTGTGAAACGAGATCAAAAGCTTTTGTCATATCCAGGAACATCACTGTAGTATAATTAAGTTTGTTTACACTTTGTAAGATTTCAGTAACTAAGTTAAAAGCTGCATGTACTGATGCTATGTGCTGATTCTGATTTATTATGTAATGTTAATAAAAAAAAGAAGCCAGTTTCTCATACATAACTTTACAAATATTTTTGAAAAAATTGAATATAATGCTATTGGACGATAATTTTTGATATCAAACTTATTTCCTTTTTTGTGTAGAGGCTTCAGTACAGATATCTTCAACTCATTTGGGAAAGTCCCAGTTTCCAGCGATAGATTGATCCGGAATGTTAATACTGGACCAAGTTCGTCCCTAGTCTTTAACTACCTGGGTACATATGTGGTCGTAACCTTCCGATTTTGTGTTATTGAGAGTCCCTATTATCTTCTTAAGGTCTGCTACGTCAACTGGTTTGAGAAAATTTTAATTTTGTAAATAATTTTTGGATGTATTTTCTAAATTGTCATTAGTTTAGTCAGTATTATAGATAAAATAATTATTAAATGTCATGGCAATACCTGTAGGTTTTGTTGTTTCCTTACCTCCACAAACTATTTTGTTTATACAATGTCTAGTGCGTGCACCCCTGTTTCATATTTTATAACCACCCATGTCCATTCGCAGTAAGCACACCAACGAAATGTACAGGGCGAGAGCGAAAATATAGGTACATAATATTTAATTTTGGGCTTTTCAACAAAGCGTTTAAACGCGCCACAACCTGCCAAGGTTGTGGCGCGTTTAAACGCTTTGTTTAAAATCTCAATTAAAACCTTTATCTGATTCCGATATTACGATATTGGGTCGCTCAATATCGGAATTGTAATATCGGATCTCGCATTCCGAGATTCCGATATTACGAGATTCCGAGATTCCGATATTCATGCCTTAGCCGCACCGCTCGCAGAACTGACAACCGCTGGGAAAGAAAGGTTTTTGAGTGGCGACCATGATCTGGAAGACGCAGCGTGGGCAGGCCTCCCACCTGGTGGACTGGTGACCGAGTCAAGATTGCGGGCAGTAGCTGGATGCAAGCAAATGGCCCAGAGCCGCTCGCTGTGGCGTTCTATAGGAGAGGTCTATGTCCAGCTGTGGACTTTCATTGGATAAATTAAGTTATTAGTGAATTAAAAAAAATAAAAAAATAAAAAAAAATATTTCAGGCAACAGGAACCCATAAAATTACAAATTTAAGTTGTATTAAATTAAAAAAATAAATAAAAATGAATAAATTAAAAATAAACTAAATTGACTAACATAAAATAATTAAAATAAAATAATTAAAATGAGACACATTACATAAATGTGACCCGCCGCCTCAGGGGTACCGAGTCCTACCTCATGCCGTGGCATGAAGCCGTATCCAGCGCCCAAGTAGCGGCGAGTCCCATTTATCTGCCATGACCTTCAGGATACTACAGAATTAGTCTCAATGTAATTGTAATTTTTTTTCGGACAAAATGTGTGCACAAAATTACATTGTATTAAAACATTATCAAATAAAACGCGTCCAGTGAACCACATAAATTTATTTTCTTATCACTAACATTATGACATTACAAACTATAGTAAGCTATCTTTAGGTTAAGACGCTGGAATCGGTAATGTCCCAGTTTTTTATCTAAGCATATAAATGGGGGATGAATTTCAAAATCATCATTTCAATCCCAACTGCCTTAGCATTCAGAAAACAGTGAGATATAAGTACCTACTCAGTATCATTTGTATTAGGTATTACTAAATAGAATACACAACTAACAAAATGATCGCTCTAACTGTCGTATTGGGCTTCTTGTTCGTTGGAGTGAACAGCCAAGGTTCAATCACTATGGGAATGAACTCCGATGGCACGCGAACCATTGGTGTAAATCGACCCCTAGTTGGTGATGGCAAAAACCAGTTGAGTGCAATTACGCAGATAACTCAACCAACCGGCGTCATCACTAAAGGACTCTCTTTGGACAATGTGTAAGTATAGTGTTACACATCCCATCATCATCATCATTTCAGCCATAGGACGTCCACTGCGCACATAGGCCTCCCCCATTGACTTCCAGATTGGCCGGTTGGAAGCGGCCTGCATCCAGCGTCTTCCTGCAATCTTTACCAGGTTGACTGTCCACCTTGCAACCACCGCTGCGCTTGCAGGTACGTGGTCGCCATTCTAGAACCTTTCTGCCCCATCGGCCGTCAGTTCTACGTGCTATGTCCCCCGCCCACTGCCACTTCAACTTGCTAATCCGTTACACATCTAAAACTTTATAATATTATACTTTCACTAGAATGTGTCAGGGGTTAGGCTTAAATTATACTAGTGATTAGCCACAGTTTCATCTCTACGAATTTTGCCACTAACAGATGTTTTCAGAAAGTAATTGTCCCAAATTATCTGTTCCAGTAACGGCTACGGGCTCTCAGTATCCCACACTAAGATCCCTGCCTTCGGCGAGCAGCTGACTGGCGCCGGAAAGTTGAACTTGATGCACAACAGCAACCACAACCTGGACGTCAACGCGTTCGCCACCAGGAACATGCCCACCAAGTTTCCTGGGGTGCCCAACTACAACACTGTTGGAGGAAACCTGGACTACATGTTCAAGTAAGTTAAAAAAATACTGTTTCGTCATAATTGGACGCTAACAGATTTTTCGGGTGTTAATTATTAATGGAACAACGTTTGCTTACAGCCAATGAACCACTTTTCTTTTAGTCTTTTTTTATGTCGTGAACTGTGTTTGGACTCACAGTTAGAAATTTCTGAACTGAGATATAATTCGTTGGTTCACTTTGCAAGATCATGACTGAAATCACTAAAAGTTGTATCTTCTGTCTTTAGGAATAGAGTCGGCGCGACCCTCGGCGCCTCTCACACCCCCTTCCTCCAGCGCACGGACTACTCAGCCATGGGCAAGCTGAACCTGTTCCAGTCGCCCACTACCCGCTTCGACGTTAACGCTGGCCTCCAAAGGTCTATCACGCCCCAGTTCAGTCAAACCCAGCCTTTCGCTGGATTAAGTTTGACTAAGTTCTTCAAGAGGCGTTAGTTTAGTATTGTGTAATTTGTTAATACCATCGAGGAGTTCCGTGACCATTTTCTATCAAGTATTTGTAACAAACTTTAAAAATATATTACTTATAAATCATCACTGTTTACTGTAGGTAATTTAGGTGTACATTTAAATTTAAATAAATAAATAAAATCTTAAACAATATTTTTGTCTCTTCGTTTTATTTTAATTACTTAGTTCTCACGAAATAAATAGTTATTAGATCGAATCAGAAATGAGGAGATCCGTAAATGAACAAAAGTCTATTCTAGCTGACATAGCCCAACGGATGAGCAAGCTGAAGTGACAGTGGGTGGGGCACATAGCACGTAGAACTGACGTCCGATGGGGATAGAATGGAGGCCACGTACCAGCAAGCGCAGCGTAGGACGTTCACCCACAAGGTAAACATACGACTTGGTAAAGGTTGCGGGCAGCCGCTGGATGCAGGCCGCTTTTAACCAGCTAATATGGGAGTCACTGAGGGAGGCCTATGTTCAGCAGTGGACGACCTATTGCTGAAATGATGATGATAAAACTATTAATGGCAAATGGCAGAGTAATTACCAAAAAAATCAAAAGGAGAGTAGCAAAGGGTCTAAAAAGGTACAAAGGCGTCGTCATATGTGCTTACTTAGGTAGAAATTTAAGTATTTGTCTAAATTTAGAGATGGACTTTCTTGATAATAACGAAGTAGTAGCCGGTAAATATTGGCTTTTTGTATCATATTTCTTTACAGGAATATTGATTAACCTGTACCTAAGACGTCGCCTTAATAGCTTCAAAATAATGTTACAATGGGTTAATTAATTATTTTGTGTCGAATTCATTTATGTCATTTGAGGTTTTTAATTTTTAACCTGTAAAGTCCACAAATGAAAATGCAAGTTGTAAGAGTGTAACGAAACACTGTTCATAATATATTGTGGAAGAGAACGATTTTACATACTGACTTTATGGCAGTTTGCACAGAACGAAGATGACACAAACTAGGTATGCTTGCACACTACACTACGCATGTTAGTTGTTTTAATTTGTTTTAAACAAATTGGTCACAAATCATTGAATTCCTAAGAATGCAAGGAAAAGATGTGACACAAAACGCAATATTAAACATTTTAGGTACAAGTTACAATTATATTTGACGACTTCCGTTGACTTCCGTAGCCGAGAGGCGAGTACGCCAGACTTTGCGTCGCCATCTCTAAGGGTCCCGGCTTCGATTCTCGGTCGGGTCAATGTAGAAAACGAACATTCTATGTATTATATTGCTATTGCTTCTAATTTTACAATCACAAGAAACTTTAGAAATCTGAAAAAATGTCTAGCTCTATCAGACCATATCTCTGAAAAAGAAGAGATCCGTAGTCGTTTCTAGCAAATTTATTTCCGAGTACGAACAAACGAGGCAAGTCTCCGAGACATTATCAAGAGCGTCCGCGCTCGGAAAATTGTTGGGAAATTCTCCAATCTGAGACAATGCGGGGACGCGATACAAGTTTTAATGACGGACTAAATTTAATCGTCTTGATCGGGCTCTTTCAATCAAATATATATTGGGAAGAAAGATATATTAATTACTGGCTTAACTCGTAGATAATAATTTGCAATACCTGGAATTTGGGTTAAATTATATCAAAGGTGCCGTATGCGGACCGTAAAGGATACACTTCCCCACTGCCAACCGGAGGCGTGTCGTAAGAGGCGACTAATAAAGTATTTTACACCACTAATCAATTGACATACTTTTTAAAAACTGTCTTAATGCTACTCTTCCATATAATGAGTAAGGCAATAGCAAACTGTGACGTTGTTTTACCTAACTCAACGGACTAACTTTTTATAGATTTTGGAAAAACTAAAAATCTACTAGACTATTTTTTCAAATTAATTATAATGTGCCGGGTTATTAGGCCTAAAATAGGTGACAGTTTTAATAAATGTTGTCTTAGAATGATTTTAGAATGGTGTAAACAACCCTATTTCTGTAGCACGAGACGGGCAGCAGCGTAGGTCTGCGTGCGAAATCTTATAAAAAAAACTGCACTCGCCAACCCGCCTGCCAAGCGTGGCTAGTATTGACTATCCCGATGATAATGATTTGCAATGGACGACGGGACTTATGGCCAAAATGATAATGATGATATTAAAATTTAAAAATTGTGTAATAACGCGAATCCGAAGTATTGTATTAGTCTTTGAGCCAAACAGACTGAAGCCTAATGTATTGAATCCTGTACTTCTGTATTTAGGAGCCGTAGAATGTAACTCATAGAGAATCACTTAGTAAGCAAATAAAGATTTGAATTTGAATTTGATTTGAAATTTTGAAATTTAACCGAGAACCTCCTAAAAGTGATATTGTTATGTTTTTTTTAAATAGGATTAGACTGACAAACTTTTATAAAGATTTTTTTTATAATCTCTTATTTTCAATCATTACAAGTGTATTTTTATTCGTTTTTAAAAAATAGCGCATGTTAAGTAGCTAAAGAACTTGTGCTATAGAAATCAGAAACAAGACAGCGCCACAACAAGACCCGAGACAAAATAAAAAAGTTTTTTTTCTATAATGACCCGACTGAAAATCGAATCGCTCTCGGCTCCGGAGGTCGTCAGCCAGCTAAATAGGTGCTCTCGTTAACACCTAAGCAAGTGGTATCATGAGACCGCTTAACAACGAAATTTCTATTGTTTTTACAAAACACGACAATTGTTAATAAGTTTAACGAAGTTAAAAAAGAAACTATCTTAAATAGGTAGGCTTTACAAGTTAACGAGTAAACTTATAAAATTTTTTCAGAAAAAAAAGAGAAGTTGAAGTTAGATGAAGTTGTTACTTATGTAAAAAAAATATTATTATATGTATAATGTGTCTTTGAATACATTTTATAAGTTTCAGGCAGGGGCGTGCATCCCATATAGGCTATACTATATAGCCTACCTTCATAAAAAACCGACAACTAACCATAATTATAAATTACGTATTCAACAATAAACAACAAATATTCTGTAACCATTTTGTCGTCTACTACTTATTCCTTACTAAAGCGCGCAACTTAGATCGTTACTGTGCAATTTAACCAATGTTAGGCTGCCGCGAGATCGCCTACTGTTTCACGCAAACTTACTTAATTTTCACTCACAGCCCATCTGAACCCATTGCACGCCCCTGGTTTCAGGCAACTACGGACACTACATTGCGCGTGGCCGGACATGCACAGGGCCGGTTTCTCGAGCATAAAAAAAAATCGACGAATTGAGAACCTCCTCCTTTTATGAAGTCGGTTAAAAATATTAATTCGCATAAGAAATCCTAGTTATCGTACCAGCCCCCCTAGCATGTCTACTAAAACACGATATGATATGATATAGCGATATATCGACACCAACTTTAAAAATATAATAGATATAGCCGCCATGTTGAATCGCCGTCACAAATTAAGATCGCTGTTTCGATAAAAATTCAAAATGTCGGCTATATCTATCATATTTTTAAAGTTGGTGTCGATATATCGCTTTATCATATCATATCATATCGTGTTTTAGTGCTCATGCTAGGCAGGCTGGGCTACATTGCAAGATAGTTAAATTTCAGAAGCGACTTAGAATCAGTAACATAATAACTAAAAAATCTACATAAATAGTATTATAATTTTATTATTAATTTCGACCTGCTGTTAAAAAATTAAACTAGTGAATAATTAAAGATTGGTCGATTAAATCCCCATACCAGCAATCCTACAGCACTCTTGGAGTCCAATACAATAACGCCTTTAGGGTGCTGATTGGGCTGCCTCGCTTATGCAAAAGATGCGCATCCCTAGTGCGCAGGGTGCGGGGCAGCGCCAACAGCATCCTGAACATGATTGCGGACTGGATGAACTGTGCGTACATGATTCGCTGCAGCGCAATCTCACATGGGGTTGTGCTGCAGTGATTTACAATAGTAAAATTGAATTATTGTACTGTCATACTAACACTAGGCTAAGATTACATTGTTACTAAATCCATGGACTTCGCCCGAAATAAAAATAATTATAAATTATTAAAATTAAATTACACCGTATGTATGTGTACTGCCTAAAGTACCAGTCAGCTGAGAGTCGGCGTACGCCTTTAGTATCTTTATATGACCGCGAATCTCGCGTCTATAATACGAAAATTTAAATTAATTACGAAGTCTTTTTTTTTATTGTTCTCTAGAACTTATTTTCAAAATTTACACTAGTCTTGCAAAATAACCCTGTATACTTTCCTAGAAATTCATATAAGATTCTTAGGATTTCTTGTTCGAATTGTGATTTGAGTGCTTCAAAATACGTCTCCTGAGTGTGTAAAGATAGCCACTAGAAAAACCTTCAAGTTAAAGGCTTATTTTGTTTCGTTTTGAGCAGTGCCATTCCTATTACATGCATATTTTTCATTAAAATGTATATACTCAACCTGTACAAAAAAGCAATTAAACCTCCGTTTAACTTTCAATCGAAATCACTAAGTATCTTGTTTAAAATCAGCGTCTCCCATCATTATGCTTCTACCCAGGGCAGTATCCAGGTCCGGCTGTGGGGCCCTAAAACATTAACAAAGGTGTCTGTTCGTTAATGTTTTATAATAGGTTAAACCCTTAAATAAATGTTTAGAATTACGAAAACACAATTTCACATAGTAAGTACTCAAGTCTACCTAAATATCGATCTATTTCTAATAAAAGTACACGACGTTAGTACAAGTTACGAATACATGTGATTAACTTCTGTTTTTTTTTAAATGCTGACTCAATAGTGTTTGTTTTAATATAGTACGGTCCGACCAAGATTGTTTTACCTTAATCAGCCCTAAGGGGTAGGGAAAACTAAAATACAATAAGTTATATAATTTTAACTAACTTTGGGGCTCAATTTCTTAACGAAGCATTAGATCGACCTACAATATGACAGATATAGTGACGAGATGTGATTTAGGTACTAGAAACCGGAGTCTTTTGCTTAATGACTAAAATTGTTGCATGAAATAATATATGCACAGGTCTTCGTTTTGCACTCGGACACATCTATGTGCCCTATCGACCAAATACGTCTCTGTCAAAGATCTCTCTCATTTCAACAAAATGTTTGTTCAATTGTATCAAGGAAATTGTCTAAATCGAAACGTAAATTACCGAGGGCTTTCATTGAAACGACTTTTTAGACGATTAACTGTTTTCTTGGAAAAGCTCGTTAGAGAGTGAGCTTTCATATCGCTTTGGAATGGCTTTTAACGACTTAAGGATTTGAGTTTTGTAATGCACGTAATGGAGTTTTAGGGAAAATAAGACTGCCTGCAATAATAAAACTTGAAAGTCGAAATTTTAAAAAATATGTTTGAAAAATAGGTATTACACTGAAATAAAAAATATTTTGTATGCAAACTAATAAACATCATACATACTATTGTAGGTATGTATAGACAACGGTAGGTCAACCTACTCAAAAAGTTAAAGTTTTTTTAACTGATTTTCAACTTTAAGTCCAATTTGTAGAGACCTATATAATATCAATTAAGAAAATTTGACGTTTTGTGGTAGTTTGACGAGCTGTTGTCTGTACATAGTGCCACTGAGCCTTTTTAATTAGATGAACTGTTTGCCATAATGTAAAGTTTTTCTTTCTAGCTAGTTTACTAAGAGTTTACCTAACGAAAGTATGTCGCGAAATATATATTTTTTTTAAGGTTTGTTTGTTGTTTGTTTTAAAGAGCTTTGATAATTCCTTAAAATATACAGGGTGTAACGAAAAGGTGAAATAAAACTTTAAGGGGTTATTCTACGGCTAAATTACATCAACTTTTTCTATGGGACCAACATCGAAATCTCAAAAAAATTGAAGTTTCCACACAAACTGATGCCAGCTGGTCGCGTTTTAGTATGGGAAAGTGTTTTTTTTTTTGTGAATTCGATGTTGGTCCCATAGAAAAAGTTGATGTAATTTAGCCGTAGAATAGCCCCTTAAAGTTTTATTTCACCTTTTCGTTACACTCTGTATATTTAAAATGAGGCTGACAATGGTGGGTGACAGAGTTTCTTGAGCTGCTTCTTCTCGACATTAGCCCAGAAATTGGTAGGGTAAACAAATAATTTCGGGACGTGAAAAAAAGTCATTAATTATTGATTGATTTGGTTACAATGTTAACCTCAAGCGAAAGATGCTGTACTCCTATTAATACTGTAGATAGTTAGACACTTTATTGCACAAAAACATTAAAGGTTATTACAAACAAGACACAGTTGTGTACAATCAGGCGGCCTTATCGCCAAAAGCGATCTCTTTCAGACAACCTTAGGGCAGAGGAAATTAAATTGTAATACAGTGGGGTAACGTAGTGCGAGAGCAAAAGAGTGCGTAAGACAATGTATGAGAAATAAAAATAAATAAATACATATATTTTTAATTGACGACCTCCGTAGCCGAGAGGCGAGTATACCGGACTTGGTGTCGCTATCTCTGAGGTCCCGGGTCCGATTCCCGGTCGGTCAATGTAGAAAAATAACTTTTCTATATTGTCTCGGGTCTGGGTGTTGATGATGTTGTCCAATATTTATTTATTTATGTAACTAAATACATTATATGGTATACACAAAAATAGCAAAACAATAATAATAAATAAATATATATTATACATACACAAATAAAATACAACTATAAACGCGAACCGGAACTAAAAATATAGTAACAGATTAAATTGGATCTCTGTTTGTCATACTCTCCATGACTATTGTACTGAACTCCACTTGAATCTTTCAATTTCAAGAAGGAAAAATGTCACTCAGATCAGAATAAATGGTGGCACAGTGGCGAGACCTTTTTGGACCCTTTTTCCGATTTCAATAGACGGTGTTTTATCTGACATCTTAGTACTTCCCGCCTAACTTTCATATCGATTCTATGGTGTTAGTGATAAGGTTCAAAACTGTTACAAAGTTGACATATTTCAGTTTCAGTTCGGTCTTTGTTGAGCGTTTTATCGTGACATTGAAGGTTTTTTATTTAGTGCGATATGGTAACATAGCACAACTCCCGTATAATAACGCGAACCTACCTTACGCGAATTTATACCTTATTTCTATTAGGTTATAATGGTGAGTTTTACAAATAGAATAGTAAAGGGTTTGCAGTAACTTAGTGTGGTATTGAAAGTTTATTTGATCCTTTTGCGGGAAATTCCCGGTTTCTTTGTGTACGGAATATGGGAAATATTTGGTTTCGTTTAGTTCAGCGGTTGTATCAAGTTTTGTGGTGTTTTCATAATCGTAGCTAGACAATAAATATCTGATATCAAATAACATTTACTTACTTAAACGTTGATTGATTACAGAGATGCAAAATTTAAGTGTTAACAAGCTAACAAGATCAATTTTTTACTGAGCTACCTCCCTTTTGTAATGCAGCGGTACATACACTACCTATTCGGTTTTAATTACGAAGTTTTTGGCAATGTTTGTTTTTTTGTATTTAGTTGTTGTTTATCTTTATTTTTTTGTTTTCTGTCTTGTTTTTGTGTGTATGTATCTGTTTGGTGAAATAAAATTTCTATCTATCTATCTATCCAACTTATCTTTTATAAGTTTCTAGATCTGCAATGATGATACTCTATGTCTTGATTGGCGTAGGTGTGGAGTACCTTATTTGACTTCAACGCAATCTGTTTCGAATTCTATTAAAATGATGATATTTTTTGTACTATGTGTGTATTTACTTAATTATACTTACTGTAATTTATCATAACAGGTTGACATTCACAATCACTTCTTGGTGAGGTATGGTTAAAACACAAATATAATAAAAAAATAATTTCAACAAATATCTCACTCAATGACGGCGAGAAAATATCAATTTTCTTATAGTATATTCTCACAGTTGGTTGCACAGCTGAAATGCGGAGTTCGTTATAGACGAGAGATGGCAAAGTTTATGAAAATAAGTGGAAATACGGGGCGCACCCGGAGCAGGAAATCTGATTAACTTATATCCGACTTAATGTTCTAGACTAGCTTTTGCCTTGACTTCCTTAGGCCCCTCGCCCACGGCGACTTTTTGAAGCGATGCTACAAATAGTCGCCGTACGTGTCGTGTAGTCGTGGCGTACAGCATCGCTACTAACGCGCTATAGTCGCATTTGCATCGCGACTGAATCGTGGTTATGTGGGCCAGGGCACACAGCTAGCGACCGCATCGCGACTCGATCGATGCAAACGGCGACAGCATTGCTACTGCATCGCTACAAAAAGTCACCGTGGGCGAGGGCCCTTAAAGACAATGGCGCCACCAAAGAACATGATTTTTTTTATGTTTCGTACTGAAATAGACTAATTTTTGGTTAAGTCTCGTTTAGGATAAAACACCTACGAGATGGTCAGCGGTTAAGAAAACATTGGGCGGAAATAATATGCATCGTGCGGTCCACACAGCGTATGACTGCGGTCTGTGGAGGAACATTGTATGTGGTCACGATCTCATCAGTGAGGAACCGAGGAAGAAGAAGGATAAAACAACACAATTTGGAAGGGATTTATTAATTTTAGTTATTTATGGGAACTAGAAATAATGCCCTCTAATCTGAAGTTATTGCGCTTGCAAGTGCATTTCATTAGTGTGAAGTTAAACATTTCATTTTATGGAGTCGTGAAGCAACCGCGCGCAACAACGGTGTCATAAAAATAAATAATTCTGCAACAATTCAGCATTTGTCAGTTTCTCAAATTAGTGTTATCAAATGAAGATTAAGGGAAATGGCAAGCAGTAATGCTTACTCAGACAGGTGGCCATCGAGCACTTATCAAAATAGAGTAGCAAAACGAACTATCTTAGAAGGTGTTTCATATAATGAAATAACGCACAACCTTTTGTGAAGTGATCCTATAATGGTATCTGTTTTCTTTTTGACGTAAGGAATTCTAGAAATAACTATTCTACTAATAATATAAATGCGAGATGTTGAGGTACGGGATTGCGTGTGAATGTTAAAAGTCCGGAGAAGAGTAGAAAATGTGTAATGTTAGAAAATGTTACAAGTTTAAATGTTCGAATGCACCCGGTCGCGACGGTTCCGAAATATGCACTAATTTTGAGTTGAAAATTACATTACGAACGATGCGCGGTCACTGCTGACCACGCATAGTATTTCAATCACGTGTAAGGTGCGTTGCACCGAACACGAGAGTTTGTCAGTATGGATGTATGTTTGTAACTCTTTTACGCAAAAACTACTGAATGGATTTTAATTAAATTTGGCACACTGATAGACCATGGCCTGGATTAACACATAGGATACTTTTTACTGGGTAAGGTCAACGCAGACAAAAAGCGTCGCGGGCAAAAGGTAGTTATTTAATATAACGCTCTCGCTGTGTCCCAGCCGAACCACCGGAGCGTCCCGTTTCGTCGAAGCGCGAAATGGGACGGGCAACTTGTTAGCACAGTCTGTCTCCAACAAAAAGAGACGCGCAACTTTGCCTCTCTAAATACGAACCTGGGTGTTTATCTTGTATGTCTAGATTCTTAGCTACGTCTGAATTTGCTTAAGAGTGTATTATCTTGAAAAAATATTAATATTTAAATAGCTACGCGCTTATGAATTTATGATTATCTTAAAACCGTAATACCAGAGAATATTGAACAATACTTAGCACTCTCATAAACATGGAAGGTTAAGCAGGTTGAAATGTTAATAAGCTTAAATTTGCAATAAAAGCGACAATCGATGGAAAAGATGTATTTTTTGTGGTGACCGCGTCTTGGCAAACAAAACCTAGGGCGCCAACTGACAACGTTGAGCAAAGATATACCAAAAGCTCCTGGCAGCAGATGGAATACAATTAGCTAATGTTTGGGCTCAGTGGCGTGCAGTTGGCATTGGGATAGGCCTATGCCTAGCAGTGGTCAGATGTGGGGTGATTATAATGAATGGGGTGGGGCTAAATACGGGGCTCTAGCTGAAAATTGGAGTCGCAGTTTTCTAGAAGTGTGCAACACCGTAAGCTGTTAGACAGATACCACCATTGTAAAACGCACGAATGAATCATCCTTATGTCAGACTGCAGTCCACTGTTGGACGTAGACCTCGCCTCAAAGACGAGCGTCAAAGAGCACGATCCCCCGCTTTTTTCATCCAGCCACTACCAGCCATCTTCCTAAGGTCGCCCATTAAGCATTAATATCTTTGTTTTATTGTAAAATAATCTTGACTTATTTTGTTTTCTGCCTTTATACACTTTTGTCCGAGGTAAAAGTGTGATGAACTAATTAATGTTATAACTTAATACAAATAATACCTTTTTGACATTGCAAAGAAAATTAACTATGAAATATTTAATTTAGGAATTTGAATTCCGTGTATGCCTATAAATCACTAAATCCTGTACTCAAAGAGAAAGAGGTAGTTTCAGCATTAAGACCATAACTGACACTAAAATATAACAAAATTTCCTAATGCAGACATTTTATTGCAAATGAGAATGGCTTCTAAGAGAAATTTCCATAAAACAGGAGGCCATATAACAGCACTGGTCACTAATGTAGTGTAATGTAGTCGACGGCGCTCACTCCGGTAGTGCTAAGATGTTTCTTATTAACAGATAAAACATACGAGCTTGTATTGGGTGCGGGTTTTCTACGTCAGTTTTTTAACGCTACGTTTTTTTATTTTATTAACCTGTACCATCTCACTGCTGGGCAAAGTTCTCCCCTAAAACATTCCACTGATCTCGGTCCATCGCTAAAGTTTCTCAGTTCCCTGTCTGGTCAAATCCTCAAACCATCGTTTTCTGGATCTAGAAAGAAATGATGTTCTAATTTTGTTTCTTCTGTGTGTCTTTTCTCAAATGAAACTCAACCAAAAGGGCGTTTAATGAGGCCGTTTATATTTGCGTTGCGTCCTAACAAAGGAAATGCCTTCCGCTCAGAGGCTAGCCTCTGCAGACAATAGTTAGTAAGGTGGATAAGTGGTGAAGAGATAAGCATGTGTGACAGCGACGTAGACCCTCAGACTAATTTGATCACCTCCAATTTGAAAACCTGAGAATGGTAAACCCAACGGACGACGACCAAAATACAAAATATTTCAAGTAGGAGCACAAAATAGGAATACGTAAGTATGCTCACCGTACGTTCAGGCCGTCCAGTCTTGCGACTAGCAAACAAGCTTCAACCAATCTAATCCCCCCCCCCCAAATTAAAATCATTGGGGGAGTCCTGTGTTCAGCAGTAAGCGTCCTATGACTGAAATAATGATGAATCTAATCATAGCTTGTATACTACATAACAGAAAGACATACATTTATAATCGGACATCTGTGACTTAGGTACAAATGTTCGTGCTCATCACATCAACACTTGCCCTTTGTGTGATCCGAACCGGTGGGCAGTGGCTTTTTTCCACTAGACCAGTCTCGTCTTGTTGAAAATCAGCGCTGCAATTTTCTGTAGCACACGCTGGGTTGGTGCCCATTAGACTCCATACCGATATGTTGACAAACCGTTTTATTTTTAATATTTTTTATTTTCTCAAGTAATTTATATTTTGCTTAACTTTTGTTTTTTATAATATTTTTTTTCTGTTTTGTCTTGTGACTGGTCACTATTGTGTCAGGCAGTTAGGTCTTCTTCTAGACTACCCAATGTTTAATTATTGGGCTTAATTGGTAAGCAAGCCGTTAATCCTGATTACAAAGGAATTGCAGTAGTAGGAACTAGTTATGTGTTGTGTCTATAGTGTAAGTGACTTGTATTACTAGCTTGACAGGCAGGGAACTTACTGTATCAACTTGTATTATGATCCAACGACGATCTTTGTGCTCTTTGTTTGTTTAGTCAATCAATTAGAGTCGTTAGCTGGTTAGAATCTTAATGAATCTTTGGACATCGATGGAAGCAAGGGTTGCTGACATTAATGGGTTAAACAAGTTTAGATTTGGTGTAGGTAGGTAGGTACTATACCTTATGGGCCGCTTCTAATGTTTAATTGTACCTATTATTGAAAAACAAATTGCATGCCAAATTGTAATTCAAAGAACCTAACTACTTACTTCTTATTTGTTTACATTTTGATGTTATTTAGGTAGATTAAGTAGTTTTTGGAAATGCATAATTTTAACCATGTTTGAGTAATCAGGATTCTTCCACTTTATTAACTAAACTAAAATCAGTGTTAAGTATGAATCTTTTTCCTTTTATGTGATTGAAAAGAGACAGCTTGGGGCTGTCTTACTGAAAAACTGTCAAACACAGCATTTTGAGACCATTATAAGAAGGTATATAAACTCATTACGTTTATCGTATAAATTAAGTCAAAAGAATAATTTTTAATTAGTTAAGTTAGTAATTAGAATAGTTCTTAATTCTTAATTAATTATCTGTTGATTCACATTAAAAAAAGATTAGAATAGATAATTAATTTTAGTTTAGAGACTGTTAAAATCCTGAATGTTGCAGGTCTGTGTTTTCTTTCAGCCCGTATGTTTCCATTTAACCTACTTATTTAGTTTAATACTGGAAGTTTCAGTTTGCGCGCAGGCGAACTTCGCAGAATCTAATAAGTATTACTTTTAGTGTTTTTGTTCGAGATTGCATTTTCACTCTCTTCTTCGCTTTAGCGAGTACAATATTCAAATTCGCCGCAACACTTGGTGTATAGACAACAGCTTGTCAATCTACGACAAAAAGTCAAATTTTCCTAATAAGGTAGTTTCCTGGGTCAAAAAAAGATTATTCTATTTAGTCCATCAGTTAAATTATCAAAAAATATTGGACCCATATTTTGTCTTTTGTCAATCAAACAAAAAATGACGAAGATAAAGCGCATCAAAGTGAGCACGTGATGTCACACCTTTCTAAAAAGTGTCGCAAGGCGTGACGTTACGCGGAACTTTAACGGGCTATATCTTCATCATTTTTTGTTTAATTGAGAAAAGAAAAAATACGTGTCGAATGTTTTCTGTTTATCCAACTGACGGACTAATTCGATTTTTTTAGGAAACTAGCCCTTAGACATTGATCTCTACATGTCGCACTTAAAGTTGAAAATCGGTTTAGTAACTTTTAACTTTTTGGGTAGGTTGCCCTGCCGTTGACTGTAAAAACTATTTCCAATTTCACCGGTTGTAAATTATGAGATTTTATTTTATAAGTACTACTCATACACAAAGTGGACTTAATGCCATATGGCATTCTCTACCAGTTGACCATTAGGACAAAAATAAATTGATAATACATGATTAATGTATTTACATGACACACACAACACATGTATTATTTGAAATAAATGTTAGACAACTTAATTGTAACTTTCTCAATAATATCTTACAACAATGTAAAAGTTACACCAAAATCAATCCAACTGTCAAATGTTTACACTTTTTATCGTTTGTCTTGTTATTTAATATGTTAATATGTATGGAATTTCACTTGGTGTAGCGGCACGGTGCTAAACGCAAAAGTACCCGGGTTCGATTCTCGGTTCTGCCCCCGATTCAGAACCATTCGATAGCAAATAGGCGACCGGAAAACCACGTGACAGTATAGGATTTACATTAGTGTCACGTCATTTACCGGTTTTCAATTCGTTATCGAAATCAGGGGCCTGGTGAATTCAGAAACAAACTGTTCTAAACCGGAACTCGTGTGGGTGTGCTAGGAGCCACACCTATTAAAATCACGTTAATTCCTTAGTCTAGTGTGTGTTGTCCGGAGATTATTTTTTTATTTGTAAGATTGAGTTTTTAGAGTTAGTTAGTTTAGAGCCAAAATAAATTAAATTGTCTATAATAGTAACTTTCCCGACGTTTTTACCACGTCTATATCATGTTTTTGTTGTCAATTTACCTGACGTTTTAATAGTTATTCTGCTATTCGGGGCGGTAACAAATTCAACAAATCAAAAGTCATTAAAATCGATCCAGCCGTTCTTGACTTATAAGTGGTGTAACCCGACTTTCTTTTGTGTTATAGAAGATAGATAGATTAACGACCGTCTGGTGTAGTGGTTCGGCTACGGACTACAAAACCAGCGGTTGCGGGTTCGAACCCGCGAATAGCAAATGTTTGTATGATGTGCACGAGCATTTGTAACCTAAGTCATAGATGTTTATAAAAGTATTTAAGTATGTTTATCCATTATCTAGTCGCCATAGAAACTACAAGCTCTGCTTAGTTTGAGACTAAATGATTGGTATGATTGTGAAAACAATTAACGATACATAAAAAATAATAACAATAAAGGATAGATAAATAGATTCATCTGCTGACTTCCGAACGGTCAATATTTTATTTCTTACCTTTTCATCGCTACTAACTTTAAGTCTTCTTCTTCTTCATCCATACGGTCAATCCCGGGTGCGTCCAAAGCCATTGCTTTGGAGTCCAGGGTCCGCTACTAACTCTGAGTACATACTATTATACACATACTAAACTAAGCGTATACATATTATTTACATAGAACTATATCTGTACTGTATTAGTACCAACCCTAATCAATATTGGTAAAGTTGCTCCGTCCGAACCACAGAATAGATGCGAACATTCTGTTTATCTTGTAAAGCGAATACAATGAGCTTATAGGGTTGTCGACTAAAAAAATAAACTAAATAAGCACTTTTCTTATTCTTACTGCAAGGAAACATTTTCTTGTTTGACGTTTCAACTTGAGATTTTTTTTTAAATGTTTTTTTTAAGTCTGAAAAGATGTTGGTTCTACAACATACGGCTTATCTGTCCATTTACCTTTGTTTTTGCTGTTTGTTATCTTTTCTCACTAGCGCTTTCCTATAGCCGGGATAAGCATATTCATGTTTTTTTTTAAATTCAAATTCAAATTCAAATTTATTTATTTGCATCAAACATGGTATACAGTTCTTAAATACATTTTTAGAGTCACATGTTAGGCTACATAAAAGAGCATGCAAATGTCGTTAAAAAAAAAACATTATTGAAATGCCAAGAGCCTGTTTATAAATGAAAAATTAAATTAAAGAATAAACATCCTTATTTAGCGAAGTTCCAAACAATGAATTATTACAAGGGCGTCTCCCAGCACGCCTAGATCTGAAACAATTTAGAAATGTTCATCATCATCATCTATACGGTCAATCCCGGTTGCGTCCAAAGCTGTCGCTTTACTGCCCAGGATTCGCTATAAAAATTAGAAATGTTATTTTTCTAAATTGACTCAAACAGGGAATCGACCATTGATCACGGCGCGCCACTACGCTAATTATTTTTAAAACACATTGTGCGAAGATTTCAAAATATAAGGAAAATTGAGTGCGCTATTTTTTGTTCTGACTTTGAATTCTGCGTCAAATGCTTTTTACAAATTAATAATCCCAATCCCAAAATAAGGTAAATAACCATTATCAGCGCGAGTGAGTCACGCATGATCCATGACCGACCTGATCCAAACACTTTTGATATCGGGTCATTATTCTGATGACCTCAACTTAATTTAGATCGTGCTGTGAACGGGGAAGTTTTGCATCGTTATATATACTGAGGTCGTGTCGCCCCGCCCCTCTCGCAAATGACTGTGTGTTAATTATGACGTCATAGATGACGAAATGCTCATTATTTAATGTCTTAGATTAATGACACATAGAAACGTAATCGGCACGCAATATTTGAAGCAACTAAATTGGAGCCACGGAGAGCTACGCTTACGCCTGACAGCTCCGTAGTGTTTAATGTCAATCCACTCCGAACGCATGACAATCTAATGTAGGCATTGCTTTTATCGAATTTACTGCTATTAAAAGCAAGCCTATTTTATAGTGGTGTCGTGTACAGATACACGTTTGCACACAGTGTAAACGTTTGCACACAAAACCGTTTTGTTGCTTCAATTTTGAACCGAACTATCATTCTATGTGTCATGTGTCATGTTCAAAGACGTACTCGTAGGTACGTATTAATAGACAATTGATCGATGATGCGTACTACAATCACTTCATTAAGGTTGATAACGTAACAAATATCAAAACTACAAAAATTTAAACAAAAAACATGTTTTTTAATAGTTTTTGTGTTTTTGCCCTATCATAAAAATGGTTATTCATACTTTTAATATTATAAGTGCAAAGGTATTCCTGTCTGTCGGTCTGTTACGTTTTCACGGCTAAGCCGCTTAACGAATTTTGATAATTTTTAGTAAAGAGATAGGTTTGGAGTAGAATATAGACTACTTTTTATCGCGACAACTGAAACAATTTTAATTAAATTCAGTACTAAAAAAAATACGAAAATTTTGTATTTGTTATAAAAGAAGGTAACTCTATTTATACAAGCTGATATACAACAACTTATACAACAACTACAAAAAATACATGTTTAAACATTATTTTTACATTATTAACGAATATAGCGCGTTGATTTATGAAGTATTACAAAGAACTAACGGCTGATGGGGCAGAAAGGTTCTAGAATGGAGGTCACGTACCGGCAAGCACAGGGTAGAACGTCCACGCATAAGGTGGACAGACAACCTGGTATATGTTGCAGGAAGCCGCTGGATGCAGGCCGCTTCCAACCGGCCAATCTGAAAGTCACTGGCTCTCCCTTGACTTTCGTCCACTGCTGAACATAGGCCTCTGCCTATGTTTAGCAGTGGACGTCCTATGGCTGAAATGATGATGATGATGATAAAAAGGTTACGATTTCGATGTTGCTCCAAGTGTCTGTAGGTATATGAGCAGCTGATAACGTGGTTTTTCGGGATGTTCTAATTATTTGTGCAGCCCATATAAACAGAACGTATAATTTCTCTCCGCTTTTAATTATGCTCCGAAACAAATTACTATCTAGAATACAAATGTAGCACTAAAACCGCAAAGTTATAATTACACGGTAGAATCAGAAGTTATTCGATTACTTCCCCGGTAATATCCATTTGCGTTGTTCCGTCGTATTAGGGCCGCCAATTAAGGTGCGCTCTCCATTTGAGCGAGAAAGTTAGGGTAACCATCCTGCAATAGTTAGAAAATCAAATCAAAATAATTATTTATTTGCGATAGATAGGTGGTTACACAGTTGGTACGAAGAAGGACACAGTTATAGAAAAAAAACTAAGAATAGTGAAAATCTAAGACTACTACTTACTATATATTCTATTGTATTAAATTTAATGATTAATCTACAGTGCGCATCATCAGAGCATTATAATTTTTTCTTCATGACGCTAGGTACTTTGTTTTTTTTGTGCAAAAAGCGATCTTATTCTTATTAAGCATTAGTATGCCGTGCTACTATCAATCTTTTTATCTAAAATAGTCATAAAATCGATAGAATTACGGATGCAATGACCAATAATTAATTTTACTGCTACTTTAGATAGCAGTAAAATTCAATAGTACCTATCCACTAATAAGAACTTTAAAATGTATGTGCAGCAATGTGAATATCGATAGTTTTGGTATTTCTTACAATCTAAATTGAATTATTGTTCTCAGGAATTCAGGGGACACCTCCCATGAAAATATAGTTGATAGTTTTTAGTGAACAAATATCACAAGTATCGTCAAAATTACGGCTGACCTACTTAATGTGAGTTTATATTTTATTTAATGATCAAACTTATGCAACAGTCTTGACTTGTCCCATAAAACAGTGAATATCTGTTCACCCCAGCAAAGGCATGCGGTTTGACGGGCCTGGATTAAATGGCTCTCCCATCGGGCGCCGGATCCGTGCTCCGTAAATATGCTTGACGGCTGAGAGGGAACAATTATAATGCGGTATACTTGCTGAATGATGATTAGGCTACTCTAGTTCAGATATCTATTTTTAACGACTACATAACAAAATATATCTCTGTCTTTTATGCCGTTTTGTCTTCCTTCTCTTTACCCTGTGCATTTCTGTCTTTCCTAATATTCTGCATTACCCGCCAGATAACCTCGATCTCCCGCTTCTAACCGACCAATCTGGAAGTCAATGTTCAGCAGTGCATGTCCTATGGCTGAAATGATGATGATGATGAAACAAAACTCATTCTGTTTACGAGCCAAAAACTTCAGACTTACAGACGGACAGCAAAGTGATTTGCTGACAGCAAAATGCCATCACCACACTAATAATTCACCATCCGTAATTAACGTCACACGTTAAGGGGGGCTCGACGAAGTGTGACAAAGGGCGGGAGGGGTCCTACATTTCGTGACGTCACATTTGAAATTCGCATATAATCTAGAATTAAAACTTTTTTTTTTTCTTGATTTGATGCTTTGATGATTTATTGAAAAGCAATTGAAATGGAAATAAAACTGATTTTGGAACTGCTTTAATAATTTCATCATTTGTCCAAGATATGTGACGTCACACTTTCTCACAAATTTTAATGTGACAAGGATGGGTCAAAAATCATGAAAATCGTGTGACGAAATTTATGGATGGCCTCCTTGGGTTTCCGTTTTATTCCTTTGGGAAAAAGAATGCAAGAACGTTCTAAGCAATCATTGCCCTTCTTCCAATAAATCTATTAACTTTAAAATAAACGTAGCAATCATGAGTGCATCCTCAGCTCCAGAGAGGCAGTAATATGATCAGCAGTGAAACGTCTTGCAGATTGCCTCTGGCGCAAACCGAGACCTATTAGCATGGGGCTGAATTAAATTGTCGGAGGAGGTCGCTACCACGCTGACGAGACGACAGCGATTCAAACCATGTTCAGGAGATCCGTAAGTTTATACATACATGGGTTTTTTAATTGCAAAGTGGCAATGGGCAGCTCACATCGCTTGCAGAACTGACAACTGTTGGGGAAGAAGGTTCTCCAATGGTGTCCACGAACTGCTAGATGCAGCGTAGGAAGGCAACCTACCCGATGGACTCACAACCTAGTTAAAGTTGAGGGCAGCTGCTAGATGCAAATGGCCCAGAGCCGATCTCTGTGGCGTTCTATAGGAGAGGCCTATGGCCAGCAGCGGTTTTCCAAATTTTTATGATGATGAGGTATTCACTAACTTCTAAGGTAACCTAACTAAGTCTAAAAGTCTGAAACGTCGTCGTCGTCTGAAGCAAGGTGGTTGGGGCGCAGAAAACGTCGCCAAACATTGCGCGATATCTCTAGCAGCGACACGAGTCCTGGGACATTTGTCCCATAATTTTGACATGATATTCACCAACTTATTATATTTTATCAATCATGTCAATTTATTATTACTGATCTAGAGGACCAGCTCACCTGCGTCTCACGGCAAAGATTTGCTCATGGCCCTCTCATCCTATGGTAAATAGGACTAATTTCAAAACAACTACAAAATTGACACACAGATTATTAAATAATGAACTACCTTGGAGTACCTAAGGTTGGTTGAGAGTGTCAGGACACAGGTTAGACCCTACGCTGGTAAGTAGTATGTACGTATTAGTGTTATAAAATTATGATAGGTGCAAAAAAGATTCCATTGCTTTCGTTTCGTCGTCAGCGTCTCCCATTACCGTAACCTCTCCCTTCCATCCTGCAAATGTAACCTTTCCATTCCAAATTGCACCTTCCTGCCTCCCCAATTAAGTCCGCAGTTGCGCACCAGCTGCATTTTCGGTTGGCATACTGGAGTAGCAGCCTGGTGGCAATTAAGATTGCATGTCACTTCGAATTTAGTTAAAGTCAGTCCAATTTATCGGTCCGTTTGTGACAAGTATCGTCTTGTTTGGATCAGCTAATTTAGGCAACATGTCTGGAAGATGTTCTATTCCTGGAAGACTGAGAGAGTTGGTACGAGTTTGAATTGTCGTCAAATGATGATAAATGTATAATTTTTTATAAATTTTTATAAATTTATAAATTTCAATGCTTATTTATCTTAGAGAGGACTCCGTTTGATTGATGTTTGAATCCATTTGATTTTGTGCAGGAACCACAGCAATGATGTGCAAAATATTTATTGACATAATTTATGGATTTATGGCAGAGTTTAAATACCAAGTATTTAAACTCTGCAATTAGGAATACTTTTTTTTTCAATATGGGCCTGACAACGCTCTTGCACTGTCATGGAATTAAGATAGTTATGTCACGCGGTACCAGACAATGTATTTTTTATCAGAGGCGATCCCAGCACACGCAGACTTAAGCAAATTTTAGAAAAAAAATGCGTTCTAGTTGACCCAACCGGAAATCGAATCAGAGATGGTGATGGCGTCTGGCGTTCTCACCTCGCCTCTCGGCTACGGAGGTCGTCCGATCAGTTTAATGTGTATCTCAGTTAAAATTGGTCAGTCAAGTCCAGATATATTGGTAAAACATAGGTTTAACTAATAAATCTTGGGATTTCCTAACAAGAGTAGGTAAATGTAAGGTTTTTATAAATGTAGGTATTTTTTGGGTTTTACCTCAGCTCTTTCAAGAGTTTGATACAATGTTGTGTGTGTTTGCAATGTTTTACCAATGACGGTTGGTAATTGTTAGTTTTGGTAATAAAACGATGAGTGAGTATTTCTTAACAAATAGAACGTGCCGAACACACCGTGGGCGACAGTAACCTGGCTCTTGAACCTTAAAGAAAATCATGAAAATTACGTCTTGCAAGGTTCCTAAGTGCGCCTTGCGAAGTGCGCGTTCCGGCGATGGACGCCTTAAATATTTACCTCGATGTTGTAGTTTGTTGTATATATGTAAGATTCCGTTGCTAGTTTCCTTTTAGCAGTTTTTCATAATATATTCAGGGTAGGCGTTGCTAAAGAGGCGCCCTTAGTCACCTTACAGCTGACAAAAAATTATTAAGGATTTTTTTCTGTTACGCTAAATGTTCCGGTGTATATATTTTTATTACGTGGTATACGGAAGTGTTTTTTTTCGATTTTTATGTTTGTCTTACTATAAAACTGTTATAATGAACAGATGAATCATCCATCATCATTAAGTTAACTATTTAAATAGGACCATTAATAAATCTCTTTGTAAAATTTATCATAAACTCGTTATAATTTCTCGTCTTCTGTCTTCTGCAAACACGTCGCACGCAAAGAGCACATTGTTTCAACACAAAATCCTTGATAACTTTGTACAAGGAGATTAGCTTACAGGATTATACGGGATTGTGTTATTCAGTATTTCATTTTAGTTCTCGGCAGGCACGCCGGAAGTTACGCACCGTTACAGGAAATTGCTCGGGTAGGACAGGGTCGGGGCTAGGGCAACACCTTAATTTTATTTTATTTTATTTACCATAACATGGAAAGGTCAAGACCCTCTTACTTTTACACTAAAACAAACCAACTTGTCGTCCCAGCACAGCAGAGCACAAGCGTTACCATAACTATTTCAGAATGCACAAAGTAGGTAGTACTTACTATTTAAAAAAATCCAGATTTATATTCATGGAAAAATGTTGTATTTTTAACAAATTATCACAATCTATTGGTAAACCTTCGACCAAGTATATAGGTTTTAGACGGACAGTTGTGGCAACGAACGCTGCACCAAAAATGGTTCCAGACCCTGGTCGTTAATTCTCTTCGTAGCATGTGTTTTACCACTGGAGACGTACATGCCGCTAGGCAAAATTGAGATATACGAATTAGTACGATTCAAGCGCTATGCTCAATCTAGACAATATAACATCATTGTGGTAAACATGATAAGATGATTATAATGAAAAAATAATTACAGTTTAAGTTTAAAAAATCACATCAAACGGATACCAGAATTTTTTTTTTGTAAAAATACTTATTTGGAAAGAGGCTAACAACAGTGGCCCAGTTTTTTGGGCTGCTCCTTCTCGGCATTAGCCCACAAATTGTTCCCAAGAGAGGGTAAAAAAGGAACCTGTAAAAGTGCTATTAATGACCTATTTGCAAAAATATTGATTTTAGTTTTAGGGCCGATTTTTCAAACGCCAGATAACTTTTATCTCACAAATCAGACAACTTTTATCTCACAAATAAAATTTACGCCTTGACACAATTTCTATACAAAAACTGTCTACACATCAAACTTATTCTTTTTAAAAGCTATCTGGCTATTGTAAAATCGGCTCTTAGTGTATTTTGCTTTATGTTTAAAGTAAAAAAAAAGTTATTTTTTTATTTACAGGCTGTGCTTAATCGAATATTTTTTTAATTAAACCACCACAACGCCTAAATACGGGCCTGTCTTCATGCTACTTTCAACAGTTTTTAACTTAACTTTATCCTAATTCATGTTTCGGATGATGCAGCCACAAAAATACCTATGTAAGTACAGTATGTAAGTAAATTGTACATCTTTCTGTAAAAATCATGTGTAATTTACTTGTATGGTGTGCAATAAAGAGTATCTATCTATCTATCTACAGTGACGTTCTAACAGGCGGTACATAGTTTAAAAAACTGTATGATAATAAGTAAATTGTTTTCCAAAAAAAATTACATTTCGACTCTCTATGGCTGACACCGCCTCCAAAAATCGTTTGATTTTTTCTATATTTTATCAAACCTAGGCTTACGAAATAATATTGGACACAGAGCCATAAATTATTTAGATAGCTGGATTTTGTTGTTGGCGAATCTCTAGGTGATTATTATGCCTTAACCGTTACATAAACAAATGGTGGTCAACATTATACCATTGCGCTGTATAAAAAAATTCTTCGTTGTCCGTCTGTCTATAGAAAACCGTTTTGCCAGAAACGCGTAACTTGATACAAGTTAAAACTAATAAGTCAACGCAATCCTGGTGGTCCTTTCCGTTGATCTAAAATCCTTAATTTTGACAAGAGCAATGTCTTATGCACATAATAATAATTGATTCCATAATTACACTAATTATCTAGTCCCAAGCTAAGCAAAGCTTGTACTATGGCGACTTGATAACGCATTTATAAACATAAGTAATGCTCGTACTCATCACACTTACATTTGCCCCTTGTGGGTTTCGAACCCGCAACCGCCTGACTTTGTAGACCAGTCAGTCGTCCAATGTAAAGGGATAAATCAGAAAACCATAAAATTAATTTTCGATTCATGATGGACGAACTATTTACAATACAAAACCCTCGGTACGCGTGTCCAAATTGCACATGTCCGGTAATTTTAAAACAAACTCAGCTCCCGGGGGAATCCTGCACCACTTTGCATCGCTTAGAGACCGTAAATTCTGGGAAGTAGTTACCGCGTTTAATTATATAAATTTTGATAAGCCTCTTTCGTTTTCCTGCTCTTACGTAGCACAATAGAGTGAAACACTTACAGTAGGCTCTACGCTTATACGCTAGGGATCTCGTAGTGACAAAACCTTACTTTTTGTTTTGCAATGACCGCCCGTTCCTCCATTCGTGGGTTTTTGTGTCATAATATTATGATATGATTTCCTGGAATTCCTAATAAACAGGGTGCTAGATTATGACCCTATACAGTCGAAAAAGGTATGTCCATATAAATACAATGGTGAATTCAATTTGTTTTTTTGTTTTTACTTTCATACTAAATTTATTAATTAGAAATCGTTAGAAATTTTTGACTTCGCCATAAATGTATACATCCCGTTTTCGGCCCCATAATCTAACACCATGTATGTAGAGATATGTAGAGGCATATAGTCATATTTTATAAGATACTTTTACTTACTTAGTTACTTTTAGGGGGTGATTTAAGTGCTCAAATACAACCATGAAACCGTTATCATCACCAGAAGCGCCTCTTTTTATAGATTCTTCTCGGTTCACCAAATGATGGCAAAGTTAGGGGCGCAAAATAATGCGACAAGATGGAAATCCTTGATGGTCGTCCTGTTGCGATGTAAAACGAGGTGCATAAAGGGCTACTGTACATAAATAATAATAATTGGGACGTGTATAAGTGCTTAATGCAGATATTATTTGCAGAAATAAATTGGTTTTGGTTATTTACTATAAACTTTTTAAACCTGGATCGGTACATACATTGATATAGTTTTCTTAGTTTTTATCCCAAATAGGACAAATAGGAAATCCTGTGACATCCACATATGTGCGTTATGACACATGACATGACTCTAATCGCGTGCTCAGACTCTGAGCCTCAGAATGCCATCTTGGAGAAAGTAAAACCTCTACATCTATCTACATTGTGACGTATTAACAAAACCATCTACCTTTTATAGTGGAGATTAGGCTTTATTTAATCTATCATGTAATGAGTGCTTAAAAAAGTTATACGTTTGTTCGTTTTTATACAGGATGCGCAAAAGAATTGGACACCCCTTAAAACATTACAAAAAACGTTTACTGTGGAAGCAACATCAAAAGCGAAAAAATATTTTTTAATTCTGCATACAAACTAACACGCTTTCTGTCAGGGTTATGTGATAATTAGGTACCTAGGTATACTATGTAGGAGTATTCTAAAAAAACAATGAGTTTTGTATAAAGTATTTTTAAAATTAATCCCAGACAAGCACTCACTAAGTAGTTTTACCAAAAACTAAGCGAACATAAAATAATTATGCAGGAGTTATTTGCATAACTAATAAACGAATTAAACAACAATCACACACTGATAACGCGAGAGCAAATGTCTTATCATTGAAACTGCATGTTTATATTTACTAGGGGAATTACTTTGTACTTTTCAAGTATCAATTTCAATTTCAACCTTACCACAATAGACATAATAATCAAACTGTTTAATCCTTATTTCTCGGCTCTAAAAGATCACTTTTGAATTAGGTACTTGAATTGCTATGGTAAGGAAGGATTCCCCGGTAACTCCAGAAATGGTATAAAAACATACGGGAAAGGGCGTTTGATATCATTCGACTTGAAGTCTCTGGAAGGTATAGAGTTATTGGAGTATCAATCACCTTAGTGCAACTTACAACTCAGGTAAGCTTACTGAACTTGTCTAATTAAAGCTTGATTCAGAAACCTTAGAAACTTATTTTTTATTTGTTTTTTTTATTTTGTGGCACTTTCTCTTGTATTTTACTAATGGACATAGGCCTTCCTCAAGGCACATCATTGAGTCCAGTGTTATTCTTCCTATTGTAAACTTAGCAAGATTTTTAATTCATAAAAAATAACTCTGTCCGTTTCCTGAATTAAATATGTTCTATCATAACAAGACCATTGTTTTACCTAACATAGTCACGAGTTATAACAACATAGGTACTGATAACAAGGCTCCTTTCGGAATTAAGGGACTTCGCAAATAATTATAACTATTTGTCATCGTCGGCGTCATGAAATATTTTGGATTGTGGAATCAGATGACTCATTATCATCATCAGCAACAGTAGCATCTAGAAGTCCACTGGATATAAATAGATGTGTTCTGGTTCCGGGCCATCTACTTCTAACGTCTGTCTACAATCTCAACTAGGCTATGTCTCCTCTCGAGAACCTTTCTTCCTCAACAGTTGTCTGAGTGATGTCTTCAACTTGGCAATTCTATTTTGTTTCCAGACAAAATGAAACTCATCGTATTCGCCGCTTTCGTGATGGTTGCTGCTGCACAAGAGTACTATGAAGTAGTACCTCCTTACGTTCAGGACATAAGGTATCCTACCTATCTATGTTCATCTTAGCTCAGTAAACAATAACATTGTAAAAGTTCTTTTAGTAACTTCTTTAGTAACTGTTAGTAATTGTAACTGCATCTAATTTTTTCTTTCATTTTTCTAGTTTTATCCCAGAATCTGAAATGGAGCACGTATTTGCCAGGTACGTCTAAATTTCTAGTTAACTAATCTTAATGACTGCGTAATAATTTCTTTTAACGCTTTTATCTAAGCTATCTTCGCTCATAACTCATGTAATCAAAAAACTAATTGCAATGCTTTACCATCATGCACCTGGTGATCAAGACAGCCTACTTTGGAGCTGCTATGAGATGTATAGACTAACGATAAATTCTTAAAAAATTACAGTGATGAAGACCTAGTGCCTCATTTCGGCATTCACCCCAGGTTCCGAAGGGATATCAGTATGGACCCCAAAACCGGTGACATCACGGCCGACCATAAAATGGACAACAGCAGAGTTTTCGGGACGGTCGGCTCTAACGACGCCGGTTTATTCGTAAGTAGGATACCGATGTTGTGTTTTGAGTTGATGTTAAAAAGAAAGGACAAGTTTCTTTAAAAAATTAAACACAAGAAAGTTCCGGTCCAGAAAATGTACCTTGTGGAATACTTTTATAATAATTATGCTAAGTACTAGTTGCGGATAGGCGTCAGGGAGATAAAAACAATAAATTTACCCGTTTCTCATCCAGGGTAAAGCCGGCTACGAAAGGAACATCTTTGATGACAATCGCGGCAAGCTTGATGCGAAGGCGTTCGGAACCCGCACCCTCGGCCCGTACGGAGACTCCAGCGCCCTCGGTGGCGCCCTCAACTGGAAGAACGACAATGCGGCCGCTTCCTTTGATATCAGCAAACAGATCCATGGACCTACTTCTGTTAGTAATAATATCATCAATTCTCAGCCAGATGAAAACTTTCAATTGAAATTGACTGACCTTGGTAGTTCAGAGAAATATTCAATAATATCATTTTTCATAGGTTACCGGGCAGTGTAATCATCCATTAGAATGAAATTGACTACTAAAACATGAATATACAAGGAATAGTTTCGGTCCAAAAAGTTAACCCTGTGACACCCCCAAAAATTCCTATTACGATTATTTTTTTATATTTCACCCATAATTACACCATTATTTTGTCTACACAGTGGACAGCAGCCGGCGGCGGCCACTGGCCAGTTGGTAAGAATGGCGACTTTGGCCTGGAAGGCACCTACAGCCGCATGGGCGGCATGAAGGACTACGGAGGCCGGGCTATCTACAACCTCCGTTGGTGAAGAGTCAATAGGAAGAAGAAAGCAGTATTGAGGCTTAGCTTAACGCATTTAAACTGGAAACTTTAAGCTATTTATTTGCACTGTAAATATTTTGCAAATTCACATCTAATTAAAGAAAATGTTAAAGCAATACTTACTTTAATTTCATTTGGAGAATTGTTAAAGAAATAAACTGTATGTATCATAGAATAATATCTTTATTATGTATTATTTATTAATGTAAATACTTTCATTTTAATAAAATTCTGCGTTGCATTTATCAATAGCACTTAACTGTAAATTTGTAAATAATAAAAATAAATGATTTTAGACTAAACACAATAAAAAATAAATTTTATTAAATCCTTTATTTCCTCCAATTTTCAATACGAAACTTAATTTATTCATAAAGTCAAACAGTTAAAGTAGTATTTGCTAATACCAGAGACTAATACTGACAAAACAATTCAGTTATACTAAAGTGCGACAAGTATGAACTTGCGAAAAAATTTACTAGATACTCTATTAACTTGCAATGTTCGTTTAAGGTGTAAAGACCCTCTTCGTAGTTTTCGATCGACCTAAGTATTGGCACATACGGGGATCACACTGAAAGTTTTTAGTAAATAAAGACGGAATGTAGAAACCTGCTAATATTTTTATCGCTTTTCGAAGTCCCTAGTCTCTGTTCCTTGCTAAATACCGTCGCATTCGATAACACCATTGACTGAAGCATTGAGCCTACTATTGATTCTCTCTCTCAGGATCCCTTCTACGCATTTTGCGCAGCTACGACTTCTTTAGGGTTCGTAAATCGAATATCTCTAAGTTTAATTATATTTTATAAATTAAGTAAAACTCACAAGCTGCCTTGTCGGGACTGTCAGGAGGATGACTCACTAACTCCGCACCTTCGATAGACAAATATTATAGTCCGTCTTGTCGGCAAATCTTCAAATTGAAGAATTCCTCTAGCAGATTTTCTTTTTTGAGTTTGTAAAAATACATCCAGCTTTCATCGCCACCTGTGACAATGACATATACAGCATTTGAGTCACCTCCGTGATCCGTCATACTTTTTAAGCATTTTAGAATAAAGCTGTAATAAAATCCAGGGCGCTGATCTAATGAAAACTTATGTAAGTAGTAGTGCCCTGAGTTAAAACAGGACAGGGGGGTAACCATAAACTCTTAAAACAATCTCAAATTACGCCCATCCGTCAATTTGGTACCATGAGGTCGTAAAAACAATCTTGTTTCATCGATTTTGACAACATACAATTTTGTAAATAAAATATCAAAGCTATTACTCACACAAATAAACTCAAGACTTTAAATACAGAACTTCTCAATATTACTGATAACCCGATAGCCTCTGCAAACTGGGTAAACAACTATTTTTCTAATATTGGTAAACGGCTTGCAGAGCAGATTGAATATGTTGAAAGTGACTCTAACTCTTACCTTCAAAACTTACCTAAACAAGCAAACTCCTTCGTACTTCTGCACACCGATCATTATGAGGTTAATAACATTTTGATGAACCTAAAATCTGATAGTTCTCCAGGCTGGGATAATATCCCGACTGCATTTCTCAAGCATGCAAAAGAAGTTATCATTCCTATCATAACTCACCTAGCAAATATTTCCTTTGATAAAGGAATATTCCCAGCTTCCCTAAAGCAATCAATCATTACTCCGGTTTACAAGACTGGGGATAGAGATGACGTAGGCAACTATAGACCTATATCGGTGCTGCCTGCTATATCCAAAATACTCGAAAGACTAATCAATCTTAGATTAATTGCCTACTTGGAAAAGTATGAGGTCTTATCTTCTTCCCAGTTTGGTTTCAGACAAGGAAAGTCGACTGAAGATGCAGTCTCTGCTCTAAGCTCACTGGTGGTAGAAGAAATGGATAAACATAATAAATGCATGGCAGTATTCTTGGACTTGAGGAAAGCGTTCGATACGGTCTCTATCCCCATTCTTGTACACAAGCTGGACAGAATCGGTGTCAGGGGTGTTCCACTAAAATTACTCTCGGACTACCTTGCAAATAGAAATCAGAAGGTAAAACTAGAAAATTGTACTAGTGATTGCACTAATGTGTCGTTTGGTGTCCCGCAGGGGAGTGTTCTTGGCCCCACGTTGTTCCTAATTTATCTTAATGACTTATGTGATATGACCTTTGAATGTGCCAAAATATTCTCTTATGCGGATGACACTGCCGTCGTTTTCACCGGAAGAACCTGGGACAGTGCTAAAAAGAATGCAGAGAAAGGTCTTGAGCAAATAGGAAAATGGCTGCGATATAATCTCCTTACGCTCAATACGGCCAAAAGCTGTTATATATGCTTTAGCATTTATAACAACACTCAACCAGACAGAGATTTTGCTGTGAGGATACATCGCTGCCATACCAAAACGGATAGACAAGATTGTCATTGCCCCACTGTACAAAAAGTAGCTGAAGCTAAATATTTGGGAGTGTGGTTGGATCAAAGACTGTCTTGGTATACTCAGCTTGAACGTGTGACTCAGAGAATAAGAAATCTCACATGGATTTTTAAGATGTTGAGACACGCGGTACCTAAGACGGATTTGGGGGTGGGGACTGAGGATAGGGGTCTTCTAAGGGATATATATGTATCCCTGGTACAGTCTGTTCTAGCTTACTGCTTGCCTATATGGGGAGGTGCAGCTAGGACGCGCTTTCTTGACGTGGAACGTGCGCAACGTAGTTTGATAAAGGTAATGTATTTTAAAAAACGAAGGTTTTCAACTGAAAAACTTTATCAAACTACCCGAATTCCTTCAATCCGAAAGCTTTACATTATAAATACAATACTTAGTAAACACAAAACCCTGAATTTCGATGCCACTAATGCTGCAAGAAGGAGGCATAAGTTGGAAACCCTCAAGTGTAATTCTGTTTTTGCTTCTAGACAATACAAAGCTCGCTCGGCCTACCTCTACAAAATGATAAATAAAAAGCTAAACTTATATACTAAAACATATCGCGACTGTAAGAAGTGCTTACAGATATGTCTAGAAGATAAAACTTATGATGATCTTGAGGCATTACTCATTAAAATTAAATAGTAACGGGAAACACACACACACACACACACACACACACACACACACACACGCACATGCACGCACACAAATGCACGCTAAAAATGTAACTTTTCAAATCATGTAATTAACTTTAAACTAATAAACTGTACATTCTTCTAAAAACGACCTAAATTAATGGAAGAGCGCTGCTCCCTGATACAGGCTCAATAGCTTAAAAGGGGGCTACGGTCACTAATATAATATAATGTACCCATTATTATGAAATAAATATTATTTATTTATTTATTTATTGTTTATCATTCACTCAATTCAATACAAATGACGTTTATTTTGACACTAATGACAGTTACAAATTGATTTCTTATGTCAAAATTATTGGTATGGAAAATGGTCATAGCAGACATTTCATTGATTTCTTAATTTCTGAATGAATACTGTAAAAACAGTAACAAAATCTAAGAAATTTATGAATTATATGTATAGATCTCTAATTTTAATAATGATACTTTGCTTGGCTGCTACAAAATTGTAAAAGCAATTATGCTGCTTCGAGATTTTGATTTGAGCTTGTTTTGAATTTGTACCATGAACTACATAATTAGGTTTTGTTTAGGGATGTAAAAGAACGAATGTTTTGGATATTTTGTCTATTAATTGCTTTGAGAAGAAAAGAGACGCAACATTTAAAACCACTGACAACAGATAACTTCGTCTCTTTCAATTTTTTATCTCCGAAGTCTATGGCCTAATGTCATTGCCATCCAGGGAATATATAAGTACTACGAACACCTACTTATAAATTCTTTGTTGCTATTAAAAGCATGGGACAGTTGTCCGAAACATGAAATTATGGAAAAGAGAACGGAATAATCTACTCTTTTATAAAAAAAATAAAGGCGAGAGGTAATGCAATTAAGCGGTGGCTATACGGCTTTATAAAATTGAGATTGTTTGTCAATTGCTAGACATATTTACATGGCTCAAAACTGTTTCCAAAGAATGAGCTATTTGAGCTATAAATTTTGACTAATGTTGACTCAGTTTCGGAACCGATTGATTGGTTTGACTTAGGTTTACAACGTCAACTTCTTAATAGTTTACTTGATCAATGCTAATAGTATGACAGTTGTCATAGGAGTGACACGCGGAAATTTTAAAATCAAAAACTGATAAAAAACATAAAAATATTTATTCGTTTTTATGAAATCCGCCAGCGCACCAAAGTTACCGACGTGGCAAAAAGGTGGCACGACTGAAAGGGCAATGGGCAGGCCACGTATGCCGTAGAGACGACGAAAGATGGAACCACAAGGTCTTGCTCTGGAGACCCCGCACAAGAAAACGAAGTGTGGGCAGACCACCAGCAAGATGGTCGGACGATATTGCAAAGACGGCAGGACCGGCCTGGACAAGAATCGCCGCACTAAGAGCTAGCTGGAGAGAGCTTCAGGAGGCATATGTCCAACAGGGGACAAAACATATGCTGAAGAGGAAGAAGAAAAAGATAATGAAATTACGTTGTCTAAATCGTAGTAATTGCACCTTGGAGCAAATGTCTTGACATTAAAATTGTATTCTGCAAAATCAGGCACGCATTTCACGACTTTTGCGAGTGGTATCGTAGTGTTTAATTTCTCCAGAGAAAGTGATTATTATCTTATTATAATGAGATCCTAGACCCTGGATAAGAACAGCAGGAGCAAAAACGAGCTTTTTGTCTTAAAACTGATCTACATTCAATTTAGCGCATAAAATACATCACGACCTAGTATACGACTTTTATTATCAGAATATACAATAAGGTTCCTAAGGGAGAAGCTATCATGCCAACCTACTTCTTTTTTGTTTCAAACCAATGAATACGGATCTGCGAGCAATAGCTAAACATTTTATTTTTACATGTATTGATACATTTTAAATACGTAATGAAGTAGCGCTTAATCCAAAACTGCTCAATTAGGGGCCAGCTGCTGCAGAGCAAACTTACAAGTACGAAAGTGCGCCTGAAGTGCTCATCAAATCTTAAACCAGAGAGATACGTGACCCTGGGTTGTTCTTACTGTTACATTTAGTTGTAGTCTTTACTTATGTTACTTAAAGCCTTGCTGTTAGGAGATATTTTGATTTCTTTCCTGTTACTTTGAAACTCACAAGTTTACTTACTATCATAATAAAAAGAAATGAAAATAATCAACGTATCAAACGCCACTAAGTACTTTAAAAGTCAAGCAAGTAATTAGAGGGACATAGGTAAACAAATATGTTTATGTTCTTAATATTTCATCAAATTCTATTGTAGGCACTGAGTATAGGTCTTTTGTAAACTACATTTTCTAAGCTCAAACCACCTACATGTGGCCAACAATAAAATTTCCATTGTCTGGTTACTGTGACCCCCCGATACAGAACCCTTCGAGAGTTAATTGTCAACCGATAAACCACGTGACACTAATGTTAAATCCTGTTAAATCATAAGTGTCACGTGATCGTCTGGTCGACAATTAGTTACCGAACGGTTCTGAATCGAGGACGGGTTAACTAAACGTAAACGTAAAAAGTTTTATGTAAACCTAAAACATTAAACCCTATTTGTGCATTGAATAAAAACATCATTTTTGCGTTTAATTTGTTGTCAATTGTTGGATTTCTTGTGCGGCAGGCGAGAAGACCACGCTCCCTGCCAGCGCGACAGCCGCCGGTATCAGACACAGAGCGGTGCATTCGCGATGATGGGCAGCAACTGCCAAGATCCAAATCATACCTTTACTAATTATTATTATAAATATAACAGTTAATACTTTAGTTTCTCAATCACGCTTTAACGGCTAAACTTAATTAGCTGAAAGGCACACATGCATGGGTATTGATATAGCCCAACACATAAGGTTTTTTGTGTTACCGTTACCGTTACCGTGGGACGATTATTCTACTAATATAAGTCTACGTAGACAAAGTTGCAGGCAGTTGCTAATATAATATTTTAAAAATAGGTAAGCTATTGACCTAAAAAGTCACCATCATCACCATCATGTTAGCCTATTGCAGTCCTCAGCTGGACGTAAGCCTCCCCCAAAGAGCACGATCTCCAGCCACTTCCAGCCATCTTCCTAACCTAAGCTCATCGTTCCATCGAGCTGGGGGACGTCCAACACTACGTTTACCGTGGCGTGGTCTCCACTCAATTTAGTCCACCTTTCATCGGTTCTGCGACAGATATGGCTGGCCCACTGCCAGTTTATCTTACTGCATTTTACTTTACTTACTTGTACCTATAAAGTACGCTCTTTACATATTTGGTTGGTCTCAAGTTAATTAAGTACATATTTTAAGAATAAGAATAAGAATAAAATAATTTATTCAGAAACCACACATAGTTGTGAACATGAAAGAAAAGTAAATAATACAATAATATTTAGACATAAGGTAGTAAGTTAGTAACGCTATAAAGCTGACCAAGTGCAAGTCGGACTCGCATCCTTCGTACTATCGTACAATATTAAACACGAGATACATCATTTCAGCCATGGACGTCCACTGCTGAACACAGGCGTCCCCCAATGGGTTTCATTGGGGGGGATTGCCAATACTCGCCACGCTTGGCAGGCGGGTTGGTGAGCGCCGTTTTTTATAACATTTCGCAGGCAGACGCTGCTGCCCGTCTCGTGCTAGAGGAATTAGTCGCCTCTTACGACACGCCTCCAGTTGGCGGTGGGGAAGAGTATTCTTTACGGCCGTCCCCACACGGCATACATACGAGATATATATTTTCTTTAAAAAAATAGACATTATATTTACTAAGTATTACTCTTAGTAATGGCAATAGTATGTATTGCCATTATTAAGATCAAATTCAAATTGAAATGTTCATTTGCCAAAACGCAGTTAAAAAAGGTAATATAAAAATCTATAAAAAAATAAAAGATCAAGTAAAAGTAAGCCGAGATGGCAGTAAAGAACACACCAACAGAAGACGCGTCGTAAGAGGCGACTAATTCCTGTAGCACGAGACGGGCAGCAGCGTCTGCGTTTCGCCATCCCGCCTCCAAGCGTGGTTGTGGAGATGGTGGTGGGTCGGGATATTATGAGCACGATCGAACGTGCGACGCGCCTAACTTGTTAAAAAACCCACACATGTCCAGGGCAATAACATCTTTCCGGACGTTATGTCGTGCTAATCGTTGAGCTGGTGGACCACGCGTGCAAGCGTGTTAGCTGGAGCTTGGTGGACTCGCCACTGCGGAAACTAAATTGTTTGTCATCTAGTGAAATTAACTAGCATATTCAAAGCAGCAAACGCTCGAACAGCTTTGCTACGTGTTAAATAATGTGATGGGTTGATAGCTATAAGGAAAACGTCACTTGGTCTTTTCCTGGTTCAGAGAGGACCATGTCGCAGTGCACCCCGCTTACTATACCTTTGGAAACTGACTGGAGCGGAGAATGTATTTAAGAGCATAGTAAGACAGACCCCTCTTGAGTCGCAAATAAGTGAGTATCGCAAGACGATTTGAGTTCTATACGATGAATTTAACTACTCATTTGAGTTTTTGAGCTATCAATCGGGATTTTTTAACAACCTATTTAACTACCGGGTTCTTATTAAAACTAGATAGTACTAAAATAAAGCGTACATATTTATTTCACTATTTATTTGTGTGGCGTTTTGCAATGATTTTATGAAACTACTATTAGTATAGGTACACTTGTATGCTCTGTGCATCGAATTTTAATTTACACAGCTTACAGTTTCCTGCGTTCCTAATCATTGCCTAGCATAAGCTTTCTTCTCCTTTAGTACCAGGGGTTACTTAAAACTTGAATGCTTTGATTGTATTTTTCTTGAAAATAATCTGCAATAAAACTATTACTATAAAAAATATTCTGAATCGACGTTGTTCGACGTACTCGTACATAATACAATTTGAATGATTGTTATGATGTTTCATTAAACCATTTTCTAATCTCATTTCTTACTAACTTATAAAATTATCTTGTGTTTCTGTAATTCATATTTCTAAAGTAAAATAAATTATTTATAAATGTTGACAACAAATAATGACTTTTACTTTTTTCTAATAAGTACCACTGATAAGTACTGTCAAGACACCATTGCACTAAGTAGGTTGGTATCGGACAATGCATTGTTCCGAAACATTTATGAAAAACTCAGAGCTCAGTCGTAGCTCATTTAGGAAAGGTGATATCTACGATAGAATAATTTTCAGCGCAGCTGACATGCCTCCTAGTAGAAGCAAAATAGATTTTCTTTAATATTTTGGCAAATTTAGTACGCAAGAATAGGTATTTATTGATTTCACTGACATTTTGTTAATTTAATTATAACGATTCGGACCACTTGCAACGCATAGACAATTTTTACATACCATTCGGTCTTTCCCAGCCTTATACAAGATTGTTTTACGTAGATCATGGTACCAAATCACGTGACCTAACATATAATCTCATATCAAAGTGCAACCAAACAAAGTTGGTTTTGTAAGAGTTCATGGTTACCCCCCAGGTGACATTTTGAGTTTTATTACTAATTAGACATTCAAAGTAATATATTTTTATTTAAGTAAGGTTAGCAACTGTTTACTAATGTTAGGGATAGTAACAATGGATAATTGGACATTTGTTTAAGTATACCTAAGAACCATAATATTTAAAATTAAATGTTCTTTGTCTATACCTAAGTAACAGGTAAAATTCTGGACATATATATTTTTTTTTATTTGGAGGGCACTAATCGATACTGAAGCCAAAAATGTTTTGTTTTATTTTTGTCTGTTTGTCTATGTATCTGTATCTTGCGTCACTCCGAAACTACTGAATGAATATAAATGAAACTTGACATGATTTGAGTTCATACTACCAAGTATATTATAGGCATAGGATATTTTTATTCCAAATTTATCTCTGCTCCCTTGGTAGTGGAGAATAAAGTCAAAATGTATACTTAGTTGTAAATCATTAATGCGTAGTTGATTTTATACCTTCTTTTTTTGTCAGAATGAAGGTACTTCAAACGTTGTCCTGTAAATATTTCAACGTTATCGGTATCCTCAAATCCTCAATACCTAAGTCTATATAACATGAAACCCGTTATGTTCAGTAACCTATAAACGTACGGCTCTGAAGCCGGCGTGTGCACTTTATCATATAATTAGGCTTGAAACGCATAGGCCTATTGTCAAAGTCAGACCACTCCAAAGTAGACAGATAATCAGATAAAAGCGATTTAAGTACCTAAATAGTCACGACAGCCTTCATTGCTTTGAAAAACTTTTTAATTTTAAATTCTAAACTTTCTCGCTATTACAACGGGACAGGAGTGAAGAAGGCGGGTATAACCATTTGTCTTTCGGCCTAGCATACTATTTATACGGCCTAGAGGAAGTATGAAAGTGGCACCTGTAGCAGAAAAGATAAAAAGACACCGTTTGTCTTGGTATGGACATGTGATGAGAAGGGAAAAGGAGCACGTAACGAGGAGAGTGATGGATATGAGTATTGATGGGTGGAGAAGTAGAGGACGACCTAAGAAGAGATGGATAGATTGCATGGAAGAGAAAGACATACTGCGCCGACCCCCGATGACCTGGGAACAGGGCAGGCGAATGATGATACCCTTTCCTGATAACTCTTTATTGACTTTTTGTTTTGTTACAATCTTAGATACCTACTCGATAATATTTTTGGTTCTTATTCATGGGCATCTTATTTATTGATACAAATCACTTCTATCCTTGTTTAATAATAATGATAATAATGACGGCCGATGGAGCAGGAAGTTTCTAGAATGGAACCCGCGTACCGGCAAGCGCAACGCAGAACGTCCACTTACAAGGTGGTCAGGCGACCTGGTAAGAGTCGCTGGCTGGATGCAGGCCGCTTACAACCGGCCAATCTGGAAGTCAATGGGGGAGGCCTATGTCAGCAGTGGATGTCCTATGGCTGAAATAATGAAGATGATGACGATCCTTGTTTATGTGCATGTATCAAGTATCATTTTATGTGTATATATATGTATATGTATTTAATATTATATTATATATTATTGTATATTGTTATGTTAATTTCTATCTGGACTGGATATATTTATCCATTAGGTATATTAAATTTCACACTAAGCTCTCCGCACCACTTTCCCCTTTCGTTTTATCTGTCCTCTACCTGATGGTTGTCTTGTAGAGATCGTTTTTACCGATAAAACCGCCTAATATGTGCCGCCTAAATTCTGTAAACACAAACTGTAACTTCTTTGTATGGTGTACAATAAAGAGTATCTATCTATCTATCTATGGGCATCTAAAAAAAAACATTAAACTTTTGGAGTAAGTAGGTACTTTGGGATTTATGCGCTAAAAACCAGCTAGAGACTCTGGATTCAACTGAGAGGCAACGAGGCAACGGGCTCAAGCGGGGATCTTTAAATCTAGAACCTGCAACCTCGCGGCAATCATTGCAGTCTGTCTGGCTTTGTCTTAGCAAACTGTTTTTAAGCGACTTCAAAAAGGAGGAGCTCTGAGAATTTCGCTGAGGTTCTCCTTGTTTGATGGTGCATTGAAGATCTATCAGATTGTGCAGTTCCATTGCACAGTGTCCGAAATTAATCTTAATTCGTCAGAATCTTACCCTTACCTATAGGATCACTTTTCTGTCCGTATGTCCGTATGAGGTATCGAGTTGAAATTAAACCATACTCGTATATTAAGTCTACAGTCCCTTGAAGGTGTATTAAAATCAAACTTCTTAATTAACGTAAAAAAAGATACGGCCGTTTATGCTGCAAAAAAACGCATATTTCGACATTCTCAAGGGAATCAGGAAAGGGTATAGGGTACTTTCCGTTGACCTAAAACTATTAAATTTGGCAAGTAATACCGTCTTAAATTACAAGTGTAGGAAAAAATCTGAAAACTAGACATTGTAATTCAATTTTGTGATTAATTAGTATCTAAACTGCCTGACTTGTTACTAAGCTATTTATAACATGTATCTACAAATGTTGTACGGAACCCTCGATGGGCGAGTCCGTCTCGCATTGGCCCGGTTTTTCTAATAGATCTTCGTTCCACCACCAAACCAGGAGAACCTCAGCGAATCGAAATTCCAAAGACTCGCACAAAGCACTTTGCATCAACATTTGTTGTGCGAACTGTCTGTAGTCTTCTGATAAAGAGAGTTTCAAATCCAAAATTAAAAGCTCATTTTTTGATAAGTGTGTAGTCTAAGTGAACAAAAAAATTCGCGGGCAGAGCTAGTAAATAAAATTATGTATTTTTTATTTTTTTAAGGAGGCAGACGTGTACCTATCCTCGCAATAGCGGGGAGACCCACCGGTCCACAAACACCCTCACTAAGGATGCCGTTAACGCTACCATGGAGCCACCTTGAGACTAAGGTACACCGCGAGTATAAAAGAGATTTTTTAGGCCTATTTACAGAAATACATTGGTTTTACTCCTAACAATGGCAGCAATACCGGTTATCTGCACCTCCGCGAACATTTCCGACGCACTGCAATGCCGCGGCAACCCTTCTATCACCCTGAGTGCATTATAAATTATAATATTTGACACGTAGGTCGCTGTATCCCCGATGCGTTAAGTCAACCCACATGCTACACGTATAAAAAGACTGACGGAAAATAAAAGCTGTTACGTTCGGCTACGTAGCCAGTCCGCGTTATCTCATGAAAAGCCTTATCATTAAAACTGCGTGTTTATTCTTACTAGGGGAATCACTTTGTACTTTATAATAGGTACTAAGTAAGTAATGCAATTTCAACCTTAGCGCATTTGGCATAATAATCAAAATGTTGAATCCTCATAATCTCGACTCTTCGTAAGATCGCTTTTAAATTAGGAACTTATATTGCTGTGGTAAGAAAGGATTCCCCGGCAACTCCAGAAGTGGTATATAAACATACGGGAAAAGGCGTATGATATCAGTCGACTTGAAATCGCCAGAGTGTGTAGTTATTGGAGCATCAAACAGCTTTGTGCAAGTAACAACTCAGGTAAGTTTATTGAAGTTGTCTAATTAAAACTTGGATTAGAAACGTTAGAAATTTATTTTTTGTTTGCATTTTTATTACAGTCACTTTTTTATGTTTTTTTTCGACATAGGCAAAGAAAAATAAAGAAATCTTTGACATAGGCATTCCCCAAGGCACATCATTAAGTCCAGCGTTATTTTTCCTAGTGTAAACTAATTTTTTTTTTAATCACAATAAAATTAGCTCTGTCCATTCCCTGTGAACATAAGTAGGTATTACAAACGGTGCACATTTATCTAGGTAATCTGGTTTTCTTTCATAAAAAAACAGGTAACATTGTTGTACCTGATTTTTCAGAATTAAGGCACTCTGCAATTAAATTAGAACTTGTTTATTGTCGTTTGCGTCACTCGAAATAACTCACTTTGAACTGTGGAATCAAATGACTCATCATCATCATCAGGAATACCAGCCTCTAGAAGTCCACTGGTAGATAAAGACCTGTTTTGGTTCGGGCCATTTACATCCAACGACTTACTGAAACCTTAACTAGGATATATCTTCGGATAGAACCTTTCTTCCCAAACGGTTGTCAAGAAGCATAAATAAGCTTATTGTAAAATAATGTATAATGTTTTCAGACAAAATGAAACTCATCGTATTCGCCGCTTTCGTGATGGTTGCTGCTGCGCAAGAGTACTATGAAGTAGTACCTCCTTACGTTCAGGATATAAGGTACCTACCTACCTATGTTCATCTTAGCTCAGTAAACAATAACATTGTTAAAGTTCTTTTAGTAACTTCTTTAGTAATAGTCAGTAAAAATGCATCTAACTTTTTCTTTCTTCTTTCTAGTTCTATTCCGGAATCTGAAATTGAGCACGTATTTGCCAGGTACGTCTATATTTTTATCGTCTAATTAACATAAGTATCTTAATATTTTTCGTAAGATATTTTTAACGCTTATATCTAATTTACTTTCGCCCATAACTCATGTGATCAAAAACCAAATTATAATACTTAACCATCATGCACCTGGTGATCAAGACAGCCTACTTTTGAAGCTGCTATAATAAGACTAACGATAAATTATTTAACTACAGTGATGAAGACGTAGTGCCTCATTTCGGCATCCACCCCAGGTTCCGAAGGGATATCAGTATGGACCCCAAAACCGGTGACATCACGGCCGACCATAAAATGGACAACAGCAGAGTTTTCGGGACGGTCGGCTCAAACGACGCCGGTTTATTTGTAAGTAGTATACCGATGTTGCATTTTGAATTGATGTTAAGAAGAAAAGACAGTCTAAGCAAGAGAAGTTCTTAAGATGAAAACACTAGATACAGTTCGGATCCAAAAAGTGTACCTTGTGAAATACCTTAATAATAATATGCTAAATACTAACTGTCGGATGGGCGTCAGGGAGTTAGGAAACACTAAATTTACCCCTTTCTCATCCAGGGTAAAGCCGGCTACGAAAGGAACATCTTTGATGACAATCGCGGCAAGCTTGATGCGAAGGCGTTCGGAACCCGCACCCTCGGCCCGTACGGAGACTCCAGCGCCCTCGGTGGCGCCCTCAACTGGAAGAACGACAATGCGGCCGCTTCCTTTGACATCAGCAAACAGATCCATGGACCTACTTCGGTTAGTAATACATAGTATCTTCAATTCTCAGCCAGATGAAATCTTCAAAATCTAAATTGGTTGACCTTGGTAGTTAAGAGAAATATTTGATAATATCATATTTCATAGGTTAACCGGTAGTGGAATCATCCTTCAGAAGAAATGTTGACTAATAAAACATCATTATACAAGGAATAGTTCCGGTCCAAAATGTGGACCCTGTGACACACCTATAAAATGTCTTATTCAAATTCATTTTTTTATATTTTTACCTTAATTACACCATAATTCTGTCTACACAGTGGACCGCAGCCGGCGGCGGCAACTGGCCGGTCGGTAAGAACGGTAACTTCGGCCTGGAGGGCACCTACAGCCGCATGGGCGGCATGAAGGACTACGGAGGCCGGGCTGTCTACAACCACCGCTGGTGAAGAGTCAATAGGAATAAGAAAAGCAGTATTGAGGCTTAGCTTAGCTCATTTGGTATCAACTGTGTAGGCAACGCATTTTAAACTGACTGGAAACTAAAGTTTTTAACTAGCACATTTTTAACTGTGAGAGTAAGAAACACATGCATAGCAATAGTTGCCTCTGATTAGTTTTAAATAGGCATTAAACATTATCAGCATCCTTAATTAAGTTGCTAAAGATTTTAAGCTATTTCTATCATAGAATCAATGACTTAATATTGTATTATTTATTAATGTAAATACTTTCATTGTAATTAAAATACCGCGTGATTGTATATTTGTACAGAAATATTTTAGAATAAATAAATTGTTTTAGATTTACTACTTAAAAAAAGCAAATTTTATTAAAATCCTTTATTTCCTCCATACCGCATACACTATTTACAATACCAAACTATAGGTAGTCATAAAGTAAAACAGTTAAAATAGTCTTTGCGAATACAATGGCTGACAAAACAACTCAGTTCTTACTAAAATGCGAAGAGTATCTAAATGAACTTGCGAAAAATAACTAGACACTCGAATTTTCTAGACTGGAAACAAACATGTGACTGAATTACACAGAAAATTAGGATTTCACACAGCTAAGTATTTTCTGTCAAAATAATTGATGTTATTTTACTCTTGAGTTTTAGAAAAATATAAGGTTTTTAAATAATTCCCATTCCCAAAAACTCGTGTGTTTTTAGAGATGCATAAATTGAATTGCAAGATGCTCCAAAATCTATAGTTTGTTTATGTTTTTCGCCAGTTAAAAAAACAATTAAACTTACAAAAAGAATGATGTAATGACATCAGCATTAGACATTAGATGTATTTGTTTTAAAGGATGCCAGTTCATACAGATGCTTGTCGCATTGTACAGTCAGTTGCTGATTGACCTACCACAATTCCTTAATTAGCATTGATCTCTATAAGTTGGTCTTAAATGTAAAAATCGGTTGAAAGACCTTGGGTAGTTCGACCTGCCATTGACTGATGTACACACGTTGTCTCGGATTAAGAAGACGCTTACAATATTTAGATGATGATTGTACAATATTTCGGCCCATGTCCTTTGACAAAGTCCTTGAATTCTAGAAGCAACCATTATTTTGCACGTTGTATGGCCTTGATAATAATGGAAGAAAGAAAATACATATTATCAATACCTTTTATTTTTAATCACAAATTCACGATAGAAATTACAAGTATTCCAGAATCAATATCTATGTATTTTATTTTGCTATCGCACTCTGAAAATCATACACCCATAATTAGGAATAGGCATTTACAAAAAAAAAACTCCAGAAGCAAAATAAACACTAGAAAATAAAACGTAAAATAGAGTTTATGTATACATCGTTAACATAATAAAATCGAAATAAATATTGCCTCGCTTAACTGCCTATGTAAACTTACAAAAAAACTTAAATATTACTTTACTCCGTAATTTTAGAAAAACCCAGGCTTTCAACTAAAACACTTTAAAATTGACATTAAAATTAAACTAAATAGGAAATAATATACAAAAAAACTAAAATACTAACCCGAAGCGAAGGCATTTTAAGTCAGAAATGTTAAAATATTCCAAAAGGAATAGAATTTTTTTACAAATTGCAGAATGGTTTTATGTACAAATTCCTATTGCATTTTAAAAATTCACTTAAATTCTATGTTTGTACTATTTCTTCATCTGCAAAGTGACACATAATTTCAGTTTTCGTAACTGTCAAATAAAAATCGTAATAGCAAAAAAGATTTAGGAATCTTAGATTAATAATGACACAGATACGATCCGCGCGCAAAATTTGAAGCAACTAAATTGGAGAAAAACTCCCTACGCCTGACAGCTCCGTAGTATTTAATGCCAATCCGCACTGAACGCATGACAATCTAGATGTAGGCATTGCTTTTATCGATATTTTCCCAGACTACTATTAAGAGCAACCCTATTTTATAGTGGTGTGCGCGTGTAGGTGTGTAAACGTTTGCACACAAAACTGTTTTATTGCTTCAATTTTGTAATCGCCGTAGGTATGGTATAACTATCATTCTATGTGTCATTATTCAGTTTAAAATACCAACCGAAATTGCAAATATTTTGACGAGGCAGATATTCTACTAAACTCTGTTGGATGCAGTACAAAATCTTCTAAAAATAAACTATTTTATGAATAAATCCAAAGATGGCACACATTTATTCTATTTTTATTTGGTCACAATAGTAAAATTATATGAAAACAGTGCACTACACACAGAAACACCCACAAAATGCTATAAATATAATTCTTATCCAAAAAACTTAAATAATATCTTGTATACTCTGTTAACAATTGACATAATATGAATTCTAATAGAAATATATTACAAAAAAAACTTTAAAATAACACAAAAAATATTTTTCTCATATTATATCAATTATTTTTACAATTTTTCTATTTTAATACTAAGAAAATATAGTCTAATGCTTACTCCTAGAATCACACATTATTTTTTATTTACACATTAAAATTACTTATAAAAAATGTGTCAATATCGAATTGACAATACGAATAGGTTGTTTTTGCAAATTTACCAGGAAACGTATGTTTAACATTGTATTTAATCACCCTTTAAATAAAAATAAGCGTAATTGAAATAGGTAGATGCGTTGCATCACAACATAAATTTACACGTTCAAAAACGTGGGTTATAAAATATTGAGACGTATAAAAGTACAGTCAACAGTATACAAGCCTACTTCAAAATAAAAATCCTAATCGATATTGATCTATATGCGTTTTAATGTTGAAAATTGGTTAAATAGCCTATAATTATTTATGTAGGTTGATCTGCGTTGACTGTACTTTCACGACAGTGTGTGTTGCTGCCAGAATAAGCACGCACACGCACACTAATGTAACATGCATGTACGACGAACCATAAATAAGGAAGGACACGCTTTGTAAAGGCTAGCGTCGACTAGTCTCGCTGAGTCGAATCGAGTCGCAAAAATTACGCATTGGTTTTTAAGATGCAATCATCACAATATTCTGCTCAAATATAACTTTTTATTTGGGAAAAACATCAAAATCTAAAAAAAAAACGATTTTCCATACAAATCGTTGGTAATTTTTTTGTGATTTTTATCTAATATAAAAGATCCTGTAGAAAAAAAATGTATTAGAGCAATAAACCGTGATTTGTGCGGCATCAAATAAAACCAATGACAATTTAACGTCGGGTTTGTTACACCTTTTATAAATCAAGAACGGCTGAACCGATTTATATGATCTTTATTTGTATTCGCCTCGAATAGCAGAATTATTATAAAAACGAAAAAAAATTAATAGGCGTTACGAAGTTCGCCGGGACAGCCTATAAAAGTCTATTGGCGTTGGCGTTGTGGTAATGGCGTTGATGATTAACAATCTGGAGCGCGCCGAGCCGAATATCTCGCGACATAAGGTGCGGTTCGGCTCTAGTGTTGACTAGAGCCGAATCGCACCGAATTGATATTCCGTAGTATTGTATGAACTGTCCGAAGACCAATGTAATCGAACACACGGTATTAAATCACTTTTCCACTTGACAAAATCATAATAAATTGCTCAAAAATGTAAAACAATCCAAGATACTCTGATACCAGAAGCCCAATTCCCATAATTGAACCTTAGTCGCAATTCAGTTTCAATCCATTCCACGTAACACGGGTTCGGTAACACGGGTAAGATCAAAGACACTATTTTCGCGAACTCAAAAATGCAATTATAGTTTCTAATGTGACTGAAAATGTACCAAAATGGTTTTTTCCCCATTTTAAGGGCCGATTTTTCAACAGCCAGATAACTTTTATTTGAAGAATAAGGGCTGATTTTTTAAACGCCAGACAACTTTTATCCAACGAATAAATTTGACGCTTAACACACTCTCTATACGAAAACTGTCAACATGTCAAACGTATTCTTCAAATAAGTTATCTGGGTATTAAAAACTCGGCTCTAAGTTTGACATGTTGACAGTTTTCGTATAAACAATGTGTTACTTTCATTCGTCAGATAAAAGTTATCTGGCGATTAAAAACGGCCTTTAATCGAATTACATACTTTTAACAATTTTACAAAATAACATACTTAAGTTTACAAGAATACCGTTTTGTTAGAGTAATGTTACCAGTAACATATCCCAGGACCGGATCGAAACTGTTGCCACTAAGTAAAATTACGGGAATCGGGCTTCAGATGTTACTCAGAAGTTTAGTGACCTAGGTTTGAGTGCTGTCTTCCTCAAGTATTGGTGCGCCAACACAGTTAGATCAAGTTGGTCTTGAGTCTTGCCACAAGCGAAAATCTCCCATTTATTGTCCTTGTCACCCTGAAAATTGTAAAATAAATAGTTAAACCCCAGTTGAAACATTTTTATATTATTAGTTTTCTTCTAAACATATTTTTGGCTACGCCCTCTTGCTTACGGCTGCCATTCTGTAATTGCAATTTTGATATGAAATTAAAATGATATTATTTGATGATGAAAGATACTTTGGGGTGTTGAAGATTTTCTCATATGAATTTTAGAAAAAAACAAGGCTGGATATATTTTCAATGCCATAAAAACGCTTTCATAGATCTACTAGCAAATTTGTGGTATCAGACGTAAATATAGGATATTTATTTTTAATAGGTTGTTTATTTTTAATAAAAATAACACATTAATAAAAATTAAACATCCTTGTGTTACGAGGTTATTTTGCTAGAGGCGTGTCCCTGTGCACCCAGACCAGTTGGTAAAGTAACAGTCGTTAATTTTTAAAAGTAAAGTCACCCCATAAATGAAGTTAACCTATAAAATAGCGTCAACTTTAACTGCCTATGTCGTTTTCCCACTTATTGCCTTATCGATTTGAAAGTTTTGATCACAATTGTCATTTCATCGTTTCAGCCATGGACGTCCACTGCTGAACACAGGCCCCTAATGACTTTCATCGAGGGAGATTGCCAATACTCGCCACGCTTGGCACGCGGTTTTGCGAGCGCAGTTTTTGATAATATTTCGCACGCAGACGCTGCTGTCCGTCTCGTGCTACAGGAACTAGTCGCCTCTTACGACACGCCTTCTGTTGGCGGTGGGGTAATTGTCATTTACAATACAATAATTTGATATCATTGAGCATGATGAAGAAGGTGGATAGTGGTACTTTTCAATAGTTATTAGTCATCATCATCATCGTCATTTCAGCCATAGGACGTCCACTGCTGAACATAGGCCTCCCCCAGTGACTTCCAGATTGGCCGGTTGGAAGCGGCTCGCATCCAGCGGCTTCCTGCAACCTTTACCAGGTCGTCTGTCCACCATGTAGGTGGACGTCCTACGCTCCGATTGCCGTTACTAGTAAAACCTACGAATTTGGGCTCATTTTTCTTAACGACTCCCATTACATAAAGCTTTATACTTTATTTAAAGTATACTGTGATAAATTATTAGTCTGTTTTGTTAAATAATACTTACCAATATAAAAGACACAGGTTTCTCATCCTTCGTTTCGTTCGGCTCTTGATCAAACTTGATTGACCGCACTGCTGACTTTTTGACCAATGTCGGCTCGTCGGAGTTACGCCTCACCTATAATACATTTTGTATGCAATCTCCAACTCTAAGCTTACTTAAGGCTCTAGGCCATACCATAAATCATAAATAAATAAATCATAAATCTTTATTTGCTCTATCAACCATCTTTCTACATAAATAAACTAGTTAGTGAAGTTTGACTAACATTTAGTATGAATTGACAACTCCTGTCAACCCTCGCCTATACAAAAACAGTACAGGATCTAGATTAAAAAATAAGATAAATATTTTTATCAACTATTTATGGTATGTGTGTAGTTCATGACCATACAAAACACACCTATCTACATGCGTGATGCGTGATATGTGATAATTTGGACATCTACGGGCCATCCATAAATTACATCATACGTACGGAGGACCGAAGTGTGATATTGTGTTACAATGGGTCCTAAATTTCGTGACGTCACATTTCAAAACCTAATCTTAGAAGTAAAACACGAAATTGTTTATTAACTTTTTTCAAATGTTGCATTTGTAGTTGATTTTATTTAAAAACAATTTAAATCGAAATTTCGGATCTGCTGTTTCAATTAATTAATTTCTGAAAAATATGTGACGTTGCACTATGTGGGGCATCACAAATGTGACACGCCCCCCTAGCATGATCACCAAAACACGATATGATCTAGCGTATTTTTTTTTACAAATATTACTTTTACTTACAAATATTAATCATACTAATATTCTGAACAAAGTACATCATTTACGGCATTTTGTCAAGGAGTATTTGTTGTTTGTAATTATTTTCTCTGTCGATTAGCGTATGTTTCATCGGTGTACCCAAAAATAGCAAAATTTTGTGTGAGAATATGTATGATAATATGCGTAGGCGTTCCCGATATGTTTAGTCCTTTGACTTGTAATCCGTTAGCATTTTTTCTCGTATAAGCATCATTCAACATAGCATTGTTTCATCATCTACTTATTTACATTTTATTGCAAGATACGAGCTTCCTCTAAGAAAAGGGCTCAGGACAATAGTTCCCACCACATTTTTAAGTATAATTTGTACCTATTTATGTAATAATAAATGCACCTAATAAATGTATTAATTAAGATTGCTATAATCAGAAAACCCTCGAATAAATGAAAATCACTAAGTAAACTTTTCCTGACTTCAGGAGGCCCGTCAAAGGAAAAAACATATCAGGAACGCCTAAGCATATTATCATAGCAACTTTTATTCGTAGTAGGTAAGGTTCCGGATATTGAAAAAATATTTTCTATCTAAATAGAAAGGCGTGGATAAGATTTAACGTTATTTTATTTAGTTACCAAAGGACTATTAAAGTTTGACATCTTTAATCTTAAGCATTTTACACCGTATAACTACCACCCGCCAACCTGATGTCAGGTTGGCGGCGGATTTTGTTTTTATTCGCATTTTGTATTTGTAGAACTACTAAATGTTTTTGCTTCGCTACCAAATACTACTTAATCATTTTTAAATAATTGAATATGTTTCATTTGATTTTATGACACCCCACCCGCGGTTCTGACGCACACCAAAATTTTAGGTACTTGCAACTTTAGGTATGCTAGGCTCCATATAAAAAAGTTCGAAGTCTTTTTTAAATCAAAGTAGACCTTAATTACAAAATTACTAAGATTATAATAAATCGTAATTCATTTTAATCTTAGCATTTTTGGAATTAAATAAAACGCGAGTTGCGCTGTCATTCATCAGAGATCACAGGCGTACGTCGACGCCGCTCCAACGAGGACCTTATGCAGTGCACATACGGTGCAATTGATTCGACTAATCGTAAATTTTTCACGATTATCGCAGTTTTGTTATTTACTTAGATCGATTAAGTTACAGATTCTGTCTGAACATCTGGCGCAATGTTGCAAAGTAACCCTTTATATTAGAAATATCATTTATTTTGTTTGACAACAATGTTTACCACACTGCACATTTATCCTGATAGGTGTCGTTGTGTTCGGTCTTGCCCGTAGTGATTATAAGCCAATTGTTATGTTACTGCTGTCACTGATCAAATAATCACTACGATAAAGGTTGTAAGTTGTCAAACGCGTCGGTCTTGCGTCATACTAGCGAGCACAGAGAAAAAAAATTTGACGTTTGCATGGACATTAGTTGACACGACCAAACGGTTTGGCGCCATCTGAGATTGCTTCCCCATTCCACCATAATTTAATCAGTGCCGTTCTGTTTTATAGCGTATCCTATGGTTTTAGTACGAGCGAGAGCATACTAGATTAAGTGAAGATTCACATCAGTTTGGCTCGTATCACTGCTTTTTGTGCTCGATAGTAAAACTTTTTTTTGCCTTATTTCTTATTAGAGCGTCTTTGATTTTTATACATTTGGCAGAGTAATATAAACGTATCCTATGCTCGCTTATGCCTATGCGTGCTTGATAATAAAACCTTTTTATTTATCCTCAAATCCTTTTTAGAACGCATTTGGTTTTTATACATTTGGCAGAGTGTATATCAGTATATCAGTACTAAAGCTTAAAAAGGTTTAGGGCCGATTTTTCAATCTCCAGATTACTTTTTTTTAATAATATGTTTGACATGTTGACAGTTTTCTAATAGAAAATATGTGAAGCGTCAATTTTATTCGTCGGATAAAAGTTATCTGACTTTTGTAAAAAAAATGTGTCCCCCGAATATTCAAATGACAATCAAAGTTGAGGCTCCTTTAATTTTATGGCAATACAATGAAATGTCTAATGTGAATGTATGAAAAAAGGCATTTAACCTAATTGCCATTACCTAAAGTTGCAAGTACCTAAAATTACGTTATATTGGTGTACACCTATGAAACATACGCCAATCGATAGAAAAAATAATTACATACAACAAATTTAATACTCTTTGACAAAATGTTATATATACTTTATCCAGAATTTCAGTTTGAATATGTAATATTTATTTTTATTTACGTATTCAAATTGAAATTCTGAACAAAATATATCATTTACGACATTTTGACAAAGAATATTTGTTGTTTGTATTTTTTTTCTCTTTCGATTAAGGTATATTTTATAGGTGTACACCAAAATAACATAATTTTAGGTATTTGAAGTTTAGGTATACCAATGAGGTTAAATGCCTTTTACTATTGACGTTATGTCATGACATCGGACGACAAAAGTCTTAACTTTGAGTATTTGCAAATAAGGGTATCAGTATTTATTTTCAAATCACGTTCTACTTAAGAAGAAAAGTTCTGCAAGTTATACTACTGTTCATGCTATAGTCAGAGAAAGTATACTACATGCAAAACATTTCCCTCATGAGAGCAGGGAGAAAATAAACGAAAAAATACTGAGAAAATACATTTATTGAAATAAAAAATGACATTGGATCTTTTTTGGACAGTGGAATGAACAATATTGACAGTGACACTATACTAACTCAAAATAAAAGTAAAACACAATTCGTATAATACAAAATGTTGCCATAATACAAAGATAGGGCCTACCACTACTACAGAATAAATTAAAACAATTTATATAAAACATAAATAGTAACAAAAAACAATCACTTTAACAAGTTTAAATAAATAAGTTTTAAAAAATAAGAAAAATAATATGTAGATTCAACACTGGTCTGTCAATATTGTGATGGGATAGGAATTGGGAAAAGAGATACAGAATGGAAAACTGGGTAGGAAAATGTCATTTATTTATTTCAAATAAAGTATAAAAATTAAGTATAGCTGCCGATATGTATAAAAATGTTAAAAATTTAACAAAAAAAAAGATCGAAATAAATAACTTCACAAACGTTGCGACAGCAAACGAAATTTTACCAAAATGTACGAAAAGTGTGCTTTAGTATTATTTCAATTACATCAATATTACTTCCACAAACAATTACAAAAAATGCACAAAAATTTCAAGGATCCTAACTGGTACATCCACATAAAATATTTAAAAAGGAGTATTTTAAAATCATTAAAATTCTACCCTCTGAAGTTACACATCTATTTTATATTTAGTTTTAATTGGTTTCATCTGGTAACATTTATGGAAGTAATTGTGATATTAAAGAAAAACTAACTAAAATCCGATATAATCCACTTTCCTAATTATAAAATGTTATACTTTTAACGCAAATTACAAAGCAAAATACTATCAGTAATAGACTTTCTAAATAAATAAATACAGGGATAGGATAGGTGGCCTAACTAGGGATTTGTTAGTTCCTACCTAATTTTTAACATTTTTGGCTCGTAGGAATTTAGTCCTTACAGCCACATTTTAAAATACTGCAACCGAAGTTTTCTCCGTGCCTTCATAACTATATTTTGTACTTGTTTTTTGTTACTACACCGAACAAGTATTTAAACCTAAACCCTATGAATTAATACTTGAAATTCTTAAAAAGTTGTTTTTCTAACTAGTAACACTAAAACAATTTGGTGCATGGTAAACTTGAGGTATACTTTTTGCATTTAATTAACTATATTATTAATTTTAAAACTAACTTCACCAATATATTAATAAAATTCACAACGATATTCATTTGATGAAAATTTCATCTTTGGTACCTTACGACCTAATCTCGTTAAACGTTAAAATTAGTTTGGTGCGCTTATAAATACTATAAAAACCTATAATTAAAAACGTGATTTAAAATTAGCTTGAATTTTTACCTTAATTTTTTAAAATTAATTCGAGAAATTATTCGAAAGTCAAGAAAAAGTAAAAACGTCATTAGAATTATGATTGCGGTGCGTTGTCGTCGCCAAAGGTTTATTATTTAAAAACTTATAAAGAAAACGATTTATTGTTTATGCTTTAGAGCAACTTTTGGTGTTTTAGTTTAACTATATCTTTTCAGTATTATAGTACTATTTATATGAGGTTTATCCTAACACATACCTTGTTTTCGATGATTATTTACATAAATGTTCAGAAAGTTTTTCACACTTATTAGTTTGTTATTATCATTAATTAGTTTTAGTTAAGTATCTCATGCGAAACGTCACTATAACGAATTTAGCAACTATGTTATTTAGTGCCTTTTTAAACTGGACCTTTAGTAATTGAAAAATGCCTAAACAAACTATAGTCATTCCCCATACCCGCTTTCGAATATAAAATAATCGTTAGGAAACATTTCTTCGTTTTGATTCGCGGTTTTATCCATTTGCCACCATTGATTTTCTTTATCTACAAATTCGTTTTTATTTCCCATAATCTTGTTAGTTAGAATTTCGTCTATACGCGACGTTGAAGGTTTCTGGTTGGTAACTTTGTAAATATGGTCAGCAAACGCATTAGCTAGTACCTCTTTGGGTGCTATAAGGTTGCTTTCGCATGCCAATTCGTTTGACGACGTTATGGTCCTAAGTCTATCCGCGTTCAGCCTAGCGAAACTTCTCGGCGATTCGTTCGTTATATCTCTAAACACGCTTTGGTTCGGTTCGATTTCTCTGAATTGGTTCGTATTTTCGTACATTTGGTATATTAATCGGTCGGGTAAGTTAGGTGTGGGATTAGTAGGGAGTGAGGACCGGTGTTGTACCTTAGTTTTTTCGCTGATGACGGATTCGATGTCGAGTTCTTCGTATTTGGTGTCGGGCGTGTTTTCGGCGGACATGAGGCTGTGGAGGCTCGTGGACTCTTCTAGAAGGGAGTGCTTCACGATGGAAGGTGGAGAGAACATCACTGAGCTGTCGCCCGCTAGCGTTTTGCTCTGTAACAATTAAAATTTTATTAATTAATATTGATTATGCAGTTTGAAGTATTTATCGTGTCACATTAATCCAAACAGTAACTGTGTGTTTTTTTTGGCAATTAAGCATACTAAATCGTGTTACATATTTTTTAGGAACAGTTTTACAAAATACATTTTATGAATATAAACAATTAGATGTTTTTATTCATTGCTCCTTTTACGAATATTATAAATGAGACGATTTGTGCAATTTTATTTGCTCACGCATCAATCACGATAATATTCTGTATAATGACCATCTAGGAATAGGAATATAATTTTACACCGTGTATTTACGCTACGTTCCGAAACAACACTCGTGTGCACACGAACTTAGCCGATACGAACTCAACCGTGCTCTTGTGCCTGATATGCCCTCAAATGAGCCATTCGGAAAAACGCAGGGGTACACTCTGGTGTGACCTTAAACCATTCAGAGAATGTACAGGAATTTGGTGTTAGCTTCAAAAACGTGTTCGTCGTTCGGATGTCGCACCGGAGAGCACATGACATCAGTGTCTACCGACTGCTTTCTGAACGCACAGTTAAGAACAACTCACCGTCTTTACTATAAAGGTCCCTTTACACATATCAGTGAATTTACAGTTCCAACACAGTACCGGCACAGTGCAAAATATTCTAAATATGAAATGTTGTCATCAGTGACGACACAATGCTCTCAGTACAAGTGCCGACACCGGCTATAACGGACGTATTCGTTGAAACGATATTTTTTGTCGGATCACGGATGCCGCGGCAGTAACTTTCTTCTTTTTTTTTCTCTTCAATAATTTACTTCCTAGTTTCTGCCGAAAAATATTGAAACAGCTCTTGACATTTTGAAATGTTCAAAATATTTTCTTTCATGTTTAACTAATTATTTGTATAATGTCATGGATTCTGCTTCTGTCTCTCTTAATTTTCATGCTTCATACGCCCATTTTTGTCTTTGATGGTGATATTTTTCGTCTAAAGTGTAAGGCAACAGCTATCATTGCTAGCTCCGTATTATTGAAGAGCCATAGCAGCCACAATACTTGAACACGGACACGTTTTCACTGTAGCTCCGTGAACTGATTCTGACATGTGTCAATTGAATCACTGTCGCAAACCTGTAATACTGAACTAAGCGATCACGATGACGCAACTGTTGATTCGCTGATTTGTGTAAATCGACCTTAAACTACAATGCCGAAAGGCACAATGACCCAGCTACTGGCGAGCGCCTTGCGCGCCTTCTTGTGTACCGTCCCAGGTACGTTTCCTTGCCGGTCCGAGATACTGACTAGTTAGGCACAACTCACCGGCGTCTCCACTATAAACGACACTTCCGGCACAACGCTCTGGTTGTTCGAGTGCGCGTGCGGGGTGCTCGTCGCGGCGCCCCAGCTACTGGCGAGCGCCTTGCGCGCCTTCTTGTGTACCGTCCCAGGTACGTTCCCTTGCCGGTCCGAGATACTGACTAGTTAGGCACAACTCACCGGCGTCTCCACTATAAACGACACTTCCGGCACAACGCTCTGGTTGTTCGAGTGCGCGTGCGGGGTGCTCGTCGCGGCGCCCCAGCTACTGGCGAGCGCCTTGCGCGCCTTCTTGTGTACCGTCCCAGGTACGTTCCCTTGCCGGTCCGAGATACTGACTAGTTAGGCACAACTCACCGGCGTCTCCACTATAAACGACACTTCCGGCACAACGCTCTGGTTGTTCGAGTGCGCGTGCGGGGTGCTCGTCGCGGCGCCCCAGCTACTGGCGAGCGCCTTGCGCGCCTTCTTGTGTACCGTCCCAGGTACGTTCCCTTGCCGGTCCGAGATACTGACTAGTTAGGCACAACTCACCGGCGTCTCCACTATAAACGACACTTCCGGCACAACGCTCTGGTTGTTCGAGTGCGCGTGCGGGGTGCTCGTCGCGGCGCCCCAGCTACTGGCGAGCGCCTTGCGCGCCTTCTTGTGTACCGTCCCAGGTACGTTCCCTTGCCGGTCCGAGATACTGACTAGTTAGGCACAACTCACCGGCGTCTCCACTATAAACGACACTTCCGGCACAACGCTCTGGTTGTTCGAGTGCGCGTGCGGGGTGCTCGTCGCGGCGCCCCAGCTACTGGCGAGCGCCTTGCGCGCCTTCTTGTGTACCGTCCCAGGTACGTTCCCTTGCCGGTCCGAGATACTGACTAGTTAGGCACAACTCACCGGCGTCTCCACTATAAACGACACTTCCGGCACAACGCTCTGGTTGTTCGAGTGCGCGTGCGGGGTGCTCGTCGCGGCGCCCCAGCTACTGGCGAGCGCCTTGCGCGCCTTCTTGTGTACCGTCCCAGGTACGTTCCCTTGCCGGTCCGAGATACTGACTAGTTAGGCACAACTCACCGGCGTCTCCACTATAAACGACACTTCCGGCACAACGCTCTGGTTGTTCGAGTGCGCGTGCGGGGTGCTCGTCGCGGCGCCCCAGCTACTGGCGAGCGCCTTGCGCGCCTTCTTGTGTACCGTCCCAGGTACGTTCCCTTGCCGGTCCGAGATACTGACTAGTTAGGCACAACTCACCGGCGTCTCCACTATAAACGACACTTCCGGCACAACGCTCTGGTTGTTCGAGTGCGCGTGCGGGGTGCTCGTCGCGGCGCCCCAGCTACTGGCGAGCGCCTTGCGCGCCTTCTTGTGTACCGTCCCAGGTACGTTCCCTTGCCGGTCCGAGATACTGACTAGTTAGGCACAACTCACCGGCGTCTCCACTATAAACGACACTTCCGGCACAACGCTCTGGTTGTTCGAGTGCGCGTGCGGGGTGCTCGTCGCGGCGCCCCAGCTACTGGCGAGCGCCTTGCGCGCCTTCTTGTGTACCGTCCCAGGTACGTTCCCTTGCCGGTCCGAGATACTGACTAGTTAGGCACAACTCACCGGCGTCTCCACTATAAACGACACTTCCGGCACAACGCTCTGGTTGTTCGAGTGCGCGTGCGGGGTGCTCGTCGCGGCGCCCCAGCTACTGGCGAGCGCCTTGCGCGCCTTCTTGTGTACCGTCCCAGGTACGTTCCCTTGCCGGTCCGAGATACTGACTAGTTAGGCACAACTCACCGGCGTCTCCACTATAAACGACACTTCCGGCACAACGCTCTGGTTGTTCGAGTGCGCGTGCGGGGTGCTCGTCGCGGCGCCCCAGCTACTGGCGAGCGCCTTGCGCGCCTTCTTGTGTACCGTCCCAGGTACGTTCCCTTGCCGGTCCGAGATACTGACTAGTTAGGCACAACTCACCGGCGTCTCCACTATAAACGACACTTCCGGCACAACGCTCTGGTTGTTCGAGTGCGCGTGCGGGGTGCTCGTCGCGGCGCCCCAGCTACTGGCGAGCGCCTTGCGCGCCTTCTTGTGTACCGTCCCAGGTACGTTCCCTTGCCGGTCCGAGATACTGACTAGTTAGGCACAACTCACCGGCGTCTCCACTATAAACGACACTTCCGGCACAACGCTCTGGTTGTTCGAGTGCGCGTGCGGGGTGCTCGTCGCGGCGCCCCAGCTACTGGCGAGCGCCTTGCGCGCCTTCTTGTGTACCGTCCCAGGTACGTTCCCTTGCCGGTCCGAGATACTGACTAGTTAGGCACAACTCACCGGCGTCTCCACTATAAACGACACTTCCGGCACAACGCTCTGGTTGTTCGAGTGCGCGTGCGGGGTGCTCGTCGCGGCGCCCCAGCTACTGGCGAGCGCCTTGCGCGCCTTCTTGTGTACCGTCCCAGGTACGTTCCCTTGCCGGTCCGAGATACTGACTAGTTAGGCACAACTCACCGGCGTCTCCACTATAAACGACACTTCCGGCACAACGCTCTGGTTGTTCGAGTGCGCGTGCGGGGTGCTCGTCGCGGCGCCCCAGCTACTGGCGAGCGCCTTGCGCGCCTTCTTGTGTACCGTCCCAGGTACGTTCCCTTGCCGGTCCGAGATACTGACTAGTTAGGCACAACTCACCGGCGTCTCCACTATAAACGACACTTCCGGCACAACGCTCTGGTTGTTCGAGTGCGCGTGCGGGGTGCTCGTCGCGGCGCCCCAGCTACTGGCGAGCGCCTTGCGCGCCTTCTTGTGTACCGTCCCAGGTACGTTCCCTTGCCGGTCCGAGATACTGACTAGTTAGGCACAACTCACCGGCGTCTCCACTATAAACGACACTTCCGGCACAACGCTCTGGTTGTTCGAGTGCGCGTGCGGGGTGCTCGTCGCGGCGCCCCAGCTACTGGCGAGCGCCTTGCGCGCCTTCTTGTGTACCGTCCCAGGTACGTTCCCTTGCCGGTCCGAGATACTGACTAGTTAGGCACAACTCACCGGCGTCTCCACTATAAACGACACTTCCGGCACAACGCTCTGGTTGTTCGAGTGCGCGTGCGGGGTGCTCGTCGCGGCGCCCCAGCTACTGGCGAGCGCCTTGCGCGCCTTCTTGTGTACCGTCCCAGGTACGTTCCCTTGCCGGTCCGAGATACTGACTAGTTAGGCACAACTCACCGGCGTCTCCACTATAAACGACACTTCCGGCACAACGCTCTGGTTGTTCGAGTGCGCGTGCGGGGTGCTCGTCGCGGCGCCCCAGCTACTGGCGAGCGCCTTGCGCGCCTTCTTGTGTACCGTCCCAGGTACGTTCCCTTGCCGGTCCGAGATACTGACTAGTTAGGCACAACTCACCGGCGTCTCCACTATAAACGACACTTCCGGCACAACGCTCTGGTTGTTCGAGTGCGCGTGCGGGGTGCTCGTCGCGGCGCCCCAGCTACTGGCGAGCGCCTTGCGCGCCTTCTTGTGTACCGTCCCAGGTACGTTCCCTTGCCGGTCCGAGATACTGACTAGTTAGGCACAACTCACCGGCGTCTCCACTATAAACGACACTTCCGGCACAACGCTCTGGTTGTTCGAGTGCGCGTGCGGGGTGCTCGTCGCGGCGCCCCAGCTACTGGCGAGCGCCTTGCGCGCCTTCTTGTGTACCGTCCCAGGTACGTTCCCTTGCCGGTCCGAGATACTGACTAGTTAGGCACAACTCACCGGCGTCTCCACTATAAACGACACTTCCGGCACAACGCTCTGGTTGTTCGAGTGCGCGTGCGGGGTGCTCGTCGCGGCGCCCCAGCTACTGGCGAGCGCCTTGCGCGCCTTCTTGTGTACCGTCCCAGGTACGTTCCCTTGCCGGTCCGAGATACTGACTAGTTAGGCACAACTCACCGGCGTCTCCACTATAAACGACACTTCCGGCACAACGCTCTGGTTGTTCGAGTGCGCGTGCGGGGTGCTCGTCGCGGCGCCCCAGCTACTGGCGAGCGCCTTGCGCGCCTTCTTGTGTACCGTCCCAGGTACGTTCCCTTGCCGGTCCGAGATACTGACTAGTTAGGCACAACTCACCGGCGTCTCCACTATAAACGACACTTCCGGCACAACGCTCTGGTTGTTCGAGTGCGCGTGCGGGGTGCTCGTCGCGGCGCCCCAGCTACTGGCGAGCGCCTTGCGCGCCTTCTTGTGTACCGTCCCAGGTACGTTCCCTTGCCGGTCCGAGATACTGACTAGTTAGGCACAACTCACCGGCGTCTCCACTATAAACGACACTTCCGGCACAACGCTCTGGTTGTTCGAGTGCGCGTGCGGGGTGCTCGTCGCGGCGCCCCAGCTACTGGCGAGCGCCTTGCGCGCCTTCTTGTGTACCGTCCCAGGTACGTTCCCTTGCCGGTCCGAGATACTGACTAGTTAGGCACAACTCACCGGCGTCTCCACTATAAACGACACTTCCGGCACAACGCTCTGGTTGTTCGAGTGCGCGTGCGGGGTGCTCGTCGCGGCGCCCCAGCTACTGGCGAGCGCCTTGCGCGCCTTCTTGTGTACCGTCCCAGGTACGTTCTCTTTGCCAGTTTGAGATGATTCTGAGACGCGTCGCTTGAGGCTGCCGATGCCAGAATCGTTGTTGACCTGAAAGTAAGATTTATATTATTTATTTTTTATTCTTTGTACTGACAAAAAGATTAACAATGTAAATTAACACGTTGAGCGCCAATAAAACAATAGATTTTCTATTGTGACTAGTTTTTAGCAGTCGAAGACTTAATTGCGGATTGGTGGAAGGGTGTTGTAAGGCCGGTGACTAAACGTTCCTGTCAGATGTGATCCGCTTTAACTCCTCTGACTAGGCTTCACGACAAGTATCAAGTGATATTAGCCGGGACCAACTTTATTTGTTCCTTCCGAAGCACGGAGATGCTTGTAATAAATGTCACTAAATATGGTCGGAATGGTCACAATCGCAACACGGGTTGCTTAACTTTCGTAATAACTACCTAGACGTTGCCGCCAATGAGATACAAGCACCTCACACAGTAGAGTTACAGTACACTTTAGTTGGCCAATATAATTCAAACTAATCAATAAATTAATGGCAGGCTAATAGGTGCATATAATATGGCTATAGGTGGTTTTAATAGGTGCCACCCACAAGGTGGACAGACGACCTGTTAAATGTTGCAGAAAGCCGCTGGATGCAGGCCGCTTTCAACCGGCTAATCTGAAAATTACTGGGGGAGGCCTATGTTCAGCAGTGGACATCCTATGGCTGAAATGATGATGATGATGATGACAGTAATCATTTGCTATATTATATACATATGTATAAAACAAACTCGGGTTAGTTACACCCAGGGGCGTGCATTGGTTTCAGATGGGGGTAGGCTGTAAGTGAAAATTGAGTAAGTTTGCGTGAAACAGTAGGCAATCTCGCGACAGCCTAACATTGGTTAAACTGCACAGTAACGATCTAAGTTGCGCGCTTTAGTAAGGAATAAGTACAGGTAGACGACAAAATAGTTACAATATGTTTATTGTTGAATACGTAATTAATAATTATGGTCAGCTGTCCTATCGGTTTTTTATGAAGGTAGGCTCTGCATAATAGCCTATATGGGATGCACGCCCCTGGTTACACCATTAATAAGTCAAGAACGACTGGACCGATTTTTATAATCTTTGATTTGTTAGATTTGATTTTAGAAAAAAAAAGTTGTGAAGAGGCGATACGAAGTTCGCCGGGACAGCTAGTTTGAAATAAATACCATTTTTTTCGGTTTCTATGCTACAAACTACGTTAATTAATTAAAGTTATAGTAAAAAATCTTGTAAAAAATTGCGCTCGCCAACCCGCCTGCCAAGCGTGGCGAGTATTGGCAATCCCCCCCAATTAAAGTAGTTGGGGGAGACATATGTTCAGCAGTGGACGTTCTATAGCTGAAATGATAATGATTATAGTAAACTATTAAACTGACCTGTACATTCCCTGCATCCTGATCAGCGGTGGAGGACAGCAGCGAATCGTTGAGTTGCACAGTGCTGTCCGAGTTCTCTTCCCGTTTGATCATCTCGGTGATATCCTCCACTAGTAAGCCAGGACTTGACGGCTCGTAGTTCAGGCCGGACTTCTTGCCGATCTCTGCCATCGCGATTTTGAAAGGAGTTGGGGTTCTGGAAGTTAAAAGAAACTACATTAGGAAGAAGACATTGACGACACGGTTGGCATAGTGGTGCGCTGATATATCATGAAAGTAAAGGGTCCTGGGTTCGATGCCCAGTTCGGGTAAATTTAGAAAAAGCATTTTTTTTAAAGTTGGCTTAGGTGTTGTTCTGGGAGACGCCTATGGCTGTAATTTATCGTCTGTCTGGTTTTTCATGACACAAGGATGATTCGAGACCATTATGAAACTTATTGTCTGGCGAATATTCATTTATTTATTATTATTCTGTAACTTGTACGGGTACCACCGTCTTAAAAACGCAGCGAACTTGCAAATACTTTTGTTGTGCATCTAGCCTACACCAAGGATACTTCGTTTTGTATGACTGCTATTCTATGTACTTATGTAAGTGAAATGTATTTTGTCTTGTTGTAAAAGAATTTCTTTGCACCAAATCTAATAAATAGAATTATAAAAGCTGAAAAGCACTTCATGGGTGCCTTGTAGCCCTGTTCCCAGGTCATCTGGGGTCAGCGCAGTATGTTTTTTTTTTCATGCAATTCGGTCACACCTCATCGAGTCATTAACTTCGAATGCGGAACAGTGTAAGATTGTATATTTTAAACTTTCAAAATAAAACAAAATTCAAGTCATACTGCTTTAAGAAATTTTTATCTAAATTAGCTTGCGTCTGGGTGTGCTGACATGGCGTCGTGCTCCGAAAAAAAAACTTTATCCTTATACAAGGACGTGTATTTCTTAGACACCATGACAATTAGTGTGTTATCTAGTACATATTTAATTTATTTATGACTTACTTGGGAGTTGCATTATTCCTAAGATTGCTGTTATTCCCGGGCGTTACGTTGGCTGGAGTTGGCGTATGCAGCAATGGACTCGCTGCCCAATCCTGGATAATATAAAAATACCATACATTTATTAAAAATACTAAGTTTTAGTAAATTGCAGAGCACCTACTCACTGAAACTGAGTTTAAGCAATACGGACTACCTACCTCTGAAACTGTATGGTAATTTTTCAATTAACCCGAAATAAATCATGTCAACTCTTGCCCATACTGTCCATACTAAAACAGTACGTCACTGATAAATAACAAGGTGGACAGACGAACCGGTAAAGGTTGTAGGAAGCCGCTGGATGCAGGCCGCTTTCATTTAGCTAGTGTGGAAGTCATTGGGGGAGGACTATGTTTAGTAGTGCTGACGGTTGCGTACCGACACGCTGACGAGCGAGACCAACGCGCTGACAAGGGTGACCGACACGCTGACAAGCGAGGGCAAGGCGCTGACAAGCGAAACGACGCGCTGACTAGAGAGACCAACACGCTGATAAGCGAGACTGACGAACTGACACGCGAGACCGAAGCGCTGATGAGAGAGACCAATGCACTGACGAGCGAGAATGACGCACGCCGTCAGTACGTAGCAATAAATCCGGCGCAGTCTTCGGCGCAGTGTTCATCCGTACGCTTGACCGACGTCAGTATAAGAGAAAATTAAGCTTTAGACAGATAGATACTCTTTATTGTACACTATACAAGTAAATTCCACAAGACGTACAATTTAAGCGGTCTTATCGCTTCCAGACAACCTTCAGGTAGATAAGCTTAAACTAGTTATTTAGGTACTCACTCTAGTCGGTTGCGCGTGGCGCAGCGGCGTCAGAGCGAACTGCGTCAGTTGCGCGGGCGAGTTGAGGAACTGCGACGGGCTGAAGGGGAGGGCCTTGATCGGCGTCACGCCGCTGTCGCGGGGGTCCAGTGCTTTCAGGGAATCCCATGGCTGCAATACAAATTATATTCATATATAATATATACAGGGTGACTGGTAATTCGTCCTATTACCGTAAGGGGATAAGGGGACTATTACCAACAACTATTATTCCATCAATGGTCTCATTTGTATGGCGTAGAGAAAAAATCCGTGACATTCATACTCAGTGTAGAAATACTCAAAATTGGTTCCACCGATACAATACTTTAACTCACATTACTAGGGTTGGGCGTGTGCATTTTCTTGGGTTTCCTTCTCAATATCGGCGGTGGACTGTTTGTGTCCATCGACTTCTTCTTAGGCGAGTTGTACACTGACGGCACTACGATCTCTTTCACGCCTTCCGACTGGACCGCGTAGGTAACTGGAAGAAATGGGTGAATTTAAAATAAATATTGTTTTTAAACGGATTATCAACCTTTCGTACAAAAAAAAAATGTTATCCGATTTTTATCTGAAAATCAAAACGATTGAGTTCAATATGAATGGGAAAGCAATCCAAAGCTAATCACAGATGTCCACGAAAATGTTACTGAAGGATTTTTTGAAGTGAAAACTTCTGTAGCGGCGTTGCGCACTTTTTGGGATGGATAAAAAATGTTAAACTTGTTTCAATTCTTTGAAAAAATTTAAACATCTGAAACTAGCTTGGTAAACCCGACCGTTTTGAATTGTTCATATGTTTTTACACAAGTATTAGGTACTTAAGGGGTAGAATTTATCCCGTTAATTGAACCCTAAAATCTCATGATGAACCACACCTAATTTTATGTAATAGTTACCTGCATTTGAGTTATCCTGGTTTTCTTGATTGGGATACGTTTGACTTAGATAGTTTCTAATAGGTGAGTTTGTCGGCAATGTTTCGATGTTAACGAATCTGTAAAGAAATTTATACATTAGTTAATTAATCAAAACTATTTGTCATAATAGGTCACGGATATATTTCCATAGAAAAAAGTATAAAATAAGCTACTACGTGTATAACACAAATTATTCCCAACTACATGTTTCAATAAAGCCAAAAGTCAGGAAAGTTCCTTTTACAAAATAGTGATTTATCTTGATGATAATTTGCAAAGCATCAGTTCGTGTTGTGATATTGGCGATAGTGATAGCTGTTCACTTAAACAGGCAGAATATCCTGTTAATTATTTAGGACTCTTTTTGGAATATGTTGATTTTAAACTTTATTTACTTATCATAAAGTCAAACCAAATAAGATCAAACATAATAAAAATCTTAAACATATTGTGCCGTATAGGATCAAATTGACTTCCTCGTTTAATGTTTTTTGTTCTGTAGTGCTAGATTGCGTGTGTTAAATACTGGTTGGGCACGCGCCGGAATAATAACTGTTTACTTTAACAGACAGAATATCCTATTAAAGTGATTTCCTCGTTTAAAGTGACCACTCACTTGATGATTCGGGCAGGATCTCTATCTCGTCTGCAGCAGGCACAAGTAATAGCTGTTCACTTTAACATGCAAAAAATCCTGGTTAGTTCAATGTCACCCTCTGTAAAGCACTCACTTGAATGTCTCGGACAGGATCTCAATCTCGTCGCAGGCATTAGTGACAGTTGTTCACTTTAACAGGCAGAACGTCCTGTTTAAGTCTCCGTTAGTTCAAAGTCACCCTCTGTAAAGCACTTACTTGAATGTCTCGGCAGAATCTCTATCTCGTCGCGGGCATTAGTGATAGCTGTTCACTTTAACAGGCAGAAGATCCTGTTAAATCACTGTGTACAGTATTAACTTGAACGACTCTGGCAGGATCTCTATCTCGCCGCGGGCATTAGGGATAGCTGTTCACTTTAACAGGCAGAACATCCTGTCAAATCACTGTGTACAGTACTCACTTGAACGACTCTGGCAGGATCTCTATCCCCTCGCGGGCATTAGTAATAGCTGTTCACTTTAACAGGCAAAATCCCGTTATATCACTGTGTACAATACTCACTTAAACGACTCGGGCAGAATCTCCATTTCGTCCGCGAGCACTATTATTAGATTCGTTCGTTCAATGTGTTAACTACTCACTTGAATTACGCGCCGTCGCACACCGCAGTCTCGCGTCGGGGGAGCGTGTGTCAAAGACTGGTCGGGCGCCGGAATAACCGTTCACTCTAACATGCAGAACGTCCTGTCAAAGTGATACTCCCGTTCATTGTCACCACTCACTTGAACGACTCGGGCAGGATCTCTATCTCGTCGCGGGCATTAGTGATAGCTGTTCGCTTTAACAGGCAGAATGTCAAGTCCCCGTTAGTTTAATGTCACCCCGTGTAAAGCACTCACTTGAACGACTCGGACAGGATCTCTATCTCGTCGCGGGCCTTAGTGATAGCTGTTCACTTTAACAGGCAGAACGTCCGGTTAAAGTCCCCGTTAGTTCAATGTCACCCTCTGTAAAGCACTCACTTGAATGTCTCGGGCAGGATCTCTATCTCGTCGCGGGCATTAATGATAGCTGTTCACTTTAACAGGCAGAACGTCCTGTCAAAGTGATTCTCCCGTTCATTGTCACCACTCACTTGAACGACTCGGGCAGGATCTCGATCTCGTCGGCGGGCACGAGGCCGCCGCGGTCGGGCGAGGCGCGGCGCGGCGCGCGGCGCAGGCTGCACAGCTGCTGCTTGAGCACGCGCCGGAAGTGCAGCACCGTGGGCGCCTGGCTGGCGGACGACGAGTTGCTCTGCGTGGACTCGTTGAACGGGTCCGTCCATGACTGACGAAATAAACTTTGTCATTTATTTTCTTATTAAGAAGATAGTGAAGGCCTGAATGGTTCTGATAGGTTCCGTACCCGAAGGGTAAGAACGGGACCCTAGTACTGAGACTCCGCTGTCCGTCTGTCTGTCTGTTTGTCTGTTTGCCACCAGACTGTATCTCATAAGACGTGATAGCTAGGCATTTAAAATTTTGACAGATGATATATTTCTTTTGCCGCTATAACAACAAATACTAACAGAATAAAATAAATCATTAAGTGCGGCCATACAACAAACATGTTTTTTTGCCATTTTTCGATATTAATAACGGCAACAGGTAGACGCTTGTGATATTCACAGAATTTTATATATAATGGTACAGAACCCTTCGTGCGCGAGTCCGACTCGCACTTGGCCGGTTTTTTAATTCATTTTTTATCTAATGTACATATGAATTATACGAGTACAGTCCGATGCAAGGAAGACGTCTTACCGGCGCAAAGGTCGACGGCGAAGTGACAGAAGAATAATGCGAGCTAATTCACCCCCGCTAATTCACGTCACCTATGCAGCAGTACAGCCCTTGTGGTCAAACTATAGTATCTACATAAATGTGATTTCTGCTTTATTTTCTGAACCAACAAATTACCTAACCGGTTTTAATTATTAATATGAATCGCACGCGGGCTAAAAACGACACGGAATCCACGGTGCGCAAATGCTACTCGCACTTAACCAGTTTAATAAATTTGTAATTTTAAAACCTTCATAACTACTCAATTAACTTTTTAGCTTAGGTCACACAACTCACAACACTGCAATACGTTACACACAAAAAACATAAAAGTACTACTATTTACAATGACAACACTACTATGAAAACTATTTACAGAAAAAACAGGCCCAAAACGCTCTCTAACAAAGACAGCTTACAACAACATAAAAATATTAGCTTGTACATTAGTGTGTGTTGCTAAAATATGATAATAGTAAAGAAAATTAAGCGTGGCTCTATTGTCGGAATGTAGCCTCCCATCCATGAGTTTGAATGAATTAAGGCTACATGATTGCAATAAATGATTTGAGCTTTAAACCTTAACATTACGACTAAATCTAGATTTGCAAAGCCTGCACATTCAAATAGCACTGTACGTGTATCTATGGTACAAAATAGTCCGGTTTATCTGGACGACCGTCTGGTCTAGGGGTTCGCTACAGACTACGAATTCAGGTGGTCGGGGATTTGAATCTCGCAAGAGGCAAGTGGTTGTACTTGTGTGATGAACACGAGCTAACTGAGACATAGATGAGATATAATGTGTTTGTCTGTTTCGTCACCTGCTTAGTTTGGGACTAAATAATTGGAGGAAGAATTATGCTAAGGATAGAATACTGGATGCCTAACGGTACATTCACACGGCGACCGCCTTTTCTGGGTCCATTTTTAACAAGATCTTGCGAAACCGGGTAGCATCCAGCAAACATGGACTTGCCGTCCAGTTTTGAATCCTAGACAGGACTGCTACTGACTGGCATGTTAACACACTATTCGGTTTCGTACGAGATAGCACACAGAACCCGAATAGCAAATTTGCAGGATTCTACAAACCGGGCCTGTGAACGTACCGAAGGGTTACTTATTGAGGTCTGATGGCAATAGAGAATATGTGTAAAAAATATATATTGTTTTTATTATATTTATAGGAAAACTAGCTGTTGCCCGCGACTTCGTTCGCGTGGTATTTAGTTTATTCATAATCTCTGCGCAACTTTCTTACTTTTTTCATTCAAAAGAACCTTCTCCTGACAATAATGAACACAACAAAAAAAAGAATTAGGGAAATTGTTCTATCTGTTCATGCGTGGTGCGATGACCAAGGGAAATAAAGATTCATTTTTATATATATATAGAAGATATTATATGAAATTACAGTGTTCATAGTGAAATCAAAATTGATTTTAAGTAAAAAATAACCGTAATACAGTAATTAGAAATTAAGGATCTCTTTCTAAAACAACTTTTACTATGGAAAATTTATGACGGACTTGTAACGTGACGTGACGGTACATATCGGATCTCTTTGTCTAACACGCGACTTTAATAGGCTGTAAGTCAGGTATTTATCAATACTTTTCAAAAATTCTTAGTTTATTAATTATAATTAAGTACTATTTATATTTATTTACAAATAAAAAAACATGCATATTCCCTATTGCTCATTCGCTCCAAATATGATTTCAACTGTTCTCTACCTGTATGAAGGTTGTCTAAAAGAGAAGTCTTCTAGCGACAAAACCGCCCAAATTGTGTTATCCAAACGTATCTTTTTACAAAGATTGTTTCTTTTGTGTGGCGTACAATAAAGAGTATCTATCTATCTATAATAACTAGACTTGGCGCATGGGCACGCTTACTAAACTGGAGCAACTAGGAACTGAACAAAGCGCTAAGATGTAAACTCACTCGTCGATCATACTGCAACATCTATTTATTTATTTATTTTAGAAATCTTCCAGCTATTCTTCATAGCAGCCTTTCTCAACCTTTTACAAGAGTAAGGCTGAGCTTTGATATATCAATAATCAGTCAGTTTACCATTTTATTTAAATAGATAACTTATATACAACATTTCATCCCTCTTTTCACTTACTTAAGGGTTGAAGTCCCCCACCCCACAACCCCTAACGCCAAATAACTATAATCTGCGGACCCCCAAAAACACTCGGCTGCAATTTATTACTTTCTTCAGTTCGCTTGTATTTAAAAATTCAAATTGATTATTTATGCTTAAAGTTGGAAACAAGGTTCTTTACAATTCAACCCTCCACTAAGGAAGGGTTTTTGGAAATTCCATCCCTAAGGGGGTAAAATAAGGGATGACAATTTGTATAATAGTTCATCAGTTTCGAAATTAAGATTTTCAAATTTTATGTTTCAGGTGACGATTAAATTATATAACTTATGTATATAATTTTTTGACAATTCCTCCTTGAATGAGTGAAAAGATGGATGAAGTTGTGAATAGAAAGTCCTTTTCAGGGGATCCTTGGGGTTCTGGGGAACCACAGGTTGAGAAACACTGCTCTATATCGTCGGGACGGTGTTACACAACACAAAGCAAAGCAAACCCACTAACATCGTTATACGCGACTTGCACCCTGGGCTCGTCGCTACGTACGTCTCGCTTCGGCCGCTTCCGTCGCAGGCATTCGTACGAGTCGATCATGTCCGGCTCGTACTTCCGCCGCATTGTGGAGTTCCAGTGGTTTTTGATGGCGTTGTCAGTTCTGCGGGAGAATAGGACAGAGTTAGTAAACGAGGGAATTAGAAAGAGAGACAAAGATATATTTTTTGGAGACATTTTGTACATATTTGAGTTCAAAATTAAAATAAAACAACTCGATACGATAACTCAGTGTTAGCTAGGTAATGTTTGTGTCTTTGACCGATAAGTATTCGTCTTACTAAAATTTGACCTGCCCTCCTAGCATGACTATGATGATATGATATAGCGATTAACTACGGTAGTGACACCAACTGTAAAAGTATGATAGATCGTCATGATGAATCGCCGTGCCGGTGACGTTACATGTTATGATCGCTGTTTCGAATTCAAAAATTTACCGTTGGTGTCGATAAATCGCTATATAATATCGTGTTTCGGTGGTCATGCTAGGGGGGCTGGAGACGTATTATATATTTTATTTTGATGACCTGAGTGGCGTTAAGGCGCTGTGATTCGCTCATGGGTTACATAAATATTGTAACATCAACTAGATTGCGTTACCCATACAAACAAAGGGACGCCTACTAAGGCGTCCCTTTGTCACTAGGATCACTAGATCCTATATGTGTTTCGTTTTTTCCTTTTAATTAAAGTAAGGAACACTAAAATAAAGCAATTACAAAAACATAAATAAATAATTTTTGTAAAAAAAAAAAATTTTTTTACGCTAGTTTTCGAGAAAAACGCCAAAAACTATTTTGATTTTAACGTAAAATAAAACACCCCGTGCCCCGTGCGTGCACCCCGAGGGAAGTGTGGGGCACGATTGAAATGAGACAGATAGAGGCGATGACGTAGGGACGTTTCAGACTAGACAGGATGATCTTAAATTTGTTAAATTTTTTTTTGTTAAGAATAATAAAAATGAAAACTAGCCTGTTTTTAAGAACGAAAATAATAGGTCTCGGTTTCTCTAATATAATTAGAAGTTCTGTTAAAGTTTCACCCGTTTATTAAAGGCGACCTTGTATATTTAGAACAGTTAACTCACCGTCCAGGCAATAACTTGGCGATCTTGGCCCACTGGTTGCCAAGCTGCTTGTGCGCTTGGTATATGACGCGGTCCTCGTGCTCAGTCCACGCCGTTTTCTTAATTGACGGGTTTAAATGATTGTGCCAGCGTTCTCTGTGTACAAAAGAAAAGAATGCAGACTTGTAGGTTATAAAAACTAATAATAAAAAGCCATAAAAACCATTTTTCGAAAATGCTCCAACCATTATTATTAAAGTAGAGCGTTAGTTTGTATGGAGAAACGAGAAACAAACTAAAAATCACGATTTCGTTGTAGCCTCATAGGATAAGTTGTTTGTATTGCACATATTCTTTTTGGTATAGTTACTATACTCTATGACATACCCTATAGAGTAGAAATGTCTTATGATTTGTTGGACAAAATTTTCCGCCATTTTTTAATTGTATCTGTACTGTTTTTGTATGGGCGAGAGTTGACAGGACTCGTCATTTCATACTGAATGTAAGTGAAAAATCACAAACTAGTTTCGGAGAAAGATGGTTTGTATTGCTGCTCCATAGGGCTTTATAAGGCAGTGGCCGAATATTTGCCACCAAACTTTGATCATTGAAAGGATTTTCTAAATATTTATGTAATTAAAATTTATTTTATTTTATGAATCATGATTATGACTGACATTTAAAGCATTGTAATAATTTATTTATATTCTCAATTCATAAAATATGCATGCCTCTGTAATTGACTAAACATGATATGTACTAATATTCTTTGTAATACATATACATACAATGTTTAAAGATGTAGATTTAGATTAAAAACCTGGAAGTTACAAGTTACTCACCTGCACTGTTTTCCTATCCTGCCCTTTAAATGTCGGGCTATAAGCGTCCATTTTTTTGGTCCGTATTTGGCTACCAACTCCACCACTTTCTCGTCCTCCTGGAACAGAAAGAAACAACTGTTTAACAAACAGATTTTATTAAGATCACTATGAAGATGTTCAGTGGCAGCGGACTGCAGTTGCTCAGAGAATTTTAGTCTACCAGTGAACGAAAAACTCTAAACTTTAACTGTAAACCAATTATTTTATTTTATTAATAGTTCTTTCTCTCTCAAATAATTGTTAAAACCGCAAATGCAAATTATGTATTATCTTGTAAAATTACTGCAACGCAAGCTTACATGGCAGTGACATTAAATAAAGATAAAAAAATAGGAGAAATGCTCTACATAGAAGTTTCATTTATTGTGATTGTGTGTGATTTCCCTGGTTGTTAAGCTATAACAATTTATTCAACAACTTAATAATCCATTTTCTGTAATCGGCAACTGATATGTATAAAGCGAGCGATTACAGAAAAAGAACAAATACTATTTTAGTTTATCATGATCATTTTAAATTCATTTCCAAATTTTTACCAGTTGTAATAAAATAAAAGATCATAAGCAACGCTTTAAGATTTTCAAGGATGACTTCTCACAAGTACCGAATGATACAATCATTTAAAATAATAGGCCGGTCCCTAACAGAGGCTCCGTCAGGATGAGAATTATCGATACATGAATGGCGGTAGAAAAAAGAATGATCGAATCGTGCGAAATTCGTTATTGTACAAGGTGAGCGAGTTGGCGTGGGCGTAAAAAATATGAGAAGCGAATCAGCTGAGCCAAAGATGATGCGTAAGTTAAAAGAAAATACAGGGTGTAAATAAGGACCTGCTATTTTACTGACTCAGAATCCAGTTTAATATATAGGATATATTTGACGACCGTCTGGTGTAGTGGTTCGCGCTTTGGACTACAAAGCCAGCGGTTGCGGGTTCGAATCCCGCAAGGGGCAAATGTTTGTGTGATAAGCACGATCTTATTTTGTACCTAAGTAATGAATATTACATATTTTGTACCTAAGTATTTAAGTATATTTATTCGTTATCTAGTCGCCATAATACACGCTTTGCTTAGTTTGGGGCTAGATAATTGGTGTGATTGTAAAAAAAAAAAATTATTTATAGAAAAAAAAATATTTTTAAAATCCACTGTAAGTTACGACGACCTTGTGGTGAAATATTCAAAGTGCAGTCATCACCTAGGATCAAATCCCAGTGCTTATCATAGGCGACAGAGGAGTTATTGAACTATGCAGGCCATAGACTTTTACCATAACGTATTTTTTAAATATCATACAAATGCGAAATTTTTATGCGAAGCTAACATCTCATTAATAAAAATGGATAACCGTGAAAATGTATAAACTATAAGAGATTAGGGCCAAAAACATTCAATTTAAATAAGCGTGACAATTAGATCAGTCCAAAATATATGGCAAAAATATTACAAGGAAACAAATGGCTTTAGTATTGTGTAGCCATTTTAATGTGCTGTTTTTAACTGGTAAGTTTTAACGCTAACTAATTGGAATGATAACGAATCGTGGTCATAATTGCTCCAATTTTCTTAAAATGGTAAAAACTATGAAATTAATAATCACTAAAATTCGTGATTTTAATTCCTTTGGCCAACACACTATGGCCAATTTAATGATTTTTTTTTAGGGATAGATTCGTACTAACACTCGTCGAGACGCTAATATAAACGACGCACTACTTGCCTTAAAACAAGGTTTGGATATATACCATGTCTGGTGTTACAATATTTAAAAGCATTTTGGTTTCTAATACAGATATTTGCAGACAGTTAAGCACACAATCCATCATCGCACGTGTCGGGTTGTTTCAAACAAACACATAAAAAGTTTTGACCGAGTCAAGGCTGTAGGATATGAGGCCAGCTGGTTATCAGCTTTGTCCTGTATAAAGGACAGACTAAGTACACTTTTAATCCTGCATAACTCAAAATATATTTTTTTACATTTATCAGTAAAGTAACATTAGCTTTAATATTCTTAATTAAAAATATATACTAGGTGTACAAAAGAATATGATATTCCTTAAAACTACGTAATCAGCTGGTCATACACAACAACGTTTTCAATAAGAACAACATCGAAATCGTCATAGTCCTTCCTTTGTACATCCTATATAAAGGACTTCTGCTTGCGCTTTTATTTTTTTTATGCATGGAAGGACTTAAGAGATATTTTTCTGCACAGTAGTGTGACACCATATTTTATAAAGCAAAAAAATATATAGGTATATAAAAATATTTGTTGAAACGCATTTAATTTTATATCACCTTGTTGATTTACGAGTATTGTGTTATATAAGTATTGCGTGACGTCATAGTTTATATCAAGTGACAAAATAGCACCAAAAGGCGCGCCTAATACTACATTCCTCTCGACCATATGGGAATGGGAACAGGTTTCCAGCTGTAAGCGGATTTCATATACATCAGATTTAACCTATTAAGAACATCCTCCATGTAGGTAGTAAAAGATTTTTTTTTTTAAGAAAGAGAATGATCAGTAGTGAATTTTATTTAATAAAATTTTATGATACAGTCAGCAGCATATCAACCAACCAAGTGACTTTTTTAAACTGATTTTCAACCTTAAGTTCAATATCAATTGACAAAATCTGAGATTTTGTGTTAAGTTTACAAGATGTAGCTTTTAATTATGTAGGTACACTTACATAATTAAAAAATTAAAACCTTCCCCTTTGATAGCAAAATAGCATATTTTTGATGCTCGCTCGCTCGCTATGAATTCGAGTAAAAAAACCGTTGTTCCATACATTTAGTAGTATTGAACAGTTAAAAGAAAATCTGCTACATTATTAGCACCATAGTAAAAGTTGTACATGATTTATAAATGAAAGAAGTCAAATGTATATTTTAAGTGGCTTTTATTTATTCGCTATGTGCGAAGTGGGTGGTGGGGGCCGTCAAATCGATCGCAGCACGCAATGTAGCAGAAATCTGAAAAAACTCTGGACTGTCATGTGTCAAATTGCTATATTTCCATAGAATTCCATACTAACGTTAATAAGTATTTTTAAGTGAAAACGTTAAAATTCGCGATATGGGTCATACGTGTTGGGAAAAACATTTCGTACATGTTTTATTGTTTCCAACATCAAGATGGAAATTGGAGCAAAGAAATAAATGGATAGCTGCAGCTGTGAAAAAAAAGTTGGTAGGGAATTTGTATTACATTTGTCTTATGATCACAGATCTTAGTAGTAGTATATCCTAGTAGCTTTGTCCGTTGCTTCTGAGCTCTTCAAAATCTCTCACACGCTGTGCTAATATATTTTTTTCCCCTTTTTGCACATTTTGAGGTTGGAAAGTTGTATTGATTAAAACCCAAATAATAAAAATCCAAAAAAGATACAAAATCACTTATTATAATATGCGCAAACTTTTAGATATTTTCATCTTATTTCGAAGAAAAACAATCCAAAAATCATTCTCAAACCATCCAGTTGCCATAATTTGAGAGACTCAAGTCTACAACAATTGTGGTCACTAGGGGTAGTGGTCGCTAGGCGCTGTCATCGCGCACACAGCGAATACCATTTATTTTTTATTTGTATTTCGTTTATTTCCAGTAGTTTCATTCATATCTTATGCCCATAATTTACATTCACAGAAGCCATGCTTACACGTAAAGATAACTATTTATGACGTAGTAAATCTAATAAGTTGAGATTAATATTCAGGAGGCGTACCTCGAGACAATGGATTCATTCATATGATTTCTGAAACTGTGTCGTCAATGACGCCATGTTTTGCGTTTTATGGAAGGTTTTGTCTAAAACCTTTAGTATTATTTATTAGTAAAATATTAAAAAGATTATTCAAATTCACTTATATTTGTATAGAAGGTTTTTTAGATAAAATCATTTTTCAATAGCAACTCTTTCTTACTTATGTTTTTTACTAGGTTCCATAACCGAAATTTGCTCACAAGTATTTGTGAAAAGTCACAAACTAATCAGTATTTTTCAATTAGTACCTGTTTTATTAAAATAAACTATATATTTATGAATTCTAATGAACTAATGAAGTCTAATTAATGATTTTCTGGGGGACTAACATCTTTCTTCCTTCCTCAACATGGAAGTAAAATGTGGAAGTAAAACATTTTTATAGGATTTTTGTTGTAACGTTGATAAAAAATTTAAATGAGCACAAGAATATGCCTATGAGAGTTTTATCTTCTTAACCATAACACAAAATTTTGTGCCCTTAAAAAACCCTTGTTATCCTAATGTGTCAGTCAATCTGAGGCCCAATTCCCGTAATTTGACAAATGCGGCAAACCAGTGTCGATCCGCTCCCTGTAACATTAAGATAACAAACGGTATTCTCGTAAACATTTAATTTGACGTAAAATTATGAAAACTATCCCAACGCGACGGAAAATCAAGCAAAAAAATAAATACGAATTTTGGTTTCTTCCATTTTCAGTCTCATTACGAACAATAATTGCATTTTTTGGGTTTACGAGAATACCGTTTGTGATCGTAATGTTACTGGGATCGGATCGACATCGGATTGCAACTATTGTCAAATTACGGGAAGTGGGCCTCTGTATAGTCTCAGGAATTGGAATGCTAGCTCGATTATTTTCATATGCTTTGTTTCTGTAGGCTTAGAAGAGATCTTTTCCCAGCAGTGGGACACAATAGGTTATTAAAAAATGATTGCTCCGAACAAAGGCTACCTACATCAAATATTGATAGTTTACATTCCTGGAAAACTTCAACGCATACAAAATACATGGACTTTCACGTAACATACCACAGGCCACAGACTAGTTCATAGAAGTGGAATGAGGAAACGTAAGCCTGACCGCACACGCTGAACAATGAATGAACTGTATTAATTATGCGCGAATTCTATGCGTCCATGCATGCACTAGGGTCACCATACTTTAAAACGATTTGATGAGTTATTTAATAGAAAGTAAAGATTGCTTAGGACGATTAAGTACGATTTCCTATGCACTACTACACCTAATTTACATTAATATTTACCGTAGGTGTAATACCATCAAAAAAAGTTATTTCAAACATTATAAAATGGTTATAAAAAAGGTCTTATTTTATAACGTGTAGACAACTGAATTTTAGAGGAGGATTCTATTGATCGAATACAATATCTTTTACTATAGGATCAACAATGAAACCTCAAACGCAAAAGCGCAGGCCAGCCGATCAGCTATAAGGATGTGTCATTTTATCGGCAAACGTAGTGTAGGACGCCCCCCAACTCGATAGACCGACGACCTTAGAAAGATGGCTGGCAGAGGCTGGATAAAAAACTTTCGCGCTCTTTGACGTTCTCCGGGGGAGGCTTACATCCAGCAGTAGACTGTAATAGGCTAACATAACAGGCAATCATATTCCCGTTTCAATAGATGTCTAACTATATCCTGTATTATTCTGACGCTTAGTGACCCTACACACGTGCATAGTGTTAGTGACCTGTGACTGAATCATTTTCGCTTCCTTTCGCCGAGACTGATTGGCGTTATCGATCAACTGATCACGACCGATCTATTCAGTGCATTACAATCGTAAAGCGTAATCAATGCGCATGCGTCTGATTCATTGATGCATTGTTCAAACATTTCGTTGATTAGTCATGATTCGTTGATGGCTATGCGGGTAAGAGATGATACCTTAGGTGACCTCGGGAAGGTCTGGGGTAGCGGGAGTTAGGCGCCGTTCAGCTTACTTTAAACGGTAGCCCAATTCAAGGTGGGTTGTGGGAACACAACGTGGAATGTTGTTTTTTTATTATTTGCGAGAGTTTTTGTTCGACTTCAAGCTCATATGATGGTCAGTGCTAAAACCTAAGGTGGTGTAGCACGTAGACCACGCTTACTACTGCCTTTTTGTACTACTAATCTCTCTTTAATGACAAGCTGTTTGGCGGTAAAAATGAATAGGACAGTTATACTTCCATCCAGGCGAGTATCCTAGTACAAATCTATCAGTACAACGCACGGTTTCTTAGGCATTCCCGGGGCCTAACTGTCGGTTATGGCCTCAGCTTGGTCGACTGATTTTCTGTGTTCACAAAATTGTGGGTTCAGTGGAACTGCCCTATCCGTATACACGGCACCAAGTATGCAAAAATATATTTCCTTAGTTACAATTATATAAGGTATGTTTGTGAATACGAACCTCCTTGGTCCAAGGACCTTTGACTAGTTCAGGATTGACGACCTTGGTCCACCGTTGCTGGCACTGGACGTCCGATCGGTCGGAGAACTGCGCGGCTATCAGCTCCCAGTTCTCATTGTACATCTTAACGTACATTTTTAGCCTTTTATCCTGGAAATAGAAATTAAACAAGCTCCAGATAAAAATATAAAGTGAAAGATGAAAACGACGTTATTTACCTACCAATATTGTACTAATAAAAAAACTAAAATAACCGGAAAGCATGCAAATTGGTGTACGTTTCCTCTGTCGTCGTTGTAACGACTTTGAGGTGATCACCACGGGATTTTAATGGGTTAATTCTCTGCTAGTGCAAATCGTTTATTAAGAGTCTTATGTAACTCCAAGCGAACAAGGTATGCGTAATAAAAAAGCAGATGGCATCGTACCTCCTCCTTCGTCCACCGGCCCCTATTGACATTCTTCCGCGGCCCAGAACTTTTGGTTGCAACCTGCACATCCTCGTAGGCCGCGGAGTCCTCTGAACACTCGCTCGTCTCAGAGTCATAGCCGCTTCGCCTGTGGACAAAAGAATAGACAATTAAAACTAAAAAGACGAAGCATTTGTCGAAGCCAGCTTGATGGTCTGACAACATCAACAGAGTAACGAGATGGAACAAGAAGCTTAACCAACATCAAGGTTACTGGCGCAAATTGGGGGAGACCTACTCAGCTGTAAGTTGAAATAGGTTGAAGTAGAAAACGATTACAAATCACGTCCTTTTTATCAAAAGGCATTCCGTGGTACGAGAATAGAGAAGAATAGAAAACGTCTACCGAGCGGCACTGCCCTCAAATTGGTGATGATGATGTTTAAACGATTTCAGAATCTAAACATAAACTCGAACAGTACTAAAGCAATGTTGTTCTTACATAAAATTTTAATACTATACGGAAAAAACAAAATATGGTTGAATTAATCTTAAGCAAGGAAAGTTTGATTATTTAATTCATCATCATCATGTCAGCCTATTGCAGTTCACTGCTGGACGTAACCCTCCTCTGAAAAGCGCCAAAGAGCACGATCGTTTTTTTATCCAGCGACTGCTAGCCATCTTCCTAAGTTCATCGGTCCATCGAGCAGGGGTCGTCCTACACTACGTTTGCCGAGGCGTTGATTTTTCAGTTACAAGTTATTAATAAAAAGCATTTAAAATACAGGGACCCTAATGCCATTTATCACTATGTCTCTTTTGCTATCGAGACTACAGGCTGTTGGGTGTAAGACTTTTCTTGCAGAGGTAGGTCGACGACTGAGGGTGAGGTTTGGTGATCTTCGTTCGAGATCTTTTCTGGTACAGAACCTAGCCTTGGCCATTCAGAGAGGCAATGCTGCAAGTGTTATGGGCACATTTGCTCCTAGGTTGACAATGTAGTGATAATAGTAAATAATTTTAGTTTATAAGTTTGATTTTCGCTAATTTCTTACATGGTCATTTTGAGTTTTGTTTGAAATTTGTAATCATTTAATCATCATCATCATTTCAGCCATAGGACGTCCACTGCTGAACATAGGCCTTCCCCAGTGACTTCCAGATTGGCCGGTTGAAAGCGGATCGCATCCAGCGGCTTCCTGCAACCTTTACCAGGTCGTCTGTTCCATTCCAAAACCTTTCTGCCCCATAGGCCGTCAGTTCTACGTGCTATGTGCCCCATGATCATCAATCATTTAATATTTTAAGTAATTTAATTTGAAGAAGAACTTTTTCAGTTATTAAATAATTTAGGATCTGATTCGCTTAATTGTTCGTCCACTGCACAAAAATGGAGGTCGGTATCGGTACTTTACCTAGATAGATAATGTAGGCCTCATCCGAAGAATATTGATAGCGGACTTTATTCAATGTGTCCCTGCCATTAGGTCAACTCATCAGACACTTAGATCACTAGTAAGGTTTAGAGGGTGATGACAAGCCTGAAACATTTTAGTATAAAATATTTGAGGTGGCTGTTATATCCAACCTAGGCCATAGGTAAAGAATAAACATGGACATCCTTTTGTAAGTCGAGGAATGTTAGAACAAACAACTTAGAACCACTCTTAAAACACGCTTCACATTTCAAGTTTAAACAGAGATAACTTAATAACACTTTGAATCGTTAGAGATCACACGGTTGTAGTAATAAAAAGTGATAAGCAAGCCTTTGGCATAAAAAAACATCGCATTTCATCGCATAGCCGTACAAGGAACACATTAAAATTTTTAGAACTTTTCGAAACCACAACAAATATTGTGCATTTTTTCCTAAATAAAAAATAAAATTAACAAGTTAATAATGAGGATATTATCCATAATAATGCTTCGGGTACTATGCATATTGACATATCTACCTACATTAAGAATAAACCTAACGACTATTTCTATAACTTTGAGATTATACACCTACCCCAGCCTATAATATTACTAGCATTGTTAGGAAGCGATGTCTAGATTAGCAATAGATTTTCCGATTAGCAAAATGATGTATGGTTCTCTTGTCGGAACACATAAAACGTCATTGGTCACGGTCAAAAATAGACTTAGCAGTAAAAAAACTTAAGTTTTAGCCTTATCATAACTCAGCGTTGGGTTACGTAATTCCACGTGCCTTTTATTATTAAAAGTAGCGACGATACATGGCCAACTTGGTGGAGGCATACATTTATTATAACTCTTAAAATATATAATTACATACGAAATATAAGGTCCTATTAATGAGGTGATTCTCCTCAAATACATCAAACTTACTATAGGTACAACATCAAAATCTCAAAAGAGTTCCAATACAACCTAAAACATCTAATCAACTAATTAGTATGTTGAAAATTGTTTTTTGTCAAATTCAACTTCGACGACGACGACGACGACTTCAGTAAAAGGTGTGCAGCAGAATCACTGAAAACATGTAAGTAAAAAATAGGTTCTTATATTAACCCACTTCTGTTTTTTTTTAAAATCCCAAATTTCCCAATTTGAGGCTCATATCTTGTGGAGGTGACTAAATCCTCGCACCAAATTTTCTTAGGCCTTCCGCTCAGTTTACTTTAAAAAGGGCCAAACAATATTAATACATTAACAAGAAAATTGCGTAAATATTATCAAGTATCGACAACAATATTATGGTCTGAATCAAAATTATAAAACACTGACAAAAATTATGACATAAATAGTAAGAAAAATATACTCCCTTAATTAAGTGGATATTACAATTGATTTGTATCGTACAATTGATTTGTGATAAAAAATAACACAAGGCTTTTTATTGATCAGTTTACTAAAGACATTGTATTGACATCATTTTATCCTCTACCAAGTCCGTCTACAGGCGATCTGAATGTTAATATCGACAGGTTGATAAATATTTGTAAAATGTCACCGCTTATAACCAGGATATCCAAATTCGCAAAAAACTTTGCAAATGACGGTAGAAAGAAAAAAATTGTTGTAGGCGCCAAAATTCCCGATTTGTAAAACAAGTAGTTGATTCTCGGAAAAGGGACTAAGTACTTAACAACGTCCCTTGGGGTCCGTTGAATGTCAATTAAATTTATAAAAATGAACTTTAAAGATTACAAGATAAAAGCCTATATGGCAGAGCAGAACATGTTTCAAGTATAGAGAAACGAGTTCTTATAATAGGCGTGGAAAAATATCCCACACCGGTTATAAGAGCAATAATTCCTACATCGACTTTCGATGAGGTAAAGACAAAAACGGACAAAAAACAGTCAGACAATTTATGCAGTTTCCAGCCATCAGCTGATAGCGAAACCAGTCTTGGTGGCTCATTCATTGATGCCTACATAAACCACATTTCAAGATTGTTAATTGGTGCACGTTGCGTGCTATACAGTGTTATGTTACTCAATAAAATAAATTATTATTTACTGGAATTTGAATATTATATTTTTTATTTTTAACACCTTCAAAAAGGCAAGCCACGTTGTTTTTGTTTCATTGCCACAAAGTGATGAGCAAATCCGTTTGATTTGCTATCATCACTATTAATATTTTTAGGTCCAATTATTATTTTCACTCACTCATATAACATCACGCCGAATTATCCAAAAAGTGACGCGACGACAGACCCCGGCAGCATGAACTCCATTTTCACATCAAAACAATAACAGAAACATCATCAACATAAAACAAAACACAAAATTCGAAACAGTTCCCGCCAAATGCTCTACCAGTCACATTTCTGGGCACAAGCGACGCAGACGCACCGAAAGACACGACTACAGCAATAAAGAAAAATATATCCCTTGTTCCCACACTCACACAAGCACATACACACCTACACGACGCGCATACGCAAGGCGTAATAAGGGTGAAGGGATCGACAAAAACCCTGAAGGGACGAAGAAAAGGACAGCAGTCAGACACAAACTCGAGTAAGACAGAGACGCAGGATCAGGTACAGAAATCATACCCTGCAGTGGGGATGTGACGCAACACAAGCAAAGGAAAGCAGGTGTAAGCAACTGGTATAGAAAAAGAACAAAGAAAATCGATTTTATACTTTTTATTGTTGGATAGGTCAGCGTCTAGTTCACAGAAACGATGTTAGAAAAAAATCGTGCATGATAATTACAATGATTCAAGAATATATTCGAAGGGACTCGTCTACAACATATTGTGTAACTTTACAACGTCCTAAAAGTTCGTATGAAGGCCGGCAGCTAAGTAACAAAAAATCTGAAAGGTCGCCGTGCCCCAAATGTTCAGCGGATGTCAAACTAATATTGAGCAACGGGATTTCGTTTTTGCGAGGGATGAATGGCTCCCAAATGTAGACTGTAAATCAGCTGATACAATATGCTCTTTAATAAGGAAACTCTGATTTTCAGCCTGTATTTGATACTACATTTCCTGGTCAAATATCAGATGTTGAACACTTCCTGCCACTACTGATAAAATAATTTAAGTTAGGTTTAAGGGCATTGCCAGATATGAATGCATTTAATCTGATAGTCTTGATAAAAACATTTTTTCACACCGACAATCGTATATCAAAGTCGGTGTCTAGACGAGGAATAAATACCTCGATCATAAATCTGGCAAAATACATTACTGGCTTATCACTACAATTGCACATTTGCACCGCAGACCTTTCATACTATCCTTCTAAGAAAGATTAGATATCGCATATTTTTAAGGAACTTATTTCATTGAATTCCAGGAAATTTACAAAGTACGTTTCTTATTATTTTTTATTGGAATTAGGATAGAATATTCGTATATATTTTTTGTAAACTTCATGAAGTCGTGATAAATAAGTTTTTTTCATCACTTCGTTAAATCATCAAACTCATATATCAATATGTGGTTTTGATGGATTTACTGTCACATAAATATCATTTTACGAACTATATTTGAATATGCCTAAGCTAATTTTAGGGTAATTTATTATAATTATACAACTTAAATAGCTTCAGTGAGTGTAATTCATCATACTTGTTTTAGATGTATGTTCCTTTAATAAATGGACATACGCCCTACAGCAACTGACGTTCATTTCACACTTGAACATTTCTCATTAAAACAAGGAAGCAACTCATTTCCACCTGTCTACATTGAATCAGACCATTTGATTTCACGGCGATTTATATCGAAATGGCAATATGTAATAAGTATCTATGAGAAAAAATTGATTGGTTAAATAAATATACATAACTTATTTATAATTAGAGTTTTAGAGAAATACAAGTTTTGAACAATTATTTCATTCAAAGACATAATATACATACATATCCCTATTCAGAGACTCTGATGAATACACAAATAAGGTATTTATTCATTGGTTGTTTAACTATAATAAGTGTAATTGACATAAACATTCCTATTCATTATTGTTCGAAACAGTTCTTAGTACAAGGCAGTTAAACTTTTAAATTATACCCCAAACGTTAATTTCCTTACAGAATCAAGACAAGGAATGAATTGTGGCAAAAAATTGTCCCCTTAGGGGTTCCTCGAGGAAATGTCCTGTTAACTCACGCATCGCCCGTGCTTCCTGTCTTGTGTGTCCCCTTTTATTTGTATGAACTACTTACTGCACTCGTCTTTGCTTTTTAGAAAGTGGTCAAGACATATCTGATTTCATTATGTTTCGGAAGTCATGTTTGTTTTCATCCGGTGCGTGTCATCTAGCGTAACTTTTTAAAATATAAAAACAGAGGTGACAAACCATAAACCATTGATTTTATTTTTATATTTTTTATATAATCATTTTGTTCAAAAATCTTGAGAAGATGGATTCTTGTAGACGTGTCAATTACAAATCACGATATTGTTGATAAAGACAGATAATATACTCGTGCTATGATACACAAAGAAACACTATCCTTATTCATGGAATGCTGTTTCATTTACGGATTTATTCAACTTTATCGTACGTTTCATAACACAGCGTCCATTAAGGTCACATGATAAGCGAGAATTCAAATACGAAAACCTACAATAATGACCAATACAAATCAGCATTAAATTCTAATTCTAATGTGTAAGCATGGTTCATGTTATTGATAAGTTGTTATAATGGAATGTAATACCTATATAGCTAGAAGAAAAATGCCACAAAAATGCTATTCAATAGGTATACATTGACGATGTTAACATCCAATTTTGAACTTGCTCGAACACAAAAATAGTAATTCGTCTTGTGTAGGTTTTAGTACATTTTCCATGAAGTCTCAATTATATTGCTAATTAATGAAACTGCGAACAATATTAGCGTCCAGTTACGAAGTGAGAACCATAACATAATAATAACACAATGCGATAACATAACATAGCTCGTGTTACTCGGAAATGTTACACTAATCGTCTAAAGCTGTTGTGCGACTGCGAACAGACTTATTAATTAAGACATATGAATCATCGTATATTTTTGGTCTGGGTCTGCCAACAAGTTGCATAATCCATAGGGGTTCTAGTGGATAGCTTTTGTATGTGTTTATTGCCAAAAAAATTTACAGATTTGAAAAATAAAACAATAGTTTAAAAAAAGTATATTTATGTACGTTTATAAATTAATTATGTACCTTACCTACATTACTAAGAAGACCAAGACTATCAAGTACTCTCAACCTTTAATGGCAATTTGACACCGGAATCTGCACCGTTCTGCGGTCCACATGGTGGCATCGTAACTTTACACTGGTCAGCCGACTGGAATTAATGCTTCACATCCTTTAGTTAGATAAACGAAAGAAATCTTAAACAAAAGGGTCGAATTAAGTCAGTGAAAATAAGTAAGAAACTTTAATTCGTTCAGTAAAATATTATTGTTGCATGTCACATGAAGAGAAGTTGGTAATGAGTTGGCTGTTATTTAAAGAAATTAATTCGCAGTATAATAATTTATGTCTGGTTTGTAAGTCTGTAACCAAACAAAAACTTACAGGACCATAGGTGAGTGTTAATAATATCATCCACGTATACATACACTACACAACGTGGGACATAAATAAGATATCATAGATAGTCCAAAGACACTGATGGACGGATATGAAACCGATCCACTTAATTATCTAACAGAAGTTCAACAAATGGATTGTCAAGCAAGAAGAACCAAAACAACAGAGTTAGGAAAGGAAAAAACATTTAACTGGGATTTTTTTGCTAGCAGTTCAGAAGGCTTTCTAAACCTTACCGTAAGATACATAGCACATTTTACTATTTTTTAAGAAACATCAAAGCACAAAAGTAGTATGTAAAAATAGTAAGCTTATTGAAAAAATAATTACATGTTATTTATTTGCGAAAAAATCTTCTCACAGGCCGTAGTGAATTATGGGCTATGTCCCTAGCCACATTATAAATGATTAGTACACCTGAGTTTATCAATAAAAGAGACCCTTCTAATGCCAGCGTAAACAGGTTCACTGGGACTGTGAATAGACAAATAGATTATCCAAAAGGATGGCTCACGTGGGATACTGACAAAAGAATAGGGATTTGAGGGTCATGATGAGAAGGTTGACAGTCTATTCATTTGGATTGTTGTTTCTCACGCAAAATGAATGGTTTCTAGACTAGGTTTATAATTCGCAAATGTTAATTAGTTAAATAACATCATTATTATTATTACTTTATTCTCTTAGTAAGATACCGATACTCTTTTTTATTGTCCAAATAACATGATGTTAAGCGAATAACTAGATTTTTGACGCAATACACGTCATGGAATTGCCTCGCACTGTGGTTTGTGCATATCTCTAGAAGCCTCAAAGACCTAACAAATACAGCTCAATTCAATAAAATAGGTATCATATATAACAGTAGCTACTATTTATGCACAAACAAGTCTATTTCCACTACTAATGCTTCCGTTCAAAAAACCCTAGAATTTGCTACCTTATTTAATTAGAGGGGATTTTTTGTTAAACACGATGTGTCAGAGGGGCCAACATATGCCAGTAGATGACACATTTAACGCATGTGCCCTGTTTTAGTTGATTGGCAAACCATCGATGCCGTCACTAACCCATCTGAATCTTATCAAGAAACTGATACTTTTGAAGTATTTCGGAACTCCAAAATTGAAACAGAGGTTCCATAACCCAAAAGTGAATTGAAAGAAGCTATTATACGTACAGATGACATTACGATAGAGGCAGAGGGGTGGAATGACAAAGGACCAGCTGCTCTCTTTAAAATAGTGATTAAACCACGCGATAGACCCTTGCCAGTGAATAATGAAGCTCCGTACATTCAAATGACTTGGTCAATACACATTTTATTCTGATTATAGCCATTGATTCGCACATGTCAGACGGAGGGTATCCAAAATTAGCATAGCCTGAAAATGTTATCTGTATTTATATTTAAGGCTTTGAGATGTTGAAAACTGTATCGACACTCAATATGCCAAGGAAACTTAGGCATTCAGATAAGATTGGATGTGTATCCATAATCCAAAATAGTTTGTTGCTACTGTCCAAGGACTTCGGGGTCAGACGCAGCGGTCCTGGTATCTTTTAACCAAGATCATGAGCATGGGTATGGGCAGGAATGAGACAATAATCTAGAAAAAGAAGAATCACACTCAATGAACACATCATCACATGGTTCTCTTTTTTAATAACCTAAAACTCGCTCATCAATGATTTAAAAAAAAAACACTTCAATCCAATACAGACTACATAGTTTAGTTTTCAGAATAGATCTCACTTACTACAATTGGGTCAAGCGCCATTTGGTGGGCATAATAGTCGTCTATAGTCTTGCAAATATCGTTTTCTTAACTGACGGTCAACTTTTCAATAAAAAATATCGTCAAAGTAAAAACTACACCATTAAATGGCCAAAACCCTCATTGTTAAAGTACAAAGGTCTAAGGGTGTTCACCTGGCCATTTCCCCTATAGCTTCTAAGATTAATGTCTTAAGACTGCGTACAATGACTCCCGCGCACATGGTCTGACATTTCTACCCCGTGTATTTTTTTTATTTCCTTCCCTTATTATAGCGTCTTATTATGACCTCAGCACGCGCCCGAAAGGTGTTTAGTGAAAGCTCTAATGAACCATTCATTAAATTTCCCATTTTATAAATGTTCTTTTTTCTGGTAATTACATGTTTAGCTTTTTAATTCATATTACGCACCGTTCTCGGGATAAATCTAAATTTTATGCGCATGTTATTCGAGTTTATATCGACATTTGCACAAATACTAGAGTACAATGGCATCTAAAACTATTTTTAAAGGAACAGCCATCATAAAACGTGACCATAATTCATACAGCTTAGTTTATGTGAAACAGATTGGAAGCGAGGGGCCTCTTGAGAGGAAGATTGTGTGTTTATTGTATGAGGTCATTGTTCCAAGCGCCAGGGTCTAAATTGCTGTAGTTTATTATTTTATCTAAACACGAGGCTGGATGGACAGTACTCATTTGCCTTAGAAGACTGGCGGCCTATTTAAAGTAAAATTTAATGCAAAAACAATGAGAAGTGCGTATAAATTTCAGAGCATTCCAAGTCAACGACCGACGACGACGTGTAGTGATGGGAATTCGTATTCCTAAAGAATGCGGTCCCGGACAATCGAGTTCCGCAAAGACTCGATGGCAGACAGTACCCGCGAATCGAATGCGGGCAGGTGATGCACCATCTGGTCTTTACCACGTGTCAACGAACGGTGAATTTACGATTCCGATTAGCAATAATCGGAAATTCGATTTTAGAACGGGAAAAACGGCCCGCTAATGTGTCGATTTGTTTTATGGGTGTCCAAAACTATTAAAAGAAGATAATATTTATTATGTTACTTACTGGCAGTGTAACCTGCCTGCAGTGTAATCAGTGAAAAGCAAATAGTCGCACCTGGCCAAGACGTGGTTAATACTCGTAGTCACAGGCCGATTGTAGCTTCTCTTAAAATTTTATCTTTATTAATCTTTATAAATTTTATGTTGAATTAAATAAGATAATTGTTATATAAACTTTAGAACAGCAATTGAATGCAGGAAAATATTCTGTATAAAATATTAATAATAGTAGTGTGTCTGTCCGTATGTCACAGCCACTTTTTTCCAAAACTATAACTTCTAAAATAAGAGAATGATGAAACTAAAAAATATGATGTACATTACTATGCAAACTTCCACCGAAAATTGGTTTGAACAAGATCTAGTAAGTAGTTTTTTTTTTAATACGTCATAAATCGTAAACCGCAATTTACCTTGCATTCAATCAACTCAAATATAAATTATGTTACTTGCTGCTACGGAACCCTTCATGGGCGAGTCCGACTCGCACTTGGCCGCTTTTTTCTTTCTGATTGAAGCCAGAAAGAAAACTCATACCTTTTAAACAGAAGCAGTGAATTTCTCTGTCAGATAAATTTTAAGACAAAGGTTTTTTTTTTTTTTTGGAGATTTGGAGAAAAACTTAGTCCAGTAATTAATACAATCGATCCGGAGATGGTTATTTATTTGTAATATTATAGAGAAATATTTTCGTGTCGTGTCCCATGAACATGAACAGTGTCGTGTGGGGAGGGCCGTAAAGAATACACTTCCCCACCGCCAAAAGGAAGCGTGGCGTAAGAGGCGACTAATTCCTGTAGCACGAAACAGCAGCAGCGTCTGCGTGCGAAATCTTATAAAAAACTGGCTCGCCAACCCGCCTGCCAAGCGTGGCGAGTATTGGCAATCCCAGCCCAATGAAAATCATTGGAGGAAGCCTGTGTTCAGCAGTGGATATCCTACGGCTGAAATGATGAGAGAAACATTTTACGATTGTGGGGGATCGGGCACAGAGGCGTGTATTGGGAGAGCTCATGTCCATTGCAGCAGTGGAATGACGTGGGCTAATTAGGAGGTTGATACTATTTTAGTTTAAATAATGCAAAACTTTAGAGCAAGAAAATCAATAGACTTGTGACTAAAAAGTGGAAAATAATCATTAAGCTAGAGCGTTGCCAAGTACATGTTTACATTTACATCACCATTCGTGTCTCGTTCTTAATTCCGTCTAAGAAAAAAAAAGAACTTAACCAGCACTTCATAATTCGATAAGACAATAAAGAAATATTGATTTTATATAAATATTTGAGTTACATTAAAAAGTTCAACACACAAATCGATCCGGCCGGAGGCGCGTTCTATGCCATCTGCACTAACGCAAAACACAAAGACAGAAGAAGTATAAAATGCGATATGACATTGAGACATTTTAAGAAAATTAGTTTGTTAATAAATATTAGAGTTACGTAAAAAAGTCCTACCATCACAGACAAATCGATCCGGGGACGCGTGCTATGCCATCTGCGCCCCCCACGCACAAAGCCACGTTGATTGGCGAGCAGCTGCGCGAGCGCCGGGGGATGCGCTGGCTAGGGTACGCAGTAGTTCGCACGCGCGAGGACTTGTTCTCAAATGTCCTTGTTTCTATAAACATTTTATTGAATTGTACTAAGGTGTGTGCTAAGTAAGAAACAATAAAAGGTTATTGTCACGGGACGGTAGAAACGAGGAAGCCTTAGAGCGCTCTTAGAGCCTCTTGGCCCACGCACGCAACGTATAGCAGTGTTCTTAGTTTTTCCAAAAAAAACAGACTACTGTCACACTTTAGTGTCACAATGTGTTTGTAGTGCATGTGGGGTATACGGCGCGGAAGTTCGCTTCACACCTCATAGACTGATTTTAGATTTGTCTGTAAAGGCCCAATTTCTTGCCTGTCAAAGTCTTGAAAATCTACTAAAGAAATATTTTTAGGTATAAAACCCAGAATGACACCTACATCGTGAATACGGTTTGTAGTGTCCAAATTATAACATAATAAAAATAAAAAATTCTGATAAACTTGATGGTCTGGTCACCCTATCTAGCTACAGGCGGGCCTTAACAAAACGCCGAGCGCGTGAAATTATAGAACGCACAGCAAGCGAATCTTTGTCCGACACTCTCCCGCTAAGCCTTATTATGGCTGGACGACTTGATGGCTAGTACTTTAGCCTTTAAGTTGTAAGTAAGGGCTGGAAGGGTTTATAATGACAATAAAGTCACGAAATAGGATCAGTTTGCTAGTTATGTCAGCTTGCTATGATAACTATGGAAGTTCTAGCTCAAATAATTACCTGGTAATGTAAAATACAAAAAAAAAATTTAATATAAATACTATATTGTGTACTAAAACAAAAAAGTATTCAGGGTTATGTTAATGTTCGATTATTTCCATAACCCGATCCTGAGGTCACCTCAAGAGAATAAGATGACGACCTATGTAGCCGAGTGGCGAGCATGCCGGACTTGGTTCCTGGACCTGGACCTGGACCTCAGATTGAAAAAAAAAAATTTAAAAAAAATCTATATTGTCTCGGGTCTGGGTGTTGTGGTACCGTCGTTTTCTAATTTCTCTAACACAAGTGCTTTGGCTAATTATCATAGGATCAGAGCAATGTATGTGATAAGATTTATTTGCGTAAAATGTAGTACAAAAGATGGTACAAAAAATATGTTCTCACATTTCACCAGAACCTGGTATACAAACATTAACATTTATATTAATAATTCGATTTTTTAAAGTTATGGTGATTCATTAGCCATTAATGAATATTCCAATTGTCAATAAATAATAGATAAGTTAGGCAAAATAAGTGGGTTACAACGCTCATAGTCCGAAGAAATTAAAATATTCATCAACTGAGTAAAAGCATTTTTGAATTAACCACGTTTTTTTACTATAATAAAAAGATATAAAGGCGCTTGCGCAATCGTGTTTCTTATTCTCCAGACTCTAACCCTAAATGTTCAGTGCCATGACCTAAGAGTGCTTTATTAATAGAGAGAAAGAGAGAGTTTAAGAGAAGTTCTAGCTTGATGCCAAATTCGCCTATACTTTTCGGTACAAAAATCTTTAAAATACTGAGGATTAAAATCGGACTAAGGGACAAGGGTATTCTCCAATCTCAGGGTATATAAAGAGGAACCTCTCTTTCAATGACAACATATTCTACTCGGACCAATCCTTTAGCGCAGAAATAAAGGTAGAGTATTAAAGGCAAAACCCTTAGTGGCCGTAATAACTTCTAAAACGATATAGGTCAAAAAATATTTAGAGTACGATTTAATTACACGTCCACAACTTGCTATCAGAGAACAATGTTCCTGTTATGCGTGTATGTGTTAAAAGCGATAAGCGAGCCCCGAGGAACTCTGAATGTTGTTAAAACATGTTTAAGGTCCAATAATATACGCTACATATTTTGTCGTAGGTATATTTGCAGGAAGCCGCTGGATGCGGTTGCTCCAGAGAGGGCTCTCTTCCAACCGGCCAATCTGGAAGTCACTGGGGGAGGCTTATGTTCAGCAGTTGACGTCCTATGGCTGAAATGATGATTTGCAGCAACGAAATGGGCTAGTTAATCAACACTAGTTCTTAGTAAGAAAGTTAATCTAAAGTTAGAACTACTTACTCAACTTATTACTTTAGATTAACTATTAAAAACCGCGTCAAAAATAAAATTTGTATTGTCTTGTTTTGCTGGGTATGGTTAAACATGACTGTCTGAGAAACCCAAAATTCTTCAAATTAAATAGGTACATTACATTGTGAATTAGGAAAGAATAAAAATAGAAAACAATACAAAAATATAACAAAACCTTGTATGGAAATGGGACTATAATAAAAGTTCACTACGAAGACTAAACAACATTTTTCTAAAAATATTTAATAGTTTGAAAAACTTTTGGCCGCCGGGCACGTGAAAGGCGAGGCGAGGAGTAGAGGCCGGTAGCCGTCCCACCCGATGGATGGATATAGTAATACAGATTACCAAAACCAACTTACAATAGTACTACAATGTCTAGCAGAGCGCAGAAATGCCTGGAGAGCACTGGTTAATCATAATCCCCGAAGTGGTAAGAACGACAAGAAAGTAGAAGAAATAATAGCAACCCAATTTTTAATGTAAGTCGCTCACTAATACTTACTCATGTTTAAAGTAAGAGTCTTTTTTAATGAATAATAATTATAAATTCTTCTTACAATACCTATTATGTAGCCCCAAACTAAGCAAAGCTTTGTACTATGCCGATTAGATAAAAGATAAAAACAAACATAGTTAAATACATAATTTATAAACATACGAGTACATGACTCAGGCAAGTCTAAAAGCTCGTGCTCATCACAGAATTTTTTGTATTCCGAGGGGCACTCCTACACGGTAGTCATCTTTTTTATTCAGCTTACGAGTACTTCACCACGCGACCTTACAGTACGTTAGGTCAATCCACACAAACTAGTATTTTTTTAATCCAATTAATTTTAGAATCTCATTGACAAATAAGTTTGGTATTTAACATAGTTTTTATTTTGTCATGCACATAAGGGAAAATAATAAAAGACATTATGATTAAAATAAACAATGTTCATATTTCGTTTATAATGCAAATTAAGTAAACAATCCCAACGAAAGTTATAAAAACGAGGTTTATGCGAAAGAAACTGAACAATAGGCGCTAAGCAAAGTGCAAATGACCCATTTAAAGGGCAATGCACTTTGAAATAATGTTGGGAATCTTAACAATGGAGGTAACCCCTAAAAGGGTTTGAAAACCAAAAACAAGTATGGATGAGTGAGTGAGCTCAGTTCAAAAGAACGAAAGATGTCTTTGAAGCACACAAAAAAATGTTTGGTTTAATTGAACAAACCTGCGGCCATTTCCTTATTTGTTACGGAGAAATTAAATAAGCAAAAACTAACCAACAAGCGACATTAAAGACATTGTGCAAGACACAAATTGGGAAATATGGGCATAGAACCATGAGAAGAGGCGCAATAAAAAGGAGGACTATATCTACATTCGTAGGAGTAGACAAACATGGACTAGTTAGAATAGAATAGAAGCAAACACTTTTGAAATAACTCTCATCAAACCAATGGAAAAAGATAAAGGAAAACTTATAACTAAACAAGGGATGATACTCGCACCAAGCCATATTATATATTCTGTGACCAAGCTATCAACAAGATAACATCTTAGATGACCGACCGAAATAATGGGGTCATGGGAACAGCAAGATTAAAAAAGACTCCGTCACTCCATCTGCCGTAGCATTTACAAATTTAGACAACTTAAAAAGATCGGAGGACATGCACTGAAGTCCTTTGTCCAAACTATGCAGGCCCCCCGTTTTTGAGTCGTGGGAATCACGCGTACCTGTATAGGGTGGTATAACTACCCTTACACATTAATTATGAGTGCAATAAATTACAATCAGTATTTTGATTTTTTTCACGCGTGATTAGGTTATTCGATGCAGGAATTACGGCCGGGAATCCTTTGTTAGTATTAAAATGCACGTAAGCTATGAATTAAATGAGATCAAAATTATAAAAAGCTTTTTCGCTGATAGAAAATATTCAACGAGAAGTAACACACCTTTTTTGACGACTATCTACATAAATATTCCATAAACGTTCCTGAAGTTCATTGTCAATTACAAATTGATACAAGTAGGAAAGCGCACTTACTACACGATACAAGCGGGACATGGGAAAGGGTAACCGATTACTTGTCCGTATTTTACTTGACAGAATTTCAGTTGGCCGAAAATTATAGACCGACATTTCTTTTGCTATATGTATCATTTGACATATTATTAGTCTATCGAAATATCTCTTGACATTGACTCTTGACGTTTTATCGATTTTCAAAAAAACTTTTTACTGTTGGCCGAAGTCTCTTTTGAACTTTTTTCATTTACCAGAATACTGCGTATATAATAAGACTTTATAATAATTGGTTTGGTTAGGTTAGAACAGTGACCACACACAGCGCGAAGGCGAGCGAACGGAGCGAGCGCAGCAAGCGTAGTGAGCGTGCCGCAGCAGCGGCCGCCGAGCGCTTAAAACTAAGGATAAATTCTAAGGATAATGATGAAGGATTAATTATTATAATATTGGAATCATTTTACTGAAAACTAAATCATCTAACATCATAACATATCATCTATCTAAAGTTTTAGCTTTGGCAAATGTTGTATGTAACATAATAAAATACATAATAAAATACTTAATACATACTTAAACATAATACTTCAAACAAATGTTATTTCGGCCAAGCCAAGCTCGGTAATAAGTTTTTCGGACAAATGAAACGTCAGGGTAACAATAAAAAATGAATTGATAATAGGTCAAATGATACAGTGGCAAAGATCATTTCGATGAAATGAAAAAAGGCGAGACGAAATTTGTCGAAAAGTTTTCGGTGAAATAAAATTCGGTAAACAACTATTCGAACATAAGATAGGTAACCATGGGAAATATATTATAACACACAACAAGCACTGTAGTTAATTAATCAGTCTATGTCCTAAAGTCATTAGACACCTTTATTCAGCAGCAAAAGAAAAGACAAAGCGATGGTTTAAGCACATGCTGTTATGCAACAGTATAGCCATTAGCCATGGATATGGCGTGCATTTTGAGAGGCCTAATAATAATATGTATGTTTTAAGTTAATTAATTTCGTTTGTCCAACAGTTGACAGAGGAAATTAACCATGATCACAAGACCATTTGAAAGCTGACCTGTTGTTGGTGGTGACGAATTCACGACTACAAGATACAAAAGAATGACTGAATGTAGAAAACAAAGCAGAAAGGATTGACCAAATATTCTACTCAAAGAATTCATTCATGTACAAAATTAAAATCATGATGTCATCCACATAGCTCATTTTGAGGAGCAAATGTTTATTAACGAGCTTATTTATTCAAAAACAACATACGCAAACATCTTTACTGAGGGATGCCCAAGTAAACATTGAAGTTCCCACAATCCCTCATGATTAGGACCCCGCCGACCATGACAATGACCCACGTGCAATATGGCGTCACGGTTTTGTTGATACCTAAACGATTAATGAATTAATAAGAGATGTAAAACTAATTAAATATGGGAATCGTTTATACGCTCTAGTTATGCCGAGGTTATGGGAACTTTTCAGTAATTGAGTCGGCTAAATATCACGTTATTTGATTGATGCCGAAGACATTGAATATACGGGGAAGGACATTTATTCTAATTTCTAAAATCGAACTCTACTCATAGCTACGGTTAAACACAAGTTTTATACAATATATGTAATTATTACATGTGTATTATTATGGCATAGGATAAAAAGCAAAAGTTCTCGATTTCATCAGTAAAACTAGAGGTATAACTAAGAAGAAGAGTACAGTCAAAGGCTTTTCAACGTACTACAAAATGTCAAGTTTCCTCAACCGATTCTCAACTTAAAGTCTAAGATTCTAAGCTCATTTGTTTGAATGTGTAAGCTCAATTGTGCAATTTTACGTTTTGTAAACACCACCAAGTGAGCCGTTGGACTGTACAATCAAAACTATTGAAATGCCTCCAGTGATGTTACTTTTAAAATTATTTTTAAGACTTCTTTCATATACAAAATGTAACTATAAGTAAGGAATTAATAGAATAATATAACATCGGACAAAAACCATCACCCCACTAGACCCATAAAATCGATTTCAAACTCGGTTACCATATGTTTGTCGGAAGTAACATCAATTGATATCTATTCAAAACCCTCATGGTGTAGTATTATCATAATGTGTACGTGTAAGAAAATACTTCTTGAAACAGTAAAGTTATCAACATGGGGGCTAAGCGGTCGACTCTTGGGTAAAGTTAAAAAATTGTAGCCCGCATAAAGATAGGAAAAAAGTGGTGTATTTAAGGTTATTTTATTACCATGTGGTTTCAGATCGGCAAAACACGGTAATAGGATTAAAGTTTTAAAATGGGTACAATACCCTTATTATTCTATTCTTGTAATATTACAAGATTATTACTTTCTGGAATATATCAAGTATAAACTTCTATATAAGATAGCATTTCTGAACTTTAAAGTGAATTTTATTTCCTTGTGTTTCCAGTTTCCAAGTCTCAGTATTTAGTAGCTCGTTTACTAGTTTAATGAAATTGTCTAGTAGATCATTGTCTACTCTTTCTTAGCTTGTTTTTATTATTGTTGTCTAGAAATAAGAAAGGTGGTTGCCCTTTCTTCAAAAAATACTAAACTGGAATATGGAAGAAATTGCTCAATCATGGTAAGTTAGTGATACAGTGTTAATGACTTCTTCCAAACTCCGACGATATTGATTTTCTCGTTTCACTAATTCGTGTGAGTGGGAAATTGAATTCTTGCTTTACTGACGTTTTCTTTTTTCTTGTTTGTACTGCTGCATCAAGGGCATCATGCATCATAGTAAATCACAATTGGTATGGCTCAGGAATGTTGTTACAGAGTAGTGGGACGACTTTGAGCTTGTGTGTTTTCTCTTTCCTTTAAAGTTTCAGACCCATTTACCACTAACAAAAAAGCAATATTTGTTAACTTACACGCAATTCCCAAGTTCTTTCGATAGTCTACTTATCGTAAAATAAATAATAACCCAAGGCAATTTAAAACGCATCAGCTTGCTTCATACCCGAAGACTGACGCATCAAGACATGTGCTAGCAAAAACCTAATTTAAATAAAGCCCTACTATCCTCGGTGCATATGTAATACGACGCACCCTAAGAGTGCGTGGGCGCAGCCGTCGTGGCACGCGCTTCCACCTACGGTGGCATTCATTGTTGTTGAAAGCTATTGTAGCGAAATCGAAATCAGATGACGAACATAATGGGCTTTGAGAGTATGTTATTTAAGATAAAAAAAAATTGACGTTTACACAATTGCTAAGGATAAAGAAAAATATTGAGGAACATGCAATATGTTCATTTGCTTTTCGAATTTTGATCTAAAACAAACTTTGGATACGAAAGGAAACCTTGACATTGAGCGTAGGTGTAATAAATGTGTTGCGATTTCCTTCTTCAAGTAAGGCCTATCTAGCTGTGTAGTTTTCCTTTTGATTTCGTTATTAGTATACTACGGTCGTGTTTTTTTAACATTTCTTAATGCAATTATTTCGCTGGCTGAGAGGAAGAGGGGGGGGGACACTTATGTATCTCTAACAACAACAAAAAACAGTTAATATTACGCAAACGGATCCCTGCATCTAAAAACGGTGTTTGCACACCCACAATATAGGTATTTAAACAACCTATCCAACGAAACCCCCAAACCATGCGATGCGACAGACAAAAGAGTCTGAGCTAAGCCACAGAATACCTAATACGAGACTAGCTAAGCCGCGGCCAAACAGACAAGACTGACATAGAGAAACTATAAGGGCTCTGTTTCGACTACAGAACCTTAATAACAACAAGATCATCTTGAACTAAATAGAGTACTTTTACAACCTCACTACTGAATATATTGTAATTAATACAAAGATTTCGGCTATTATCATATAGCTGTTAGCTATATTGCTGCACACAGCTTTATAGCTATATCTGCAATGAACATAAGGACAGTTTTTAAAATAAGCTTCCTCGGCAACGAATTGACAAAATAAAATTACCGTAACGTCCATAATTATGCTATGAAAAATCTAAGTCTTGTATTTCTGTGTTATAAAAAACTTGACATGATTTCTTTTAAATGTTTTTACTCTTGTAAGATTGATAACTAGGGGCGCGCATTCATCGATAATCCAGATTATGAATAAACGACCCCGATTTTGCAAAAATCCAAAAGAACCTTGATGAACTTTGACACAAACACAAGGTAACCCATGTTATTTATTCATGAGAGAAAAAAATGTACCTTTGCGAATCTGTCTCGTCTCGCACAAAGACTAGGCTTTTGTTTAGCGTACGAATTCGAAAAATAATAAGCCGACTCCCTAACTTCTTGGGTTTCCCTTGTAAAGAGTATACAATATTTATTCGACCGGGCGTCAAACCAGCTGGTCTATTCAAGCTTTTTTTTTGACAATAAAAAAATATTGTTGCCGTACCACGTGGTCGGATATTGTTTTTTTTTTTTCAAGTAGATAAATTCGTCCTCAAATTATTAGTATTATTTCATTGCAGACTGAAGAGATACATATATAAAGTAACTCTCACTGTCTCTCACTCACTAAACCAATTTTCATCAAATTTGGCACGGAGAAAGCTTGAACTCTAGGAAAGTACTACTAAAGCTACTTTTAAAATTTATCTCTAAGGTAGTAAAATAGAGGTCAAAGCCACGGGCGCTGTTATTAAACTCATAAACACGGAACTTTTTATTAATTTATTGCAATGTTATTACTAGAAAAACCTCTTCCTGAAATGTCAACATAGCAGCGCAAAAAGTTCAAAGTAGCCTTTAATAAACACATAAATATCTTAGCGTCATTAAGGGCTGCATGTGCATTAGAACCAGTTGCAATCGTGTGAAAGTTGCGTCCTGCACTCACCCCAATTACATTGGTATTCATAGAAAAGTCATGTTAGATACCGGGCCTCGTTTATCGATATCGATAGAAGTTACACCACCCAAGTACAAACTAATGTGCACCCTCTAAATTTGTTTATTTACGTTCCTTCTTAAGCTATTTTTACGCAAATAAAAATATATTATTTTATAAATGGTACAGCTTCGTCTAACTTTGTTTAAAAAAAAAAACATATCTAATTAGGAAACAATTATTGTAAAGTATAAACTTATTTACCGGCTAATCAGGAAGTCAATGGGGGAGGCCTATGTTCATCAGTGGACGTCCTATGGCTGAAATGATGATGATGATAAACTTATTTTAATGATGGATTTTAGCAACTGCATTAAAAATAATAGTAACAAAAAATACCAACACATCGACTATTTAATTAAAACATTATCACCACGATGATGTCATTGGGTCCAGATAGTGGACTCAAACAATTCGCCGACATTGATTAAGAATTAGAGATAATACAATAAATTGGCTTACTCGTATGTACCTACTCGATTTGCTTAGCAACAGATTACCCATAAAACAGTTTAGTCTTCCAATGTTTAGTTTATTAAAATTTCCTAAGTGCATCATGATAAATTCAGTCATTAACCATTAACAGAAAAATTCAAGTATTATTGACGTTCCGTGAATTATTATTATTTGATAACCAACCTAAGCTTGGTGAAATTGGGCTTGACACTTATGTATTTAACCATAAACTTGATTTTATTACTTGACAATATACATTAATCAACACAGACCTTTGCATGCTTTGGTCGGCTAGTGACTGAATGAATAAATTACCGATATCGATAAACAAAGCAAGCGCATCCCTGGCTCGCACCTTGCCTACCATCTGCCTCACGTGAAGTAATTGCGTTTGGGGGTGCCACCCTCCGTGCCGTTTACCTCCATAGGGGAGGCAATGGTCAATGCACTGGTGTCTTGCAAGTTCTCACAGGACGCGACGTGTTAGGTGTCGGGAGTAGGTAGACCTTTTTTGAAGTTCAATCAAGACGGGTCACGAAATCCAACAGACAAGATTATGTGATGAGATTTGGAGATTCCATTTTTTTTTATCTAAGACATCTGTTGACATAGTTTAGTGTAGGAACGTAAGTATGTACCTATTGAAAAAAATATCGAGTAGCAGAAATATACTCTGATATAGGTAGATACCTATTGCTATTTTATGGTTATACCGATATTAAAATAAAGAAATGCTAATTACAAACTTATTAAAATTATACATTTAACCCCTGACAACTGCAGTTTCTACATAAATGAAATTTTACATGCAATACGTTGATGTAATTAGATGCAAAACTTAATCATCTGTTCATTTGGGTCTTGGAAAACTTTGTGAGCATTTTATTACGAAGTATTCAAAATACTTGTCGAAGATGTAATCGCGTTTTGGTACTGCGAAAAATCATACAACGCGACCTAAGGCTACAATTTACGTGATAAGGCCATCAAATTCTTGAATGAAGTTTAACAAGGCCCATTCAAGTTGCCGCTCGCCATAACTTGTTTATCCTGAACCGCCCACTCAGATAGTTATGAAGTCCTTAGTAAGTAACACGTTTATAATAGAACAATAAGAAATGTGTTATCACATTACATTATGAGCTACGTTGTACGTACCGTGTGAACACCATCGCTGAGAAATACGAATCTCAAGGAAATGTTTCCCACTTTAAATACATGATTAGAAAAGGTTGAAAGTATTAAGAACTTTGAGGGTAGTTATAAATTTATAATGTTTGAGATTCGACGCGTCATCGATATAAAAAGGAAAAACTTTCGTCATTTGATTTTGTGGTTTTGAAATGTCAAAATCACGTCAATGTCACAGTCACGATATTACCTACTGCAAATGTTTTTTAAATCTACATTATAGAAGATAACAATCATAAAAGCTTGATGAGTGTAAAGCATGCAAAACTTTTTTGCTTGGCCACTGTTTGATTATAGAGAATGCTATTTGGCATTAAGTCCGCCATTTGTACAATTATTTTTAATGTACAATAAATATAAAATTAAAAGAATAAAGCGCTAGGAGGCAGAAAGCGACGATGAGTATACTGATTTTGATTGAGATTCATTGTATCTCGTCATAGGACGCGTTTCTTTCCACCATAGCCTTTAGATTTAGAAGGAAGAGGGAGGTGCTATGTGTGTATTTATGCATGACAACCAAAGCGGAGCTCCGGTCTGTTTTATTTGGCATTTGTATAAATTCTCGTCTCCGCTTCGGTGGAAACCATCGAGGACACATCTTATAAAGCAGCAATACGGATCATCTTTCTCCGAAACACGTTAGTGATTTTTCATTTACATTTAGGTAATATAAAATGACAGTCCTGTCAACTCTCGCCGATACTAAAACAGTACAGCTACAATATAAATGACATTTCTACCCAATGGTGGAAACGCCACCGTCACCGACGTCCGTCTGGTGAAGTGGTTCGCGCTCCGGACTACAAAGCCAGCGGTTGCGGGTTCGAATCCCCCAAGAAGCATGTTTGTGTGATGAGCACGAGCATTTGTACCTAAGTCATGGATGTATATAAAAGTATTTAAGTATGTTTATCCATTATAGTACAAGCTTTGATTAGTTTAGGGCTAGATATTGATGTGATTGTGAAAAACGATTTATTAATTATTTACCTTAGGCCTTAAATCATTAGAAAATTACGTCAAAACAGGGCTGGAAAATGCCTTTAAACTACCATTTGCTATTTAATCTAAAATATACTAGAGGAACGGTTATGTATTTAAGTTTCTTTCTCATTACTGAATGGAATCCATCTATCTGATCCGATCTGTAACTTAGTGGGCTAGGTAGAACTCGTCTCGGTGCAAGTACAGACAGCAAAACTGACAACACTGCAAAATAGGTTTGAATTTGGAATGCTGTCTGTGATGCTGTGTGTAATACAACAACATTTTATTGCTTTTGACTCACAGGCATAAAACTTCAGATTAATAAACTGATCTATTAATAACTTTTAAAAACCTTAAAGTAAAAAAAATACCTAAAACTGAAAACTTTCTAAACAAAAGCCTGTAAGTACTGGTATTAACTAGATAAATTCTCTCGGATTTATTATTGTCATATTATAATGTTTATTCGTTATCTAGTGACCATTGTAAGCACTGCGTTTGGAGCTAGATTTGATGAGTTGTTCTACAAATCGTGGATCGCTCATCGATTTCGTTGCCGAAATAGATCTATTCGATAAAACTCCAGTTTTATTATGTTATTAGGGTATTATTTTATAAAAGTGCTGGTAGTATTAGATCAATTAGTAAGTAATTTACGCCATTTTAGTTCCGTCAGCACTTCCAATGCGGGTGTGATTGATGGCCCTTGCCATAGCCTAGCCATTCAATTAATTTAACATAATAGTTCAACTAGCCATTATAATTCCTCTAATCTCCCCGTAGTTTCGTTGCTATCCGTACCCGTACGTGAGGCCTTGGTCAGGTTTCAAGGTCTCGGAAAGCACGCAGGATAATCCGGACTGCCAACTGAGTTGAAGGTCAGCTGATATTGGCATTTGAATTCATACCTAAATGTTTGGCGACAACGTGGTTTGGGCTTTGCGTCATTTCCAAGTTATAAATCTATACTTCGTGATGTCATCAAAAATAAGTAGGTGAAAATTTAACTTGAATGTCGTTTTGCTTTTGTTACGAGTACTTATATTATAAGATAACTAAGAATACAGTTCATTACAAAAATAATACAATATTTTCGTATCCACGTTTCAAAATATGTACTAAATTCCGCGAAAAAGATTACTTAGCTAAGTTAGCTTGCATATTCATGAATTCGAATGGAATTGGATCAGAAGAGTGTACAGATGACTATTGTATTTTCATCTAAGCTAAGCCTACCGTGGTCGATGTCCATCTGTCAATTGTATGTACAATTAGATAACCAGTTCACTTATCTACAATGAATGAACGCCTTTTGGTCCTGAACAGATAAAAATTCTCGCATAAGTCGGTATAGAGTTTCGAATTTCGAAAACTCCAGTTCAATAAAATTCGACCGGTAAAACACAAATGTCGTAAAAAATTTAACAGCAACTTTATTTTGCTGCTGACTGTAGGTACAAGATATCGTACCAAGTAAATTTAATTTTTAGGAGCAAGATAAGACGAAAACAATATTGGTTATCAAGGTATGGGGTCATTTAGATGGCGGTACATTTTAATGTCTACCTGGGTGTTCTCACATACTCGACATGACGTCATTAGCTTTTCAAGTAATGCCTATAAAATTGTACAGCTGCTTAATCGGGAGCATGGCAGTGCATTAGCCAAGTAAATTGTTAGTTACCTTCTTACTTACCAAGAAATATTAATCTAATTAAAGGGGAAATAATACCAGGACATTTAACGACGTGTGCTAGGTTAGGTTGCAACCAAAAACCATTAAAAATTTGCACGTAAGGGTATAAATTTTTTTGTTACAGAAAATAAGAAAGATCTTGAATCTTATCGTAATCGTAAATATCCCACGATTGGATCCAGTTAGATCTATTATCACTATGTGTAGGTAGGTACAGACAACGGCAGGTCAACCTACCCAAAAAGTTAAAGGTCATTGAATTGATTTTCTACTTTATGTCCAACATTTATAAATCAATATCATTTGAGAAAATTTGACGTTTTGTGGTAGGTTGACGTGCAGCTGTTGACTGTACCTACTAATTTATTTATTTCCACACTGATTGAACGTGTTTCAGTAACTTAAGTACAAATACTCTAGTAACATGTCACACTAATTAAATCCATGTGGACTAAACTAATCACTATTTTAAAGTTTCTAAAGCCACTTTCTGATAAGTATATTTAATTTTTTCCTTCACTAATAAGTAATTCTTGTGATTATGTACCTACATAATTATACATATTCTGTTTTTAAATAAAATAAGTAAGTATTACTTAGGAAAGTATTTAAAAACAGAACGACTCATGCAGTTTTTCTATAATTTATCATTACTTTGATCAGTTATTTAATTATTTAAGTAAGTATCTTAACATATTTAGCAGCCCAAGGTTGGTATCGACAAAAAATGTATTTTTTTTATAAAGAAAGAAGTTATTTCTTTAAAATATGCAAATTAAAGAACTTAAATAATAATAAAACTCACTTTTTACGACGGCCGGCGACCGAGTTTTCGTTCGGCAAAGTGAAGGATTCACCAAAAATCCGATATTGCAAGTCGTCATCTTCATTACTTTGATATTGCATCGCTCACAACAATCAAAGGGCTCCGTGACGAAACAAACCCTTACGTTTTGACCTTAGAATCATCGTTGAACATGCTAATTCACTGACTTTCCGCAAAACATTTCTAACCTAAAAATTGATGGCGCGAAAAAATAATAGACATGGAAATTAACTTTTTAATATTTTTTTATGGCGACGATCGCGAACCAATCTCGGCTGTTACGCGCGCGAGGCCGGACTGACTGACGCGAACGAGCTACGCGGCGCGGCCCGCTTGTTGGATGTCCCCCGTCCTGCGCCCGGCCGTGTTATAATGGCTGTAGGATTCCAGAGTTAATAGTAGTGCTGCTTGTACGCTCTATTGCAAGGAGGTATGAGCATGATTCCTGAATCCTACCATGTCCTGTTATGCACGAGTCTGTTTTTTCGACAGAAAAAAAAGGGGGACCTGAAAAAGGTTTATCTTAACATCTCAAGGCCAAGGTGGTAATTAGAATCCAGTAGCATTATCGGCAATATTATTGTTAGTCAGTAATTCAGTACTTACCTCCAATTTATTTCTTACAAAACAAAAATAATACTTACTTAAGTAGGTATTTATTATTTTCTTGATAAAGCAGCCATACTACATACTGTATGGTACCAACTAACACTACACAACACAACACACTTGGTGGAAACTATAAGTCTCTACCTATTACGGCTCAGAAGATACATACAATACAGGCCTTTTGTGACAAATGGACAGACATATAGCGGAGCCAGAGTAATAGGGTTCCGTTGGCAACCTGTGCAGGGGTAATCTATGCAACCTGTGGGTATGGAACCCTAAAACTGGTGGTAAAAAAAGAAAGATACAGCAATCAAAGTTAAATAAATACTGCTAAAAATTTCGTTATGAAAGAAAGAAGAAATAATAATTAAAATGTAGTTTGTAAATTCGTATAATATACAGGGTTATTTGTAAAACATTAACAACCTCCTAGGGGCTGATTCTGGTGCTCTAATACAAGAACTTTCCATATGTTTTACAAATAACCCTGCATATTTTTGACATAAGTAAATTCCACAAAAGTACTTTTTCTGTTACTTACAACTTTCACGGAAAAAGTTCATGAGTAAATAGATCGTAGCCAGATCGTAAAATTTACCAATTCATGATGTGACATATCATTTCATAAAATGGTGGTATTTCATGATATGGCTAACTAAAACTGACCATATCGTTTTAAACGTCAACATTCGATGAAATGTCAATTCACGTTTGGCCAAATCATTAAAATAAAAATATGTTTACAAGTTACGTGAGTTTGTTTAATATTTGTAATCTTGGTAGATAGATAATTTTAAATACATTTTAAATAGTTATATTTTTAAACAAAACTGATAAATAAAAACACTTGAATAGCTGAATAACCTAACTAACCTCTCAAATTACATTCCGATTTCCTTGATTTTTTGACGTTGCGCTCGTTTTTTTAAGTGACTCATAAAAATTGCCGAGCTTGGTGTCGTAACGATATTTTACTGCACTTTCACTTTCAATTTACACATTAATATTCACTTTTATAATAAAATATTTGTCCGCCGCCATTACTCAACACAAAAACAAAGCAACATTAGCGCCTCTACCGGTGGGTAATGTAACGATTTTACGATATGATCACTAATGTTTGACCATTTCATGAAGTATTCGTGCGTTTAGCTATTTATATCGTCAAACGCTGAGTATTCATTGATCTGGTCAGACTACATCATGATGTAGATAGCGTGTTCTGTTCTATATCATGAAATACCACCATTTTATGAAATGATCGGTCATATCATGAAATTATCAATTTTACGATCTGGTCACGACATAGACATAAGAAGTTTTAGATACAAGCGAACAGTATTAGGTATTCTTGCAGAATTTAGGGTATTGTGTAAGTAAAGTTTTCCCTTGCCAATAGGACAAAACAAATTGTCAGAATAGTATTCCAAGGCGCGGCTTTCAGACCAAAAGACTTAAATAAAATTTGAATTGATTACGCATTGTTCAATAATTCATTATCCAGCTGCCATAATTATTTTGTTTCGTTGGAATTCGAGGGCTTTGTGGTTTGGATTTTGATACCAGTTTTGTCAGCTTGGAGGTCTCTCGTTCTATTCCGGGGTTGGATAAATGCATAAGGGGGAGAACATCCTAAGACATTAGTATGATCGCTACGCATCAAACACCCGGATGGGTCTACCGACCCGTGCCTCTGCGATTAAATCTTCATCATCGAGAATACCATTTGTGATCGTAATGTTACTGGGAGCGGATCGACACCGGATTGCGACTAATGTCAAATTACGGGAATTGGGCCTCTGGAATTTGCTCGCAAACCGTAAGCACTAGCGCAACAGAAATAACTGGAAATAGGCCCACAAGTAAGATCTTTCAAAGCATAATATTATTAATTTAATACTTGCAATGATTCGATCGCTAGATTTATTTTTGAAAAATGTCCCAGATGTCACGCTTAAACTTTGATCATAGTTTTCTCCAAAACTATTGCAGTGAGACTCATGGGAGTTTTAGTCATGCATTTAGGTTAAAAAGCTTTCTCCGATTTTTGTGTAAACAGATCATGTCCGATTTTAGGGAAAAAAAAACACTGTGCGGCGCCCTACGCTGCGTTGGATGTCGTGGTTTCCACTCAAAAATGAAGTCATACGACAGACTACTAAGGTACTAAGTATAGCTCTAAGGATAAGCAGGCTGAAGTGGCAGTGGGCTAGTCAAATTGCCGTAAAACCGATAACCAATGGAGTAGACGTGCTGTTCTTGAGTGGATAAATAATAAATATAATAAATAAATATTGGACAACATCACATACATTGCTCTGATCCTTTGGTAAGTAGCCAAAGCACTTGTGTTACAGGAATCAGAAACAACGACGGTACCACAACACCCAGACCCGAGACAATATAGAAAAGTTATTTTTCTACATTGACCCGACCGGGATTCGAACCCGGAACCTCAGAGATAGCGACACCAAGTCCGGTATGCTCGCCTCTCGGCTACGGAGGTCGACATAAAAGGAGGATAAAACATGATTGATTTGCAAATGTGTAAAGATAACCCTTTGAACCCTAGTGAAATACCGTAGCTTTTAGTTTTAATGGGCATGTTCTCGCGCCACCAAGTCACCAAGCCTAACTCTCAATATATTTAATATCTCGAAGTTCTTTTTGCGGCAAGAAATGGTGAATTGCATGGACACCAAACAATGTCAGTTTTACACGACATAATTTATATTGATTGATTTATACATCTGTACCAAATGTCTCACGCAAAAAAGTAATTTTCTATTTCCTAACTTGGAAAGTTAGTAGCCCTTCAAAATCAAGGGTTTGATTACGAACTGTGAGTGCGGAGAAATGTATACCAGATAATTGATAAATGCTGAGACTGATAAGAGGGTAAACAGGTGCTTTTTGTGACGCTAACTTACTTTAACTTTCGATTTTATCGCGATTTTGATATTGACTCTTTATTAGAACTTGCTGTATTCAAGCACCAGGATCAGCTCCTAATAGGATGCTATCTTTATTTAATAAGCTTGTAAAATACATAAAATTACGTCCACTATGGATAATCCGCACCATCCGATGATGTAACTCTGTCGATCTGCGCCATTAAGCCGGTTTACAATTAGTGTTTCTTAAATCTTTGAATGGTTCTCTTATGGTATATTCGTACATCGTAGGCTTTTCGCAGCACTTTTAGGCTCGGACTACAAGCGTCCGGAATTTTTCAGAACTCCATACAAAACCATCCGAGCCTTATAGAAGGTACTCCTTACTTCTATTTGTTCCGTTTTTAGTTCGCTTGACCATGATCTTATGTTTGATTTTAAAAGTTAATCCTTGGATAAGGGCACCAGACGTCCAGTGTTATTGGAATGTAAAGATTTTCTTATGCAGGCTGCTGTACCAACTCGTAAGCGCGTTGAGTGCGAAAAGCCATGTCAATGTCACCATGCATGTACACTCTAGTGCAGTCTTTCTTAAAGTGGGCGATAAGGCCCCCCTCCCCCCGTTGTTGCCGCTGAAGGCCTGGATTGGGTTAGGGGCCCAGAAAAATTTGAGTGTTTTAGGTTGAAAAATAAATTATTTCCTAATTGGGCGCTAGACAAAATAAGTTTGGGAACCTCTGACACTCTCGTTTAGCTTAGTCAACATCGTACACTACGAGCGATTGGACGTGGCGGAAGTGCTCTTTGTGCAGCAGGTAGACTTAAATTTGCGAGTGTGTATAGAAACGCGCTCGCGACATGTCACACTAATTCCTTAAGACTCGGGCGCAAAAAAGTACCTGAAGCGAGCGCAGGCGAGAGAAACCGTGGAAGATCGAACCTGGCCGAATGAGCCATGTACACACTCGAGTTCGGCCAGTCTTGCTGCCGCTCGGCGACTGTGCTACAGTCGGCATTACGGTGTGTGTATGGTGTGTCCTCTAACCACCGACCATGCTCCTCAGCGCTTATACACATCCCAAAATATACATTTGCCCCATCACTACTGCAAGGGTTTCCCTACCTACATTTCGGCTGATGAGCAGAAGTAATTCAATAAAGGAATGTATAGTCACTTACTCAGCAAGTAACTCTGTTTTAATGACAAAATCTTCCTCTGCATCTGTGGATAGCTTGGCTCTCAAAGCTTTCAGCTTCTCAATTTGGATCTGCAGATACGACTTGGTGTTTTCATCCTCCATGCTGCAATAAAATTAATTTTTGTATTAGTAAAATATCTAACATATCAACAAATTCTTACCATTATCACGTTTTTTTTAAGTGTCTGTAAATTAAATTAGCTGTGGCGGGTAAATCGTCGGTCGAATCCATCGAGTACATACCCTATAGAGCAGCAATACAAACCATCTTACTCCGAAACTAGTAAGTGATTTTTCACTTACATTTAGTATGCAATGACAACTACAACAATACAAGACAAGACAGTACAAAAACAGCTCAGATACAGATTAAAAATGGTGGAAAATTTTGTCGAACAAATCCTACGACATTTCTACTCTTTAAGGTATGTGCTCCATGGTCGAATCGCAAAAATGAACACTACATCATGATTTGTTTGTGCATCCTTTTTTTAAGTGTCTCTAAACTTAAATTGGCTGTGAAGGGTTAATTGTCGGACCTTAATACTTCCCTGTTTAAAAATGCCTAAAATTAAAAGAGAAGGTGTTCATCCTAGGGAAATAATTTCCCCAAAGTTTTGACTTATTTTAACACCCTTAAAAGTAAAAATAAGTAAGTATAAATAATAAATAAATAAATATTGGACAGCATCACATACATTGCTCTGATCCTGTGGTAAGTAGCCAAAGCACTTGTGTTACAGAAATCAGAAACAACGACGGTACCACAACACCCAGACCCGAGACAATATAGAAAAGTTATTTTTCTATATTGACCCGACCGGGAATCGAACCCGGGACCTCAGAGATAGCGACACCAAGTCCGGTATGCTCGCCTCTCGGCTACGGAGGTCGTCGTCACTCTTGATACGACCCTGTTTAAAAAAGCCGAAAATTAAAAAATATATACAGGTGTACATCCTAGGGAAATAAGTTCCCCGAAGTTTTCTTATTTTAACGCCCTTTATACGACCCTGTCTTAAAAAAGCCAAAAATAAAAAAATCTTAAATCTTAGTGCCCCATAGCGTTTCCTATACTCCAACCAGTTGATATGCTGACGGAACCACAAAAGACTAACAACCAACTTTATTGATTCATAATATTTGTTTCATTTAGACTTTTTATTAACCCCGTCGCTTTAACGCGCTCCTAAATCGGGCGCGTAATTAGTTTCTATGAGGAAAAAAAATCGGCTTGTCTATTTATCTGTAGCGATATTTGATTCAGTTTTAAAAAAAAAAAAATTTATTTATCTTTTAGAGCGCCCGAGACACAGTAAGAGTTAAAAACACCTAAACTGCAAAATGGCAAGCTTTAATTCAGTTGCCTTCACTTTTTTTACCGCGCCTTACTACCTCATAAGTATAGCTTTGTCCTTTGGCATTAAAGAGCTTTATTTCTTGTCCAGTAGACCAGTTGACGATTTATTTAGAATTGCAAAATCGCGAATCGTGTATATACGAATAAAAGGTATAGGTACAGACATCCAAGAAATGATTAATCATTTCTACTTTGTGATAAATTAGGTAAAGTGTTATTTAAAAAATACATATTATTATATTTGATTAGACTTTTACTCAATATTTTTTACCGAGACGACGACAAACAAGTGTGACCTAGATTAGAGTGCGGTCCGAATCACTCGCGTGAATAGTCTAACTACGAACCAAACATAAAAAATAACACTATCACAATGTGGAAGTTGGTGTGTTTGTACTTTGGTAATCATAGCATAAAACATCAACGGCTAGACGAATTTTGATGTTGCTAAGAACATAATAAATACTATGCTATGTAGTATATATTATCAGTCACAGAATACATAATTACAATAAGTACTTGATTGATCATCTTAGTTCTATCACTTCATTACAAATCGCTAAACTATGCTAAGTAATCAAATAAGAAGCTGCGCGCTGAGGTGCCTGGTTTTTGCGTCTTTCGCGCTGTAAATCGGTACCGATTTACAGCGCTACTTACAGTCGACATGACGTCATCAACCTACCAAATTGTTTGTAGTAGTAATTATTAAAATTTCGACAATTGATATTGAACAACTGTTCTCATTTTAGTTTTATCCAGTCGAGTAAATTAGTCATTTTATGGCAGATGGGATACTATTTGTAATGATAATTACAAGTTTATTACAGTGAACAAAATACACCTACTTACAATTGTTTTAACATGTTCGAATTTAAATTTACAATTATTCAGACACTTACTTACCTAACTCATACCCTCGCCATAAATTAAAGTATATTTTCTCTCTTAAATCCCAAACAAAACCTAAAAGATCTTTGATTTTACATCATCCATACCTACAATATTATTTTTATTTAAAAACTTTAAGAATCATCGTTAAAAAAAAGTATAATATATTTTTTTTTAAATATTTAGAGGAACGCACGGACGCAATTCGGACCGAGACGTGTTATCGAAAGCTAGAAAAGTAAACAAGAAAATAACCTAAAATGCATTGCATTATAATGCCCATTTTTAAAGCAGTTGGACTTTATATAGTAAAATAGATAGCATGTTTTTATCAAAAAACAAAAATAAATTTCGTTGTCATCCAGCAACTGCAAAATTACGTAACTGCATACTCGGGTATAAGAGCGAGCGGCATTGACCCTAAATAACGCACTATTGAATGATAGCTCGACAGTGCTTTAAAAATACTGTTTGATGAAAACATTCATTTGTTTACATTTCGTTCCACATACACCGTCATTTTAGGGTTAAATTAACTTTCAAAAAAAGAATCCGTTATAATTCGAAGGAAAAACGAACGTTACCTTAACGGCGGTTGGGTAAGATAAATTGCCTTCATTCCAATGCTTTGCAGGCAACAAAATACAAGTAATCATCTATCATACTCACTCTACAGGGATTTCGTAATGTTTCATAGTACGAAAGTGACACAAATAAGCAAATTGTGGTTATAATACATCCGTAATGACGACATTATCGATTGACAACATACCTTGTACTTTCATTATTCTCCATAAATTCGGTTAGCTTGTAGAAATAAACGTAAAAAATAAATTAGGTAACAATAAATATAAGAAATATTGAATAATATACTAAAAATTGCACATAAATTTAGTAAAAATAAATAAAACTTTAATTTCCACAATTCGTTATTATTCGTTAGACTCAAATAGGGAATATCGTTTGTCCTTGTCTAGGCCATGACAAATGCCCTATGAAAGAGTGAGACAAAAATTCAAATCTGCAAAGCAATGGCTTCCATGTTGACGTAAGCGCTACCTCTACAAGAAACTAATGTCTATGGTGTAGCTTAATGTCGCCATATATATTCAGCAAAAATATACTATACACAGAGATTAAAGAGTAGTGCGTGATTGTCTTCTATCTATCATTCGTTTATGCTTAGTGTGCAGGCATACCTGCTGTACGCCTCATCCACCGCATTGCATTCAGCCACGCTCGCCGTGTCGCTCAGCGAGAATGTAACCGACTGTACACTGTCTTTAGACCATTTATCCAATGGACATGTCAATTAAGGGTTAACCCCTCTTTAAAAATTCCTACCCAAAATCCATGCTCGTTATTTACGATTAGTTGACGCAAATATGATTTTTTTTTATATCGATATGTCTCACAACTCTAAAGATTGTCTTCCTGTCAAAAACAGGAAATTACTCCGTTTTAAACTGTGGTCTGTGAATGCCGCTCCACTATTATAACCTTTCGTGATTGTGATTTTACCCATTATTATTATTGTATAACATTATGTACCATAGTGACTTAATGTGTTTGTATTTAAATAAAATATTGAAAGTTAGTTTACGAATATAAAAATACTACTTACTACAAACGAACATTTGATTAAAAATAACGCAGTATGGAGGTAGAATGATTTATAAAGGTATTTTACTTTTATAACAATGTTTTTGAAAAGGTAGATGTTAAACCTAGCAGCTTTTCTGTTTAAAGCTTAGGCCCTTTTCTAGACTCCAGCTCCGTCTATCATTAATTGCAATACTCACTAGTCATTGTCATCAGCATCAGATACCCTCTAGTTGATAATATAGTTTCTTCCAAAAAAGGGTCACTTCCAAAAAGCAAGTGGTTGAATGGTTGAAAAATATCCGCAAAATCAACACCTAAATATTAATGTTCAATCTATACTTACTAATATTTTAAATGTGAAAATAACTCTAGTCTGTTAGGCTTTCATGGCAAAACCACTTAACCGATTTTGTGAAATTATGTACAGAAAAATCTTTTATTTTAGGGAAGGAGATTGGAAACTTTCTGTCTGTCCATCTTGTGAGTTGACGTCCTAATCTGCGCTTGCACTGAGGTATTTTTTACGAGAAGATGTTATGAATTTTCGCGAACTCTGCCCAGCCAAGTTGGATTCGACGATTGACCTCCTTCTCAAAATTGGACCTTGGATCACTTGTTCCAGGTAAACATATTTGTAAAAAATTCAAGCGTAGAGCTCCATCTGATTCTGGGCAGGGCGCAACATGGGCATTTGACATATCCTTTGTTTTGTCCATGTTCATCCGAAGGCCTGCTTGTTGGGAAACTCAACTAAGGCTATCGATCATTGTGCCGAGGTCTTCAAGCGATTCTGCCATGACTACAATATCGTCAGCAAACCGAAGGTGACTGATGCACTCGCCGTTACTGTTGATACCGAATCCTTTCCATTCCAGGAGATTGAAAGCGTTTTCTAATGCAGCTGTGAACAATTTCGGAGATATAATCGTCTACGTGCTCTGCTTCTATATTCGGACCGACTTGGTGGCTTTTGAGCTATGTATACAAGTGGTGTTCGAGAGTCATCACAAACCGTCTTACACGTAGGTTTGATGACTTTCAGCCTCCTGAATAAGCCAGCTTCCGAAAAGGCTTTAGTACTATAGACCACATCCTTACGCTGCGGTAAGTTGTACATAAGACAGAGGAGTATAACTTGCCACTATGCTAAGTGTTCGTGGATTATGAGAAGGCTATTGATTCGATCGAAACGTGAGCAGCGCTACAGTCTCTCCAGCGGTGCCATATTGACTATACATATACACCCTTCTAAATGACAAATTATTCCATAAAAAATACATGTATTTTGCTTACAATGAAAAACCTAAATCTCATATTCCCATTTTTGTTTTCTTTGAATTTAGAAACGACTTAGTTCCGTACTAAAGTTAACTTTCATCCCCTGTTTCACCCCTCTTTATACTTACTTAGCCGAGTGTAAATTAGGATTTTAGAAGATCAAACTGTCTTGTGTTTTTGTGCTTTTGGGTATGTACATTAAATACACGGGTATTTAAATTTGTTGAGTAAATACCCTCCGTCACCCGTGGCTACCGTAGGTCATCTCATCACTTATAGAGCCGAAAAGTGGAACATGACAGGAAAGCTGGCTCTTGTAAACCTATAAAATCTATCGAAAGGTCAATGCTTGGGACCTTGTTAAGGGATAATAAAATAAAAAACAAGGTCATCCAACAAAAAAAAAAAAATGCTAAGCTTAATGATATAATTACTTTTGACGGCGGCTTTGTCATCCTACTCAGAGCGGACTAATCTGAACTCTAAACTATTACTATACTAGGTTGGACATATAATGAACAAAGATGTAGTACTATTCTTCAGGAATAATGTGAGGCGTCTATAAGCAAAAGCGCCTCTGTCTTTTTTTTTTAGATATGATTTTTTGTCACTTTCAACCTACTAATAATTATCTTTGGTTTCATTTAATAACATAGGTTTAAAGTCGCCTGTATCCTATTCAAAACTTCATGAGAATTCTGATTCTGATGATTCTGAGAAAACCGCCTCTGGTAAATCCTGAGTAACAAAAGGCGCCTCTATCGATTCTCGACCAATCACAGCACAAAATGTTGTATGGACTTTAATCGCGTCCGCGTGTTGTTTTGTGCACCGTGGGTCTTAGTTTACTGTTTCTAAATATAAGAACGACAAAAAAAATTAAAAAATTGCCCTAGTGGTAGGAAATAGGGGAAGGAAAACCATTCGAGATAAAAATCCATGGAACTGCAGCAGAAAAAAGCGTGAAAGGTGAGTTTCGTTTGCTTTACAACTTGGTCATGTATATGCAATAACTCGACGCAGAAAACTCGGCGCAGGCCCCCGCTTGCATGTATGTACTTTTTTGTGGCATCAAATACATGTTTTAAGAACTATAATGCCATGCCAGCAACTTTTCTATTAAATTAAAGGTAGTAAGGTATAAGTTTATAGCGTTACAAGCAAAAAAATATTCATATTATTTCAGATACTCATCTAAAAGAATGAGAAATGAAAATTCAGTAACCTAAATTCTTAAAATAGTAAACAATTTTGTCAAGCGTTTTATGCCAAGTCAAATAAAATCATCCAAGATATTTATTTATGTATTGGAAACCACTATTAATATCAATGAAACAGCACAAGAAGAAATTGGATAAAATTTTTAATTTTGTTTACCTAAATAAACCACAATTTTAAATTAAGATAAAAAAGTTTTATAAAATTATGTTTATTCATAAAATAAAGATTAACTTTTTTTAATTGACCTCTCATTTTAATTTCGTATATTATACATGTGTGTGGAAATGGTCAGTAGCCTATTTCTTATTTACAAATTTAGGCCATCGATTGCACAAAACCATCCACGCCTCCATTAAAGAAGTAAAACCGCTTCTATCCTATAGTGGCAGATGCAAAACCGCCTCTGTCAACTGGTAAGATTTAAAAGTGCCTCTATCCAGATTTAAATGTTTTTTTTACAATTTTTACTGACTATTTGAGATTGAAATAAATGACTTAAAACAAAAATGTTGTTATTAAAAGATAATAAGATTTTATTATACACAGGTACAGCTTTAATTTAGTTAAAGAAATCAGTTATTGTCGAATTGTTAAAAAACTTGTGGATAGAGGTGCATTTGCATCTATACGCCTCTATAAATGTAATTTATTAAACAACAGGCATTGTTACTTATTTTTTCAATTGATTTGTGACAACTACTAAAAACGTAGAAAAAATAGAAAATCGGTAGCATATTTCATGAAAATAAAAATCTTGGCTATGGATGGTGAAATGTCAATGTCAACAACAAAAATGTGAAACGTCAAATCAAAACGCGACCGCGTTGATTTTGCCCGCGGAAGATGTATAAAGATTGTTTAGGTACTTCATGCTATTTGTTCCTAAAATTCTTTATTTTCCAATTTTTTGTTTCTACGTACAAATCAGTACAAACCAAATTTGAGAAAGCATGAAGTTCCGTTCTGTGATGATAGACGCGGGCCCAATGAGAGAATTTGCAAGTAATTACAAAACTTGTAACGTAACGTTAAAACTCCAAAAAGTTTCATACGATTTATTATTATCTTCATTATTTTAGATATAGTGACCACAATATCTAAGTTATCAAAAGAGTGTGTGTTGAGAATAGCCGACGATAAGCTGTATTTCATAGTAAGCGATGATAACAACGCTCCAGGACCACCCATTTTGTGGTGTGAAATACCCCAGAGTTTGTTTTTCTCTGAATACCAAATGGTGGGTTTGGATGATGATCATAAGGATATTTATTTAGGATTTGCGGCAGGTAAGTCTTTTTGCAACAACTAGGTATGTGCATTAGCAACTCGGAGCACAATTTTGTATGATAAATCTGGCATAACATATACATTTTTTCAATGATTATTTACTATTAGTTCAAAATTTCTATTTTACTTTTAGCAAATCTGGCAAGATCCTTAGTCACATTGAAATCTTCAAAGTCCCTCAAAATTAAATTGACTAAGAAACAATGCCCATGTCTCACCTTGGAGATTGAAATGGTAAGTAATCAAAAAATTCTACAAGAAGAAACTAACATACACATGTAATAGTATTGGCACTGTATCTGTAGGGTGACATATTATTTTAATACTAATTATTACCTTCAGGTTTTAAGTTCAGAGTATTAACTTCAGGTTTTAAACAAAATTATTTCATTTTATTTCAAGAGGTCACCAGATGATCAACATCACATAGTTACCTTGCTACTACGTAAAATACCCGTATTTCTGTGTATTTGGGTCCAAGTTGCTTTGGCCAGGTTGTTCATGGGCACAAATATTATTCTAAAATGTGGCAGACGGCTGACCTTCATTTTTTGTTCTTCCTCTACACAGGGCAGATTTATAATAATAAATATCACAGTCAGCCCGCATCAGTCCACTGCTTGAGACTGTCTCCTAATGCATACCACTGAGCTCGATACTCTTTGTTTTAGTTGATTATCTTTATTATTTTAAATGTTATTGTAATTTAATTATAATTGTATTATGTTTGCACATTGATAAATCAATAAATAAATAGTTTCTACAATCACACCAATTATTTAGCCTCAAACTAGGCAAAGCTTGTAAAGGGTGTCTCATTCAGAACTTGAATTTAAAATTTATATGTTTATAGATATGCATGACTTAGGTACAGATGCTCTTGCTTATCACACAAACATTTGCCCCTTGCGGGAATTGGCTCTGTAGGCCGGAGCGCAAACCACTACACCAGACGGTTGTTAAACATCCATGTTCACATTATATTTAAAAAACTTGAAAATGTACCATGTTTTATGCAAATATTTATTATCATTACTAACCAAGTGGTCGGAATTGCTAAATGGCTATACTAAGCCTTTGAGCAAGTGGTTCGTAGAGTTTGAAACTTTCTTAGTCTGAGATTTCCCTTGGGTGAAGGCCTCCTTCATTATTTTCCATGTTTAATTCCTCCTAGGTATCATCCAATCCTTCCTTCACTGCTATACTTTTATCATCGGTACACAAACATTCCTTTTACTTCCATTATTGTTCACTGCTTCCACTGCAACATAAGTAGAAAGTCTATTATTATTTTCACCAGCCTTCATCAACTTCGCAGCAAACAAGACATGTCACCCATGACATTCCAGTTGTGGTGATCCCGAGGAAGATGTGGGCAGAATTTCAGGAACCAAAAACGCCAAAACCTGATGTAAGGAAGTTTCCTTATGATGAAGATGTCCATGATAATCAGTGATCGGAGTAGGTAGATTGATTTGAGGTCAATGATCTCAAACATTGATGTTAATAGGGACATGCCTCTGGGACTCTGGCATTTATTGGTATACATTTTTGAAAAAAAGGCATATCCATATTATTCCAGCACTACCAAAGTACATCAAATCAATCTACCTATTCCGATCACTGATGATAATAAACTTAGGCATTTCTGAGGTTGTATCGACCCTTTGACAACTGTAGGAAGGCGTTAAATCACGATAACTGATGCTACCGTCCAATCATAGCATCTGGCAGCACTAAGAAGGCAGTTGCGTTCTTCTAAGTCACTAAAACACTAATGGCTGATGGTAACTACTGCTGAATATAGGCTTTCCGAAATGACTTATAGATTGGACGGATGGAAGCTGCCTGCATCCAGCGGCTTCCTGCAACCTTTACCATCTGTTCACCTTGTTGGTGGATTTCCTATGCTGCGCTGGGCGATACTAATATTATCAGTGCTGAAAGTCTGTACGTGTAATATCATTTTAGCATTATAATTTTAATAAAAGTTAGTCTTAGTTAAAAAAAATTTTAAAAGAGTGTCTGTTATAGATAAAAGCTAATATGAATATGTAATTTTAAATAACTGGCTGCATTTTATGCGTTTTCGCAATAGTTTTGATATTTACCATAGATGAATTCCCTTAATGCGTTCAGAACGTGGCGAATTATTGCTTGTTGTAGCCACAGCAACATTGACGAGACAATCTGGTGGGTGCCGTAGTGATGACCGAATAATATTTGTAGAAATATGTTAACTTGCTCGTTGAGTTTGAATTAGGAGAAATTGAACTATTAGCAACTCCTAGATATCAATAGAGTTGCCGCCACTGAAGCAGCTTCGCACCACGATAGATCGTATGCGCACGATGGCGCCAGAGGTGGTGGTTCGCGCCTCCGCCGAGGGTCGGCTCACGTTGCAAATCAAGACTGACATGGCGAAGGTGTCCACACGGTTTAAAGATCTGAGGGTTGAGGCTTTTGAAGGTAAGAATTTAGAAAAATAACCATAATTTCAGGCCAAATTCCCGTAATTTAGAAAATGGAACAAAAAAAATTTGTGGTTTCTTCCATTGTCGCGTTACGAACTATAATTGAATTTTTTTGGTTTACGAGAACCATTTACCATTTTAGATAGGAATGTTTTGCTGGGAGCGGATCGACACTGGATTGTGAAAATTGTTAAATTACGGGAATTGGGGTTCTAATTGTTGTAGTGGTGCGGTGGTTCGGACAGCAAGAGTACTGAGTTCGATTCCCGGTTTGGGTCAGTACAGCAAACGAACATTTTAATTAGTCTGGGAGTGCTAGGAGAAGCATCGATATGAATTCAAATGGGAGCATATTTATAAGGTCCTATTTTAATAGTTTTATTGTTAACATCCTTTAAGGGCGCGATTCTACTGCTCAAATCATGGAGCACAACACAAACCTATAGAGTAGAAATGTCGTTAATTTTGTTCCACAAAAATTCCGCCATTATGTGGCTGTGCTGTTTTTGTATGGGCGAGAGTTCGCAGACCTTGTCCATTCATACTAAATGTAAGTGAAACATTACTGACGTGTTTCGGAGAAAGATGGTCCGTAATGACGATGGCTCAAATACGATAACTACTCTTATGGGACTAATATAATAAATTCACACACACAGAAACACAAAATAATAAACTCAATCAATGATTACACTAATTAACTAGCCCCAAACTTAACTGAGGTTGTACCAAGATATTTTATGGGTAGACATACTTTCGATTCATAGATCTTCGACCTCCGTAGCCGAGCATAATCTTTTAGGTACCGGGTTCGATGCTTAAGCTACTTATTATAGGATTAGAGCAGAGCAATGTACCTATATGATGTTGTCCAATACCTATTTATCATCCATGACCTGGGTATACAATCATTTTCCATTTGAATCATGAATCTGTGACTGATTACTTTGTAAATTCGATGCGTAAACCACTAGAGCAAATATATAAATTAAACTTTACCATTACAGGTCCCATAGAACATTCAGACTCCGAAACCGAAACCCAAGTGAATGAAGACATATCCCGAGTGTGCTACTGCAGGGTTGACACGAAGAAGTTATCGATATTCCTGAGCACTGACCAGATATCTCACAACCGGACTGTTTGCAGCATTGTGCATAAACGGCTGGTGATTCTGTGCTTGCAGACCGAAGAGAATGTTAAACTACAGTGTTTTATTAGTGGTATTGTGTATTAGTGTGTGGTGAAAACATAGTGCGTAAGCAGGGGCGTGCATTCCATAAAGGCTATTATGCAGAGCCTACCTTCATAAAAAACCGACAGCTAACCATAATTATTAATTATGTATTCAACAATAAACAATAAATATTCTGTAACCATTTTGTCGTCTACCTGTACTTATTCCTTACTAAAGCGCGCAACTTAGATCGTTTCTGTGCAATTTAACCAATGTTAGGCTGCAGCGAGATCGCCTACTGTTTTACGCAAACTTACTCAATTTTCACTCACAGCCTACCCCCATCTGAAACCAATGCACGCCCCTGTGCGTAAGTGTATTTTTACAGTGTTAAACAAAATGTTGTTGATAGTGAATTAGTATGTGCATATGTATTGATGCAGAAGGAGAGAGTAAAACCACGTAATCAGCTACTATTAAACAATATTACTGTTTTTTTAATGCTTTATACAGGTGTCCCATAAATGGCACGCCGGACTGACACTAGATTAGCGCCACCAGGCCTTTAGATAAAACCAACATATTACTATATTAAAACATACATCTTCTATGCGAATTATACTAGAAGCATGTTATTTTTTTAAAGGTCTGTATTTAAGCTATCACCAGTGTCAGTAGCGTGTCATTTTTGGGACAACCTTTACAAACTTAACGCGCTACCTAGATGATATGTATTTTTTTTGCACAATTAAGATGTTGTTTCCATAATATGTAACAGTGTATATTAACATTTCTGATCACATGCGTGATTATAAAGTGTCTTATCCATTGGTACACCCTGTATGGCAATTATAACAATGTTATTTATTTAAGTAACGATGTGGAAGATCACACTTTGCCTTATTCTATGCCATAAGTTTTTCTATTACTTCATGTGCAAGTGGCAACTTTTAAGTTTTTTTTACGACCTCCGTAGCCGAGAGGCGAGCATACCGGACTTGGTGTCGCTATCTCTAGAGGTTCTGGGTTCGATTTCCGGTCGTTGAATGTAGAAAATCAACTTTTCTATGTTTTGGTTCTAGGTGTTGTGGTACCGTCGTTGTTTCTGATTTCTGTAACACAAGTGCTTAAGCTACTTATCATAGAATCAGAACAATGTATATGATGTCCAATATTTATTATTATTTATTTATTATATAATTATGCTAAAATTCTTTTTTTTAAATATTACAATGTTAAACTGTGATATTATAAGTATGGGAAATTAATACAATTTTGAATTGACAAATCACTTTTATTTAAATTACTGAATTCACATTATGTCCAACAACTGAAGTATAATATTATTTATATTTTTTTTAATACAAAGATTGGTTCAGTCATGTCTTTTTTCATATTACTTTTGAGTTATCTTACATTTTGGTTGATAGAAATTATAGACAGTGACAGTCAAACAAACATTGAACTATATTTTATTATTAGCTAGTGAACAATTAAATTATTTTTATTTAGCAGAACTCGAGGACACATTCATTTGGTTTTAATTTAACAGAATTCCTAGTACCTATAATTCTTTCAACATAAGAAGGGTTTTGTGACACTTGGGATTTTCAGTTTACCCATACTAGTTACGATAGTAAATATTTTCAAAAATAAATTTTGTTTATAACATTTCAAAAAAACAATTTCGTTTGTCCCTAGAAATCTAAGCAAAAATTGCAAATGAGTAATATTATTTACTTATTGATTTTAAAAAGAAATTAATATGATTTCCTTCCAATAATTGATGTGTAAAACCCATAGGGATTGACAATACATAATCGACACTGAATCGATGAATCGGTTTAGTCGTATTGTAAAAACTTATGCGTTGATGTTAATACGAAAGCATCTGCCTTGTACACGGTTGTTTTTATTGTTTCGCATAGTTCCTGTTTTGGCTTTTGTTATTGTTTTTGTTGAGTTTTTTGTAAAGTGTTACATTATGTATTTGGTAAAATGCCAAAAAAGGGAAAAAATGCTTGTCAAAAAACTGTACGGCACTCTGGCGGTAGAACATTATACCTCTTATTTAAAAAGAGGTTACTTAAATAATAATCGATTAAACTTTCTCGATTTTCAAACAGAATTAGGGCACATCACTACACTTGTCAACCGTGAAGTGTCACAAAACTCTTCTTATCTTGAAAGAACTAAAGTGAACCTATCCACTGTTAATCTGTATACTGTGTGAAATATCACAAAACCCTTGAAAGAATTATAGTAAACCTACCCACCGTTAATCTATACACCATGTAACACTAAATACGTAAAACCTTTTAGGTTAAAAAAACGTTTCCCCATACAAAGCGTATAACACCTGATCGGACATTAATGCTCGGACTACAAGCATCCAGAATTTTTCAGAATTCCATAAAAATCGGATTCAATCCGGGCCTGTCCGGAGCCGTTTTGTATGGAGTTCGGAAAAACTCCGGATGCATGTAGTCCGACCCTAGTATGAACATGAAGTTTTTTTTAAAGATTTCACTGTCGGTGTCATACAAAAAGTTGTCGTGTTTGAGCTCTAGATTCACCCTGTAAGAGGTTTTGCGTATTTAGCGTTATATACAGGATGGTCCAGGCCAGATGGATATAAAATTTTTTTTTAGGTAGTCGGCTTAAGGACCTATTTGTACCCGCCAGGAAAAAAAATCGCTTGTCAGCCGCTTATAAGATACGTTTTTTTTAATTTTAGAAATATCACCACTTTTAATAATTTTTTATTTACTTTTAAAATGAAAAATTCAATTATTTATTAATTTTCGGTGCTTAATTAGACATTGCACTCTCCCAGAAAAAAAAAATTCAGACTGATCTGCAAATTTGAAGTGCATTTAATTTCATATCAATGCAAGAATAATGCAATTTTGTAAATGGTTCAGGATTAAGAAATATTTTTTAAAACAATGCAGAGCTTGTATTCAAGCCAACGGTGGGCATTTTGAACATTTGCTGTAGTCTTTATGTGAAGTTCGTGCATTGATATGAAATTAAATGCACTTCAAATTTACAGATCAGTCTGAATTTTTTTTCTGAGAGAGTGCAATGTCTAATAAAGCACCTGAAATTAAAAAAAAATAGAATTTTTCATTTTAAAAGTAAATAAAAAAATTATTAAAACATTAAAAGTGGTATATTACTAAAATTTAAAAAAAAACATCTTGTAAGCGGCAGACAAGCGATTTTTCCCTGGCGGGTGGGTACAAATAGGTCCCTAAGCCGATTACCTAAAAAAAATAGTATATCCATCTGGCCTGGAGCACCGTGTATAGACTGTGGCAGTGTGGCAGTGTGGCAGTAGCGTGGCGGCTACTCCTAGTTGTAGGTGAGGTGGAAGGAGCGCTCGTTGTCGCGGCGCAGGTGGTCGTGCGCGGCGCGCAGCGCGTCGAGCCGCGCGGCGATCTGCGCCACGGCGGCGTCCACCCACTGCATCGACGACATGTGCGCGTTTAGGATACGCCCGATCTGCACGATCTGAACAAACGTTTCGAGATCATTATTCTCATAACCGACCGACCCGCCTGCCAAGCGTGGCGAGTATTGGCAATACCCCCCCAATAAAGGTCTTTGGGGGAGGCCATGTTCAGCAGTGGACGTCCTATGGCTGAAATGATGATGATGATTACTCATAAAAAACTTTTAAAAATCGGCCAACTGCGAGTTAGACTCGCGCACCGAGGGTTCCGTACAAACTTGTGGGTACCTATTTATATAGGTTTCACTTATGTGAATGTTCACCCATCACAATAGTCATAGTTATGGTATTTATATTGCAAAAAAATTGCGGTTTACGATTTATGACTTATTAAAAAAAACTACTCACTAGATCTCGTTCGAACCAATTTTCGGTAGAAGTTTACATGGTAATGTACATCATATATTTTTTTTAGTTTTATCATTCTCTTATTTTAGAAGTTACAGGGGGACACACATTTTACCACTTTGAAAGTGTCTCTGGCGCAAAATATTCAGTTTAGAAAAAATATATATTAGAAACCTTAATATCATTTTTGAAGACCTATCCATATCACGTATAGGTTTGACGAAAAAAAAATTTAGAGTTTCAATTTTAAGTATGGGGAACCCCCAAAATTTATTGTTTTTTTTCCTATTTTGTGTGGAAATCTTAATACAGTTTACAGAATACATCTACTTACCAAGTTTCAACAGTATGGTTCTTATAGTTTCGGAAAAAAGTGTCTGTGACATACGGACTGACAGACAGACATGACGAATCCATAAGGGTTCCGTTTTTTGCCATTTGGCTACGGAACCCTAAAAACAATTCACTTAAAATGAGATATAACTAATTACTCTTACAATAAGATTTTGCCTCTGTGCGAGTGCTGTTTCTGGACGTGCTTTCTTAGTCTGCGTTCGTACACGTCTGAGCTGTCACAATCCTTTACGTCATTCGGTAATTTATTATACTAAGGCTGAAAACATTACCGTGGCAATGTGCCGGCGATGTTCTCGAAAGTACCAAAAGCAGAATCGGATGCGATGAAAGGTTTGACAGAAACTTTAAAAACAAAAATTCAAAAATTTGAGCACTAGATTATTTTATATTAGCGATCCAACGAAATGTATAAAGGGACTTCGGATTACCAATATAAATTAAGCAGTCGTTCAAATTTGGTGTATGCATTTAAATGCATTCAGTACTTTGGGTGATTTCTTTCAGAATGTTTTTTTATATTGCTAGCCATATGTAAGTACAAAAAGAACACAATACTTACAGGGTCATTACTGTCTTGACTTCTGTTGGTCTCATTCAAGTGTTCGATAACTTCCTTCAGGTCCTCTGACATTTGTCTAAGCTGTGAGTCTAGGTTTTCTGCTAAGGAATACCTGTAAACAAAAAAGTATACAATAATAAATATTGTTTATGAATATTTATTACTAGCAATACTAGCAGTGTTAGCATCTAGATACGCGTCGAATACAAATAGAAATCATATTTTTTTACATATTCTCTTAAGTTTGTGTGTTTTCTTTGCGTTACCGCTGCGTCTACGTTACGATACCGCTGCGATGTGCATTCGCAACACGTCGTAAAACTAGGGGTCACGAGGACCCGTTTGTATCACCGGTGCGTACGTTCAGTATGTATGTCACGTCGCGTCACCGCTGCGTCACGTCGCGTCACCGCTGCGTCACGTCGCGTCACCGCTGCGTCACGTCGCGTCACCGCTGCGTCACGTCGCGTCACCGCTGCGACTAGCTGGCTACTCACATGTGGTGTATCTCGGGGTCGCGCGGGCGGTCGGGGTTGTCGCTGAGTAGTTGCTTCTCGAGCGGCGCGAGTAGCTGTTCCAGCTCGCGTTGTTGAGCTAGCACGAAGTCCAGCTCGTGTTCTAGGCTCTCCTGTTCGTTCTTGACCGATTGGACCGCGTCGTTTAGTTCTACTATCTGTAAAGGAAAGGTTCTGTTTAGACTGAAGCCTTTTAGACGTTATTTACGGGTAGGGGCACTGGATATAGGATGTGGAATTTAATATATCATGTAACTTATATGTTGAAGTTTTTTCTGATGTATCTCATTAATAGTTATTATTTCTTATAAACACTAAAAAATATTTCAAAGTACCGCAAATATGCGAGCTTGTACACATTTATATTTTAAACGACGTTTTTGTTTATTTTCAAAGTTAGTTTAGTTATTTATAACAGCACATTAGTGCCTTCAGGGTGAAGTTTTTTTTTTCAAATTGTCAACCAATTAAGAATTATAAGATTTTTTAATGGATTTAACTCTTAGCGCCTACTTTTCCATGAGCGGATTTTTTGCTGGCAATGATAATCTATTTACACAGGAGCGCAACGGATGGATGTTTAGTCTGCGAGAAGCATTTGTATTATCTTAGGCACGTAATAGAAGTCGCATTAGACGACGCTTAATGTTCAAGGTCACTTGCCTTACCCGTCGCCTTAACTATAACAGATAGCGCTCTCTTCGAAACATTATAACAAAAAATTTACTTGCCGCGCCGGAATAAAATGCAATCTAGCTTGCATCACCGCCCATGTGTAAAACTGTATTAGCCTATAGCACGCACTCGTAAACGAAAATGTACCAAATTGCTACGTGAGAAAGGTCGGCTGACACCGACAACCTAATTAACAATGGCATTGTTTCCATTGTATTGTTCCCAGGCAAAATATATTGTCTGGTACCTTGTAACACACGGAGTTTCGTTACTTCAAAACAGTTGGTGTAAACAATTTTGTTACTTCTGTAAATTGCAGTCTCACGCGTTGATCCAAGTGGCTTGGTTGACAAAGGTTTTATATTGCTCTTCTAACTCGAGCGTCAACTTGTTGATGTTCTCTTTGAGTTGAGCGAAGGTATACTAGTATATTCGATCCTTATATTAATGAAACCTACCTTTTCCCCATTAGCAATGAGCAAACGGTCCCACGCGTTGATCTGAGTGGCTTGGTTGATGAACGTCTTCTCTTGCTCTTCTAGCTCGAGCGTCCACTTGTTGATGTTCTCTTCGAGTTCAGCGAAGGTTATGGTCGATATCATGGCTGGCGGGCCGGCTGCTGTGGTGCTGGAAGTTGACAAAATCTTGTTAAATGTTATACTAAGGTAAATTAAATAATGCATTTATTTTATATAACAAAACTTATTCTAATATACAGTGTTAAAATAGTATAACACAAATTTTAGGCCGTCGAATAAAGATTATTTTTAAATGTATACATTTTAGGTCGGGCGTTCGTAATTTAGAGATCCGGCGACGATCCGGTATCTGGCATATCTAGCTCGTTTTATTAGTTTTCTTCCAAACGCCGAATAAAAAAATATACCAATTAAGTCATTAGAATCACGGTTTTTCCTCATCATAATCATCATTTCAGCCATAGGACGTCCACTGCTGAATATTCCCCAGTGACTTCCAGATTGGTCGGTTGGAAGCGGCCTGCATCCAGCGGCTTCCTGCAACCTTTACCAGGTCGTCTGTCCGCGGTGTCACGGTGTTTATTTTTATTTATTAGTACATAATACAACTTCAAAATATGTTGAAAATTTATACTTGATATACAAGAAAATTTGTACTTAAAATCGACAAGAGGTAAATTATGAACTGTATCAATCTGTTCAGTTTTGGAAGGCAATAAACGGTTTCGCTTCTTTTTATACTCAAGTCCTGCAAGATCATGTTTAAAACCAGGATCGCGGCCACCCACGAGCAAGGCGCTTGGTTAGAGATCAATTATTTGGCTACCGGATATCTGGTCAATGCAAAGGTCGGATATCGGATATTAAGGCGAGTGTAGTCGCCAAATGTAAACTAGCATGTGGTTTCCAAAGCCTACTACTTAAGCCTAAATTGTCAGAAAAATATTAAAAAAATATTCTAAGAACTCTAACCTACACAACATTTTAAGCCCAGCATTTGTTTCTAGTACTTATACTTCAGAAAAAAAAAAGAAATTAGTGAAAAAACAAACAAAAAGGATGCTCACTCTTTTTCTTTTTAATCACTTGACCGATTTAATTTATACAGTGTGTAACGAAAAGGTGAAATAAAACTTTAAGGAGTTATTCTACGGCTAAATTACATCAACTTTTTCTATGGGACCAACATCAAAATTAAAAAAAAAAATATTGTCATTTCCATACAAACTGATGCCAGCTGGTCGCGTTTTAGTATGGGAGTGTTTTTTTTTGCGATTTCGATGTTGGTCCCATAGAAAAAGTTGATGTAATTTAGCCGTAGAATAACCCCTTAAAGTTTTATTTCACCTTTTTGTTACACCCTGTATATCGATTGATAAGCCAACTTGATAGCTTTAAACTGATTATATTGTTTTTTGATCGAACAATTGCGTCAATGCGAAAAGTATTATTTCCCCCAATTTTCGCTACCTAAAAAAGCAGCGATTGTCGTAACAGCCACGCTTCATTGCGCGCTCCTGTGAACCGTATTTTAATGAGTTTTCGTACGATATTCGTACCAACACGCGTCGAGTCGCTAATTTAGGGGCACTACTCGCCTTAAGTATCCGGCCAAGACACTGTCCGTTGCATTTTTAGTTCGATTTCACTTACGTGATGGCAGTAGTGAGTGCGGGCAGTGTAGCGGATGTTGTGCTTTTCCCTAGCACTGTGATACCGGAGGGTGCAGTTGTAGATGCTGAAATAAATTATAAACCATTAAAGAAATAAATAATGGACAACATCACATACATTGCTCTGATCCTATGGTAAGTAGCCAAAGCATTTGTGTGTCAATCGAACCTGGGACCTCAAAGATAGAGACACCAAGTCCGGTATGCTCGCCTCTCGGCTTCGGTTGTCGTCTATAAGATAGATGTTGATGTTACATGCTGCTTACTAACAGGTATAAACACTTGAAGAAATTCGCCAACATTATTATGTCCTCCGTAGCTCATTTGGAAGAGCAGTCGCCCGGATAGCAAAAGGTCGTGGGTTCGAAACCCAGAAACGTTACGAAACGAAAAGTTAAACATTTTTTTCAAGTTAAAATATTTTCTTTGAAGTAATATGGTTGAGCACGACAAATCAATTTTGACCCAATTCGAAATAAATCTAATACAAACCTAACATCAAAATAATAATACCCTTGCTTGTTAAAACAGCTAAATATCATTTATAAAAAGCCTTTTGAAATTACAACAAATTTTGAAGTAAACAATTTTTGCTTTCAATTGTTTTATGATGAACATCTACTAATAATTTGGAAAAATAAATAATAGGCAATATTGAATTTGTTAAGAATTTTGACATAAAATTGACATGACAAGAAATGAAATGTTTTTTACAATAAATAGTAAACACGTTTTGCTAATAAGTTCAATTATGCATGTATTTTATATTGTATTTCGGAGTTGATTTCATCAATAGGAAGTTATTGTAGTTACTCTACAATAACTTCCTATTGATGAAATACACTGTACACTGTTGTTATTTGCTTGTCTTATATTGTAAACTTGGCATGTCTTTATACAAAAAATAGTGTAGTGAAGTGTATAAAATCAATGAACTATTGGTTTTTCTTTTGTGTTAAATGATTAATTACAATAGTAGGTTATTATTTTTGTCTATAATTATTTAATTAATAATTGTGTTAAAGAGGATTGTCAAGATGGTTTTTATTTATATAAAACAGGACCATATTATTTTGTGTGTGTCTACAGGAAGACTATATTAGGAATAATAAAATATTTTCTTTGCCAAAAACGCCTTCCCACATAATATAGACTTACATAAAATATTCTTCATATGCTACCAAAATTTGTAAAGCTAAATCAGGACAAATTCATCCATGTAAATGACCGAACAGATAGGCATCTCAGAAACACTGATAGGCTTGTACTAGACATGTTGCCAAAAACAAAAAGGTGTAATAAATGTTGCTACGGTATGTGCGATATATTATTATAACCATATACCCAGTCATATTAAGGAGCTTACATGAAACAGATTTGAAGCTTCTCTATGCGAATTGCTAATAAAAAACACAAGAATTGACTTCGAATATTTTGTAATAACTACTTTTATTTTATTTTATTTTTGCATGTCATAGGTTATGGCTAAATAGGTCTTACACAAATCTGTATCATATCTTCGGAGTTCTGTAACCGGCTGTTTAAAGCAAATAAACGATTTGATTTGATTTGATCTACTATTTTATTATATCAAAAACCAGCAGAGTAAGAATTTGCATTGTTAGACGCTCACTTTTCGTAGTTTTGTTACTGAGTCGATATACTGAAAACATGCAAGATAAAATCTTAACTATGTAAAACACCATTACTCCTATATAAAAGTTTTAAGTTTCTGTTCTTATTTTCAACTTTACTTGCATATTTTAAAATAATTGTCTGTTTGAATTTGTAAAATTGTGACACAATAACTTGATCGCTGATAAAAGTACATATTCGAAGTATTCTCATATTTTTAAATTGTTTCTATTGTTTTTTGTGTAAACAACTAATTTAAAACTAAGCTTGGCGAATAGTTGACAATAACAAAACAACTAATACATAATAAACAAATAGTCAATTCCATACTAACCTGTACTAGAAGTGGCGGTCGCAGCCGTGGTTTTAGCTCCGAAACTAAGCGCACCCGATGTAGTTATCGCTCCGAAACCAAGCCCAGTACTCGGCTGAGACGACGGAGCCGACGTTGCAAAACTGAGCCCAGTCGATGTCGCTGCGGCAGGAGTTGTGAAACTAAGCCCAGAAGACGCCGGGGTGGTCGTGAAACTAAGCCCGGTCGCTACCGCGGTAGAGGGCTGGCTAAAACTAAGCCCAGTTTGTCCCGTACTAAGCCCGGTTTGAACCGTACTAAGCCCGGTTTGAACCGTACTAAGCCCAGTTTGTCCCGAACCGAGCCCGGTCGTTGACGGGGCTGTCGACGTGCCGAAGGATAGGTTGGGTTGAGTCGCGGTAAAACTGAGTCCAGTTTGAGTAGCCGGCGCCGTGCTCGGTTTGAAACTAAGCGCGGATTGTTGTGTGCCGAAAGCGGGTTGAGTGGAGGTCGGAGGCGTGGCATTGTTACTGAAATTGAGACCAGTAGGGGGGGATTGGAACGTGCCGAAAGCTGGTGCGGCCGTACCGCCGAAAGATGGGGCCGAAATCGCTTGCGTAATACTTGGGGCTGAAGTTTGGGCGGCTAAGGGTGCGCCGAATGCTGGAGTAGGTTGAGTAGGGGCGGGTTGGGCGGTAGAGGTGCCGAATGCAGGAGTTAGGGCAGTGGAAGTGCCGAACGCGGGAGGTTGGGGGCTCGTGCCGAAGCCGGGGCTAGCGGCAGCCCCGAAACTGATGCCTTGCGCTTTGGGGGCGGGGGTGGACTGAGCGGGGCTCTGTGCTTGTTGGCCGCCTAAAGCGAAAGTAGGTGATGCGGTCGAACCGAAGCCGGGTGCTGAAATATAAAATATAGCAAATATAGGTATATATTTCGTCAGAACACTTTCGTTAAATCTTTTTCGTCTTTTAGAGCGACTTACACATCTTTCTTGAATCTAGATTTAGTTTAGGGATTAAGATTAAGGGTAAGACATCATTTTGTTTCTATCAATTTAGAAAAAAACTTACATATGCAAAACGACATTTAACACTAGGTCGTTTATTATATATTATTCACCTGCACTAGCAGGTGTAGTGGTCGCCCCGAAAGCCGGTGTAGAGGCTGCGCCGAAGCTGAAGGCCGAATTGGGTTTGGCGCCGAAAGCCGAGCTCTGGCCGAACGCGGGCGCCGCGCCGAAGGCCGAGGCTGGCGTCGTGGAGGCCAGGAAGCTGGGCTGCGAGGTTTGAGGCGCGGTCGATGTGGTGGCCTGTGGAATAAAAGCTTAGAATCAAAGGAGTTGACCGATTTTTTTTTCTTGCACATCACATCATCATTCATTCATGTCAGCCTATTGCAGCCCACTGCTGGACTTGAGGCTTCCCCAAAGACCGCCAAAGATCGCGATTTCCCGCCTTTTTCATCCATCCACTGCCAGCCATCTTCCTAAGGTCGTTGGTCCATCGAGCTGAGAGCGTCTTACACTACGTTTATCAAGACGTAGTCTCCACTCGAGAACCCGTTTACTCCACCATTCATCGGTTCTGCGACAGATGTGGCCGGCCCACTGCCACTTTAGCTTGCCACGTTTTAGGACTTCTTCTTCTTCTCGAGTCAATGGCAATTAAACTCGCTGCGCCCAAAAAGTAGCAACATCAATGGCCTTCTGGTTGGCGTTGTAAAGGTCCTCTTGCGTGCAGGTGGCAGGAGAGGTAGGGCACGACATTAAGTGTGGCATAGACTGTAAGGCGCCACACTCGCACGTGTCGTCCTCAGTGAAGCCCCACCTTTTCCTGAGTTCATTGCACCTGCCTACACCTGAACGAAGTCTGTTTAACGCCTCCAAATGGGCCAGGGAAGATTGTGACCTGGCGACAGCTTCTCAGCTATGGGGATGGATGGGTTGTTGGGGGCGAATTTATGACTATGTCCATTACTTACATTACATCAGATACATTGCTCTGATCCTATGACAAGTAGCTTAAGCAATTGTGTTACAGAAATCAGAAACCACGACTGTATCACAACGCCCAGAACTTTTAATCGGTAAACAATACTTTATCTAATAAGAAAATTTTAACGATAATTATGAAAACTTAAAAAAATACATTAAAACCCAATGATGACGCGCCCCTCTCCTAATTGTAGTGCTCTACATACAGGGCTCATAATTCTCTCCTAGCTTTAAGCATATATTGTATTACCTTTATACATACCTACATTATAGTTGCAAATAAAATTTGAGTTTAAATAATACATGGTGTCACGCCGACTAATGATTTGAGTGCCTAGTTCTGTCAAAATAAGAAGGGACTTGTGTGAAACGGAAAATCCGAAGTGTCATAATGCGCTTATGGTTATGCGCTCGCTTCCCATCTTGAAAGAATAGTCTACTAGTTCTAGCATTGGGTGTTTGGTCTTCTACTTACAGTGGCAGCCTGTGGAGCCGAGAATCCAGAAGTAGGTGTGGCGAATGGAAACCCGGTCGACGCGGTCGTCTTACTGAACGCGAAGTTGCCGGTCGGTGATCCAAACGCAGGTGCTGCAGTAGAAAGTAAACTAAGCCTTTATACATCCCACTGCTGGGCACAGGCTTTCCTCAACGATGAGGTTGTTTGGGACATGACTGTTAGCAGTTCCGTCTTTACCATAAGGGCACACGGGGCCTGTGCCCAGGGCCTCCGGCCTCACGGGGGCCCCAAAGCACTAAAATATGTTTGTAAACTAAGAAACACTGTTAACTTAAAAGAAAGAAAAGTGGGCCAAAGCCTAGAAAAAAATTAAAACTATACTTCTAACGGAGATGTAACATTCTTTTTTGGAAATCATGAATTCATACTAACAGTATTTCATTTTTACTTTGCAATAGGGACCCAAAATTCTTATGTGCCCCAGGGCCCCGGGATATATTAAGACGGCCCTGACTGTTAGAAGTACCTAGGTTAAAAACGACTTTGAAATTTGATTACTTACCTATTTACTCGTAGTTACTAACGAACTATGTAAGTAATCAAATCACTTAGCTGTTAGAAGTGATACAAATAATGTGTTAAAAATAAGTATGTTTCCTGAAGTCACTCTCTCAACCTTATTATAAGTTTAACTGTGTCATTCTGTCTTAGAGAAAGAAAAGAGAGATTATAAAGACAACTTTTGTCAAAAATGCAAATAAAAAAATACATAAATAAATAATAGTCATTATAAAGTCGTGCAGAGCCAAGTATAATGATGATGAACCATGGATCCATATTAACATTAGATGACTCGAAAATTTAAGGTCCTATGGTACCTATTTTAAGGTCTCATTTAATATACTTACTGTGTGCAGGGCTGATAATAGTTTTGCAACTGTGTGTGTTTATTTATCAACAGATAAGGGATTAAGAAAAGTCTTGGTATTTATTTCTATGTATTCACCTTGACTCGCAGGTGTTCCGAAAGCAGGTGCAGGAGTTGACTGCTGTGCAGCTCCAAATGAAAGGTTTTGAGCTGCATTCTGTAAAGGTATGCAATGACGAACACATTAGTCGAAATTATAACTTTTTTTCCTTGAGTAAAATCACACTCATAAGAAGTGAATTTGGAGTCGATGCAAATGAAAACATTCACTCTCATTGGACTGAAATCATCATCATAAGCCTTTGGATATCCAAAGTGGCTCTGGGCAGACATGTTATGACAATTTTGCATTTTGTGTACAGGTGTTATGTAACAGACCTGCATTAAGGCTAAAAGTCGTCTTTAAAGATAATGAGCCTTTCTGCAAAAATCTAAAGTGTAGGTCAGTGTTTCTATCTTATAATAAATTCATTCATACACACACTTGCATGAGCTTGTGTGTCGTATGAATTTTGAGTGCATGAATGAGACCCTAGAGATTATGAATTGGTTTTGACTAGTATTACCGTGTGTGTATTTGTGTGTTTGTTTGCGTGTGTGTGATTGCGGTAATGTACAGGCTGATGTAGATTATTTGTTGTTTTTTCTTTAATTTATTGAAGTTCGTTCAATAGTTTTAAATTTCTCTTAAATATGATCCAAGCCTATGCCTAAATTACCCCTTAAAATATTTGACACTTTTTTTTATCGCTGAGTGCCTTTGAAGAAGGCATTCTTCAGCTTAAACCGGGCAGTTGTGGCGTGCGCTGTAGGCGCACAGCCTAGATCCGCCCCGCTAGCGGTCGCCGCGACCCGGCCGAGTGTAAGACTCGTACGTGTCGAGCCCCATACTAGCAGGCGTGATCGGGCCAATGTGGAGTGCAAAAGGCACCCTACCAAGCGGCGAACCCGCTAGTGGTGGCGCCGACGGGACCGGAACTGCCGAAACAGGCCGGACCGCTGTCGGGCTCCTTTCTAGCGGGCCCGATCTGGGGGCGAGTCGGACTCTGGCCTCAAGGGCGCCTCTGTAGTCTCTGTCGTCCGTAGGGTGGGCAGGGGAGAAACGGCCAGGTACATGTCTGTGTCGGCCAAAATGAAAGACGGGACCTCGCACCCTTCGGCAGGTGCGGTGATGCGAACTAAAGTTCGGCGGGTGCGATGATGCGAACTAAAATATTTGACACAAATTTTTTAGCACCTTATATATAATATTATCACTATCACAAAAATGTGTATAAATTATGTAGATTTCATACCTGACCAGCGGGCTGTCCAAACCCAGGACTGCCAACAGTCTGGTTAGGTGGTGAAGTGAACCCGCTGAAGTTCAGCGGCTTGCTTGCACCAAATGCTTGGGCTGCTGTTGTGGGCGGTGTTGCAGAGACTGAAAAGAAAGTCGATTTAAAAAAATATTCTAGTATAGAAATGATATTTTATTGTGAACACCAAATTAAATGAAGATTGTTCAAGAAAACTGTTATAAACTTAAGTAATATTGCATCTTTAGTTGCAGACTTGTTTCTTGTGCAATGGTTAATCTTTTTAATTGAAATCAATTATTGTTATACTTAAAGATCTATGACGGTTATATTATCAAGAACTAGTGTCTATCTTGACCTTATAATAAGAAAACTAAGTCTAACATAATTATCTTGACAAATGACTTACGTTTTGTTATAGAAACCTTAATCGAAATTATGCCTACTATACTTTTGAACAATGGGCTAGTTTCCTAAAAAAATCTAATTAGTCCGTTGTCCGTAGTTGGATTAACAGAAAATATTGGACACATATTTTTTCTTTTCTGAATCAAACAAAAAATGATGAAGATATAGCCCGTTAAAGTTCCGCGTAACGTCACGCCTTGCGACACTTTTTAGCAAGACGTGACGTCACGTGCTCACTTTGATGCGCTTTATCTTTGTCATTTTTTGTTTGATTGACAAAAGACAAAATTTGGGTCTAATATTTTTTGATAATCTAACTGACGGACTAAATAGAATAATGATTTTTGACCCAGGAAACTAGCCCGTTACAAAAATATAGCCTTTTGACTTGAGGTTCTGTGTACCTATTAAACAAGTTTGGTAACATACCTCTTTTTCTAGCACTGAACATAGATCCTTTCATGTTTTACACTATTTACAATAATATTAAAATTTATTACACTAGTATAAAAAATATAAAATAATTTAAAATTCAATGTTGACATAAAATTTCATTTAGATTAGACATATTTGATGAATTATTATAAATATTGAAGGTATACACAATTTTTTTTATTTACAAATACCTACATTTCCTGAAAGAGCACAGCCTTAGCTGACACACATAAATTTATTTTAAAGCAATACTTATTGCTATTTGGCCTTTTTACTAAAATATATTATTTGAAACCTGTCAAAATAGCTAAAAGTAAAGCATAACGGGTACTTTTAAAATAAAAAATAATAAATGGATAGTTTTTTCTATAATGGCATGGAATGTTGTAGGTTAATAGGTACCTACTTTTTATTGACATGTATATGTAGTTCAGAATAGATGTACAATTGGAAATTATTATAACATTCCAAGTGTTTGTGTAAACAGTAGCCAATTCTTTTTTACTAGTTTAATATTGTTTTTACATAACTATTGTTACTGCAGACGCTATTAAAGATGTGTTGATGGTCGTCTAAAATGCATACAGTTTATGACAAAATGAAAAAGTGAACTTACACAATGAAGCTGCAGTAGTGGTGGTAGCTTTAGCTCCGAATGCAAATGTCGAGAATGCTGTAGCACCGGACGAGGGACTCGTGAAGTTAAACGGTTTGTTTTCTGTTATTAATGAGAGATGAGATGAATAAAATAATCAATACTTATGCAAAACAAGCTTACTTACAAATCAGTCAAAGGATGAGATTTGTAAGATATGTTATTTCTCCCATTTTTATCACATCAGAATTTTAATGTGACAGAAAAAGTATTATATTGAACAAATATTTTTTTCTGTTACAAGTAATAGACAACGAGGACCAGGGAACTAATTAAACACTATCAGAATTAATTAGTACTTATGTATTTGTGTTCTCTACTCTGAATTAATTAGTATGTAGTTCTCTACTCTAATCTTTGTATTTTTCCATTCACAATAATTGTGTCGTGGTTAATGAAAAGTTTTAACTGATTGGGATTTTAAAAGCAGTTCAATAAAGCTAATAAACTTATACAAACCTGTACCTGTTGAACCAAACAGCGATTTTGTGGCATCTCCACTGCCAAATGCCAGCCCTGAATAGAATCCAAAACCATTACTTCTATACAAAATGTCGTTGAGCAATTACATTGACCTAATTATAGTATTTGGTTAAAAGAGGTTATCTAACCTGTACCGTAAATTCAATTCGAAAATGCTGTTCAGGTTAATTTAATACATTATCTGAAAGCCCCAGTAGAATCTACTAGCAAGTGAGGTTAAGAAATGTTGTGTTATTATTGAAAATATGCAAATAAATATGAACTCAGAAACACTAGATATGACAAAGATAAGATGAGAGGTTTATTTATTTTGTATTAGATATTTTATCATGAGAAATATTGTGCGAAATAGACAAAATACCTGTCGAAGGAGTTGTAGTACCAAACGTGCTTCCAGCCGTTGTTGTAGCGCTTCCAAAGCTAAAACTCATGATGAAATGTAATACAAGTCCTACAGTCTAAAGTAAAAGTTTAATCCAATTTATGAGAAAAACGCAATAATACTCAGAAGAAGTATACTCAAAATCAAATCAATCGTTTGGCAACAAACAAACATCAACAACAAATGCCGCCATTTGTCGATCTGTCGATGTCATTTTATTTTTTTAAAGATATTCTTTTTTCATTCTTCATTTATTGCCATGCAATGAATTAAGTCATAAAGAGCCAAACTGTTAGTAAAAACAGATTTAGGGTTATTTTCTTTATTCATAATAAGTTTTAAATATAGCATTATTCATGGCATTAGCATTATTATTTTTCTCTTGCTTGATAGAAAATCTAAAAATCCTAGTTCTCTCTGAAATAAGACAATCTAGTGTGTATTAGATGTTTGTAGATGGCGTTAGTCTCTATTGGAATACTGGATGTCTATAAAAATGTATAGATGGCGTTTTCTTGGGCTCATACAGCCTCCTATCCTCCTATCAATGAACCAGGAATTAAAATATGTAGACCGGCTGTCCCACAGTCCCATCAGAACAGGTAAGACAGTTTCTGATACTACACTTTGACCTTAGCCAAAAGGCCGAGAAGCGATGAACACTAAGCTTCAGTTCAAGTAATTGTAACCCTGCGACTTGGGCTACTTGCCCACCCTGTATTTGCCCTATGATATTATTAGATTTAATATTAGCAACCATTGTGTTAAGACTTACGAGATACCTACCTGACATTGTTTTTTACAGGGGCATTTTCCTGCACACAAGATCCGAACCAACAACCGCAAAACATAAATTGACCCGACTTGGAATCGAACCTGGGATTCTTTGTGTTCAAGACGGATAATAGCGCCATTGCGTCAATAAAATCGTCTATCTATATGACTTAGGTCTTCCAGTAGCTATATTCTGGCCAAACCGTAAGACCTCCACATGACAGGAGGCTTTGTTGTTTGAGTGTTATCAAGGTTAGGCACGATGTATCAACATCATTTCTACTGATTTTGCTATGGGTGTCGATGTCGATATTGGGTCATAGAAAGTAGCTGATATTCTTTGATAATTAATATTGTTTTTAAAAAGCTTAACTATTGACACATTTCCTATCCATGTAAGTATACTATGTAGAAAAAGAATAGGACAACATAATGAGCCATGTTGTAGCTCAAGTATTAATCGTAGAGTAAATATGAAAAAAACTTTTGTAGGAAATTTCATGTAGAATATTTTGTCAAAACTAATAAAATTGCTACAGATATTCGATTTATGAGCAAACACCTGAAATAAGGGATAATTAACCCCTGTCTACACCATTAACCATAGAGGTTATAATGTAACTATTTTATTACCATCTTTTTATGCCTATTAACTGTACTGCTATTGGTTTACATTATAAAGTGAATAAATGAATATGAATATGAATTAACCCCCCACCCTTGCCCTTTTTGACCTCCGCAGCCGAAAGGCGAGTACTCCTGACCTGGCGTTACCATCTCTGAAGTTCCGAGATCGATTCTCGGTCGGGTCAATGTAGAAAACGAATTTTTCTATGTTGTGTCAGGTCTGGGTGTTGTGCTGCCGTCGTTGTTTTTGATTTCTACAACACAGTGCTTTACTATTTACCTTAGGGTGAGAGTAATGTATGTGATGTGGTCCGATATTTATTTTTGCATGTTCGTGGTGAAAATGAATTTAGGTAAGTGTTCGATTCAGAGGTGTCTTAGGTAGGGATCCGTTTTTTTTTTTCTGCTGCTTTCTGTCCCTCGAATATATGTCCAGGATTGGGTCGACAAAGAACTCTTTCTTAAATTCTAATGGGGCTTATATTTATTTAATTAATATGCAGCGTCTCTTTATTTCTTAAAACTAATATATCTTAAAATCCTAAATATACAATTTTAATTTTAATCTATCCATACATTGATATATCTTATGAATACCATTTATTTTCTACGTGTCACCTTACTTTATCTAACATTTAAACATATTATTCTTACGTCTAGGAGTTTTACCAATTTGTATTGCTGCTACATAACTATTATTATCAATATAATATTTACTAGCAACGTAGCTTAACTAATTTTTATTTTTCTTATTTACTAAGTTACAGATAACTTCACAATATGTTACAAATGTTTCTCTCGTATCTTTATTACTTATTAATTCTTTTAGGTCAGACCGATTTCTTGCCCCGTTTTCTGTTTAAAATTATATCTATCCTTTCCGTAGATCTGACATGAGGTTAGGAGTTGAGGAACTGTCTCCTCGACGGTCGGGTCGCAGGCACATGATGGACTCCCCATACACTTGAACCGATTCAAGTATTGGGAGAATCCACCATGCCCTGTAAGTATTTGGGTGAGCTTCCCTACCGGTTGGATTTTTCGGATTATGCGGTGCGCGTCTCCGGCGTTTGGGAAAATCAGTTTTGTTACTGACGCCGTCTCGCCTAACCTATACCGGTCGTTCCATCTTACGATGGACCTACCACGTATCGTTCTCTTCGCAAAAGAGACCGGGCACCTGTCGTAATCCGGCTTGCGCTTTGACTTCATTCGTTCGTTGCCAAGGAGACCTGCATGTGCTTTTATCCAGAACAAAGATACATTTTTGCCCTGGATAAAAGCCTTCCGCAGATTTTCCCTCGTCTCTACGGCAAGGGGGTGGAGAGAGCCATGGTTAACGATCGTCTCCAAAGCGGCCATCGAATCGCTATATAGACCGTAGCTCTTCTCTCTCATTGAGGATCACGTCCGTTGCCTTGCATACGGCTAATAATTCTGCTTGATAGACGGTGTAGTAAGCGGACAGACGGTAGGGATCCGTTAATGGCCTGCTGGTGAAACCGGGCATCAGCTTTTTAAATCCTAAGAAAAGTATTTTCCACAAAGAGGCTTTTACATTAGGACTGCTAGAGCTCGCCGAGTTATTTGAACTTAGTAAGTACATGCAATCTTCGTTCAGTATTCAGCCATTTTTTCCTGCATTCTCTTCTAAAAACCACTTGGCGCGATCCAATCTACTCCGTATTCATTGATTCAGTGTTCATAACGCTTGCTCGTACTATCGGCTGCTGTAAACCGGGCTATACTAGTTTAAACACCCCGAATGTAGGCCTGGCCCCTTGCCAACCAGTAGGCGCACATCATCTGTTGGTAGCTCCATGTAAACATAGTGTTATAACGCCGATTGTAAAGAGTTGCAGATTTATGCCATTGCTTTGTGGTCAGACTATTATAGTCTGACCACAAACCAATGGCTAATGCGTTGATGTATCGATGCCGATATGCAGGGAAATACAGGCTAAAATGCGGTTTTATTTGCTTAGCCAAAGCAGCAACCGTTTTTAACATCAATATTTAGAATTTAGTTTTTTAGAGACGTACAAGTGTCAAAAACTTTGTGTCTTAAGAGTGGTATATTATTATGAATTATTTTGCGGCTCAATCTGTTTAAAAAACCTAAGGTTGCATTGACAAAATATTCAAACTACAATACAACTTTAAGTATTTTGTGACACTTGAAGGCAGTTTTATAGTCCGGGAATCGAGCCCGGAACCTCAGAGATAGCGACACCAAGTCCGGTATGCTCGCCTCTCGGCTATGGAGGTCGTCGAATTGTTACATTTTAAATTGGAACAAGTTTACCGTCGCTGAAAATAGACCGGGATCTATTTGAAGTTAAGTGTGCAAATAATGAGGACCGCATTCTGTAAATTGGTTTAAGCTCACAAAAGCTTGCGAATTAAGATGTTGCTGGAAAGTTTTTAGGTCCACTGTTTTTATACCCCACCCCCTTACATATCAAGCAAGCGACGATTTTTCAATCGTCACATAACTTTTATCCGACGAATAAAAGTGACGCTTTGACGCATTTTCTATACGAGAATGTCAATATGTCAAACTTATTCTTTAAAAAAATTATCTGGCTGTTGAAAAATTAGCCCTAAATCTATTAAAAAATGCTTTGGAGACATTTTAATGATGCACTAAAATATAGTGACAATACTTTCTGTCACTGTTATTTTAAAAAATCTTTTAAGTATAAAAAAAACAACCAAGACCAACAAACTTTTCGGCTAAATCATAATTAATCTGCATGCTTTTCTGATCTTAAAAAAAATTATAGTATTAAGGCATTATTATTATTACAGAGATCTTAACACGTCTGTCTGTGCATTGTCTGTATGTCTCATGATAATGGGTTGCTATGATAGTTCTGTATGTCTGTCTGTTTTATCGACCCCTTAAAGTTGCTATGATACGTCGGTACTTAGTAGGTAAATCAAAGGAAAACCTGATATTTGTTTAAAATAATTTTATTACATGAATACAAATTAACAATTCAAGTTTAAATCTCACCTGAGTCGCACGAACACACTTTTAGGTCATACAAATCGGAGTAGACGAAAAGAGTTCACAAAGTACTCCTATCTATAGCGCAAAATGAGAAGACATAATATGATTTTTAATTGAATACAGACGTAACAATTAAAAATAAATATCAGAATCCAGAATTAACTCCACGATTTAGAAATCACTCGATACTTTCACACAACATTATATCGCGGTCGGGGTACAAAAGGTACAGGATTAGAATCGGGTGTCAGTAATAGTCTCACATTGACGTTCGCGCGACGCCACCTATTCCACATGACGTAGTGATCCTTCCAGAGTAAATAAACTGTGACGGAGTACCCGCACAGAACTATCGCCATGAAGAAATCCATCGCTGTTTCGGTGATGCGGTGGGATATGCCTGGGAATAATGATGGGTATAGTTTTACGTTTGTTAAGAGGGAATGATTTAAAGGGCTATATAACTGATGACTAGGCAGCATAGTCTCTGACCTGAGCCTGTTCCATTAGAAACAAAAAAATTAAAGGGCTACATACAAAACATGTCTGGGTTAGTTAATTAGGCCACGTTAGTGTTTCGTCAGTGACTGGAAAAAAATCATTTTTACCTGTAGTCACTACAGGCCATCAGTTTTGTTCAGGGTTCCGTATTTCATAAAATCACTTCGTTGTCTGTCTGTCAGTCTGTCAAGACCCTTTTCATCAAGAACGCATGGAGATATCTAGTTGAAATCAATATCAAACACTCAAATCTGCAATTCCTTGCAGCTGTGAAAAAATCAAATTTCTATGTCAACGCAATCAAAAGGTACGGTTGTTTGTGCCGCATTTTTGATACTCAAGGGAATCTCATAACCTATACTTTTCGTTGATCTAGATTCTAATTCATGTAACTTGGCATGAAGTAATGTCTAATAGCATAAGTAAAGTAAGAAAACCGAATCCGAGAACCATAAATATGTAGTTATATTACAAAAAAACATCACAAAACATTCAGGGCGTTCAGATAGTGCTTTATTTGTGCTTCCAAAATCAACTATCAGGGAAACCTCTTTCACTTTGAAATGTGGGGAATGGGGATACGATGCATCATGGGCAGTGGTTAATCGGTTATAATCAGTGATCGGAGTAGGTAGATTGATTTGGGGTCAATGATCTCAAACATTGATGTTAATATGGACATGCCTCCGGGATTTCGGAATTTCTTGATATCAGGTTTTGAAAAAAGGCATATCCATATAATGCTAGCACTACCGAAGTACATCAAATCAATCTACCTACTCCGATCACTAGTTATAATCCACGTACTATGGGTTACACACGCATGCTGACTTCGAGCGAATGGTTCAGCCTAGACCCCTAGCGCATTTTTATATATTTATTGCACACTTGAATAAAACTGATTAATCAACTGTGACCTATGATTCCTTGTATCCAATTCCAATACCCATTGAGACATTAGAAATGAATCTATAATTCGACTACGAAAATAATTCGTATGTGTAATTAATTTCTATTGGTCATGATCTTATGTATTTTTAATCACTCGAATTAAGTGTTGCTATTTAATTGAAATCTTGTAACTATTTATGTATGTAACGCGTGAAGCGGACGCACGCGCTGGCCAACGGCAGACTGCTCTGTCAGCTGTCAGCTCTGTCGCGGGTGCCCATTCGACTACCACTACAGAAGAGAAAATGAATCTTCTTAACTCTTCTGTGTCGATGACGGATGGCCCGTGACGTGAATTGTAGCAGAACACCTCTTTGTTTTTCCGTCATCCGTCATACTATTCTCAGTTCCGTCGCGGATGTCCGCTTCACGTAGCTGAGCCAGTAAGTCAGCTTATAAGACTTCGAACTTTTTTATATGGAGCTAGGCATACCGAAAGTTGCAAGTACCTAAAATTACGTTATTTTGGTGTACACATATGAAACATACGCCAATCGACAGAAAAAATAAAATACTCCTTAATAAAATGTCGTAATGATATACTTGTACTGAATTTCAGTTTGAATATACATACAAATAAAAATAAATATTACATATTCAAACTGAAATTCTGAAGAAAGTATATCATTTACGACATTTTATCAAAGCGTATTTGTGATTTATAATATATTTTTCTGTCGATTGACGTATATTTCATAGGTGTACACCAAAATAACGTAGTTTTAGGTACTTGCAACTTCAAGTATGGCAATGAGGTTCGATGCCTTTTGTAATGGGAAATTCGCATACAGGGTGTAACTTAAGGGTGCAGTGGAGCTTTAAAGGGTAATTCTACTGCTCAAATGCATCACTTTTTACCGTGAGACCAGATTTTTTGACTTTTCAGACTTTTTATGAGATTGAAATCTCAAAAAAAGCATGCTTAAGGGATGTGACTTCTTCTTGAGATTTCGATGGTGCTTCAAAAAGTTATTCATTTAAGGATTAGAACCACTCTTTAAAGTTCCACTGCACCTTTCTGTTACCCCCGGTATACAGGGTGATTACGAAATCGTTGGCATCATTTTAAACCAAGTTTAAAATGAAATCAAAAGCTATCAAAATGACAACAAAAAACTAGAATGTGCATAAATCAGACATTAGAAAATAGACCATTGATCAAAAGAGACTTGAAAAACAAGAAAAACATACATATATTTTGTTTTGTAATTAAATTTAATGTTTTCATGTTTAATAAATCTCTAAGTATCGAAATCTATAATAATATAGTTTGATATTGAATGTTTGATACTTTGTTTTTTTCTTTTGAACGAATAGAAAAATTGTTTTTTTCTGGGTTATTTCGAAATCTAAGTCTAAAATATTCCTCAACAAGTATCGAGAATACTAGGTTCAATGGATGCTAATGACTTCGAATTCACCTTGTAAGATATACAGGATAATTCCGTGTGTTTATGATAATCATACACATAAATATTGAGTGGAAAGAACAAATAAATGCCAACCGTAGAAAAATTAAAAATAAAATTTGGATTTTATTTTAAAAAAAGTTATTATAGTGGTATTTTACAACTTTAGTAAAATATCCAATTCGCAATTTTTTAAAGCGTTATTTTTTCATTTGATTCTCTTTTTCAATTTTTAATAAATAATATTTTGCAACTGGCCGAATTCTTTTCCGACGGCGACATTTAAAAAAGTTAGCAAAAAATTTAAAATAAAAAGAATGCAAAAAAGTTTACACACACCTTCATCCTTTCTAAGACTTCCATCAAGCTTACCAAATTTGCTGCCCTCGATTACAAAGTATTGCGTGCCAACGATGCATACCGCTAGCAAGCCAGCTGTTACGGTGGATAGCAGCCAAAATATTAGGCAGTCAGACTGTGGACAAAAGACAACCTTATTCTGAAAACTATAGAGTCAAAATTCGTTTACAAAGATAAGAAAAAAATTCAGGAAGATGGTTTACAGCCGGTACATGCAAGTTTCGAAACCGCTAACCCACTTTGAGCCGTGTGTGTAAGAGTTTAAAGACTAAACAAAAGCGTTCGTGGGTTTAATGCACCTTGTAAATGTTTTGAAGTTGGATTTTGTTAGGTGTCTAGTCTAGATAGTTAAAAACTTCAAGACTTTGATCTTAAAAGCAGAGGGAACTTTCGAGAAACTGAAGCATTGGTTAGGAATAAACACTTAAGAACATTCCGGTCCTGACTTTAACGTACGTCGGTTTTTTTCAATGCAGTTTCATTTAGAAGTAAAAACAAAAAATTGCGAAAATAACATTACAGACAGAGATAATTATATAGGATCTATTGTCAACTATCCCCGGTGTAACCTACTAGTAGAACGTTATATTTTTTTTGGAAAATTATCTGCAATAATTTATCACCTACTTGTTAGAATATCTTATCATATGCATCAGGGATAGTTTAGTTTAATAGCGTCAAATAATAATAATAACAACTCCAAATTTTATCTTTTTATTTCTTTTATCTGTGGGCCCAGTGCTCTGACACACAGGTTTTTTCGTGACAAGTTAGTTTATTATTTGTTATCATCATCAATATTTCAGCCGTAAGTAAGGCTTACGGCTTTTTTATGTTGAATAATAAGTCTTGTTGACAGTCAGAATTAATTAATTTTTAATCTTAATAGTTTCAGGTTTTCTTACCATTGAGTATCTTTTATAGTATTCGGCTGCATTCACCGCGTCCTATTGCAAACATAAGTCACCAAGCAGTCTCATGAGACCACATAACAATAGAATTTCTGTTGTCTCGATTATGAACGTTTGATGAGAAATGTCCACAAACTTGTGAAAACAAATTCTAGGTAAATCTACTTTCGAAATTGACTAAAATTCACCATCAGTTGTTAACATTGAATAAATCAAAATTTCACAGAATCGCATTCGATCATCAAAGGCCATAAACGGTTTTCGGTGCAAAATCCAGATAGAAAATGGTTGGATTCGTGAATTTTTTATTTTCACTGGATTTAGGCGCGGACCTGATGTTGCTTTGATGCGTGTGGGATAATATTCATGGAATTTTTAGATATATTGCAACAATAAAAAAAATATATATGCACCAGACATCTGGCACACCTATTGCCATGGCCTTGAAGTAAGGAATAAACATCTTTGTGCAGATGCCGACTAATGTAACTTTATTTGTGTAATTAATATTACTTACTTGCTTAATCCTATTATAAACTGTCTTATGCAATTCCCTAATGCTGCAAAGTCAAGTCCCTAGGTCCCTAAGCCCCTACCCTACAACCCTATACTACCATATAAAGTGTGACAAATAAAATATGTAAATTTCGTAAAAATTGCGCTTATCCCTTTTTGGCTGTTAAGCATCGATAAATAAAAATTACAAGATGTCTGCACCATAAGACATAAGGCGTCAATGATTACTCGACGTCGTCTGAGTTAAAACAAAAAAAGTACATTTACAATTACACATGTTTATATATTATTTATTCAAGTATACAGGGTTACCTTGCAAAGAGGTGCCAAACAAAAAAAATTGATCTAGGGAACATTATAAAGAAGCGTCTTAATCTTTTTTTTATTTTTTATAATCGTATTTCACGAAAAAATATTACTTTAAAATATCCAAAAATAAAGTCAATAACGAGACTACGAAAGCCGCGCGGCCATTTATTAGAGGCGTAGGTACGGCGAGTCAACAACCCTGTATGAATATTTAGTTTATAGTTGTATTATTTAAATTCTTAGGCGATTTTTATCTGTGACTTGCACCGCACCCATTGAAAGCCCGTGACCGTGGTTGACTGGCAGATAATACTTTTAGCACCAAGTCCTCCTTTTGTACACTTTTTGTGCAATAAAGTTTTAAATAAATCAAATATATATATATACAATTTGGATGGATAGACATAAAAATATTGTGGTAATTTAGAAAGTTGGTTTACGGTGTTTACGCTTTTAAAGGAAACATACGATTTCATATTATTAATATCAAACATAAGAAAAGATAGACGTGTCAATTAAAGTCACCGGCAAATGCTGCTCCACATATACGAAGTGACAAGGGACAAGAATCCAATATACGCATGTCTTGTCAGAACGCGTCACTGGCGATACTTCCCGGGGGGCTGAGGGGTTGACAGCCGCGGTCATCGTGGGCGGTGACGGATGTTTGAGAACCGATGGCAGTGCCAATCTGTTATGGTTTGCTCGCGATTTGTTAGTTCAAGTCGGGGATGCCAGGTGGAGTTTTGAAATTTACCATAGTGCCATTTTGGGATTTACCTCAAAACGACCTGTTACCCAACAAAAAAATTTAAGCATTGGTATAAATAGGTAGAAGGGGGCCTTAAATTGAAATAGCTATTGACAGCATACAGTTTCACCTGGGTGGAATTCCACTTCGAATTTTTCGTAATTATATTTAGTGTAACGAAACCCAACTGTTGAGTTCATCTACAGTGGTGAATGATATTGCTTTCTATTTAATATTTTTTAACAACTGAGTTAACATCTCTTACATCCCTGTTTATTAGAGCAATCTAAATTGACATCTATCTTGAATCCCTCAGGTAATGTGTTAGTCCTTCCATAAGTTTCATTAATACTGGTCACTGATTGCTTCCTAAGTCCATACAAACTAGTTCTTTAGAATGAGTGTAGATAGATGATTATTAAGGTAGTAACGCTAGGGACGCCTTTAGCAAAAATTGATGATGTTAGAAACTCGTTATACATACAGGATTACATTGCAAAGGGGTGCCAAACCTTTAGGAGTCGCTAAGAATCAGTAACTTAATCTATGCAAAAACAAAAAAAAAACATTTAATTCTATCTGTAAATAAATATTTGTATCCGCTGTTATAAATCGTACGCGTAGATAATTTAACTCATTAATGAAAAAATTGCACCCTATTTGCACTGCGTAAGGTCCTTAAAGGCTCGCCGTACCTACGCCTCATAATATGAATGACTGCGCGGCTTTCGTTATCTCTCTGTTGACTTTATTTTCGGATATTGTAAAGTATATCGTACCATACGATTATTAAAAATAATAACGTTTAAGATGCTTCTTTATATTGTTCCGTAGATCTTATTTTTTAAATTTGGCACCACTTTGCAGTGTAACCCTGTAGATGCTTATTATTAACATCGACATAATCGAAGTGCTATGCTAGAGCTAGTGGTGCTACTATTTTATACACCGCTTTGTATATTATATTTATTGATTTCCCCAGTCTTACTCCAAAAGCCTAATTTTTCCCCAAAATCGCGGTAAAATCCTCAATCTGCCCACTCCAGTTCTCGTTGTTTGCGCTGACGTAAGAGATTTACGGGCCAATGGTAAATTAAATTGTGTGTTTGTTGCAGACTGAGGGTACAAGATGTGAGCTAAGCAGATATAGATGATATGGCATGACATGTGCCATGAAAATATCAAAACATCGACTCAAAAACCTGTTTACATAAACAAGCTTGGTTTTACACAATGTATTATTGTTTTTACTGGCATTAATGACTTAACTATGACTTTGAAAACGTTGTATGTGACCTATTTTCATATTTTTTTTCAAATGTAAACCTTAATTTGCTTACTAAGTGATGTACATTGGTGGTTCTCTGGTGGTATCTATGTATTGTCTGAATTTATGTTCTAAAAGGTGGACAGACGACCTGGTAAAGGTCACATGAAGGCGCTGCATGCAGGCCGTTTTCAACCGGCCAATCTGGAAGTCAATGGGGGAGGCCTATGTTTAGCAGTGGACGTCCTATGGCTGAAATGATGATGATGATGATGTTTTAAAATATTAGAAGAGCTAACAATCAACCATCGACTGAAAGCAGGCTTAATGTTGGCTCCAGTTTGAAAGTGAATTCACTCCATTTTTCGTCCGTTATCTTACCAGTAGGCCATAGAAGTGTCGAGTACAATTTAAATCAATGCGTAATCACCGATCAGCGTCCACAGCGCGTAGAGGCGTAGTTCAGTTTATCGTCCACCGAAAGACACAACTCAATTATGTAAACGTGCAAACTACACCAAGTCCCAAAAACTTGAAAAAATCATAAGTTAAAAACTTCAAAATATCGCTGAACATACATGGGATTCAGATAGGTTCAATTCAAGGGACCTTAAAAATATTTTGAACGATACTGTTACCATGTATAAATATATAAGAATTGCTCGTGTAATGGTTCGCGCTCCGGACTACAACGCCAGCGGTTGCGGGTTCGAATCCCGCAAGGGGCAAAAGTTTGTGTGGTGACCACGAGCGTTTGTACCTTAGTCATCGATATTTATAAACGTTTTAAGTATGTTTATTCGTTATCTAGTCGCCATAGTACAAGCTTTGCTTAGTTTGGGGCTAGATAACTAGTGTGATTGTAAAAACAATATATTGTAGATCAAACCATACAAAAATACATTATCGTCTCTTGACCATTTGTTTTACTAATGACTTGCGAGAACCAATCTTTTTCGTTACTTATCACTTTGCCTTTAAATGATACTTACATTTTTAACTAGTTTCATTGAGTACAGTCTAATTCATATAAGTATGAATTCATCACCCTAATTTATCTAAAAGCAGTTACTCACAAATTGCTCGAATTCATCTCGGGATGGATTCTTAGAAATCCAGACACAAAGATCGCTAGATTTAAATATAAAATGGCTTTCTAAAGAAATTTTTACAATTTCAGTTGGATAAATCAGTGTAAAGAATAAATGTAAGAAAAATCCTAACCATTAGCTTAGGTACCTACAAGAAACCAACCCGGTAATTAACTTTAGTTTAAACTTTTAAAAAAAACCAGCCAAGTGCGAGTCAAACTCGCGCACTGAGAGTTCCGTACCATTACTTATAATATTCTGTAAATATTTCAAGCGTCTACTTGTTGCCGTTATTAACATCGAGCAAAAACGGCAAAAAATCACATTTGTTGTATAGGAGCCCCACTTGAATATTTATTTTATTCTGTTATTAGTTGTTATAGCGCCAAACAAAATACATCACCAGTCAAAATTTCAACTGCCTAGCTATCACGGTTTGTCACCAGGCTGTATCTCAAGCCTGGTGACAGACAGACAGACAGACGGACAGTGGAGTCTTAGTAATAGGGTACCGTTTTTAACCTTTCGTACGGAACCCTAAAAATTAAGATTAATTTCTATTGAACACCAGGATTATTTTGCCCTCGGATGAACTAAATCTGGAGACAATGACCTAATAGTTTACCGAACCGAACATTCGTCTTTCGTTCCGAATTCGGGTGTATTTTTCAACGATACATAGTCGTTTAAGCGCCCTCTCGCGTCGTAAAAGTTAGTTTATAGCTGGACCCCCGTCACGAAGTAGATATACGGGTCGTATTGACCATAAGAGGGTAGATTCGCAAATGTATGACTTGCAGGGTTGAATTTGATGTTTAATAAAAATTTGCGGTGTACCAAGCGATTTTGGTTCAAAGTCTGTGATCATTAGATTGTTTCGTTACGATTTGTATGCTTTAGAATGTCTGGAGTTAAAACACAAATTTTAAAACGTAGCCTGAGTTATGTTAGAGCAATGCAAGTGTAAATCACCGTCACTATTATAATCACTATCATCATCATCATCATCATTTCAGCCATAGGACGTCCACTGTGAACGTAGGCCTCTCCCAGTGACTAAATATAATCACTATAAATCAAGTAGTCAAAGTAATTCAGGCAATTTAAGATTTTTTCTTTCTATCAACTGAGATAAATGCTAAGTAATGATGAAGGGCAGTGACTCCGAATAGAGATAAGTTATTTATCTCTATAAACTCTCTCTCTTTCTTTCTAAACTCGACGAGTGTTGATCGTACACTGATTTATTGTTTCCACCAAATTTCTCAATAAGAAAGTGCAAAGTATGAATCTGACCATTGCACATTGATCGGATCGGAATCGTAAGGTCTCAAGACCATTATTAGAACAAAGGCAAAATTAAGGGTATTTTTAAGGATAGTCAGTCGTACGGTGTAAACAACGTGTTCTTTTTGATTTCCCATTACTTTAACCAACGATTCTATAAAGTTAAAGAATGGGTTTGTCGAAAGAATAAAATATCTCAGTCGCACTGTGTTGGAGATACAAGTTATATACAATTGTATGGATTGTTACGCACATAGTCGCCTTGTTTAATTTAAGTGGTAAAAACATTAGAAGTTGTCATAAGTCATCATCAACTTGTTATAAGACATCAAGTGCATATAAATAGTTTTATAAAAAAAAGTGATAATTTCGAAAAAATCTTTCAACATGTCGTTCCTGGAGGAGGTCTAACTTGTCCCTCCATTTATGGGGAATCAAAAGGAACACGTTGCATAGGGTTGTTTACGACTTTTAACACAACAAGTACCTGTAAGTGACTCCTATTCCGTGGGTTACCAAACCAAAGCCTCAGTGCTTGTAGCACCGTGTACCGGGGTGTCCGTATTGCGGGGTAACTGTAAACAAACGCATAATTAATAATATTAACTAATATTGAAATAAAAAAATATGCAGCTGGAAACGTGGAGTAACGTTTCAGTTTCCATTGTTTTATTTAGATATTTTTAATAGTGTTATTAATGCTCTTACACATTAACTATTACCATGGAACCAACACATGAATCTCGAAAAAGTTTATGTTCCTTGACCTACAACATTTAAAAAGTAAAATCATCATCAATCAAGCAGTAGAATATCCACCCCCAAGTTATAAATTAGGACCTTAAATAAACACTCGAAATAAATCCCCACTGCCATGACAAAATATTAATATTTAAATTACCCATTACGATAAACTATGAATGGCGTTATTCTCCCTATCATATTACATTATTGTTGTACTCAACAGGGTCTATACTGATCTGTTTAATGTATTTATAACACCTATGTAACATTATGAAACGCAATAAAAATATTGAACACTGAATTGAATATTTACGTTTTTGCAAAGCTCAATCGTTAGTTAATAAGTCACCGAAGATTTATTATTATTAATAACTAGCTGTCCCGGTGAACTTTGTACTGCCACGTCTTTTTTCGTGAATTTTTCGATGTTATAATGGTTATTATGCTATTCGGGACGGAGACAAATCAAAAAAATCATAAATCATAAAAATCGACCCATCCGTTCTTGACTTATAAATTGTGTAACTAACCCAACCTTTTTTATATATACAGAGTGTAACGAAAAGGTGAAATAAAACTGGTTATTCTACGGCTAAATTACATCAACTTTTTCTATGGGACCAACATCGAATTCGCAAAAAAAAAAAACACTTTCCCATACTAAAACGCGACTAGCTGGCATCAGTTTGTATGGAAACGTCAATTTTTTTTTTGAGATTTCGATGTTGGTCCCATAGAAAAAGTTGATGTAATTTAGCCGTAGAATAACCCCTTAAAGTTTTATTTCAGCTTTTCGTTACACCCTGTATAGATAGATATATATATTTATTTCTCGCACATGAAAACTTCAAAGAAAATTACAGATGGAAAGCCAGCTAGCGGAACACAATACCTATAGACACATATAAGGTATCAACACATACCTTTATTGCAATAGGTAGTACTGTAGCAATCTGCCGTAGCATGCGTGTGCCGTAGCATGACTTTGAATCTGTAGCAAGAAACGCTACGAAATTCTCGTAACGCTTGCTACAAAGTACAATATTGATACAAGGTGTAACAGGAAAGTGCAGTGGATCTTAGAGAGGTGATACTACTTCCCAAATATAACAACTCTTCCTTCCGACATTTTAATAAATTTAATGGTTTAATGATAGTAATATGACACATTGTTCTACATTGTAGTGATTTATTTGTATCCAGTTAATAATTGAGATTTGTACATTACTTAGTTTTGACATTATTTATTATCCAACATACAATTTTACATATCAATTCAGATTATGCATAATTAAAATAAAAATATATCAGCAATAAGCGTCGTTAAATGGTTACAAAAATCTTGAAACAAACAAAATTTTAAAAGTTTTGACATTTACATTTTGAATATTCAACTTCGATTAATTAATTTATTTGACACGTTGTTCTACATTGTAGTCACTTATTTGTGTCCAGCTTATAATTGACATTTGTATTTTTTATCCTTTACTTAGTTTTGACACTTACATTTTGAATATTCGACGTCGATTAATTAATTTTATTTATATATGCATGCTATTTTTAAATGGCTGAAAAGCTTAAGCGTTTAAAAATGTAAAAAAAATCATACTTATGCATATGAATTTAATTTTATTTTATTTTACAGGAAAAATTCAAAAAGAAATAAACTTTCGATTTTTATTGAAATAATTAAAACAAAATAATATTTTTGTCAAAACAAACTGGATTTGCCGTAGGTTGATTAAAAAAGAAAAAACATTTCTGCGAGTTAAATATATTATAAAATAAATTGGTTTTTCTTTATTGTATTGCTATGAAATACATCACATATTAAAATGATTATGTTTACCCTGAAGGAATAAATTAAACACTTACAGCTTATTAAGCTTTTCTTCTATACCCAAGCTATCTTTTAACTAAAACATAAAATTAATACGAAAGTTTAAAATAAAAATAAAAGAATAAGCCGAAAATCGTAGCACCGCGTCGCGTCGTAGCAATTTCTCTCGTAGCCCGTAGCATGCTACGAATCGCTACGAGGGGCGTTCGCTGCGGATTCCCGGCGGATTGCAAGACGCTACCATTTGTAATCTGTGCATTCACACATTCTTGAGATATTAACTTACATACTAAAGATAAAATGAAAGTGTTTGTGCATTCATTAAAATTTGGAGTATAGTACAATTAAAATAATGATAATCCGAAGCGTTACGATATTATTGCATCATGCTCATATTGGTACTAGAAGGCTATAGGATTTTCTCTTAATATTTTTGACTCAAATAAATGAGATAAATAGTTAAGGCGAGTAAAGTCGCCAAATGTAAACTAGCGTGTGGTTTCAAAAGCCTACTACTTAAGTCCAAATTGACGGAAAAATATTTGAAAAATATCCTGAGAATTGTTAAAACCTACTCAATATTTTGAGCATAGCATTTGTTTTTAGTACTTCAGAAAAAAAATGAATACATTAACAAAAAAAAAAAGCAAAAAAGATGCTTATTCTCTTTCTTCTTTTCAACCGCGGGAATAATTTAATTTGTTTATACGTTGATTGATAGCTATAAAATGTGTTTAGGGTTTTTTAGTCAATATATTGCGTCCATGCAAAAAGTATTTAAATATTATCCAATTTTAATGAAAATCAGATAAGATTTTATTTTATTTTAATGAGGTTTCGTGCAACTTTTGTACTTACAAGCATCGAGTCGCTAATTTAGGGGCACTACTTGCCTTAAACAACACATGCCAGACGGCCTACACATCGGTCTCTAGGTGAACTTTCATCATTTCAGCCATAGGACGTCCACTGCTGAACAAAGGCCTCCCCCAACGAATTATCATCGGAGGCGATTGCCAATACTCGCCACGCTTGGCAGGCGTAAAACTTTAGTAAAACCAAATCTTGTTTAATGAACGTGTTACTCTGGGATTGATAGCTTAAACGGAGTATTTCTTGAGGTTGTTAAAGAGTATATTTACCTAGGACAATCAGCAGATTGAAAAGAATAGCAGAGGATAGGGCTCAGTTCACCCACAAGGTGGACAGACAACCAGCCCCACGATTCAGAACCCTTCGATAAAAAAAAATCTAAAGGAAAACCACGTAACACTATAGGGTTTAACATTAGTATCACGTGATTTACCAGTTGTCAATTCTTTATCGAAGGTTTCTGAATTGAGGGCCTAGTAAAAGTTGCAATGAGCCGCTGGATGAATGTCGCTTTCAACCGCCCAGTCTGGAAGTCACAGTGGACGTCCTATGGCCGAAATGGTGATGATGATGAGGGTTCAGTAGCACAGGAAAATATACAGGGACTTTCAAAAGGTTGTTAATGATGATGATGATCTTACTAATATCATAAATGAGAAAGTTTTGATGGATGGATGTTTGTTACTCAATCACGCCAGAACGGTTGAACGGATCAAGATGAAATTTGGTTCAGAAATAGAGATTAGTCTAGAATAAAACACAGGATACTTTTTATCCCGGAAAAATGTGCGGTTCCCGAGGGATGCAAGATAACTGTCATAATAGATGGGCTATTAAAAAATGTTTGAATGTGAAAAAAAAGTAACGCTAGCTGTTGCCCGTGACTTCGTTCGCGTCTTAATTTTTGACTATGGTTTTGTACAGATCTCGCGATCGAAGTCGCGGGCAACAGCTAGTACTTAATGAATAAATGAGAAACTGCGATTATAACTAGACCAAACCTTCAGAAATACGGTCTAGGTAAAACCGCAGAATGTTGCTAGTTGCCAATAGACACGTGCTTAAATTACGAGTGTCGGAATCCGGCCATTGTAGATTAAACCCACTATTCCTTAGCGCATATTTCGTTGATTAATTCGTTTAATTTTGCAGATTTATATAAGACGTTTTTCATGGTTTACACAGTTACACAGGATTTCCTATTTACAACACTTTAGGTAAAGTTTTGACAGTTAGTCAAACAGTCCCTATAGTCAATCATCCCCGGTATCCCCTACAGAGTGAGATTTAGTTATTTTTCACATTTATGTAGGAAAAGAACAAAAAATTATATTTTATATTTATTATTATATATTATTTATTTATTGTTATTATATATATATATTATATTAGTAGAAAATATAATGCTGTTGGTACAGATATCTGACGAACTTCGTAGCCGAGAGGCGAGCATACCGAACAAGTGCTTAAGCTACTAATCATAGGATCAGAGAAATGTATGTGATGTCGTCCAATATTTATTTATTTATAAATAAATGATTAATAAATATTGGACAACATCACATACATTGCTCTGATCCTATGATGAGTAGCATATAGCACTTGTTACAGAAATCAGAAAAACGACGGTATCACAACACCCAGACCCGAGACAATATAGAAAAGTAATTTTTCTACATTGACCGACCGGGAATCGAACCCGGAACCTCAGAGAGCGACACCAAGTCCGGTATGCTCGCCTCTCGGCTACGGAGGTCGTTATATTTGATATATGAGCATAAATCCACCACCCTTGAGTATTTTTAGTATGTTCATCCAGACACCTCAAGGTATAACTGTCCCAATTTATAAAACAACAAGAACAATTTCCTCTTTTTAATAATTTTCTTGAACTATAAATGCACTAAAGTATGAAATAAAAATTGTATTTAAAAAACACGACTGCCTTTATAAAGGCACACTAAAAGGTTGGAAATAAATACTGAATACAGTAGGAAATTGATTGTTTATAATTTTTATACTTTATTACTTACTTTACACCAATGTACAGTCAGCGGCAGGTCCTACCCAAAATATAAACAGATTTTCAACTTTAAGTTCGACTCATAGAGGTCAATATCAATTGAGAAAATTTGACGTTTTGTGGTTGGTCGACTGTTGTCTGTACCAAAGGTCAATTATTAATGGCAGTCGTGTTTTCAATTTACATTTTCTTACGATTTATATTTTAACCCCGTAGTAACACAACGAACAGTTGTTCGATTCGGATTGATGAAAGAATGTGTGCCTTCTATAATATTGAGGTTAACTAAATCTACAACCTGTATTTTAAGCAGCAAACTTAGTTCATAAACCCCGGTAAGGTTTTCCAGTAATATTTTTGTAAGTTAAAAATTCCGATTTGCCAATGTGAATCCGAAAAATAAATAATCTCCACCTTTTTTTGTGTATCCAAAGAGAAAAAGCTAAGTACAAAATCGTAATTATAAAAGGGTTGAGGCAAAAAATCGACAAGAACGCTAATGATGATTGGCATCGTTTTAGTTCGGGAAGGGTTTGCAAAGAAAAAATATTAAGAGAGAAAAATGTTAGGCTATTATTTTTCGGAAATATTAAGAACTTATTTTTCATAATAATAACGTCTTGGTTTTTTTTAACAATCCAGGTTAACAAAAAAGACAAAAAGAATCTTAGTAATATTAAAAACTAGCTGAACTTATAGAGGCTATGGATACAACTTTTATTTTTAGGGTTCCATAAAAAAATATAGGATTCGCCATGTCCATGTCTGTCAGTTATGTCTGCGCCGTGTGGGGACGGCCGTAAAAAATACACTTCCCCACCGCCAACAGGAGGCGTGTCGTAAAAGGCGACGAATTCCTGTAGTACGAGACGGGCAGCAGCGCCTTCGTGAGAAATCTTATAAAAAACTGCGCTCGCCAACCCGCCTGCCAAGCGTGGCGAGTATCGGCAATCCCCCCCATTATGGGGGAGGCCTATGTTCAGCAGTGGACGTCCTATGGCTGAAATGATGATAAATGATGATGTCTGTCCATCGAGACCCTTAGTACTAACAATAACAAAGCCGTATTTTCGAATGGTTATATAATAGTTTAATAAAATATAGATAAAAAAATCTTTAAAAAAATACGGAGCATAGAACCCTACATTGGTCGGTTTTATTTATATAGATGTACAAGTGTATGTTTGTTACTGTACCACTCTTAAACCTGCTAAACAGAATAAGCTTATATATGAAGCATCCGTGTAGAAATTGAGCTTCATCATCATCATCATGTCGGCCTATTGCAGTCTACTGCTGGACATAAGAACGCCGAAGAGCACGATCTCCTGCTTTCTTTATCCAGCCACAACCATCCATCCAGCCACTGCCAGCGTCCTACACTACCTTTGCCAAGGCGTGGTCTCCACTCGAGAACCAGTTTACCCCACCATTCATCGGTTCTGCGACAGATGTGGCCAGCTTACTCCCACTTTAGCTTGCTAAATTTTTCTACTATATCCATTACTTTGTTCTTCTATCTATCTATCTATTTGGTTATTTAGCTTAACTTAGGATAACTTCTATCCTGTTTTTGTGTTCTCGTGGCCTATTTATTCTTCTTTGGCTTAGATTTCGGTCTAGAGGTCTTCAGACGAAGCAGAAGCAGGGCCTCCCGGGCAGAAGCTAGTTAGTTTACCTTCATAAGCTGCGTATAACGAGCATTTAAACATTTTATAACCAAATTGAGTCAGAACCTGTAAACTTTCTGAAACTGTTCAGTCCAGTGGATGCTCAATCTGCTTCTCAGTGCCCGCAATTAGTTGTTACAATTTGGGGTATACAAAGATGTAAATTTAATTGAAAAACTATGTTTAATACACTTTGTATAAACTTGTAACCTAACTAACAGTTAAGAAACTGTTATGTTATAATAAAATCATGAAAATCTCGTCTGTCGGACTAACTGATAATTTTAAGTAGAGAATACAGACAAATTGCGAAACGTATATAAGGAGGTAATCCTTCTATCTGTCGTATTGATTTAAGACTTTATTCGATTACAATAATTGGATACCATAATTGACCAGAAATAAATAGGGTCGGGCTGCTGTCAAATTAAATTTATGCCTATTTCATTATCGCCATTTTGGCAATGTGGGTCACTGTTAAGGCAGCTTTTACGAAGCTACGTCACGCTATTTTATCAAGCGTACACATTTTTATAAGATTTCCGCCGACACGTAATAAAGAAGAATGTAGTAGTTAATGAAATGATAAATAAATGTGTCACTTCCATCTAACTAAACCGCGTCCACCTGGGCTCCGTTGCTGTCGCCCTCGAGCGCTAAAGTTTTAACAATCGCGATCGCTAAACTATCGATTAAATCCGCTTTTTGAAACGCTATCGAGTGGAAGTAATCGAGCACTCGATGTTGTAGCGATTGCCGCAAGGAGTTTGCTCTCGTTTTGAACAATAAGACGGTAGGTAGTAAATTACATTTGGATTCTTCAACTATATTAAAACAGCGGCCACATTTTGATTTATAAATAAGTTAAGTAAGAATAAAAATACAATATTATTATAATACGTTTGTGTCCACGCGTTTGTGTTCAATTCTTTGAAGTTCCCACTTCAACCACGCACGGGCATAGTGCTACGGACGAGGGGGGCTTGTGAACGAGGATCGGCGAACGGTGGCGAACGACAGCGAGCAACGTTCGGCTCGCAACCGAACATCGATGCTCGGTCGAACACTTCCTTCATAGCTTTTCAAGTATGCGGTCACTGTATCTTCCTGCGATTAATCTATATACTCTTCTTATTGTATAGTCCGCTTTTTACTATAATTAACATCTCTCACCACCGAAGGTCCTAACATTTGTTTGTAGAATATTTTTTGGAATTACTGATCATATTGTTAAGACTTTCACTGAAAGAAAGTTACACTATTCCAAAGTGACACAAAATATTTTTTGTCCCGAATGTAAACACAATACAATTTAACATTTTCCTAATACTATTGTATATACATCACATTACCTGAACCCACACAACTCGCAGTGATTCCTGCCCACTTGATTCAACCATCTCTCCAAACAACTCAAGTGGACATTTGCCAAGGACCCCTTGCAATTGCACGGCGATATCAATCTGTAACAAAGTTTTACAGTTAAAATCTATCAAAAATTTCTTACTTATATATTCTAAGTAGTTCTACTTTCCTGTGCATAAGGAGAAACAATATTAAGAAAAGATCGCAGAATAATTCTGCTGGGCTGCGCAGCACTTGGGAAACTTCATCGAGTCTTTTCACCACAAATCCTTCACTGAAGTCTTCATCGAGTCAAGGTTATGACGTAAAGAAAACTTTGATATTTAGGCAGAATTAAAACTGACTAGCCAGGCTTTCCTTACTTTTATCGGTTGATACAGCAACACGTGTCCGTCAGACAGAAATTTCGTTTATTGTGCAATACTAAGTTCTATAAATACAACTGTATTTGGCCAACTGGCCGGCAGACTTGAGATATTTATATTCACGTGACGTCATAATTGATACGAAATATATGTAAAGTTTGTCTACATACGTTCCACTGCAGGACACAGGCCACAGGAAAACTACGAAAAATCGTAGAACATACATAGGGGTGATTCAGATACCTCTCAATACGGGGCAACTAAAAAAAAATTTTGGACATCACTTTTCTGGCCACCCTGTATGATACCGTTCATTTTCATATAGTTTGAAGCAGTTGATTTGTCTAATTTAATATGGCTATCTGATAAGTACAATTAATAAAGTAGCAATCACACATGCATTGCGGGATCAAACGTCAGTGTGGCCAGAGTATCCGTTGGTTCGATAGAGCAGCGTAGTGCTTAGTACCAACCAAAGCTTCTGCTTGTCTGGCTTAGGCCTAAAAATGTTCGCTGAGTTAAGTAAATAACTAACCAGAAGAGACACAAAAGTAAAAAGGTAAACCTGACCTCTCCCTTCCTCTAGTCATGCAGATTCTACAAACGTTAGAACCGATGCTCGACAGCGAATCCCTTTGTGCCACTGGGAAGTCTCTCTCAGTGGATCTCTCTGACAAAGTACCTGAAGTCTTTTTCTTATCTGATCCCACTTTTGACACTTTCTGTTCTACGCCTCCAGGCGTCACCACTAAAACTTTATCGTTTTCTTTATCAATAACATTATTGAAACTTGTATTCGGGACATCTTGAACTATATCACTAGTAATCACTGGAGCCGCTTGAACATTTTGGATATCACCAAGAATAATACCACTGTGAGTTTCTTTATTCATCTTAAAACAGGACGCCATGAATTTCTTCAAATCGATAAACGTTGTCGGGTCTGCTTCTTCTTTTTCATCTTTCTCCAAAATAGGGATCTTTAGCTCTTTCATGTTCGTTTTTAAAATAGGATTATTAGCACTAATATTTAAAGATCTAAGGGCATTAGCCACTTCTTTACTGGTAATGATATGGCGTATGCTGTGTTCGGATTTAGACAGCCCAGGTTTCAATTGTAAATTGATGGTAATATTTTCTGGTAAAGCTCCTGGAAGAGGTATCGATCCGGACGGTCCTGCATCATTTTGGTTAGTAATTTTCGATTTCACATCTTTATTAATTATTGATTTTTCATTCGTTGGCTCTTCTGTGTCTTTTCTGTCTGGTTTATCTTTGTCATCCATCAAAAGGTGCGTACCATTTGTAAGTATTTAATTAAGAAATATTCAATTGAAGCTTGTTGTAAATGATGCAGTTTTTGACAAATGGACGTGACAGTTGAATTGTCATGTCTGTGTTTTTTAAATATATTTTTGAATAACAATTTGTAAGTATTGTAACATTGAGTTTTGTTGTAATAATACTTCTGCACTGAAAAATTCAGATAAATAGTAAATTTTAAACGAGCTAAAATGCTATGTGATCATCTAAGAAGAAAGTTGTCTCTCTAATCAAAGATATGAAACAGAACTTTGAATTCAAAACTATTCAGATTGTCTCCTAAGAGAGAAGGTTCAAACACTTTTCCCGGCTTTGAGGATTTTATAATCTGGAGATTCTAAAGATTTCCAGGATCTAGTACAAGAGAGATAGAGATAGTAGGTCTATCTAAAAATAGTTTTTTTTATTAGGCACATTATTATCATCATTTCAGCCGTAGGATAGGACGTCCACTACTGAACATTAGCCTTCCCGAAAGGGGGGGGGGGGGATTGTCAATACTGGTGGGTTGGCAGTTTTTTAAACACAAAGAACAATACAAAGATTAAATAAAGAGCACAAAAACAAGACGAAAATAAACCATAAAAAAATTATATTTAACAAAAAAAAAGTTGACATATAAAATTATGATCAGTGTATCGATGTGGTGTCTAATAGGAACCAGCTTAGCATGTGCTGCAGAAAATTGTAGCGCCGATTTTCAGCTGGAGCCCCAGGTGAATCAAATCCTGGATAAAAGTGAGCCTACTTTATCTTATCCTTCTGTTACAGTTAAAATTCAGGTGGTTAAGATTTGCCGAGATTATTTCGGTTCAGTCTGATTGCAAACGCTGTGTGGTTTCGAAATTTGCGGCAAACTAAGACTGTGGGAGCTGCGGACTTACTCGTAAAATGTTTTCTGCTCCTTGCTTGAATTGTGTTTAATTAAGTAAATAATAAGGTAAATGCAATTTCAACCGATTAACTTTACTCGTGAAACCCTAAGCTGACGCATGAGACAATCTCATGTAGCAATATTTAAAAGAAAGATGACTTAATACTTTTGAAATACTGATTTTGTTGAGATTTTTACCTAAAAGTTAGCTTCTAGTTTCTCGTACCTAACTAACTATGATATAAAATTATAGAAGTTGAGATTAACCTACTTCTAATTCTAATTGTTGAATCAAATTCTTTGCAAGTATTTGTAATATCGATGAAAATACAATAATTCAATTTAATAATAATTAATTTGATGCCATCAAGCTGATCTGGTGAAAAAGCGAGGAAGTGGATAGTGGAGTGGACCTATTTAATAGCTACTAATAAAATCCCCAAGTTTTGGGTCATCTCTGTCATAGCCAAAACCCATACAAATGTGTTTGTGTGTGAAATACGCTGTTATAATTAGGGTTGAAGATGTTTTATTAAAAATATCAGTAAAAACGCAACAGGACTTGCCATGTCAATCCATCCATCTAATTGTTGCACTAATAAGTAAATAAATATGATAGACAACACCCCAATTTAAAAAAAAAGGTTATTTTCTTCTTCTCCCGGCACACCCAAGTAGGACAAATTTACAGAAGTTTGTTTTCTTAATTGATCTACTTTGGTAATCGAACCCGAAACCGACGTATCGAGCCAGTGCGCTAATCAGGCCGCATAAAACCATTCATAACTCCAGAAATTAACGAAATGCCAAAGAAAAACAAAATCTAAAGCAAAGACACCAAATACAAAGAAGCTGTAATTAAAAGACATTGGCGAAACTCTTGTAATTAAATACAATCTAATTAATAGCTCGGTGTCACCTTCCCGCTTGCACCAACTAGGAAGGGACAGAAGGTCCGTTATCACAATCGATTTTGATTATGTACTTCTCCGTATCGTTATCATCCTTTGGTGGTCCACTGCTGGACATAGGCCTCCTAAAGAACACCATAGCAAGCGGCTCTGGGCCGTTTTCATCCAGCGGTTTAGACTAGGTTGTCATTCCACCAGGTGGGCGATCAGGCTGCCCACGCTCTGTCTCCCAGTTCGTGGTCACCAGTCCAGAACCTTTTCTCTCCAACGGTTGTCAGTTCTGAGAACGATGTAGCCTGCACATTGCCAATATAGCATTGCAATTCGAAGAGGTTCTTCTATGAATGTCCTTATTTCGTATATCTCGCATAGAAACTCCAAGCATTGCTATGTCATATAGCACGCTGGGTGACTTTGAGCTTGTTTAAGAGTATACAACTACCGGCCACTGCACAAGCACCGTTGGTACTTATAGCCACAAATAGTTTAGTATAATTGTCATTATATTAAACGTAATCAAATAATATCTGATATTAATATAATATTCGTTGCAAGCGGAGCGTAGCGTGTAGCTTCTGTGGGTGTAACATAAACAAATCTTTGGAAATGACATTTACGATAAATTAGAAATTCACCGCTGGAGGCGCTAAAGTAGGTGGTGTCTTACACGATTGCGCTATTTATAAGGTTTTATTTTAATGTGATAGATTAGCTTTTGTGAGGTGTCTATTTGTTTTTGTATGCGTGCACCGCACACACTTTGTAAGGAGCAAGCCTACTGTTCTAATTTTAATGCGACATTAGTGTTACTTTGATAAAATACTTAAAAACAAACTTATGTTTGCAAAGGGAAAACTAATTATAAACCTTATTTGCATAGCGAGAGTTTGACTTATTATTTACGCAAAAGCAATTACAAAACTGTGCTTCGAATCACGGTTGCAATCGTAACACGTTAATAACGAAACATTAACGAAAATAACGTTAAAATTTAACAGTTAACTGTTATATCAGTTTTAGGGTTCCTAATGAAAAGGTGAAATCTAAAATTATGTATTTAATTAAAATTAAGTATGTCGATTTTGAATGATTAGATAAATCACTCAACGTTCCGTAGTCTCTCTTCTCAGCCCCAAGTGTGTTAAATGGTTTAAACGATAAACTCTTTATTTTTCATAAAACAAGAAAATTCCAGTTTAAGACTCAGTGGTGGATTCGGAGTGATAAGAGTGTAATGTCGGATATAAGAAAGTGACTTGAAATTTGAAATCACTTGTATCGGAATGTTTCTTAATTTTAGAAGGTTCTTGAATAATCAAGAATACTTCAAAATTGTCTACAATGTATTTGCAAGTAACTAATTAGAATATTTTAAGATTTTTATTGTATTACTGGCTGTTACCGACGATTTAGTTCGCGTATTTATACATAAACCTGCCCTAGCGTACTCACAAAACCTCGGCAAAGTTTCATCGCAATCAGATTTAAGATTGCATGAAAGACGAACAAACAAACATTCATTCATGATATAATAAACTAGTTAATGCTAGTAGCTAGTAACGATAATTCGTGAATGCATAAAATATAAAAGTTTAAATATAGCAAGGGCCAAATGTTTGTCTGATGAGCACGAGCATTTGTACTCATGGTAATAAGTCATGGATGTTTATAAACGTACTTAAATATGTTTATCCGTTATCTAGTCGCCATAGTACAGGCATTGCTTAGTTTGGGGCTAGATGGTGTGATTGTGACAACAATTAATTTTTGTATACTTTAATTTGATTGTTTTTAGGGTACGGAACCAACTATACGCGATACGCTCGCGCTTCACACCTTTTTGCAGTTTCCGCATTGAAGCGACATTGTAGTTTATGGCTTAAATTTAAGCTGTAAAAGTTCAGGATTAATTAGTAAGCTTTATTGTGGTAAGTCCAGTTTGTTTCATTTGTTCGGTTATTGCTGTAACATATTTGCTAACGATGGGCCCGAAATTATATCTGCTTCATTTAAATTACTTTGTTCAAAATAAATATGCAACAACAATAAACATGTTGTCATAGTTCCTAAAACTACATCATCATGAAGGTTGTTTGGGAGGGATCGCTTTTAGTGATAAGACTGCCTAATTAGTAAATCATTCTGTAAACATCTACTGTCACTTCTGTAACTAAAAGCAATAAATTTTTTTTTTCTTTTTTAACCGACTTCAAAAAAGGAGGAGGTTCTCAATTCCGTTGTTTTTTTTAAATGTTTGTTACCTCAGAACTCCGCCATCAATGATCCGATTTGAAAAATTCTTCTTTCAATTTAAAGGGTATAACTCCAGATTGGTCCCATTTTTTTCCAAATTCAATGGTTTCCAAATTTTCCAAATTTTTCTGTTGAGAATGATACGATTAAACTGATCTGATGAAGAAGGCGGAAGGTAAGCACCGGAACTCTGTGATAAAACAATGTATCATAGCCGTGTTTGGACTTATTTGAATCGTCATGAGAAGCAATTTAGCTATAATTACATCACAGATCGCCATTTAGAATGTAAAAAAACACTGAAAAACATTCAAATAAAACAAATTTTTATAAAAAAATAACCGACTTCAAAAAAAGGTGCCAGCCGTGGAATGTTTGAATGTGGTTGTTTGCACCGACTCCAATAATAACTGTTTGGTATGATTATTTAAAAGTTATTTTTAGCTTTTAAGTGTTTTTGAAGTTGGTTTTTTATTTTATATTGTGGATAAGACAGTTTTTTTTATTTTTATTAAATAATAATTACACACTTTATTGCACGAAAAAGGCACTTTAAATAGGGAAGACTATACAATCTAACTGCTATTTAGTTTAAGCGTTAAGTTTAACAATTTAGACGTTAAACTTAAACAAAACAAAATTGATAATTTAAAAAGCTGTGTGAACTGACCTTCCTTCGTCAGGGTTGACGAAAATAATATTATTATTATTTATTACTTAAAGAAACCCCTTACCCAAAAATTTACCTCTAGGAGTTCATTTATTTATATCGTAGGTACTAATTAAAATCGCGCCAAGCGGCCGCATTCCGCATTGAAGACAATAATAATAAAATTAATTATTTTCTTACGCACCCTGGTTTTTGGGTATCGTATGGCGTAATTTTGCAGGTTTCGTGAAAATTAAACGTAATAATTAAAAATCTGAGTAATAATTACGTTGCACTTAGCTGGCCTTTTGTGGGTTGGCGAAATATTTTAATTAGGTGGTCCGAACTCGCAGTCAAGAGCCGATGTGGGTATGGATGGGGTTATGCGACAGAAGCCAGGTGGGAAGTTGATTATATTTATTACTATTTTTTATTAAAACATTTATATATTTAGATTTTTGATACTCAATCACGTTTAAACGGCTGAACTGAATCAGTTGAAATTTGGTACACACACAGCTACTGTTCTAGCAGATTTTTTATTTCGACTGATTTTTATCTTGTGTTAGTGTTCCCATGGTATGATTATTCATTACTTCAGAAGTTTAAAGACTAAGTCGTGGGAAGAAGCTATACTTTTTTGAAACAATGTCACTGATTATTCAACTGCCAAACTAAACAATGTTATTACTATGGCGACTAGAAAACGGATACATACATAACTCATCTATGACTTAGTTACAAATGCTCGAACTCATCACATAAACCGCTTGGAATTTTAATCTACAGCGCAGACTACTGGACAAAGGCGGTCGTAAACAAATTTAACTAATAAATACTGTTTAATATTGAAATTAAAATGAACATTATTATTTATGTTTAATATTTTACTAGATTTAGGTATACATTAAGTAACTTTTGTACTTATTTATCTTCAAATTTAAACTCTTAATGCATAAATTGAAAGTTCTGGAAAAAATACTAACTGATGAGTACAAAGAGTAAAGTAAAAAGTAAGCCACTCAAATGGCTGATGCTTCTGCTCAAATAAAACAATTTCATATCCTCATGTCCTTATAAAGGTAATACTAAAAACCTAAAAAATTATATATATTAACATTAGTTGGTCATTTAGCGATTAAGTTGTTGTTTTCACATAAAAAAATATTGTTTTCGAGCATAGGACTAACTCCCATAAGATTTTTTACACGTTGTACTCGTATTCAGTGGAAGTATTAATTTGTTATGCTCTAAAACTGACGCAACATTGCATAGAGCCGTCCGACCCTGCCTGGTTGGTCTGACGCGGCACCTGAGTGTGCGCACTAATTTGTAATTACAGTGCCTAAGCTAGGCCCGGAGCATACTACACATGCTTTCAAAAATTAACTTGTCTGGTTCGAAATGACCGTACAGCTTGTTAGTATTTTGAAAGTATAATCCGCGGTCGGCAAAATAATGGAAGAAGGTTTTTACCGATTGTCGTTTCTGATTGAAATATTTGTTGATAGTTTTTTTTTCATAATTATAGTATTCTGGACTTGATTCTGGATTTTTCACTTCCCTTTTCCCTTTTAAATTTGGATCATAGTTTTTTAAATAACCTGTACTGCTGTAATTTTCAGTTTGACGTTTATGTAATTTTTAGAAAAAAAAAAATAACGATCACAAACGTTATTCTCGTAAACTTTTAATTTGACAATAAAAATATTATGTAGTCCATTATTGCATGCACGCAACCTGTTATTAAGATGGCACTTAGTCTATAGCCAATATTTGCAAGTCTTACCAATTTGCTTGTAATTGTGCTTGTCTTGTTGGTTGTCCTAATAAAATAAATAAATAAAATTATCAAAACTATACCAATACGACTAAAAATATAGCAAAAAAAAATCAAATTTTGCTTTCTTCCATTTTCAGTCGCATTTGCGAACTATAATTGGTTTACGAGAATACCGTTTGTGATCATAATGTTACTGGGAGCGAATCGACACCGGATTGCGACTTTTGTCAAATTACGGGAGTTAGGCCTCTGAACACTTTTAACATTATTTATTGAGTTCTGAAATCTTTAAGCTCATGTGGACTACTGGCTCATGTGGCCCAAAAAATTTTTTTTTAAGGTTAATTGTATGCACTCAGCTTAATATCAGCAGTAATAAATTGCTACACTTTTTTCAATTGCCTAACAATACTAATGGCAATTTATTTTCGCAAATGAATGTTAACATGTTAAATGAACAGTTTTTCCAAGTTACAGGACTCCGTGTGAAAATATTGGATTGCTTTGTTACGCTAAAAATTTTAAACTCCTAACAATTTAATTTTGGTTAAAGAAATTCTAAGTACCGTCACCTTTTTGGTGTCAGATTTAATTAAAAGGTGTCAACGAATTCTGTAGGATTATTCTCGGATTGAATATTCACAAGAATGTTTAAATCAATTCGATTATAAAGTGTTAGAAAAACAGAAATTGGATTGAAGTTATAATAGAGATAAGTTACAACAGACACTTAAAGATTAAAAGGTACAATGGATTTAATACTTTGTAAGTATTTGACAGTACCGTGTGGGGACGGCTGTAAAGAATACAAATCCCCACCGCCATGAGGAGGCGTGTCGTAAGGGGCGACTAATAATTGTAGCACTAGACGGGTTCAGCAGTGGATGTCCTATGGCTCAGAGGATGATGATGATGATTTGACTTTATGCAATTATTCGACAAGCTGATCTGATGATGGAGTCAAAAGGTATGAAAAGGATAGTGGAAACAACTACTAGTAAAACCTTCGTGTTTGTACTACTAGTAGTACAAACACGAATGTTTGGGCTCATTTGTTTCATTTTGACGAGTTCAAGAAAGGTTGACTGGTAGATAATGATGTATAGCATTAAATCCGCCAATTGTACTTACCTGTGCAATAAAGTTTAAATTAGTGAATAATAAATACCTATAAATGAGTGTATTTTAGTTTTGTACACTATGATATCAATTATTACTTGTTGCCACAATTTCCCCAGGCAGATTATCCCTTTAAAAGTATTTCCTTGTTCAACCTGCCACCCTATATACATTCTATAAACTTGCGATACTAAGACTTGCGGAAGTTCTGTTTTAAACAACACAGAGGTCTTCTAAATGTTTATTCCTATTTCAGTACACATTATGTAAAAACAATAACATCAAAGGACCAACATTTGCTATTCAGAAAGAAACGTGGTGTAATAAAATTTTATGTTGGATACTCCGCATAGACCGTACTATTCTGCCATATTAAGTGGCACTTATATTCCATCCTCCCATTCAGCTTTTAAGTGAAGGTACAAAGGATTTTACATTTACCCGACTATGACAGAAAAGTTTTTATCTCAATGGAAAAAGCTAGCTAAACTAGTAGCTTTTAACAGGTTTGACTGTTCGGCAAGAGTGAATAAGCTTCTATGCAAACACGATACACTGAAAAATTTTCATCATCATTTCAGGCATAGGACTGTTCACTGCTAAAGATAGGAATCCCCCAGTGAGGTACAGATTGGCCGGTTGAAATCTTTATATTATGTAAATTTATAAACTTTATTGAGCCAAAAATACAATTAACGATCTCCGTAGCCGAGAGGAGAGCATAAAGGACTTGGTGTCACTATCTCTGAGATCCCGGTTTCGATTCTCGGTCGGTCAATTTAGCAAAAGTAACTTTTCTATATATTGTCTCAGGTCTGGGTGTAGTGGTACCGTCGTTGTTTCTGATTTCTTTAATACAAGTGCTTTGGCTACGTACCGTAGTATCAGAGCAATGTATGTGATGTTGTCCAATATTTATTTATTTATTTAAGTCTTTTAACAATGTTCCGGAGGTCTCCATTTACAGTTCCCAAATAATAGGAGCTCTATCTAGATATGGAATATGGTATCTCTGGAGAGCTATTAAGCACATAGTGTCTTAGTTCGCGTTGTAAGATATTTCGATAAAATTCAACTATGAAATGGTTTAGGTGGTTCACTCCACCACGTGGGCCTAGTGCGGTGAGGTGAAACCTATCTGTCAGATGTAGAGTTGTAAAGTGTCACGTTATAAATGTCTGACCAATATGACCGAGCAAATTGGACATTTTCTCAGTGTGACCGGACATTTAGGACATTTATTGTCACTAACGACACAATCAATTCTATTGACAAACTATGAAAAAAAAAACGGTCACAAATAAGTGCATTATTATAAGAGAGACAGGCTTTAGTAGTGATGATCTATAACGAATTAAAATATCTAAAATCTTTCTGCACGAACAAGCTAAAATGTGTCGTATCGTTACGCGCAATTTTTTTTTGAGTTCGATCCAGATCCAATTACATGTTTTATTGTCAAATACTTAACATTTAACTTACTTACTTTAGTGGGATTCTTCTTTTTTAAATTTATACTAAAAAAAAATATGTGACCATCGTGACAATAAAATGTCCAATGTCCACCAAGCATTTATTATACTTGCTGATTGTTTGAGATATATTTACGAGTAGTACCGATGTTCTACAACAGCGTCGGGTCACAATGTTTTAAAGCTGGAAAAGAAAAAACATTTATCCCTGCAATTGGCAACATTTGTTGGTAATGTCATTACGATTGTTTGTGACAGCGCGGGCACGTAGTCCTTGCAATAAAATGTGTAAAATAACTATTATTTACTCTATTTGTAGCTTAAAAGTTAGTGTTTAGAATGCTATTATACAGTTCTCTATGTGGATTGTGTTTACAATAAGGTTTATAGTGAATTTCAGCCAAAAATCAACAAGGGATGAGCGCCATAATCAGGCGCGGTTATGGTTTGTTTTTTAACGCTATAATAATGGAATCAACTTATATATTCATTAGTTCCAGTTACAGGTATGTACAATCAAATACTTTACTTCCTTTTGTGAATTATAGATATTCTCCTATGAAGGAATTACTTAGGTACCTAACGTATAATTGATTGATAGAATCTCACCTAAAAGTCATTTTTAAATTATAATCTTGTTACTTTTTCTTCTAAAAAACTTAATAGAAGTTGAGAATGAAATACAGAGCTATCAAGTTTAAGCTCCAGTTCGCCCCAAAACTGAAGATACCTAGTAAATATACAATTTATGAAAATAAGGAAAACTTAAGAAATTTAGAAAACAGCAAGATGAAGAAACCATGACACAAGTATGGAGACTCACATAGAAAATATTGAAGCAGCCTCCTCAGGCTTCAGTCTATATCAATGAAATTGAAGTGGAAACGCAATGGCTGGGTGTTGAGAAAACTTTACAAATTACCTACTGAAATAAACTTCAAACGCCTGGGTAGTATATACATAATGGGCAATAGACAATACCATGAAAATTGAGCCAATGCACCCATTATTTGACATCTAGCTCTATCACTTATCGGATAGACAGTATGTTGCTATACCATGAAAATGGAAATTGATCCAGTGCACCAATTAATTGCCATCTAGCGCTATCACAGTGCGGATAGACAGTATGTTGCAATACCAGGAAAACTAAAAATTGAGCCGGTGCACTAATGACCTGACATTAAGCGCTTTCACAAAGCGGGAAGACAGTATGACAGTATATGTTGCAATACCATGAAAATTAAATTTGAACAAGTACACAAAAATATAAGATGTCTAACGCTACCACCAAGTGGATAGAATAGTATGGACAGACAAGCATACCCACTCAATTTCAATCAACTAGCGCTACTATCATGAGACAACAAATAGTATGGACAAATGAGCAGGATCACTCATTTTTAAACACCAAGTCCTACTGTTACTAAGCAAATAGACAGTATATAGTAATGGGCAGGCTCACTCATTATTAAACAAGCGCTAATATACTAAGAGAATAAAAAGAAATTATGGACAAACAAGCAGGCTCACTTGTTATATTAACTAACCTATTGCTATGCAATTAGTGTTATATTACATACATAACAAATGAAAAATCAAACAAATTATTTGAAATCTTGCACTGTAAGCTGATGTGATGACAGTATGAAACAATACTATATAAAATTGTAAAACCAATTGTACAAAATCAACACAACACTATAATATTACTATTGTCAGACAATAGTGCTAATATCTGATAAATACTATTACAAATAAACAAAGATGGTTTTAACTAGTTCCTAAGGGATTGGATGGAGATAGAAAATTCAAACCGGAATTATTGTGAAAAGCCCTTTACCTCAAGAAAGAAGGTTACAATAGAGATACAGATACTTACTTATCAAAGCTATGGATTACTTTACTGGCCATCTTATTAATCACAAATCTCTATTATAAAGTCTTAGCCATTGCGCTAATGAATCCATTGTTTGGTTCAAAACTCCAAAATAACCCTTTCTTGGTTTTTACCATAGTCAGATAATGAAGTTGCACTACTGAATAATTTATCAGGAAATTATATAACTAACCCAATCTTTTACTAATTAATTAGTATTTAAAGGTATTTTTGCACTTAAGCAATTCTTGGAAGAAATAAATAGTCCTGCAAAATTGCAGTGAAACAAGGATTTTGACAAGACAACGTTTATAAAATCCAGGTTGTGACAATCAGATGCCATCTTATCAGCTTATACTTCATGTTAAAGAATTTTTGCATAGAAATCCTTTAGGTTAAAATTTATTAACCCTAATCCAAAGTTAATGCCACAAACAAATTGAAAAGTAAAGGTGTTATGGAAGTACCATAAAAACCCTTAAAATATTAGGCTTACATTATTTAATTAAATAATAACCTAGATATTCCAGATTCCTTTCCTTTACTTCATTGTGGTAAACAATGTACCTAATGTACTAAGAATACCTATTTATAAATATGTACTTACATAAGTACCATTATTCAAAATAAGATACATTTTAAAACTATTGGGAACGCTTGATTTGTTCAGTCCTCCATCATAACGATATGAAATAAGTATAAATGGACAAAAGTCTGTAAGATTAGTAATATGTATATAACTATTTATTTATTATTTATTAAGCATTTTGTGCTGAGTCTTTTTCCAGTCAAGCCCAAGCTATATGTGTGGAACCATCTTTTCTTTGGCTGACCTTCTTCTGAATATCTTGTTATGATTAATTGAGGACTATAAAAAATTAATGTAATAAAACCTTATTAAGGTAGACTTCTGTAACCGCTGAATTAACATAAAGGCTATGTGATGATCATTTACCTAATACTAATTTAGTTATTTCAATAGATCTTTTGTTTTTTATATATTTATGATAATAAAATAAAATAACGCTGTGACCCCTATCACATGCTAAGGAACTGCTTCTAATCACTTAAAAGTTCTGATCATAATTTAACAAAATCATTATACCTATTCAATTTCTTAAAATTGAAATATCCCTTTTAAATTACCATTAAGACAGACATTTTTCAAAATTAAGAATAGATAAATTCACAATAAGAACATAGTAGGTACCCCTACATATGTACTTATTGGTATATCACCTTAAATATAATCTTAGAGATTACTTTTATTCCATTTAAGTCACTAAAACAGGAACAGTCTAATACCTGTTGTCCTGATAAAAATTACATAATGTCAGGGCTTGAATTTCCTTAAATATGACATATTGAAACTAAATTTCTGAACAAAGTATTCTTGTAATTACTAATTACTAAAGAAGATGACAATCTTGACAATAATGTGTGATGGAAAATAATACATTAAGAATAATTGTACTTCAATTAATTAATTCATGTAGAAAACTTAATTTAAATCAATTAGGTATAAATTAAAAATATGGAAGTAAATTCCAAAAACAAAGCCTAGTAACCAGACATTTTAGTAGATACCATAATTAACCTGTACATGTAGAAATATGTCTCAGATAGAACCATTCCCTGTTGGTAAACACTTAACCCGTTGACTGCCCAATAACAGTCAATAAAAATAAGAGATGGGCAATATAGAGCTAAAACAGATAAGTCGAACTGATAAATACATTTATCGTATTTAATAATATTTTCTACCATAGCAAAAAAAAAAAAAAAAAAAAAAAAAAAAAAAAAAAAAAAAAAAAATTACACATTCTTTCACATTATAACTTAATGTTACATTTATTAAAATTATGCCAACATTGCTGCATTCAAATAAAGCTATAACTGAGTCTGTTAAAGAACATTTTTTTCTGTTAGTTTACAATATTATCAACTGATAAAATATTTGGTTTTATGATCCGATTATACGCTCTATCTTGCTAAATATAAAGCATAAGCTACCGTATTGAATTCAATCGACATTTTCAACCAAATTATGCAATATTATTTCCATAATGTTAACATTCGGTAGCAATAAGGATGTATCTTAACTGTGGTCATCCGTACATTTGTGACCAAAATTGAGGATTCTAGAACCCCGGTCACCCATCCATTTAGTGACCAAACCTGAGGTTGATCTAATAAGTGACTAAAGTGATTAAACTTGAAGTTGTTTGACCACGGTCACTCATTCATTAAGTGACTAGATTAAAAGTTGCATAATGCATAACGATTGATGTTTAACCAATTAAAAAAAAAAAAAAAAAAAAAAAAAAAAAAAAAAAAAAAAAAAAAAAATTTTTACAGGATGAACCCTCAACAATAACAAATATGCCAACTTAATTACATAGGTCAGTTACTTGGAATTTCCCGTACTGATTCTATAGATTACCGGCCTTAGCTGAGATAAAAAATAAAAGAATATAATAATTGATTGTTAACACGTTGAGCGCTATGCGGAGCCACAAACAATGGATTTTATATTGTGTCTAGTTTGTGGCAGTCAAAGACTTTTATCATTTAAAGTATAAATATTTTTAATCATTATTGCCACCTTTAGTAAAAATATTAATTGTAATCATACGCTAAGATATTATGATTGCGCACCTGCATTTTTTTTTTTTTTTTTTTTTTTATAAGATACTCTCCTTTCGTTATATTCATTTTAATCTTTTTATTTGTATTTTTTTTGTTAGAACACTTTATTGAAATAAGTATTTACAGTACTTATGACAACATATTTGTCTTACAACCGGTCTTCAGGAACAATTGTTTTCGATGTTTAATCACTCAATTATGGAATTTGCTAACAATGGACATGTTGTTATAATCAGATAATAAAATAAAAATGTATTTACAAAAAAAAAAAAAAAAAAAAAAGTGTGATTTAACACTATCGTAATAGACTAGTTATTATTTTGTGGCCTGGCTTGTGCAGTATATTATGTGAGACCTAATGGAACGTAATTTTACTTTTGACGCATTCAGAATTTCAGACATTCTACGTGAATTCATTAGTTACTCAGCCTTAGCACTAAACTTAAAAGATATGATTAAATATAAGTACCTTTTTTGTTTTGATTTGCCATCAAACGTCTCCGGATTGTACTTAGTTTTCAAAATGTTTTTTGCATTTTCTAAACTAATAAGCAACTTATTCGCAACCGAACTTCAAACATCTACTCGTAAATATATCTCAAACAATCAGCAAGTATAATTATAAGATTAAACGAACTTACCTTAAGTGAAGTTCAATCTTAATTATACGCAGCTGATTGTTTGAGATATGACAGTCCCAAAAACCCACCCACTAATACTTTGTATTATCCCAGTATATTACAGGGTTGCTCATAAGGCTGTCTTTAAACGTAATGACATTACCAACAAATGTTGCCAATTGCAGGGATAAATGTTTTTTCTTTTCCAGCTTTAAAACATTGTGACCCGACGCTGTTGTAGAACATCGGTACTACTCGTAAATATATCTCAAACAATCAGCTGCGTATAATTAAGATTGAACTTCACTTAAGGTAAGTTCGTTTAATCTTATAATCATAAATGACGGACGCTTATAGCATATGACCATCAATTTACAAATGTAGTCACATGTTATTAAGCCGCCTTAAGGTCTCTGACTAGGCTTTACGTAGTCGCCATACTAGTGTATTGCGATATTAGCCGGGACCAACTTTTTAAGTGCCTTCTGAAGCACAGAGAAACTTGTGATAAATGTCACTGAATATGGTTGGGATGGTCACCCATCCAATCACAACGTAAGTAGCTTAACTTTGGTAATCACTACCATAGCGCTGCCAGCACTAAGCTACAAGCACCTCAAGGCATAAGGCGTATTAATTAGATATTGATTTATGAAGATTTTGTATCACCTTAGTCGCAGCACCGCACAAAACACTTTTAGGCGATTGGCAGAAAATGACACGTAAGGTTCACCATTTGCCTAAATTTTTAATTTATAATTTAATATACACCCTGTATACGATTCTTCGAAAGTAATATTAAGCGTTATGTGCCTAAATAGTAGGAAAACAACCTAAACCCTCCACTACAAACTTACAGCCATAAGGGCCCCTTATAAAAGCAATAAATAGCTGAAGGGTTCCGGATACTTTATATCAACACATTCCCTTTGAAATTCAAATAGGCAGTAAAGGCGATAGCACTCATAAACTACGAGATCGCCTTATTTTTCTGCGAATCTGCAAACGTAAATAAATATTTGGATAAAAACTACGTAACATTTGAATTGTGTGAAATTTCGGTTTCATTTGAGGTTCTTTCTTTGCTTGTTATTTGCTAAAATTATGCTTATTCATTAACAAACTACGAGTATTATTAGCGTCTCATGTTTGTTTAAATAATTTATTTTTATTAGGGTTTTTTCTTAAAGAAGCTGCCACCCTCATAGTCCAAACTTACGTTTTATATAAATTTACCTACGTTTAAGTGCTCATTACAATAACTTAGAAATATTTTAGCATTTTCTCAGACAAGATAACGTTACAGAAACCAATTTCGCATTAAAATTTAATAGTTTGGAAAAACTGCATTCTTTCGGCTTTTTAACGAATACATTCCATAACTATATTATCAAAATTTTGTTTTTAGCAATTACATGCTTTGTTATATCTATGATAATATAACACTTGAAAAAAAATCGACTGCCTCAGGTGGGACTCGAACCCACGTCACTATCGGGTGTTTGACGGTAGTATACTAATTAAGGTATACGTATAGCCGCAACATTGATCAGATAAAACGCTGGCTTCAACAGCGAGAAACACTTGACAAATTTCGACGGGTTAGCCAACGTCCGCGGTAGCTTAGTTGGAAAAGCACTCGCCCGGCACGCGATGAGACGTGGGTTCGAGTCCCACCTGAGGCAGTCGATTTTTTTTTCAAGTGTTATATTATCATTTAATATCTAAGTCAAATTAGTCGTCAAAGAATTCGTTTAATACCTGACTAACTACTTTTTCTTCTTCTTAGTTGTACACTCCTGGCGGAGTGGTCTTGGTTATGGATTGTCTAAGTCTGTTAAGTCTGTTGCGGCTTTCGCAAGACTTCTCCATCTTTCTCTATTCGTGGCACTGCCCACACTCAACAAAATAACTAACTAACTACTATCAACGTGAAGTTTTGTATGCAACATTCGGAATACAATACACTAATTCAAATACCATCGTGCTGATTTGATTTAGGACCAAGAAGTAATAAGTGGCACTGAGTGCATTGGCTTACTAATGAACCCTTCGTGCTTGGACAAGTCCAATATAAAGTGTGTTTTATAGTTTTTTAACGGGGTTTGGTACAAGAGTAGCGTTTCTACCTATGAAGATGAGGCGTTTGAATTGTTTTGTCGTTGGCATTTACCTTAAAAGAGGCGACCCACAACTAGGTAAAATCGAAATGGAAACAAATAAAGGATTGTGAATTTCAATTTAACTACGAATTAGGGTTACCCTAAAATATTTCACAAAACAAGTTTAGTCTTTTTAAAAAGTCTAGTCTTTCCGAAATGCCATGTGCAGGAAAAAGGAAATTTAATAAGTACAATTGAGAACGTTTAGACCATTAGTTAATTGTACTAGGTTACCAAAAAGAGAATTTTAAAGGTGAAAAACGGGTCTCCAAAATGACTGGATTAAAAAATTGTACTTACAGAATCAGCTGTAATGTGTAGGTTGTTACATTGCGATTACGAGTAGCCTTGGTGTGATAAATATTGAGCTAATAAAATTTATTGACACTATTATCATCGTTTTACATCCAGAAGATTGTATGAAATCGTTTCCGTCGCCTTTAAAACTTTAAATTTATCTGCCCTTTAAATTGTATGTAGAAAAATACCTAAACTCAAAACCTTAGTATCGGAAACGAGGCATAACGCAGCTACCGAGCAATCTTGTAGATATGGTGTAGTTGCATTGCGACCGTATGCAGAAGGCGATAGAGTTCAGTTTGCGGCACACACGGTCGCATAGCAAGACAATTGGCCGGGCATTAGATGGCCACGACCAATGCTTGTTAGCTTGGCCACATTCCAGGAGCACCTCTGAGTACTACGCGGTACACGAAAGGGAACAACGATTTTGATATTACAGATCTTCCACCATCCGGCACGCAGCACTCGCCGCACTCCATCCAGCTAGCTGTGTTCTCCCCGCACAATACGTCAATTCGGCTCGCCCTAGCCTCAAGCCAAGCGGTAGATGGCTGGGTTCAGGGTAGTGCTTTTGGTTAGCACAATGCGCTTACATATGAAAAAAAAAGACATATAGCTTCCCACAATTATTATATTTGTGTGTGTTTTAAGTGGTGGTGGTGGTTTCAGGATGGTTTAGAATCACAGTTGGATGGTGGCGCTGCAATCAGGTTCTAGAAATATTTTGTTTTTATTTTTAACGATTTAGTTTGTTATTTTTCAAAGATTTTTCACATATGAGATCATCAAACATTAAATTTTACCGCCCGCTCCCAACAACCCCAAATAATATGGTTCATGAGAAATTTGGGAAAAACGAAGGTCCTTTTTTCTATATTTCTACTACAGCCGCAGAAGTTGTTTAGCACAACAATAATTATTACTGATGCCAAATTCAAATTCAAATTTATTTATTTGCATCAAACATGGTATATACAGTTCTTAAATACATTTTTAGAGTCACATGTTAGGCTACATAAAAGAGCATGCAAATGTCGTTGAAAAAAAAAACATTATTGAAATGTCAAGAGCCTGTTTATAAATGAAAAATTAAATCAAATGTCACGTCCAGAATAAAATGAATTAATGTAAAAAAAAATACCACTACTACTGTACCCCACAATACGTTCACATCTATTTCCAAGTAGACTGTCCAGCAAAGAATCCAATTCACCGTATGTGCTGCCCAGAATAGTAGCCCAAAGAGTAACACCAGCTCACTCCATAAAAACAGTATTCTCTATCTTTGTCTAATTTGATGACGCGATTAGCGTAGTGGTGCACCAAAAAAATAATACATACGAGTAAAATGCATTTATTTCAGGCAACTGAGCCCATAAAGTGTTAGTAAGACTTAATGATAACGTTGTTAGTAATAAAAAAATAATAGTATTGAAATAATCATTAGTAAGCACGAATTAACCGGGAATGAGTGCGACCAACCGTAACCCGGGCACCGGCTACTAATAGTCTTTAACGCAATGAGTCCCAGGTTCAATTCCTGGTTAGGGTCAAATTAGAAAATCATTTTTTTTTATATAAGCGCGGTTGTGGCGCTTGTGTGCTGGGAGACGCCCCTAGAAAAGATTTATGTCTGTTATATTTATGAGGATGTTATATTCCTTACTTTGAGACCATAACAACTATTGCTGTGATTTCTAAAGCATATACAGGGTGTCCTGTAACTCAAGAATAACTTTGTAAACACATATTCTATACATCATAGTGAACAACTTTTGTTTTATAACTTCTAAAATTATGATTTCTTTACTTTCTATACAAATTCAAGGTGGACAGACGACTTGATAAAGATTGCAGGATGCCGCTGAATGCAGGCCGCTTCTAACCGGCCAGTCTGGAAGTCATTGAGGGAGGCCTATGTTCAGCAGTAGACGTCCCATAGCTGAAATGATGATGATGATGATACAATCAATCGGTTGTTTGGTAATTTTGTATAGGAAGTCGCAAAATTTTCATGCAAATTTGCAAAAGTCATAGAACATAATTGTTCACCAAGATGTATAGAATATGTAGTTACAAGGTTATCTTTGATTTACGGGACACCCTGTAGAATTTATAATCGATCTATAACTATACAATAATACTTGTCATTAAATAGAAATAGAAAACGTCTATTCGACACACATAAATAAAACACATAACAATATAAAACTCAGCAGCTCAGCATTTGTCGTGACAGTAACGGACTTATCACGTCTCTGTTTTTCGGCGAGAATCTCTGACGTGAGGACGTTAGTAGTCACTCACTGTTGTGAGCAAAACAATCAAACCGTAAAATAATAAAACTATCAATACCATTGATACTACAGTTTTAGACTTTGGCACAAACATTAAACAATATTATTGCAAAATTATCACATATTGACATTTCAAAACGAATACAAAGTTCGCGAAACTTTCTAAGGGGCGACTCTACTGCTTAAATAAAATATTTTTATTTTTAATAAAAAACACCCATAAAACTGATGGCAGCTGGTCGAAGGATGAAGGTGGTAAGGCAAAATGCAAAAATTATATGCCAATATTACCCAATCTATAAAAATATAGTGACCTGTCTGCTGTCGTCAGGCTACGTTCAGTGGCGTTTTTATCTATCAGCCGAGTTCCATGAAGTTTTTATCAAAAAACAGAACCAGATGTATGCCAGCAAGAAAATGCACCCAGGCACTTTCAAAGAGAGAGCTTCATAGAGAATGCCAATATGCATGAATCCTTTTGAATCGGCTTTATTTAGAGAAGTACGTCTTTTATGTTGAAATGAAATTTTATTTTAGATGTACTCCAGATTAATTGCTTCTTTAGTTCTGCCCGCGACTTCGTCTACGTAGACTTTAAAATTAAGCTAAGAGCGGCAAAATACAATAGTGGCATAAAAATATCCTGTGTTAAGCTAATTCAATAAAATAAAATAAAATGTTTTATTTGCTTTTGGGTAGGGTACACTGAAGATCATCATCATCATTATTTCAGCCATACTACGTCCACTGCTGAACAAAGGCCTCCCCTAATGACTTATCATCGGGGGGATTGCCAATACTCACCACGCTTGGCAGGCGGGTTGGCGAGCGCAGTTTTTTATAAGATTACGATTTACGACACGCCTCCTGTTGACGGTAGGGAAGTGTATTCTTTACGGTCGTCTCTACAAGTCACGTTTTTTTAGTCTACCATCTTTTATTTAACAAAGAAACAACTTTAAAAAATATCTACCATCAGTAAAAGGCGACTAATTCCTGTAACACGAAATGGGCAGCAGCGTCTACGTGCGAAATCATATAAAAACTGCGCTCGCCAACCCGCCTGCCAAGCGTGGCGTGTATTGGCAAATCCCCCCCCCCCCCTTCCCCGATGATAAGTCATTGGGGGAGGCGTTTGCTCAGCAGTGGACGTCTTATGGCTGAAATGATGATGATGAGACTAAAAAACTAAATTTTGTGTACTGAAATTTTCAACTGAAAATGCTTAAAAGAATAACTACAATTAATATTAAATCGTTGGATTATTTATTGACTTTTATTGCTTGCTCGTTTTTGTTAAAAGTTACCCTAAAGTGAAAGTTTCGCTGGTCGTTGAAAATAGTATTATTTTCGCGTGGTACCACGTGAATTCGCAAGATAACTTAGTCAGTTCACCTTAGTTATGTGTACTATGTCGATAGTTTAACTATCGATAGTTTAAGCAAACAGGTACTATGTTCTACAAAATATTGTTACAAAGAAACCTACTTATTCTTTTCTAATGTGACTAGTCTCCTCTCAATCAATAAAATACCTAATAAATTATTTTTTGATTTTAACTTTTTACTACTTAGTTAATTTTAATACTCTGGTTTGAATCAATACAAAAACAGACTTTTTTAAATTGGCTTGCGTCTTTATTTGCTTTGTTACTACGAGATAAGGTTAAGTACGAGTTAAGTTTGGGCAATTTTACATTGTATCTAACTATAAAATGTAAATCCGTTATTGGCCGTATGTTTATAATGCAAAAATTGTAACTCTGTTATTTAAGGGCTGTGAATTTTATTTTATAAAATAAATAATCATGAAAATTGGTGTGTTGTTTAGTGTATTCTCATTGATTTTTATTATTTAATACATACTAAGTAGATATGACGGTCGATGGGGCAGAAAGGTTGTAGAACGGAGGCCACGTACCGGCAAGCGCAGCATAGGACTTTCACCCACAAGGTCAACAGACGACCTGGTAAATGTTGCAGGAAGCCGCTGGAAGCAGCTGGAAGCATGCCGCTTCCAACCGGCCAATCTGGAGGTCACTGGGGGAGGGCTATGTTTAGCTGTGGACGACCTATGGCTGAAATGATGATGATGATGACATACATACATTTATTTATTTACATCTGGTTGGTCGTTCTAGGTATAGCTCGATTGATGAAATCATGAAAGACCTAAAAGAACCAATAGATAAATCTAACTGGATGGAACTGGTACGGGATAGGGACAAGTGGCTAGCTTCGATATCGGAGGTCAAGACCTACTTCGGGTCGTTTACCCAACGAGGTAAGTTAGTATTTATTTACGTACTCCATGTTATCGATAGTCTGAACTACCCTAGCACTAGGTACCAGTAATTGAGTTTGCAGCGAGAATTAAATGAGTGTCTCAACGTTGCGCCGTAGTCCGTACGTACGCCGCGACACTAATTTGTAGCAACACGGTAATATTATTATGATAAATGATATTTAATGCCTTTTCATTGCGAAACTTCAAGTGAACTTTTATTTGCACGTGGTATTTGAAAATATTTTAACACTAAAATTATGAATATTTTCGACTTCTACCGTAGTAAAAAACCAGCTAAGTGCGAGTCAAACAGTTCCACCGTAAAGTGATAACAATTTGTAGCTTAATATTACGCTAACGGATCACTAAATCGAAAAATAGTTTTTACTTAACTCTGAGGTCCCAGGTTCGATTCCTGGTAGGTCTACGAAGAAAACATTTTTTTTGTATATTGTCTCGGGTCTGGCTGTTGTGCTACCGTCGTTGCTTCTGATTTCTGTAACACAAGTGCTTCAGCTACTTACCATAGGATCAGAGCAATGTATGTGATGTTGTCCAATGTTGTTGTCGAATATAACGACACCTCAAACCAAGGGATAAACGCGAAAAAAAGTCATCCGCACTTTTTGTGTAAGGGAGATATACTTCTTTTTTTAAAAGTTTTAATTTCACGACATTCTCGGCGTGATTAATATGTATATTCATGGCAAATTACAGCTCTCTAGTACTAAAAGTCTCTGAGCTAAGCCGCAGACAGACAACAAAAATATACGGGTTTTGTTGACTACAGAACCCTCAAAATGTAAAACTTTATTGTTCTGTGTAAACGTGACAGTAATTCATAAGCACTAATAGGTTTAATTACGTAACCTCTAAACTGTTGAGGGCTAGACCGTTCCGATGATTAGTGCCCTCTAGAGAGCTCTACGTCTGAGTTATTGGCGGGAAATACATTAGCAATGCATATCGCTCTGCCACTTCTTGGTACGTTGACTAGACTGTGATATTAGCTAACTAAAATGCTTAGCAGTTCTTAGTTTGAGAAGGACGTGATTGCGAAACAATTCAAAATAAGTATTTTAACGCACACTTTTATGTATAGTGGCTCGTCAAAACGAACGCGGCTTCGTGTACGTTAATGTATTTTAAAATGATAAAAATATTGGACAACATCACATACTTTGCTCTGATCCTAAGGTACATAGCTAAAGCATTTGTGTTATAGATATTACAAACAATGACAGTACGTTTTCAATATCGACCCGACCGGGAGTCGAACTCGGTACCTCAGAGATGGCGACGCCAAGTACGGCGTGCTTCCCTCTCGCTATTGAGGTCGTCATTAGCTCTATAATCATCAGATTAGCTCGATAGTTGTCATCCGAATGTCACATTCTTACAAATACCAGTGTCGTGGCCTATGCGACGACTAATGCTGAGCGGGAGACCTTTTTGGGACAGACAATTCTGATAACTTGTTTTTTGTTGTAATTTTTTTTGGTGCCAAATATAATATTACACTTGAACGTGGCTCCGCACGCGTTAATGTGTTTAACTGATGAAGCATACGTGAACGAGACACAATAGAAATTACATTGTTATGCGGTCTCTGAGACCGCTTGGATGCTAACGGGTTAAAATTATGAAACAATATAAACTTTAATCGTAATAGAATTCATTAGCATCGTCATTTCAGCCATAGGACGTCCACTACTGAACATACGCCTCCCCCAGTGACTTCCAGATTGGCCGGTTAGAAGCGGCCTGCATCCTCTTGCTTACTGCAACCTTTACCAGGTCGTGTGGACCTTGTAAGTGGACGTTCTACGCTGCGCTTGCGGGTACGTGGCCTCCATTCTAGAACCTTTCTGTCCCATCGGCCGTCAGTTCTACGTGCTATCTGCCCCGCCAACTGCCACTTCAGCTTGTTAATCCATTGACTTTTACAATTACAATTTTAAAATAGAAGTGAACACATGTTTATTATTATATAATTACACATACATATTATTTAGGCGCAGACCGGTACCCAATGCCAAGAACTGGTAAAGACTAATACAAAAACTATACTTTTGGTATCAGTTCCAAGCAATGCCTGTAACCCTTACTGCCCGTATTCCAATACCAAAACGCACTAGCCGTTTTATCATTATATTTAACACAAATCATAATTGATATTCAAATTAGCATCTGATAAATCCGTCACGCTTGACAGATTACACATACTAAGTTTAAACGTACATATCATATTCCTGATCCAAAACCACAGTAGGAATATGATACAGCAGGCTCTGATAATATGACTGGTTCGAGTCACCTAGGATACAATGGGTTACATCTTGGAGAATCTGAGAGGAATCGTTGCAAGCTTTGCATTCACAATGTGATCGTCGATGACTTACAGGCAGTTGAAAAACGTACAGACAAAATTCTCTGATGTTTTGAATCGATGTTTTAGCGACTGAGACATATGAAAAAAAAAAAACTTGGCTTTTCAAAAAGTCATGAAAAGGCACAGAACAGACAAGAGTAGAATTTACTTCACTAATGGTGATTTTTAAATGTTTTATCCTCGCATTTAGAGTATATTGCTAGAATAGACCAATCGCCACGCAGAGACCGATACCCGTAGCAGACGACTACCGAAGATATGGGCAAGTGACATCTAGTAATGGCGTAAATTGAATGCGTTTGGCAGCATATAGGTAGGATTAGAAGGTAAGAAAGAAGGCCTTTTTGCGAAGATAGACGTACTTAAAGCTGTTTTAGATATTGCATCATACTAAAAGCCGTAGGCCAGGATAAACCAAGATCGGCTCAAGCTCTATGTGCGGTGCAGATTTCTCGATTAAATACTTTACTGCATCTAAGTATAATGTTCATTGGGGTGCTATATTTTAAGTATACCTAGGATCATTATAGACCCTGCCGGGCACTGCATTAGGATAAAAAAGAGGATGCATTTAAATCTTCTGTCTGAGGAGCAAATCTACTGTTCAGACTTCTACTGTGGTACTAGGTTCAACCCGTATATTCCTGCCCCAAAACGGAGTTTTTGTACCGACCTCACGTAGTGGGATCAGGGCAGTACATGACAGGAATGTAATATGTTAATGACGCGTCATTTGAGACAGGTCAACATTAATATTTATGATGGCTGATGTATGGTAGCGACGTAATTTGACTGCCAGATGGGAAAATGACTGGACTATAAGGGATTTATTATAGTAGGGTGGGAAAATGATAAAAAGCTTTTATGGTAAAAATATTTTTGCAAAAAAATAAACCGACTTCATCCAATAATCTAAAGGTAATCATCATGAACTTGATGATGATGAAGCATGTATTACATTTACAATTTTGATATAGATATTGATAAGTAATTGATTTGATTCGTCTTCGTAATGATTTTTACTCAGATTTAGTTGAAGTTATTAATTTTTTTTAAAAGTATATTTTTTTACGATTTTCGAACAAACTAGATGAAATATAAATTGGAATATCTATACATGTAATAAGACTTCTATAATATACGTCCACACAATCCAAACAAGGATTATAAATAAGACGGCTCACCAAAAATTTATGCGTGATCAAAAACAAATACTCGCATACACTGTCTTCAAACTAAGAACCTCTTGTTTTTCAGGATTTTGAAACTCCGAACGTAAAAGCGGAACCATACTTATATGGTTATGCGGAACCGGATTAAGCGGATTAAGCGGAACCATACTTATGGGACCCCAGTGATCTTAATCACTGGGGTCAAACACAGAATATACAGGGTGTTCTAAAATTGGCGTCACTCTGACACCGGAGGGAGATAGGGCCAAGACGCATCGAACAAGCAAGGGTACAAGGGTACTTTTGAAAAGCAAATAGGAAAAAAAAGTTTTCAAAATTAAATTAAGTTAATACAAGGAATTTGAGGGTAAATATACCTAGTTTTAATTTTTTTAAATAAAATGATTTAAAGTAAATAGATGAACATTAAATGATCCACAATCCTAATCTTCAAGACTACAGAGCCTAATGAAAAAAAAGAATAGAAAATAGTTTTTTAATTATAGATAACAGAAAAACCTATAAAAAGTGCGGACCCCTCTTTACGCGAGTTCAGCTCGAACTTGAGCTATTTTATTATTATTTTTGCTTAACTACAGGTCTTGCAAATGTATTTATTTATTTATTTAGACTTTATTTGATTAAAAAATCATACAAAAGGTGGACTTAATGCCATGAGGCATTCTCTACCAGTCGACCATTAGGCTAAACAGAGACGTTTTGTGGGCGGTGCGATATAGGCGATACAAATTCAAATGAAAGGTAATTGTGAAATTAATGTAGTACTTGTGTGTAATACCGTTTATACTGTGGGTGGACCACCAACAAAAAAAAAAAAATTGTATATTATTATAGTTACAGATTAACGAATTGTAGAAATGTATCCACAAAAACTATACATATTTTCTATTCGATTTACATGTAGAGAAATGTTAAAGTAAAAAAAAAGACAATGTTAAAAACCTAGTTACCATTCAAGCGGTCGTGCAAGACTTTAAAATATTCAGGATTTCTAAACGCATTAGCAATTTCGTTCAAACATGACTCACTATACATCTTGCGAAAGGTTCACACTGCGTGCGTTGCAGTCACTGGGAAAAGTTTGCGAGTTTCTATATTGACTATCACTACAGAAAAAGCAAAAAAAGGCGCTCGAAGTTGTCTAGGAGTATGTCTATCTCGGACGAGTGCTGCAGTTAGGTATATACAGCTTTGAGCGGGAAATCTCTAGAAGAGTGCAGCTAAGCTACCTATGGAGCCGAAACGTGAAACATGACAGTAGGTAAAGCTGGCCCACCGACTTTACGTCACTTAGCGAGCCATGGAAAGGTCGATGCTTGGGATTTCGTTAAGAGATAAAATCCGAAACAAGGTTATCTCAGCAGACCAAAGTAATAGACAGTCCAAATATGTAGCAAGCTAAAGTGACCGATGAAAGGTGGAGTAAACGGGTTCTCGAGTGGAGACAACGTCTTGGCAAACGTACTGTAGGACGCCCGTCAGCTCGATGTACCGACGACCTTAGGAAGATGGCTGGCAGTGGATAAATGAAAAAAGCAGATCGTGCTTTTTAGCGCTCTACGTCGAGAAGTAGACTGCAATAGACTGCCATGATGATGATGATGATATCATTACAGAATACCTCATCATTTCAGCCATAGGACGTCCACTGCTGAACATAGGCCTCCCCCATTGACTTCCAGATTGGCCGGTTGGAAGCGGCCTGCATCCAGCGTCTTCCTGCGACCTTTACCAGGTCGTCTGACCACCTTGTGAGTGGACGTCCTACGCTGCGCCATTTCCATAGCACGCTGTGCGACCTTGAGCTTTCTTATGAGGCCCATAGTGAGAGGCCACGTTTCAGTTCCATATGTCATCTGGTCACTGTCACATGTCACTGGTAACACACACTGGTACAGAATACCTAATAGAACAAATTATAGAAGGTCCGCTTTCATACAAACAGGCCGCTTGAACACGGGACACGGGATGTTTCTTTTTATCGTATCTTGTTCTGATAGTCTCTGCTATCGTACAACAATTCGTATTCACTCGCCCGCTTAGAGGGCGTAATTTTAATTTGCCGATTGGGTCGGCCGAAGGTATAAGTTATACCCTTTTACAGCGACCGATCGTTATAAAGATAAAAAAAAAGTTTTATGTTATTTTTTCATGTTCATTAAATCCATCAAGGTAACAATATAAAAAAAAACGGTAGTACGTGAAAAAAAAAAGATTCAGTAACATCTGGGTTAAACAAACATTTTGAATTTTGTCAAATTTTTCTATATATTTAATTTGCTATAAACATAGATTCATTTAACAATGACACCAATTATCTAGCCTTAGAACCAAGAAAAACTTGTACTATGGCGACTAGATAACATACTCGTATATACATACTTCAATACATTTATGAACATCCATAACTTTTGACGTCAGTCAGGTGTAGTGGTTCGCGCTCCGGACTACAAAGCCTGGCGGTTGCAGGTTCGAATCCTGCAAGGAGCAAATGTTTGTGCGAAGTGTGAGCACAAGCATTTTTATTTAAGCTATGGACGTTTATCCATTACCCAGTCGTCATAATACAAGCTTTGCTTAGTTTGGAGCAAGATAATTGGAGTGATGGTGAAAATAATTATTTACATATTTTTTAATTTAATTTATAAGTTACAAATGCTTTGAAATATTACGAACAATTACTGTTTTATCTAATAGTTTTATTATGTTTAAATAGAAATAAAATAACTAAGCTATTAAAAAAAACGACTTAAATCATTTTATCCTTACCACCAAAATCCAGAATTCCAATTTAACCCGCTACCGTCAAATCGCATAGGATTTCCAGACACGTTCGCAGGAGCTCCGTTACGCAATGTAATGGAACACGGGACCAGCCGGGAACAGAACCGCGTAAGTGCTAGACGTTTGCTGTTACCGTTCAACCTGTCATAATACCCGTCGGGGAAAGTAACATATCGATACTTATTTTACAACGATTTCGCTAATCTAAAAAAATATATATAGCTAAGTAAGTAATGTTGCGAACTGTCGCAACTAGAAGCTTTTGTTTAAAAATTACAGTAATGCATTTATCCTACTGCATGGCACAGGCCTCACCTCTACTATGAGGTGGTGTGCGCCACACTAAACCACGCGGGCTCAGTTTCGATTGGCGGAGGGGCTTCTTCTCGGCGGTAGCCCATAATATTATCCCGAAGCAGAAGGCAAAAAATATATATTAGGACGTGTAAAAGTGCTTAAATTAAGCCTATATTTTACAGAAATAAATTGATTTTATTATTTTATTGGGTGATGTAAGGCCAGTGACCAAACCTTACTGTCAGGCGTAATCATACTGATTGCTGATAGTCTTATAGATTAGCAAGCAAAGTGGCATTGCCCTAGGCATATTACGGAAAACTGGTGAAGTGGAAGAAGTGTCGACGGCACAGTTGTCATTGAGAGTGCTCGGAACCACTAAGGAATTTATAAGTATTACGTACAAAGTTACTTATAAATTCCTTGGGAACCACAGACTGTAGAAACGGGAAGTTCGTCACGCATCTTTAGTAGGTAGAACTCTAAAGGCTTGCGCACATTAGGGCGGGCCCATCGAGCAGATATTTTATAGAGCAGCATTACAGACCATAGACTTAGAAGACGCTACGCAAATTAATGATACAGACCATCTTGCTTCGAAACACGTTAGTGATTTTTGACTTTCATTTATTATGAACTGACAAGTTCTGTCAACTGTAGCCCATACTAAAACAGTACAGGCGCAGATTAAATAATGACGGAAAAATTTCTACTCTATAGGGTAGGCGGGCCGCACAGCACTGCATCGCAAAAATCCTCTGACAGCTCATCATCATCATCGCGTCAATCGCAATGCGTTTTTCGCAGCGTATGTCGCAAAAAGCAGCCGTGCGCTTTAAAAAAATAGTTGATGTTAATGTAACATCCATTTGCTGTTCTTTTGCACGTACGTTTTTTTATTCGCAACTCTGTTAATTTTCGTAATTATGTAGTGTTTTTGCAATTAAAAAAAGTGGACAAAAATTACTGGTCTCTTCCACGCGCCTCATCTGAACTCAGTTTAATTAGGATCGGGCGTTGATGCGCGTTACATGTAAACTTAGCCTAATGGAGCGCTTGTATGCAAAATACATTGAATACATTTTCGTAGAAACAGTTGCTAGACGAAAGGTTCGGCACTATGCTAAACGTCGAGAAATTTCGGCTTATGTGTATTTTCTTTAAAACACTGAAGGCGTAGTTAGCCGAACTTTCGGCGCTATAATTTCAGCAGATGTGTAGCTTGAAACGTTTTGAATTTGAATACTTTACTTTCACGCATGATCCCAACAGATTGTGTATTCGATCGGCGAATGTTGCTGTTGCAGACGTTTTGTCTAGTCTTTCGATACCTCTGAGTTGTAAGAAATATAATTTAATATTGATCGAAATCAAATTTATAATGAAAGCGTAGGACGTCCACGGAAGGTGGATAGACGACGTGAAGGTTGCAGGAAGCCACTGGATGCAGGCCGCTTGCAACCGGAAAATTTTGAAGTCACTGGGAGAGTATGTTCAACAGTGGCCTATTGCTACTAACTAACTAACAACGACCTATGGCTGAAATGATGATGATGACGATGAATGACCATTATATTGTTTTAAAAAAAATTAAAGGGACAGGTACGACCTGTTAGAACATGCACAGTAGTTTCCACATAGGGTTTCTTAGATAATCGTGCCGATAATGGCGAGTTTATACGTTTAAGAGATAACAATAATTTTGCTAATTTATCTAAATTGTTGATGGACTTAAACTGATTAATCGTTAAACCTACCTCTCCGTTAAAACTTTGCTGTATTAATACAAATTATAATGCTACTATCGTGACGCAAAAGGACATAATTATAATTTTTTTTGACTTGAAAAAATTAAAGTTTGATGTATGCGCCTTTTTATGTGATCCACAAAAAAGGTTAGTTGTGGCCTTTTTCGTTACGACGGCAGAATGGCAATCGCTCCAAATGTCTAAAAAAAACTACTAGACGTCTCGCCACATCTAGAATCACTATCAAGACCTCCGACTAGGTAGAGGATAGATAGGAAGTAGCGCTAGCAAGGAGGAATAAAGCCTTAGGCACACAGCCGACGGGGCGCGACGGCGACGGGACGCTAGCGCGACGCCAGTGTTTGTAATGTACTGATGTCTGAAGAAGACACACAGCACAGTTGCACTCGGCGCAACGGGACCCGTTGCCGTGCCGCCGGGCGGGCCTACAAACGGGCGCGACGCGACGCCCTGTCGTCGGTCGTAAGCGGGACGGGTAGATGTGGTGTTGTATGGTAATCGTACTTAGTAGCCACGCAGCATTCTGTGTATTTGTTTATTTTTACAACTTTTTAGTGATTTAATAATAGATAAACCGGACGTCAACGAAACTGTCACGCCCGTATTGTGACGCACGCCCCGTCGCCGTCGCGTCCCGCCGGCTGTGTGGCCAAGGCTTAACTCAAATAAAACGTTTGATGTATGATCAAAGAACAAAGGAATGCTACCATTTACAAGCGTTTTTAGTTTACAACAAAACCACGTTTCTCTTGTTATAGCAAACGACGGAATCCCTTTAAGTCTAAATTGACCGGAAATTCTGGGAGATATTTTATATTTATCCTTCTTCATACGTTTCTAAAAGAAACGACCTGTTAGCGCACTACAAAAGATGAATTATGTGGTCTGAACATCAAAACATACGTTACCAAGTATTTTATCCTTGTCTGGGGTTTTTTCTTGAAGGCCGTTACAATCGCGAGATGCCGGCCGCGTATGCCCGGTCACGTGCTCAGGGCATAGACTATGAAGCAGAAGGTACACCTTTACACACACAACCTCCGTAGCCGAGAGGCGAGCATACCGGACTTGGTGTCGCTATCTCTGAGGTTCCAGGTTCGATTCCCGGTCGGGTTAATGTAGAAAAATAACTTTTCTATATTGCCTCGGGTCTGGGTGTTGTGGTACATGCAAACACAATAGCTAGCAACTCCTTCTCGACCTGAGCGTACCTGCGCTGTGTGTCCGTGAGCGTGCGCGAGGCGTACTCCACGGGGCGGCCGTCCTGCAGCAGCACGGCGCCGAGCGCGTCGCTGGCCGCATCCACGGACAGCACCACGGCCCGCGACACGTCGTACAGCGCCAGGCAGGGCGCGATGCTCACACATTGTTTTAGTTTGTCAAAAGCACATTGTTCACTATTTTCCCAACGCCAAATATTGTCCTTTTTTAAGATGTTGGTCAGTGGGATGGCGTGCTCGGAATAGTTTGGGATAAATTTTGATAGGTAATTTATGGCACCCAAGAATCGTTCTAAGTCTTTCCTATCCTTCGGCTGTTTAATTTCCATTATGGCTTTTACTTTATTATAGTCAGGTCTCATCCCATCAGCATCGAACACATGTCCGAGATACGTAACTTCTTGTACACCTATTTTGCATTTTTTCTTATTGAATTTTAAATTAATTTGACGCGCCCGCTCAAGTAAAGCTATCAGTCGCTCGTCATGCTCTGACTTTGATTTTCCCCATACTATTATATCATCAACGAAGCTATCAGTACCTTCCAAGTCCTCGAGTAATTGTCGCATTTTTCCATGAAAAACCTCGGAAGCGCAATTTATACCGAACGGTAAACGCAAAAATTGGTAACGGCCGAATGGGGTTGCAAATGTACAAAGATCGGCGCTATCCTCATCCAGCTGGACAGCCCAGAAGCCGGAATTGGCGTCGAGCACGGAGAAGAAGCGCGCGCCGTGCAGCCGCGCCGCCAGCTCCGCCACCGTGGGCAGCTGAAAGTGCGCGCGCTGCACCGCGCGGTTCAGCTCGCGTGGGTCGAGGCACACGCGAATACCGTTATCTTTTTTGGCCGCTAGTACTAATGGATGCACCCATTGGGTGGGGTATGTGACCTTTCTAATAATGTTCATATTCTCCATCTTTTTTAACTCATCTATCAATCTGTCCCGCAAGCCCAAAGGAATTTTTCTAGATGCACATATCACCGGTCTAACCGAATCATCCACCACGATGTGGTATTTGCCCGGCAATCAGCCTACGCCCGAAAATAAGTCTTCATATTTAGAAAACTCAATGGAATTCACTCGCTTCACAAGACCCATTTCCGCGCACGATTTTCGTCCCAACACGCTTTCACAACTCATATCTGCTATTGCAAATTCAAGGTTATAATTAATATCCTTATAACTGCAGTATAAATTACATAAGCCTGTAACTGGTATAATATTACCCGTATAAGATTGTAAACAAATCTTTTTCTTTTTTAATATATTATCGTCGAAACCCAATTGCTTAAATCTACAATACGATAACACATTAATGTCTGCACCAGTGTCTAGTTTAAATTTTTCGAGCCCGTTTCCACATTTTATTATTTCACACCAATCCGCCGAGCTTTTCGCGCCATTAATCGTAGATATATAAAAAGATTCACACTCATCCGAACTAGCATCACTCTCCTGACGCCCGATTTCATGCACTTTCTTCACATTGCTGCTATTAAAAACGTTAGATTTACATACCCTTGCGAAATGTCCCATATTACCACAAACGTAGCAGGTAACGCGCGCCGCCGGACACCGGCCGGCGGGGCAGCGCAAGCCGCCGCAGCCGCGACACGCGCCGGGCGCCCCTCGGGGGCGCGCGCCGCCGGAGCCGAGCCCGGCGCGCCCCGCCTGCGCCCGCGCCGCGCCGCGCGCGCCCTCCGCAGCGGGCGCCGAGCGCTCGCGCCAACGCTGCCCAGCGCTGCGCGGCCCGAGCGCCACACTGTCTACGTGTGCCGCACTACTCCTTATTCCGCTGGCACTCAGCTGCCTCTCGCTCTCCTGCGACACTTCTTCCGCTTGACACAGCTTTATGGCCTTGTCCAAGTTCAGGTCGTCGCAACGCAGCAGTCTGTCTCTGACTCTACTGTCCCGGAGACCACAAACGATGCGGTCCTTGATTAACTCCTCTTCTAAATTAGCGAATTCACAATTTTTACTCAACAGTCTCAATGCTGTCACATATTGTTGAATAGATTCACCGTCTTCCTGGTTACGCGTAAAGAACCTGTACCTCATAAGGGTTAAGTTTACCTTCGTTCCGAAGTAAGAATCGAACTTTTGTAACAAGACATCTACGTTGTCACGATCGGTGTCTTTCTCGAAATTGAACGTTTGATACACGTCAAAACCATCAGGGCCGATCAAATTCACTAATAAACTCGCTTTAACACTGGTAGATTCCGACTGCACTCCCGATGCTTTGATAAATAGTGTGAATTGTTGTCTCCACCGCTTCCAAGCGTCAGCCCGGCTGACCGGTCCTCCGTCCATGTTCAATTCCGCGGGTGGGCGTGCGTGCTCCATTGCAATGCGTTGTACCTATCTATTCCTCACTTTAAGTAATGTGCACCAAGAATTACGCGGATATATGCCAGCGTAATTCGTCACTTAAATTACTACAATATCTCGGATACAACACTTTAATCCACTAAACCGCTGTCACCATGTAGTATTTCAATAAAACACGCCGAGTGCTGGACAACAACTGGTTTATTCCATACGTAATAAGTAACTACCTACATACATTTTATTGGTATACCCACGACAGTCGTTGTTTCTGATTTCTGTAACACAAGGGCTTAAGCAACTTAGCATAGGATCAGAGCAATGTATGTGTTGTTGCCTAATATTGTTCAATATAGAACAAAAGTTGTTTACTATGATATATAATATTATGTGGTTACAAGGTCCTTGAGTTACGTATCACCCTGTATATATGCCAGATAACACACTAATTCTTTTTAGGGTTCCGTACCTCAAACGAAAAAACGGAACCCCTATAGGATTACTTTGTTGTCGGCTACCGGTAAAATGTTTATGTTTGGACTCATTTGATTCGATTCTCAGAGTCCTAAGCTGGTTATTAGTTCTTAAACTATGATAACTAAACAATATAGATTATTATTTAAATATTAATATGCGACATTTTTCTCGGGTTCCCGAGCGGAGACCACTTCTTAGCAAACGTAGTGTAAGACGCCCCAACTCGATGGACCGACGACCTTAGGAAGATGCCAGTGGATGGATGAAAAAAGCTGGATGATATGGATCGTGCTCTTTGGCACTCTTTGGGTGAGGCTTACGTTCAGCAGTGGACTGCATTAAGTTGACATCGTGACATTATCCTGCTTTATTTGCTAAATTGAATACGAATTTTGACCCTGGAAAGACCTTCTTGAAATGGTCCTAAAACATTATCGGTTTTTTTTTTTTTTTATAACATGCTGAAGCTGTTGAGTTGAAATCGTAAAACAAGCCAAATTCCTAGATGAAAAGAAAAAAATCATCATCATCATCATCATCATTTCAGCCATAGGACGTCCAACATAGTGACTTCCAGATTGGCCGGTTGGAAAGAAAAAGAAAAAATATAGATGTTAGAAATGAGTACATAATATGTGCCGTGTGGGGACGGCCGTAAAGAATACACTTCCCCATCGCCAACAGGAGGTGTGTCGTAAGAGGCGACTAATTCCTGTAGCACGAGACGGGCAGCAGCGTCTTCGTGCGAAATATTATTAAAAACTGCGCTAACTAACTCGCCTGCCAAGCGTGGCGAGTATTGGCAATCCCCCGCCTTTTCGGGGAGGCCTATGATCAGCAGTGGATGTCCTACGGCTGAAATGATGATGATGATATGAAGGTGTGACTAATAGACCAGTCTTGCAGGGAAAACTTTAGTGCTGGACAGATATTGATAGAAGATTTTGAGAGATACCTTTGCCCAGCTGTGGGGTGGTATAGAATTTTAAAAAATGTAGCCCCGCTGTCGGGGTCCTTTACCTTTTTTACCTAACTAGCAAAATGGTTCTCTTACTCAACCTAGCATTACATATCCCCTTTATGTGAACGGCCGCTAGAGATTGGATTGAAATTACTGAAACGGTCTCAAGATAAACATGTTTATGTATTCGGATGCTGCCTCTCTAAGGGACGGGGTTTAAAAATACAGGGTGTGCAAGCGCGGTGCAATCATGGTTAGTGAGATAATAGAGAAAACTTAAGCGTTTCTAATGTTGCAGACCACAAGTGTCAAGTTTAGGTAATGACAACCTATCTGAAAAGAGAAATGAAGAAATTCATGTAATTTTGGAAAATGTTAAATCAAAATCACATTTCAAGCTTACCAGCATAAGCTGACATCATGTCATGAAATTTTTTATAAAAATAAGCAAACGCCTTAAACTGGACATGTATAGTTTACTTAAAAAACACACTTTCCTATACTATCAAGTCCGCCGACCAGCTTACAACAATTTGTATGCAGAGAATAAGTCTTAGTATATTTGTCGTGGCCAGATCGTAAAATTAACCATTTCATGATGTGACCAATCATTTCATAAAGTGGTGGTGTTTCATGATAACGAAAAGAACCTGCTGCCTACATCATGATGTGGTTTGGCCAGATCAATGAATACTCAGCGTTTGACGATTTAAACAGCTAAAGGCACGACTACTTCACAAAATGGTCAAACACTAGTGATCATATCGTAAAATCATTACATTACTTACCGCTAGAGGCACTAGTGTCGCTTTGTTTTTGTGATGAATAATGCCGGCGGACAAATATTTTATTCTAAAAGTGAATAAGAATGTGTAAACTAAAGGTGAAAGTGCAGTGAAATATCGTTACGACACCAAGCTAGGCGATTTTTATGAGTTACTTAAAAAACGAGCGCAACGTCAAACAATTAAGACGTTCAGAACGTAATTTGAGAGGTTAGTTAGGTTAGTTAGTTTTTATTTATTAGTTTTGTTTAAAAATAATAACTATTTAAAATGTTTAATTCATCTATCAACCAAGATTACAAATATTAACAAATTCAGGTAACTTGTAAATGTATTTTCATTTTAATGATATGGCCAAACTTAGATTGGAAATTCATCGAATGTTGACGTTTAAACGATATGGTCAGTTTTAGTTGGCCATATCATGGAATACCACCATTTTATGAAATGATCAGTCACATCATGAAGTGGTCAATTTTACGATCTGGCTACGACATATACATAATGTCCCGTAACTCAAGGAAAACCTTGTAACCACATATTCTATGCATCATGGTGAAAAACTTTTGTTTCATGACTTTAACAAATTTCCATGAAAATTAATCAATTTCCCATACAAAATAACCAAACAGCCGATTGAATTTGTACAGAAAACTGAAAAAATAATATTTTTAAAAGTCATAGAACGACGTATATATATATATATATATATATATATAGAGGCGAGCATACCGGACTTGGTTCTTTTCGATCTATGTCAACGACATACCCAAGACGCCGGACGCGGAGTTAGCCCTATTCGCGGATGATACCGCTCTCTATCGCTCAGGATACAACCGTCGTTACATCACGATAGCGCTACAGCGCGCCGCTGATGCTCTCGGCGAGTGGTTCAGGAAGTGGCGTGTGGAGGTGAACCCCGAGAAAAGTGCAGCAGTGTACTTTACTCGAAGTCGCTTCGTATCGCGGCCTTCCAAACAATCCCGCTGCAAGAAAATCCGTTTTAACGTCACCCTATTTGGCCGACCGATCCCTTGGTCCCTTGGGTGAAGGAGGTCAAATATCTAGGTGTCACTCTCGACAAACGGTTATCGTTTGTACCCCACATTACGCGCGTTCTGAAGCGAGCGAAGTTCTATGCCCACCGACTATACCACCTTGTCGGTAGCAAGAGTAAAATGTCGCTTAGAAATAAGTTGACAATTTACAAAACTTGCATCCGCCCCGTGATGACATACGACAGTCCGGTGTTTGCTCACGCTTCTTCTAACAGCATTAAGAAAATGCAGTTTCCAAAACAATTTCTTGCTTAGAGCCTCGGGTCAACCGTGGTTCATACGCCGCAAGAATCTCCATAGAGATTTCGACATGCCCTCAGTAGCCCAATATATGAAAGAAGCGTCTAAGCGCTTCTCTGATAAGGCAAAAAACCACTCCAATCCGCTCATAGTCAAAGCCGCCACGTACACGCCCCAGGAGGATGTCGCTGCCCGACTTCGTTGCCACTTCAAGTACTGCACAACATTTTAGTTCGCATCACCGCACCCGTCGAAGGGTGCGAGGTCCCGTATTTCATTTAGGCCGACACAGACATGTGCCTGGCCGTTTTTTCCCTGCCCACCCTACGGACGACGGCCCAAGCCGAGGTCCGAGCCTATAGAGGCGCCCTTGAGGTCAGAGTCCGACTCACCCCCAGATCGGGCCCGCTAGAAAGGAGCCCGACAGCGGTCCGGCCTGTTTCGGCAGTTCCGGTCCCGTCGGCGCCACCACTAGCGGGTTCGCCGCTTTGTAGGGTGCCTTTTGCACTCCACATTGGCCCGATCACGCCTGCTAGTATGGGGCTCGACACGTACGAGTCTGAGGCTTCGTTGAGCGAAGCCTCACACTCGGTCGGGTCGCGGCGACCGCTAGCGGGGCGGACCTAGGCTGTGCGCCTTCAGCGCACGCCACAACTGCCCGGGTTAAGCTGACGAATGTCTTCCTCAAAGGCACTCAGCGATAGGTAAAAAAAAAAACCGGACTTGGTGTCGCTATCTCTGAGATTCCGGGTTCGATTCCCGGTCGGTTAATTAATGTAGAAAAATATTTTTTTCTATATTGACACGGGTCTGGGTGTTGTGGTGCAGTCGTTGTTTCTGATTTCTGTAACACAAGTGCTTAAGCTACTTATCATAGGATCAGAGCAATGTATGTGATGTTGACCAATATTGTCCAATAAAGAACAAAAGTTGTTTACTATGATTTATAATATTATGTGGTTACAAGGTCCTTGAGTTACGTATCACCCTGTATATATGCCAGATAACACACTAATAATTGTCATGGTATCGGAGTAAGGAATAAACATCCTGGTGTTACGAGGTACCAGACAATGAATTTTGCCAGAGGCGTGCCAGCACACCCGGACTCGTGCTAATTTATAAAAGTTTGTTTTTTAAATTGACTCGATCCGGGAATCCGGGAAACCCGAGCGACTACGCCAATGTGGTCGTCAAAAAGATTTCATATTCACCCTGTATCCATGTGCAGCAACACATAATCTCCCATCGCTTTCTGTGACTCTTAATTACTTAGATGTTTGTTTAAAGCAGTCTTCCATCTAATATTGATAATATTTTAACATCATCACACAAATCCTGTCACATCTCCAATTTAATTTACGTAGCCCGCTGTATACGTCACGCTTAATAGATATGTTAATTACTACGTCATATCCACAGTTCAATAAGATTAGCCAGCCACATGAGAAAAGAGTGTTAGTTTACTTGTTCCAGATTACGCCCGCAATGCTGTGCGATGTAGATATGTTTTTAAATATACATTTTCATTTATATTCTTAATAACTTTACAACCAATATCTTAATATTTTTTTTATTAAGGAGCTTTATCCAAAATAGATAATATTAAAACCAATTAATCACAAATACCTCTGGCTAAGCGAAACTTACTTGTCCTTATTCAAATTGTGCTAGTAAGTAGTGTCGTAGATTTAAACAAAGATTAATGTGTTTCAAATTACTTTCCATAAATGACAAAAAAATACTTACCTTGTCTCGTTTTGGCTCACTATATAAGATCAAAAACTGTTTAAAATTTTTCTGTAGATAAATGAACGGAACCTTATTGGCATACCTCAAGTTGCAAGTAAACTTTATTAGCATTATTTTGGTGTACACCTATGAAACATACGTTACTTTACAAAAGTTCGTTCTTTGACAAAATGTCGTAAATTATATAATTTGTTCAGAATTTCTGGGTGAACATGTTACTTGTATTTTCATAATCAAATTGATTATTTAAGGTTTCTTGCCACTTGAGGTATGCCAGGCTCCATACAAAAAAGTTCGAAGTAGAATATTCCTATTAGATAAAAACCTACTAACAATAGTTTTAAACATACATAGACCAGCCTGCCTAGCATGAGCATTAAAAACACGATATGATATGATATAGCGAAATATCGATACCAACTTTAAAAATATGATAGATATAGCCGCCATTTAATTTTTTTATCGAAACAGCGATCTTATATGTGACGGCGATTCAACATGGCGGCTACGTTTATCATATTTTTACAGTTGGTATCGATATTTCGCTATATTATAATCATATCATATCGTGTTTTTAGTGCTCATGCTAGGCAGGCAGTATAGTATTAGTACACAGAAAGTAAATGAACAAGTAGATACAGGTGTGTACCATACTATAACATAATGAGACTGTTTTATTTGAGCTGTGATGACTTCGTCGTATCACAGTATTATACCCTGGTTGTATGGTGGGCGTATTGTATATGTATACCTATTAAATGTATACGACACTGAAATCAATTAGCTAGGAACGATTAATCACTTGCGGGAGGCATCGATTCGTCACAAATCTCTTGTCGATCAGTCTAATCGAATTGTATTCGATTGTATTCCGATTTATGCTAGTAACGTGTTTAGTGTCAGACATCAGTTGTAGTTTGAATTTTTTACTTTTAATGCTTTCAACCGGCCAATCTGGAAGTCACTGGGGGAGGCCTATGTTCAGCAGTGTACGTCCTATGGCTGAAATGATGATGATGATGAATGTTCGGATCGGGCTCAGTGGTGTATTGGGAGGGTCCCATGTTCAGCAGTGGACTGGCGTAGGATGATTATGATGACGACTTTAATATGCTAGTTTCCTGAATCAAAAAAAGATTATTCTATTTAGTCCGTTAGTTAGATTATCTTAAAATATTGGACACATATTTTGTCTTTTGTCAATCAAACAAAAAATTACGAAAATAAAGCGCATCGAAGTTAGCATGTGGCGTCACGCCTTGCTAAAAAGCGTCGCAAGGCGTGACGTTACGCGGAACTTTAACGGGCTATATCTTCATCATTTTTTCTTTGATTTAGAAAAGAAAAAATACGTGTCCATTATTTTCTGTTATTTCAACTGACGGACTAATTATACATAATTTAGTTATAAAATAGTAAGCATAAAAAATGTGTTTGCGGAGCTTCCGAAACCAATAAACTAGCATATTTTCTTAGAGACGTAATAAAAACAAAAAATCATGAACAAAGTAGTTCTAATCTAATAAACTAATGCTGCATAACTGTTCGACAATACGTTTGTCGTAGTTTCTCTGTGATTCACTTTGAACGCAACGGGTCACAGGTTCGATTCCGGGTACGAACTTTTCAGAAAACGAACTTTTTTATAATAGCTAGTCTGGGTGTGCTGAGAGACGCCCTTGTCAAAAGTAATTGTCTGGTACCTTGTAACACAAGGTTATTAACTTCGAGACACGATAATTAGTGTATTTCCTGGCAAATATTTTATTTTATTTTATTGCTGTGTTACTATAGCCTCCTTCAACTTTCAATTGAAAACTTTGCGAATGCTGTATCTACTGCTATGTGCATAAATGTATACAGTTTCATTAGAATTTAAACCTTATTACAACGGAATAAACTAGCAGAAACTCATGTCGGAAAATCATGCTTACTCGCTATTCCTGCTTGGCTTATTTTCCGAATTTATTTATAGTGAAACAATGTAAATTGGTTGGAATTTATCGTGGACCGGTTCCCGTGAGAGTTCAGTGAAACTATATATGCTCAAAAATGTGGAATGTTGGCTGGATATTAGTATTTCTGCATAAAAATGTAGAGTAATTCAGCTAACAACAGAGAATTCAACTTATCGATATATCTAGCACAAAGATTATGCTAAAGTAGTATTTATTTAAATATTTTTTTATTGGAAAAGATTCACCAGCAACATATCAGTAAACATTACAATTCAGAGTGATATGAGTAACATGTGTAAAAGATATGTCTTTATAGGTAAATACAGCGTTTTTAACAATATGTCGACTTCAAAACAATTAAATAAAACGGTGTATTCGGCGCCGTAGAATCGATAATCGAAGGGCAGGGATCGGAAACCGGTTATTTTACTATGTAAGTAACCCTAATCGTTTTCGATAAATTAATTATCACAGTATTCCATCTACCGACCATCTATGGTCAAATCTTTACAACTACTATCAAATATTAGAAATTGGTCATAAATTCTGAAATAAATATTAACCATTTCAATCCTTGGGGAAGACAACAGAAGGCCTACTACGAAAATATTTCGTTTGTTCGGACGTATAAATCTAACAAATTAAAGTATCATCTGGTTGTGTTACAACCTTTGATAATCTAAGAACTATTGAAAACGGTAGGGTTATTTATCCGGCTAATTTTAGATTGACACGTACGATACGTCTAAACGAACGAGTTATTTTAGTAGTAGGACTACTGACTTATACTTGAGTGGAGACCGCGATTTGGCAAACGCAGCGTAGGGCGCCCTATGAGAAGATTGTTATAATGCACGCAAAGCTGTAGCGAATTGAAAATAATATAGGCTCAGTGGCGTGCATTGAGAGAGGCATATGTCCAATGCCGTTTATAGCCTTTTATGCGCCCGGTACAAGTTTCTATATTATATATTCTATAATATATAATTAAAATAATTCAGATAATTAATAAATTTCTGTCACATTACAACTTATAATATAAAAATTATGACAATAATAAACAAAAACAATATATCATGTTCATGTACAATTTACTTGCACATATTTTATTTATTCTAAAAATACCTACTTGTACGTTGATACGTAGGTAATCTATAACATTGTTTTTGAAAATTGTTTTAACAGCGTTACATAGTTAATTTTGTTGCTGTTGTCATTTGTTTCGTGTATACTTACTGTTTGTTGTGTATTATGCTTAGGCACACCGGGCGGCCGCGCCCTCACCTCAGCTGGCATCCGCAGAATACCAGTGGTCGTGACGTGCTCTCTGCCGTCACGACTTTATACTGAGCGGATACCATTTTGGTACCTGACCGTATGTAATGTAATGTACTTAATATTTTGTAAGACTCATTGTAATGTCTGTCTTGTACCAAATAAATGATTTTCTATTCTATTCTATTCTATTGTGTTTCTAGTGCCCATGCATGACATAAAACTCATGGTCTAGTCTTGTCATATCTGCGCTTCTCCAGGCTTTGCGCCGTGTGTGTAGGCACTGCTGGCACCGCCCTAGTTACAGCGCTGTTTATGTCTAAGAATGTAATCATCATCATCATCATCATTTCAGCCATAAGACGTCAACTGCTGAACAAAACCCTCCCCCAATGACTTATCATCGGGGAGGATTGCCAATACTCGCCACGCTTGGCAGGCGGGTTGGCGAGCGCAGTTTTTTATGGAAGATTTCGCACGAAGACGCTGCTGCCCGTCTCGTGCTACAGGAATTAGTCATGTAGAAATTAGAAAAGAAGTAATGATGCAGGCTGATTCAGATGTAAATTCAGCTCAAAGGTTAGTTTGCAACACCAGCGGTCAAAATTGTTCATCATCATTATCTTAGCCTATTGCAGTCTACTGCTAAACGCAAGCCTCCCCCAAATAGGGCCAAAGAACACTCTCCCGTTTTTTTCATCTCGCCACTGACAGCAATCTTCCTCAGGTCGGCGGTCCATCAAGTTGGGGGGCATCCTAACTCCTGCACTACGTTTGCCAAGACGTGGTCTCCACTCGAGAATACATTTACTTCACATTTCTTCTTCGGTTCTGCGACAAATGTGGCCAATTGAAATTGAGTTGAATTTTTTTTAGGATACGACATCTCATAAAAACTTATTCATTTGATGTATATCTGTGAAGGGAGTCCGGATACTCTATAGCTATGTTGTATAACAACTGACCCGTTGTTTTAGTCGTCTTGGCAGTAAGAGGCTTAACCACCTAAATGTTTTCGTTGACATCAAGTGTCGCCAACTTCCCAACAAAGGACTTTGCGAGAATGTTTCCGCGGCTTGCTTTCTTTTGCCATCGACCAAACTCTATTGGCTCGGTCTGTATCGATTTAAGCTTTCAGCGTGTTTAGGGTTCAGCAGGGAAATATATTAATGCTTGTCTTAAAATAAAAGAATCAGATATTTAGCCTCATCTTACCTCTGCATGACCACCAAAACACGATATGATATGAAATAGCGATTTATCGACACAAACGGTATTTATTTTAAAAATACGATAGATATAGAAGCCATGTTGAATTTTTATCGAAACAGAGATCATAAAATGTGTCGTCACCGGCACGGCGATTCAACATGGTGGTTATATTTTTGCAGTCGGTGTCGATAAATCGCTATATCATGTTTTCGTGGACATGCTAGGGGGCTGGTAAACATACGTAAAAGCTGGGGCAGAAGCGAAATTCGCTGATAACTCCAAGCAGTTTTAACTACAGTCACTTGAAAGTTACTACTACCTGAAAGTTACTAGCTACGTCTTTGCAACTTTCTCGGTAAAATAACATCAAAATAGCACATTGGTATATGCCTGAGATCAAACGTGGGCGGCTTCACGGATGAGAATTGATATTTTTGCTCTATAACGTACCTTTTTGATAGTAAGCGCTATTGTGTTCTGTTTATACAGAATACGAATCTTCAATTTATATTCATCATTAATTTCCTAATCGAAACTAGTAATTCTGTATTTGTCAGTAATTTGACATTTACAGAAATAGAATAGTGTTTTTAAAAAGCGTTATTTGTATTTATCAAGTCATTGAGCAAGGGACCTAAATATTTTTAGAATGGTTTTCAAACCGCTTCATAGATTTCTTATCTTCAGTGATCATATACCCGCTGTCACCACAACATTCTTGCTTGATTGATTGAAAACATGTCAATCAACGCCCCTTTTGCCACCCTAACCGAAGAGTTGCGGAACCGTAGTTTGTTTGTGAACTCCATCTTGGCACCTCCATTTTTCCGTTCAACTCATTTCGCCGGCATCGCGCAAACTTTGATGTCTTTACCGTAACGTCGGTATTGATTTATTTTTCTTTCCTTTTTATGTTAACCGAGTCAGTTTTCCGTGCCACCCTGTATTTGGCGGTCTCTCCCAATGTTTTTCTTTGCGGAGTCTAAATAATTGGATTAAATTGAGGTAAGACGTTTTCATTATGGTAATTGGCGTTTTAAGCTTTGTCTGACAGGTTTAAAAAACTCGCAAAAAATTTGATTAGAGACAAATGCTTAGTATGCAATTATATATTTTTATTACGATAGTATTATTTATTTTTAATTAAAATATTTTAAAAACGGTTAAGACAGTGTTGGACTCGCGCACCGAGGAGGGATCGAAAGTATTTTATTTCATACAATTTGGGATTCTTATAGCAAGCCTCACTTACACTTGACCGGTTTTTATTTGTTGCATAACTACAAGGTTTGCATTAAAATTATACCAAGATTGACGTATGTATGTGTTACCGTTTGTATATATATTTTCCTGCTGACCCCATAACGAAAATGGTCAAATACTAGCAGCTGTAAAAAAGTTATATTACTATAAATAAAAAAAATGCTGTTCTTAACCTTGCTTTATCACAATTATCACTTTCTTGTAGGAAAGTTTGCTAGTACTAATATAATATTTAACATATTTATAAATGGCTAGTTGGTTTGATTGCAGTTATATGATTAGTTTATTTTTTATTGTTTAACTTAGTTTTAGGGGCTGATTATACTACATGAACAACATCTATTCTATTGGACCAATATCAAAAAGTTCAATTCTCCAATTTAACCCGTAACTGATAATGGGCTGTTTAGTATGGGCAAGTTATTAGTTTTTTGCGATTTCAATGTTGGTCTATTCTTAGTAAAAGTTGGTTTAAATTACATAACCATCTTCTTAATGTTAGTAAAAGTTGTTGTACCTACATGACCAGTAGAATCGTACCATAAAGTAACTGTTTTTTTCTAAACTAAATAAAATTAAAGTAAAAAACTTTTATCACAAAAAAAACGAAAGCGGTAAAACTCTTCGAGACCCGATTCCCGTTATAGGCAAACTATTGACATACAAGTTTGTAAATAACACTCAGTGCGCGAGTCCGACTCGCACTTAGCCATTTTTAAACTACGTAATCTACAGCTGATAAATACCACATAAATTGTGAGACGCCATTAAATCTTGAAAAACACAATATCCCTTCTCCCCTTCTCCCCTATAAACAGCGTAATTAATACATAGTACAACAGACTGTAAAGGGTCAACAATACCAGAGCCAGAGGTCTAATCAAGAATTAAAACAATGCCGATCCGCCTAGTTTACTCGCCAATCAACGCACCTGAAAGCTTAGGGTGACCATGACTCCTTGCGATAAACGTATTATACACATTACGTTTTAAGCAAATGACTGCAAGTTAATAACATTAATTTTTCTATTTAGCTAATGGGTCAATTTCAACAAGTCCATTTTTTTTGTCATTACGGTGAACTTTTTTATTTATAACTTTTTTTGAAATAAAACCATGTAGTATTGTTATTTATGATATTGTTATGATTAATCTTTACTCGACATCAAATTGAGTTCATATACTTAGGAGATATAGTACTTTAAAATTTTGGTGTCACCGAAATTAAAGAATAGTTCACCGAAATGAAACTTCTCATCACCGAAATGAAAAACGCGAGTCACCGCAATGAAATTACTTATGCAGTCACCGAAAAAAACTAAACTGTTACCACGCAATGCACCTAAAATGCTGCTATCCTAGTTCCATAATTACTTACCTACGTTTTGAAGAGTGCTATCACACAGTACAGGTTATCCTTTTCTGACTATACTATAATGGTATTGAAAGTATTAATTAAAATGTACCATACATGGATATTAACTTATTTAAACTTAAATTCATTTAAGAACGTGTGAGAATAAAACAACAAAAATAACAAATATATTGTAATAATCAACCATAAAAACTGAAAAGATAAAAATAATATCAACACATAAGTACCTAATCAGTTACTTTTGGAGTCGGTGCTATCCGATGAGAGTTTGAATGTTTTCGTTTGCACCGACTCCAAAAGTAACTGATTAGGTACTTATGTGTTGATATTATTTTTATCTTTTCAGTTTTTTGAAGTCGGTTTACTTTTTTTTATAAAATTTACTTATTTCATCTATTTTTAGTGATAATCCTTAACAATAGGAATCTTTTCAGTGCAAACATAAGTTAACGGCTGAACACCAATTTCATCCCACATTTACCCACCTTAGAGGTGAAAATTTTCCAAAAAAATTTCAATATACCATCTTTAAAGTATAAGCTATTCGATAAAGAAAGAATCATCAAAATCGGTTCACAAATGCCGAAGATATTGGGCAACATAGGTACAAAAATCAGTTGGCACGGATGGAGTTCATGCAAAGTTTGATGATTTTCTTATAGATCCCATCATCAGAACTTGATCAAATTATATGGGACCATTCCGAAAGTATTCCCTTTCGAACAAAAAAAGAAGTATCGAAATCGGTTAACCTGGTAACGAATGATCGCTGAACATACATAAAAAAAATAATTAAAAAAAACAAAGATACTGACGAATTGAGAACCTCCTCCTTTTTTGAAGTCGGTTAAAAATATACAGGTTGCACCCTTTCCATGTTCAAAGGGTCCAAACTCTACAGCCTGCTGACTATCCGCGCAGGATTGCATTCTGCAGAATCATGTTAAATAAAATAAGGGAAGACCTGCAATTTTTCAATAAAATGTTGTGAACGGATGATTCCTCATGCCGGAAAGATGGATATCTCAACATCCACAATCTACATAGCTAGCAAGTAGAAAACCCACATTTGATGAGGGAAGATCGGTCCCAAGTTCAATTTAAAGTTAACTTGTGGACTGGGATTATTGGCGGACAGGTGATCGGGCTATATGAACATCCAGCTACACTGAATAGTGAAATTTACCTTAATTTTTTACAAAATGATTTACCCGGCATGCTAGGAGATATCAGTTTAGAAGTGAGGCGGAGAATGTGGCTTAAAAATGATGGGTGCCCAGCTCACTACGCAATAGTAGTAAGAAATTATTTGAATCAACACTACCCACAGAGGTGGATAGGCCGGCTCGGCCCTATTTTATGGCCACCCAGATCGCCGGATCTAAATCCCTTGATTTTTTTTATTGCGGATGTCTGAAAGACCTTGTCTACGCGAGACCAGTGTCCTCAATAACAGAGTTGCGGACTGGCATACAAAATGCAGCTGCATACATAAAAACATCTGGTTACGCGAGCCGCATCAAACATCTATATATATAAAAGAAGAAACTGACTGACTGACTGACTGACTGACTGACTGACATATCAACGCACAGCCCAAACCGCTGGTGCTAGAGATTCCAAATTTGGCATGTAGGTTTCTTATAAGGTGCACTAAGAAAGGGTTTTTCAAAATTCACCCTCTAAAGGGGTGAAATGGGGGCCCAAAGTTTGTATGGGGAAACAAGATTAGTCAGACTCTTTTATTCAAAACTTCACAGGAGTGAGTTCTCCTTACGATAAATGAGTAAACATGTTTCAGATTTTTTGAAAAGTCAACTCCTAAAAAGGGGAAGGGGGCTGACAAAGTCTGAAAATCAACATGGGTATTGTTTCTATGGTTTATCGGGTCGCTGATTACGAAAACAACAACGATTTTAAAATGTAACGTTGCGGACGTGAAATTCCATCTCCCTTGTTGGGATGCGATGGGGTTGAAATGTCTATCAATATGGGTGTAGATTTTATGGTTTTTTGGAACTTTGATTTTAAAATGAATATTGTGAACATGAAAATTCTTGAAATTATTTGTGCCAAATTGCAATCCAATTGGGCCAGTAATTTCGGAGCTAATCGGTTGTAACAGACGGACTGACAGACAGCCATACGTGATCTCAACACAAAGGTTCTATTTTTGCATTTGATGTATACCCGCGTTATCCTAAAATTGATAAATCGCTATATTATATCATATCATATCGTGTTTTGATAGTCATGCTAAAAATATTGTCTAGAAGTTTTGTAGTTTTTTAAATTACTGAGTTTGACATTCATACTTCACTTAAAATCAAATCTAACGCGAGCGAAGCCGCGGGCAAAAGCTAGTTCTTTTATAAAAAGATGCCGGGCGTGTATCAGAGCGCAAGGACAACATTTAAATTCGAACATTTATTGTAATTTTAATAAAAAAATAATAAAAACCAGACATAAAGTTTAAGAGATACAGAAAACATAAGCTTATTATACCTTTTCGGAAAATAGAATAACTAAGAATTTTTTTAAGTTAATGGGCACGATTCAATTTTGCAGCTGTCGGAGCCGATGGAGTCCCAATCGAAGCCTGGAAGGCGATGGGCCCTCTTGGTGTGGACATCCTAACCTACCTTTACAACCGCATACTCTTAAGCGGGCTGATCCCGAGCCAATGGAGAATGAGTATTATTACTCCGGTCTTCAAAGGCAAGGGATCAGTGCAAGAGTGCAGCAACTACCGCGGTATAAAGGTCATGTACTCATGTCCCACACCATGAAGCTCCTTGAGCGGATTGTGGACTCCCGGATCCGACAGGAGTGTGATGTCTCGGGGTGTCAATATGGGTTTCGTCCTGGCAACAGTACTATGGACCCTGTCTTCGCCCTAAGGACCGTCATGGAGAGATACAGGGCGAAGAACACGCCTCTGCACTTGCTCTTTCTTGATCTGCAGAAGGCCTTCGACTGTATCCCTCGAGTGGTGATCTGGTGGGCACTGAGATCCAAAGGGGTCCCCGAGGCATATATTGACATTATTCGGGACATGTACCGCAGCTCCGATTCTATGGTTCGGACCGCTGTTGGCGACACCAAACCGTTCCCCATCACCGTCGGAGTACACCAGGGTTCCGTCCTCAGTCCGTTTCTGTTCAGTGTGATATTAGACGTTGTGTCAGACAGCATCAGAGACTCACATGAGCAGCCACCATGGCTGCTGATGTATGCTGACGATATCGCACTGGTGGACGCGGACAGGGGCAGGCTGGTGAGACGGGTGAACGAGTGGAAGCAGTCGCTTGAGAGCGGTGGTCTGAAACTCAATGTGGCGAAGACCGAGTACCTGGCCTGTAACTCTACAGATCCAACACCCGTTCGCATAGGCGGAGACAAGGTCGAGCGCAAGGACCAGTTCAAATACCTTGGATCTGTACTTCACGCGTCCGGAGACATCGATTGCGACGTCAAAGCACGCATTGCTGCTGCGTGGGCCAAATGGCGAGAGGTGACTGGTGTCATTTGTGACCCCAGAATGCCGGTTAAGCTTAAAGGACAGATCTATAAGTCCATCATTAGGCCTGTTCTTTTATATGGCAGCGAAGCATGGCCGCTACTTGAGCGACACAAGCAGGAGCTGCGTGTCACGGAGATGAATATGCTGCGGTGGATGTGCGGAGTCACGCGTAAGGACCGCGTGAGGAACTCGCGCATCCGCGGTAGCCTTCGTGTCCGTGATATTGCAGACAAACTGCAGGAGAGTCGCCTACGCTGGTACGGCCATGTTTTGCGGAAACCGGCAAGCTACGTAGGAAACAAATGCTGGCTTGACGTTGTGAGGGCTGACATGCGTGCCAATGATCTCACAACTAGAGACGCTCAAGACCGCGCGAAGTGGAGGAGCAAATCAAGGAAAGCGGACCCTGGGCTCCAAAGCAACGGCTTTGGACGCAACCGGGATTGACCGTATAGATGATGGTGATGGGCACGATTCAATTTAAACCATTGTTATTGATAGCTAAACTATTCTTTTAGAAATAAAAAAAAAACTGAATTAGAAAAAGTCCGTATTTGTAAAAATGGCACATTAAAAACTAACCGAAAGTGGCATTTAAAAAAAAACTAACTCAATTATCTTGAAAACCGAGATATTTTTACTAAAGTCAAAATTTGAGATTAGAGAGGTCTTGACGAAACCTATCGACAGTTAAAGGTTTATCTATTGTTTCTGGGACACCCTGTATATCTTTACAACTTTTTCAGATTCTTATTTTAAAAGATTTTAATTATTAGTTTTGATAACACAAAGATACTGTAATTTACAGGGTGTAACGAAAAGGTGAAATAAAACTCTAAGGGGTTATTCTACGGCTAAATTACATCAACTTTTTCTATGGGACCAACATCGAAATCGCAAAAAAAAAAACACTTTCCCATACTAAAACGCGACCAGCTGGCATCAGTTTGTATGAAAACGTCAATTATTTTTTTTAAATTTTGATGTTGGTCCCATAGAAAAAGTTGATGTAATTTAGCCGTAGAATAACCCCTTAAAGTTTTATTTCACCTTTTCATTACACACTGTATAATGTAAAATAAAACAAACGTAATCTCTTGTTATTTGTCTTCACAAAATCTTATTGTGTATTAGTCATTAATAAATCAGGTAGCACAAAAATCTATCTTTTGGATGGGGACACGACTCTAGCAAAAATATTTCGGAATTTAAACAACAAAGGTTAATATTTCGGAAACCGATCACTGAATCGAAAAATGGTCTTCACAACCTCGCAATATATTTGAAAGACCCATCCAACGATACCCCAAACGATGGGGTAAACTAAAAATAAATAATTCATCCCTTCTTTACGTGTAGGGGAGATACCCTAGAATTTTTGTTTTCAAGATATTATTGTACCATTCTGTCGGCGTGTTTAATGCTTATACTCGTGCAAAATTACAGCTTCCTAGTACAAACAGTATCTGTGCTAGGCCGTGGACTGACAGACGGACATGGCGAAAGTATAAGGGTTCCTTTTGTACCATTTTGGTACGGAACCTAAAAAAGCACGTGTTCAATATTTTTGAATTACGTTTAAAGTGGACTAATTATCATAATTTAGTCAAATAGCCTATTGCCCACGCGAGCAACAACTGAGATTATTCTTTTAACTAGTAGCTACATTTTAGTCCCCAAAACAAATATATTCCTTGTGCAACTAAAATGTAACAAAAGAAATTATGGTCTGTTTTTCACCGAAGTGAAATAATTTGTCACCGGAATGAAAAAAAAAAACACCGAGATGAAGATAAAAATCATCGAAATGAACAACTTCTCACCGAAATGAAAAAAAATCACCGAAATGATATTTTTTCTCATTTCGGTGTCAATTTAGGTCACCGAATTCACCGGAATGAGATCACCGTCATGAAAAACAGCCAATAGAAGTTAACACTACAAGCACAGTATTTATGATAGAAATAAATTGATACTACCCACTTGATCGGGCGACATTAAGTAAAAGTACATATATTTAATAAACATATCGGATCATTGGATCACAACTTTTATCCACTCACGTGAATGAAAAAAAAAGCGGTCCCAAGTCACCGGAACCCACTACTTACGTTTTTGGTGGGAACACCAGACAAGCAACACGCGTCCTCTCACATCAAGCGCTTAGGCGTCCCTGGTGCGCAAGTTTACTGCGCAGTAGCGAGAAGCTAGTGTTGTTGGATGCCTACATATTCGCGTACAACGAAAATTCACCGCGGTGAAAAATCTAATTTGGACACGTGAATTTGTACTTACCATTCATTAAATACAACAGATTTTGTAATGAAGTTTCCGCAATAAAGTACTGCCACTATTTAGGATTTTAATAAAAAAAAGGAAATCCCTAAAAAATCAACTGTTTTTATTATATGATTAAAAGTATACTGAAAAACAAATTGTGCCGCTTCACCGGTATGAAAAACTTAGGTGTTTATTTATTTTTTTTCCTTATTAGCGACAATCATAATGGAAAAATATTTGTAGGCTGCTGTAGGAGACAACATTTTTCATCTAAAAAAAAATATTACAAGTTAAAAGTGCCATCCTGCACTAGCAGTTTCAGCCATGCCGTTTACGATTTGGTGCTGGGAAAATCACCCTAATGCCACATATTTGAATAGCATGGTATGGAGAGCATTGACTCGAAAATAAAAAGAGATTTCTAGGTTGCGATAGTGCAGTAAAATTAATCCGGTCGGCGTTAGGTCCCTGCAGCTTAATTGTTAAAGCGCCTGTTCTGCCGACTGGAAATTCTTGTCTGTATTGAAATACACTCAAGAGATATCGATCTTAGAAAACTAACTAATAATACTTCTGGAAATAAAAATAATCTTTAGTTGCAAAATATGGTGCAACAAACACAGTTATGATAATTTATGAAAAAGAACTCATGTTTCGCCACCGTGGTGGCATGTCTTTTTTAAATAACTTATTGTTTTTAAATTAAATGTTTACGGTTACAGAAAATAATCAGATTAATAGTCATACTCAATATATGAGTACATTTACAAAATTCAATGAAACAAACAATTATTTCTTTAATTAATTCATAAAATAAATGGCCAATCAATATAAATTTCATGTCAAAAAAATATTTAATACAACAATAAAAACAATTGTCACTCTAATCACGCAAGCGTCTACAAAACTGCTACGCAGGCAAGTTTTTTGTTTCTAAAGGGGTTTTATTATTTATTGACATTTTATTGACATTACATAGCAGTTTCTATTGAACAAGGCAGTGGTACCCAACACTTTCAAAAATCGAGTAGTTTGTTTTGGGCGCAGGTTGTGGTCTTGGGCCATTATTTATACTTTGAAATGTAATAAGTTACATTTGTTTATTTATAATTAATAAATAAACCTCAAACATTATGACAAAATTGTGATTCCTATCTATTATATTTTGAGAGAAGATTTTTCTTAAATCTCTTTTTTTAATCTCATCCTTATTTAGCACTGGACTGGATGTGTTTTGTGCTCATCCAATAAACATTTTCTCTCTGCGGGATTTGAATCCGCGACCGCTGTCTTTGTAGTCCGGAGCGTGAACCACTGGAACAGACGGTCGTCTATTTAAATGTATTCGATTTCTATCTTTATGAAATTGAAAACAAAAATATTTAATCTTGGTTACCCTACAGTTAAGTAGAATCGGAATGAAACCAGGTGTGTCTGATTAAACAAAGCCCAAATCGTTCGACAACAGCCCTGCAGGTACTTAATACGAGTTTCGGGTAAATAGTGGTGGATAAGTTCCTGCGATCAATATAAGGTATGTATAGATACTCGCGAGGCCTATCTTTGTGTTTAGTTTAGAAGATCTTAAAAACTGTCAAGAAACGCAAGCTACAGTACTTTGGTCACATAATGCGTAATGATAAATACGACCTGCTCTAACTCATCATGCAGGGGAAAATCCAGGGAAGCACCTCAAGAAGAAGAAAAAGATAGCTTTATGTTTAGATGTTAGAGCAACGTTTACGGTTGAATATTACTCATCTTGTACTGCAGAAACAATTAATAATTCGTATTACACACTCTCGAGCACGCAAAAGACATTTACAGACAGCCGATTTTTAATTTCTTGAACAAGTGTATTAACTTTAAGCTTACTTCAACAGACTAGTCGTACAGTCAATATTCATAAATTGTCAATTTTTCTCGACCGTTTTTCAACTTAAACCAAATTTAACCTGTCATCATCTTTTTCATGTCAGCCTACTGCAGTAGGCTTGACGCAAGCTTCCCTAAAAGAGCGCCAGAGAGCACGATCTTCTGCATTTTTAATCCAACCACTACTGCCTGCCATCTTCCTAAGGTCGTCGGTCCATTAAGCTGGGGGGCGTCGTACACTACGTTTGCTGAGGCGTGATCGCCACTCGAGAACCCGTTCCCATACCCGTATCAACGTTCTAGAGACCTAGAACTGGACGTAGGACGACCTGGTAAACGCACTAAAACACCACGTCACTGATCAAATAATGGTGGAAAATGTTGTCAAACAAAATAAATGACATGTCTTTATCTCTCGATGCTCTTTATTGCTCGATGGTGTGGGCTCAGCTTTAGCGAGGGCGCAAACATCGACACTTTTGTGTCTTGTGTCAGATACAAGCTACCGATGATGATGATTTCTATAGTACCACTATGAAATCATCCTCTCCCTGCGCATACGTAAACATTTTTTGTGTCCAGTTGCTTCCCCTAAACACATACTCATGGCGATCAAAAAGTGTTCGGTGTCGGTAACTGGAAACTACGAGTAAAAGCCGTCAGTTGAAGACACAAGCAACATTAACACATTTCTTACAATTGTACTGAGCTGTGCAAACGGAGGAGTTGCATTCTGTATGTGTGGTTCTCCTGTGTACGGCACAAGCCACGCACACTGAACTGGTCGTGCAAGAGCGCGGCTGACGCAGGGTCATGGGCCGAGCTGACGGAAAACAAGCAACGAATTGTGGCCAGAAGTAGCGACCGGTGACTGTGTCCGATTGCCGCCACTCGACGCAGCAACTACGGTTCCCTGTGATGGTGTGCCGTGTCGGCAGCAAAAAGTGTCTAGGTTTGCGCAGCGTCTTAGATTGTAGAAACCGATTCAAAAATAGAAATAGATAAAAGTTTATTGGTCCACAGACCCTGAATTATGAATACACAAAACTTTTTAGATGGCGGAGAAAACTTCGACGTTACACGTCAATCCTTTTAAATGCCAAACGTCATTTTTATTTGTTGTAAACAAATAAATAACAGCTTTAATTTTAAACTTTTCTTAATGATTTCTAGAATTTTGTAGCGTATAATTTTTACATTCACTTATAATCAAAGAAGGTAATTTAAGATTAGGTCTTTATTTAAGTTATATTATTATCATCTACTTTTCGGGAAGCAGCTGAATGCAAACTGAGCCAATTGCTGTGGTGTTCCATGTGGGAGACCTATGTCCATGCATTGGACTTCCGAAGGCCCATTTTGCGAAGATTTGCTATTTTGATATTCTCTTTCAGAATTATTACCAAAAATGGCAAAAAGCGCAGAAGCGGAAGTAGAAAAAATGAAGATGCTGGAAGAAAGGATAAAAGCTCCCTCTATTTGGGGTAGGGTTGCTTGTGGTATCAGGTTTGAGGACCTTCAGGACAAAAGGTATGAAGACGCTATCAGATTGCTCAAGAAACATTATCTTGGAGAAGAAGTAAGTACCTTCATTTTATTTAATTTTACCATAGGATCAGAGCAATGTATGTGGTGTTGTTCAATAAACATCATCATTTTAGCCATGGACGTCCACTGCTGAAGACAGGCCTCCCCCAATGACTTTCATTGGGGAGATTGCCAATACTCACCACGCTTGGCAGACGGGTTGGCGAGCGCAGTTTTTTATAACATTTCGCACGCATATGCTGCTGCCCGTCTCGTGCTTCAGGAATTAGTCACCTTTTACGAGACGCCTTCTGTTGGCGGTGGGGAAGTGTATTCTTTACGGCCGTCCCCCACACGGCACATCCAGTTTATATATATATTTTTTAAATTTATTTTTATAAACCTGACATTGAAGACTTGAAGATGAAGATTGACTGGTGGTGGTGGCGCGGTGATTATTCTTAAACGTACAGAGTACTAGGTTCGATATCTGTTTAGGGATCTGTGTGCTAGGAGAAGCACCTGACTACATAAATTTTCTACTTCCTAACACAAGGTTATCTCGTTAATTCAAGGCCACAGGCCAAGACACCCAGACCCGTGACAATTTAGGAAAGCCACTTGTCTGAATTGACTCGAACCAGGAATCGTACTCGGACATTTATGCGCTAATGAGGTCGTAAAAAGTTACGTCGCCTCGTATTGGTTAATGACTGTTTATCATCATCATTTCAGCTATAGGACGTCCTTTACTGAACATAGGTCTCCCCCAGTGACCTCCAGATTGGCCAGTTGGAAGCGGCCTGCACCCAACAGCTTCCTGCAACCTTTACTATAAGACTGTTGCTAAGTACATTTTTTTACAGATAACGTACAGATCAGTGAAAATATCCGAGGACAAAGAAGGAACAGACGAGTTTGTCCACAACGTCCGGATTTGGATGAAGGATAAAATGTCAATAGCAGCTGTCAAGGAAGGCGTTGACAAGCTGGTGGGCGTGATGATAATGAGGATACAAGAGAAACGTATGTGTAATATAATCATCATTTCAGCTATAGGACTGCTTCACTGCTGAACATAGCCTCCCCCCCCCTCCCCTAGTGACTTTCAGATTGGCCGGTTAAAAGCGCCTGCATCCAGCGGCTTCCTGCTACCTTTACCAGGTCGTCTATCCAACTTGTAGGTGGACTTCTTATACGCTACGCTTACCGGTATGTGGCCTCCATTCTAGAACCTTTCTGCCCCATCGGCCGTCAGTTGTACGTGCTATGTGCCCCGCCCACTGCCACTTCAGCTTGCTAATCCGTTGGGCTATGTACGCGACGTTTGTTCGTTATGAAACCCTCATTCCTTTTCGCAAAGAACCATCACCATCCGTTATAAATAATATAAATATTTGATCGTTGCAAATATTTCACTATCAGAAATCAGTTGAGATAATACATGGGGCACACTAAAAGTTTTGCACTTCTAGCTAATCGGAACTATTTGAATTTGGAATGTTATATATATATACGTTGCAACCTTCTTAGTAATAAAAAAAAAACAATTGGCGGGAAATGATTTGTAAACTGTATTTTATCACACATCAAAGTTCTACGTACGCAACGAAAATGGAATTAAGTCGAAAAGATTTTAGAGCGATGATTTTTTATGATTTTAAAAGTTCTCTCTCTCCGCAAGACTGTGTCGCTCGTTTTCAAAATGCTTTTGGGAGAGAAGCACCTTGTTTGAGCACCGTGAGGCGATGGTTTGCTGAATTTGAGAGAGGTCGAGTTTCTTTCCGTCACGAATTTCGTGAAGGGCGGCCTTCAACTGCCGTCAACGAAAATGATGTGGCTACTGTTAAGCGGCTAATTGAAGAAAACCCGCGGATTACCTATGAGACAATTCGAGGACTATTCAGAAAATTCAGAAAATTTTACACGAAGAATTGAAAGTTCGGACACTTTCCTGTCGTTGGATCCCTCATGAACTGACAGCGGAGCAGAAGCGGGCTCGCGTGGAATGGTGCTCACAGATGCTACTGAAGTACGACCACGGACATTCTAATGCTGTTTATGACATTGTCACAGGAAACGTGGATTTATTGTTTTGAACTCGAAATAAAAACAGCAATCTTGTGAATGGGTGTTTGAAAATGAGAACAGGCCAACAAAAGTGAGGCAGGCGAGAAACGTTGGTAAAAAAATGATCGCGTTTTTTTTCTCAGCTACGGGTCCCATCTGTACATTTCCACTTGAAGATCAAAAGAGTGTTAATGCCGACCGTGACCTACGTATAATCAGTTGATATCTCTAGTCATTCACTTAAGAATAAAAGAGTGTTTTACATAGGTTAGTTCAAAAATTATTAGAGATCTTGTAAACAGCCAGAAATTTTGTAAATGATAGACTGTACCTAAAATAAAATATTTATTTTAGTTATTTCACTTTACATTATGTAATGAAATAATGGCACGGCTGTCTCGAACACTCGAATTTTGCAGACGTATAAACTTTGTGTAATTATTGAAGGTTGAATTTATGCAAATAAATATAACATTTTATACCTAAGGGATTTACATTTGCGTACTTTGTAAATATAAATCAGGGATTTTAACATTTCACCGGTAAACAACATGATATTTTGTATAATTATAGAAATATATAATTTTATCTCTGGTGTTGATAGTTAGTGTTTATGTATGATTGGAATACTAATTAGTTAAGAAGGGTAAATATGGAATGGCGTAATTTTAAGGACATTTGGTATGGAGTTAAACATACATACTTGATGTACAGTTTACACAATGGCTTATCTACCTACAACCACAAAATAATGTACACTTATAAGTATGATCAGAAGTATTTTTTTCTAAAATTACAATAGTTTTTGTTTAATAAGCATTCTACCGACCGCTTAAATGGTACGTCTTTCTGTAAAAATCATGTGGAAACTTGTATGGTGTGCAATAAAGAGTATATGTATCTATCTCGCCGTGACGTATGGGGACGGTCGTAAAGAATACACTTCCCCACCGCCAACAGGAGGCGTATCGTAAGAGGCGACTAATTAATGTAGCACAATACGGGCAGCAGCGTCTGCGTGCGAAATCTTATAAAAAAACTGCGCTCGCCAACCCGCCTGCCAAGCATGGCGAGTAGGTATTGGCAATCCCCCCCGATGATAGGTCATTGGGGGAGGCCTGTGTTTAGCTGAGGGCTTCGAATGGCTAAAATGGTGATGATGATGATGATGATCTAGCTATCTATCTATAGAGATAGATGCACGTAAGTTGTGATTACTGACATTACGTCTCGACTCGGCAGTACTCGGCACCCGCGACTGACAGGCGAGAGGACTGCGACTACCTCTTAGGAGTCTTGTTGAGGCGTGCGTTTGTGTGAGTGATGACACACTCAAACGTTTATGCATTCGTAGCCACTGTACTGCTTTAGCATATACATATTATACAGTGTCGCTAGTGTGATAAGGCTCTAAGTGACGCAACAGAAAGTCATACAAAACAGTCTCACAGTAAACAATCGATTTACAATTCCCTCTGTACTATTCGGAATCTATTTGCGTATCGATATCATCGGACGAGACGCGATCCGGGCTGTATCGATGGCTGTTACATTAGGGGCCAAATTCCTTCAATGCTTTGAGCCTAAATTTTTACTGCATCCGTAAAAAGAATTCCGATTCAGCTTTGGATTTGATCGGTGGTCTAAGTTACGAGCGAGGAGAAGTTTACTTTTTAGTTTAAAATTTATAGCATTAATTTACCTCGACCTACATTTACACTACCCCTTACTCTTAAGAGTAGGTAAAGAAAGCGGTCTACGATTTGCAGTTTTCTTATTTTTATTAAATGTACTAGGCAATGTATTTAGCTAGGAGTCTTTAGCTAGAGTAGAGAGTAGGAGTGTGCTAGCACACAGACTTGGGTCAATTGAGAAAAAATCGTTATCTGAATTGACCCAAACCGGGACTCGAACCTTGGACCCTTTGCATTCAAGTAATACACCTACTCGGTCGTCATTCAATTCTTGACACTAGACATAGATATATTTAAGCACATTTATGAACATTAATTCCTTAGGTACAGATGCTTATGCTGATTTTTCTCTAGCGGGATTTGAACCCGCAACCGCTTGGTTTTGTAATCCGGAGCGCGAACCACTAGTTTATGTGTGCAGTGTTTGTGGGTCTATTTTATTTAATGGTTCTTTAAGGGGATAGCTCTATTGCTCAAATCCATAACAACTTACTTTAAAAGGACCGGTATCGAAATCGCAAAATCCTAATTGATTATCCAAGTCCTAAAACCTTCGTTGATTCACAAAAACGCTTATCGCTCCCGCTTATGATTAGACCACGTTTCTTATACGTAAATTGGATTCCAAGCAGTCGATCGGGATAGGTCTATATTAGGGAGCGCTGATGGCACTGGCGGAATAAGAACGTAAGGTGAACTTGTTTGCCTTTTGAGTTCGCGATTACCGCAGCTTTTATTGCCCACTTGCGTTTTACTGAGACGCTATAAGTGGTGGCTCGATTAATACTTAGTCTACATGTGTGTGCCATTCTTTGTTGACTTCTGAGTTGTGATAATTGGTGTGACTGTTGCTGAATGATTTTAGGATCGGGACGAATGTGACCTTACGATTAATTTTATTTTTGTGAATTTATTTGTTTACAGAAGCTTATTCCCGTACCTTTAGCCGTGTGAAGCTTACCCACAATCCATTGTATTCGTCTGTGATGACTTTTTACAATGCCATAGAGAAACCAGTCAATCTGTTTGAGAAACTCGAAGTGAAGAGATACTTCAAAATTTATATCCTGGCTCTGAAGAGCAGGTACAGGCATCGAGGTTAGTCTGTCTCTATACTTTAGACTTTGTAACCACAAAATGCAATCAATTCATTCATCATTATCTTCATCATTATCATTTCACCCATAGGACGTCCACTGCTGAACATAGGCCTCCCACAATGAGTTCCAAATTGGCTGGTTGGTAGCGGCCTGTATCCAGCGGCTTCCTGCAAGCTTTACCAGGTCGCCTGTCTATCTTGCAGGTGGACGTCCTACGCTGCGCTTGCTGGTACGTGGCATCCATTCTAGAACATTTCTGCCCCGTCGGCCGTCATCTTAACGTGCTATGTGCCCCGCCTATTGCCACTTTAGCTTGCTAATCCGTCGGATGATGTCAGCGACGTTTGTTTGTTTAAGGATCTCCTTATTTCTTTGCAAAAAAACACAGAGCATAGCCCTTTCCATAGCATGCTGTGCAACCTTAAGCTTTCTTATGAGGCCTGTAGTGAGAGATTACGTTCATCACCAGTTTTAACACACACTTTAGTCTTTAGGCACTGATGTATTTTGAACGAAAATCATTCCAGAAAACTTAACAGTAAAACATCAGCTTTATTATAGTATAGTCTTTGCTACGCTATGCTTGATTTACTAATATCATAAGCCTTTGGCAGTTCTATGCTGGACTTAGGCCTTCCCCACAGAACGCCACAGCGAGTGGCTCATGGCTGTTTGCTGCTGCTGTCGGCTTCCCGCTCCTTTATCTATGTCATCACCTAGTTACACATTATCCACCGCGTGGTAGGACTCCCCACACTGCATCTTCTAGTTCGTGGTTGTCAGTTCTGCAAGCGATATGACCTAACCATTGTCTGTCTTTAAGGCTAGCAAAATATTTTCTATTACATCTCTTTCTTTTCCAGGTATAGCCAAGGAAATGCTTAAAGCAGCCATTGGCTTGGCCGCCAGCGCCAATGTGCCAGCTATCGCTGGAATTTTCACGACTGGTCGGAGTCAGCAGGTTGCCACGGAAATCGGCTTTGAGAAGTTCAATGAGATATACTATATTAGATATCTCATTGACGAGCAGGTAACTTATGCTGTATGCAGTAGCAGTTGGCATGCTTTTAGTGAATTCGTCCAACCATGAGAATGGAGACATTATTTCGATGATCGTCTTTCGCTAAATAATTTGGCGTGGGATAACGAACGCTCTGACCATACGAGCCCCCTAGCATGACCACCAAAGCACGATATGATATACAGGGTGTAACGAAAAGGTGAAATAAAACTTTAAGGGGTTATTCTATGGCTAAATTACATCAACTTTTTCTATGGGACCAACATCGAAATCGAACTAAAACGCGACCAGCTGGCATCAGTTTGTATAGAAACGTCAATTTTTTTTTTGAGATTTCAATGCAGGTCCCATAGAAAAAGCTGATGTAATTTAGCCGTAGAATAACCCCTTAAAGTTTTATTTCACCTTTTCATTACATCCTGTTTACATAGGTATTTAAAATCCAGTTGGTGTCGAACCAACGGAATTTAAAAAAAAGGTAGATATAGACGCCATTTTGCATTTTTATTGAAACAACGATCTTAACATGTGACGTCACTGGCACCGCGATTTAACATGGCGGCTATATCTACGAGTACCATATTTTTGCAGTTGGTGTCGATAAATCGCTATATCATATTGTGTTTTTTTGGGGGGCATGATAGTACTAAAATCATGCTAGTATGCCGTCATGACGCAGTCATATCATACTGAAATGATATTTTTGACCCGCATGTTAATTGCTATCCCTCTTCGCTGTCCGTGTTTTGAAAAAATCGCTATATCATATCATATCTTATCGTATTTTGGTGGACATGCTAGTGGGGCTGGCTTTGAAATGCTAGCCTCTTATGTTTCAGGCATTGGTGCAGTAACTCATTTCCAGGTTTGCTGGATTGTGATTTACCAACGTTCTATATCTGTACGTAACTTGGCCTGATCTTCTTGTTTCAGATAGTCTTCTGGGACACAGGTTTAGGGAACTATGGCGCAGCGTTAATGGCATACCGCATCCCTGGAGTGGAAGAGCCTGAAGAGGTGCAAGCGCAGCACTCCTCACGGTTTAATATACAGCCAATCGATGACGATGAAGAGACATAAATAAGGTTTTCTGAAATATACTTGTCGAAAGACTATCTTTGATTTGTTTCCTATTTACTGAACAGAGTAATTAAGTTTGTGGATTCAGCAGATTTCGTGTGTGTGGGACAGCGGACAGTAGTTGTAGTAATGAAATGCCGGTTCCATAATCACGTTTATTAGTTGTGCATAGAGTAGGCTCAGCACATAAGCACCAGAGAAAGTACGATAGCCCAGAATAAAGGAGCAGATCACTTTGTCAAGACCCGTTACTATAGGAGTCGTAAAAGAAACTGGCATACAAGGCAATGTGCCCATAAGACCGGATAGAGTCGAATGAGTTTAGATTTTAGTATTTGGAACCCAACAGTGTGTTTGTACCGATAGCTAGAAAAACGGGGTATTCTTACCTAATCCTAAGCAAAGATCTTGTTCTTCACTTCTTGACCATGACAAGTTACCCCAACTTGTTTTTTTCGTCGGCACACCAATTATCCAGCCTCAACAAGCAGAGCTTGTACCACATAATAAATAGTAGTACAAGCTTGTAAGTACTATTGTTACTAGGTAGATAGCCATATTGGATTACATTAGCCGAGTATATAATCACTTAAGTGCAAGTGCTCGGCTCATCACACTAACACTTGCTCCTTGCAGGATCGAACCCGCGAATGCCTGGATAGATGGAACTAAACAGTCGTCAAACTTCCTAACACATCTTTTAATTTAGAATTTTTCATAATCAGCTCACGCTGCACGCTACAGAGCCTGAACTTCGGCTATTCTTTTACATCCTCTGCCAACAGCTTTGCGTATGTCATTGCTCCACCTTGTTGGAAGCTGCGCTTGCTAAGTCTGGTGTCCACTGAAGAACGTGTCTACCCCATCGATTTTGATTTAAGTAGCGATAATCTTGAAGTTCTATAACTTGCAATTGCCACCTGTAGCCTGCAGGCGAAAATAGAAAACGTCCGTCGAAATTACGTCCTCGAGTGTCCAACGATTAAGCGTTTTATGGACGACTCGTAAAATTCTTTCTAGGGTCCGGACACCCTCGTTTGTAACTGGTCATAAAGACTTGTAATTCCGTATTAAACAATGTTACTACGTTGTTCAAGTTTTACTCTATTGCACCTGATGTTGGGAGGGTTCAGTGAGCAATTTGATTACCGCACATACTATTAATCTTGCCTTGTAATACATGGAGTGATGACTCGTAACGTAGGTAAAGGCAATCGTAAAATTTTGCATCAAAAGTTTAGTGCGATATTTTTTGTTAATTATTTGGCTTAACTAATGTCATCATTTTCAAATTACTATCAGCTGTAATTAGTTACATTTATACACATATTAACATAAATCCCGTAAAAAAGGATATTCGGACTTTCCCGATTTCTTTTTAAATTATTTTTTTCCAAGAACTGAATCTTTGAATTATCTTTTTTATAAAAATCAATTGCCACATGCATAGCAGAGTATGAGATCTGCTAAACTTATTAGGCAATTTTTTGTTGTGTTCGTAATATACACTACAAGGTTTGTGTGAAGAAATACATTGGAAAGGTATCCTGGAAAACTCAAAAATAACCTTTGTCTAGTATTTTGCGCTTTGGACTACAAAACCAAGCAGTTGCGGGTTTGAATCCCGCAAATGTCAGCGTTTGTGTGATAAGCATAGGTAATGATTATTACTCAAAAATTGTTGTATTGCGGTCATTCATCTGAGAGGAAAGTCGACCTTTTTTCGCTTCGAATAGGCGCCAGCAAAATTGTATGGAATTCAAATGCTGGTCAGTTTTAGCCTTCAGCAATTTTCTTAAAAATCTATTATTGTCGCGTTTCATAAATAGTCTGGTGCAAAAAAAAAACCTATTTAGAATTTGGCTGTATAGGTTTATCCGTCTATACCTAGTCTTATCATCAAGCCTAGTTCAAAAAACAAAACATATGCCTCGGCCTGTCTTAGAATGGGATAAAAAATAAAGCGCGGGGAAGAGAAAAAGCGCGGCGTGGTGAATTTTTTGCGATTTTCCATATTGTTAGCTGGTTTTATTAAAATTACTCGCGTTATTTGAGAAATGCACTATGCAGGCCTTTATCTGCAATATGACTGCATTGCTGGCCACGCTATGATGGCCTCGAGCATAGCTTCGGTCTTCAAGCTTGGTCATAAATGCAGCCCATGCTGTCGGCACTATAAAGGCTTCGGTCTTGGCCTTTATTCCAGCTTGTCCATCAAAGGCTGCAACGCTGACCGCACTGTGTTTGCCTTCGCTTTCGGCCATTATTAGCTCTGCCACCACCGCAGTATTTACAAATCGCGGCAGTAATGTACTAAAGTATGCCTATGAACCTAAAACTGAAGTATGTCTAGCAGAACCGATGAAAGGTGGAGTAAACGAGTTCTCGAATGGAGATAGCACCTTGGCAAACGTAGTATTGTAGGATGTCCCCCAGCTCGATGGACCGACGACCGTAGAAAGATAACTGACTGTGGCTGGATTTAAAAGAGTGGGTGATCGTGTTCTTTGGCTCTCTTTGGGGGAAGCTTATACGTCCTGCAGTAGACTGCAATAGGCTTGCGTGATTATGATGATGATGTCTTTCTCTATCCAGCGCCATTGTAATATGGCGCTAGATAGAGATGGACACAGGTATGTTTAATTAGCGGCTAGATATTTAGCGTGATTTTAATGAAGTATTTTGTTTGATTACCTTTTCTAGGAGAGTATACAGTATAGTTCACTTCATTAGTTGAAGTTCCAGGAGTTGGAATTTTTTTTGGTACAGTCAAAGTCCAAACTCAGAGACGAGTATCAAACTTTTCGACGCCGAAAGAAATTATAATAGAAATTCTTTTACTAGAAAACATTAGCGAAGCCTTTTTAATAGCTTTTTAAGAATTCTCAAAGAAATCTGAAAAATTACATCCGTCCAATCAAAGGCTCGGCTGAAGTATTTTAATGAAGATCTAAATTTTCATGACAGAAAAATAAGTTATTTAATTTAACTTTGTAGATAACAATCTCGATCTCATTAATATTGGCAGGTCGTGGACGGCGAGTACAGGTGTTGTTATTTTGCTTTTAGTTTGGTTATGAGACTTCATTTTAATATTACAGGGTGTTGTTTTAAACAGAAGTCAAATTTAAAAAGGTTAGTGTGTTTATTAATACAAACAACTTTTTCTCAGAGATCGAAATTGCATTTTTTTATTTCTCCTTAAAAACTAAGGCCTTCTACGCACTATCTGGTTAGACGCACTGCGGATGCCCGAGCAGCTAACCGGAAGTTTAAAATTGTAATCATTATTATCCCTTCGCGTTCCTTACCCATGGTAGACCGGAAAAACTATGGAAAACAGGGAAAAAAATTGTGGCACGCGAAGGAATCTATTCGCACTGCGATGCCGTGTGGAGACGGTTGTAAAGAATACACTTCCACATCGCCCACAGGAGGCGTGACGTAACAGGCGACTAATTCCTGTAGCACGAGACCTCCTGCTAAGCGTGGCGAGTATCGGCAATCCCCGCCGATGATAAGTCATACGGAGAGGCCTTTGTTCAGCAGTGGGATTTCTTTGGCTGAAACTATGATGGTGATGATGACTGTGATGCAGCTTCCGGCCAACCGATCCGGTCGCGTGGTGCGCTGCGCTGCGGCCCGACTGACAGCAAGCTAGACGGACGGTTGCTATTCGCCTTGCGGAAGTCAGTTTGCGGTAGCTCGTCATTGATGGCATGTTTTAGAAAATAGATCCATTTTCTTTGATTTTTTTCTTTATAAACGCTTGTTATAATAAATGGTTACGACTTTTTCGACGTCCACTTTGGAAATGGTTTTGATACGCTCGTTTCGTTTGCAGATACAAATTACCGCATCTTCCAGTTTACGGTCCCTTTTTAGATCGTGGTCGCCATCTTCCAGTTTGTGGTCGCCACTCGAGAACCTTACTTTCCCATTGCTTGTGAGTTCTGCGAGCGATATAGCCTGACGATTAGACGATTTAGATATTAAGACAATTGTCTAGTGGCGTTTTGTAGCGTGTTTATATATGTATTTTTTTTTAAGCTGTGGTTTTTAAATACCAGTTTGAAAGGATAAAAAAGCGTTTCTAAATTTAAATTATATCAACCTGTATAACATCAGAAATGTCTTATACACTTTATTTACTCAAGCCTCGAGTTAATCGAACCTTCATTCCTTTGCTTGGCCAAAATTTAAATTAGCTTCCAATACTAAATTTAATTAGGCTTTAACTGAATTAAATTTATTGTGAAGGAAATTATGAAATGGGGTTCTCCCAGGAAGGAGTTATCTTGCCATTCGATTTTAAACCTAATACTTTTAATTTTGGGTTCAAAGTACGTTGTTAACCAAATTCAGCAAGATTGAAGACAAATTAGAGGTCCCAAAAGTAAATATCCAATTCTTGTAATAAAAGGCTAGCGTCAATCAAAATGATCTTTAAGAGAAGAAAGAGAGAGGTGTATAATGAAGTTTGGAGAAAAGGAGAGGGCAACTGTAAAGTTTAATCAAAAACAATCCATTTCAATATTATTAATTAGCGTTTCGCCGAAGGCTTGGGTTGGTGACTGGGGTTGGAAATGAGCACAAGTATTGATGGATATGGTATCTGGATCGTAGATTTCTATATTTTAGCGGTTTGTCCATGACAGGAGATGCGGCAAATCTAGTTATTATAACATTTGTAATTTGCCATCAGACGCTCCGTAACTCTTAGATAGTGGAACCAGACCATTTTGAACCTTTGAATGTGCAGGTTTTCTCACGATATTTTCCTTCACCCACGACCAAGAAGTATAAATCCGTACATAGAGTCTGAAATATCTAGAGGTAACAGCTCGTCAACCAACCACAAAACTCTCAACGATTTGATCTCTACGTGTCGGACTTAAATTTGAAAATCGGTTCAGTGACCTTTAACTTTGTAAGTAGGTTGACTTGCCCTTATATGTACGTGCTTAGATGCGAACTGACAACTCATAGATGTTACGCGAGACATACCACAGAGCACGGTGCATATACCCTATAGAGTAGAAATGTCATTTATTTTGCTATACAATAATTCCACCATTATTTAATCTGTGACTGTTCTCTTTTAGTATGGGAGAGAGTAGGCAGGACTTATCAGTTCATATTAAATCTAAGCAAAAAGTCACTGACGTGCTTCAAAGAAAGATGGTCTGTATTGCTGCTCTATAGAGTATGTGGTTGATGCCACAGAGCTACTGCTTATGCGCCTGGGCGAGGCGCGGTCGATTCGCAGGCGAGGCGCGGGCGAGACATAGGCGTTACGTGTGACGGTAGCATTGCCGCGCCCGCGCCCCGCCTTTGTCTCGCTCTTGCCACTACTTGTAATCACATGTTTACTGTAAAAATTCATTTGTAAAAAAATTAAGACTACTTGTAATAACTTACTTAGATGGAAACGTCGTATCCATTTAAAAATGCATCGATGGTTGAAATGAATTCCTCAATTTATGTAAATTAATCGAGTTTCGTTTTACTCGTAAATGTCTGTCATTATAACGGAAATGATTTAATTCAAACCCCCTGTTTTGTATCGAAAGTTTCAAAACAAATACAGGGCATTTCACGTTTCACGGTAAATTATAATGAAATGACGGAAAATTGCGTGTATTTAACATTGATAAATTGAAATGCATAAATTTCAATTTTATTCAGTTTTTTAATACTTATGATTTTAGTTCAATTTTTTGACGTCAAAGTTAGATAATAAAATTCTAAAGACTTTTGTAACTCCTTTATTGTACCGCCCTTAAAACATATCTGCCTAGTCTTGCCATAAATACCGAAACAAAGAAAAAATTATCTATTGCAAATAACATTTATTATTTTTACAGTGCGTTAGTTTAATACATAAATATAAAACAATTTAAAATAAAATAAAACTTATTTGAAGTGGTCTCCATTGGCTGCAATACAGTCCTTTAAACGTTTAAGGCCAGTTATCAATAGAAGCACGCACTCTTTTCATGAGAAAATTCTATACTGGTAATCGTACGGATTGTTTTAGGGACTCCAAATTTATCATGGCGTTTAGAGCAAGCCGTACTCTCTAAAACTGACCATAAATCATAATCCAGCGGATTAAGATCGGGATTAGACGACGGCCAGTCTTTAGTTCTGATGAAGTCCGAAACGTTCGTTTCCAACCAAGACTGCGTAGAACGAGCTTTATGACCCGGCGCCGAGTTTTGCTGGAAGGCTCATTCTTGGTTATTGAACATGGTGTTGTTTAGGGGCTTTACTACCTTCTTAAGAATAGTATCTTGATACACTTGTGCCGATGTTTTGTTACCTTTTTCACAAAAGTATGGCTCAGTCACTCCTTCATAGCTAATACCCCACCAAACCATCACTAAAGTCGGATAGTGCCCACGTTGCACTCTGTCGACTAATTGGAAAGCTTCCTTAGAGCTTTGAGCATAAATACGTTCATTTTGTTTGTTAAAATGTTACTCAATTGTTAAAAAATCTCATCCGTAAACAATTTTTTTCTGTGACCTCCCTTAACGTACCGCTTCAGTAGTTGTTTCGATTATACCACTCTATTCTTTTTTAAATTATCAGTTATGAAATGACCAGTACGTCTCTTATAGGCTGCAAGTCCTAAGTCATCTTTTAAAATACGCGACACGGTTCTAGGTGCTATCTTCATCTCCCGAGATAAAATCTTTTGCTTTTGGACAGGATTTCTTCGAATTCTTTCCTTTATTCTGGCTTTGACCACCTTTTTCGTACGAACACTACGTAGACAGACATTTTTTTTTCTGTCACAAACAGAGGAGGTCTCATTGTACCTATTAATAACCCGGTACACAAACATTTTACTAATACCAAGCTTATGGAGAGTTTTAAAAATTGCATTTGGCTCCATACCTACTTTGTGTAATGCAATCAAAGCGATTCGGTACTCTTTATCACCCCACTCCATTTTAATATCGCAAAATATTGTACAATGTATTGGCGCCAAAATGAGAAAACTCAATAAAAAATATAAAAATGACGGATTCCAAATTCAAATGTAATATTTTGTTTATTTTTAGTTGTAACAGTATTTATGGCCAGACTATGTATTTAGCCTTAGTCAAATCAGAAAATGCCACATGACAATACGAGTAAGTCCACCTTCTGTATAATCTGTAGAATTATTAAAGATCAATAACTTATTTTTACATACTTTAATTTCAACATCATCATTTCAACCTGACGTCCACTGCTAAACATAGGCCTTTCCCAGTGACTTTCAGATTGGCTGGTAACTTTACTTCACTTTTTATAAAAAACATAAGGGTACAATCTTTTTTTGTATTGAGTTAACTTTTGGATTGTACGACACAAGTACATTTCGTTTATTGATCTGGGAGGAAATCGAACCCGGGTTGCTATTGCAAATATGCTCGTCAAACTATATCACTAGGGCATAGATTAGATAATAGTTACGTTACTACACTAGAGTATTCAAAGTAACTCCATCGCGTCTTAAAAGCGGAACGGATTTTGATAAAATTACTATTTTTAAACCAGGGAAAACTTAACAGTGCAAGTTTCTGTAACTGAATTTTACGCAAGCTAAGCCGCGGGAAATCAATAGTATTATAACATGTACGATTCTTTGTCCGAGTTTAATCCATTTGGATTATAATAAAACAGTAAATCTTTTTATAGGTCTGTTTGTTACCTATCTATCATTCAATCAAAACAAATAAAAAAAACGAATTTCTTTTTACAAAAATAACATAATCTAACAAAGTAGACTTTTAAGCGTAACACACACACAGAGCCTGCGCGGGACGGCGACGGGGCGGGTCGGTAGTACGGCAGGTCTAATAACATACGTTTAAATGATCGCCTACAGACAGCGGGCGTAAGCGGGACGGCCGTACTCCCGTCGTAACCCGTCGCCGTCCCGCGCACGCTTTCTGTGTGTGTCACGCTTTACAAATAGTATGTGAAAATTTTGGTATATAGATATTTATAATACTAGTTTGGTACAGTCAAACTCATTATCAGTAGCCGAGAGGTGAGCATACCGGACTTGTTGTCGCTATCTCTGAGTTCCCGGGTTCGATTCCCTGTCGGTCAATGTAGAAAGATAACTTTTGTTTTTGATTTCTGTAAAACAAGTGCTTAGGCTACTTATCATAGGATCAGAGCAATGTATGAGATGTTGTCCAATATTTATTTAGTATTATTTATTATTACCAGACAGAAATACTTTTATCTGATGAAATAAATCAAACTTCTGATCGTAATTTTTTAATAAATAAAGTTTGTCTCAGTTAGCGCATCGCGGAACCACTCGCTTCGCTCGCTCAGCTCGAAGTTGTGGCTACTGTTCTAAAATATCGAACCTAGAGTATACTAACAAAACCTACCGTGGTCTAAAAGTGGTTTTGAATGAAATTACTGGAAATACTTTTGACTGGTTAATAGTTTTGTCTGGTTAATTGTTTTAACTGTGACATAACCACATGAAAACTATTGTTTGTTTGTCCCATTGAGTTGTTTGTTCCATTGCCCAGTGGGCAGGCCACATTTATCGCAGAACTGATGAGGGGTGGAGTAAACGTCGGCAAACGTAGTGTAGGTGACCCCTAGTTCGATGAATCGACGACCTCAGAAAGATGGCTGGCAGTGGCTGGATGAAAAAAGCGAGGAGATCGAACTCTTTGGCGCTTTACGTCTAGCTGTGCACTGCAATAGGACATGATTGTCCCATAAACGTCGTTCATAAACCATTCGATTGCGATGAAACTTTGGTGAGTTGTTGGTCACACGACGCTAGTCATGGTAAGGAAATTTTCTAATTTCAGTTGAAAACAACGCGAACCAAATAGCGGGCAACGGGTAGTATTAAATAATTAAAAAAACAAACCGAGTAAACGAAAATTCAATTTAATATTGAATTGAGAAAATAACATTTGTCTAAAAATAATTTTGATGATCACTCATCCCTACTTCTCTTCTTCTAAGTCCTACTTCTCTACTAATATTATTAATGCGAAAGTAACTGTCAGTCTGTCTGTTTGTTACATTTTCACGCTTAAGCTACTGAACCGATTTTGCTAAAATTGGATATAGAGATAGACCAAAGCTTGAGAAAGGACATAAGTTACTTTTTGTTGTGAAAGCGGAACCGATTTTAATGAAATGTATTGTACGGAAAAAGCTTGAACCCTTGAAGAACATAGGCTACTATTTTATCCCATCTCCTAAGCGATTAAAAAAGGGTATGACAAACCATATTCCACGCGAACGAAGCCGCGGGCACAGCTAGTATTTATATAATCAAACATTTTACGCATGCCTCGGTAGATTAGACAAAACCTGTAGTATGACAATGCTGAACCTATCAATGGATCATGCAACAAGCAAAAATCCCACTGAATAAACCACAAAATGGGCCAATATGCTGGCGCAATCATATCACGCCGTTATTTGAAACAATCGCACTGGCGCGCCTATTGAGATAACATTCAATGAACGCACCCGACTCATTAGATTAAATTAGACTGATATTGCGTTGTTACTCAATAGACCTGCAACTGTGGTATTGATTAAATAATTTGTGAACTGTTTAAGCAAGGGTAGATGCAATTACTAAAGTCTGGAGTCTGGACCATAGATTAATGAAATGTGGGTATACACGGCTCGTAAGATGCCCCCTAGCTCGATGGACCGACGACTGGCTGTGGCTGGATAAAAAAAGCGGGAGATTGTGCTCTTTAGCGCTTTTTGGGGAAGGCATAGGCCTTAACATAGGTCCAGTTGTGGACTGAAATATGCTGACTTGATGATGATGATGATGACCTCCACACTTTCCCGATGAAATGGGTCTTGACAGACAGACAGACGAACTTCGAAGTGATTCTATAAGATCTATATATAAGGTGCTTCATAAATATCTGCAACGGCTGAAATGGATAAAAGTATTGCTTATATAGATTACGATAGCGAAAAGACAGTAAATAAATGGTTACTTGCTTCAATTTGCATAACACACTTCGTCATCCGCCCTTGACACTGCGCAGGAGCAGTATAATGTGAAACGTTAGCATTTTTGGACAGATGTGGACAGTTTGAGACAGAATAAAGCCTAATCTTTATTTAATATAATTTTTTTAATGAAAAAAATAATGATGTTCTGGACAAAATTTCTTTAGTATCGTAATCTATATAAGCAATACTTTTACCTGTTTCAGCCGTTGCAGATATTAATGAAGCACCTTAGATATTTATATTTTCTTTTATGGTACGAAACTCTAAAAATACCGATTATTGTCACTGTATTTTCCTAGATTCACTTACAAAGAGAAAAAAATACAAAATATATAAATATAGACTTATTGCAGCTCTGGTGGAAAAGGGCTAGCAAAGCAATGTATTTCGACTTAGACAAAAAGCGAGATATGTTTGCGAGTGACGCGAGCGATATGTGCAAGAGACGCGTGCCCCCATACATATATAGCCCCCAGCACTCCGTAACTTAGACAGGGAAATCAATTCATTTTATGGACTATAGCTACACATTATCATTATTTTACCCATAGGACGTCCACTGCTGATCATAGACCTCCCCCACTGACTTCCAGATTGACCGGTTAAAAGAGGCCTCCATCTAGTGGTTTCCTGCAACCTTTACCAGGTCGTCTGACCACCTTAATGTGGACGTCCTACGCTGGGTTTGTTCGTGGCCTTTATTCTAGAACCTTGCTGCCCCCTCGGTCGTCAGTTCTACGTGCTATATGTGCCCTGCCCACTGCCACTTTAGCTGGTTAATCTATTTTAAAATTAATGTGCAGGTTTCCTCATGGTGTTTTCCCTTACTGCCATGCAAATGGTATAAATCCGTTCATAGATTCTATAAATTCTTGTGGAGGATTTTGAAAAAAACCGATCTCACCAAGGCGAGACTTCAAACAACCAAAGTTTATGGCTACAAGCATCCTCAAACGTGACTTAAGATGGGCGATGGAGGGTATTTACCCAATATGGGTATAAAACTACCCATTTAGACCCACTTATTTACCTTAAAATTAGTAGTAATCGGGTTTTTACCCATATTGGTTAAACCAGGGTAAATACACGCCCTTCGATACACGTTACTGGTGTAAACGTAGCCTTACAGCCCGCGGTATGCGTCCAACCGCATAATGCATAGCATGAATGTCGGCGTTATCATCACTGCACACACCAGTGCGTGCGCACGCTAAACCTTTATTGTGGACACATTTGCCAAAACTCAGTCGGAATTAAATTTGTCACCGTATAACAATATCGTAAACTTATATTTAGGTATCAAGTCATGTCCATGGCAGGTACATGCCCGCAACAAGTACATGCCCATGACGGGACGTGTGTGTTTTTCTAATATAAATAGTAGCTTTTTTCTATTCAGTTAATAGACTATGTACTTATGTATGATGTTTTTTTTATTGCGATTTTCATGTTGGTCCCATAGAAAATGGTTGTTGTATTTGATCAGTAGAATGATCCCCTGGAAGGAAGTAAACGAATATATTTAGGAAATGTATGTATAGTTACCTAATGTATGGTTTTTTATTATGATCATCAGGTTATGACGACCCAATTGGTCAACATTGAAATTCTATTCGCGCTCGAATCAATTCAGGAAACGACCCTCTTTAGATTGTATCTGCGGGTGATGCACCAAAACAAAAAACCAATACCTTTCACCGTTTTCGACCGTTTGTTTCTAAACAATAAAAGAAATAAAATATTCATGATCAATCATTATCACTTCAAATGCTAAAATTTGCCACTGAACGTGACTGAACAGACGTCCACTGCTGAGCATAGGCCTCCCCCAGTGACTTACTGATTGGCCAGTTGAAAGCGGCCTGCATCCAGCGGCTTCCTGCATCCTTTACTAGGTCGTGTTTCCACTTTGTTGGTGGCGTCTTACGTTGCGCTTGCCGGTACGTGCTTCCATTTTGGAACCTTTTTGCCTAATCGGCCGTAATTCTCCTTATTTTGTGCCCTGCCCACTGCCAGTTTAGCTTGCTAATCTATCGGGCTATGTCAGCGAACTTTGGTCGTTTACGAATCTCTTTATTTTTAATTCGATCTCTCAAAGAAATACCGAGCATAGCCCTTTCTATAGCACGAAGTGCAGCCTTGAGCTTTTAAGGCCTGTAGTGAGAGGCCACGTTTCTGTTCCATATGACATCTCTAGTTGCAGATATTCGTCTTTATGCACCAATGTAATTTGAAAAAGAAGACGTTTTATAGTTTCCTGAACGCTGCCCAGCCGAGTTAATAAAATATTTATTATTATTATTTATTTACTTATCATAGAATAATTTTACAAGAAAACAGTGTATGTGTTTAGTGTTTATGTTCAGTAGGTACTTACCTCTGAAACTTAAAAAATATTACAATCTTTGAAGAAAAAATTGTACTTGTTTTAGTCATCCAGTCTTAATAACGTTTTAAATTAATTAATAAAATCTTAAAGTTATTGTTTTTAAACTAAACTCTAACGTAAAATAAAATCAGTTTTTATAAAACAGTTAAGCCATCATAAAAGTTAATCATTTTTTGATAGCTTTGCTGTGCAGTTCATCTGATATCTGTCAGTGGATTTACCAAATTTTAATTTATTTTATCAATTGTGACATTCGAATCATACAAGCCACTTATTGTTCCAGTTATTTGAAATCACAATTTGCTGTTGAATTTGCTTTTTGCGAATCAGTTTTGAGTTGGTTAAACTCTATCTATTTTGTCAGTCTGAAATTAAATACTTTATACACAGTAAATATGAAAAAGGCATTAATAAATCTATTATTTTTCAACTTGTCAATTCAAGTATCGTAAAATATTTTAGGGACTGATTTTGGAGATTAAATACAACAATTTTTTCTATGGGACAGTTGTGTCTCGTTTTACCAAGCCGCCGACCAGCGGACATCAGTTTGTAACTTTGTATGAAGCAGTAAAATTTTTTTTTTGGATTACTGTGTTGGTCACATAGAAAAATTTGTTGTATTTGAGCACCAGACTCAGCCCCTAGGAGTTTGTTGATGTTTCAAAAATAACCCTGTAAGTATATAATTATAACAAAGAGGAAAGAAAACTATCACAGCTAAACCACTGATTTGGTATTGCTAAACTAAGCAACCACTACTGCGTAAATAACATTTCAAAATTCGACGTAAAAACAACACTGCTAACGTACTGTTGAACGTTCATGGTAAGACCTCAGATACTGTTTTCAATTCAACCCATCGACAGATAGGTGTCTGTATACAATTTTCATTTCCCTAAATACTTTACTGTGGACTATAAAATGAGTACGGAGTTACGATCTCCGAACGTTTCGAATGGCACTATCGATAGGGTTGTCTCTCCAATGCCAATTCTGTTCAACATCGTTGAACTGAAATATTACGTTTTAAAACGAGGTCAGTTTTCCAAGGAAGTCTTTTAAGAGAAACTAGTTTATTTATTCATGTTCTTCCTACTTAGGTATAAACTTTTAAAATATCATTTTTAGTGCAACTTAAGTACCTCCGTTTTGAGACAATGTGTTGTGTGTTGTGTTGTGTGTACTTAAATATACGCTGTTGTGGTACACTTTGATACGGCAAGCTGATGACATAGGGCACATCTGTCGCAGAACCAACGGAAGGTGAAGTAAACGGGTTCTTGAGTTGAGACCACGCCTCAGCAAACATAGTGTAGGATGCCCCCCCCCCAAATCGATGGACCGAAGACCGTAAGAAGGTGGCTGGCAGTGGCTGGATGAAAAATGCGGAAGATCGTGCTCTTTAGCGCTTTTTGCCTCTCACTTACTTCGATGACGTGATGATGATGAAAACTTATTATATCTTTGCAACCTAACTTTTAAGAGAATTATATAGTACCTATATTCACTTCCAAAATCATTTAAGCTTTAGACTTGAATTAACTAACACGCACAGTAACTTTGCCGTGAGAGAATAGTATTCGTCTATGTATGCTTTGTTTTTATTTTTACTGTAGATAAATATTTCATTATTTTGAAAAGACAACGCTTTTAATGTGTCAAAAATGAAATATTACAATTTTTTTATGTTATCATAAATTGGTTTATAGCGGAAACTTAAACTTGACAGCCCTATCTATCATTGACGTCTTGTTTTATGAGCTTTATATCCTAACAGATACTCATTTTGGGTGCCATATAAGTTTTTAGAGATTTTATGACAGCCATTTTCTTACGAAAACTCGTATTATTAAGAGTTATGTTTCTTGAACCTGTGAATAAATTTGCAGGTGACACGATATGAGGGTACAATAAATATAAAACATCCTAAGTTAGTGAGTCTTTAGGAAATATTTGTCAGAATTGATGATCATCATGACGGCAGCGCTTCGATAGTAATTTCTAAAGTCAAGCAAATCATCCCGTGGTTGTGGAAGGTGACCATTTCTACCTAAAATTTTAGTGACATTTATCGCAAGCATCTTCGAGCTTCGAGCCGCCTGAAGACTTTTGAAACCTAAAGGTCTTCAGGCGGCTTGATTACATCTGACAGTAAGGTTTAGTCACTGAGATCAAAACACCATTCCGCACTGGGACCGCATGTCAGAGTATGGCCCAAACCACCTCATAGCTAAGGTGATGCCTGTACCCTGCTGTGGGGCGTATATAGGCTTACTTTATCGTAAAAAAACCAACAAAACCAATTTATATCTGTAAATAGGCTGAAATTAAGCTCTTTTACATGTCCCAATTATTTTTTTACCCTACTACTGCTTCGGCACAATATTGTGGGCTGGTGCCGAGAAGAAGCAGCGCTAGAAACTCGGTCACTATTGTCAGCCTGTTTTTAAATAGTGTGTTTACATTGCAAGATAAAAATGTACCTGTGCGATTAGGTTATAAGCATGGTGGAGCGGTGATAATTCTTATTACATCAAAGTTGTTAGCAGCGGATAGGAATTAATGTTAATAGTCGCTTGGTAGTGTATCACCAATCATCTATGTTTATCTAAACGCAATAAAATATGAGTGATGCGTAGTTCCAGATATTACCATCGACATCTGAACTTATAATGGCTCCTTTATAATAATAAGAAGGTCTTAATTATTCCAATATTTAAGTACAGCAACTTTTTCTCTAGTACTAAAATCGCAACAAAAAAAAAACGGCCGTCAAGCTGATATCAGTTTGTATGGCAGTGTTTTTTTTAAATTTCAATGTTGGATACATAATTTAATTCAATATCTTTATTGCATGTCACATGAGAGCAAATTGTAAATAATTAATGCCAAAGTACATGTGACGCCCCATAAGGGCGTAGCAACGATATAGGTACAATATAATAAAAGGTTTGTTGACATATCATAACATAACAATCTTACACAAACAATAAGAGATCGCTTTTGGCGATAAGGCCGCCTGATTGTACATAACTGTGTCTTGTATGTAGTAACCTTTAATGTTTTTGTGCAATGAAGTGTCTATCTATCTATCCTTTTAGTTTTAAAAAAAACATAAGATTACAATATTACAAATAAAAATTACTAATAATATTATCACAATAAATTATCAAATTTTTGCATTCATTAATAGTAAGTCATCTTCGAAATATTCGCAAATAATATAGTAGCTCTTTATAATCAAAAACTTAATTCATTATTAAATAACGTAATTTTTGCAATGTTTTTAATATAATTTGGGATATAGTTGTATTTTGATCAACATTAAATGTGGTGCGGCAGAAAATAATGTTAGTTTAGAGAGAGGTGCTTTAAGTTTGTTTTGATAGCGGTTATTGCGTCTTATAATTTTACAGGGGAATATAGGTCTGGATGTTTTTAGACAAACTTGCAGGCTTCAAGAATGTATAGGCAAGGTACAGTTAGTATTTCTATTTTTATAAAGTGCGGTTAATAAAAGTTGTTATTGAGTAGTAGAATAAAGGAAGTTAACTAATAAATAAATTAAGACCTAGAAAAGAAAAAAAAAGCGTGTCCTGGCTGGGTTGCTGTTTTTTTTTATGGAGCAAAACTAGAGTTGTAAATTGACGGTCATATGCGGTATAATGACGGACGCTTATACGTCCGTCATTTATGATAAATGCTTGGTCACATTGGACATTTATTGTCACGATGGTCACATATTTTTTTTTTAATATAATTTTAAAAAAAGAAAAATTCCTCTAAAGTAAGTCTTAAATGTTAAGTATTTGACAATAAAAACATACAATAAAACATGTAATTGGTTCTGGATTGAACAAAAAAAAAAAACTCGCAAGTAACGATACTATGCTTTTTAGCTTGTTCGTGCAAAAAGATAAATTAATTTTAGAAATTTCATTTCGTTATAGATCATCACTACTAAAGCCTGTTTTTCTTATAATAAAGCACTTATTTGTGACCAAAATTTTTTTTTCATAGTTTGTCAATACAATGATTGTGACGTTAGTGACAATAAATGTCCAAAATGTCCGGTCACATTGAGTAAATGTCCAATTTGCTCGGTCATATTGGTCAGACATTTATAACGTGACGGACAATTTACAACTCTAAGCACAACACAAGCGCTGAAACAATAGGTCTCAGGCGATAAGTTGTAACCTAAGTTAATTTTAATTGAAAAGACTGAATTGGTCTGATTAGATTTAGTAAACGCGAGCGTAACGGGAATCTACTGAGATCCTGTCAAAGCTTGCATAACTACTCGTATTTAGCTAAATTCATAAATGTTTGCTCTACCAGCTCTATTAATTACCCGAAAGACGCACCAAAAATTAACATCAAAGAAGTGCGAAGACGACATCAAATTAAGTTTATTGTCCGGTGTTACGGCGCGAGGCGGGTCGCGGTCGTAACTTATGCCATAATTCAATGAATACGGCCAGCTCATTTCACACTAAACGATTCATCTGATAATAACTTAAGATCAACGTAACGCTGGATTCAACTAACAAAGAGAAGATTCTGGATTCAATGTACAGACAACAGCTCGTCAACCTACCACAAAACGTCAAAATTTCTCAATTGATATTGATCTCTACTTGTCGAACTTAAGTTAAAAATCGGTTCAATGACCTTTATCTTTTTAGGTAGGTTGACCTGCCGTTGACAGTACATAAGACCAAAAGTACAGTCAACAGCAGGTCAAAGTGATCATTATCAATTGAGAAAAATAGACTTGTAGTAGGAGTAGCTTGACGTGCTGTTGTCTGTATATACAGAGTGTAACGAAAAGGTGAAATAAAACTTTAAGGGGTTATTCTACGGCTAAATTACATCAACTTTTTCTATGGAACCAACATCGAATTCGTAAAAAAAAAAACACTTTCCCATACTAAAACGCGACCAGCTGGCATCAGTTTGTATGGAAACGTCAATTTTTTTTTGAGATTTCGATGTTGGTCCCATAGAAAAAGTTGATGTAATTTAGCCGTAGAATAACCCCTTAAAGTTTTATTTCACCTTTTCGTTACACTCTGTATTTACGATCTGAATCAATATTATTTGTGGTAGGATACCAGACAGAGTTTTTGTCAGAAGCGACACCAGACCCAAGCCGATTTAGAATAGTTTGTTTTCTGAATTAATCCGAATGCGTCTTACTGCACGACTACGCTATTTGGGTTGTCAAACTTGCCGGACAACTTTCTGTAGATTTGCATACTTTATTCAGCGTAAGGTGGCTGTTCTGTTTGCTATTCCGTCTGAACATAAAGAGTGAAGGCCGCTTATATAGCCTTGTTTTGGCCAAATGTTTCGTAGTTTTAGGCGAAGTACTGTTTTAGGGGGCTGTGTTAAACTAGAATATGATGTTATTCAAACTAGAGGTTCTTCAGAGGATAGACCAACTATAAAATATAAAAAAAAAATGTATACAAATTGTAATAAAAATCAATTACCTAGCTCCAAAATAACCTAAGCTTTTACTATTGGGACCATAAATAGATAAACATACTTATACATTTTCAGTATGACATCCTGACTCAGGCAAAAATATATTGGTCCTCTGATACAAACTGTCCGGTTAACTGATGAATTTGGTATGGAAGCTTTAAAACTATATTAAAACATATTTTCGCGCTTTTAAGTTTCTTTGGCAAGCTTGTTTGCTTACATGACCAAAATCTTAATATAGCTGAACCTTTATGTTATACGTTGCAATTATAATATTTAGGTGATATATCACTGGTCAAATTTCTTGGTCCATTATCTTGGCTTGGAGCACATACTCTACCTATGGAGTAGAAATGTCATTTATTAAGTTTTTGGAGTCTTTATGACGCTCCAATTATTTGCAACTTTGTGTTGGTGGTTAAATAATAACGCTGGAAGCTATGGTTGAATTAGCTATATTAACATTACCACACATACAATTACTGTTAATAACGTTTTCAAAATTAACTCTCATGACATGAAACCCCATCAACAATATGTAGTCATAGCAGCAGTCCATAGGTGCCAACCGAACTGTCTTTCCACGGCTTTGGCACCAGAGACATTTGCCACATCACCCCCCCACGGAGTAAAACAAAAAAACTTAAAAGAAACTCTTAACAAAAAACAAAATATGACATAACGTAACATTATTATTATAAGTACAGAATTAAACTTAAATATCAAAAACTGTTTTAAATCTAACCTTTCTACCTGATCGGGTAGTAACAGGCTGCCGAGAATGAGTTTCGTGCTCGTTATCGGTTGGGGAAGAAGGTTTAACAGATGCAGGGGGCTCTGCAGGTACACTGATATTAGGTAATGGCATTGAAGATTCAGTTATTGTTGTATTTAAATCGGAAGAAATATAAGCTGGTTTGGTACGGTCAATGCTTACTTCAACATTTTTCCCAGAAATTTCCACTGTAATTGTTTTATTTTTACGATTAAGGACCTTATAAGGCCCCGTATAAGGTGGCTGTAGCGATCGGCGCACAGTATCGTCCCGCAAGAAAACGTGGGAAGTTTCTGCAAGATCTTTGAAAACAAATGATTTAAATTGAGAGTGACATGTTGCGGGAGTAGGGCGAAGCTTTGCCATAATTGACCGCAGGTTAGCAATAAGGTCGTAGGAACTATCTATAGGTGAATTGTCAGATACCAAAAATTCTCCAGGTAATCGTAACGGTTCACCATACACAAGTTCAGCTGAGGAACACTTAAGATCTTCCTTAAGAGCCGAACGTATCCCTAAAAGTACTAATGGCAGAGCCCGACCATGGACCATGAGTCCTGATGACACATAAGAGCTGCTTTTACCTGACGATGTAGTCGTTCTACCATACCATTTGACTGAGGATGGTAGCTAGTAGTTCGAATACGTCTGATACCGCCTAAAACCATGAGTTTCTTAAAAAGTGTGGATTCAAACTGTCTGCCTTGATCGGTGGTAACAGAAACAGGCACTCCAAAACGCGAAATCCACCCGTGAATGAGACGTTCCGCTACTTCTTCTGCGGTAATACCAACCATCGGAAAAACTTCAGGCCACCGAGAGAATCTATCAATTGCTGTAAGGCAGTAAGAAAAGCCGTTTGAAATCGGCAACGGGCCGATTATGTCAATATGAATGCGCCTAAATCTGGCAGTCGGAGTGGAGAAAGTCCCTAGTGCTGACACATGTCGGGTCACTTTACATTTTTGACAGGCAAGGCATTCTTTTGCCCATGTACGACAGTCTTTGTTAATACCAGGCCAAACATAACGGTCAGAAATAAGTCGTGCGGTCGCAGTTGTACCCGGGTGACTAAGGTTGTGAAGATCATTGAATGCAGCTCGACGAAAAGACTTAGTTAGGTAGGGGCGCGGTCTGCCAGTAGATACGTCGCAAAATATAGAGATGTTACTGCCTGGAATAACTACTTTGGAGAGTTGAAGGCTAGAGTTTTTTTGGCAAAGATTGGCTAGTTCCAAATCAGATTCTTGGGATTTGGCGAGATTTTCATAATCTTGAACTAATGAAATGACATCTACCCTAGATAAAGCGTCGGCAACCACATTGTCCTGACCCCTAATATACTGAATGTCAGTAGTAAACTGACTAATAAATGATAGTTGATTAATTTGCGGAGGAGGAAGTTTTTCACGTCGTTGAGTAAAAGCATACAGTAAGGGCTTATGGTCAGTATAAATTGTTGCATGTTGGACTTCGAGGATATATCGAAAATGTTGGACACTTTCGTATACAGCCAGAAGTTCTCTGTAATATGTCGGTAGCGCAGCTTGCTTGGTTGAAAGTTTTTTACTAAAAAATGCTAAGGGCTGCCATTCATCACCTACTTTTTGTTGAAGGCAAGCGCCGATATGGGAACTAGAGGCATCAGTAAAAAGGCCCAGTGGTACTTCCGATCGAGGATGAGCTAAAATAGCTACAGAGGATAGACTATTTTTGCATGCCTCAAAATGCTGCAATAACTCGTTTGTCCATACAAAAGGCTTAGCACCTTTCCCACCAATAGCGGTTAGAGCATTAATCAGGGGTGCTTGATGTTTGGATGCGTTAGGCAGAAACTTTCTATAAAAATTAATCATTCCGAGAAAACGTCGAACACCTTGTACTGTTTTAGGGGGAGGAAAATTAATGAGGTCTTTAATACGGTCGGCTGGAGGGTGAGTACCGTCAGCGTTAATAGTATAACCAAGAAAAATGATTTGATTGGCACCAAGAACACATTTTGATGGATTAATCACCATACCGTAATCATAAAGCCTCTGGAAAACGATTCTGAGGTGCTCTTTATGTTCAGAGACGCTGTTGGAGAAGATTAAAATGTCATCTACGTATGCAAAACAGAAGTCTAGGCCTCGCACAACCTCATCCATGAACCTTTGAAAGGTTTGCCCGGCGTTTCTAAGACCAAAAGTCATATACGGGAACTCATATAAACCAAACGGTGTTGTAATAGCAGTTTTGCACACGTCATCCCGATGGACATGAATTTGATGATAAGCTTTTGCTAAATCTAAGGTGCTAAAAATGGATGACCCAGCTAAGTTGTGGCTGCAATTGCCTATATGTTTAACTGGGTAGGAATCAGGAATAGTACGAGCATTAAGGGCACGATAATCACCGCATGGTCGCCACAATGACTCTTTTTTGGGAACCATGTGCAGTGGTGAGGCCCAAGGGCTACTTGATGGACGTGCCGTTCCGCATTTGACCATATCCTCAAATTCCTTTTTAGCAGCTAACATTTTTTGGGGAGCAAGACGACGAGGGCGACAGCATACAGGAGGCCCATCTGTCGTAAGAATGTAGCGTACAGTATTGTGTTTTACCAATCTTGGAAGGCCCGGAGGACGGGTCAGATCTGGGAATTCTCGCAAAAGCTCAGTGAAAGGGGAGCTATCATCAAAAATGGTTTTAACACTCTGTTGGCGATGAGAGGCAATGGAGGCTGGAGTCGTCAGTCCAGTTTGACCATCACGAAGAAGTTTATGCCGGCAATCAGGAAGGAGATTATAATAAGCCAAAAAATCAGATCCTATGATCGCTATCGCCACATCAGCGATGACAAAATTCCATTTGAAATCACGCCGAAGGCCGAAATTGAGAACAAGAGTACGGCAACCATAAGTATTTATGTTTGTTCCGTTAGCTGCAGTCAACTGAAACCCGGAAGATTTTTGTTGAACATCGACAAGTTTTTTAGGAAAAATGCATAGATCAGATCCGGTATCTAACGAAAATTTACTTTACTATTTTTGTCTGTAACAAAAAGACGGCGACCGGCTAAATTGCAGTCAGAGGTCGCCATTACTGACTGCTGTTCTGATTTCCCGAATCGGTCCAAAAACAAGGCTCAATGCACTTCTTTGCTTTGACACCAAAGCGGTAATGATACCAGCACAAACGTCGCGATTCTGGTGATGATGATCTAGATCCTGATTTAGACCGAGCTCGTGAAGAATCCGTAGACTTGTGCTGGATGGCAAGGGTGGCAACCTGACTACTTAACTGAAGTAATTGAGATGTAATTTCTGCTAAATTATATGGTTGTTCTTCCGTTTTGATAGCGTTGACGTTAATTGGTGAAACTGATAATTTTGTCGGCTATTTCCGCGATTTTTTCAAGGGATAACTCAGATTGTGTTGTTAAAATCGCCTGAATATAATGAGGTAACCGCTGTAGCCATAGTTCGCGAAAAACTTTTTCGTCAGTCAAATTTTTACCCGCAAGAGATCTCAAATGGCGGAGGAACTGAGTTGGTTTACGATCACCAATCTCTTCTCCAGAAATAAGTTGTCTTACACGTTGCGCTTCCGAAATTGAAAATCGACGAATCATTTCACTTTTAATCCACTCATATCGTTGGCCTTTAGGCGGAGGGTTTATAACAAGATCTTCAACCTCATGCGCTAACCTGGAGTCGATTTGGGCCACAACGTAATTATATTTCGTCTCATCAACACTTATTTGAGATAAGGCAAATTGCGCTTCTATATGAGCGAACCACGCTGCTGGGCGGTCTAGCCAAAACGGCGCTAACTTCGGGCTGACAGCAAAAGACTTGGGAGCGGTATCAACGAATGATGTTGAGGAACCTGCTGACGGCTGAGTACCTAACTGATTTTGAAGCTCAAAATTTTGCTTTAATAGCACATTATTTTGCTTTAATAGTTCATCTAGCCGATTTTGCAATTCTTGTATTTCAGACATTATGGAAACGCCGCTTGTTACTACCTTTATCTAAATACCTTATATTCTATCTATATCTATTGAAATACAGGTGTTAAAATACAAACATGTATAAATCAAGAAAATCAGGATGCAACCTTACACCGGAGAGTACTGTCCAGTCTGTGAGCCGGCAAGAGATTCAAGTCATGGTGCACGTCGAGAATGCCGCTGTAAAACCAGCAAGCGCGAGCGGGCAGCGATGGTTCTTTGATGGCAGCGTGCAGCGTGCTGGAGGACAACTGACGCCTCGATGACGGATTACAATTTTCAATGCCTGGAGAGCGTGATCATTATTCCATCGTAAAATTAAATATATTGACACATTAGATTTTTATTTACGTCGGGGTCACCACTTTGGAGTCTTTATGACGCTCCAATTATTTGCAACTTTGTGTTGGTGGTTAAATAATAACGCTGGAAGCTATGGTTGAATTAGCTATATTAACATTACCACACATACAATTACTGTTAATAACGTTTTCAAAATTAACTCTCATGACATGAAACCCCATCAACAATACGTAGTCATAGCAGCAGTCCATAGTGCCAACCGAACTGTCTTTCCACGGCTTTGGCACCAGAGACATTTGCCACAAGTTTTACAAAAAATCTTTTTTCGATTTAATTTGGATTATATTAAGCTTTAAAGTGCAAGTTTGAAGTTAATATTAGATATAAAGGAAAATACAGAACGTTAGTAAATATAACGAAGTTGAAAAGAAAATTATCACAACTTGATGCCCTACTCGTATTTAGTTACAAATTAACTAGTAATAGTCAGCCGAATTATTAATTGTTTTTGGAAAAGAGGTAAAAATGTTTTTTTTTACAAATTGAGAAGGGCATCTACGGAACCCATCAGTGTGCGTGGCACAGCATGCACTTGGATGGTTTTTGATATACCAAGTGGTCCTGTTAGAATTTTTGAGTGGCAGAATCACCCTTTAATAGCTTAATAATGAAAAAAAATATTGTATAAAGTAGTTTGCCCCTTCTTGCTCTAAAGAAAGCACCAGGAAATTTAGAAAAAGAAATAGAAACTTTTATTCGACACACAAGAGAAAAAAACATAAAACAGCTCAGTATTTGTCGTAACAGCCACGGAACTTATCACGACGCTAATTTTCGGCGAGGACCTCCGACGCTAAGACGTGCAGCGAGTGACGCAGCGGCACATCGGACCACCAAAGAATCCCAAATCCCTCCAACGGACTCCAGGCCCATGGGACATTTCAGGAAATATTATTAATTTAATATTTTGGACTCGGATATTACTTAGACAAGTTTCCATTACTCTACAACAATGTAACTTTAAACAATGTTGTGAAACATGTAACGTTGTAGGTTTAATATCAGCTCTTTTGAGTGAGTATAGCCAGCCACACTATCTCGAATATAACCTTTGAGCCATAGTAAAAACAGTTAAGTAACAATTTCAGAGTTAGTGGTATCAAAGGGAAAATAAAAACTAGCACGGTACACTAAGGCTCACTAGATACTAAGTAATAACGTAACCAACATATTATAGCAAGCACTCCTCTATAATATTACATTGAAAGTAATTATCTATTCTGTAGGATCTGACGTAGAACCGGTGATGGGGTAGTGTTCTTCAGTGGAACCGCGACTAAGCAAGCGCAGCGTGCGGCGCCCTCCGGCAACGTGGAGCGTCAATATAGGCAGGGCTGCTGGCAGTGGATGGAAAAGAACAGCCGGGGATCGTGCTCAAATTCAAATTCAAATTTATTTATTTGCGTCAAACATGCTCAGTGGCAGAAAGGTTCTAGAATTGAAGCTGGTAAACGCAGCGTAGAACGTCTACCAACAAGGCAGACAGAAGACCTGTTAAAGAATAATGATGATGATAGGCTCAGTGGCGTGCATTAGGAGTTTTGGAGAGGCCTATGTTCAGTTGTGGACTGACATTTGCTGATTATGATGTTCTATTCTGTAACATTGATTTCCTGCTTACCTGTCAGATGAGAGAAAAGACTTCACATTTAAACCGACTTTATAAACATACCCTGAGCCAATTGAGAAAGATTCGTTTTCTGAATCATACACTTACTTATAATCTGAATTAACCCAAGAATCGAACCCGAGAAACTCTACACGTACGTCCAGCCAGGTGGTCTTTTGTTTTTGCAGGGATATATCTTTATTGTTTTTTCTATGGATGAACGCCAACATTTAATTAATACTCTCACAGGTTATCTAGGCAAACTCAACTTAAATTATAGCCTCATTAATTTTAAACTGGATATTAATATTACGCAGGCACCTCTATTGATTAATGTAGATTTTATCTATTTTCAGCTTCCAGTTTGTTTTGTGGAAAATATTTGCATTCGATTGGTATTTTTACCCTTAATTTATAACATTATAGATGACATGGGGGAAGGGTGATCGTTGATTTACTATTTTAAAAGTAAATCTTGATTATTGCACACTCCACTGATAACAGCTTTTAGGCAAAGCTTGGAGTGGATCAGTTACAATTTTATAGCTTAACATTTATAGAAAACTAACACAAATACAATTAAGCTAAACCTATTTAATTTTTTATATATTTTTATTCACAATAATGTTACTTTACTATGTCAAGGAAACTGAAATAATTGTATGTGCACCTTTACTTAATTTTATCTTATGAAATCCTGATGATTTTAGTTTTAATATTTTATTTTATTCTGCTGGATTTCTTAATATTTTAAGTAAGTAGTGTGTATTATGAATATTATCAGGTATTCGCATGTGCATGGAATACAAATGAAGATGGGACATGGTTAGGAAATTGGATCTATTATTGAATCCATCACTGTATCCTCTACGGAGGACTATAAGTCGCTAAACACTAGTCAATTTAGGCAAAAAAAAAAATTAAGACATTAATTAAATTTTACCTAATAATTACCTATTTTACACGCCGACTTTGGCAAACCATGTTGACACTTTTAGAAACTGTAACAAAAACCTGAAGCATGCCACTTACGTTATATGTTTAACACGTGTTTCAGTAAATAAATTTATCTTTATCTTTATCTCACCTGCACTGCGTATAAAACTATTATTATATTATCAATCTAACCAAATAATAAATCCCTAATGTCGCAGAATTCTCTACGAAGATTAAAACATATTTTTATGAAGTTAATAAATCTGATTGTTACCTACTAACTTATCCTGTCTAACAACATTACCTTCCCAACAGGTAATGATAAATTAACCCTGAAAGGCTTTACAGGCGTTTCACTACGCCTCATCAGTTAAATTACATCATATAAATCCGTCCGCGTCAGCGAAATGTACGGTAACAAGCTTTGCAGCGCTCTGTCTTCAAATGGAACAGCTATTTTCGCATATTTACTCTTTGAGTGGGTACATATGGTGATATATTGCACGCAGACACGCTAAAACCGTAATATTTTTAAGGGGTTTATGTAAATTGAAATTATGGTAGTCAATAAGAATGTGACCGGTATTCATTCATTTCTTTCATCCCATTGGAGTACACTGCTGAAAGTAACTGTAAGCATCCCCCAAATAGCGTCAAAGAGCAAGATCTTCCGCTTTCTTCATCCAGCCATTTCCAGCCACTTTCAGCCATCTTCCTAAAGGTCCTGTACTTCGTTTGCCAAGGCGCACTATGTATAGTATAATTAAATATATTGTTTTCTCAAGCACAGCACAGCAATTAGCTAGCCTTAAAACTAAGCAAAGCTTGAACTTTGGCGACTAGATAACTCATAAATAAACATACTTAAATACTTTTATAAACATCCATGACTTAGGTTCAAATGATCGTGCTCATCACACAAACATTTGCTCCTTGCGGGATTCGAACCCGCCACCGCTGGCTTTGTAGTCCGGAGTGCAAACCGATCTAGACGGCCAACAAGATAATACAAGATTAGGAAGTGAAGTCGCAATGGGCTGGCTATGTTTATTTCAAAACTGTTGGCTGATAAAGCGGGCGAGGCCTAATACTGGTTTGCGTAGTGCATGAAGCCTAGAAGAACCCTGGTAAGCCACCTGTATCAGGGTAAAGAGGGCTTGGAAGTAATTGTTTTGATTTAAAAGATTAATTTATTTAAAAAAAACTGATTTGGTAAATAAATATGCAGTTTAATAACACTGTATTCTCTGGAGAATAGAAACTACAAAATTGCTGTATTACATAGGTAATAGTTGGTCTATGTCCTTAACAGTTAGTTTTATATATTTTTTATTTAATACATAAACTTAAAAAAGTGAACAAAAACTTGGACTTAATGCTAAAAGCATTCAATCTATAGTCAGCCAATCTATAGGTCATGCAGAAAGTTTGCAAAAAGGTGCGGTTAAAAGATGAAAAAAAAATACAATATATTAATATTCCAACAATAAACTAAATATTATATTTAATTTTAAAAATATACATACATACATTTTATAGTCTTTGACAGCAATAACATTTTAAATATGATTCTTTTCCTTTTCTTCAGTTTTGATTTTAAAACATTGGCATTTAACGTTTAATGTAGCAGCATACGTGCGTATGTTTCCAAGTTTAGAGGTGCGACTCTAAATATACCTATCGGTACTTTGCCTTGGCTTCACGTGTATGTAATGTAAATGCTAATTCACCGTAACATCTAACGAACGATATCATTCAATCGGTGCACAGACAATGATAACTTGTGGGTTTTTACAGAATCCTTTAAAAAGCAAGGCAATTTTTATAAAAAATATTTTTTAATTTTACATTGTGCTCTAATAAAACAAATGTCTCTATAGGACCAACGTCGAAATCCGCACTACCCGCACTATCCGCATCGCATTCTTTCTTATTCTAACAGGATCGTCCTGCCTCCGTCCAAAGTTGCTGTGCCCTACTAGGTCCATATTATGTACCTGCCAAGATTGTAAGACCTAACTGCAAATATGGTAAAACAATAAATGATTGAGCATTGAATTTTTGTTCAGGAGCATGCAGGACACATGTCCTGTACATACTTATGTAAGTACGTACTTAGTGCTGTGAATTTCGATACGTAGCAGACTACAGAACTGAACTGAAGCCTCGGAGCTCATCGGCCGCAGCGTACGCGTCGAGCCTGATGACGTCATCCGCAGTCTGAGAGAATCAGTATATTATGCGTCCGATGCGGCCGCTGCGGCGCGGTTAGGTGAACGCGGTTTTATACGATTTTATACACAGAATTTTGAAATCCTATGACTGCGGCGCGTACGGGTTCTGTGGTGATAAGTGCGCGGCCACCTTTAAAAGGCTTTCCTACTTAATTTGTCAAATTGCGATTCATTTGTGGAATTTTAAAATACAAAACAATAGATAGATAGATACTCTTTATTGTACACCATACAAAGAAGTTACAATTTGTGTTTACAGAAAGATGCACAATTTAGACGGTCTTATCGCTAAAGGCGATCTCTTAGAGACAACCTTCAGGTGGAGGACAGATAAGAAGAAAGGGGAAAGTGGTGCGGAGAGCTTAGTGTGAAATTTAATATACCTAATGGATAAATATATAAGTCCAGATGGAAATAAACATAACAATATACTTACATACATAACAATAATATATAATATAATATTAAATACGTACAATATACATATATATATATATATATATAAACATAAAATGATACTTCATACATGCCAGGAAATATCGTGACCAACAATGACCAGTTGACAATATTAAAGAAGGATGGAAAATGGTTTGTATGTCAAGACGCAAGAAAATGTGCTTTAAGCCGACCTTTAAAGATATCAATCGATTCGGATTGCCTTATAGGTAAAGGTAAGGAGTTCCATAAGCGTATGGACTGCACAGTAAATGACTGAGAATAATAGTTAGTAGAATGGGGAGGAAATTGGAGAAGTAGTTTTTTGGATGACCGCATGTCATGACCCTGTGGTGACTGCAGAAATTGAAAGCGCTCTTTTAGATACGGGGGTGACTTTGGGTTAAACAATATAGTAAACAGTAGCGAAAGAATGTATGTATATATGTATGTACATATATGCCCATGTTTGTATAAATTATAGTTTATTTTCCAGTATAAAACACGGAAACTTTATGACTTATAAAACTTTATTAAAATGATCGCTCAATAAAAGTGTTTTAACAAAGCTAAGATGAAAAACACGTTATTTCTATAAAATTCACTGTAACCGTTTTAAAATAAAATATCGTCAATTTAACTCACTATTTAAATGTATCCTGGACAAAAAATATCTGGGTTTTTTGTACGTAACGCCTGAATAAATCGAGTACGTACTACCTACTATCAATTTTAAAAGAGCTTTTTCAAATTTAAAAGTGAATATTTCTTCATAAAGATTTATAGAAAAAACCAGACAAGTTCGAGTTGAACTTGCGTGGAGAGGTCTCCATACTTTTTAATAGTTCATGCTTGCCATACTCGCCGATACTAAATGTATAGTCTTGTAAACATACTTAATTTAAAAGAAACTTACAATAGCCGAGAAGAAGCGGCGTAAGAAACTCAGTCTAGTTTCTTACGCCGCTTCTTCTCGGCATTAGCCCACATAATCCCTACGACTCCGGTAGCATTCTCCGTTAGGAACAATTCGGATGTGTTAAAGTGGCTCAGTGCAGAAATGAAAAGCCTCAAAAGATGTTATGTCAATGATTATGTATTGTTTTTGTATTTATAGTATATATATTCTGAATATAAATAGTTCATTTTATTTAATTCCGTTTACTTAAATTGTTAAGTTTATATGTCAGTTTCCACATTTTAATTTTATGCATGCCGTTGTGGCCTTTAATTAAGGCAACACTATAAAATGTAAAATTTATGAATTGCATGTTGTATTGTCTAGGTGTTTGCTTTGTTGGCTGTCCTTTATATAAAATAAAATTTATTGGCCTAATAAATTTAATTGCCGATTCAAAACACAGTTTGATTTTGTTATGCATTTCGTAGGATATTTATAATCAAATTCGTTATAAAAGATCCTTTATAATTTTGAAACAAAGAATCGCTTGATTTACTCTGTTCTTGAATTAGTTGGCTATTTCTAAGAAACAGAATTGGATTTTAATTGACAACGAATAACAAATTGCTGTTATCTTTGTAATACAATATCGTTGAAAGAAAAACAATCGTTTTTGTAAAATAATTGCAAGATTTTATTGACTTCTTTCATAAAATCATTTTATTATAAAGTTATATAATTTATAGGCTAGACCTAGTTTATGCAGGTTGTATAAAATAATAGATCACTCTTCCAAACCACGTATTTACCTCTGGTGGGATTAGAACCCACGACATCTCGCTATCCGGGCGACTGCTCTTACCAACTGAGCTACGGAGGAATTTCTGCAAGTGATTAGCTATGTAGCGTTGTTTCAGTTAGTAGTCTTAAAAAATATAAATATATCTGCCTACTCCTGTTATTGTATGAGTACTCTGCACAACTATGGTTGATCGTAAGCAAAAGCTGTACCTACAATTATGGCTCTCAAATAGCTAAGTCTGCGAAATATTCCTTTTTTCTTATTTTATTTATAAATTTGGACCACAAACAAATTCATTATACAACAGTTTTACTAGGAATTATTAAATAGCCAGTACTTATAATGAATCCTACATCGATGGTCACACTTTTGACAAGTAAAATTAATATTAAGTGGAGCCCATTGAGGCTTGAATGACAAACGAAATTTCTACAAACAAAGCAGTCATTTTGCAGGCATAAAAGACATTACCAGATAGTTTAACAAACTTTTAAAAATATGTGTGCGAGTGTGTGTTCGTGTGCGCTCGTGGATTTGTGTGTGTGGATGTGTGTGTGTATGTGTGTGTAGCAACTTTTACTTAATACCGTTAAGTAAGTCAATTACCTGTTTTTAAAATTTAATAGTGTTTAAGGCAAATATATCCAAATTATTAAAGGATTTATTAAAAGACAATAGCATCCTATTTATAGGACATCGAAGTCCTGCATTAGTTCTACATACTGCAGTGGAAAATAATTCATGATGCCGTCGCATATGTGTTTTAGTTGGTACCTATAATACAATTCATTAGTTAGTTTAATACAGTCGTACTTGTTGTGGCATACTCGTATGTCATATAGTAACGTCGCTTCCAATTGAATACGTCTTGATTTAAGGTCTAGTAGTTTGTATTTGGTGAGTAATTCATGATATGGTAGTCTTTTTTTGGCACATTTATAATGTATGCATCTTAAAAACTTTTTTTGTACTGATTCTATCTTATTTATGTATTTTTCATACAGAGGATTCCTTGAAAGGTAAATAAACAATACTAATAAACACATTGAGGTCTCTATGATTAAATCAAAAGGCAAACACACTTTGTCCAATTTCCATGATGACCAGCGTAAAAACAAGCCTGATGTACAGCGCTGTGGATACAATGAATCACGTCTAGTGCCCGCAAAAGGTATTGCCTTTAGGGATGGGACACGCTATCGATAGTTAGAGAAATATTGGTCGACAGCATTAAGAACCATACGCCAGTGTAAAAACGCGTCGAAATCAGCGTTGCTCGCTGAAAACCTCCGCCAAGCGATACCTTGTCGCGCGCGAATCATATTGCTAAATAAAACGATAAAGTCGTTATTTATAGCATAGTTTAATTTGTATATCGTAGTCGATAGCCAGTAAGATGCTCCAACAGGCTGCTATCAATAGTCCTAATTATTTTATCGATATCCACAGGCACATCACTGTCCCTTCCCTGACAGCGAAAACGAAGTGTTACCTTGTCGGGAATATTAATACAAGCTAATGTACCTCTCTCATTGCTCCGTTACACGCGAGGCTTCGTGTCTTGTCGCGTTTGCAGAACGGCTGGACTGTTAGCAATCTGTACACACAACAGAATAAAATAAACTGCAAGCAAAACTTGTATAACTGACATTTACCCGCTGCTCTGCCGGTGTAGTTTCATTGTGCATAGTAAGATGCATTGTGCATAAACACACATCCTCCGATAACTGCATGGGAAGGGTACTAATTTTTCAGGATCTTATCTTGTGTAGATTAAAAACTTTTAAAATAGGTCAGATACTAGGCTTAATAATCAAATTCAACTTTCATTAAGGTACTAATATCGACATAAAAAAAACACTAGTATGCAACGTTTTTATTTTGTTTCAGTTACACCTTTTAATGGCTGATTCTAGTGTTTAAGATACAGAACAAATAAAACCAATTATATAATCTGTAAATAGGCCTAAATTATGCACTTTTACACGCCCCAATTATTTTTTTAACCCTGCTACTGATTCGCGATGATATTTTGGGCTAGCGCCGAGAAGAAGCTGCGCAAGAAGGCCGGTCACTTTTGTTTACAAGAAAATAAAAATAATGTTACCAGACAGCAATTTTATTTACTGAGGGTGTTAGCCAGCATACCTAGACGACCTCAGTAGCAGAGATTTATTTATTTAAACTATATTCCACAGATATTTAAAAAAAAGTTGTACATAAAAGATTTCAAAATTTTATTTCTCCTTGAGTATAAGTACTAGAAACAAATGCTATATGCTCAAAATGTTGTATAGGTTTTGACAATTTTAAGCATACGTTTTTAAATATTTGTCTGATAATTTGAGCTTTAGAAGTAGGCTTTTAAAACCACAAGCTTGTATACAGGGTGTAACGAAACGGTGAAATAAAACTTTAAAGGGTTATTCTACGGCTAAAGTCCATCAACTTTTTCTTTAGAACCAACATCGAATTCGCAAAAACAAAAAAACACTTTCCCATACTAAAACGCGACCAGCTGGCATCAGTTTGTATGGAAACGTCAATTTTTTTTTTAAATTTCGATATTGTCCCCGTAGAAAAAGTTGATGTAATTTAGCCGTAGAATAACCCCTTAAAGTTTTATTTCACCTTTTCGTTACACTCTGTATATTTGGCGACTATATTTGCCTTAACTTTGGTAATCAATATAAAACCGCCGCCACTACTGGGCTAGAAGCGATTTGTCACAGATGTGTTAAACAATTAATTAATATAGTAACATCTTTACCGCGATATATTTTATCTATCTGAGCTATTAGAAACAGTACACTTCCTATCATAGCGTGTAATATTACCATCAAAATTCCGTTCAGACGGACCCAAAGTATTCACGTACTCCTTGCCCCAATAACTTTCTCGGCATATCAATACTTGGACCAAACAACTTTCGGGACCCCTATGAAACTTAATGGGACCCATATCAAACAATGTGGGAATCGACGAAGGGATAACACAGTTGGGAAATGTTGGTCGATGTAATATAAGGTTTGTTTAAGAAAGGATTTCGGGTTGTAGCTTTAAGAAGTAAACATGAGGTATAATGGCTATTAAAATATGAGGTGTAATGTAAATCCTTTATTAGCTGTAAGGTCAGCATTCAAATATATGTTAATTACGAGCTGTGGATTTTGTTAAATAAATAAATACATAGTAATAAAAGAAATATGGCTGGCAGTGGCTGGATAAAAAAGCGGAAGATCTACGTCTACGTGAGGCTTACGTCCAGCAATGGACTGCAGTAGGCTGACAGGATGATGATGGTCCACTGAATGTGTAGCCATGATCCAAAGAAGAGAGCTCCAAGAGCGCCACAGAGCACGATCTTCCGCTTTTTTATCTATTGCAGCCACTGCCAGCCATCTTCCTAAGATCGTCTGTCATGTACCCTACTTAATGGCAAATAAACAATTTGAATAAGCTTTTAGACTATTTACACAGATTATCTGAAAGTTATTTGCGTTTTTGCACTTGATAGCAAATGTCAATTGTTATTTATATCTGTGAAATTTTGGCCAGTCGAAGTATTTTTGAAATAAGTTCAAGAAAAGAATAAATCCGGTTTAATATTTCTGTGATTTTGTAAATTGGTACAGTTATAACTTGAGGTGACCAGGATAAACATACTAAAAGTGCTTAAGGGTGAGGTCTATGCTGAGGTTGTCTCAGGTGCTTAAACTATGTAGAATAAGAATAACAACAGAATGAGAGTAAACATCTTGCTGTAGTTTCTAAAGTATGATCGTAGAGTAAAAATGAAATCGTTTGTTTGTAGGAAACATTATCTAGAAACTTTTGTCATAAGAAACCATAAGTAAATTTTATTAAAAAAAATAAAACCGACTTCAAAACACTAAAATGCTAAAAATAATCCTAACACTTAAGTACCTAATCAGTTACTTTTGGAGTCGGTGCCAGCCGATGAGAGATTCAATGTTTTTGTTTGCACCGACTCCAAAAGTAACTGATTAGGTACTTAAGTGTTAGGATTATTTTTAGCATTTTAGTGTTTTGAAGTCGGTTTTATTTTTTTTAATAAAATTTACTTATTTCATCAATTTTTAGTGATAAATCCTAATCTAACTGCTGAACACCGATTTCATCCCCTATTTTCCTACCCTTAGGGGTGATTTTTATTTTGTAAACTTTTAGCATATTATCTTTGAAGTATAAGCTATTCAATAAAACAAAAATCATCAAAATCGGCTCATATTTGTCGAAGATAGGTAACAAGAACCACAACCAAAATACTATCTGGGTATATATTTGTTGATTTTCTCAAAAAGTTCTAAATCAATTTCGATAAAATTTATATGGGACCACCTCTGAAGTATGATCTACCAAACAAAAAAAGAATCATTAAAATCGATTCATAATTGGCGGAGTAATCGCGTAACAAATATACAAAAAAAAAAAAAAAAAAAAAAACATACAGTCGAATTGAGAACCTCCTCGTTTTTTGAAGTCGGTTGAAAATACTATTTCGTGCGGATATTTGATGTTTGAACAAAACAAATAAGGGATAACTCTGAAAATGATAAAGCTTCTACTTCAAGTAGTCAAGTGTCAGAAGTTCATATAGAATTTGAAAGTATTAGAGCTAATATAACAAAATCATCACACAAATCATCAATCAAATTTCAGCTAGTTCAATTCAGCCTCTAAAGCATGATTGAGTAACAAACGTATTAACTTTTACATTTATAATATCAGAAGTATATTGCTTTGCTAGTTTTATTTAAACTTTACCTAACTAGCAAAACGAGATTTAATAGCAATTAATCTTATATTTAATAAATAAATCGCTATTTCCCTTGGTCATCGCATCATGTGTGAACGGATGAAACAATTTCGATAATTCTTTTTTTGTTGTGTTAATTACTGTCAGAAGAAGGTTCATAAGAAAGAAAAAATTGAGAAAGTTGCGCAGAAAATCCTCTAAGAATAAACTAAAGACTCCGCGAACGAAGTTAGGGGCAATAGCTAGTAATATATAAATTTAATTGTTTTTACAATCACACAAATTATCTAGCCCCAAACTAAGCAAAACTATGGCGACTAGATAACGGACAAACATACTTCCTACTAACTATCCTTCCATATCCTTTTATACCTAAATTGCCATGACTCAGGTACAAATGCACGTGCTCATCACACAAACATTTGCCTCTTGCGGGATTCGAACCCGCAACCACATACAATTATATTGTTTTGAGACCTCATGTATCCAAGATAATTTCGGCATCCAAGAAATGAAGTACTCTTATGAAACGAAGTTAAAAGACAATTGAACATTAAAAACCTTTTAACAGGATATATGGCAAGTGGAATCCTGCGTACCAAATGGAATGTAAATTATCAAGGCCTTGATGACTTTTTGATTACCTTGATATTTAAATCGGGGTTGCGTGGGGCAATATATCAGGAGGAGTTATTACGGGTTCTTTTTAGAGTAATGTCATGTTACACGTTAATTCTTAGAGATATTTTTTGGGTTCGAATGTCATATTAGCAGTGGTAGGTTTTCTATGTGTGGGTGTTTGGCTTTTAAAGTGTTCAACATAAGTTTGGATGTTAAAGTTAAAGATTCCATAGTAAAATAACCGGATTCCGATCCCTGCATAGAATAGAATAGAAAAAAAAGAAAAAAAAACCTGAACTTGTTATCACACCCACCAGGTACCTACCAGTTATCTAATGATATTACTCTGTGGAGAGTGACTCAGCAAACTTTAGCATTGATCAAACTAAAGTACCAAGACACCAACAACACAAAGACTCAAGAAAATATTTACTCGAGTGCGCATTATAGAAAACGAGTCATATTACCGAGTACAACTAATTAAAGTAGATGAGAATTCTTAGACAGGATATGAAAACTAATAGCAAAGGTTGTTTGTCAGTTTCCTGATGAATAATTTAAGTTCTAAACAGCAAAGCTTGTTTGTCAGTTTCCTGGTAAATATTTTAATTTCGAAGTAATTCGTAACTCAAAAACTTGTGTTTACTATAGAATTTTAAACAATCTTATGTCCAGATTCTTGGTCATCTCTCTGAGCAGCGACCTGAGTCAGACTTAAAAAAACCACAATGGCACGAAAGCTAATAGGTATAAATTACAATCATGGGAATAAGGATCGATTCTACAAAGTATTTTAAAGGTTCATTCAGCCATATTTTTCAGCCATATTCAGTTAGATTGGTTATTGCAAAGTAACATGGGTGGAAAAATACTGGTACAAAATGCGCAAGGTTTAACATAAATAATGCACACCCTCTTCTTAACTTATTATCAAGCATACGTAAACGAGACAAAATAGAAATTCTATTGTTATGCGGTCTCATGAGACCGCTTGGATGTTAACGGGTTAAAAGTGCTGATTCTGGTGCTCAAATACAACAATTTTTTACAGGAACAACATCAAAGTTTTAAAAAAACTTATCCATACTAAAAGTCCATACCGAGGCCCAATTCCCGTAATTAGACAATAGTCGCAATCCGGTGTCGATCCGCTCCCAGTAACATTACGATCCCAAACGGTATTCTCCTAAACCTAAAATATTCAATTATAGTTCGTAATGCAACTGAAAATGGAAGAAACCAAAATTAGATTTTTTTTTGCTCTGTTTTTAGACGTATTGGGATAGTTTTAATAATTTTACGTCAAATTGAAAGTTTACGAGAATACCGTTTGTGATAGTAATGTTACTGGGACCGGATCGACACCGGATTGCGACAATTGTCAAATTACGGGAATTGGGCCTCAGATGTTACGATCTGTGTGGAGAAACGATTTTTTTGATGTTAGTCTTAAACAAAAAGTTGTTGCATTTGAGCACAAAAATTAGCTCGATGGGCGTTATTTAAGTTACACCTTGAATAGTTATACCTATAGTTGGTGTGACTAGGTAAGTGACTGTGTAACTATAAGTTCTAAACGACCTCATAACCATACGACCTTCGTAGCCGAGAGGTGAGCACGCCGGACTTTGCGGTCCCGGGTCCGGTTCCGACACTTGAAGTAGAAGCTATATCATAAGAGTTATTATGACATTTATCCCTTATTTTTGTCGGGTTTTTTTACACACTATTTATCTAGCCCTAAACTAAGCAAAGCTTGTACTATGGCGACTAGATAACGGATAAACATGCTTAAATACTTCTTTAAACGTCCATGACTTAGGTACAAATACTCGACTTATCACACGAACATTCCCGGTCGGGCAAACATTTCATTATTATCTTGGGTCTAGGTGTTGTGGTACCGTCATTGTTTCTGATTTCTATAACATAAGTGTTGTAGCTACTTACCTTAAAATCAGAGCAATGTATGTGATGTTGTCTTTTATTAATTATTTATAAAGTAATCGACAGATGTATCATGAACGTAATAATACCTGAGAGCACAAGGGAATAGAGACGACGCATCCGCATGTCATCTAAGGCGGTGTACACACGGAACGGATTTTGCAGCGACACGCGTCACCGCGCGACCTGTATAAAAACCAAAATAATAAAAAAACATTTATGTATTTTTTCTCTCACACAAAACAAAAGTGATTTTGACCTAACCTTATAAATATACAAAAACTTAGTGATCTATGTAAGAGACTGGTATCTTTACCAGCTTCTTTACCTCCGAAACTAGCGATTTAGATAGGTAGTAATTATATCCATGCCATAGGCGTGAGTTGCAACAGAGTATTTTAAAAGCATTTACCTTACAACGTGTGAGATCTTGTGTGTAAATATTATGTATGTGGAATGGTGGATGTTGTAAGTTTGTGTGTGTAAGTATAAACCTGTTGCGTATGTGTAAGTTAAGAAACGACCGTTAACAGCATTTTAGTTGAATTATAATCAAATGTTTTAAGCCAAGTAATAATAATTTTCTTCAATTCATATTTAGTATCTGGATAAATGTTGAGTTCCTTGTTTAATTTCTTTTATAGGAAGCTACAAATTTAACCAAAGAATCTTTTGGAGAATGACTTTTGTATTTGAGACGAACAAAAAAATAATGTTATTACAGCGACGTTTATGATTAAAATGACCGAACTTCACTGCGTCCGCTTTGGAATCGTTCAGATGCAAGACGCGTTTCACTACGACATTTGTCACCATGTGTACACCATCTAAGTGGCCAGGTAAGCAAACATTGGGCAAACATCCCAGCCGACTTAGTGTTGGCTCAGGCAGCATGGAGTTTGTTGCAAACATTTGCCGAAGGTTCGATTCATTTCACTCGACCCTTCCCTTTAATTCGATGAAGGATCTTTGTTTGTGTTTTGAGAATGTTTAACCTCTGCGTCTAACGTGGAATTACGAACTTTGCACTGTAATGATTACGTAACACAATTTTGTATGATATATAAGTGTTGCTAATTAAACAGTGCAACTAATAAAAAACAAATAGACATATATCAAGTTGTATAAATAGGCTTGAATTGAGGTCTTACATCCTAATTAGGTTTTAACCCTACCACTAAAATTTTTAGGGCTTATACAGTCACATTTTTTTCAGTTCGAATTCGAAAGATCATTAAAATTTTGTAAAAATACAATAATAAGAAAATTCTTATTATTGTGAATGTTCACGGTCACAATAATTAAAAATAATTAAATTTGATTTAAATATGATCCTATTTAATTAGTTAATTTTCTTGTAGGATTGGATTTAACCGTAACGCATTTTGAAAGTGAGTAAAAGGTGCCTTCGTCATATAGCTAGGTCAGCGACCCAACAAAACTTCATAGTCAGCTCAGCAATAAAGCTTACACAAACAATATGTGAGTGTCATTCAGGATTTTAGGAGATCAAACTGTCAGATTCTGTTTAATCAGTGCAATATACGACATCAATTTTAAATGCAATTTTTAGAAGTTAGTTAATGACATACGACATTCATAATTATATTTACCTACTGCATTGGGTAAAGACCCGGCTAAAAACCTGTAGAAAACCCACCCCTCCCCTCCGTCGTCCATTGCTAATAGAAAATAAAATGTACTACAAACTGATAATGTTGGGAAATTTTTTTCAGGCGTGTAACCAAGAAGTCTAAACTCCATTTTTTAAAGTATCTAAGCTGTGTTCTTATAATGTAATAATTATACACAAAAACCAAAACAAGGTTTAAGTGCTGTTAGGCCCTAGGTTAGGTTAGGTTAGGTTTGATTCATGTCTGTGCACCGCTTGCGGATGGACGTGCCGTCTGCAACTATTATTAAATAACTTACACAATTTCAATAATATCTGTGTCAAATTGTGCCCGCGTGAAACTGTGTCAGCGCATGTTAGTCATGCAGTCATCGACACACTTATTCGAGCTAAGTGAATTTTAAATTAAATAATAACTTAACAATGGATAGTCCCTTTAACCGTAGTAAGCTAATGACAAGCCGAAGCCCACCACCACCACAGAGAAGATCAACAGAAGGAGCACCAACCCCTACGACATCTATAATTGAAGCCGTTTCGACCCCAGAAATACAGCAATGGCTTTCATCAATTGAAACATGTCTGAACGAGATATGCAATACATCCAGCGAGAGAAAACTCAACACGGAGCAGAAGCTAAAAATTAGCAACATTAGCAGAATTGTGTTGTGTTGTATCTCAGCTGGCTGTACAATATCAATCTTTAAAACAAAAATATATTTCAGCCCAAACCCTTATCAAGACCATGACTGACCAGCAGGAGTCCTCCAATCAAATCGGAGATCAGCTCGAAGAGTTAAGGGAATGCGTTCTTTCTGCTCCAAAAGTCCAACCATCGAACACATCTTTTGCAGACGTGGTAAGAACAAGCAAAGGCTCGACAATACGACCATCAAACACCAGTAGTATTGCTATTTACCCAGTAAGCAAAGATAAGTCGAGTGAAGAGACTAAAAAACTTATTCAGACCATCATTAAGCCTAATGAACTTAAGCTGCATATCCGTGGATTAAGGAAAACTAAAGCTGGAGGCGTGATAATAAGCACCGAAGGTAAAGATGACCTTGAAAAGCTAAAGCAGAAGAACAGCTTATAACATCTGGGCTAAAAGCTGAAGAGACTACGAAACGTAAGCCTAAAGTTATACTGTTAAGAGTACCGAATAATACTACAGAGAAGGAGATATTCGAATGCTTATACGAACAAAATATTTCGGGGAAACATCAGCATATTGAACGTGAAAAGTTCCTATACGCAATCAAACTAAGCCACAAATCCGGTAAAAAAGACGCTTCTTACTGCAACTTTATCCTGGAACTACCATCAGACCTTAGAAAACTTCTAATTGAGCAGGAAAGGGTATTCATCAATTGGACTTCATGCCGAGTAAGAGACTACACCCTTGTAACTTAATGTTACAAGTGTCAACAATATGGCCACTCAGCAAAATATTGTCGGGAGGCTGACTCTACCTGTGGGCACTGCGGCTGCGTTGGCCATCAATTAAAGAATGCTCGAAGCAACTTGAACAAGCAAACTGTGCTACGTGCCGGCGATTCAATAAACCTAGCCATCACAAAACAGGAGATGAGCAATGCCCCGCCAGAAAAATCGCAGAGGCTAGATATGTTAGGTCAATTGACTACGAGGGCGCCTAAAGCGCCGTAGACTCTTTTTTAGTTATAATTTATTACATAATTAAAACTAAGGCAAGAACTAATAGATAAGTAGATCTTGATCTACTTATTTATTATTATAGTGAGTAATTGATTTTGTGTATAACACTTACATTATAGTTGAATAAGCACTAACCTACTTTATGATATAAATACCTAAGATACAAGCAAACTATTTTGCTTAGTTTAGGTATAAACATTATAATATTTTGTACTAACCGATATTTCATAACTCCAGTTTTTATGTATCTAGGCTAAGTTTTTATACAGAAATAAATTTTATCTTCTTTTATCTTTTATAAAATCCATGTACAGTCAACGGCAGGTCAACCTAACCAAAAAGTAAAAGGTCATTCAATCAATATCAATTCAGAAAATTTGAAGTTTTGTGATTGGTTGACGAGCTGTTATTTGTACACTGTATGTTTATCCCCGGCACTTGTTATACCGACGTATCAGATGGAACAATTCAATCCGGCACAGTAACTCATGAGGACGGAACCGATAAATCAGTCGATAACCGTTCAGCTACATTTTGCTGGAGATCCCTCGGCGTCGTCGCCTCGGGTTATCCCTCAGAAATACCCTGTACTTAGGAATACCCACGGACACCGTGTTAGGAAGACTATTTTCAACGTTAGTGATAGCTAATTGGTATATTATTAATGTATTGGTAATCTTATGTCGAAGTAATTAAAACAATTAAATGAATTCACAGATCTTGTTATATCGTGACAATCAGTACAAAAAGTACAAAAAAGAAGAAAAATATATAAAACAATCGTTAAACGAGTTAAAGGTTGCCTGCTTTTTAATGATTTAATGTACTGTCTGTAGTGATGTGATTTCGACGAACCAAACCGGTAGCTTTGACTGTTATTTTACGTTAAGGAGGAGGTACTGCCAGAGATAGGAATACTACCCAGCTTAGGTAGTAGTTTTCTATGAATATATGGTTCTGTGGTAGTTTTTCTCTGCCTACCATCACCATCTAACTTACTCAGTATATCGTGATTTTTTTTACAGCAAACACTATTTGTGTAGTGTTTTATTGGTTCCTGTGAAAATAATATCAATTATTTATTAATTTATATTACTCAGCCGCGGCAAATAATTTGACGCATAGCCGGCCACACAGCCGCTGCGCTTTTGCAGCGTTACTACGACGCAGTCGTAACGTTACGTCGTCGCAGCGGCAACGCACCGTTGCGGCGAGAATTTTGTAAAAACATCGCTAAAGGGCAAATTCACACGGCGCGTTGCGTCGTAACAACGCAAATATTTTGACGCATAGCCGGCCACACAGGCGCTGCACTATCGCAGCATTACAACGATACAGTCTTAACGTTCCGTCGTCATAGCGGCGAGCATTTTGTAAAAACATCGCCTTTAGAATATCAGGATGAGCTTGCGTGTCTCAACGCACAAACAACTGAGCGCTGCCGTTCAGGCGTCGCAATGAGTACACCCCCTCCCGTTTCGCCTCGGGGGCTCGGGGGCTATAGTTTAGGCGTGTGTGTTTCGTCGACGCAGCGCACCGTGTGTAAACTATGATTAATAGTATGTAAAACGACGCAGCGACAGCGCAACGTCGACGCAATGCTGACGCAACGCGCCGTGTGAATTTGCCCTATAGCGGCTACGGAGAGAAACGTTTGTTAAAAATCGTTTCATTTGTACCAATGATACATTGTCTAGAGCCACTGAACAGATAATTAATTATCCTACCCAAGTGCCCACCCACACGTCTAGACAATTCAATGATACTGATATATGATATCAGTGATATATGAGTAGCTCATCAACCTACATATCGTTCGTTTTAATGAATGCTTATATGCCTAAATTCCAGGATTTAAAAAAATGAATAAATTCAAAAGAAAAGAGGATTTATTTCTAAAGAGGGCTCAGACAAGTCTATGTAACGAAGGATATCTATTTGGAATTGCTAATTGATATAAAATATTATATCCTTGGAACAGATGAATTCTCAAGTAGAGAATTTGAATAGACAGGCGTAATGTAGCGATCGAGGCTAATGAAATAATGAAATTTAATATTAATAACAATATATTTATAATTGCTAGATCACTCAAAAGAGGATGGTGTCCTAAACTTTGTTACGTAACTTTGTTGTTGTGGTATGAACAGATGGACAAATTGGACAAGCAATCGTTGGCCGAACAATGCAACAATGTGTCACCAAAAATATACCTGTGGAACATATCGCTTATTTCCTCAGCCCCTGAGTATTAGATCTCACGATACTAAGCTTACTGAACTTGCAAATTTTATCGATCTAGAAAACTGAACTGGATTCTATTGGGTTTTTGATATGAAGCAGTGTTCTGATTAAAATTATGGCGGCCAGTCTGGCGCGGTGGTTTAGTGATTCGCCTTGCGTCCTTGTGTGTGGGTCCGGGTTCGATTCCTGTTTGTGTGAATTTAGGGAACAAATCTTTAATTGCGCCTTGCTTTGCTGCGACATAAGTCTGAGGAGCTAGTATGAGAACATTTTCAAAAAGTTTAATTTAAGAAAAGTTAGGTACGTGTAATTCTCTGTTACAATGGAAAACTAAAAATCACGCTCATTTAGTTATTACGGCTACACTCTTTTCAGATAATATTCTTTAATAAGCCTTAAGAATGGACTGACTGACACTTAAAAGGTTGTATAAACGTGTGTTATTTAAAAAAAACCTTATTTAACTCTGCTTGGCAGTCTTTGATACTTGTTGTTGTTGTTGACAACAATGGACAGGACCAAACACACCAGCGCCATCTGAGATTAACTTGTGCTTCTCCATTGATATTTGTGCCATTGTCATAATAGGGATGACGACTAACTTTTTTTTCTTTGTCCATCAGGTAGATTATTAAGAAGGCACATATTTCTCTATTTTCACATAATTAAAATATTACAGAGATATTGACGACCTCCGTAGCCGAGAGGCGAGCATACCGGACTCGGTGTCGCTATCTCGAGGTCCCGGGTTCGATTCCCGGTCGGGTCAATGTAGAAAAATAACTTTTCTATATTGTCTCGGGTCTGGATGTTGTGGTACCGTCGTTGTTTCTGATTTCTTTACCACAAGTGCTTCAGCTACTTATCATAGGATCAGAGCAATGTATGTGATGTTGTCCAATATTTATTTATTTTTTTATTATTATATTGATTTGACATGTCGCACGGTTAGGTACAAATTTTACTTAGAAGTGACGGCCCGAGCTCCGTTCCCGAACTTTGACGTGCTTTATCTTTGTCATTGCTTGGTTGATTTACAAAAGAGTCTATCATCAAGTGAGTTGTCTCAAGACAACTTGCTTTAGACCCGAGCGTCCTGAAACCTGCTTCTACGGGAAGAGTAGCCTCCACTGAATCCAAGAAAAGCAATAAAAACTGAACACCCGTTATTTATTGTAACTCTATTAAGCTTTGAATATATATTAAGAATACACTCGACATTGGCAGAATCACTGCTCTGCTTAAAGGGCGGGATGAGCCCATACTGAAAAAAAAAGAGTCCATTATTTTTTGATAATCTAATTGACGGAATCAATAGAATTTTATCTTCGTTACGCAGTCGTCATCTCTATTGCTCTCATGTAAACATACACACATGTGGGTTCCGATAATTTATTTTTCATACGTCAGACAATGTCGGTATTTCTGACGCCAACGTGTGTTTTTTTTTCTCTCACTCTCACCAGCCGAATATTGTCCTGTCGATTTAACGACATTAAGACCGGATTCGACCAAGCTGGTGTAAGTTTTCACTTGAGAGTATACCACTGCTTAATTTAGAGTAAGCTGATTTTTCATTCTACCAACCACTAATCTATGAAAAATATTTAAACGGGCGATTTTTACAGTGTATAAATTATACTGAAAATAATAAAATGTCAAAGATGTCACTTGTCAAATCCACTCTTATCACCTTGAAACTGTCAAGTTGTATAATCTACCATTGGCATTCTGTTATCCTACAAAATTTAATTGTTGTGGCATTTCATGCCAACCTAGAAAAAATAGATTACATGGATATTAGTAGGTTTATCCATTCGTTCATCATTCACAATAAAATAAAACTAAGTATAGTGTATTCCTGAAGTTATCAAAAAGTAAATTCAAGAAGTAAAGTTATTCCTGTTATAGTTAAACTGGTTTAATTTTGTGTTTGGTCGAATCGGGCCTAAGAGTCTCTAGTAGATCAACAAACTTGCCAATATACCGAGATCTAGAGTTTAGAGATATTTTGATAGTCAACATTCGAATAAATCGAATACTTTTGTATTGTGTTCAAACTTCAAGGAAATCACTGGGCGTAAGATCGAGACATTCAACAATGCAGTTAGATTAGGTGGGCTTGTATCATACATGTAAGTTTGTACTTGCAAAAAAGTGATATAAACTTAAGTTTTGTACTTTTTTATTTATGCTGTGTAGTTGCAGAAATAAAATATGACCAAGAAACAAAGCTGTGCTGACATATTTTATTATTATTGGTCAACGGTAACCCCATTTAGGAACACAAAGCCAGGCTGATGCGGGTTCGAATACCGCAAGAGGCAAATGTTACGGACAGGCGTTTCGATTTTGATTTAATTTTTGGTATTAATATTTTCTTAAATGCTTATTTTTGTAAATTTTAGTTATTAATGATGTAGATAAATTGGATTAAGGGAACGCCCTTCGTTATTTTACATACAGTATAATTAAAAGACTACTGTATCTAACTCTACTGTGCTCGTATCAACTTGTATATGTTCATGAAACGTTTGCGAGATAAAAATTCCCATTTTACTATTTTTCCGTTTCGTTCCTCCATCGTTGTTTTATTTGCTATCCTTAAGTAACTGGAAATGTTGCGATTTTTCTGTTTGAACTCGCGTTAAAGTAAAAGCCGACTTTCTGTTTGACTTTGTGATTGTATTGTTACTTCGAGCAGCCTGCGGGGGACTATAAATGCAAAGAATAATTATAAAATACTATTAAGTCTTTTACTGCCTAGAAAAACTAGACACGCTACTAAGCTAACCGGTAATTAAGTTGGTACACAATAAACATACATTATATGACATCTATAGCTTACAAATGCACTTTATCACACATACATTTGCCCCATGCAGGATTCGAACTCGCAACCGCCTGGTTTTGTAATCCAAGCCCGAACCACTAGAGCAGTCTATCGTCTTTCGACAAATACTTCCCAATACTATTCCATTGTCCCAATTTAATTAACTGAACGGAAATCCAGTCGATGAGATGAACCCTACCGAGTTTTTGCCTCACTATCTTTTTACAGTTAATTTGTTGGTCACTTTGCTATCGGCCCGTTTGATCTTTTCCGCATTTGGGTTGGAACATCTTTTAAGTTTGGTCAATTGAGGGGTTAATCCTATTATTGATAGTTTAGCGCCTCGGGCCTTTGAATCGGTTTTAATTGGAACAAGGTCCTTTTATTGGGGTTGTTGGGGCTTATCAGTCCCTACTAATTAGTATTTTTTTGGATGTTCATATTGAGAGTTAACCAAAATGACTAAATAAACTTATCTGTAATGGAAAGAGACGTAGGTTTATTAGAGATATAACTCCTCAAGAGGAAGAAAGGTTTTAGAATGGAGGCCACGTACCAGCAAGCGCGGCGTGAGACGTCGACCCACAAGGTGGACAGACGACCTGGTAAAGGTTGCAGGAAGCCGCTGTATGCAGGCCGCTACCAACCGGACAATCTGGAAATCACTATGGGAGGCCTATGTTCAGCAGTAGACGTCCTGAGGCTGAAGTGATGATGATGATGATGAATTCCTCCTGTGACAGTCGATTTTTTTCTGGGCAGTAATAATACGAATATGTAGATAGAATAAAATTGTAGTGGCCTGATAATAATTAGCTTTGAGCGGATACAATTCCTGGCCGGGTTTATTTAGAAAATCAAATTTTCTAAAATCTCGAGTCTGGGTATGCTGGGTAATGCCCTCTGCAAATAAAAAAGTACTGGCGTCAAAAACAGCTAAAGTTATCATTTTTTTACACAAACATACCCATCAGTTATTTTTGGAGTCGGTGCAAACGAAAACAATCGAACACTCCAAAAATAACTGATTATAACTGAAAATAACATTATAACCGCTGTACACCAATTTCGTTATATTTATTTGGTGTAAATTTTGTTTATATAATTATAGGTAGAGTGCATCTCAAGACGATTCCAATAAGTCTAAATATAACTCGTATTCATTGCTCCATTTAAGGAGTTCCGGTGCCTACCTTCCTCCTTCGTCATCATCACCAGTTCGATGGTACTGTTTAAAAGAAACATTTATCTTTTGATTAGTTGACTATGACAGACGAAGCTAAATTAACTTAATCAAGTTATCATATCGCCACGCTTGAAATACCTCGCAAAATTTTATTTTCTGAATGCAAAAACTTGACTTATTGCTAAATATACTAAAATCACTATTAAGTCTATAAACATTCGAGGATGCTGGTGTCTTTTTATTCCTTGTGGACACCAGCATCAGGATTTTGCAAAAAAATTGACCAATCTGGAAGTATATTACCCTTTAAAATATATATTTTTCCAAATAGTTTTATTAATGGCGGCGTTCTGAGGTAACAAATACAAATAAATAAAACAACTGAATTGAGACTCCTTTCTAAAAGTTTGTTAAAAAACGTTGTCTGGTAATTCGTAACACAAGAATGTAAATTTCTTCACTTCTAGACCATTGTCAGACACAAATTATTCAGTTTATGTTACGTTACGAACAAGCATTGCTTGTTTACAGTGTAACTGTTTTTGCATCCTGAAAAATCCAGTGAGGAGCCAAAATGTGTGTCGGTATTGAATTCTTTATCATGGACTGATTTCTTAAAAGATTTAAGTACTTTACTATTAACACCTTTAATGCCACGCGATAACCTCCAACCTTATTTTCAATTGTGTCTATTTTCTAGGCAGTAAAGACTAAATGCCAATTGGTGCTAAATCACTGTTCTACACTAACTAGAACAGTGTCGATGAGTATGAGTTCAACACGAGCGTTATAGCAACAAACGCCCAATCAATACCCTGCGAAAACATGAGCAGCGAAAATGCTCGCTCTTTTATCTAGAGCTACCCCGGATATTACGAGTGGTACTAGGAAGACCATGCAATCAATATCTTCAGGACTAGCTAAAAATATGTATTTTTTGTTGCAAGAAGCCGATAAATGCAGGCCGCTTTTAGCCGGCCAATCTGATAGTCATTGAGGGAGGCCTATGTTCAGCAGTGGAAGTTTTATGACTGAAATTATGATTAAGATAATGATATAGTTCTTGTAATTTAAATAAAGCTGAGGACTAGAGATATGGTGAGAGCTATGCTTGGAGTAAAAGAAACATTACTCTTCGAATTGTAAAGCTAAAAGAGCAATGGGCAGGCTACATCGTTTGCAGAGTTGACAACGGTTGGGGAAGAATGGCTCTCGAGTAGCGACCACAAACAGATCGTACAAATCGTAGCGTGGGCTTGCCTTCCGACCGGTAGTGGACAGCGATCAAGTCAAGGTTCGACCCGGAAGCCGCTCGCTTTGGCGTTGGGAGCGGTCTATGTCCAGCATTGAACTTCCAAAGGCTGCCGATAAGAGCTAGTTGCTTGAGGAACTCTTAGACGACTTTCGTAGCCAAGAGGCGACTACGCCAGACTTGGTGTCGCCATCTCTGAAGTCCCGGGTTCGATTCTTGGTGTAAGTAATAGTTTTTTGTTAAATTGGCCCGCGACTTTGTACATATTGGTTTCCATACAGTTAAAATATTTTATCACATTTTAAAACAAAACCTGGTCACACTACTCAAGAGTTATACTTATATTGTCTTAAGTGATCTAAACGTCGCGCCAAAATGAAATTATCTTCGAACAACGTCAGAGCGAGATGGCGATATGATCCAATAAATATCAGTCCTGGATACGTTTTATGGGTCTTGTAACAGCTATTCAGTTAAATCTGGGTTGATATTAATTCTCACTTACGTTCTTATTCCTTTCTGCAGTAAGGTAAAATAAAAATAAATATTTAAAAGCAATTCCTGTATTTGCAAATTAAAACCTCTAAGGTACTTTGTATCCATGGCAAAGTTTTGATCTATCCTGTATTTATTTAAACTTAATGCTGCAAGGCATTATCTACTAGTCGATAGTTTGTACCAAATATTTAAATATTATATGTTCGCGATATTTTAAAATATTTTAAGAAGTTTCTTTATCCTTTTTTTCGTATTTCAATTTATATTTAAACGCTTATTCTGTGTTTAAACGTAGTCTTTTTCTTTAGACTTAAAACTGTTAAGTATCATACAAGCAAAATTATACTTTAAAAAAAAAAAAGTTTATTTCAGATAATCATGCACACATATTAATCTAATTATATGATGTTAGTAAAATAATAAAATAAGAATATTAAAACTAAATTGTCCTAAAATTGCTAGGATGGGAGCAATCAGTTTCGGAACTTGGATGTCCTACCCACATGTAATGTTTCTTAAGATTATTATTTTTTAATTATGACCCGGTTTTAACCCACGTACTGTAGGACAGAAAAAGCGCTAAATTGACATGACAAAAACAAAACACGGTGTAGATACCGTAGGTATTAATATTTCGATGTTATGAACGTGTCATAGTAGGGAACTAGTAAGTAATTACCCCCTATCATCTCAACAAAGTTCTCGTTTACATACAAAGCACTGAGGTAACAAACAAAGCCTGTCAAATGAACTCCATGAGCAGGGGAATGTCTGAAACAGAATACTCAGTGCATTAGACTGCATGTAAACTATTGAAATTCTTGTACAAAAGGAACCATGTTGGTACTATTATTAAAAGGGACTCTTTGATAAGAGTCTAATTACACATTTTTGTCAGTTAAGCGGTGATTTGGTGATTGCTTGATATTTAAAAGACAAATCTAAAATCGGAGGCTGTTGATACAATAAGGCGCTGCGCAAATGACGGAGCGCGCCGGTCTTTTTGACTGCGAAGTAATAATGACCGCGTCTGTCCGTTGATGTCCGCGCCGCGTACTCTACGCACATGAGTTCACACGACGAAAGGGGGCGGTCAGTTCAGGATGATCTTTCTTGTGCAGCGCGCGTCGCGGGGTAAGCTGGCCACCCGCGCCGCCGCATACCCAGCAGGCACTGGCGGTGCGTTTTTTTTTACCGCCGTGTGCGTTGGAATTATACGATTACAGTGAGATGTAATCAAATCTATTATAAACAAGGCATTACAATATTGAATGTTTTATCTGTACATAGATTACGTTGAATAATGCTATTTGACAGAATGTCAAATAGCGACGTCAGTGCATGACAATAATTAATAGTGCATGTGACAGTGACGTTTAATAGTGCAAAACAATAATTAATTTGATTAATTCTAGTTTTATTGAAAACAACAATAAAACTAGAATTAGATTAAAGTGTAAACTAAACAAAAATATAATATGTATGGAAAGTATATATTTGGTCTATCTTTCGCGGCGAATTCGACCAGCCTGGCCCGCCCTATTGTCTGCGCATCGCCTTAAATACCAGAAGCTCAACGTAATTAATAATAAGTCACTATTGTGCAAGCGGTGTGATTTTTAGGAAAGTAGAAATAACTTTATTGATTTCTACCATTAAATGAATACTAATCTGAAATGAACCTTTCAACATTTTGTAATAGGCCGCATTATCGTTAGCGTGGTATGGCAACTCAGAAACCTATCCGTAATACAACAACCTTTATTATGGGACCAATATTTAAATTGTTGAACCTATTGGTGTAGTGACGCGGTGATGCATTTCGAACGCAAAAGGTCCTGGGTTCGTTTCCGGTTTGGGTTAATTCATGAAATGATTTTTCTAAATCTGTGAGTCTGGGTGTGCTGAGAGACGCCTCTAGCCAAATACATTGCCTGGACTTCGTTACACAAGGATATTAATTTCTTACTTCGAGACCACAATCAAGAGGCGGCAATTTGTGGCGTATATTTATTTAGTTAAATCATGAAAAAAAAACCCATCAACATCATCACTTCCAGTGGACATCTACTGCTGAACACATACCTCCCCCAATGATTTATATCGGGGGGGATTGCCAATAGTCGCCACGCTTGCCAGGTGGCATTTCCTATACTATACTTGTAAGATCCATGACCTTACTTCACTTCTTTCACTTGTTTTTTACATGTATTATTAAGCTTTTGTATTATTAAGTTTTTTTTAGGTGATCATTGTCGATAAATTGTATTGTATCTGTAAGAATGGGCTATATTCCTAAAAAATTCGAATTAGTCCGTTAGTTAGAATAACAGAAAATATTGAACACGTATTTTTTCTTTTCTCAATCAAACAAAAAATGATGAAGATATAGCCCGTTTAAGTTCCGCGTAACTAGTGTCGTGCTACAAAGTGTCGCAAGGCGTGACGTCACGTGCTCACTTTGATGCGCTTTATCTTCGTCATTTTTTGTTTGATTGACAAAAGACAAAATATGGGTCCAATATTTTTTGATAACCTAACTGACGGACTAAATTAAATAATACTTTTTTGACCCAGGAAACTAGCCCATTGCTTTAAGTAATAGTTAACCCTTAAATATGTTATTCGGCACTCGTTGTCTATTAACTTATTATATAACTATTAATTTAAACTATGTAAAAGTTAATTAAGTAATATTTTTGTAATGGCTGTTTGTGCCATAATAAATTAAAAAATGCAGTCTATATCACGGTTTGTATAAAAAACATATTTTTTTAGATTTTGATACCGAAAAATATATTATTTGATCAGTAGAATCGTCCCTCTTCTTTGCCAATTTAGTAAATAGCCAAGTGTGTCTATGACAGCCAGACTAGCCTTTTTCAATATTGTCTAATTTTGCTAAAAACGATAACAAAAGTTATCCAGCGAACCATTTGGCGATGACATTGTACTTAATAAAAAAATGATGTGCTGATTAGTGAAAAAATTAACAAAGGTTCGATTTTATAAGTAGTAATTAGTACTTCTTTTTTTATAGTTTTACTTCAGTAGTAGCAAACTATTTTTGTTATTGTAGTCAATAATTTAAATTCAAATTCGTCTTAAATAATAAATAAAATATATTGGACAACATCACATACATTGCTCTGATTCTATGGTAAGTAGCCAAAGCACTTGTGTTACATAAATCAGAAACAACGACGGTACCACAGCACCCAGACCCGAGACAATAAAGAAAAGTTTTTTTTTACATCGACCGACCAGGATTCGAACCCGGGACCTCAGAGATAGCGTCAAATGTAAAATGTTGGTATGATATAATATATTTAGCCATAAGATACATCATGCAATTTCTCATCTAACAAACTAAACTACTTAAACTACTGACGTCTGGAATCTCTTCTTCTCATCATCAGATAATTTGGCGGTAAAATGGCACTGCTTTAATTTCGAACGTGTATTAGTGCTATGGAGCAAGACAGTAAAGCTGGCCTACCGACTTCACGTCACTCAGCGAGATATAGAATGCTCGATGCTTAGGATCTCGTTAAGGGATGAAATCTGGAACAAGGTCATCCGGCCGAAGACCAGAGTAATGGACATAGTAAAAAAAATATAAAAGCTAAATTAGTAGTGGCCCAGCCACATCTGTCGCAGAACCGATGAAAGATGGAGTGAACGGATCCTCGGGTAGAGACCGTGTCTCGGCAAGCGTAGTAAAGGATGTCCCCCGCACCCAACAACACAAGACACACACACACACACACACACACACACACACACGCATACGCACACACAAACACAAACACACACACACACACACACACACACACGCACACACACGTTCGTTCCACTTGTGAATCGCATACAAACTTGGAACTTGGAGATAGGCTATATCAGTGTTACCATATTAGCTAAGGTGTTTTATATTAGCTTAGGTTTTGTAAGAATGTTACAAAATCGTGCACGTGCCACACATTACGAAACCCAAGAGAATGCCAAAAAATAAAACCGTCAGATGTAACCGCCTCAGTGGAAGCAATTCCACACAGTTTTACAGGATTTCAAGGTATATTGGTTTTATGTAAATACAAATTACATTGTGTAAGACTGTACGGTTTATACCCTGTAAATGAAATGGTGATTTTGTTGGGCACAGATGTGGAGACAGATTTTTGATTATGACTTAATTTGTAGTAAGCAAAAATCATATGATTCAATAAATAAATAGATACAAGTAACGTAGAATCACTCGTATTATATTTGTTTCTTAGAGCCGAACAATAAAACTATTTGCGGCTAAATTTAAAACAAGATTTTTCTAGTTAGAAATATTAATAGGAAAATTCTATTTTGCATCACGTTTCACTAATGAACGTTTCAATTAGACTATTTCAGTACTTTATCTCTAAAACAGAAGCTATTCGAAGCTTAATGAATTTCCGTTTCGCAAACTAGCTTTGATCAAACAAAATTTTAATTTTAGGTATTTTTAAAACGCTACAGAAGTTTAGATAGCAATTTTATTGTATTTTCTCATTTAAGGTTACTGAACCTGAAAATAAAAAATTAAAATAAACTTAAAGGTTCACTTTATCGTCAGTTTATCCGTCTATTAAGGTCTTATAGATCAGGTTGAGGTATTCAGGTAGAATTAATATCAAATACTAAAATGATATTTCAGTGTCGTCTGTTACTTAATAACAAGAACAACGTTGGAATAAAGCAACAGATGTAAATTCGGTTTCATATTTGTTGTCAATTTGGTCTACGCAGACAAACATTGTTTATACATAACATTATCCTCAATAGGGATTACGACTTGGTAAAGAAAATGGTATTATATTTAGTCCGTCAGTAAGATTATCAAAAATAATGGACACGTATATTTTCTTTTTTCAATCGACGAAAAAATGATACCTGCGTCACGTCAAAGTTCGTGACGTCACTTCTAAGTAAAAAATTTACCAAGACAAGACGTCATGCGACATTTCAAATCTCTTTAATATTTTTATTTTGTGTAACAAGATACGTGTCCACTACTTTTTGATAATTAACTTGATAGATGAAGAAAAAAAGTTAGTCGTTATATTCTATAGTTGGGTAAAAACCCATGGGCCAGGGCTGTGTCGGGCAAACGCCGGGAGAGGCTGAGCTGCAAGATCGATGACTGGCGCGGCTGCCGGGTAAGGGAATGCCCTTTGTGACGGACTAAGTATAATGACATAGAGCTGATAACCGCTGGGGCTGTATGGAGGGTAGGGGTAAGGAGTACTATCTCTTACGGGCAGAAAGTTGAAAAAGTGTTCAGCTAAAGCAGTAAATAACAGTTCCAAAACCCTCCAAAATGGCGCTAGCGTAGGCAAAGGATATGGTATGTATGTAGCCGTTGTTGACAGATTGAAGTATGCCAAGTATGGAGTGCAGAGTTAGAACATTTTAAAATTTTAATAGTTTATTGACTTTTAAATATGGAGGATAAATAAAGCTATCTTTTAAAAACATTTGAACAATTTACACCACCTAATTTAACACACTTTGACGGACACTTTTTCAAAACGAAGATAGTACTCCTTACCTCTACCCTCCATAGGTAAATAGGTCTCAGGTAACTAGAGACTGGAAGACGCAGACTAGTAACCTAGTCAGGGTTACGGGAAGCCGCTACTAGCAGGGACTATATATCAGTATGAAATATCTATAATTTTAATTTTATATCGGACGAATTTCTGTACCGTTATTACCCCTTTCTGCAGTTATTTAGCCCCTAATTTATTTCTATACTAAAATGATTTGATGCGGGGTGTGGAAGAGGGCGGGAGCGGGAGGGTGTGGCGAGCAAATGAAGCCATTATAGACCAAATTTCGCATCAGTACTTTATAAATCACCGCTTGACATAGGGCGTGTATTGCATTAAAAATATGTTTATATTCCATTTGTCCATTGTCTAAATATTATTTATTTGAATTTGACCCTATATTCAAACATTGCTTTAGATTTTCTAGTTTTTATTATTCTATAGTCATAATTGATTGTTATTTTTCTTGGCTACTGGCACATAATTTAGAACCGTGTCCGTTCGATAGCAAATTGTCGACTGGAAAACCACATGACGCAATATGACTTACCGGTTGACGATAGGGATGGAGACTAGGTAAAGAAAATGAAATTATAATTAGTCCGTTAGTTAGATTATCAAAATATAATAGACACTTATTTTTCCTTTTGTCAATCAAAAAATTTAAGCTCCCACGCCCGAGCTCGTGACGTCACTTCTAAGTAAAAAATGTACCAAGACGTCATGCGACATTTCAAATCAGTATATCTCTGTAATATTCTAATTATGTTAAAAAAGAAAAAATACGTTTCTAATACTTTTTGATAATCTACCTAATAGACGAAGAAAAATAAGTTAGTATTGTTTTGTTAATGAATCGGGGGCCTGATTCTCTCACAAATTCCGCTAATTCCGGCCTACTATATCCCCGCCCGTTGATTCAGTAGGGGTATGAATAAGGCATATGTTCTGCGATACCAGGCCCTAACCGGCGCGATATGACAAAGGGGGACCGGATTTTTGGGTTTGAATTTATCAGAATTTATTACTCTGTGTAATGTCCAATACTGCCAGGATTTAGTACGTACCGCGGGATTATTGTAAACTGGATATTTTGAATTTGTGGATGCGGCCCAATTGAACGGAACATTGTAAAATAGATTTTGTCAAATATTGAAATAAAAGTTGACCAATCTTCTAGAAGAGTCCCAATAGTTAAAAGTAACTAGCTGTTGCCCGCGACTTCCCTCGTGTAGTCTTCAATTTAATTCAGAATCTTTTCCGTGTGCATACAACAACTCACCAAAGAATAATCACAATCTGATCATACAAACATTCAAATATGTCTGTCAAGACCCTTGCATCGAGTTGATACTGAAACCATATACTCAGGTCAGGTCTACAGCTGCTTATATAAATGTTTCAACGACAGACGAAATAACAGAATCTTAGTATTGAATGTCGTATTAAATTAGTAATCATTTAGTAGCGGTCGCACCGCCATACTAACATATTTGCTGTTCAAAATATATAAATTAATTCACGCTCGACTACATACCACTGTCATGGTAGTAAAGAATTTACGTCCTTATGTATTGTACTTTTTATGTTACAACCATGATAGACTGAAATAAATGTATTTTGATTTGATTTGATTTATGCCACAAGGTAACAGACAATGAATTTTGATAGCGTCATCTTCCAGCAATATAAATATTATGCACCATCATCACCATCATCATGTCAGGCTATTGCAGTTCACTGTTGGACGTAAGCCTCCAAAAAGTGCCAAAGAGCACTATCTTTTCATCCAACCATTGCCTGCCATCTTCCGAAGGTCGTCGGTCCATCAAGCAACACATAAATATGCACCATACAGCAGACCAATTGTCGTCGTCTCGAAGTAATACATTATCCTTGTTACATGGTACCAAAATACTTTTCCCAAGAGCGTCTTCCAGCACATCCGAACCGAGAATCGAATCAAGCACCTTGTATTCAAAATGAACCGCACCACTATGCCAATCTGACATCGTCCATCGGACGAGATAAATCGGGATCCCGATGTGATATGCCTCTGACTTTTATAAAGAATGGCGAAGAAAGAAATATAAATATACACGCCTATGAACTGTCGTCATACTATTTAAGAAATAAAAAAGGGGAGGTACATGTATTTTGATCAAGAAAGGTATGCCCTATAAAAGAATATGTATTTTTGAACAGATTTCGGTAAATTTCCACTTTGAGTGTTGCGCTGTAGCTGTCCCTGTGCATAATTTGATAATTATTTGTATACATATATCCTCGGCCTCGGCTACGAAGAAACGACATTTCGATCTCTTTCTCGATAGTCTAGAGCGCTTATTTAACCTTTATATGCAGAGATATCGCAAGCATAAAATAGTGATTGTGGGAAATTTTAATATAAACATAATACATATAATACTAATCACCAAATTTACGTTTTTATCTGTATTATCCATACAGATAAAAACGTAAAATTGGTTCCAAAAAATCTAGAGACCAAATTCATCCTGTTAATACAATACACTATGTATATGCCGCAATACAATACACCCTGTCAATACCATACATTTATCAATCCAATACACCCTGTGTATGCCTCAATTATTCCTCCAGAGCCACCGAGTTCGAAGAGAACAAGCAAAACCCTTTATAATATGCCCATAAAAACAGCGAGCAACTTCGCAGCCGTCTTCAAAGTTCATAATCTCCATTTTAATTCGGAACTTTTATCGCGTAATGAATTTACAAATCCCTCGGGATTATCTCGAGTTGAGGAGTTCGGCCTACGCGAGTGATTTATGAGCGCGCGATCGATGCAGCGATTATTCGACGCTAGTCGCTTTTTTCTTTTACAAGAATATTTACTACCTACCTATTGTACTGCAGGTGATTATGATGAGCAAGATCACCGGGAAGAGACATATCTGTCGCAGAAGGAAGTCGTGGCTCCAAAATATCCGGGAATGGACAGGAATAACGGGAGCTAGTAGCCAGCTTTCAGTAATCGGAGAGGCAATATAAGAAGAAGAAGAATATTCATTCTGAAATTAAGAAACACATTTGAAAACAAGAATTGGTTTTATATGTAAACTTTGAGACAAAACAAAGAGGTAATTTTTTATCAATTCGAGCAGCAGGCCGAGTGTGAATGATGATGATGATGATGAACCAAGAATTAAATTTTTATTTTCCATTGACATAGGTTACGTAGTATGTTGTTAGTGTCTGTACTGGGCCTTGTCCGAATCAAAATGTTTTGTAAACTGTTTTTAAAGATTTTTTGGTTGATTGATTAAAACTGCCAATTAACTTTAAAATGAGATTAACTTTAATTTGTTTTCTATAACCATTTTCTTAGGTTTAAGTTGGCCATATACGCATTTAAAAATAAAATAAAAACAAATTAATCATCGAATTGATTTTTTTTTTCTTTCATAAAGTAAGTAAATACAGTTGTAATTTCCCGATCGAATAAAAAAAATCTTTCCTCGTACACCATTGTCATAAAAAAAAACCTCATAAATTTCTAACAGACTAAATTCTTAATTTTTAGCAAAATAATGGTGTAATTAACCTCCTTAATGAAATCCCCGACATTTGTAATTCATATTTCTTGATGAGAAACAAAGCTCTTGAAACGACGAATAAAGGATGAAGCATTTGTCAGCAAATCCACTATTTAGGATGAAGTTTAATTTCCAATGTACCATGCTGACATCTGTTATACTGCCCCTTTTCACCATAAATTCAACCGTAAATGTTTACTACAGGGTTCAAAATCAACTGGGGTGGTGCAGAGATATAACCTTTTGTAAATGCATAGAAAAACAAGATGATGAATGAGAAACGGCACACGTTTTAACCCAAAACCGCGCATAGACGTAGATGTTACGTTTGCTGGAAAGGAAATGTGAAATTTTGTTAATGCGAATCTTCTTCATTTTTTGTTTGATTGATAAAAGACAAAATATCGGTCCAATATTTTTTGATAATCTAACTGACGGACTAAATAGAATAATTCTATTGTTATATCAATTTGAAACTTCATAAGTAGTTGTGACCCGGATACAATAAAATGGTTTATAACAATTCATACTATTAAGTATATTTCACGTCACTAAAAACGTAATCAGCGTAGCAGAGTATTGGTCACAAAACTATTTAGTCGTCTTCGACACGCGAAGAAGAAGAAGATGAAGCTCTAGATGACGAGTTTTTTATTTATTTAGCGTAAGTACAGATGCAGATGAAGTTATTAAAGTTAATTTTGGGATCATTGATAATAACTAGGAAATTCAGTGTGAGTTTATTAACATGACACATCTAGCAATTTTATAGTAGGCCTTAAATCGAAGCACATGTTATGCTATTCGCTTCCGTACAAATCCAGTGGACATATTCAATTTCACGGTTAACCAGCCCCCAGCGCTCCTTGCGTTCGCGTACTGATATATGTACAATGTTACGAAGCGCTGACTTTTATATTGTTAGGGAAGGTTATCATATGGGGCGTTTTATTGTGAGGGGTGGAAAAAACAAGTGCTGCGTAAGCATAAAAGTTAAAGTATATTTTAAGCAACCATGAATTTTATTGAAAAATTGATCAATTATTCCTGGATGTTCTACTGCTAAAAAAGATACGAGTAAAATAATTTTGTTTTCTGTCTGACTATATTTCAACTCTGTGACATTGTTATAGCTTAATAGACCATTATTAGGACGTCCACCTACAAGGTGGACAGACGACCTGGTAACAGGAAGCCGCTGGATGCGGGCCGCTTCCAACCGGCCAATCTGGAAGTCACTGGGGGAGGCCTTTGTTCAGCAGTGGACGTCCTATGGCTGAAATGATGATGATGATGATGAGACCATTATCAGGCTTATGCAGTCCAAAGTCACTTCAACTCCAAAGCCTCATCCAAGGTAAAATACTACATACAACTAAAAGACAAGCCATTGTCAATCCTCTATCATCATCTATTTATCATCAAACTCTCGTCACCAAGTGTAATAGTGAATGATTAGATCAGCTCTGTTGTATCAAATGTTCGTAATGACATTCAAATAAGATAGACTTGTTTCAAATTCATACAACAAATACAAGTGCCTCAGTTTTAACTTAGTTTAACCCTATTTTTCTAGTTGTTTTTTTGGAAAAAGAAACCCATATTTTACACTGGTTCATATCGTTTTGGTATTACGAAAAATTTATCTTTAACGAATGTGCTAAATTTTAATAGGTAAAATTTTAATGGGTCCAACTTCAATATTGCAATACTTATTGGATAGGTTAGGTTACTTATAAACGGTGCGGTTTTGTTGGTTTTGGAGCTGTGAATATTTCACTTTCCAAAAACCAAGTAAAATTTGCCATGTGTAGTTTTTTTTAAACCAAAATTGGGCGTCCTTATAAAAGGTTACGTACTGTTATACACAAAAGAAAAACACACGTCGAATTAAAAAGTTCCTACTTTTTTGAGACGGTTGAAAATATTAATCATTACACATAAACACGGAGACAGAAGTGGATCTTCTAGCACAACATTCCCAGACTCTATTATTACTATGATTATCAAGTGAATCAAAGACGAACTCTCGCTTCGAACTAAGTAGGCACTAACCAAATTGTGAAGTAGGTCGATTATGCACCGTTTATCTGCAGTTTCGACTTCACTGCAGTTCGAATTGATAGCTAATAATAATCACACTATTTGAGATAGATGTGCTGAATGCTGATAGGAGATGGCTATAACTTTATGTCTCACATCACTCATTCAGTAATACATTTTTTGTGCAATTCTGTCTAGTTACGAACCAGTGTGACATTTACTTTAAGAGTGAAATATGCCGTATAATTTATAAATCGAACGTTTGGGAAAATCGTAAGACGGTTGCAAGTATCTAGTTATTTAGAATCTAGAAGAGATTTTTGTTTTCGTACGATTTATTGACAGAATCATTGCAATAATCCCTTGAATGCTTAATACTCGTAGTTAAGAATCTGTTTAAAACTTCTTTATAGTTACTTGGTCAGAACATGCTAATCTGTCAGTGCATAAAGTCTCAGCGCTATTATCTAAGATATTTACTTGGATTTTCACAATGATCCTGAAAATATTTCATGATTACGAAAATATAGGTATATAAGATTCTAAACATAGTTTGTTATCTTCTTAAGATTATCCCAAAGATTCGATTTTGTTTTGACATTAACATCACACAGCGTTACACGTGATTAAGTAATAAGCGATACATAATTACTCACAGCCATCTTTGCAAGGTAATTAGTTGAAGCATTACGATTGTAACTACATTGGTCTCCTTCACCAGCCTTTGTAAACTGTCACTGTATAGGAAACCCATGTTATCAATATTATGGCAAAAATAGTTTCGCAGGACACGCTGACAAAGCGTTTAGTTCCATCACCTGGGTTGATTGATGGCCCCTAATAGCAGACTCTATATTGTGCAGTTGATGTTTCCTTCTGTACACGTATCGGCTATGTAAATAGCTCAAAATATACATCTGCCCCCCCTGCATGACCATGAAAACACGATATGATATAGCGATATATCGACACCAACTGTAAAAATATGATAGATGTAGCCGCCATGTTGAATCGCCGTGCTGGTGACGTTTAGATAAAATTCAAGATTAGCGGCTCTATCTATCATATTTTAAACATAAATTACAGTTAATGTCGATAAATCGCTTTATTATATCGAGTTTTGGTAGTCATATTAGGGGCTGAGTCTTGTTCTGAAAAAAAATAGAACTATAAGTTCTAGCTATAAAAAGTAAGTATAGGCCAAAGTAAGGGATAATTTAAAGGGATTGCAGAGGTCTTATGAAAATCTCATCCCATCTAAATGTAATAAATAACACTCTTGTTGCATTATAAAAAATTAAATAAATAGTAATCTAAGCAAGGTGTTAACTTAGATAACGGATAAACTTAATACTTTTAAAAACATCCATGACTTTGGTACAAATACTCGTGCTCATCACACACACCTTTGCCCCTTGCGGGATTCGAACCCGCAACCGCTGGCTTTGTATTCCGTAGCGTGAACCACTACACCAGATGGTCGTTTATTATGGTCTTCAGACCATGTTAGGAAAGAAACCAAACTTAAAGTAAAAACTGTTCTGACACCATTAACCCTATAAGTAAAGCCATAAAGGGTTCAAATCACTTACCTGCAGTCCAAAGTAGAAAACAAAAAGTTTTTATTCAAAAATGTTTATATCGCTCATAAAGCTAGGCCGTGCGATCGAAAGCGTCTTCGAAAGTCGTAAAAGCGTCGAGTAAAAAGTAGAAACTCGTAAAGGCATAAAATGGTCGGCGTTCACTATAAAGTACGCTCTTTATAAACAAAGTTGCGCGTTGGGTCTCAACTTGTGAATGGTACGGTTAAGATAAACTTTGCTGAGTTTTGGAGGATTTAAGTCACGAGTAGTTGCGATAATGTAAGTTAACTAACGTTATAACCCTCTGACAAGGTGGATCGATTTTATGCTCAAAGCTGCTAGTAGCAGATGGAAAATGATAGCTTAGTTTTGAGCTCAGAGATACTTGGGAGCGGTCGGTACATTTGATTGCGAGACAGACTGCGTCTAGCGTGACGTCACAGAATAGATAATAGTACTGGTGACGTAATTGTAGATACAGCCGATAAATAGAAGTCTAGAAGCCGCGCTCGCACTTTGCACGCGGTGATTCCATGTCATAGGTTAGTTGGGGAGTCTCGAGTCAAAGGAACTGCTCCACTGGTATATCTCGTTTCGTACTTATGTTTTGTTAATGTTATTCCTTGTATTAAACTACTGGTACTTTACATAGTGATTTTAGTCTGCCCATGCTTCTAACGGTTCACCTAGTTTCCAAGCAAGATGTAAAGAGTTTTGGTCATATAGTACACCCTGCCTAAACCTGGTAAGGGTAGCAGAGAGGCGATGGATGCAGAAGGCTCAACAACATTTGGAATTGCGTGCTATGGATGATACCTACACTCAGCATTGGGTAGAGAAAGGTTAAAAAAGAAGAAGATGCCTCTAAGGGATGGTAAATTTAGAAAAGTGTTATTAATAGATCTATTATATACCTAGATCTTTGAAATAATATTGAAAACTCTCAGCTCATTAATTGGGCCATAATACTTTAAAGGCCGACACCGCCTTCCCTTCAGGATCGGATGGCAGCGGAAATTGAAAGCTGGGCACATCCAAACTTGACCCAATCAAGCCCTATATTCACCGTTCAAAGGTGGCAAGCATTCAAATCACTCGCAATTAGGGAATACATCCCGTAAAGTTACCTGGACTATTCGGGACTATTTTATTAGGAATCGTTGGATTTAGTTGTATATCTTTTGCTATGGGAGGCCTTTAAATGGAAGAAATTACATACGATTCTCGAGATTTAGAAAATACCTACATTTCTAGCTGTTTCAGCCATATTTTTTTAAAGTTAAATGCCTCTCTCTCATCTCCAATGAATTCTTAATACCTGCAATAGGCAAATAATGTTGTGAAGTTAGTAACTTGAAAATTATAAGCTTGTTAACAATAATAGTTCTTAATTCTGAAGTCTTAACTATCTTATAAGTTTTAGAGACAAAAGCTACATTCCTCACGTGGCAACTTGCGTGATCTAACTTCGGTCACTTATCAAGAGTTGCCACTCCAACAAGTCAGTTTTCAATAAGTCGAAACTATTTCATTGAGTTTCACACTAGAATACTTCGGTGTTATAAGTTCGGTGCTTTGAAATTACATAATAATCTCTCATTATATATCAACTCTGTTTGTCCTGGAATGGCAAATAATATAAACAAACATGGCGTCTTTACTTTTTTTTATTTTCCGAATATTAAACGATGTAAAAAATTAGGTCCCAATTTGAAATAATAAAATTAAAATAGCCTTTTTCATGTTTCAGACATGTTAAAAGGAATTAACTCATCCATTAGGCATGAGTCATCGAGATAAATGAGTCATCGAGATAAATGAGTCATCGAGATAAAAAAGAAATTCCATTGTTTTTCCGGTCTACCGTGAGTAAGTGGAACACGATGGCTTATTAACCCTTTTGACTCCATCATCATCAGCTCGATGGTGTAGGAACATTTATGTAGGTATTTATATGCCTATAAAGTTTCAAACTAATAAGACAGTAGAAATAGGTTAAAACAACTTCATCGTTACCAGTTAAGATAATAAAAGCTTGTTGATAAGGTATTGCAGATGAATAGTACCAATTGCTGCTTGGCAAAATATTTAGTAAAATACTTTTGTGCCTCAAGAATCTTAGAACTTGACCGTGTGAACTAGACGTTAGTTTTCTTAGCACATGTGACGTGAGAAAAGCGACGGGCGGGATATAATGTTATAAATTTTAAAGCGGACTTTGCAGTAGTTGACCCAAGAAGTTTTTATTTAAAATGGGACAACGCAAAGTTGTATCATTGATAAAGGGTTTACATTTTAAAAATAAACTAATATTAGATGGTATAATTTATACCTGTTAGAAATAATATACGCACCTACTTGTTTAGTTCAATCACTGATAAAATTATTGTTATAACTATTTAGTTTTAAGAGAAATTTACTCTTAGCTGTCATTTTTTAGAGTGTGCCATCAGATCTTACCCTGGTACATCGAGCACATACCCTATAGAGCAGCAATACGAATCGAACCATCTTTCTCCGAAACTAGTTAGTGGTTTTTCACTTACATTTAGTATGAAATGACAACTCTTGTCAATGCTCTCCCATACAAAAACAGTGAAAATACAGATTAATAAATGGCGGAAAATTTAGTCGAACAAATTATATGACATTTCTACTCTATAGGGTATGTGTGCATACCCTGACATTATACTGAGACAGGGATGCTAATCTATTTGTAAAGACACATCCAGTGTTAGCGCCAAAACACTGGCCAATCACAATAATCTACCGGGACCGAAATGTCAGAAGAAATGGAGGAACGCTCCCCGTTCCGGCTTCCTTCCCCACGCCCCTCCCCCACACCTTGCCCGATCGCAAGCGACAGCACGCGTCACGCGTCACAAAAAAAATAAAAACTACGAGAAAACCTGTGATAAATGTGACAAACAATAAGTGAAAGTATCTTTAGGAGACACTTTGCACTCCTCCCGATTTCCAAGTAAGTACTTCACCGTTCACCAAGCATCCAGTGTTAGCGGAATGTACAGTTTTCCAAAAGATGTCTTCCCTCAACGCCGAACATGTATTTTGTATAGTTCTTGAAAAATTCGTACTAAGGTGCGAACTCCTTCTAAAGTGATTAGAAAAAAATTTTGGGCACGGTAATCATTTGGGAAATATCCCAGAAAATTTCAAAATGATGGTAACTCTATTCTAGAGGATTTTGCAGAAAATGTGGAAGTCAGCAGAATATAGCAGGTATTGTTTACCAAAGGATTCGGCATTTTTAAAACAAGCTTTTATAACGTAGTTTTATAGGAATAAAGACGAAATTGCCTTGAGTCCAAATTGAATAGTATTTTTAAAGATTTAATAGCATTTTGAGCTGTGTTTATTCAGTTTAACGTACGTGAGATTTATAGGAGAGTTGTTTTTATAAGCCCGAAATTTACTTTGCTTGGATTGAACTCCTATAAATCTATGTTTATATAAAATTAATGTAAGTATGTTTGTCCTCTTAACCAGATTGTGATGAAATTCTGGTCAATCAGAGAAGAGAAAACAGAAACAACGACGGTACCACAATACCCAGACGCAAGACAGAGAATGTAGAAAATCTGGTCAATGAAGAAAAGTTCATTTTCTACATTGATCAGAACGAAATTCAAACCCAGGACCTAAGAGATGGCGATGGCGATGGCAAGTCAGGCGTGTTTACCTCTCGGCTACGGAAGTCGTTTATCTATCTATTGTATACAGTGTGTAACGAAAAGGTGAAATAAAACTTTAAGGTGTTATTCTACGGCTAAATTACATCAACTTTTTCTATGGGATCAACATCAAAATCTCAAAAAAAACAAGTTTCTAGAATGGAGGCCATGCACCAGGAAACGCAGCATAAGACGTCCACTTACAAGGTTGACAGACTGGTAAAGGCCGTAGGAAGCCGCTGGATGCAAGCCGCTTCCAACCGGCCAATCTGGAAGTCATTGGGGGAGACCAGGCACGTCCTGTGGCTGAAATTATGATAATGATGATGAGCAGATAGATATATAGATAGATTATCTTTATTGCACACCACTCAAAACAAACAGTTAAGAGAAACAAAACTTTAAGACAACTTTTTAGAGAAAAATTGAAAAAAGTTGAGAAGGGGAGGCGGTGGTTAATTGTCTATGGCATTTATTTAAGTAGGTAGAACTTTTATTTATAAACTTCATAAAGGTACTTAAATGTAAACTAAACTTTACCTAACTTCATTATATGACATCGTAAAACGAATTAACGAACTGATAAAAATTCAATACCAATTTATCCAATATCATCATAAGCTAGCTTATAATTGATTGCCTGATTAAAATTCAGCTTCTTCGTGCTATAGAAGGCACTGAGTTTTTATTGAAGCATTTACTAACGACCTCACTTAGACAGAAGCGTTAGTACAGTACGCACCAAAAGTAGCTGATCAAAAACAATTTTTTAAAACTACTGTCTTCCAAATGTAACAATAACCTGACTTATTTATTTGACTTTTGCGTAGTGATTTTATCAGACTGTTGTGATATATGTTACATTCGATGAGATTTTTTTGAAAAAATCAGTTAACTACTTTTGACGTTGACTGTAGTTCGACTTTTTCTGCAAAGATCTCAGAATTAAGCCAAAGTGATTCCATTTTGGCTAAATATTCATAGACTTAACACAAAAATGAGTTAAAAATTACCCCTCGTTTTATCTACTTAATTCAAGCCTAAAGTTTAAAAAAAAAATGTGCTGTCATCAAAATGTCAAATAGTTACAAAGGTTTAGCTAGATCATTATATAGAATAAAAGTATTTCACCATGATATACTTAATAAAGCTGCCCAATTAGTCGACAGAGTGCAACGTGGGCACTATCCGACTTCAGTGATGGTTTGGTGGGGTATTGCTATGAAGGAGTGACTGAGCCATACTATTGTGAAAAAGGTATCAAAACATCGGCACAAGTGTATCAAGATACCATTATTGAGGAGGTAGTGAAGCCCCTTAACAACACCATGTTCAATAACCAAGAATGGTCCTTCCAGCAAGACTCGGCGCCGGGTCATAAAGCTCGGTCTACGCAGTCTTGGTTGGAAACGAACGTTTCGGACTTCATAACAGCTGAAGACTGGCCGTCGTCTAGTCGGTCAGTTTTAGAGAGTATGGCTTCCTCTAAACGCTATGATAATTTGGAGTCCCTAAAACAATCCGTACGATTGGCAGTGAAGAATTTTCCCATGGAAAGAGTGCGTGCTTCTATTGATAACTAGCCTCAACGTTTAAAGGACTATATTGCAGACAATGGAGACCACTTCGAATAAGCTTTTTATATTTTAAAATGTTTTAATTTATTCATTAAACTAACACACTGTAAAAGTGTAATAAATGTTATGTATGTGTGCCTAATGCCTTAACTTTCAAACTATCACAAAATATTAGTACCTATGTAGAAAGTAAATTAAATTATACCCTGTATATGAATCAGAAGCATAATCACATTAAACATTAACCAACTATTGTAAGCAAGCCTTACCAATGCAAATACTGATTGAGGTGATCATGATCTGTTCTACAGCTTCGTCTTGTATGTAAATTTGTTGCATAGCTAGAATATTCATGGGACTGCTTTTGGACAGACATATAATCAGACACAGACACAAACTCGCGTGAAATGGGTTCCGTAATTCTTAAAGGTTTTTCTGTCATCTGTTAAATATATCTTCTAGGGTAAAGTTTTAAAAAATACAGATACTGTATTATGTATTTTTAGTTCAGTATTTTTCAAAAATTTAGGCTAAGTATTTTCAAAGGTGTGGATGACTACACTTCTGAAAGTACTGAGCCTAAAAAAATTGCATTCCATAATTTATAGATTTTGCTGTTTTGCTTTATATTTGCTACAATACATAATATGCCCTGCCGTATGGGGACGGCCGTAAAGAATACACTTCCCCACCGCCAACAGGAGGCGTGTCGTAAGAGGCGACTAATTCCTGTAGCACGAGACCGGCAGCAGCGTCTGCGTGCAAAATCTTACAAAAACTGCGCTCGCCAACCCGCCTGCCAAGCGTGGTGAGTATTGGCAATCCCCCCCGATGTTGGGTCATTGGGGGAGGCCTGTATTCAGCAGAGGACTTTCTATGGCTGAAATGGTGAAAAATTATGACATAATATGTTGTACATTATTTTTGTTATTATTATTAATCTGTGAGAAGATTGACTGGCTACATTTTACGGTTTAAAGTGTACAGTCCTTTATAAGTAAGACTGTTGGAAAAATAGACAAACAGACAGATATGAAAACTGTCCATTGGTACCCTATGGGTACAGAACCACAAACACATATCAGTGTTAGTGTGGACGACTATGTTACAATTTTGTGCAAAGGGGACGTATTAAATAACTAAAGTTTTATAACATGTTCCGAAGCTTCATATTTAGCGACAAGATATCAGAGGACGTATTAGAAAAGAGAAATATAAAATTTAATCATGTTAGCTAGGTAAGCGAGTATATTATCAAACTTAGGAAATTATCTGTCACAACTTCACAAGAATTCGAAGGTTGTGTTCTCAAATTAGGTAACTTAATGTTTCAGAAGACGCTACTCCCGAGAAATCACAGTGACAATACGCGGTGATTTATCATAGTCGAGATATTTATCGTACGTCTAACACAGGATCAGGATATTTGATTCTTGCCATTTCAATGCCAGCCAAAATCTCGTTTAATATAAAAGGTCAAAAGGTCGATTTATAGGTTTATAACTGAGCATACAGCTCTTTGGAATGGCCAGCACTAATAAAAAATCGAATGTAATAGGTAATCTTCTCAATAGTCCAGCAGATCTATTTCAAGTAAGACAAGTCTTTTGCTTGATAATGATAATATTAGCTGTTACATGCAACTTCGTTCGCGTGGCCTTTAGTTTACACTAACCATGGTTTTGCAAACACCACGCGAAAGAAGTCGCAAGGAACAGTTAGTTTAGTGTTACATATTTTTTCACATTCAAAAATTGACAACTGAACAGCGAAATCTAATGGTAAGAAGCGCTGTCTACTGTAGAGTGACAGTAATCTTGCATCCCTTGGGAACCGTACACTTTTCCGGTATAAAAAGTAACCTCTGCTATTCCAGATTATATTCTATATCTGTGGCAAATTTCATTTTCATCTGTTCAACCGTTCTGGCGTGATTGAGTAACAAACATCCATCCATCCAAAATTTCGTATATATAATATTAGTAAAAATTGAATCGCATATTGGCCACTGTAATAGGATTTATTTAGGCTTGTTATTATTTATGAAATTAATGAATTTAAAAAAAATATTAACTCGCTTTCCATCCTACAATTCTGTGTATATCAAAGAGGATTGTAAGAAGAAAATTATCGAGATATTTTTGGCATGAGAGGCGACAGAATTCATTATGTATGATTTTTCGGATACACTCATGTTTGTAAAGGTTGTTCAACCAATTTAGAAGCAAAATGTATCAATAGCAGACTTGAAAATAAAAGACGCTGGGTTCGATTCCTTGCAGTTTTTCTGTCACATATAGAAAATATATGTTCAGCAGAGGACGTCTTATGACTGAAATGGTATTAATGATGATGACAATAGAAAGAAAAGTAACAGACTGTAAAAATTTCAAGATTATTTATAAATTATATTAAATTTCTGACAAAAATTAGAATAGATATAAACTATCGCGATTATAATAATTATAATGGACACGGCAATCAAAGGCAAATCACATATCTAAGTCCAAAATTTTCAGTCTATGTCTTTCTGGTCTTAGTTTATTGTATGCCAATCGGTCGCAGAAACAATTAAATTCCTATTGCGTCTCATTTTTCTGGGCTGAGGGGTTACGTGCTTTTCCTCCCATAAGAATGAAAAATTTTATTATATCTCTCTAGATATCTAGACCAAAATTAGGATATAATTAGGAGGCTCAATATTATTTGAACAGTTCTTAAACCGACTTCAAAAAAGGAGGAGGTTCTCAATTCGTCGGAATCTTTTTTTTATGTATGTTCAGCGATCATTCGTTACTGCGTTGACCGATTTCGATAATATTTTTTTTGTTTGTAAGGTAATACTTTCAGAATGGTCCCTGATGAACTTGGTTATGATGGGATGTATAAGAAAATCATCAAACATTGCTTGAACTCCGTACCACGCCAACTGATTTTGGTATCTATCTTACCTAATATCTTTGCCAAATGTTTACCGATTTTGATGATTATTTTTTTAATGAATGGCTTATATTTTAAAGATACTATAATAAAACATTTTTGAAAAAAGTTTCACCCCTAAGGGTGGAAAAATAGGAAATGAAATCGGTGTTCAGCAGTTAAATTATGTTTGCACTCATAAGATTTGTTTTGATTAGGATTTATCACTAAAATAGATGAAATAAGTTAATTTTAAAAAAAACAGACTTAAAATAACTAAAATGCTTAAAATAATCTTAACACTTAAGTACCTAAACGAAAACATAGAATCTCTCATCGACTGGCACCGACTCCAAAAGTAACTGATTAGGTACTTATGTGTTAAGATTATTTTTAGCGTTTTAGTTTTTTGAGGTCGGTTTTTTTTAAATAAAATTATTATAGATATATTTTATTAGAGATCAGTATTATTAATAATGGTAAGTGCAGTTTTATTAACTATCGCCAGATACTGAGTTCAAAACTTATCTACTTATTCCTGATTAATTTCGTTTCTTTGTTAATAAAATGAGGCTTTGCCAATTTCTTAATTATGTTACACGAAACCTTGCATCTTGGTAAAATATATTTATTATACAAAGATGTAGCTCGTTAAGTTACCCTTCCCAAAAATAGGCTCAGTTCATACCGTCACGCCATAAAAATTCTCTCATTAATTCGTTTAGCGTTGAGGAAATTTGTTAAAATTTAAATTAATCTTCCTTAGGACCAAAACGGTCTTGTTTACTCAGGCCAACTTTGAGCAATGCTTTCGACGAGTTCCTGTCTATTTTGAAGACCTACCGTGGTTGATAAACAAGAGCCTACCTTGGGAATATTTTGCTTAAAGTTTAATTAATATTCAGATAAATTACATCTTGAAATGTAAGTAACTTAATCAACGTTCTAAGTTTCACATTAATTGTCCTGTCAGGTTGGCCCTTTCAACCAACAATTTTGATTCCTGACCTCCTTAAATTCACTTAACTTTTGAGAAATGAAAATCTTATTTATATTTCTTAAGTACCTCCTACCCAATAGTCAATCACTGTTTTAGCATATTACTTAGAAGCTGATAGATGTTTTCTCAGGGGGGGGGGGGGACCATAAATGGACTATAAAGTTTAAAGGGTTTGATGTAACTAACAGTTTTCAACTGCAGACTTGTATTTATTGTTCCTTTTTTTAGTTATGGACTCATCCCGCTCTTAAAACAGAGCGGTGATTCTGCCAATGTCGAGTGTATTCTTGTGGTTCTGAATAGTCGAAAACACGTTCATTCGATTGAATGCATAACCCAAATCCAGTGACTTCTCATATGAAGCACGCTGGTAAACACCCGTAATTAAGTAAAATGACGTGGAAAGCGAGCTCTCAATGCACTTCAATGTAGAGATGGGAATAAATCTATCGACTTTAAATCGATATTTTTAACATAAAAAAAACTCGCATGCAAGGTCAATGTTTTTGAACATATTATTATCCCTTATTCTGAAAAATATAGTAGCTAATCATTATGAAATGTCACAATCATTGCGAGAGCGTAAGGTGTATAATACATTGAAACTTGTTTAGCCATTCTTGAATCTTAATCTTAGATAATTATATTAGGTAAAAGGGTTAAAGTTCAAATTAAAGATTACTTTATTCATAAATTTGAAAACGGTTTTTTATGTCTGCTGAACTAACTGTTTGTCCTGATTTATTGATCTAACGATGAAAAAAGTGACAAATCAGCAGTTTAAATAAAATAAAAAGTTTACCGACAATCATCACATATTACATAAATCAAATAGACGAAGACCATGATATTCGTAATGACAATATCTCAGGATAAGTGAATAAGATATTTATACGTAGCAATAATCACAACTTCTGTACATTACTATTTAAACAATAAAGTTTAAATAAAACAAACAACTTACTTCTTCCTAATTGTTTGACAGTATTCAATATAAATTAAATTGCATTCAAAATTTAGTTTAAATTAAGTCCCCAAACGATATTTCATATTAGAGGTATAATTTAATTTGCGCTTACAGCCAAAAAATTCTAAAATGTGTGACACATAAAATAAATGATGGTCTAGCCTCCAGACAGCTCTATTTCATATTTGACAGTTCTATTTAACTTCACGAAATTCGGTTTTCATTAGATTAGCTCGATGTACTCTTTTACCTCTAGCCGTCTGCCGTCTTCATGCCATGTGGTGAATGACCAAAGCTATCGGTACCTTATACACAGATTTTCTAGTGTGTCTAGTTTCATAAGAGTTAAAGTTCCTAATATGTTTGTATCTTATTTGCAGTTAAATAAATTAAAAAAGTTACAGAGTAATATAAAAAGCACTTATCACCAAAATCATTGTAGAAAATAAATAATTAACAATAAGACATCTCTAATTAAGTGCTATTTCCTTCAACTTGTATTTTGTTTTTTTTTCAATTCTGTAGTTAATTTTACCTCACATTATCATGTTTATCGATGTTTTTTTTACTCTCCCATCACCAGTTCGGTGCATTTGCAAGTCCGCTTGACTATTCCCCTTTCATTCTTTGCATAAAGAGCTACTTTCTCGAAATGAATGGGCCTTGTTCGTAGGCTTTTTGGCTACATTTTAAAAGTAGAAACGTGTGTAATGAGGGTAGTAATTAAGAGAGGTATTGTAGGAAAAGTATGGTTTTAAGCATATTTTTTGTTTGTTAGTGAAACCCTGTGATAGATGTTTTACTGTGTTAGTGTGTTTAAATACCGACTGAAAAAAAATACTTATAGGTAGGTATCTACTTACTTATTCTGTTATTTCGTTGCGTATGTTAAGGTTTAATCATAAGAATGCAAACAAAAGCCAACTGAAGAACACCGCTTTCATCCCTTTATTTTCACTGTTAGAGGTGTTTTTTATTTATTGGCAAAATACTATCTTTAAAGTTTACGCTATTTAATTTTAAAAAATCATTAAAATCTGTTCACATTTAGCGAAAATATTGCGTAATATAGATACAAAAGTCATTTGGCGTGGTATGGAGTTTATGTAATGTTTGTAAATGTTCTTATCATCAGAACTTAACAAATTTTATATGGAACTACGCATGATTATATTCCCTTTCGACCAAAAAAGAATCATCGAAATTGGTTTACGCAGTAATGAATTATCACTGAACATACATTAAAAAAAGGTTCCGATGAATTGAGTACTTTTTTTTAAGTCGGTTAAAAGAGCCACTTTTTTGTCAGAGTGAGGTTAAAACAGCTGCTTAATAAACAAAATAAATGTTGTATCTTTTCACAATTGTTCTAGATTTTAGAGAAAATCGTAAATTATTTCTTTTAATCATACAGAAATATTTAGAGTATGTTGTAACTCATGTTAAAATTAAAATCGTGATATAGCAAAATTGTGTAAGGGTACATTTATTTTGTTTATATAACAAATTGGTCTCAACCAAAACTTGTCTTCAAGAAACACTCGCCGCAGTAACTCCAGGCATCTGAGTCTGCCATCGAAATTCGGAATAAACTAATATCTATTCGGAGCCGAGTTAGTCACTTATCAATTCGCAAACTTGGCGTCGCTGTGACGTCATTGTCGTCAACTTACTTAGAAATTAAGATAGGTTTGTCTGTAAGTCTGTGTTATATTTTATTATAGTACTTAAAATATTTTAGCAAAACATATAATCCAGATTGAAGCAACGATTTTTTATGTGTATAATTTATATGATCGGACTAACTTACCTAGTGACGTCCGATCCTCAATTATGTGAAGTAATCTCGTCCTCATTGTGTACAATGTAGTACGCACTTTTTGCTACTGCACTGATTACAATCTTCAAAGTTAGGCGCGTGCATGAACGCGTCAATAAACTAAAAAATAAATAACCGGAACGTGCCCGCACCGTCACCTATCAATGTCATCTGTCACCTGTCAATGTCATTATTTCAAAGGATAAAACTGGACACAACTTTCAAAAAGAAGGGAAACTAAGTAGTATGTAGGTATTTATAGCATATAATCTTTTTTGTACTTTAAGGATTGATAAATACATACTAACTGGGTCGGGCTGGGGATAGGATGAGGACGAGATTACTTCACATAATTGAGGATCGGACGTCACTAGGTAAGTTAGTCCGATCATATAAATTATGTTCCATAATCTCGTCCTCATTGTGTACAATGTAGATGTTCAAAGAGGAAAGTTGTGTCGACAAAGCAATATAAACATTTATTATGATCATTTATATGATTTGCTAAAGTCTTCGCACATGATAAAACTTTATTTTATTAACTATCTATTGGTAGATGCTTAATTCAAGTTTTATCTAACAAGGATATAGTTGTTTGATTAATTCATTGGAATTAATCAACCAACCCTGTATATCGATACAACCCTGTATATCGATACAACCCTGTATATCGATACAATCCTGTATGATGATACACCTTGTGTGATGATACACCCTGTATGATGATACACCCTGTATGATAATACAACCCTGTATGATGATATAACCCCGTATGCTAATACAACCATGTATATTGATACAGTCCCATCCCATTTGATGACACAAACCTGTACCTATTTTATACCATACAGGTGGGCCAAAAAATGTGTAGGAATTCTATAAAATCGAAAATAGCAAATTTTACTTTACGGAACGGACGGACGGAGGGCATTACCTCATGGTCTCGGTACCCATATTCTCCCTCCTCTCTTTTTTTCTTCAGTGGCATTCGAAGATATGTATCGTCTTGATACTTTTGTGTTCGACTATATTTTCAACTTCAATTAATGAAGTCGGTCTCTGGTCAACCTTATAAGATTTGCAGACCCGCAATATTATAACAAAAATTTTAAGCCACAGGCTAACCCCTCGTGAAAGCAAGTGGAAGTGTTATAATTCTGCTGCGAGACAGAAAAGAGGAATAATTGTTCTCTCGGTACATATGATGTGCTAGAAGAATTTTATAATATTAATAACTTACCTTATGCTATTACAGATCCTTTGTAGTATATTTCTGGTGCAACATTGTATCGGTCTCATGGTCAACTCTTCATGAAGACTAGAGCCATAATGTTACGTCTCAGGAGGAATCCCTCGAGGAGACGCTTCAGACTGAACAAAAACCCACTGGCCACTCCATCGTAAAGGCCAGTGCTTCTGTACAGAGCAGTTTCTGTGGAGTCATTCGGAGACATGACAGACAACTAGAATGAACATATTGATCACCAACGGCCAACCTCCCGTGAAGGCTCCGATGTCATTCATTCTGAGACATGAGAGACAACTAGAATGAACTTAATGATCACCACGGCCAACCTCCCGTGAAAGCTCCGATGTCATTCATTCTGTCTCGTTTGCGGGCTGAAGAATAACGCAACTCTGTCACACACACTCCTTGTTTTCATGATTAATTTCTGGCTGATTATGTTGTTGGAGTGGAGGCCACGTTTTGGCGAACGTAGTGTAGGACGCTTCTCAACTCGATGGGCCGACGAACTCGGGAATATGGCTAGATACATTTGTATCAAAGCAGGAGATCGTACTCCTTGGCGCTCTTTGCGTCCTTCCCGTACGTCCAGCGGTGGGCTGTAATAGGCTGAGATGATGGTGATGGTGATGATATTATAAATATAATAACACTAAAGTTAGTGTGCTGTGGTGGTGATAGAAATCGTAGTAATCGTAATAATTGAGCCGAGGTATCGGTCCAACAATTTCACAAATTCAACTGACAAGTTATGTTTTCCAGCCACCATACTTTTACACAAACATCACCGTATTTTCTTCTTGGTTTTTTGCATTTGTATGTAAGCTGTAAATCACTAATTAGTTTAAAAACTAATTTATTCTAAATATTTATGTCTTTTTTTTTTTTTTTTTTTTTTCTTCTTAATGGACTTTCCCACTCTATATAGAGCGGTGATTCTGCCAATGTCGAGTAATTCTTGATATAGTGTTCACAATAAACAACGGGTGTTTAGTTTTTATTGCTTTTCTTGGATTCAGTGAAGGCTACTCTTCCCGTAGAAGCAGGTTTCAAGACGCTATCAGGTCTAAAGCAAGTTGTCTTGAGACAAGTCACTTGACACTCGATGCGGCGTTGAATACAATGATATTTCAATAGTTTCAGGTCTTTATCACTTCACCAAACATTAGAACACAAACTACACCAAACTTGCACTCTAAAGCTCTTTAAATGATAAATAAAAACCATTAAAATAGATCGACCATGCTTTTCGTTCGACTACCCCCCACCGAATCACAAATATTTATGTCTTCAGTGCTGTGTACAAAAAAGTACAATGACATTGACAGGTGACAGATGACATTGATAGGTGACGGTGCGGGCACGTTCCGGTTATTTATTTTATAGTTTATTGACGCGTTCATGCACGCGCCTAACTTTGAAGATTGTAATCAGTGCAGTAGCAAAAAGTGCGTACTACATTGTACACAATGAGGACGAGATTATGGAACATAATATAGAATACGAGTAATTACGTAAGCATAACTTAATCTCAAAAGAAGACGGAAAATTCGTGTACTTATGTTGGAATCGAAATAATTAAACTTATCCCTTTGCGAAGTGGTGGCTTTAAAGCGGACAGCAAATACTTTGACTATACCTACCAAAATAGTCTTTCATGGGAAACTGTATTCGTATTTTTAATAAATTACCACAATCCCTTGCTGAACTGCCAGTATTTGAACTTAAATTACATGTTAAGATGATTTTAATGAAAAAGGGTTATTACACCGTTAGTGGATGACCGTAAAAATGGGTGGATTTAAAACTGCTTGCTTGCACCAAAACTTGTAAAAATATTAATTTTAAAAGAGGCTGACAACAGTGACCGAGTTTCTTGCGCTGCTTTTTTTTTTAATGTCTACGCTACGTCAAAATAGATAGAAAACTGATCTACTAAAACAAGGTTTAAGTAATACTGTTTTAAAAACGCATGGTTCGGACCCTTAACAAATATCTTGTAACGTTGGGGGAGGCCTATGCTCAGCAGTGGACGTCCTATGGCTGAAATGATGGTGATTTAACGTTTGGTGTAATTTAATTTTATTTAGATTAGTACAGTCACTACCATCGTGTAAACTAGACAAAAGACTTAAACGTCAGTTAAAGACGTACTTGTGTATACAGCAGGTAGGTACAGCAGTACACGGTACCACCAGCAATCTCATGGACCCTGAATACGTGAGCAGTTGACAGAAGCAGGGACATCATTTCTGTTATTCCAGATCTCAATAGGAGACCAGTGTTGGCCATTATTCATCAATAGGCTAGTATCCCAAAAAAATCTAATTAGTCTGTCAGTTGGATTAACAGAAAATATTGGACACGTATTTTTTCTTTTCTCAATCAAACAAAAATTATGAGGATATAGCCTATTAAAATTTCGCGTAACGTCACGCCTTGCGACACTTTTTAACAAGGAGTGACGTAACGTGCTGACTTTGATGCACTTTATCTTCGTCATTTTTTGTTTGATTGACAAAAGACAAAATATGGGTCCATTATTTATTGATAATCTAAGTGACGGACTAAATAGAATAATCTTTTTTCGGCCCAGGAAACTAGCCTATTGTAAGACTGGCCCATGTCGTTGTCCTTTCAAGATGTGATCCTCAATTTTCAAAGATAGTTACAAAAAACTGCTGATAATTCTTGAACAGTGTGAACAAACGAAGCCACAAGCAGATCTTAGTGAAACAATAATTGTAGTGCAACTGACAGAAACTTGGAGTGTGTTCATTTGCTTTCTGAACTTGTTGAGATGCAATTATGATTAGGAATTAGGAATTCATGCATCAGCGGTAGGTGTTTAGACTACAGAGAACTTATGAGGAACTTCCATTTCCCATGTCAGTGTGCTGTCAGTTAAAATGGTTCCGTAAAGATAATGGCTTTTTATGTAGCGTAAATTAACTTATAAGCGACTGCATGCTTTGTTCAGTTCAGTTATTAGTTTTAGTTCCATATTTCAATAATCTTCTTGACTGTCGAGCGCCTGTCTGACGGGCGTGCATTTAAGGTACCTATAGTAGATCATCTACTCTGCACTATTGAACACACCTGTTAAGAGGTGTCTTTGTAACAGTGAAATATTAAGAAGAACGCCTAAACGCCCGACACTGTGTAGTGAATTTGAGACTTTAGTTTTGGGGCTGTTTTTTTTGTTCGTCCCGATCAGGTTCCCATTTTCCGCCTTAAGAGCTTTTATGATATTAATGTAATGACAATGCTATTTTAATAAATATTTCATCATTACTTCAGCCATAAGGCGTCCATTGCTAAACATAAGCATCCCCTATTGACTTCCAGATTGGCCGGTTGCAAGCGGCCTATAATAAAAATTTAGCTCTATTTTAGATCCCGATAAAGATAAAATATGACTTACTCATTCAGCATTCATCAATGATGATGAATGCTATTGAAATCTTGTAGCCATAGGATCTCCACTGCTGAACTCAAGCCTCTTCCAATGATTTACAGATTGGCTGGTGGGAAGCTGCCTGCATCCAGCGGCTTCCTGCAACCTTTACACAGTCAATATCACTAACTGTAGAAAATAAAATGGTTGATTAATGAAAATATGCGCAATATATTACTAAAAATATGTGCTTAAATTTTTACTTTATCAAAAAACTATAAAGCAGTATATGATGTGAAAATATAATATTTCTCTTTTGAGCATCCATAAAAATGTAATAAATATTTATTATGCTGTTGATATTTGTTTTATTACCTCTTTATTATCAAATTCTCCTGAATATAATATCGCTAAACATACATATGAGCATTCCTCGAAAAAGTTTGTACAGGTAACAGAACGTCAACCTACCACAAAACGTCAAAGGAGACGGGGATTTCTGGGCCATTAATGTAAGTAGTTGAAGTATGGTTTAAAAAAATGGTCATATTTTTCCATCCTTATATATATACAAAAAATCTGCCCATTTCTCCTCCTGGAAACTGAGCAATAAGAAAAACAAGATTTTTATGCAGTCTCTACAAAATCGATTAAAATAATATAGATTTATGTGAATAATATTACACAATTGATAAAAAAGAAATACTTTTGGTCTATACTAGGCAATTAACGCAAACAAAATAATTATTTTCATTAAAATAAATATATATTAAGCTGTGCTAGCTTATAAAAAATATTAATCAAATAAAAATAAAAAAGATTTCGATTATTAATCGATTACCTAAATAAAACCGATACTGTATATTTATTCTGTGCACTGATACTGACAGCTGGCTTGTCAAATAAATAAATAAGAAGATTTGGATCACTCGACGTTTCGTATTTTACGTTTCTGCGTATGCGTTTTATTTGTGTGATTTCATATTATCTTTTGGTTTTTTCATCGACCACGGCTTTGTTTCACTAATTCTGACCCTGCCTAACCTGAACGACCCTGCAATGCTTTCAATCTGGACACGGAAGATCATGATTATACGTCTGACTTAGATTTTTTAATTTGGATTTTACTACCGGGATGGACTGGATACAGAAGATAATGGATCTCTGTGTCTGTGTGTGAACTGTGTAACAGCGATTAGTCACTGTACGCACTAGGCAGACGATTAAACTACTTTGCATGTATTTCAACAATGGCTTGCACCTCAGTCTGTAAGTAAACCTTATCTAACCAGTTGTTGTCGTCTAGTTTGTGGCCTAACTGTATAGGTAACGTTAAAATATATTTTGTATTTCAGAAATCAGCTGTTTATTACATAACCTTAATTTTACTAAACCCTTAATTAATCGGCTCTGAAATTGACAAAAACCGCAGAATTTTCAGTCAAGGTTTGCCAAGTATTAATCTATTCATTTACACCATTTTCATCTTATTACATCCAGGGCCCAAATTTGTATGGAAACGTTTCCATCTCCTTTTCTCAGTTGATATTCATATCTACGTGTCGGACTTAAAGTTAAAAAATCAATTTAATGACCTTTTACTTTTTGGGTAGGTTGACCTGCAGTTGTCTGTACTCTAAATAATCAATACCTAACATCAGACGCAAAAAGTTAATATTACTAAGCAATATTCTCAAATATGTAAATGAACGTAAAACTCGTACTTGTTTTATAAAGTTTACTGACTTTAAATGAAAGTCTGTTTAGTGATACCAATATAATGCATGGATAGCGATAAAATTAAATCCAAGATCTTTTGTATTGTCGTTAGAATTTGAAATGGACCTATCAATTTAGAACTGTTTTTTAAACTGCTTTTCTGCATAAAGCGTAAAGAGATTAGGAATAGATACTAGTCAAGCCAATTCCCCAGACTCCACGTGACACAAAATTATATCGTTCTCCGTTTAATTTTAAGAACAGTCGACAGTAAAATTATATTCATCCAAAAAGTTACAATTGACGTCTATTGATTGTACAGCACTTCATCATCATCATCATCATTTTAGCCATAGGAAGTCCACTGCTGAACAAAGGCCTCCCCTAATGACTGATCACCAGGGGGGATTGCCAATACTCGCCACGCTTGGCAGGTGAATTGGCGAGCGCAGTTTTTTATAAGATTTCGCACAAAGACGCTGCTGCCCGTCTCGTACTACAGGAGTTAATTTCCTCTTACGACACGCCTCCTGTTGGCGGTGGGGATGTGTGCGTACAGCACTTATATTAAGGTAAAGTTATAATATTTCACACACTACTAATTATTTTTACGCGACAACTGTGCTGGGTTAATGAATAAAACACCAATAATGTTCTTCATTTTTTGTTGTCAACGTTTTGTTAGAATCCTTTAGGTTAAGATATAGCTTAGCTTTCACAATGTTGTAGTCACTGTCCTAACGACAGTGACTACAACACTGTAAAAGCTAAGCGGTAGTAAATTACAACTACTAAAATAGTACGATTATGAGTTTTGGCTCATTTCATTACTCATACGTAGTTTGTGAGTTCTGAATGTAACATTCATACTGTTACCATGATTCAGTAATAACTTGTAACAATTCCCCCCTTTGACCCAAAATATTTTAAATTGAATATAAATAATTAAATGCTTAACTAACCTATTTTGTTCCCTCCTATAAATCTAAATTGGCTGTGTGATCGTCTAGTTTAAATGGTAGGACCGTACGTTGTGATTATAGTAGTGAACCAAATTCTTTTAGAGGTACGTGGATGTTTTAATTAAGTGTCTCTAGAGTTTCCTGGGTGTATGCGCATTCAAGGAAGAGGAAAATGAAGCCCCGAAGGGCCCTGAAGAGCCCCACACCAAACGCTCATATTCAGGAGTGGTGACCATGTGATAAACGTTATCCCAAAAGCAATTTGCCACCTCCATCAGAATAGGACCTACCTGAAAAACGCATTTAACGTAAATTATGCGCAAATACGGGGAAAGACTGAGCCTAAAGATATTTAATATAAAATACTAACTACTTGCACTTAAAATCTACCTATCTGACTTCATGTAAAGTCAACCAAAGGTACGGGGTCCCTAAGAAAATTACTTATCTGAAACCACCAATAAATACGACGCGCTATGTAACACTGTACCATAGGACAATCTCCCACATGTGCAATTTCGTCTGGGCTTCAAGCTCGATCAACGGATGATTATGTGGACGATTAAACCGGCGTAGCCTAGGCGGCACCTCGGCGACCCTTGGGCTAGTTGCGGGAAAGGAGAAATGGTATCCAAATAATAATCCACATAGAAGCCCTAGAAACGCACAGCGATCTTGGATCATCAAATGTTACAGCGGCACCAACACGCAGCACTCAAAGGCAGCAGATGGTGTAATAATGTAATTAAACCCGAATGTTTCCGATGAATACAAGGCTTCAAGTAAGCACTGCACCAGCCTCCATCTCCTTATGTGATAAATCATCTGGCCACCAAGCTCTATCAATGGATGATCGGGTGTGTCATTAAACCGGCGTAGCCTAGGCGGCACTTCGGCGACCCTTCGGCTAGTTGCGGGAAAGGAGAAATGGTATCCAAATAATCACACACCGGGGCGCCTAGAAATAATACACATAGATCTTGGACAGATTAACCGTTACAATGGTAACCCCACCTGTACCCATCGGAAGCAATTGAAATGAAAATAGTTCGTAAGAATCCCTAACAATCCTTTTATAATACAGAGCTAATCCAAAGATACCAATGACTTCTTTATAGGTAGTAGTGGTAGCGAGGTAATAGTGTTTGAGATGTAACCTAAAAAGCCATCGATATCCCCACATCAGCACGCATTATTCGGATTTAAAACGTTCAAGCATAATTGTCCCTTGGTAGTCTATTCATGATAGTCGGAAGTAAGAAAAAAATATGATTTAATAAATAATTAAATTTTTAAATAATTGTAAAAATCACAAAATTTATATTAAATTCTTTTCTCAGTTCTGTGGATATAGGAATTTGGTATAAAGGATTTAATAAGGATGGAAGCCTAAAAATAGCCCATTCGCTAACTACCTAAATTAAAACCTACATGAATGGAACTATTTTTAGAGTGCAGGAAAAGACAGAGATTAGGATAGGATTATGGGTTTTCCTACCTAACAGTACCTCCACCTAAACTACATATTTACGAACCTAGAAACCTTTAAACAAACGCCTATGTGCTTTACTGAAACCTATCGAACTTCTACCTCAGTCAAAATATTATAATTAATAATATTTATTAGGTTGTGATTAATCGTATGGCGAGGCTACGCTTTGTTATCATGCCTTAAATTCTAATTTAATTATTTTAATTAAAGTCAGATGTCGCAACACTGGAATGTATGAATCACCCTAAATACCTACAATAAATAAATTACCTTAAATTTACGATATTAGAACTCGATAATATTTTCCCAATATTCAAACGTGATTTCAAATTGTAAAGTAAATAAGTTTAGTAAGAGTTAAATGTAAAAGTTTCAACTATGCACTGCATAATATGTAGACTTAATTGAAAATTAAAGATTCATCAATAAAATGAACCGATTTCAAAAATAAAATATCACAAAATAATGAGCGCTAAAATAGCAATCAAAAACCGTACCGGTACCGGTAAACCGTAATCAAAACCGCCAAGTAAAAATCAATAAATTACAGTACGTAAAATACACTCAAGTGAGCTATAAAACACACAACATTAATTTTCTGTAAATAGATGTCAAAAAGGTAAAACACAAGTAAAATTAACATGCATTACATCAACAGAAATTGGAAATGGGTTCTTTTAAACAAATACTATACTCGTAATTCAAAATGCACAAATTCCAACACAAATATAAATTGAAAATGTTAAAACAAACAATTTATAGAATAAATTTCAATTAAATAATTTAGTTACTAAACTGAGAATATGTGGTTAAAGTTTAATATATTTATTACATTTATTGTTTAAAAGGTTTTCAAATATACCCCTTTCCATTTCCTAATGATAATTAAATAATAAAACTGTTAAAATCCTGTTGAAAGAAATGGTGTAAATAACAAAATCCATGAAAATTATGGTAATTCATATTCAAAAGTATTATTAAATACAATTTTTACAACTTTGACATCAGGTATTAATTAATTAACTTCTCAACAGGTATTTTAACGAATCAAACGAACTCATACGCTCTCTGCCGTCGTACACTCACGTCACCCACCCATCAGGGTGTAATCGAATTCGAAACTCACGGTCAACTGCCCCGAGACCAGGCTGCTAAACCTATTTAACCAAAATCTCTTCCCCGCGTCCCATGTTTTAAAAGCTGACACCCGAACTCTCCTAATTCTCAGAGGTACTCAACCTTTAATAATATAAGAGTCCTATTTTAGCATAACAATATGACAGATTTGCAAATACATAGTACTAACTTCTCACCGTCTAAATCATTTTAGTTTCCTGCTATAAAACAAAAACTAACATGAATATTATTGACTTGAAATATTGTTAGGTTTTTTTTTTCCTTTATTTTCCTTTAATTATTTCGCGAATACTCCAATAATCTTTACTGATATTATAAGTATCTTATAAACATAGCACATCCCAGACTCACGATCATTAAATAAATTATTACGAATCAAATCTTAATAAGTTACAGTAAAACGTTATCATTCAAACGTTGACAACATCTGACTTCGTGTTTTTGCCCAATTGTATAGCGTGCACGTGAGTTCGCCTCTTGAATCAACGGTGTGACTACTCAGTGTCCTTTTGTTAATTCGGTATTTTTTCTATACCTTCGCATTTTTTTATTTATTACTTCGTTTCGAAAGTCTGTTAATGCTTTGACATGCTATTTTGCACCCTATGTCCGAAATGTTCATGTTCGACGTCAACAGCATGCGCCCTTACTACGTGCGCCCGCGCATTGCATTGCTGAGTCTATCAGATTTTCAATGTGATTGTTTATTTGACTATTTATTATTCCATCATAGCTACATTGTTTTACAAGTGTTAAGGTTCGCTGTAGGTAATTAAAGTAGAAAACATGGTCATTGGAAAAATCGTCCTATAATCATGTCATTTATTTAGTAAGGTGAATTTTCTATATATTTTTAAATATTATTTTATTAATCAATTATTTTTATTCTTGATTTGCAAGGGTAGGGTTGGTACATTCGCCCCCAAAATATATACGCAGTTTACTGGAGTAGAAATTTTCCAAAATCCGAGCAACCAAACCCTTCAAATCATTAAAACTCTGTTTTTATTTTTTTTAATTTATGAGTTATCAATGTTGTCTCTTTTCTCATACCGTACTTATAAAGAAATGATCTCTATTTTCGTGGTAGCAAATTGCAAGAAAAATAAAAACACTTATAATTCCAGCACAAAATAAGTGGTAACTAGTTTATAACTTGTTTAGTCTACAAATATCAATACAAAATATCAATTCATTAAAAAACATATTCATATCGAGAAATTCCACATAGGGTAGCCAAGCCAAATAAGTGGATAATACAATCTAATACGATTACTTTACTGTATCTTTTCGCCTACCCTACCAGCAATTAACATGTCTTAGCATAAATCTATCTTAATCAACCAACAAGCTATATTGCTAACAATTACTGCACAAAATAGACAGATAGGCATCTTGCTAACAAAAAATAATATTATTTGCACAAACCCCCTTTTTTTTTCACTAGTATTTGTGCAACACATGTATTGATTTATGATTTAATTTATTAACATTTGTACCCAAAATATTGTATTTTGTGTATTTAAACCAAATAGCGATAGCTGCCGCATGGCACAGAAGTTCTGAGCCTCCAACCAACCTATGTACAGCTAGGACTATCGCCAGGGAATCCATTCTCTGCAAGGAAACTTGGTTGTGAGGCAAGCTCAGTCCTAGTGACAATATGTTGACACTATCAGTCCCATCGTGCCATACGTTTGTTACTGATACCACCGACACATCCCTGCACGAAAACAGATCACGTTTAACAACTTTAGACATCACCGTACACCGATTAATCTTCCAACTCAGGTCCTGCACCAGCTAACAACCATTTACTACCTGGAGCATGTGTAGTGTGCTTAGTTCTGGTGGATGTAGAGAATGAATTGGCTGAGGACCAGTACAAAACTGACAATGTTCAGTTTACATATTAGCAAGCATGAACCTTTTAACCTAACACCTATCCCTCAACCAATTCAATGTTGTGGGTGCTTTGGGTCAAAATGTCAATAAATTATCACCCCGCAAGCAAAACTACTGAACTACTAAAGCCACAAACTTTTCCACGATTCATTGTAACATACTTCCTCAAACTCACTTTCACGCCACTTTGCAGTCCACCAATCCACTGTACAGGGTGAACTACCTCATAACAGGTACCTAACATCTCAGAGCATCTACTTTTATAAAAATTAAAATACCCATCCATCCATCTACACAAGTAATGTCAACAATATTAATCTATTTCTCTTTAGTTTGACTAATATTAATTCTATGCAAAATGTTCAGATACTTTAGCTATCCACCTTTCAGACACTAAGTACTAAACAATAGTTCTCAAAGAAGATTTCCGGGATCTTATGTTACTGGTACTACAGTACCCGTAACAGCATCAGGTTAAAAATCTGTTGTGTACGAAAACTGGACCCTTATCATATTTAACTTATGGTTTAATTTACTAAGAACGAATGGTATTAATTACACGCACATAAAACGCTACATTAATTACACTAACAGCGCTGAAATGTAAAAAAAAAAAAAACCCACCAAGGCAAAATTACACGAATACATACTTTATTTAACCCTATCGCATATACTCACTAACTTCGATATAAACAAATCACAACTACACAATTGCAAATATTGAGTCAATGCACACTCAAAACTTCACATTAATTATTATTATGTATGTGTGCCAAATTGTCTAAGCAATCTAACAAAGATGTTTACACTATCACAAAACACGCTAACTCTTAATCTCAAAACCTCACTTGCACGCAAATACAAAAATCATATGCTATTAACAACAAACATACCCTACACCTAATCACAACCTAAATACGCAAAAGGTCATTACGACAACCTAAATTATTGTGATCTAACATTTATGTCTTTCTATTAATCTTTAATCGCTAAATTTACTCTCAACGTAAACTTCCAATACCGTAACTACGAAACCTTAATAATGTTTAATGAAAACAATCAAACGTAACTATTTAAATAAACGATAAAATTGTTTAGCGCAATAAAAAACATCAACTTACATGGGAATCGAACCCATGACCATAAAGAACTGCAATTCTAGGTAGCCTATAAATTTTGTCATCGCCTTTATCACAAATAACTGGTCCCGGAGTCAAACCTGCGACCTATGTTATTATTAATTTTTAAACCACCGAAGTCTTATCACAAAGTTATAACTACCTTATGTCTAATCCCTATTTAAATAAACACTCCCTTGATCAATAAGTAATACTGGAATCGAACCAGAGACTATGTTAACTTTCCAACCACTGAGCTATATGTATAACTTTTATAATTACTAAATCTTTTGAAATAACGAACAACCATCTGACCTTAAGCTAGATTTAAACTACATAGTTATTTATTAAATATATTTCCGGAATTGAACCAGAAACTATGTCATTGTTCCAGAAATTGAGTAATATAGCTTTCCTAATTAATTATTCGCCCCCATAAATCTCCACTATCCATGTCCTGGAATCAAACCAGGAATTTAGCATGTCTTCCAACCACTAAGCTATTAGCATTATTTCGTAATAGCGAAATCTATATGACTCTGTCCGGAATCGAACCAGAACCTGTCATTCCCTCAGCTACTAAGCTTTATATCTTCTATATTTAATTAATTAAACGCCTCCATAAAAAAGACAACTATTTAAGCATGGAATGGACTCGAACCAGGGACCAAATTCACTTTCAACCGATGAGCCATCTGTACAAAATCAAATAAACGTCATTTAAATAATCAGTCACCCATGAAACACAGGTAATCTGCTGTTACCTATCTGCCCACGTAATCGAATTTGAGGCCATATTCGTATTCCAACCACTAAGCCATAGATTACTAAGTAGGGTTTATAATACCAATCGATTATAAATAGAACGGAATTCACGTGTGACTTTGGTTAGGTATTTTTATGTTATCTTTATGACTTAAAATCTAATTTTCGTATGGCGGACTTAATGCGTCTAAGCATTTGCTACCAATAAACCATTATATGGTAACTTATATCGTAATTAATCTTAATATTATTAAATTAGGAACTACTTATTTTCTAACCACTAAGCTATAGGGTATTTTTTTTATGTATGTACCTAAAACTAACTATTGACCGAAATAAAATTAATATTAATAAGTATACGTTAAATAGATCCGCTAGAAATGCCATATTAGAATGACATTAAAATGAGCCCATTGTCATACAGACAAGTCTATAATTTATTAATAAATAATATTACCTACACACGTACCAATTAAAACACGTAATTACTGAATAGTCCTATTGTGATCAATCAATAACTTAACAAGCTAGTTTAATAATAGTAAATTAAAAAATAAATTTCTTAAAATCCTGTTACGCAAATAGCATATTTCACACTTGACAAACCCTAAACTGTAATTTATTACTTTTCAACGCAACATTTGGTCTTATGAATGCACTTGAAATTCCAACACTATGACCTTATGGATGCACTTGAAATTCCAACACTTTGGACTTATGGGTGCACTCGAAATTCCAACACATTTGTCGCTAATGTGACAAAAAGGTCTCTCACGCTCAAGATCTACTACGAAACGATAAAGCGAGTGTTGTTTATGTTAAAGCTATCAAATTTTGCTTATGGACCAAGAGCTTTTGTTCTCTTTGTTTATCAAATACGCAAAGTGTTTATATGATAGCTCGAGCTAGCAAAACAAAGAACCGAAATATGAACTTATGCTATTAACTGATTCGACAATCTTGAACAAAGAACTAAACTGTGATCTTGTTATGTTTATTTGACTAAAATGAAATGTGATATAACTAACAGAACACCTGCATTGTTGTATACCAGTTATTCTCAAGGTGGGCGATAACGCCTCCTTGTGGGTGCTGAAGGCTTAGAGGGGCGGTTAAATTCAAACACATCGATTTAATTATATCGTATTTCCGCCCTGTTTGATTGTATAAAACTAATAATGTTTAACATAGGTTTCGTAGGATAGCTCAACACTTCACTTACTTATTTGTGAAAACAAAACCATATCGGAAGCAAAAGGAAGAGACCGCAATATAATGTAGAATAAATTAAATATGAATATAGTGAAAATACCATAAATCCATCCTCGCCCCCGCGCCCTCTTTGTCTAAAAACATTTCCGAATAAAGCGATAAAGCCTATTTGGTTGGGCGTTGAAAAATTATTGATAATCAAAAATAGGCGGTAGACAAAATAAGTTTGAGAACCTCTGTTGTATACATTACGCATTCTTTGGCACTGGACTATTCTAAAAATAGCTTTACCTATTAGTTTACCTATTAGTAGTAGTTTACCTTTACCTATTTGGTGTGTTGTTTCATCAAAGTAATTTGTGCCCTCTGTACATTTAATTTACGTAAATTACGTAATCAACATTCACTTATTATTTTCCGTAGAACATATAAAACCCCTACAATTAAATAATAATTATAAATTAATAATATAACAATAGTCGCACAAAATTTAATTAATTGTAGTTCCTATAACCTACATATGAACACGTTTGTACATTTAATTATCCAATATCGCCCCCATTACTTTCGCAACACTTACGGAACCTATTAAAATTGTATATCAAATTATGCTTTGAAAGCTAAATCGAATCTGTAACTTATACTTATTGTGTTTTTTTTTCTAAATCTCAACTTTAACTATGCCGTAAAATAAACAGGACCTATGAATGAATCTATTTTCATTGATTTAAACTATTCGTTTTATGATCTGTACTCCCTTACTATGATTGTGACATTTTTACTAAACACCCCGCCCCCACTATTCCAAATTCCTCAAATACGTACACCAACAAACTCAGATATCCTTGAATCAAACATCCACGTTTTTAACCTCTTTCCATTTCACAGACAACAATTGTAGGCTGATAAGCCTACTAAAAACATGATCCAGTGTTTTTTTTTTTTTTTTTTTAAATCCTGGGTCACGCGGCAACAATTGTAACAATTCCCCCCTTTGACCCAAAATATTTTAAATTGAATATAAATAATTAAATGCTTAACTAACCTATTTTGTTCCCTCCTATAAATCTAAATTGGCTGTGTGATCGTCTAGTTTAAATGGTAGGACCGTACGTTGTGATTATAGTAGTGAACCAAATTCTTTTAGAGGTACGTGGATGTTTTAATTAAGTGTCTCTAGAGTTTCCTGGGTGTATGCGCATTCAAGGAAGAGGAAAATGAAGCCCCGAAGGGCCCTGAAGAGCCCCACACCAAACGCTCATATTCAGGAGTGGTGACCATGTGATAAACGTTATCCCAAAAGCAATTTGCCACCTCCATCAGAATAGGACCTACCTGAAAAACGCATTTAACGTAAATTATGCGCAAATACGGGGAAAGACTGAGCCTAAAGATATTTAATATAAAATACTAACTACTTGCACTTAAAATCTACCTATCTGACTTCATGTAAAGTCAACCAAAGGTACGGGGTCCCTAAGAAAATTACTTATCTGAAACCACCAATAAATACGACGCGCTATGTAACACTGTACCATAGGACAATCTCCCACATGTGCAATTTCGTCTGGGCTTCAAGCTCGATCAACGGATGATTATGTGGACGATTAAACCGGCGTAGCCTAGGCGGCACCTCGGCGACCCTTGGGCTAGTTGCGGGAAAGGAGAAATGGTATCCAAATAATAATCCACATAGAAGCCCTAGAAACGCACAGCGATCTTGGATCATCAAATGTTACAGCGGCACCAACACGCAGCACTCAAAGGCAGCAGATGGTGTAATAATGTAATTAAACCCGAATGTTTCCGATGAATACAAGGCTTCAAGTAAGCACTGCACCAGCCTCCATCTCCTTATGTGATAAATCATCTGGCCACCAAGCTCTATCAATGGATGATCGGGTGTGTCATTAAACCGGCGTAGCCTAGGCGGCACTTCGGCGACCCTTCGGCTAGTTGCGGGAAAGGAGAAATGGTATCCAAATAATCACACACCGGGGCGCCTAGAAATAATACACATAGATCTTGGACAGATTAACCGTTACAATGGTAACCCCACCTGTACCCATCGGAAGCAATTGAAATGAAAATAGTTCGTAAGAATCCCTAACAATCCTTTTATAATACAGAGCTAATCCAAAGATACCAATGACTTCTTTATAGGTAGTAGTGGTAGCGAGGTAATAGTGTTTGAGATGTAACCTAAAAAGCCATCGATATCCCCACATCAGCACGCATTATTCGGATTTAAAACGTTCAAGCATAATTGTCCCTTGGTAGTCTATTCATGATAGTCGGAAGTAAGAAAAAAATATGATTTAATAAATAATTAAATTTTTAAATAATTGTAAAAATCACAAAATTTATATTAAATTCTTTTCTCAGTTCTGTGGATATAGGAATTTGGTATAAAGGATTTAATAAGGATGGAAGCCTAAAAATAGCCCATTCGCTAACTACCTAAATTAAAACCTACATGAATGGAACTATTTTTAGAGTGCAGGAAAAGACAGAGATTAGGATAGGATTATGGGTTTTCCTACCTAACAGTACCTCCACCTAAACTACATATTTACGAACCTAGAAACCTTTAAACAAACGCCTATGTGCTTTACTGAAACCTATCGAACTTCTACCTCAGTCAAAATATTATAATTAATAATATTTATTAGGTTGTGATTAATCGTATGGCGAGGCTACGCTTTGTTATCATGCCTTAAATTCTAATTTAATTATTTTAATTAAAGTCAGATGTCGCAACACTGGAATGTATGAATCACCCTAAATACCTACAATAAATAAATTACCTTAAATTTACGATATTAGAACTCGATAATATTTTCCCAATATTCAAACGTGATTTCAAATTGTAAAGTAAATAAGTTTAGTAAGAGTTAAATGTAAAAGTTTCAACTATGCACTGCATAATATGTAGACTTAATTGAAAATTAAAGATTCATCAATAAAATGAACCGATTTCAAAAATAAAATATCACAAAATAATGAGCGCTAAAATAGCAATCAAAAACCGTACCGGTACCGGTAAACCGTAATCAAAACCGCCAAGTAAAAATCAATAAATTACAGTACGTAAAATACACTCAAGTGAGCTATAAAACACACAACATTAATTTTCTGTAAATAGATGTCAAAAAGGTAAAACACAAGTAAAATTAACATGCATTACATCAACAGAAATTGGAAATGGGTTCTTTTAAACAAATACTATACTCGTAATTCAAAATGCACAAATTCCAACACAAATATAAATTGAAAATGTTAAAACAAACAATTTATAGAATAAATTTCAATTAAATAATTTAGTTACTAAACTGAGAATATGTGGTTAAAGTTTAATATATTTATTACATTTATTGTTTAAAAGGTTTTCAAATATACCCCTTTCCATTTCCTAATGATAATTAAATAATAAAACTGTTAAAATCCTGTTGAAAGAAATGGTGTAAATAACAAAATCCATGAAAATTATGGTAATTCATATTCAAAAGTATTATTAAATACAATTTTTACAACTTTGACATCAGGTATTAATTAATTAACTTCTCAACAGGTATTTTAACGAATCAAACGAACTCATACGCTCTCTGCCGTCGTACACTCACGTCACCCACCCATCAGGGTGTAATCGAATTCGAAACTCACGGTCAACTGCCCCGAGACCAGGCTGCTAAACCTATTTAACCAAAATCTCTTCCCCGCGTCCCATGTTTTAAAAGCTGACACCCGAACTCTCCTAATTCTCAGAGGTACTCAACCTTTAATAATATAAGAGTCCTATTTTAGCATAACAATATGACAGATTTGCAAATACATAGTACTAACTTCTCACCGTCTAAATCATTTTAGTTTCCTGCTATAAAACAAAAACTAACATGAATATTATTGACTTGAAATATTGTTAGGTTTTTTTTTTCCTTTATTTTCCTTTAATTATTTCGCGAATACTCCAATAATCTTTACTGATATTATAAGTATCTTATAAACATAGCACATCCCAGACTCACGATCATTAAATAAATTATTACGAATCAAATCTTAATAAGTTACAGTAAAACGTTATCATTCAAACGTTGACAACATCTGACTTCGTGTTTTTGCCCAATTGTATAGCGTGCACGTGAGTTCGCCTCTTGAATCAACGGTGTGACTACTCAGTGTCCTTTTGTTAATTCGGTATTTTTTCTATACCTTCGCATTTTTTTATTTATTACTTCGTTTCGAAAGTCTGTTAATGCTTTGACATGCTATTTTGCACCCTATGTCCGAAATGTTCATGTTCGACGTCAACAGCATGCGCCCTTACTACGTGCGCCCGCGCATTGCATTGCTGAGTCTATCAGATTTTCAATGTGATTGTTTATTTGACTATTTATTATTCCATCATAGCTACATTGTTTTACAAGTGTTAAGGTTCGCTGTAGGTAATTAAAGTAGAAAACATGGTCATTGGAAAAATCGTCCTATAATCATGTCATTTATTTAGTAAGGTGAATTTTCTATATATTTTTAAATATTATTTTATTAATCAATTATTTTTATTCTTGATTTGCAAGGGTAGGGTTGGTACATTCGCCCCCAAAATATATACGCAGTTTACTGGAGTAGAAATTTTCCAAAATCCGAGCAACCAAACCCTTCAAATCATTAAAACTCTGTTTTTATTTTTTTTAATTTATGAGTTATCAATGTTGTCTCTTTTCTCATACCGTACTTATAAAGAAATGATCTCTATTTTCGTGGTAGCAAATTGCAAGAAAAATAAAAACACTTATAATTCCAGCACAAAATAAGTGGTAACTAGTTTATAACTTGTTTAGTCTACAAATATCAATACAAAATATCAATTCATTAAAAAACATATTCATATCGAGAAATTCCACATAGGGTAGCCAAGCCAAATAAGTGGATAATACAATCTAATACGATTACTTTACTGTATCTTTTCGCCTACCCTACCAGCAATTAACATGTCTTAGCATAAATCTATCTTAATCAACCAACAAGCTATATTGCTAACAATTACTGCACAAAATAGACAGATAGGCATCTTGCTAACAAAAAATAATATTATTTGCACAAACCCCCTTTTTTTTTCACTAGTATTTGTGCAACACATGTATTGATTTATGATTTAATTTATTAACATTTGTACCCAAAATATTGTATTTTGTGTATTTAAACCAAATAGCGATAGCTGCCGCATGGCACAGAAGTTCTGAGCCTCCAACCAACCTATGTACAGCTAGGACTATCGCCAGGGAATCCATTCTCTGCAAGGAAACTTGGTTGTGAGGCAAGCTCAGTCCTAGTGACAATATGTTGACACTATCAGTCCCATCGTGCCATACGTTTGTTACTGATACCACCGACACATCCCTGCACGAAAACAGATCACGTTTAACAACTTTAGACATCACCGTACACCGATTAATCTTCCAACTCAGGTCCTGCACCAGCTAACAACCATTTACTACCTGGAGCATGTGTAGTGTGCTTAGTTCTGGTGGATGTAGAGAATGAATTGGCTGAGGACCAGTACAAAACTGACAATGTTCAGTTTACATATTAGCAAGCATGAACCTTTTAACCTAACACCTATCCCTCAACCAATTCAATGTTGTGGGTGCTTTGGGTCAAAATGTCAATAAATTATCACCCCGCAAGCAAAACTACTGAACTACTAAAGCCACAAACTTTTCCACGATTCATTGTAACATACTTCCTCAAACTCACTTTCACGCCACTTTGCAGTCCACCAATCCACTGTACAGGGTGAACTACCTCATAACAGGTACCTAACATCTCAGAGCATCTACTTTTATAAAAATTAAAATACCCATCCATCCATCTACACAAGTAATGTCAACAATATTAATCTATTTCTCTTTAGTTTGACTAATATTAATTCTATGCAAAATGTTCAGATACTTTAGCTATCCACCTTTCAGACACTAAGTACTAAACAATAGTTCTCAAAGAAGATTTCCGGGATCTTATGTTACTGGTACTACAGTACCCGTAACAGCATCAGGTTAAAAATCTGTTGTGTACGAAAACTGGACCCTTATCATATTTAACTTATGGTTTAATTTACTAAGAACGAATGGTATTAATTACACGCACATAAAACGCTACATTAATTACACTAACAGCGCTGAAATGTAAAAAAAAAAAAAACCCACCAAGGCAAAATTACACGAATACATACTTTATTTAACCCTATCGCATATACTCACTAACTTCGATATAAACAAATCACAACTACACAATTGCAAATATTGAGTCAATGCACACTCAAAACTTCACATTAATTATTATTATGTATGTGTGCCAAATTGTCTAAGCAATCTAACAAAGATGTTTACACTATCACAAAACACGCTAACTCTTAATCTCAAAACCTCACTTGCACGCAAATACAAAAATCATATGCTATTAACAACAAACATACCCTACACCTAATCACAACCTAAATACGCAAAAGGTCATTACGACAACCTAAATTATTGTGATCTAACATTTATGTCTTTCTATTAATCTTTAATCGCTAAATTTACTCTCAACGTAAACTTCCAATACCGTAACTACGAAACCTTAATAATGTTTAATGAAAACAATCAAACGTAACTATTTAAATAAACGATAAAATTGTTTAGCGCAATAAAAAACATCAACTTACATGGGAATCGAACCCATGACCATAAAGAACTGCAATTCTAGGTAGCCTATAAATTTTGTCATCGCCTTTATCACAAATAACTGGTCCCGGAGTCAAACCTGCGACCTATGTTATTATTAATTTTTAAACCACCGAAGTCTTATCACAAAGTTATAACTACCTTATGTCTAATCCCTATTTAAATAAACACTCCCTTGATCAATAAGTAATACTGGAATCGAACCAGAGACTATGTTAACTTTCCAACCACTGAGCTATATGTATAACTTTTATAATTACTAAATCTTTTGAAATAACGAACAACCATCTGACCTTAAGCTAGATTTAAACTACATAGTTATTTATTAAATATATTTCCGGAATTGAACCAGAAACTATGTCATTGTTCCAGAAATTGAGTAATATAGCTTTCCTAATTAATTATTCGCCCCCATAAATCTCCACTATCCATGTCCTGGAATCAAACCAGGAATTTAGCATGTCTTCCAACCACTAAGCTATTAGCATTATTTCGTAATAGCGAAATCTATATGACTCTGTCCGGAATCGAACCAGAACCTGTCATTCCCTCAGCTACTAAGCTTTATATCTTCTATATTTAATTAATTAAACGCCTCCATAAAAAAGACAACTATTTAAGCATGGAATGGACTCGAACCAGGGACCAAATTCACTTTCAACCGATGAGCCATCTGTACAAAATCAAATAAACGTCATTTAAATAATCAGTCACCCATGAAACACAGGTAATCTGCTGTTACCTATCTGCCCACGTAATCGAATTTGAGGCCATATTCGTATTCCAACCACTAAGCCATAGATTACTAAGTAGGGTTTATAATACCAATCGATTATAAATAGAACGGAATTCACGTGTGACTTTGGTTAGGTATTTTTATGTTATCTTTATGACTTAAAATCTAATTTTCGTATGGCGGACTTAATGCGTCTAAGCATTTGCTACCAATAAACCATTATATGGTAACTTATATCGTAATTAATCTTAATATTATTAAATTAGGAACTACTTATTTTCTAACCACTAAGCTATAGGGTATTTTTTTTATGTATGTACCTAAAACTAACTATTGACCGAAATAAAATTAATATTAATAAGTATACGTTAAATAGATCCGCTAGAAATGCCATATTAGAATGACATTAAAATGAGCCCATTGTCATACAGACAAGTCTATAATTTATTAATAAATAATATTACCTACACACGTACCAATTAAAACACGTAATTACTGAATAGTCCTATTGTGATCAATCAATAACTTAACAAGCTAGTTTAATAATAGTAAATTAAAAAATAAATTTCTTAAAATCCTGTTACGCAAATAGCATATTTCACACTTGACAAACCCTAAACTGTAATTTATTACTTTTCAACGCAACATTTGGTCTTATGAATGCACTTGAAATTCCAACACTATGACCTTATGGATGCACTTGAAATTCCAACACTTTGGACTTATGGGTGCACTCGAAATTCCAACACATTTGTCGCTAATGTGACAAAAAGGTCTCTCACGCTCAAGATCTACTACGAAACGATAAAGCGAGTGTTGTTTATGTTAAAGCTATCAAATTTTGCTTATGGACCAAGAGCTTTTGTTCTCTTTGTTTATCAAATACGCAAAGTGTTTATATGATAGCTCGAGCTAGCAAAACAAAGAACCGAAATATGAACTTATGCTATTAACTGATTCGACAATCTTGAACAAAGAACTAAACTGTGATCTTGTTATGTTTATTTGACTAAAATGAAATGTGATATAACTAACAGAACACCTGCATTGTTGTATACCAGTTATTCTCAAGGTGGGCGATAACGCCTCCTTGTGGGTGCTGAAGGCTTAGAGGGGCGGTTAAATTCAAACACATCGATTTAATTATATCGTATTTCCGCCCTGTTTGATTGTATAAAACTAATAATGTTTAACATAGGTTTCGTAGGATAGCTCAACACTTCACTTACTTATTTGTGAAAACAAAACCATATCGGAAGCAAAAGGAAGAGACCGCAATATAATGTAGAATAAATTAAATATGAATATAGTGAAAATACCATAAATCCATCCTCGCCCCCGCGCCCTCTTTGTCTAAAAACATTTCCGAATAAAGCGATAAAGCCTATTTGGTTGGGCGTTGAAAAATTATTGATAATCAAAAATAGGCGGTAGACAAAATAAGTTTGAGAACCTCTGTTGTATACATTACGCATTCTTTGGCACTGGACTATTCTAAAAATAGCTTTACCTATTAGTTTACCTATTAGTAGTAGTTTACCTTTACCTATTTGGTGTGTTGTTTCATCAAAGTAATTTGTGCCCTCTGTACATTTAATTTACGTAAATTACGTAATCAACATTCACTTATTATTTTCCGTAGAACATATAAAACCCCTACAATTAAATAATAATTATAAATTAATAATATAACAATAGTCGCACAAAATTTAATTAATTGTAGTTCCTATAACCTACATATGAACACGTTTGTACATTTAATTATCCAATATCGCCCCCATTACTTTCGCAACACTTACGGAACCTATTAAAATTGTATATCAAATTATGCTTTGAAAGCTAAATCGAATCTGTAACTTATACTTATTGTGTTTTTTTTTCTAAATCTCAACTTTAACTATGCCGTAAAATAAACAGGACCTATGAATGAATCTATTTTCATTGATTTAAACTATTCGTTTTATGATCTGTACTCCCTTACTATGATTGTGACATTTTTACTAAACACCCCGCCCCCACTATTCCAAATTCCTCAAATACGTACACCAACAAACTCAGATATCCTTGAATCAAACATCCACGTTTTTAACCTCTTTCCATTTCACAGACAACAATTGTAGGCTGATAAGCCTACTAAAAACATGATCCAGTGTTTTTTTTTTTTTTTTTTTAAATCCTGGGTCACGCGGCAACAATTGTAACAATTCCCCCCTTTGACCCAAAATATTTTAAATTGAATATAAATAATTAAATGCTTAACTAACCTATTTTGTTCCCTCCTATAAATCTAAATTGGCTGTGTGATCGTCTAGTTTAAATGGTAGGACCGTACGTTGTGATTATAGTAGTGAACCAAATTCTTTTAGAGGTACGTGGATGTTTTAATTAAGTGTCTCTAGAGTTTCCTGGGTGTATGCGCATTCAAGGAAGAGGAAAATGAAGCCCCGAAGGGCCCTGAAGAGCCCCACACCAAACGCTCATATTCAGGAGTGGTGACCATGTGATAAACGTTATCCCAAAAGCAATTTGCCACCTCCATCAGAATAGGACCTACCTGAAAAACGCATTTAACGTAAATTATGCGCAAATACGGGGAAAGACTGAGCCTAAAGATATTTAATATAAAATACTAACTACTTGCACTTAAAATCTACCTATCTGACTTCATGTAAAGTCAACCAAAGGTACGGGGTCCCTAAGAAAATTACTTATCTGAAACCACCAATAAATACGACGCGCTATGTAACACTGTACCATAGGACAATCTCCCACATGTGCAATTTCGTCTGGGCTTCAAGCTCGATCAACGGATGATTATGTGGACGATTAAACCGGCGTAGCCTAGGCGGCACCTCGGCGACCCTTGGGCTAGTTGCGGGAAAGGAGAAATGGTATCCAAATAATAATCCACATAGAAGCCCTAGAAACGCACAGCGATCTTGGATCATCAAATGTTACAGCGGCACCAACACGCAGCACTCAAAGGCAGCAGATGGTGTAATAATGTAATTAAACCCGAATGTTTCCGATGAATACAAGGCTTCAAGTAAGCACTGCACCAGCCTCCATCTCCTTATGTGATAAATCATCTGGCCACCAAGCTCTATCAATGGATGATCGGGTGTGTCATTAAACCGGCGTAGCCTAGGCGGCACTTCGGCGACCCTTCGGCTAGTTGCGGGAAAGGAGAAATGGTATCCAAATAATCACACACCGGGGCGCCTAGAAATAATACACATAGATCTTGGACAGATTAACCGTTACAATGGTAACCCCACCTGTACCCATCGGAAGCAATTGAAATGAAAATAGTTCGTAAGAATCCCTAACAATCCTTTTATAATACAGAGCTAATCCAAAGATACCAATGACTTCTTTATAGGTAGTAGTGGTAGCGAGGTAATAGTGTTTGAGATGTAACCTAAAAAGCCATCGATATCCCCACATCAGCACGCATTATTCGGATTTAAAACGTTCAAGCATAATTGTCCCTTGGTAGTCTATTCATGATAGTCGGAAGTAAGAAAAAAATATGATTTAATAAATAATTAAATTTTTAAATAATTGTAAAAATCACAAAATTTATATTAAATTCTTTTCTCAGTTCTGTGGATATAGGAATTTGGTATAAAGGATTTAATAAGGATGGAAGCCTAAAAATAGCCCATTCGCTAACTACCTAAATTAAAACCTACATGAATGGAACTATTTTTAGAGTGCAGGAAAAGACAGAGATTAGGATAGGATTATGGGTTTTCCTACCTAACAGTACCTCCACCTAAACTACATATTTACGAACCTAGAAACCTTTAAACAAACGCCTATGTGCTTTACTGAAACCTATCGAACTTCTACCTCAGTCAAAATATTATAATTAATAATATTTATTAGGTTGTGATTAATCGTATGGCGAGGCTACGCTTTGTTATCATGCCTTAAATTCTAATTTAATTATTTTAATTAAAGTCAGATGTCGCAACACTGGAATGTATGAATCACCCTAAATACCTACAATAAATAAATTACCTTAAATTTACGATATTAGAACTCGATAATATTTTCCCAATATTCAAACGTGATTTCAAATTGTAAAGTAAATAAGTTTAGTAAGAGTTAAATGTAAAAGTTTCAACTATGCACTGCATAATATGTAGACTTAATTGAAAATTAAAGATTCATCAATAAAATGAACCGATTTCAAAAATAAAATATCACAAAATAATGAGCGCTAAAATAGCAATCAAAAACCGTACCGGTACCGGTAAACCGTAATCAAAACCGCCAAGTAAAAATCAATAAATTACAGTACGTAAAATACACTCAAGTGAGCTATAAAACACACAACATTAATTTTCTGTAAATAGATGTCAAAAAGGTAAAACACAAGTAAAATTAACATGCATTACATCAACAGAAATTGGAAATGGGTTCTTTTAAACAAATACTATACTCGTAATTCAAAATGCACAAATTCCAACACAAATATAAATTGAAAATGTTAAAACAAACAATTTATAGAATAAATTTCAATTAAATAATTTAGTTACTAAACTGAGAATATGTGGTTAAAGTTTAATATATTTATTACATTTATTGTTTAAAAGGTTTTCAAATATACCCCTTTCCATTTCCTAATGATAATTAAATAATAAAACTGTTAAAATCCTGTTGAAAGAAATGGTGTAAATAACAAAATCCATGAAAATTATGGTAATTCATATTCAAAAGTATTATTAAATACAATTTTTACAACTTTGACATCAGGTATTAATTAATTAACTTCTCAACAGGTATTTTAACGAATCAAACGAACTCATACGCTCTCTGCCGTCGTACACTCACGTCACCCACCCATCAGGGTGTAATCGAATTCGAAACTCACGGTCAACTGCCCCGAGACCAGGCTGCTAAACCTATTTAACCAAAATCTCTTCCCCGCGTCCCATGTTTTAAAAGCTGACACCCGAACTCTCCTAATTCTCAGAGGTACTCAACCTTTAATAATATAAGAGTCCTATTTTAGCATAACAATATGACAGATTTGCAAATACATAGTACTAACTTCTCACCGTCTAAATCATTTTAGTTTCCTGCTATAAAACAAAAACTAACATGAATATTATTGACTTGAAATATTGTTAGGTTTTTTTTTTCCTTTATTTTCCTTTAATTATTTCGCGAATACTCCAATAATCTTTACTGATATTATAAGTATCTTATAAACATAGCACATCCCAGACTCACGATCATTAAATAAATTATTACGAATCAAATCTTAATAAGTTACAGTAAAACGTTATCATTCAAACGTTGACAACATCTGACTTCGTGTTTTTGCCCAATTGTATAGCGTGCACGTGAGTTCGCCTCTTGAATCAACGGTGTGACTACTCAGTGTCCTTTTGTTAATTCGGTATTTTTTCTATACCTTCGCATTTTTTTATTTATTACTTCGTTTCGAAAGTCTGTTAATGCTTTGACATGCTATTTTGCACCCTATGTCCGAAATGTTCATGTTCGACGTCAACAGCATGCGCCCTTACTACGTGCGCCCGCGCATTGCATTGCTGAGTCTATCAGATTTTCAATGTGATTGTTTATTTGACTATTTATTATTCCATCATAGCTACATTGTTTTACAAGTGTTAAGGTTCGCTGTAGGTAATTAAAGTAGAAAACATGGTCATTGGAAAAATCGTCCTATAATCATGTCATTTATTTAGTAAGGTGAATTTTCTATATATTTTTAAATATTATTTTATTAATCAATTATTTTTATTCTTGATTTGCAAGGGTAGGGTTGGTACAAACTTAACATAATATATTGCCATTTTCCCCGCATTAAAGAAGTTCTAAACCTGAAAAAAATGGTAGGAATCGTATAAAAATGTTTAACCTTAAAAAATGGTGTTATATAAACATGGCTACCTAACTTAACAATCTTAAAAGAACGAAACTGTGTTTTGATACGCGCTTAAATAGCAATTTAGGTATTATGTTAAGTGTGGACCTTGTAGATTTACGCTTGGCCTCACGCTAGAGCTCAAGTTAAATCTTAAGATGTTCTCTCGATAGTCTTTGATTTACAACATTTGCATTCCACTATTGTTATCATCATAAATGTGAAAGTGCGTTTGTTTATAAGTCGCTATAAACATTAGGTGAAAAATATGCGCTAGATTTTAAGAGCGCGTTGCTGAGATATTCGCTGGATTTAACCCATTGCAAATAATTCAGACATGGGGTACTTGTAAAAAACCCTGCTCGATCCAAGAACTGCTTATTCTGTTGCGAAAAACAACAATCATTATTTTAGCCATTGAACGTTCAATGCTGAAAATAGGCCTTCCCCAGTGACTTCCTGATTGGCTGGTTGGAAGCGGCCTGCATCTAGAGGTTTCCTGCAGCCTTTACCAGGTCGTCTGTCCAAGAATAAGCTATAGTTTTATTGAACTAAGTTTTGCACCGAAAAATTGCATAATTTAAAAAAAATGATAAATTTGAGCAGCGTGATTTAGTTTATTCACAATCGATTTATGAAACAACACTACATACATCTTATATGCACTTATATTTTCTAAGCTGAAGAAGACTGTCTTTGAAATAGAACATAGTTAGTATAAGTTATTATAAAGATTAAACATTGTGGTATAATAAAGCGCCTATTAAGGCGGGGTCTCCAAGTTTGAACCGCCATAACTCCTGTTGGCAGTTAACGTAATATACGGCGCAGTGCACACATTAAAGCAATCGACAAAACCGCTAAAATGAAAGATAACACTAAGTTATTTCACTACATTTATTATTGTTACTAAACTGGGTCTTGTAAAGGGTTTACAATTTTTTTATAAATCTTAGTAAGATTTTCAATACAATAATTTTAACCATCAGTAATTATTAAAAAACGAGATACAAACTATCCTATGTATCAGCATAATCTTCCATCTGGTACTGTCTTTCAAGAAAAGTAATAAAAAGCCTTCGTCATCATCATTTCAGCCATAGGATGTCCTGCTGAACATAGGCTTCCTTTTATTGGAGAACTATAAACTCATCTCGCTTTTCATCCTCTTCTCTAGGGTCGTTACGAATCGTCTTACACGCAGGTTTGATGATTTACCAGCGTCCCGAACAAACCGGATGCCGTGAAGACTTTAAGCATTCTTGATTCGTTTGTGGATTATAAAAAAGCGTTTGATTTGGTCGAAACCTTGGCAGTACTACAGTCGTTGCAGCGATGCCAGATCGACTATAGGTAGGTATATTGAAGTGGTAATAGTAAGGCTACTACTACTATGACAGTCCGTATACAAGACAAGAAAACAAATATAATTTCATTGCAGCGCGTGAGACAGGAAGACGTAATTTCTCCAATAACCTTTACAAACGCTCTGGACGTCTTTAAGCTCTTAAAATGGTAATAAACATCAATGGCAAATACATTAACTTTTTCTTTGCCGACGACATAGTCATACTGCCCAACAGGTGGGTTGGGTGGTTGGTGAGTGGTGATTAAAACAAATTGGATGGACAAGGTTATGTCAAATGTCCATATCGCACCAGTAATTGTTGGGGACGATACCCTCGAAGTTATCGGCAAATATGTTAATCTAGGACAAACGACCAGTCTAGGTAGGTTAAACTTTGACAAGGAGGTAGTACGATGAATTCAATTCGGTTGGGCTGAGTTCGGGAAACTATGTGATATCTTCTCGTCCGATATTTCCCAGAGCCTAAAGTCTAAAGTCTGAGCAGCGTATGTTGCCAGTAATGACTTACTATGGAACTAGGCCTCTTAAATAAGCACAAAGTCACTCATGACCCAACGTGCTATGGAGAGAGCTATGCTCCTCATAATTTCCTCCCCATTCTACTAACTATTATTCACAGTCATTTACTGTGCAGTCCATGCGCTTATGGAATGCCTTACCTTCGAGACCTGACAAATGGAAAAACACACTGAACATTTATCCCGACAGGTGTCGCTTTGCGTTTGGTCCTGCTGTTGTGATTATAAAAGTCAAAAGTCAAAAATTATTTATTGAATTTAGGCCAGAAAATTACCACTTATGAACCTCCATAATAATATTATTGGCCCATATGTGGCAGAACATGTCTCCTTATTTTTTGGGCCCTACTAGCGCTTCGAGACAAGACACAGACAATCTGGCAAGTGCTGAGAAGAAACGCCGGAACAAACTCAGTCACCACTAGCTGCCACAAAAAAAAAGATCATCACTACGATAAATTTGATGCTAAGTTGTCAAACTAGCGTCAAAATGGAAAGTCCAAAAAATCTAACATTGACTTTTACGTGGACATTGATTGACAAAGTGTTGACAATAGTTATCAAGATCAAACACACTGGCGCCCTCTGAGATTGGCTTTGCCCGTGTTTCCCCATTGGTGGTGATATGATTACCAAAATGTAGTACCTATTTTAATTACCACTAATATTCATAGATATTAGTTGCAAATTATTAATAACTCTTGGATCTACCACAAATTGATCAAAGCATAGGAACGTCGCAATCAGTACTATTGTGATTGGTTTAACGAACTTCTAACAGAATTAGGCAAATGCCTAACTCCAGCCTCGGCGGAGACAGTCTATCTCCAGACCAGTAATAGGTATTCCCAGGGGATTGGGGATAACACTGTTTTCTGTAGGCTAGTTTAGTTCTTGTATTTCATGGGCAAACGTGTGTTTATTAATAATTGCAGTTACACGTAGCCACGTAGGTGTTATAATCGTAAATAATGGTTTAGAAACTTAAATTGGGTCAAATTAAATAAATGGTTAATTCTAAAATTCTAACTAATTCAACCAAACACAACCATTATACCAGAATAATTACTAAAACAGGTATAATTTTGCTCCTTGAATTTACCCTTGGATAACTTCGTTTACATTTTTCCAACCTTTTTGAGCAATAAACTATAATCGGTTTTGTTATTCTATAGTTCACGAGTGAATGATCAACGAATTGTTAAACCTACTTAAATCCATGTAATCCATTTCGTCTAGGATGTCTTGAAATGCCACAACATTTTAATTTTGTAGGATAATAGATTGTCAATGATAGTCTTGTCAACTTGTCAGTTTCTAGGTGACAAGATTGGATTTGTGAAGATAAGTTTAACATTCACCTATTCTCAGAACAATCTTTTACTCTGTCAAAATCACCTGTTTAAATATTTAATCGTATTTAATTAACTTATTCTTAGATTAGTGGTTAGCAAAATGCAAAATAAGCTTACTCTAGTCTTGGTCGTCTTGGCCGCCCTAGGCTGTGTAAATAAATCATTTCACAATCACACCACAACTCAACACAATCACAACTTCTAAGACTTAGGTACGAATACTCCTGCGTATCACACAAACATTTGCCTCTTGCGGATTTCGAACCCGCAACCATCTGGCTTTGGAGTCCGGGGTCCAAACCAATTCACTGTGATGTGCACTTATGAGTTTAAATTCATATGAATATTTAAATAAATAATAACAATTAAAAAAAAATAAGATGTAGGTATGTGTTACGGTGGATTTTTTTCGCAAAACCCATATAGTAATGAGGATTTGATATTTATTAGTAACAAGCTGTTGCCCGCGACTTTGTTTGCGTGGTCTTTAGTTTATTTATAAATGATTTTCTGCGCAACTTTCAATTTTTTTCTTTAAGAACCTTCTGAAAATAATTAACACAACAAAAAAAGAATAAGCGAAATGAAGAGAAAAAAAAAACAACCCAATTTGCTAAATCTGTAATCAGAAAGTATTTCCGTCCTAATAAGAACTTGCCGTAGCTTACCAGAAAATTCTAAACAGACTGCGTAGTCACGGGCCTATCCAAAGCCTCACCATCAACTCATAAAACAGTATACTTCAACTTCGTACTCTATTATTAAAGGCTAACTCACTATAACCTTTTTTTATGGTTATCAAATTTGTTCTAAAAGACTTTAAATGACAGACCGAATTTCATGCAGGCAAAGCCGCGGGCGGAAGCTGTAGGCCTACAACGAAAATTATTCGTTTGTTCGGACGTATAAACCTAACAAATTAAAATAACCATTCACTTCTGTCAATCCTTTGTAAATTATGACCATTTGTAACTAGCCGGGTAAAAAACACGACCGCTTTCAATTGTAATCTTTCAAGTCATAAATTCTCAAAGGTTTTAAACAAATAGAAGGTTTTTTATTTGTTCGGTTTAAACGTCCGAACGGAACGGACGAAATATTTTCGTAGTAGGCGAAGGTACCAGAAGTGGTACCTTATAAAGCATACTACCAGACCATCTGAGCTTTGTGCGCTTAAGAAAAAGGATAAAATCTACATTATACCCACTACTACAAAGGTAATACGTTGCTAAAATATTCGTATAAACAAGGGATGAATTAAACCTAACCTTTTAACCCAAATAGCTTAATCTAGTTAGAACCCTTCAGAAGCATTTCCTCACTATTAAACGACCTCTTTAAAATAATTTACTTTAAAAACATGGCAGACCCTTTGTAAACTATCTAAAACTAAGACGACCAAATTAACAACCCATTTTTAACCTTATCACTCAGAAACTAAGGTCCATTTCAATATAAGTAAGAGTGTAATGAAAGAAAGACTACATACAGCGAAGCAAATTGCTTTTAGACGACACATTGCATTAGAGAAAGTACAGACAGTAGAAAAAATATGGACATACTAGCTATTTTCCGCGACTCTGCGCGTGTGAATTTAAATTCTAAGTGAAGAGACTTTTTGTAATTGTTTGTATTTTCTTGGAATAAAAAAATCTACAGCTAGGATTCAAGATATTTCCATATTTTTGACATTCTAGTGAAAATATGCTAGCGGCGCCATTCGTGTGAAATGTTTCTCCATCTGGTCTATGAAGAAAACATAGCCTATATTATATATTATGTAACTGGTGCGGTGCAACTCGAACCGCGGCCACCGTCTGAAAATCAGCGTCGCGGCGCGAGCTGTGACTTATGCTGAGAACCTTTTTGCTGCTTCAACACTGCTTACCGTATTATGAATGTGTAATACTATTTTGTTTATTACTGTGCATTTGTACTACTTATATTTTGTAGCAGCGAAATAAACGTCATTCATTCATTCATTCATTCATACAAAAATCTATAAGTTTTAATCTTAACGATACTAAAAGTAAGTTTTTAGTATATGATGTTGAATTACAGGCTGCTTAAAGCCGACTCTAGTAAGCATATTTTATCACCTATCTGAATTCGCGCCACCTGATAACTGTAGAGAAGTAGCTAGCTCCGTGAAAAGAACCAAGGCGAGGTATGATTCCCGCCACCCAATGTTCCGGTGCTCCACATTGCCGCGAAGGCTTAAATGTCGTCGAAGCTTCATGCCAGAGACTTGTTGCATCACCGAGAATGGTGACAAGGTGGAAAAAGAACTCCGCACCGTTGCTCCTACCGTCAGAGAGCCTCCCACTAGGCAAAGGTCTTCCGTGGCCGACCTGTAAAGCCTTGAACAGGCTGCGAACTCAGGTCGGCCGTTGTAAGGAAAATCTAATAAAGTGAGGCTACATTGACGGCTTCAACGGCAAGTGTGTCTGTGGTGCTTCTCCCCAAACCATAGGCCACCTTTTATCAAGTCTCACGTGTTCGGACAGTTGCACACGCGAAGACCGGCTACGTACCACCGATAGTGCGGTTTGGGGGCGGAATACTGGTCATCTAAAATATGAGAGAATTGCCATCGACACGAGAAGAAGAAGAAGTATGTATAGCTTATGTAAATATTTTACTTCTAAGAATGATTTCCTAGGCCGCTTTTCGTCCCAACGTAGTATCCCAAAGTCTAAGTATTTAACATTTACTTTTTAAATGTTTTTTTTTTTGGTTTCTTATAACTATTTCCATGCAATTGATGTCTTATGACAAGTGGTAACTTTAAAGGATTTTACCATTTATATTGACCGAGGCGACACGTAAGTAACATTTAAAATGAGCTATCTGTAATCTACTTATACTGCATTGTTTCTGGAATAGATGGCTATTTTTTATTTTTTTATTATCTGTAATAATGAGAAAACTCCATACAATTGTATAACTTATTTATCTCCAACACGATTCAGCGATTGAGAATTTTTTCCTTTAAACATACTTATTTTTTTACGCTGTAATAATGATTAAGTATAATTTTCAACACGATTTATCATGTACTGCTGACTGCCATGTAGATTATATCTTTACTTATTCGGAGAATACATTGTTGCCTATAAAACATATAGTAAATTGTTGAAGAACTGCTCAATGGCAGAAGATCATAATTATTTATTTTCTAGTGTATTGGTTTTAAAAAAGTATACAAATACCAATTTCTGTTCTGGACTGTACATGCAGCTACCCGAGATCGTTCATGTTGCGGGTAATGTGGACAAATGGGGGAAACGCAAACTGGCTAGTTTGCATTGAAATATAGGCAAAACGAGACGTAGTCTTGCTAGACTATCGACCTGTCGATCGACCTATCGATCGACCTACCGAGAAGATCATCGACTGTTGGGAAAGGCACCTTCTTAGAATTTACTGAGATTAGCAATTGGTTGATCGATGGCATTTGAAGATAATAGTTATTTTAAAAAAACAGTCAAATGCAAATCAGACTCGCCCATGAAGGGTCTTTAGCCTGTACAACTTGCAATTTTTAAGATCTAGAAAAAATACCGAATTTTTTGTTGTTTTTTGTAAATTAGTAATACAAACTTTGTAAAAGTTATAAGTTTCTACATGTTGTAAACGGTTTTAAAGATGCAGCCCTGTATCAGCGAAACCTTAGCAATAGGGTCCTATTGGCATACTTTGGGTCTAATAGGCAAGTTATACACATCACAATATAAAATATTGACACTGTTTAAATGACTACGCAAAATAATAACTGCCACAAATATTTATAAAACTCGGCCTCAATATAAAAAAAAACATAAATGTTCCAAACTCCAATTTTTGGACAGGATCAGTCGCAAAAATGTTCTAATTTAGCAGTTCGACGAATCGACCAAAAACTGACGAAACTAGTTTTGCACGCGAACCGAATCTAACCGGATAATAAGAGTGACCGCACAACCAAAAAATGCTGGGACAGATTTTTACGGATGTAGAATCAGTTTGCCCGTGCACAGAATCTGACTTGGTATGAAGAGTTTAAAGTTTAGAAATATTAAAAATTTGCCTCGCAGTCCTTTTTCATTTCATCATGGAAGGCATCAGATAGCAAAAGGAACGCTATTTTCTTCTAATTCTCGCATAGGGGTGATAATTATAACTGAAAGTTAGTATAGACATTTATGCAGCATCATTTTAAATCTACAAAAGTACAAAAGGTTGTAATGTCTACACATGCAACCCGATAAACACCAGCCTGCCTAGCATGAGCACTAAAACACGATATGATATGATATAGTATAGCGATATATTGACACAAACTGTAAAAATATGATAGTTAAAGCCGCCGTGTTGAATCGCCCTGCCGGTTACGTTACATATTATGATCGCTGTTTCGATAAAAATTCAAATTGCATTCCATCATATTTTTACAGTTGGTGTCAATATATCGCTATATAATATCATATCATATCGTGTTTCAGTAGTCATGCTAGGCAGGCAGAATGTACATTCTCATCAAGTACATGATTCTGTGCCTTAGTTAGTTCATGTAGTTATTTTACTTATTCATTAATAGAACCATCAAGAAATTCTCGAGGGTACCATTGTTTGTGACATTTGCTGTTTATGTGTATTATCCTGAAACGGATCAACTATTTGGTTACTCTACACAGTTACATTTTGACAAAAAACGATACGACCGATGAAAAAGTTCACGTGTGAACCAGATATGGGCTGTCATCGATTTTTAGGCCAAATGAAATACAGTTTTTCGGCTCCTACAAAAAAAGATCATGTCATAGTTATTAATTTAAATGGGAATTAGAAATACTTGTTTACTATATTATCACTGTGCTTTTATTCACTTTCCGTGGGGTTTAAATGAAAATACCTAAATCCCAATTCATTCATTCGCAGTCCTTGGATACTTAAATGGATTCGAAAAGTAAGTGTTTGTAAGAAGGTAATCTCATATCAAAATGACCTTGTGAGCAGCATTTTTGCCATTTTGTCAGTGTTCCTTTATCACCTGTGATGACATGGATTCTAATGATATTACTTCTAAATTAGTTCAATAATATTTTGGTAGAATAGAGAAATCATTACCACAGTTACTAGGTATACATTTACATAATTTAGGCCATTACACTATTTAGGCAGCCGGCCCTTTTTAGGCAGTTGCGAAATAAGAAACATAACAGTCACACTGTCCAATCTACTCGAACAAAATACTTATCTACAGTTAAACCCCATCGCATTATACCTACGTGTTATCTCAGATTATGTTGTGTTGTCCCTTTCATAAAACTCGAGAATTTCAGCGATAGCCCTTAGCGTTACAGCGAGATGTATTTTATTGGCTGTCTTGTAGGCTTAGAGACATGACTCAAAGAAGTCAATATAATAAAAATTCTGTTTTGTGTAATTGACAGAATTAATACCGAACCCTTTTTTAACAGATTAAAAAAGGGCTTTCAAACTAGGGTTGAATATTTTAGCCAACACTTCAAAACTATTAGGCACACACCAGAGGGCCTAACCATGAACTACAAACAGTACCTGAGAATTGTTGTCTTCAAGCTTATCTTTAAAAAAAAACAGTACAAAGACGAAAGCTTCAAAATTGTACAAAGTTGTATTTGAGTGGCTCAACCAGCAGTAGAATAGGCTAGTTTCTTGGATCAAAAAGATTATTCTATTTAGTCCATCAGTTAGATTATCCAAAAATATTGAACCCATATTTTGTCTTTTGTCGATCAAACAAAAAGTTACGAAGATGAAGCGCATCAAAGTGAGCACATGACGTCACGCCTTACTAGAAAGTGTCACAAGGCGTGATGTTACGCGGAACTTTAACGGGCTATATCTTCATCATCATTGTTTGATTGTGAAAAGAAAAAATACGTGTCCAATATTTTCTGTTAATCCAACTGACGGACTAATTAGATTTTATTAGGAAACTAGCCCATTGCTTAAATCTTATTTTGATGGGCAAGCTAGCCGGATTTGGCGTCGCCATCTCTGAGGTAAGGTTCAATTCGGTCAAGTCAATGTAGAAAACGAACTTTTCTAAATTGCCTCGGTAGTGTGGTACCGTCGTTATTTCTGATTATGAGCTATGGCCACCTACTTTAAGATCAGAACAAGTACGTGATGTTGTCCAATGCTTATATTATTATTATTTATAGTCATGAAGATTCGGCGCATACAACTCTCTTCCCGCGCATCTTCTAACTGTGCTTGCGGTAGTCTTATTAATTAAGTCCTTAGCGCTTCGTAATTTCAATAATTGGTATTTTCCTACCTTGTTCCAATACCGTCTTGCAGTCATGCGCCTAATTGTAATGCTGCGTTGAAATGTATTTTCTTTCTTTTATGGATTTTGTACTTCAAAAAAACTCCTTATATAATCACTTTGTTGTTCGTCTGTCTGTCAAAAATATTTTTATCACGAACACGTAAAGGTATCAAGTTGAAATTATTATCAGAATAATCAGGTTTTCATTTCCTTTTAAGCCATGAAAAAATCAAACTTCTACGGTAACGCAATCAATTGATACTGTCGGTTATGCTGCATTTTTGATACTCACCAAAAAATCAAAATATAGCGTAGGTACTTCCGGTTGATCTAGAATCACAAAATTTTGAAAGAATCTATGTTTTATAGCACAAGTAAAGAAAAATTTCAGACAACCGTAAACTTGTAGTTACATCACGAAAAAAAAACTCGGAAGAAGCGGTAGAAATCTTCGTGACTCGATTCCCGGTATGAACGAAATATTTACATACCTACTTGTACGGAAACATCGGTGCAAGAGTCCTAAACGGAGTTATCCCCCTTTTTTTAATTTGTATAAAATATACGTGTGTAGTCTATCCCCGAGGCTATCAGGGCCCCGACACAAGGTGAACGAAACTTTTAGAGCCGTGTCATTATTCTCGCGACGTTTTCTCGCCGCTCAGGGTGACACTCGGGCGCGAGCGAGGCAGCCCTAATGGATCCACACTGACAAGGTATTTGATATACAGGGTCATTGAAAAATTCTTGACACTTTCTTAGTGTCGAATTATGATACATACATAAAGGATCATAAGCAAAAAAACATTTTCCGATACAAATCATCATCAGTAAAGTATTTTTTGCAATAGGTTGTGACATGCCTTTCCACGGGGGATTTTTTTAAAGAACTTTATCAGCGTGTCGAATTGCTAACGAAAGGGTGCAGTACCTAAAATAGGTAGGTAGGTAAAGTAAAGGCACCAACAATACATATTTTTAAGTGCACAATATCGTATTTCGCAACTTATCTAATTCTTAGTATTCAGCCAAGAACACTGTCTAGCAGTTTACTATTCAATTTGTTTAAATTTAAAGTCGATTGATTTCAATAATATACGTCGGTATATGCCTTAAGGAAATAAGTTTTTAATTCTCTAAAATAAAACCTTGTCCTGAGTTTTCTCAGACGCTGTAAATGTTCCTACAAAGATAAAATGCCAAAGTAAGGATTCCTTTTTTAATTCATTAAGAGCTTTCAATCCCAGAATTGAATGCAACGGAATAATACCATTCCGTTGATAAAAAAGGTCAATTCATTGTTTAAATAGTTTTAGAGCTAAAAGGTTCTGTAAAAACTAAATTCACGCTTTAATCGTTTCGTGGAACAGACAATTTGGTTTTATTTTTTAATTTAGGTAGTTTTTCGAAATATGATATGGCTATTATTTTCTTATGATTATACCGGATTTCTAATAAATTCCTGTAGCACGGGAGAAAAAACTGTGCTCGCCAATCCGCCTACCAAGCGTGGCGAGTATTGGCAATCCCCCCCGATAAAAGTCATTGGTCCCAGGCCTGTTCAGCAGTTCAGCAGTGGACGGCCTATCATGATAATGATGATAACGGATTTCAATTACTCGAAAAACTAATGGCTAATGTATTGATGTAAATGAATATAAATATGCACAGTCAAGGTCTTAACATACAGATTTTTCAAAACATTAATTAATAACCTGCTTGCTGCTGCAGTACTGACGGCACGAATGCTCGCTTTGTAACATGTTACTCAACTCCCTGTAACAATGGTTAGTAATGTACTCACCATTACAGGATATATTTTAACAAGATTTAATATGTCGGTTAATTATAAGTTTTTTCTTTCTAGCCTCTTGTTTAGTGCCTTTCTACCATGATTCTGCCAGCCAATCACCTTGAGCATACCGGTTATTTTCATAGAAGCTAACACAAGCTGCCTTTTGGTACAATATATACAATAATATGCTGCTACGAGTATCCTTAAAATTCGCTAAACAACAACAGTCGCTGACATAGCCCAACGGATTAGCAAGCTGAAGTGGCAGTGGGCGGGGCACATATCACGTAGAACTGAGGGCCGATGGGGCAGAAAGGTTCTGGAATTGAGTACCGGCAAGCGCAGCGTAGGATAGTCTATCCACCTACAAGATGGATAGACGACCTGGTAAAGGTTGCAGGAAGCCGCTGGATGCGGGCCTACTGAATTGTAGCGGAGCGTAGCGTGCCATCTCTGTTCTGTGTGCAGGCCGCTTCAAACAATCTATGTCACTGGGGGAGGCCTATGTTCAGCATAAGACATCCTATGGCTGAAATGATAATGAAGATGATGATCCTTAAAATTATTGATATTCTTAGCGCTATGTATTCTAAACTTATTTAAATCTCAACGTTATTACCTGAAAACCAAAATTGAATAAATCTTACTAGACAACTCTTTGAATCGCTGAAGTCGTTGCTAAGTTGAAAGTCGTTCATAATCTTATTAATTACGAATCTGCTTATAATAAATTTGTTAAGGTTAAAAGCTCTAAATGAGAGGCGCGAAGGTATCAACAGTCTTATTGGTATTAGCATATTTGAAGGAGTTTATTTATATAGGCGCGTTCTGTTACGAAAAGGCTTTTGAATTGAACTTTTGGCATTTTGAAATTACATAACTTATTGTCAATGTACAATGAACTCAACAGCCATTAAGATGGAATTTGTGATATTTATTATCTTATTTTAACGTATTTCATTTACTGAAAGTTGTATAGATTTATTTGCATCAAACATGGTATAAATAATCTAATAAAAATAAAATACCTAATTATATGTACATATTCTAAAACTAAACTCTTTATACAAAGTCAGATATTTTATTCATAGGAAAGATCCTATAAATAAAATATCTGACTGAGATCACCGTTTAAGGGAAAGGTGCCCAAAAGGCTGGCAACATTACCACGCTGGATAGCTAGGCTAACCCGTTGGCCAAGGTATAAGCCAGCCTTTGGATCGTGAGATGTCTCAACTAGACGCTTAGACAACTCACGGTATAGCTTGTGGGCACTCGGTCCCTACGGGCCCAAAGTTTCCACCCCAAATGGTTCAAATATGTAAGTCTCACCAAGACTTTCATATTTGCGCCGTTTTAGGGCCTCTGCAGAAGCTGCTGCAGAACCTGCTCGGTTGCCAGTCGATGGAAGATGGGAAGGGGCTAAAGTGTCGACGCAAGTCGCGTCCCACACTAAGGTCCTATCCATCTTCCATGGAATGAGGGTCATGCCGTCAGAACGCTTGCCATCGCTGCGTACGAGGCCACTCGGTTCAAGAACGGCCGGAATACGCGCGCTGACAAGTGCCCGACGGATGACGTCGTTTAAACTAGCATGACGAGGGATTCTTCCAGCACTTCTGCAGCATGAGAGACCGTGGTGAGCAAGCTGATCGACAACCTTTCCACAGGAACAGCGATGAGGTACAGAGCTGAAAGCACCTAACCTAAGACTAATTGCTATTCTAAATGAAACATTATCAATAAAGGTACCCAAGGTCGGAGACGAAAGAACGTTTTGCCACAGATCGGATTCCCATTCGGTTACGGCTAGGAGACGAGCCTGATCAGCAGAATTGGTAGACGTTTGAAGTAGGTTATTATGCACCACTCTGCAGAGAGGCTTGTCCCAAAGCCTTAGAGCCGAAAGGTTTTGAGAGGGGTCATCCGTGGTAAGGTTCTTCCACGCATCAATGGCCTCCGCTAAATATGGAATATGGACAGCATTAAAGTCATGGGATTTACTAAGAATTTTGCATATTAGACCAAAAGTTTTGTGGGATGAAGACAAAAAAGCTGGAAGACTGACACCGGTGATTTGTCTTATCCCTAACCCCCCATGCCGAATAGGCAGGGAAGCTTGAGTCCAGGTTCGTCCTTCCAGCTTAATGTTAAGAGTTAAGCGTTTGTGAAATTATATTCTGGATGATACAATCTAATTTTGATGTCAATTCAGGGTGTTTCCAAAAAGGCGATGAGCGTAAAGTGTATGTGAATTTTGGTACAAAGAGACAAAACCAAATGATAGTGTAAGCAATATGACTGTTAATTATTAGACTGTTAGAGTATTCTATCTGAAACTGAAATAACTTTGGCAAGTTTTAACTATTGCCCATGCTGCTTTACATTTATTTTTGCTCTGATTTATAAATCTTGTATTAGAATTATTTTTTGAATTATTAATGCATCTTTTTAATATTTCATATAATTATTTTTGTTAGTCAGAGATTTATTTTTGTAGTAACTGTACCGGAGTGATCTTTTTGTCTTACAACTCTTTTTTATGCCTCTGCTTATCCAACTTTGTTTGTTTTTATTTATACTATTAAGTTTTATTTTTATTTTTGGGAAGCAGAGGTTATAAAACAAACATAGTAATTCATGAAAACCCCCAAATTCGTTGTTTATGTTAGATTCTGAATATATCTCCGACCAAGCAACACTATCCAAACATTTCTTAAATTTTAAAATGTTTTCGCGACAGTAGTCTTTTCTTAGAATAGTATATGCCTTTGGTTGATTATTATATTCATTGACTGCGAAACTTAGTAATTGAGCGGTATCATGGTCGGATAAATATAGCGGAAGAACTGTAGCATCGGCATTCCCTATGTTGCTCAGAATGTGGTCTATACATGAATCTTTCCGTGTTGGGACATTAATATGGATTTGCAAGTTATAGTTGAGGCATAGGTCACGAAAATGGTTAGTGATTTTTCCTAGCTTAAATGTGTTTATGTTTAGGTCACCTGCTATAACAATTTTAGTGTTGTGTGTGTATTTTCTTGATAAATCATGCATCAACTAATCTAATTTATTTAAAAAGACATTGGGATCCGATGTTGGTGTTCTATACACACAGAGCACGAGTAGTTTATGTAGTGGCATTTCGATACCACAAACCTCAAATGTCTTTTGTGTTGCATATGTTTTTAGTTCAGTCATTTCTTTGTATATGCCGTTCCGTTTGGCTAAGATACACGTACCTCCCCTTGCTTGTCTCGGCAAAACACACTCGCTACTTCATAGTTGTGGATGTTTAAGTATTTTTCACTACCATCTCGTAAGAAAGTCTCAGAGAGGCATATCAAATCCGGTTCATTATCCGTCACATACAGTTCTTGTAATGTTAATTCTAATAGTTCCTGTTTCGGTAGTACACTAGCAATATTTTGGTGAAAAATCTTAAATGTACGTTTTCTTGGTTTAGGCACGAAAAAGAGTCTGTCCGTTATTTACACTAAGAGAGGTTTGTCGAGGTTGAGGTGTTGTCCTATTTACATCGGCACCAGCAGTGACATTCCGCCCTAACTGAGACTTGGAAAAGTAGTACGGAATTGTACCTTCTGGATACTTTAAAGTCGTGCAGTAAGACCCCTGAGAAACTGGCTAAGACGTGCTATTCATTAATTGGATATCATACTACATTAACTACATAAACTACAAAGACAGACATTTATTTTGTGTTGTGCTATCGCGTATTTCGAGTTATGCTCTTCTTTATTTAGGTGTGCGAAATGTTTCATTCGTTCGAACGTATTAAACCAAATAAAATAAAATTACCTTCTACTTGTGTCAAACCTGTGCCAATTCATAAGCGATTGAAAATAGCCGTGTTTTAACACACTTATTTTAACTTCATCTTGTAACTATTGAATTTTACATAAATATTACATACGAAGAAGATACACTGTAACTGCCAAAGTCCAACAACATAATTCAAGTAAGCAGGCGTGTGTTAAGTCATCTCGGTTCATTTACTCGAATCATTGCTAATTTCGTTCGCGTCAGGCCTTAACGAGCTCGACTGAGGAAATTACTGTAGTAACGACAGTTATTGACGAGACGAACAACGATTTCCAAAGTTTTGAAGATTTATAAACGTTCTGATGAATCCTAAGCCTATGACTTAATCTAATTGCTTTAACGAGCAATTCTTGTATAAATAATGTTAATAAATAGACATTTTGTATCTTGGAAACAGCTCCAACGATTTGGATAAAATTTTGTATTAAAAAAAAATTATTGATACTTTGTCAGTTGCTAGTTTAGGCAATTTAAATCACCAATCGTTTTCCGAAACTTGCAAAAAATTTGCAACCGGACAGACGTAGCAACCCTAGGCTACGTCTGTCCATTTGCAAAAAAATATATGAAATACAAGTTGCTCTGTGCGCAGTACTTGGCATTGTTACAGTTTGTAAGCAGCAGCGCGCCGCAGCGATCACTGTCGTATAACCACTTTAGTGAAAATCAAAAGTGGCCAATTGTGTTAGTAATTTAAAAGCCATAATTTTGACTATGCTCATCAACACTACTACAAGAACAAGTGAGAATTTTTAAATGTATTTTTAGAGGCAAATTTATTTATGTTTTCCATGTGAAGTTTGTGGAATCGTATTTTAGAAATGAGCATTAGGTCAGAAACGATCAAGTTTAACTGCCTTGTCTTTTTAAAATGATATGACCTATAGATTTTACACAAAATCTTATTTTGTTAGCACAATTTGGCTAGATTCAGCCTCCTAAGTGTTTGCAGGTCGGATAGAAATCGCTCTTAATGTAATAAAATCAGTCACAGAAAGTAGATAAGTATTCAAAGTTCATTCACTCATTCATTACCCTTCTCATTCCCAACTAAAATTCTGAAATCAAATAATTTTGTGCTGAAACCATTTCATAATCTTATCAATGCTAATCTATATCAAGCCCGCATCGCGACAAACAAATTCAAATAGTTCTCCAATTTAAATAGAAATCTTGTCTTCAAAGCGAAACTACTTTCTTTATCGAAATATCATGAAAGGGATTATTTAAATAGGAAAACCGAGGTAAAGTTTCAATTATTCAAATTGCGGTACTAAGGCCCTTTAAACTTCAAAGTGGCGGTTTAAAAAGAGTTAATTGGCGAGTTGTATTGTGCGAGAATCGCTGCGGATATTAAGTATTGAAATCGGATTTAGAAATATATTTCGCAGCGTTATTATTATTAAAAGGGTTTTAGAAACTGAAATTTCAGTTTATAAAGTTCTGCCCGCGACTTTGTCGTGAAGTAAGCTTAAGAAGAATAAATAATAATGCCAAGGGAAAACAAAACGGGATAATAAATTAAAAGGTACATTTAGAAATATTTATAATTTAATTTGACTTTATACTAATACTAGCTGTTGCCTGCGTCTTTGTTCGCATGGTCTTAGCAAAACCTAGTAAGTCAAAACTAAAGACCAACTTAACTGAACAGTCATCTTGCATTTATCGGGAACCGTAATATTTTTAGGATAAAAAGTAACCTATTTGTTATTCCAGGCTATAATCTACAGGGTGTTAGGTAAATGGTATACCAAGCCGAAACTAGCCTATGTTAACATAATAGCATATAAATACTATGGTGAAGTCAGAAATTTGATATCATCGTTTATTTAAAAAAAACATACAAATCGGTTTCTGAGAGTTAAGTATTGTAAACAAAATTTTAAAAAGCAGCCAAGTGCGAGTCGGACTCGCCCATGGAGGGTTCCGTAGCAGCAAGTAACATAACATAAAAGTTCTTGTAGTTCGTTGTAACTTTGATCGATGTTTTAATAATAGTGTAAATTGCGGTTTACGATTTATGACATTTATGACATATTAAATAAAACTACTTACTAGATCTCATTCAAACCAATTTTCGGTGGAAGTTTGCATGGTAGTGTACATCATATATTTTTTATAGTTTTATCACTCTCTTATTTTAGAAGTTACAGGGGGGGGAGGGACACAGATTTTACCTCTTTGGAAGTGTCTCTCCTCGTGCAAACTATTCAGTTTAGTAAAAAATGATATTAGAAACCTAAATATCATTTTTAAAGACCTATCCATAGATACCCCACTCGTATGGTTTTGATGACAAAAAAAAATTGAGTTTCAGTTCTCAAAGTACGGGGACCCCTAAAATTTATCTTAATGCGGTTCACAGAATACATCTACTTACCAAGTTTCAACAGTATAGTTTTTATAGTTTCGGAAAAAAGTGGCTGTGACATACGGACGGACAGACAGCCTTGACGAATCCATAAGGGTTGCCATTTGGCTACGGAACCCTAAAAATGATGATATCAAAACTTCACCAGCATTCAAGCAAGCTTTTATATGCATATGTTAACAAATGCTAGTTTCGGCTTGATTTACCATTTAACTAACAGCCTGTATTTATCTGCAATTTATTTATTTGTCCATCCATCGAAACTCGCATAATATTAGTAAGATTGTAAATGTGACAGTCACTCTGTCTGTCTGTCTTTGCGTAGGCGCACACAGGCCGGCTGAAGCTGAAGCTGGCAGCGGTTACCACTACCACTTGAAGCTAGAAGCGGTTATATACCAGAAGACCAATGGGGAATATGCATGTTTTTTTATTTGGCCTGAAATTAATAGTACCTACTTAATTATAATTAATAAAACTTCAAGAATTTTAGAAAAATATTGATAAATACCTGACATACAGCCTATTAAAGTTGCGTGTTAGACATGGAGGTCCGATATGTACCGTGACGTCACATTACACGTGCGCCATACATTTTGTAAAATGTAAAAGTTACAGTACAGTACATAGTAAAAGTTGTTTTAGAAAGAGATAGGTATACATACCTTAATTTCTAATTACTATATTACGGTTATTTTTTACCTAACATCAATTATGTTTTCACTATTAGCACTATGATTTCATATATTTTCTTATAAATACAGTAAAAAGAATATATTTATTCATGCATATTCCCTATTCCCGTAATTTAACATTAGTTTCGATCCGACCCCAGTAACATTACTATCAAAAACAGTATTCTCGTAAACTAATAATTTGATAAATTATCCGTTAACTAGTTGCCTTAGTAAATACTGAAAAAGGTAATTTATTCTCAGCTATTATTTTTGTATTTGTCCTGGGTTTATTAATAATTACTAATCGGGTAATGTAGAAAATAACCCTTTTCATATAGGCACGCGTCTGGGTGGTTATGTGGTTGTTATTAAAATGGTTAAACGGATTGAGCCTAAATTCGGCACACATATTAACATATTAACACATAGGACAGTATTCATCCAATTTTGTATCCTAAATTCATCTTAATTCTAAAATATACGCGTAGAAGAAGTCGCTGGCAGCTAGCTAGTTGTGTCTAATTATGAGAACGGTAGCGTGCCAAAATTAAACTTCCATTTTAATCGTCGAACAATTAGAGGAAGAACCTTTTGAAAGCAGTTTCTATTTGCTGTTCGCAAGTCTACAATCCCAACAATACGACAAAGTTTATAAATAGAGAACCACTGGCAAAGTGAAGTAGACTTTCTTTGTTGGCGGTTCGTGGAAAATTTTAAAGGATTTTACAGAAGCTGAGTATTGTTACTTGGTAATAGTGTTAGAGTATTATGTGTTTTGATGGCAAATCTGTTTCTAGGCCACAAAAATTCCCATGTATCTCTACGGGTTACATTGCAAAAGGGGTGCCAAATTTACAAAATAAGATCTAGGGAACAATATAAAGAAGCGTCTTATTCGTTATTATTTTTAATAATCGTATGTTACGAATAAACATTACTTTAAAATATCCGAAACTAAAATCAATAGACTACGAAAGCCGCGCGGTCATTCATCAGAGGCGTAGGTACGGCGAGCCTACAAGGACCTTACGCAGTGCACAAACGGTGCAATTTTTTATGAATCAGTTAAATTATCCACGCGTACGATTTTTAACAGCGGGATGGGAATAATTAAATGTAAAAAAAAAGGTTTGTTCTTTGCATTGTCGATTAAGTTACTGATTCTGAGCCACTCCTAAAGATTTGGCACCCCTTTGCAATGTAACCCTGTATATACAGTATGTTAGACATAAAAAGAAAGAAAAAAAATATTAAAATTGGTCTAGCGGTTAAGGCGTGAAAACGTAACACACAGCACAGACAGAGTTACTTATGTATAGTATTATATAGTATGCATGTATTATTATTATTTACATATTTATTTTATATGTGTACCTTTATTAGGTATGTATGTAGTAATAAAGTAGTGATTTTTATGTCTAGAATTTGTTAATTGCTTTTAAATTACTGTACTCACTTTCTTTAAATATTTTGTAGAACTCCTCGCCGCCTGCCTCTTTTAATTTTAATCTAACTGTTCTCTACTGAAGGTTATCTGAAAGATATTGCTCCTAGCGATAAGACCGACTTAATTGTGCTAATCCTAATGTACTTTTTCCTGTCGCTTTATTTGTTCTGTGTGGTACTGGTGTGCAGTTTCTATAAATATAAATATTCGACAACATCACATACATCGCTCTGGTGCTAAGGTAAGGTAGTTAAAGCACTTGTGTTATAGGAACAACGACGTTACCAGAACACCCAGACCCGAGATAATATAGAATAGTTCATTTTATACATCGACCCGACCTAGGTGAAATGAACTTTCGAACGCGGGCGGCCTCGAGGCAACGGAGGTACATATGCTATCTAGATTTTTAAATCGAGGTATTAACTACGGCTTAAATATTGAAACGGTATGTTTTCAAAACTGTTTGCCCTTCAGACGCTCAATTCGCTTTAATTCTTCATTATTGTCTATGGACTGGAAAACTTTTTTGTTAATAAAGTAATATCTTTTTAACGATCTTGCAAGATTGCGTTTGCGTGTTATGCAGCTTTGATATCTTTTAAATAATTTATGTGAAAGCAATCTGCCTGCCTAGCATGACTACTAAAAACACGATATGATATAGCGATATATCGACACCAACTGTAAAAATAATATGACTATAGCCGCCATTTTATTTTTTTATCGAAACAATGATCATAATATGTACCGTAACCGGCACGGCGATTCTACACAGCGGCTTAACTATCATTTTTTTACAGTTAGTGTCAATATATCTTTATATCATATCATATCATATCGTTTTTTAGTGCTCAGGCTAGGCTGGATAGATTTTCTACAATCATCTGCACTAATGTTAAAAAAGTTGTCTGTATGTTTATAAGATAAGCATTAGATATGAGGGTTCTGTACCTCGAAAGGAAAAAACGGAACCCTTATAGGTCCACCTTGTTGTTCGTTCGTCCGTCCGTCCGTCCATCCGTCCGTTTATCTGTCTGTCAAGACTGTTTTTCTCAGGAAAGCGTCGAGGTATCAAGCTGGAATTTATATCAAATACTCAAGTCTACTGTCCCTTGGAGCTGTGAAAAAATCAAACTTCTAAGCTAACGCAATAAAAGATACGAGTACAGCCATTTATGCCGCAATATATTTACACTTGCAAGGGAATCAAAACCTACAGGGTACTTCCCGTGAACTCAGAATCTTGAAATTTGGTACGAAGCAACATCTTATAACACAGATAAAGGATAAATTGCAAAAACCGTAAACTTTTAGTTACATCATGTAATAAAAATAATTTTAAACTTTCCACGCCTTTCCTCATGAACGAGTAGAAGTATTAAATTGAAATAAATATACTATAACTATGACTCGATTGTCGTGATGGGTGAACCTTTACTTATATACCTACAGGTTTGTACGGAACCCTCGGTGCGCAAGTCCGACTCGCACATGGTCGTTTTTTTAAAAATATTTTTTATATTTGAAAACATCTCATACATTGCTCTGATCTTAAGATAAGTAGCTAAATCACTTGTGTTTCGGAAACAATGACGGCACCACAAAACCAGCCTTTAACACTTGAACCATAGAATAACCGTATACCGAGTATGGTGTATTCCTCAAGGGAAAACGTAAACGAAGTTATCCGAAGTTAAAATTATACCTGTAATAATTATTCTGGTATAAGTTTGTGTTTGGTCAAATGGGTCCTTAATGTAATTTTGACTATTTGTTCGTGTACTCTTTAACTGCCTAGAAACTATACAAAATAGTCTTCGGTAGGTTGATCATGACTATTTTGTATAGTTTCTAGTTCAATCTTTATTTGTCATGTCAATCATATTGTAAAGCAGAAGATAGATAAATCGGTTACCCATCTGTTTTAGGCCACGCATAACCTTGCTTTACTTGTATGATCGATTTAAATTCTCGCAAGCCACCAAGCTATGAGTTCCTTCGAGCCTCCCTCGGAAAACTTCCATCGCTTCAATTTTATCGGCAAACTTTAAGAGTTTAAGAGTTGGTCTTTATGACCGGCTCTTGATTATCGTAAAAGATCGTAATAATGCAAGAATCGCTGCTTATTCACACAACCGTGAAACAATAAGGCTCCGTTTTGATTAAGTGTAGTTAGAAACTCCAGGGTGAGGTGGGACCCCGTTAATTGCTTTTTGTAAGATATTTCGGATTTAATGTTCGGAGTTTTAAACCCTAGGTTTGGACTTTCGTATCAGGTATTCTTTGAATTTATTCACTTTGATAAGACTATTAATTTTTATCAAGTTTATAAGATGTTATTTGTAGCCTGACTGTACTTTATAGCTCTGTAGGAGCCATGGAGCACATACCGAATAGAGTAGAAATGTTTTTTAAAAATATCGACAAAAAATTCTAGCCGTTTTTTAATCTGTATGTGTACTGTTTTTGTATGGGCAAGAGTTGACAGGAGTTGTCATTTCATACTAAATGTAAGTGAAAACTCACTTACTAGTTTGTTTGTTTAGTTTTAAATGATCGGTAACTGATGTAAGATGAATCTTTCATCTGCTACTCGGTGTGTAGTTCAGAAGGTTGTTGAGTCGAAATATAAAACAAACAATGAGTAAAGTTTTTTTTTGTACATTATTGTATTACATGACTTACAATTTTAAGGTTATACAAACAGAAATAATTATTATTTACTAATGTCGAGACGCGGTAGCGGACGGCAAGCGACTAACTTGCGTTCACCGTGAGATAATGTAACCCTACAAAGGTATTTCTATCGTAAAATAGCAAGTTACGATATAATAATAATGCATCTGGCCGAGGGGGGACAGACGGCCGTAAAGAATACACTTCCCCACCGCAAACAGGAGGCGTATCGAAAAAGGTGACCGTCTTCATATACAGCACCATTCCACGCGAGCCCGCTTCTGCTCCGCTGTCAGTTCATGAGGGATCCAACGACAGCAAAGTTTCCGAACTTTCAATTCTTCGTGTAAAATTTTCTGAATTTGGCTCATACCAATGCCCAATAGTCTTCGAATTGTCTCATAGGTAATCCGCGGGATTTCTTCAATTAGCCGCTTAACAGTAGCCACATTATTTTCGTTGACGGCAGTTGAAGGCCGCCCTTCACGAAATTCGTCATGTAAAGAAACTCGACCGCTCTCAAATTCAGCAAACCATCGCCTCACGGTGCTCAAACAAGGTGCTTCTCTCCCAAAAGCATTTTGAAGTCTTGCAGAGAGAGAGAACTTTTAAAATCATAAAAAATCATCGCTTTAAAATGTACGTAGAACTCTGATGTTTATTTACGAGATTAAGTAGGTATGTATCATTGTTTTCAGGACGATGTCTTGACCAAAAATTGTGTAATAACGTGTTATTTATAGCATTGTTATAACATTTTATTTTGAAATAATATTCAACACAACCCCTGTGTTCCCAGTGGGCCTTTTTTAGCGTTTATTCTAGCCTAGACCGAAATTTAAATTTTATTTTCATAATTCTACGTTTGCAGATGTAAAAACATTTTACATAGGTACCCCGCATCTAGATATTCCCAATTGTATTTCAAAACGATCTTACTTTTTAACGTCTACAAAAATGAGATCCTATTCTCTGTGACGTAGTGCACAGTGGAACAGTGTTGCAATATTGGAAATTGAATCGAATATGAAAATAGCTTAACGGTCGCGACAAAGCATCGTAACATGTGAATTTCTAGTCCGAATAAATTCAGGTGAGAAGGTTTTCGGCGAAAATATTCGGCTATTCCTCGGAGATTTTATGTGAGAACGAAGTTGCGATAAAATAATGGGATGGTTTACCCTAGGCTCTGTAAATTGTGAAAACGTCTCGAATTCTAAAAATTGGTATTCGCTAAAGCGTTTTTGAATTCAAAAAGTATTTAACATATACATATTTTGAGTTTGTTTGAGTAAGTTTCAGTTTTTATTTTAAGAGATTGTTGCAGAATTGCTACCAATATCAAAGTCTCTATGAATTCTATTATCATGTAGAATCAAATTTTTAAATCGAGGTATATCTTACAATTATATCTCTAGAGGTCTATACGTTTTCCTGGATAAGCTTGTGGGACTATAGTTCACACTATTCTGTTGAGGTTATCTCGTTCCATCAAATAGTATTTTAGACTATACATCATCGATGGCAATAAGTCCAACAGTTTTTAAGTTTATCCTGTACTACTCGTATCTGTTGCTTTAGTTCCTCTTGTAATTCGGTTTGTTACTAAAATCCATTATCATCATTTCAGCCATGGGAAGTCCACTGCTGAACATAGGCCTCCCCCATTGACTTCCAGATTGGCTGGTTTGGAGCGGCCTGCATCCAGCGTCTTCCTGCGACCCTTACCAGATCGTCTGTCCACCTTATGGGTGGACGTCCTACGCCGCGCATGCTGGTACGTGGCCAACATTCTAGAACCTTTCTGCCCCATCGGCCGTCAGTTCTACGTGCTATGTGCCCTGCCCACTGCCACTTCAGCTTGCTATGTTAGCGACTTTTGTTCGTTTACGGATCTCCTCATTTCTGATTTGACCTCGTAAGGAAACACCGAGCATAGCCCTTTCCATAGCACGCAGTGTGATTTACACATTATTATTTTTTAATTATTTATAAAAAATAAAGTTAACGCGCAAAAGCAACGCAACGCGCGTAAAACGCTTTTAGTATATAATACTTGTCCGCTGCCAGATTTATCACAAAAGGCCTCTACCGAGGGTTAATGTAACGATTTTACGATATGATCACTAATGTTTGACCATTTCATAAAGTAGTGTTCGTTTAGCTGTTCACATCGTCAAACGCTGAGTATCTATTGATCTAGCCAGACCACATCATGATGTGGGCAGTGGATTCTGTTCTTTATCATGGAATACCACCATTTTTTAAAATGATCGGTCATATCAAGAAATGATCAATTTTACGATCTAGCCATACATCACATACATATTTTAATATGGTGATCAAATATAAATTAAGAAAGACATACCGCGTAAGTAATTTTAACCATATTTTAACCCTCAATGCGCTTCAATGAGCTATAGTCCCCTGGCATCTCTATTCCAGATACAGCACACTATCAATCGATTTATTATGGAAAACGTATGGTTCCCTTGGGTTTACTGGCGCTGGTTTGAAACTATGAACTAATTTTGATATTAAGTTTAGGTAAAGATTATTCGGGCTGTGAACGGGTTAATACATTAAGAGTAATTTCAAAAAAATTCAATTTTATACAAAATAGATTTATAGTTTTTAAAATCACCACAAAAAATAATTAGGTGTTCCAGATAAACAGATTAAAAAAGGGGAAATAGGTACCCCATAGGTTTTGATTCCGTTACTAGTGTCAAAACATGCGATATAAACGGTCGTATTTTTTTAATTGCGTTGATTTAGATGTTTTTACAGCTCTAGTAAGTATTTGATTTTTTATCATCATCATCATCATTTCAGCCATAGGACGTCCACTGCTGAACATAGGCCATTGACTTCCAGATTGGCCGGTTGGAAGCGCCCTGCATCCAGCGTCTTCCTGCGACCCTTACCAGGTCGTCTGACCACCTTGTGAGTGGACGTCCTACGCTGCGCTTGCCGGTACGCGGCCTCCATTCTAGTACCTTTCTGCCCCATCGGCCGTCAGTTCTACGTGCTATGTGCCCCGCCCACTGCCACTTCAGTTTGCTAATCCGTTGGGCTATGTCAGCAACTTTTGTTCGTTTACGGATCTCCTCATTTCTGATTCGATCTTGCAAGGAAACACCGAGCATAGCCCTTTCCATAGCACGCTGTGCGACCTTGAGCTTTCTTATGAGGCCCATAGTGAAAGGCCACGTTTCAGTTCCATATGCCATCACTGGTAACACACACTGGTTGTAGACTTTCGTCTTAAGACACTGAGGTATTTTGGACGAGAAGACGTAGTGAAGTTTTACGAACGCTGCCCAGCCGAGTTGGATTCGAAGATTGATCTCCTTCTCAAAATTGGATCTACCCAACTGGATAACTTGTCCTAAGTTCCTCTCCAGCTCCTTCCAGCTCCCAACAGATACTGGGTAGGGCGCAACAGGGGCATTCGACATGAGCTTGGTTTTGTCCATGCACGCACTCTTTTCATGGGAAAATTCTTCACTGCCCATCGTACGGATTCTTTTAGGGGCTCCAAATTATCATGGCGTTTAGAGCAAGCCGTACTCTCTAAAACTGACCATAAATCATAATCCAGCGGATTAAGATTGGGACTAGACGACGGCCAGTCTTCAGCTCTGATGAAGTCCGAAACGTTCGTTTCCAATCAAGACTGCGTAGATCGAGCTTTATGACCCGGCACCGAGTCTTGCTGTAAGGACAATTTTTGGTTATTGAACATAGTGTTGTTAAGGGCTTCACTACCTTCTATAGAAAGGTATCTTGATATACTTGTGCCGATGTTATGATACCTTTTTCACAAAAGTATGGCTCAGACACTCCTGCATAGCTAATACCCCATCAAACCATCACTGAAGTTGGATAGTGCTCACGTTGCACTCTGTTGACTAATTGGGAAGCTTCCTTAGAGCTTTGAGCATAAATACGGTAATTTTGTTTGTTAAAATGTTTATTTATTTAGACTTTATTGTACAGATTAAAAAATCATACAAAAGGTGGACTTAATGCTATGAGGCATTCTCTACCAGTCGACCATTAGGCTAAACAGAGACGTTTTGTGGGCGGTGCAATATAGGCGATACAAATTCAAATGAAAGGTAATTGTGAAATTATTTTTTAAAAGCATAAACTACATACAGTAAATAACGATATACATAAACTAAATACTATCATACATAGATTACATAGGCAAAATACATACGTAAATAAATATGACGACGATGCTCAATTGTAAAAAAAATCTCATCCATAAAAAAAAAAAATCTGTGACTTCCCTTTGCGTACCGCTTCAGTAGTTGATTCGATTTTACCACCCTATTCTTTTTTTAATTATCAGTTAAGAAATGACCAGTACGTCTCTTATAGGCTGCAAGTCTAAAGTCATCTTTTAAATTACGCTACGTGGTTCAAGGTGCTATCTTCATCTCCCAAGATAAAATCTTTTGCTTTCGGACAGAATTTCTTCAAATTCTTTCTCTTACTGCTTTGACCACCTTTTTAAAACAAACACTACGTGGACGGCCACATCTTTTTCGGTCACAAACAGAAGAGGTCTCATTGTACCTATTAATAGCCCGGTACACAAACATTTTACTAATACCAAGCGTATGGCGAGTTTTAAAAATTGCATTTGGGCTATGCAATTATAGCGATTAGGTTTTCTTTATCACCCCACTCCATTTTAATATCGCAAAATAATGTACAATATATTGGCGCCAAAATGAGAAAACTCAAGGAACAATCATATAAAAATGGCAGATTCCAAATTCAAATGTAATATTATGTTTACTTTTAATTGTAATAGTATTTATGGCAAGACTAAGTGTAGCCTTTGCAGAAAAAAGCTGTTCACGAATAAAAACTAAAAATTACACTAACAATTTGAAATCAAACTAACTAACTAACATTGTTAGGATCCTATCAATGTAATAAAACTAGCGGCCTGTAGAAATATAGGTGCTGTAATTCTCGCCTCTTAATTACAATGAATATAAAAAATACGCGATGGTAAACCGGCGACGGTGGGTGTCCGAAGGCGAGTGTCCGAGCGCGGTCGCGATGATCTCGCGATGACGTCAGTGTCCGCCGCCCGCACTCGTCTCCCGCGCTTAGTGGTGTTGCGTTCTCAACATGCTCCCCGGCTTGAAGTCTGAAGACAAGGAAGGCTTCAAAGATTTGGAAGAGGGCACATGTTAATAAGGGCCCTTCGAATAGTGCCACTCTTTGTCTTGAGCTCAGCGACTCTGGAGACATTGTCGGTGCCAGGGTAGAGCTTAGTGACTCGCCCCATAGACCAGAGCAGAGGAGGAAGAGCTCTATCTTTGACAAGTACAAGAGAGCCAATCTTCAGCTCTGTATTCGACGACCGCCACTTCACCTTCAGTTGCAAGAGAGCTATATATTCAAGAGAGAAGCGGTTCCAAAAATGCTGCTTGATGAGCTCTGTTCTCTTGAAACGCTGAAGTCGGTTGATATCGGTCTCTGCCGGGATCTGTTGATGAGGCACAAAAGACAGTGATCGTCCAATCAAAAAGTGGGCAGGAGTAAGGGCAGTTAGGTCATTAGGATCGGAAGACAGAGGAGTAAGTGGACGGGAGTTTAAAATGGCTTCAATTTGAGCGAGGCATGTGGCCATCTCTTCAAATGTGAAGTTAGTGGTTTGTAATAACCTTCTAAGGTGGTGCTTGGTGGATTTAACGGCTGCCTCTGCTAACCCGTTGAAAGTTCATTAAAAGTACCTACGAAGTTCGTTCCATTATCGGAAGTTATGCTTTGGGGCTTTCCCCGTCTAGAAATAAAGCGATTTCAAGCGGCTAAGTAAGCTTCAGAGGACAGAGCCGTAACAAGTTCAATGTGACAGGCTTTAATCGAATTGCAAATAAAAATTGCCAAAAATGACTTAATAAGGCGGCAACCACGACCCTTACGGTCTGCTATCAACACTGGGCCCGCGTAATCAACGCAACAATGTAAAAAGGGGTACTCTAGCTCGGTCCGGGATGCAGGCAACTGGCCCATGATGGGTTGAACTATATCTGCCTTAAATCTGCAACACCGAACACATTTATGAACTGTGGCCTTGGCTAGGTTCCTGCCACCTAACGGCCAATAAGTTTGCCTGATGTTGGCTAAAAGAAGCTGTGGGCCAGCATGTAAACATTTTGAATGAAAATAATTAAAAAGAATTTCAGTGAAATGATGTTTTGAACATAGTAAAATAGGATGTTTAATGTCATAACCATATGGGGAATTTTGTATTCTCCCACCAACTCGAATGATATTGTTTTTATCCAAGAATGGAGATAAGGAAGTGAGACGGTTCTTTTTTGGGAGTGCTTCTCCTGACTTAAGAATAGCATATTCAGAATGAAACATTTCAAGTTGTGCCTTGTGTATTATTATATTTAATGAATTTTGAAGCTCTTGTACCGATAAGTGACCATTTAATTTATTATCTTTATTTTTGCAATTATAAACGAACCTTTGTAAATATGCCATTGATCTTTGTAAATATGTAAAGTTAGATTTATTTTTTATTAAATGAGAGATGGGGTCAGAATTTGAATCATCATTAACAACAGTGGGACAAGCGACTAATTCAGGTAGATTATGTTTCTCATCATATCGATCATTAGGATTTTTTGGCCATTCGGTGTCGTCTCTGAGCAGAAAACTTGGACCTGACCACCACAAAGATGAAAAGCAGATGGAATCGGCCTTCAGCTCTCGAGAAACATGATCCGCCGGATTGTCCTTAGAAGGTACGTAGCGCCACGAGTAACCAGTAGTACTTTCTTGGATTTCGTTAATACGATTGCGAACGAAATTTTTAAGTTGAAGAGGTGGAGTGTTTAACCACCCTAACACGATGGTAGAGTCACACCAAAACGTGCAATTAGCAATAGGAATGCTTAATGCAGCCAAAACTTTGCTACACAATCTTGAAGCCAACAAGGCTCCACAAAGCTCAAGGCGCGGCATCGTTGTTGGCTTTATCGGCGCTACCTTACTCTTAGACGTCAAAAGATGTACTGTAACGAGCCCTGAATGACTAACTGAACGAACATACAAAGCGACGCCGTATGCTCGCTCTGATGCGTCTGAAAAGACGTGGATTTCATAATGATTAGAGTTATCGTTAAGAACACACCGTGGAATTTTCAAATTATTAAGAAGAGGTAAAGTTGTCGAAAATGAAAACCACAACTCTTTTATTTCCGACGAGACATCATCATCCCAGTCATACTTATCCACCCATAACCTCTGCATGATGATCTTGGCTTCAACAATGCATGGGCTAACGAGACCTAAAGGGTCGAAGATCTGACTTATAACAGATAGTATGTGTCGTTTTGTCAGTTTTTCACATGTTACTATGTTTATTGAATATGATAGAGTATCTTTATTGCAATTCCAATGTAAACCTAGAGTTTTAGATGAAATGTTTTTATTAATATCTGCAAATTCTAATTTATTATTATTACCATTTTGAGCTGATTCGGAAATCTCTGTTAAAATTGTGTTATCGTTTGATTTTAATTTTCGTAAATTAAACTGAGCTGATTTTAAAGTTGATATAACCCCTTTGCAAATTTTAATTGTTTTTTCTTTTGATGATGATCCCCCCAAATAATCGTCGACATAAAAATCTCGTTCAATTGATTTTTGAACGTCAGTATCGTGAGCGGTCGGGGCTAAACTGACTAAGCACTTGGTGGCTAAATATGGAGCCGATGAGGTCCCATAGGTCAAAGTATTGAGTGTGAATGTTTGTATGGGTTTAGAAGGGTCGGATCGAAAAAGAATCTGTTGAAGAGAGCGTTGTGAAGGATGTAGTTCAATCGCTCTATACATTTTCTCAACGTCACCAGTAACAACATATTTATGTTGGCGAAAGCGAAGTAATATGGAGGTCAAATCTTCTTGTACTGTGGGGCCTATCATCTGGAGGTCATTTAATGACACACCTGTACTGGATGTAGCCGACGCATCAAATACAGTACGAAGCTTCGTAGTAAGGCTCTCTTCACGAATTACACCGTGATGAGGGAGAAAAAAATTAAGATTTTGAAGAAAGTTAGGTGAAGGCTCTTTATTCAATGTCATATGACCCAAATGTTCATATTCAGCCATAAACTCAACGTACCTCATCTTGAATTCAGGCTCGCGGGCAAATTTCCTCTCTAACGATAAGAAACGGCATTTAGCTTTTTGATAAGAGTCGCCTAAGACTAAAGGGTCTTGCTTCAGCGGCATTTTGACAATAAATCGCCCGTCATCCTTACGAGAGGTATTTTCTAAAAAATGTTGCTCACACCTACGTTCCTCAGAGGACAGGGAATGCTTGTCAGAGACACTGTCAAGCTCCCAGAATCGAGCTAAGTCTGGGTCAGATTGTTGACTTAAGAAATGGCAAACAGGGGAAGGTGGTTGTGTCTTAAGGCGGGCGACATACCCTGATACAAGCCAACCCAGTTTGGTTTCATAAAGTTTGGGTTTATTTTTTCCCAAATCAATAGAGTTATTACATAAGATTGACCAGAATATATCAGCACCGACCAATATGTCGATCGCTGATGGTATATTAAAAGACGGATCAGCAAGATGAATTCCCAGTGGAAGAGGAATATTTTCAATATTAATAAATGAAGACGGCAATGATTTTGTGATTTGTGGTAAAATATGACAGTCAAGAGTAAGTTTAAAACTATCATTATGAATTGACATAATAGTAAGGCTGCAAGATTGTGTACTAAATGAAGTATTATTGTTAATTCCTGTTACCGTGGCGCTAGCACTCCATTGAGACAAACCCAGCTTACCACACAATGCCTGCGTGACGAAGTTCGCCGTGCTACCGTTATCGAGCAGTACTCGAGCCTGGTGCACGGCGCCCTTGCTGTCCAACACCTTCACCATCGCTGTGGAAAGCAAAATATGTGGAGGAGTATTAATCTGCTTATTAATATCAGTGGAGTTTGCAAAATTATTAATTGGGACAGAAGGTCCAGGGGTGGGAGTTGACTCATGTATATGCAAAAGCGTGTTATGCAATTTTTTGCAATATTTACAAGGCACAAGGCTGCATTTATTTTCAACATGCCCTGGTCTTAAGCAATTTAAGCAAACTTTGGCGTCTGATGCCTTTTGAATACGGGTTACAATGGGAAGGGCTCTAAATGATTCGCAATTAAATAAGAAATGATTTTGTTTACACATGATACATTGCAATGATTTTTTGAAATTGATATTATTTGTTTTATTCTCGTTTTTATTACTATTATTGTTTTTATTTTGGTTATTTTTTGTAGTTTGTAGGTAAGAATTAGGTTTATAAGTTTCTATTTTATTTGTACTGTTATTTTTGTTTTCTTGTAATGTCTCCAATAAATCTGCTCTGTTACTTAAAAATGTTATAAAAATATCCAATGAAGGGAAATTATTTAGCGTATTTCTATGCTCCTCCCATTGCCTATGAGTGATAGTATCCAGTTTTTCTGCCATCATATGGATAATGAGCGTGTCCCAATGCTGGGTAGGCTGACCTAAAGTGGACAACGCTCTAAGATTTTTATTTGTTGAATCAATAAGATAATGAATTGCAGAACAAGACTCAGTTTGTATGTGCTCGACGTTAAACAATGCCTGGACGTGGTTGTTTACGAGCAGCCTTTTGTTGTCATATCTATCGCATACTAACTTCCAAGCGGACTCGTAATTCTCTGCACGTACATCTAAATTATCAATTACAAGAGAAGCACAACCTTTCAAAGATGCACGAAGATAATGAAGCTTATTTATGTTATCTATGTCAGTTCTGGAATGAATTAAAGATATAAAGGTATCCCTAAATTCTAACCAGTGTTGATAGCTACCGTGAAAAATTGGCAATTCAATTTTAGGCAATCTTACGCAATTAGATTTAAAACCACTCGCCTGTTCATCATTGTCACTCGCCACGGCTCCTCCTCGAAGATCGCGCTGCTGGCAGGGGCGAGCGCCTAGTAGGATACGCGCCTCTGCCACCAGCTTGTAGTATGTATCCTCGAATTGCTCTCGCTCCTGGCATTCGTCATCTTGTTCTTCCGATAACTCCTCGATATTACACTGCAACGCATCAAATTTGGAGTATAAGCTTTCAAACTTAGTAAGACGAGTTTCTAAGTCGACTAGCTGCAGGTTTCCTAGTTCGTCAGTACTTTTAAGAACCTTTAAATAATTACCAAAGATCGTAAGCTTCGCTTTCATACAACTACGTTTCTTTGTTAATTTTTGGTCAGACATGATTGAAAAGAAGGATAGAAAAAGCTAAGATGAAAGTTGTTTGTAAATAATAAGCGCAACAATAAACGTAGCGAACAGGTGCAGCGATTTAATAACCAGCAGCGATAACAAAAGAACAGCTGTGACGGCCGAACGCACTGGGTAGGTACCGTTATTTAGCTTATAGGTAAGAAGCGAGTGCACTGCGTAAACAGCTGATCATGAGAACTTTGTGTGTTTGTGATGTTTTATTTTATATATTTATGATTAAAATGGGCTTAGCAAATTAATTTAATAACGAAACCTTAATAAATTAAGCGTGATAGATGATTATGAAGAAAGAAAAAGTATGAAAATGAGTAAATTTAGGAAGCGTTCGCTAAATTTGAGCAATTTAAACACTGGAAAGAAAGGGAAGAATATAGGAATAATTGGAACGAACTCACGTATCTTTTAAAGCCTCAATAAATCCTTAACACAGATCACTGATGACGATAACTGTGCAATCTTGATGACACGATGACTCGAATATACGGTGGGTCCAAAGTCCGTCGCACGATGACTTTCAAATGACTTCTTTGGGCGTGTGCGGATGCTTGCGTAGTATCCTTGGCTGGAAATTATGAAGGCTCCGGCAGGTATCTAGCGTAGCTGAAGTCCACAACTGAAGAGCTCCAAAGTTAAGGTCTTGAATTTTGAAATTTTTCCTTGAAGTGGTATTTCCGATAATCCTCGCAAACAAGACGGCGAATATCCTAAAGGACCATTGTTAGGATCCTATCGATGTAATAAAACTAGCGGACTGTAGAAATATAGGTGCTGTAATTCTCGCCTCTTAATTACAATGAATATAAAAAATACGCGATGGTAAACCGGCGACGGTGGGTGTCCGAAGGCGAGTGTCCGAGCGCGGTCGCGATGATCTCGCGATGACGTCAGTGTCCGCCGCCCGCACTCGTCTCCCGCGCTTAGTGGTGTTGCGTTCTCAACAATACCTGTATCCATCAAGAGTTTGTCTTGTTGCCACGGTACTGTTTGTTTTTGCTTAGCAAAACTTCGGAACCAAGTCACGGCTCTCATACGGTTGAGCTACATTGCAATATAGGGTTACCATGTTATCGTCTTTACTTACGTAGTTTACTTAACTTTTTATGTTATCGTCTCTCTAAAGTCCGCAATAATATCTGGAATAGGGTGGGAATAGAGAGATATTACGGCTCAGATATAATGACGATCGTTGGCGTAGTGGTAGCGTTTCACTGTGAACGCAAAGGATTCGAGTCCTGGATCAGGCGGTTTCAGAAAAAAAAAAACATCTAAATTGGCTTAAATTGCCCAGCAGTGGGATTGAAAAGGTTGATAAAAAAAATTTAAAAAATTGGCTTAGTATCTTCTTTGTAGTTATTGTTTTTGTCATAAATGTTATGCTGTGATTTATCGCGAGAGTTTCTTTTACTTTCCGCTACATTTCAGTCTTTAATCTAGCTAGCCAATACACGCATAGGTTTGTGTGTGTGTGTGTGTAGGTATTGGCGATTTTTTATTGAGAACTACGGTAAACTTCTTATTTTTTAAGAGAAAGGATAAATCCCTTAAATGAAAATCTACATATATAAAAATGAATCTCTATTTCCCTTGGTCATCGCATCACGCGTGAACGGATGGAACCATTTTGCTAATTCTTTTTTTGTTGTGTTAATTATTGACAGAAGAAGGTTCTTTAAAAAAAATATTTAAGAAAGTCATGAAAAAACTAAAGACCACGCGAACGAAGTCGCGGGCAACAGCTAGTAATAAATGAATATAAACAAACACAAAGTATTTATACCATTTTAAAATTAGAATAGTGTGAAAATTCAAGTCCGGATTTATCACTTCTCATGGCCACCCCAACTGCAACGTATTATGTGAATTAGCAAAGAAACCGAGGAATAAAAGCTTAGCCAGACTCTTGTTGCTAGTGAATTTTTAAATTCGCATGAAACAAACTGTTTGGAGTCAGACGAGGCAAATCCAGTGAAACAATTCGCTGTTTGCAAAGATTTGCAGTATTTTATCTAAAGAAGATTTACTTAAAAATGTGAACAAGTGTAAATCTGTGATGTGAATATGAATTTGTATTGTCTTGCTCCTAACATCGTTCTTTTTCTAGTTAGGATCGGCTTGTTGATCATGATTCTACAAGGTGTCCCGTAAAAACCACGTCGCCTTGTCACCATTCATTCTACACATTATTTTGATTCACTTTTGTTCTATGACTTTTTAAATATTTTATTAAAAAATTTCAAATTTCCACGTAAATTTGATAAGCTGTTTGGTAATGCTGAGAAGCGTACCGCGCTTGGTGTCGCTCTCTCTGAGATCCCGGGTTTGATTCCCGGTCAGTCAATGTAGAAAAATAACTTTTCTGTATTGTCTTATGTCTAAGTGCTGTGGTACCGTCGTTGTTGCTGATTTCTGTAACACAAGTGCTTTGGCTACTTCCCATAGGATCAGAGCAATGCATGTGGTGTTGTCCAATATTTATTTATTTTACACCTATCGTCATTTAAAGTTTTTGCGCAGTCATTTTAGGATTCGCTCTCTGTTCTCTTCTCTTTCCTTCTTAATTTTCCAATGAATCTCGCTGTTTGTGTGTACCGTATCGTTATCTATTTATGTATACATTCTAGATGTATGTATTCATCTAGTCTGCGTTTGTGCCAGATTTTGTATGATAATAAGTTTATTTTGTTGCACGACCTTTACCATCTTTATTTAGCCCCATTGTTGACAGGTACAGCATGCTTTTGGAACTAAGTCCGCTAATTGTACCACATATTTTTTTGTCTGTGCAATGTATCGTCATTCACAAAGTCGACTCATTGCCGACTATCGATATCTGTAGCATACAAGCGGCAACTTTCTGTCGCTCGTTTGTAAGCTGTCTAAACGCTGAAATCTTGAAAAAAAAACGCCCCTCTTTATATCCATTCCATCATAAAGTATCAAGTGGGATTGTGCAACCTTTAAATATCTGGACAAAAGCAGTTTCGATTTACGAAATAAAATTAAAATCTATCTGCAGTTACTAATTATGAGTTCATTATTTCAATCGAGAGCGCTTCATTATTAACAGCGAAGCAATATTAATTAATTTCACTTCACTTTACTACTTTTAATGTTAAGAGCAAGTTGATGTCGCTTCGTTTATATTTGCAACTCTTTACTCTTTATTTCGTAAATCTTTACCGTGCTAGAAGATGTGTTAATTATTTATGCAAACAACACATTCGAACATTTAACCCGAATGACAAAATGGCAGAAAATGAATTCAGCGGCGGCCAATCACTTAATTGTTCGCGTCAATCATTGCGATTTAAATAAAAACGTGAGCGGAAACAATTGAATGAGGTGAACCGGGGACGTTAATTTTGGGACGAATGAGAAAATTATTTTTTTATGCGAGATACGCAAATTGGCAGACATGTCACGTGGTTGTAAGTGCCCGTTGTGGCCCATCGCTATCCAGCTTTTGACGGATACACGACAAATGATGCAGTTTTATTTGAGATTTTTATTGTGATACTGCAATTGTTTTAACCATTTGTTGTTTTAACAACACACACACACACACACGCATACATACATTCACATACACACAAGTTTGTACACTTACCTACCTAAGCTGTTAGTTATTAAAGAGCGGGACCTCCTGACACAGGAGTTTACTTAGCTTCTACTAGGCGGGTTTCAACCTATTTATGTCACAACCATGATAGACTGAAATAAATGTATTTTGTTTTTTTTGTTTGTTTTTTGGGGTTTTTTGTATTGTGATGTATGTTTTGTAGAAATATTGCAACCTCCGTAGCCGAGAGGCGAGCACGCCGAACTTAGCGTCGTCATCTCTGAGGTCACGGGTTCCATTTACGATTGGGTCAAAGAAAAAGAACTTTGCTATATTGAGTCTCGGGTCTGGCTGTTGTGGTACCGTCATTGTTTCTGGTTTCTATAACACAAGTGCTTTAGCTACTTACCTTAGGATAAGAGCAATGTATGTGACGTTATCTTTTATTGTCCTGTTATGACAAAAAAAAACCAGTTAAGATGGTCCTCTGATAGAGGACAATGACTATAGAGAAATGATAATTACGAAACACATTTGTGAGGTTATTGCCCTATTACACGAACTCTGGTACTGCGGGATAGCCTTCATTACAAGCCTGAACGGATTACCATGAGACTCAAGACGTTAAGGCTTAGTGCTACTATAATACCAAATCATTGGTGCTACATATTGGGCTTCCTGCTTTCTCGGTAAAAACCCTGAACACTAAACGCCTTTGACGGTAACAATGTTATTATTATGTATAATGATGGTACTAAATATTCTAGTCATCGGTTCTTTCGTCACTGTACCCATATGATCTTATATAGGAAAAGTTTATCTTGCCCGTGTGAAGTTAGATTTCTCAAGAAAGAGTAAATTGTCATCGTAAGTTATTTTAGAAATGGTGTACATTTCCTTGGCATTGCCCGCGTTTAATTCGGTTTGTTTGTCTTAAAAAAGTGATATAATATTATAGCTTATACCCATCCTAAATATTAATCAATTCTAATAATCCAATAGTAGTTTTGAATACTAATTACCTCTTACATCCAAACTTATCAAACTTTAACTCTTTGTAATATTAGTACAAATTACTAGCCTGTTCGTTTCGGCAAAAAGGAGAGTACTGTTGTTTTGTTCTGTTTTGTATTTTTCACAATAAAAAAAGACACGTGATAAAACTAATAAACTGGGTATAAATGTGTGCATAGTGGAATCGCAAATCAATGATCCAAACTTATAATTTACATATTGCTAATTTCATCAAAATAATATTTTCTTTATAAATGTGACATTTACATTCAATCACATCCCTTACAGATTTTATAATTTTTCATCAAAAAAATAAGGCAAGGAAATTCTGTTCGGAAATCAGCGTAGCACACCAGTCGAAAATTCAATACAGTATTCCCCCGAAGTTCATGCCACATCAATTACCGACGGGCGACTGTACATGACGCAATTTGTCTGACCAGGGTTGATACATGAAAACGAAAAACCGAAATGTGTTTCCTGTCATCAATATTCGACGTGATAAAAGTTATTTTTACTTTAAAAAAATATTGTTTTTGCTAGAAGTATTTTTTGTTGAGTGACTAACGTTGTTTATCAGTAGTAGTTCAATGTTTAGAGCCACATCTAACATCTTTATCATCATCATCATCATTTCAGCTACAGGTCGTCCACTGCTGAACATATGCCTCCCCTAGTGACTTCCAGATTGGCCGGATGGAAGCAACCTGCATCCAGCGGCTTCCTGCAACCGCACATTGTGGGTGGACGCCCTACGCTGCGCTTGCTGGTACGTGGCCTCCATTTCAAGACCATTCTGCCCCATCACCGCTCAGTTCTGCGTACTATGTGCACCGTCCACTTCTACTTCAGCTTACTTATCCGTTGGGCTATATCATTGACTTTTGTTCGTTGAGGAGGAGATCCCCGCATTTCTGATTCGATCTCACAAAGAAACACCGAGCATAGCAATTTCCATAGCACGTTGTGCATCTATATGGGTTAAGTGAGTTCGAAGGAAATGTTCTTACGTACGCATTAAGGTGGTTAGTAAGTATTAGATTGCTGGAAGGTACAAATGCAATTCAATTTGGAAGACGCGGAATAGAAGGATCAACAAGGTTGATAATGCACTTTTGATTAGGTACAAAAGATTTAAAATAAACATACAACCGAATTGAGAACCTCCTCATTTTTTTGAAGTCGGTTAAAAAATAGTAACCTAGCTTTAAACTAATCAAAGCTTGTACTGTGGCAACTAGATAACGGGCAAATATACTCAAATACTAAAATGACATCCATGACTCAGGAAAAATGTTCGTAGGTACTTGTCACACAAAATAGTATACCAGCGAACAAATATACCAGACGCTCATCAATATACCAAGTTTGAATCCAATTGAGTCATTCACTTTACAAGTATCAATGAGAAAAGAACCAAGCCATTCTGGAGTATTCTGGAGTATTTAAAAGATACTTAGATTAGATTTTTTTTAAAGATATATTAGCTGTTAACGAACACCCCTGCCTTAAATAAACCTTGTTGTTTTATAACATGACCTTTTTAAGCAAGAGAGGGACTTGATTGAAGACGACAATGAGCAAATCAGCATTAGGCTAGGCTTCGATAATCGAGCGTATTTTTAAGGTGACGAAGGAAATAAGTTAACTAGAGCTTCTACTATACACAATACTAATTTATTTTCTGTTCTTGTCAAATCATTGATGAAAAAAATGCTAAAAAAAGGGTTTTGATTCTTGAATCCGCCCAGTTTGATTGTAGTAGATGCTTATGTTAAATTGTATCTGGACATTTTCCACATTTAATTCGTCCGAAAGAAATTCTGTAAACGACGGTAAAAATCCTAACAAAATCCTTTGCGTAGTGCGTTAAAGAACTAAGCGCACTAACTAACAAACATGGTTAGCCGCTTAGTTTTAAAATATTTTAATAAATTATTTATTAATGATACTGAGATTGGTTGCGCCTCTGATGATGGTGGAGCTAACCACCAACGCAGTACATTTTTATTAAATAATTGAAAACCATATTGAACAACCCTGTCCATCTCCGCCCACCCAGGAACGTCGATACGTTAATTCCACTCATTGTCATACAACGTACGATAAATTTTATCGATATGGTAATTACGTTTCGACCGCTCAATAATGTCTGTTTCCATTTGTTTGATTGCAGCGAAATTTTACACGGTCTCGCTTAATCCATGATTTTGTAGTTAAATGAAATAATAAGTTGCCAGTTTTATTTTTAACTAGCTGCTCCGACTAACTTCGTACCGCCTTAATTTTTTTTGTGTTTTTTTGGATCTTTTAATAGTTATTCTGCTATTCGGGGCGGAGACAAATTTAACAAACCAAAGATCATTAAAATCGGTCCAGCCGTTCTTGACTTATAAATGATGTAACTAACCCGACTTTCTTCTATGTAAATAGATAGATTGCTGATTTTTTAAATAATTATACCTTGATCTAAAGTAAAATAAATATTATTTACATTTCTTGTTTAAACATTTGAGGTGTAATAATCCCAACCCAAAACTTAGTGAAGCAGATTTTTTAGGATTTAAATTTTGTTTGAAGCAGTTACATGCTAGTTATATCCTTGATAAATCACACTTGAAAAAAGAACGTCCTCGGTAGTTTAGTTGGAAAAGCACTCGCCCGGCATGCGATGAGACGTGTGTTGGAGTCCCACCTGAGGCGGTTGATTTTTTTTAAAGTGTTATATTATCACAGATTTTTTAGGGTTCTGTAGTCAAAACGGAACTTATATAGTTTCGCCATGTCCGATCGTCTGTTTGTCTGTCTGTCTGCGACTTAGCTCAGAGACTCTTAGCACTAGAAAGCCATAATTTCGCAAGGGTATAGTGAATGAAACCATAAAAACGTGTTTTTTTCAGTTTACCTCCCCTTCACATTCAGCACAGTCGAAATGATTTATTTTTCTAGTCTATCGCATAGTGTGGTGTGTCGTTGGATAGTTAGTTTAAAAATATTGTGGGCAAACACTATTTTTCGATTCAAGGATCCGTTTGCGTAATATTAAGCTTTATTTTTTTTAAATTAGTGTCAAGTGTAAATTTTTGTTACATCATATTTTATAATAAAATTTTCTAAATAATTCAAACTTACTACCCCTTTCCTCATGAACGAGTAGAGATATCAAATTGAAATATATCAAATACTTAGGTCTAATTGCCTTTAAGCTGTGAAAATAAAACGAACAGGTTTGTACGGAACCCTCGGTGTGCGTCCGTCTCGCACTTGACCGGTTTTTTAAATTTATACTAGCATTTGCCTGCGTCTATGCATGAGTGGTATTATCTTACTAATACTATAAATACGAAAGTTTGGATGGATGGATATTTGTTACTCAATCAAGCCAAAAACGGCTGAATGTATCTGAAAGAAATTTTGCAGAAAAAGATTATAGCTTGGAATTGCAGATATGTTACTTTTTATACCGGAAAAATGTAAGGTTTCCAAGGGATGCCAGGTAACTGTAATTATAGGTGGCGCTTCTTACCCGTTTGATGTCGCTGTTCAGTTGGCAAACATTTTAGAATGTAAAAAAGGGCTTTTTATAAACTATAGCCAATTAATTATGCGTGAGAGTTGTGAAAAGTATCGTATTACATTTTTCTACATTAAGGTACCTTCTACTCTACAAATAGATACTTCAAGTATTTAATCGTACAAGAACTGTATTCTCTTTTTTCAAATTACATATTGTCGTAGATATGTTGTATTTTTTCTCCCGATAACTAGTTATCATTTCAATTGGAATTTCATAATAAGGTTTAAAATCCTTATAAATCTATTGGTGTACATTTTATACCCTTTCGATTGCTTACTTCTAAATGAAAAAATAATGATCTTTGCCTGTGTCATGACAGTTTTTACCAACTTTTTCTCTCAAACTTAATTGCGAAGTTTTTCACAGCAACCACTCAGTTGACCTAATAACATTATTATGTTCTCCTGTTACAAAAGGCACCTCTTGGCATTGATATAGGTCTGACAGACTGCCAATAAAACAAGAAATCTTTTAATGTAACGGAAAAATAAGCGTTATAATACGGTGACGCAAATCGCCAAGGGAAATAGGTACTATTATTGACCATTGGCAAAAATATCAATTAGAGACTGTAGGCACCTTTACGCTCCTCGACATGGCGAGGTGAACCTTAGTCGTTCCTAAGAGCAACGAAGTACTGAAGACGTTAATATTCTCGTAGATTTCTTGCTGTGAGCTATGGTTGTTCCTTTTACTTTTTAAAGATATAGGACTGGTCGTGGACTGATCATGATGATGATGCTGGTATGTAAGTATTTATCAGCTACCGTTTTTTGTTGTGACAATTGTTTTGCAATATTAAAACGAAGATGATAAACAAGTTAATCTTTTTTGTTTTTTGCATTCACAATAATGCTAGTTTATTATTTTAAGGAAAATAATTTTGCTTATTCCCACCAGAGGCAGTTGAAAATTTTTTTCAAGTAAAACTATTTACCTTGAGATGATAAACAAAGTTATAAATCACTTTTTTTTTAAATTATAAATATATAACTAGCTGAGATTTTAAAAATTGATCTCAAACTCATTTGTAGAAAAAATTGACAGCTTTTTTTACAAACAGACCATATGGATGGTTTAGCAACACAACCAACTGTGCCATTTTAGGCCGTGTTCAAAGTGTCAGACTCCTTATGAGGTCACCAAGTTAATTCTCTGCTCAGACACTCCGAATAAGATAAAAAACTGTACACATGTTATTTACTCTCGCATCACGTTAAAATGCCTCTCAGAAAACGCCTGTCTGCCGCCGTCCGCAATGCGACGCCGAAGGAAATAAAACGTTTACGCTTTGCGGCCGTGATTGTTAAATATTTTATGTTCTCGAGAGATTTAGACGCGCCGTGTCAAAGCGCATATTAACTCGCTTTCAGGGTTCCACGCGTAAAGGCCTGGGTGTTCAGCTGCAATAGTCACCGTTCAGCCAATTGACTAATTCTGCAGCTAAAGTCTTTTGTGATTTATTTTTGTGCTGTAAAATTATATATAATTTGGTAAGATTTTTTTGCTTTTGAAATTAAAGAAAAATAGTTATGAAAAGACGTTATAATCTGCATACGTTTAGAATATTATTATACATATAGTTCTTGTGTTTAGATGCTACGAAGAATTTTCTGCTGAAAGTATAGAGACTAGTGCGTTGTGCTCCCCGAACGATCTCTGATGTAAGTACAGGTAAAAACGCGTGGACTGAACGCTAAAGTGGTTAAATTAAAATAAAACTTGTATTTTTTATCCCCATTTTAGGCAACGCCCGACTTAACTACTCTCGTGTCCGGCTGCGACGTGGAGTGAGCTGAAAAATATTACTAGACCAGAGATTTCTATTTTAAAGAATGCAAAGAAATACCTAATATAAATACTAATACTCATTAATACTCATTTCTTCAGTATATGCGTGCATCTTCCGGGCACTTATACACGTCCCAAAAAAAAGCCTGATTTACCTACAAAATATAGCTTCGGCACTACATATCGGCTGGTGATGAGAAGAAACGGCGCAATAAACTACTGTATTTTCTGTCATTGACAAACGTGGCTGCTTTGTCAGCCTTTTTTACAGGAAATACAGTTATAAGAAATGTAGTAAGTGCGAGCTTACTAAGCTAACTAGCTACTTAAATAGGTAGTTAAAGCTTTAATAACGTTTTAATATTTAGTGATGAAGGTCTGATGACCTGGTAAAGGCTGCAAGAAGCCGCTGGATGCGAGCCGCTTCCAACCGGCAAATCTGAAAATCTTTTAGCAGTAAATTTCCTATACCTGAAATGATGATGATGGAAGTCATAAATTATCGGAAAATTATATGTTTTTTGACAGTGTATTAGTCAATAAATACAAAACATTTGATACGAAACCAGACTTGAGCGAGTCCGATACACACTTTGCCTGTTTTTACGGATGCGACGGGTTGCGTGAGTTTTGTTCCGGAGATGAATGTTTGATGCAGGGATGTTATGAGCGATTCCGATGGGTTGATTCCTTTCCAGAAAAATATATCGTCTATGCACTTTTCGAAATTTAAATTTTACAGGGGATATAGCAGGCAGAATTGACGGCTGATGGGGGAGGAAAGTTCTGGAATCGAGGCCACGTACGGGCAAGCGCAGCGTAAGACGTCCACCTACAAGGTGGACAAACGACCTGGTAAAGGTTGCAGGAAGCCGCTGGATGCGGGCCGCTTCCAACCGGCCAATCTGGAAGTCACTGGGGGAGGCCTATGTTCAGCAGTGGACGTTCTATGGCTGAAATGATGATGATGACATTTTACAGTCACGACGAACGTGGAAAATATATAGGATCTAAACAAAAGCACCTATAGCTATTCAGAATATGACATAAAAATTTTCATATGAATATGTCATTTTTTGACATATGTTATGTAGATAAAGTGGATATGCATAGTATTTAGATTCTACGAGCAAAACTTCAACATATAAGTCACATGCTATATTTATTTCCACAACCAGTGTTTTCTTATTTTTAAAAAAAGTATTTAAAACGCAATCCAGTGGTCGGTTCGTAAGTAGACTATAGTACCCAAACTGAGAAGTGTGATATTGGAAATTAAATTATAGAAAATGAAAAGGCATTACATTCTTCTATCGATAGTCTATTCGCTAGATATATAGATAGATAGATCTATCTATTCGCTAGTGATCATCTATTGACATCGCTACATTATAGTGACTTAAAAAGTAATTGTAATTCTAAAAATTCTATTTTGGACCCTACTGCCTTGACTTAAAACTATATTTTAAGTGTTTTCATGCCTGGAAATCCCGGATCGACCTTATGAGCCGAATCAATATCCTTACTCACCGGATTTTACGACGGAAATTCACACTTCGTATAAGAATAGGGTTAATTTTTGTCTATTCGACGTTTCCGTACACTAGGAAGCATTCTTAGATAGTGTTACTTTAGTTCTTATGCTTTAGACTTAAAGGTGAAAATGTTTTATATCTCTTTTTGACCTGATTGTACATGTAACCTTACGTTTATTCCTTTGCTATAGCTGTCTCTTTTTAATTTTCCAGTCTGTAGAATTATAATAAAAGATTAGGTTTGGAATCGAAATTGGTAGGGGTTTTATAAATCATGAATCGTAGGCACGAATTCGTAAGTGAATGTAGGACTGATTACAATACTCCAGCTGAAATAAGGCCGACATACTTGATGCGTCTGTGGAGCTGAAGTTCAGTTCAGTGGTCTGAGTATCGCCTCACATAGTACGTAGGTTCAAATACCAAAATTGTTACTATTATCTTTTTGTTGAAGTCGATTTAAGCCGTGCCTCAAAAAGTAAAAAGGAATCCATATAGGATCGTTACGTTGTCTATCTGTTTGTCTTCCTGTCTGTCAAGAACGTTTTTCTACTTAATATCAAATATTCAGGTCTGCAATCCCTTGAAGCTGTAAAAAAAAACTTACAAATCAAAGCAATCAAAAGACACGGCTGTATAAGTCTCACATATTTTGACAATCGCAAACGCTTGGTGCGTTAGTCCGACTCACGCATCCACTAACGCGTTAACGTAAAAAAAAAGATGTTACTCCGAATGTAAGTTTCCCTATCTGCCATTACCCTACCTATTGTAATAGCATATTACGAGGACGGTCTGGTTTAGTGGTTCGCGCTCCGGACTACGAAGCCAGGCGGTTGCGGGTTCGAATACCGCAAGGGGAAATTGTTTATGTGGTGATGAGCACACTAGCCTTAAGTACTAACTACTAGCTTAACTACCTAACCTAAGTCATGGATGATTAAAAATGTATTAAAGTTTGTCTATTTCGTAACGTGGGGACGGCCGTAAAGAATACACTTTCCCACCGCCGCCAACAGAAGGCGTGTCGTAAAAGGCGTTAGTCCTGTAGCACGAGACGGGCAGCAGCGTCTGTGTGTGAAATGTTATAAAAAAACTGCGCTCGCCAACCCGCCTGCCAAGCGTGGCGAGTATTGGAATTCCCCCCTAATGGAAGTCATTGGGGGAGGCCTATGTTCAGCAGTGGACGACCTATGGCTGATATGATGATGATGAAAAGTTCTACAAAAAAAAATCTGTGACAGCATGTATCAATTTTTTCGGGTTGACTCATTATAACCATTTTTATGGTAATAAAATTTGATCTAGAATAATACGTTACGGCGCTAACGTCACTTATTATTTTATTTTTATTCTTAGAGCGAGGCATTAATGTGGTTTATTGTATTATTTTGAGCTGGGAAGTGACATGGGTCGTTGATAAAGACTAAGTGACAATTCGAACTTCACGCGGGCGGAGCCGCGGGCAGAAGCTAGTTTACTTATATTCTGTCATCGTCTATAGAAACAAACATCCTATATACTACATACACTCAAACTTGTACTCGTTAAGCAATTACTTAGTGTTGTATTGAAATTCCATCGATATTAAAATTAAGTTTAGGAGTTGGAGAGAAAATTAAACCCCTCGCACATTCAATACTTTAGTATAATGCAAGTATATAAAAATTAAACGACGTTCGTATCTTATTTTTAAACTAATTTTTAAGCATGTGTCAAAGATAATTTTTATTTTAAATTATAAGTTACAAGTATAAATGCGTAAACAAAATATTGAAAATACTTTAATACGTACAGCATTTCAGCCATGGGCACAATCAGTAGTGGCACGTACTTACTTTACCGTTATAATTGTAAAACCACTAACTTTTTCTATGCTAGGTAGGTACTTGATGAATTTTAATCTTTAAAAAGTTTTCATTATTATTATTTCAGCCATAGGACGTCCACTGCTGAATATAGGCCTCCCCCAAATATCTATGATAATTTAATTAATTTTAATCGCTAAAAACAAAATTTCAAACTCCCCCAAATACTTTCAGACTGGCCGGTTAAAAGCAGCCTGCATCCAACGAATTATAGAAGGTGTTAGTTTAGTCAATGTTAATATTAAAGGAGGCAATGTTCATCAATACAAAAAACTTTTTCTAAGGAATTAACATCGAAACCGTGAAAAAAAAGTGAGACGCTCCTTATGTTATCATCGATTTAGAGCGGTAGTTTGTATGGAGCAACTGTTTTTTTTACGATTTTGATGTTGATCCCATTGTAAAAGTTGTTCGTATTTATGAACACTTTCACCTCCTATATTTAGATTGACTAAACTTACACCCTGTATGTACAACATAAAGTAATACTTGTAGATGGGATTGATGTGTGCACAGGCCCTAAATCGATTGCTGAATGAGTCTTGCCAAGTTTCGACATATTTAGCGGCTGTGTGTAAAGGAATTAACTGCGATCGATATTGGAGTGAAATTAGTTGGGCTTACGCGATTTTAGGCTTTATAGGAGTATTATTATTCAGCCTTATGCTCTCTTATTATTTTATACATGCATAAATCTCTTTAGCTGGGCACATAGTACGCAGAACTGACGGCCGATGAGTCAATCAATCAATCATTTACTTGCGTCAAATATGGTATTTAAGGTGTCAAATTACAATAAAAGAATCACATAGAGGCAGAGAGTAGAAAGAGAGAGTAAGTGAACATAGGCCCACTTACGTCCTATGGCTGAAATGATGTTAATGAAAATTCTTTAAAGATCTAAATTCAACAAGTCTCTATCTAGCATATAAAGGTTTTACAATTATAACGGTCAAGTTAAGTAAGTCTATTGCAGTGGCGGGCATTGGTTTTAATTCGAGGTAGGCAGTAAACACTTACCTAAGTGTTTTATTGATTTAAATCAGTGGTTTTCATCAATGAAACACATTTATAAGTACCTACTGCCTATCTCATTTTATTTACCTGGTAGGCACTGCCTTATTGCCTATATGCACCGCACGCCCCTGGTCTATTGTATGTTTCACATGCGTTGCCTCAGTTGATGTGAGACATACTGCAACACGTGGTCCCAGTCTTGATTGGTTTGAGTGCTGTAAGGCAACAGGCCTCAGAATATGAATCTTCATGATCATCATTTCAGCCATAGGACGTCCAGCTAAATATAGGCCTTCCCAAGTTATTTCTAAATTGGCCGGTGGTCGTCGGTTCTGCGAGCGATGTGGCCAGCCCACTGCCACTTTAGCTTTGCAATTTTAAAAGCTATGTTCATAACTTTGGCTCTTCTACGGATCTCCTCATTTCGGATCTTATCTAGCTCTCTTTAAAGACGTAATATTGTAATTTTTATTTTTATGTCGTACCTAGATAGGGTGTGCTTAGGCTTAAATGAGGCAATTAATATCTAGTATAATCTAGTTGGACGTAAGCTTTTTTCATCTAGCCACTGCTAGTCATCTTCCTTAGGTCTTCGGTCTATCTTACGTCCAGCAGTGGATAGCAATAGGCTGACATGATGATGATGATAATTTAGTTACATAAAGAACGATGGCCAGTAGACCTCTGTATCAGACAGGCAAACTAGACCATTTTAGAACATAATAGTAAACAATAAACTTCCCAAATAAATATTATTTGTAAGAAAACCTGATATTCCAACTTCCTACCGATGCATTAAGATGTTTTAACCAATTTAAGTTCTGTGGATTCTCATTCAACTTCTCCGAGTTGTTCGCGTAATTGGAGGTATTTATACCGCGACTCAAGAGATAGCTAGACGGTTGATTATAAATAAATTACTCAGTATCCCTTAGTAGAAATATTAAGCTGTTTATTCAAGCTTGTGAAATAAACGTGTCAGTTTCTTTTTCACGTTTTGCGTTAGTACCTACATTATACTTACATTAAAGAGGCCAAAAAAAAATTATTTGAAAACAATACAGTAATTTACTGCCCGTATTCGACGCAGGCAAAGCCTCGCATGGGTATTTACTTTAAATTTTATACAGTTTAACCAATCCAACCCGGTTTTCACATAATGGCGCGTTGACATTAGGTCGCCGTTGGCCGAATGGGTCGACCGCATTCGGTTTAGCCGAATCGACCTGTTTTTATTGGCCTGTATATGCGTCGACCGTCTACACTAGTAGTTGAAGAAAAATGAGCTAGTCGAATTCGGCCAAACCGAAAAGAAGTTTAATACTATTGGGTGACCGAATCCGTCACACCATTTATCTAGCCCCAAAATAAGCTCATCTGGTGGGTACTATGTTGACTAGATAACGGATAAACTTACCTACTTAATACATTTCAAAACATCCATGACTTATGTACAAACGCCCGTGCTCATCACACAAACATTTGCCCCTTGTGGGATTCGAATGCAACCGCCTGGTTTTGTACTTCGGAGCGCCAACCACTACAGATCGTCTTGAAGACGGGAATAATGAAGCCGCCAGTCAACATACGAATTGTCTTAGTCTTGAAGTAAAAAGTTAACATCATTGCAATATAAGGTACCTACTAGGGCACATAAGACGACCTCCATAGCCGAGAGGCGAGCACACCGGACTTGGCGTCACTATTTTGGTCCGTGTTCGATTGCCGTTCGGGTAATCTAGAAAAAATATTTTTCTATTATTGTCTCGGGTCTTGGTGTTGTGGTACCATCGTTGTTGTTTCTGATTTCTGTAACACAAGTGCTTTGGCGACTTACCATAGGATCAGAGCAATGTATGTGTTGTCTAAAATAATAATCATTTATTTATGTATAGTTTGAGCAAACACAACATTCAAAAGTAAAACTTTATGTACTTACCATATATTTTAGACTCGAACCGGCTTTAGTAGGTATAATAATAAATCGGATCAGTAGTCGGCGCAAAGTATATTTTTAATTTCTAAAGAATAAAAGTCAATGATAAATCCAAAAAACTACTTTTGTAAACACAAAAGGAAAGTTCTGAGTAATCATGACCGATTCAACAGGTTCAAAAGTAATAATAACATTTTAGTTCACACTAAAAATTACTGAAATTAGCTCATTCCTATCGCAAAACCTTTGAAACTGGATTAATTGCGTGGGGAAGCGTAACAATTTTCAATTTCAATTTTACGCCAGAGTAGAATAGCGGCGGAGGAAATCCGTGGCTAGACTGCTAGCGACGTGCAAAAGTAAAAAAAAATTTTTTTTAATCATTTTTTTCGGACAACTAGATCCATGTAATGTTAGTACAGACAACGGCAGGTCAACTACCCAAAAAGTTAAAGGTCATTGAAGCGACTTTCAACTTTAAGTCCGAGATGTAGTGATCAATATCAATTGACAATATTTGTCTGTACAAGAACTCAAAAACTATGTCAATAACCTATTATTTATGCAACCATTATAAAATGTATACACTTTAAAATGGTGTCATGTTTGTAATTTCTCGATATTAGTAACATACCTACATTATGAATTGGTTGAGTAATCTAGTTTATAATATTTTTATTATTAAAGTAGTACATGACCTACTTACTTACTCTTCGTTACTCAGTCATGCTTTAACGGCTGAACGGAATCAGCTAAAATTTGGCATACTTAATGTTGTCCCAGTTTATCACCTAAAATATTTTTTATTTTGTTTTTGTATTCCCAAGGGATGATTATTTATTACTCTTTACATTAATTCTGAAGTTAACGCGGACAGAATTGCAAGAAGAAGCTAGTATTAAATAATTAATTGTCGGTTCGGATAAAACACGGATATTCATGCAATGCAATGGTTACACTACTTGTATTTTGCGAAGTAAGTTAGTAATAAAAAAGCAACGAAACTGTTTCAAAATATAGTATAAGCATTACACTATTGGCCGCGACGTGCTCTCTGCCGTCACGGTTTTATAGGTACTGATTAGATACCATTTAGGTACTCGTATAAGTACTGTTGTTACATTTTTAGTAAAAACTTTTTTAGTTTTTCCATACTCCACCACGCAGGCCCAGTGCGGTGCGGTGGAGAGGTGTTATAGGGCAGTGATAGTAATAAACCTTACGGTTAGACGTTATCAAGCTGCCATTAGGCCCCTGAATTGTCATAAAACATCATACGCTTAGCGTATTTTGGTTATAGTGAAGCCACGGACATAACTACGTGGCAACGTTCTATTTACGACTCCAGATCAGTCTAGCTAGCGGATATAGATCCAATCCAATATGTGGCGTTATTCAAATTTTTAAAGGAATACGTCTCCTCTTTATCGGTGCCAGACGGTAAGTAGTGGAGTTATCCCAAATTAAAATATTTTTTTAGAATTCTCAATTGAAACAGATAAAAAAACATTTCGTAAAGTGACTGTGGTTAAAAAAATAATCATTTGAAGTAGTTGGAAGCATGTATTTAAGTATTAAAAATAAAATATAAACTAGATTTCAAGTTGAGATTATAATTAAAATTTGTCGAACAGTTTCATAACTAAATTCAATATATTTATTGCATTCTATAGTAATACACAGGTGTTATAAGTACACTAAACAGATCGTTATAGATCCTGTTGGGCAGCACAATATGGTAGTGCTGACAAAGAGGATGACCCCATGCAAAGTTAAATTAATGTATTATCATTTTAGCGATAGGACTTCCACTACTGTGACCACTTCCACTGTGAAACTTGGGTCCTGAAAAAGGAAATCTGCAAGCGGTTGGAAGCATTTGAGATGTTGATTCTTCGGAAAATGCTTAAGATTCCATGGAAATGTTTTACTTCTAACGCTAGGGTCTTGCAGTTGGCAGGATCTAATAGGGGAACTCATGTGCACGATCAAGAAAAGGAAAGTTGCCTTTTTGCAGAGAGCAGTTGCGCAGTTTGAATTCCTAAGACTGATTCTGGAGGGAAAAATACTAGGAAAAAGAGCCCCAGGACGTCAAAGACGCAGACGGTTTGACGACATCAAAGATTGGACGGGCCTTTGCTACCGCGAAATCAAGGACCTAGCCAGCGACCGCCCGCGATTTCACATAATGTTCTCCAAACTTCGTTAGAAGATGGCACGCAATGATGATGACTTCCACTGCTGAACGTAGGCCGTTAAAAGCGGCCTGCATCCAGCGGCTTCCTGTAACCTTTATCAGGTCATCTCCACCTTGTGGGTTGACGTCCTACCTGTAAATTAATTAATAAAATAGTGTGTTTTGTGTTTTTTTTTTTGTTTTGTGTTTTTTTAGGCCTATGTTTAGCAGTGGACATCCTATGGCTGAAATGATGAAGTGTTTTACTAGATATAAAAAGTAGGTAAATAGATTTCATAAATAAAAATGTCTGAATCATAATCAGCCTACATCAGTCAACTGCTGAACTTGCCTCTCCCAATGTACCTATAGACTACAGCTCGTCAACCTACAAAAAAAAATTTTTTTAATTCAAATTGATATTGTTCTCCACCTGTCAGACTTAAAATTGAAAATCAGTTCAATGACCTTGAACTTTTTTGGGTAGGCCTACCGTTTACTGTACTGAGCCCGATCCTCAGTTATTCTTTTCCATTCGCTGCCATCCTTGCGTATATCATTGGTCTACCTTGTCGGAAACCGCCTTATGCTGTCGAATACTTTCAACATCATCATCATCATTTCAGCCATAGGACGTCCACTGCTGAACATAGGCCTCCCCCAGTGACTTCCAGATTGGCCAGTTGGAAGCGGCCCGCATCCAGCGGCTTCCTGCAACCTTTACCAGGTTTTCTGTCCACCTTGTAGGTAGACGTCCTACGCTGCGCTTGCCGGTACATGGCCTCCATTCCAGAACCTTTCTGCCCCATCGGCCGTCAGTTCTACGTGCTATGTGCCCCGCCCACTGCCACTTCGTCACTGCCACTGTCGAATACTTTACTTTTAATTAATTTATCGTTGTAAGTAACTCTCTGCATATATTTTAATTTCAATTTCTTGCCTTTTCTACCAGTTGAGTTAATTTACTGTCCTTCATGTCGAAAAGGTAAAAAAGGAAGGAAAAAGAACTCGGTATCGACCTAACTAATTACGTTACGCACAACCTTTTTCAGATCCAACATTCCTTCGGAATTTCCCTTTTAGTACAGTAGCAAATCAATTGCACTTTCCCCTAATTCACAGATAGACAGGATTGGATTCTTCGCTCTTACAAGTTACTCATTCGTATGTTAATGCGAAGGGGAATGTTTTTTATCAGACGTTCTATCTAACAGTGTTAGAAGACTTCACACCATTGGTATCGAGAAAACTGCAGGGCGTAATTGTTCGTTTTAAATTCAGTTCTAAATTCGTAATACAATACTAGTTTCCGTTTTACACTTAGCACCCCCTCCTTTTTTGAAGTCGGTAAAAAAAAACAAATGACATTCCAAGCTTGTTCAAAAAGGACATTAAAATTTTGTGTAAAGGATTTTAGGACTGAATACTTTTAATTATTAAATAGACATTTCATCATCATCATCATCATCTCAGCCATAGGACGTCCACTGCTGAACAAAGGCCTCCCCCAAAGATTTTCATCGGGGGGGATTGCCAATACTCGCCACGCTTGGCAGGCGGGTTGGCGAGCGCAGTTTTTTAAAACATTTTGCACACAGACGCTGGTGCTCGTCTCGTGCTACAGAAATCGCCTTTTACGACACGCCTCCTGTTGGCGGTAGGGAAGTGTGTTCTTTACGGCCGTCCACACATGGCTTATAGACATTTACTAAAGGGTTAATAAATGATTGAGATTAAAAAAGAATGCCATTCATTCATTCATTATTTTATCAGTGAAAACCGTATCAATATCTATACAGTAATTTTAGAGATAGGCTGTACAGATAATAAATAATAAATAAATATAATAAATATTGGACAACATCACATACATTGCTCCGATCCTGTGGTAAGTAGCCGAAGCACTTGTGTTACAGAAATCAGAAACAACGACGGTACCACAACACCCAGACCCGAGGCAATATAGAAAAGTTATTTTTCTACATTGACCCGACCGGGAATCGAACCCGGAACCTCAGAGATAGCGACACCAAGTCCGGTATGCTCGCCTCTCGGCTACGGAGGTCGTCGATAATAATAGTAGATAATAGGACGGATGAAACAAACGGGAAATAAATAAACGCCACTAAATAGCTAATTTTAACCCACAATTGCCATTTGTTAGTGTTTAATTTATTTTCGAGCGGAAGTTGATAGCTGCAGACTCGAACGGGTGAACAGACTCTTGACGTAAATTAACATAAATCATAGGCGGTAGCGATTTTTAAATATTAAAATAAAATAATTTCAATGTAGCGCATTAAATGTAAGCTTTATATCGCGGTTACATTGTTCGGTTAGACCGTATTAGGTTGCAGCTTATATTCTGTTAAATACAGAATTTCAGTATTTCATTGTTTTACTAAAATCTATATCTATATATATAAAGGAAAGTCGGGTTAGTTACACTATTTATGAGTCAAGAACCGGCTGGGCCGATTTTTATGATTTATGATTTTTTGGATTTGTCTCCGTCCCGAATGGCAGAATAACTATTAAAACATTTTATAAGACCATAACGGCTGGACCGATTTTTATGATCTTTGATTTATTGAATTTATCGCCGCCCCGAATAGCAGCATAACTTAATTTTTTTTTTCTCTGGGTATAATTTATAAAAAAAAAAATCATAACTCATTGATTCTGATCCGAGGCGGTAAAAAGTTTGCTGTGACAGCTAGTAAATTTATAAACACCATGACTTAGGTACAAATCCTCGTGCTCATCACACAAACATTTGCCCCTGCGGGATTCTAACCTGCAACTGTTAGGCTTCGTAGTCCGGAGCGCGAAGACGTACATAAATATTAATTATTATGTATTTAATTATTGCTGACTTACATTCTACTGATGTCAGAATTTTTCAGCGGAAAATAGATAGATACTCCTTATCACCACTCCTTACCACTCAAGAGAAATAAAGTAATAGAAAAAAATACATTAAAAATTGGTTACAAGAATAGCTCTAAAGTTAATACACACTATCGTACGCGTTATACATAAAATCGAAAACTCTTTCTTTTATTTCATCATCATCATTTCAGCCATAGGATGTCACAGCTGAACATCATGACTTCCAGATTGGCCGGTTGAAATGTATTTTATTTAATTACAATAAAAATTGGTTGTGTGTGAGTCTGACTCAGGCTGAAGTTTGAAACCAAACCAAAATAAAAGAAAATATAGTAATACGGAACTCTCGAATTTTTGTTACCATATCGCTTTATCTTACAACTTGAATCGTCCATTTTAACCACAATATGCACGAAGAACCGCTCGGCTAATCGATTTAATTGCACCAGTACCGATTTTATGACTCGGTGCATCGATTGATTGTATTTAAGGGATATAATATAAAAACTTATTTCAGTGTAAGTATATTTTTTTACAGCAAAAACTTATCTGCTCACGTAATAAAACTAATTAAAAACGTATCTTTAATAACTAAATTAAAACTGTGATGATTCTTAAAACTAAGTATATACTATAGTAATAAAGAAAAAAAACTTCCGGATTGGCAGGTTGAAATTTATTTTATTTAATTAACAATGAAAACTAACTAGTTAACCCTAATAACTATGGTTTGGATTATACCCAGATAAAAACAATTCTCGTGATTTATCGTGTTAAATAAACTTTTTATTGTCGAAAAAATCAAACTTATTATTTTGCAAGTCAAATGTTCTAAATTGGGCAGCCATTCTTTTCACTTTAAAAAAATAGTCTTTGTGGTTTTCAGTAGCCAAAAGACTTCAACCTTTTTTCATGGGGCCTAAATAAAATAAAAATTACATATTCAAACTGAAATTACTGAAAAAGTTTATCATTTACGACATTTTGTCAACGAGTATTTGTTGTTTATAATTATTATCTCTGTCGATTGGCATATGTTTTACAGGTGTACACCAAAATAACGTAATTTTAGGTACTCGCAGTTATTTTAGGTATGCCAATGACGTTCGATGCCCTTTAGGATACAAATAAACTTTTACTATGGGATCAACATCGATACGAGTATCATAAAAAAATATTGCGGCTCCATATTTTTGTACTGATGAGTCAACAATCGCTACTGTTCATTACCACACCCCATATACTTAGCAATTATAAAGAACGCCTCTATAATGCACAATTAGGACAACACTTAAGCACAGTAAAATAGCATTCAGCACGGTGAAGCCAGCATACAGCTTAATTTGCTAATGCCAATGGCATATGGACCTTGTTTTATTAACACCACTCGACGCCAGGTGCTAAATAAATTCAACCGTGTTAAACGCAAAGTAACTGGTAGATATTCTATTAATTTATTCACTCAGTAATAATTATTGTATTTTAATCCATCAGTTAACGTTAAAGTGTAAAAGTTAAATAACTGTAGACAGGGAAAATATCGGTATTAAATAGGTTAAATTTAAGTATTGAAATATTTACTAGTATTATACAGATATTTTATACCGATATAGCTATATAGCTAATGTTGCAGTGGGCCGGCCACATCTGTCGCAAAACCGATGAAAGGTGGAGTAAACGGGTATAAGGTTGAATAGAGACCACGTCTTGGTAAACGTAGAGTAGGATGCTAGGAACCAGCTCGATGGACCGACGACCTTAGGAAGATGGCTGGCAGTGGATGGATAAAAATAGCGTATCGTGCTCTTTGGCGCTCTTTGGGGCTTACGTCCCGCGGTGGACTGCAATAAGCTGACATGATGATGATGATAATAATGCTAAATTAGAACATTACTAAGAACAGTAAAACAGCACTGAGCACGGTGAAGCCGGATACAGCTTAATTTGCCAATGCCAACGGGATATGGACCTTGTTTTATTAACACCACTCGACGCCAGGTGCTAAATAAATTCAACCGGGTTAAACGCAAAGTAACTGGTAGATATTCTTTTAATTATTCACTTAGCAATAATTATTGTATTTCAATTTATTAGTTTACGTTAAAGTGTAAGAGTTGAACTGATGAATTACTATTGAAAATTACTGTAGAACGGGAAAATATCGATACAAAAATTATAGGCTTCAATAAAATTTCAGTATTGACATTTTTACTGGTACTTTACAGATATTTTATACCGATACACTCGTACAATCTTTTGTCGAAATATCAAGCAAATTCAAGTCTTTCGTAGCCTAAGCTGAGTTGCAACATGTTCATTATTCACTATACCACTTGGGCGCAACCCTGGTTTATAGTTTCACCACCAGAGGGCGTCGCAATAGCAACACGTAGTGCAATTCCGTCGGGCTCGGCATTGATCGATGTTGTCTCGTTTCAAATCGAATTTCACATGCCGATATCAATTCTGGGTGAAGGAATGGGCGTATGCACAGTAACAGTTGGTGTAGGCGTCAATAATGCAGCTAGATTCTGGTTTTTGTGCAGGAATGCCTTTTTGTACAGTAAGTGCTGTGTTGCTGTGGAAATAAATGAGATTATAATACTACTACTTACTACTTACTTACGTGTCGTGTGGGGACGGCCGTAAATAATACACTTCCCCACCGCCAACAGGAGGCGTGTCGTAAGAGGCGACAAATTCCTCTAGCACGAGACGGTTAGCAGCGTCTTAGTGCGAAATGTCATAAAAAACTGCGCTCGCCAACCCGCCTGCCAAGCGTGGCGAATATTGGCATTTAAGTATAGGCATGTCATTGGGGGAGGCCTGTGTTCAGCAGTGGACGTCCATGGCTGAAATGATGATGATAATACTTACTTAAGTTAGCCCCCTTAAAAACTATCTGATACATCATGTCACGAAGATGTTAATTCCTAAAAGGATAATAAGGTCGCTATTATAGAGGTACAGTCAACATCAATAGTAGCTTATTATCAGAATTTTCCAAAAGAACAACATTGCAAAACATACCACAATAGGCTGACCAAATCACTGCAAACATGTAATAAGTCAGACGGGTTATTGTGAAATTTAGAAGAGTCAGTCCTTTGGAGGTTAGTTTTTAATCAGCTTACTTTTGATGATGTCCATACGACATTGACATAATCCAATACTGGCTGTCTGCTTTGTTGCCAAGAAAATGTATTCTGAACTTAAGAGCTGTGGATTTTGTATAAAATAAAATAAAATAAAATGAAAGAAAGTATTTTAACTGCCGAAGAAGAGTTTTAATAACAAGAATGGTCAAACTGGTTTTAAAAAAATATTACGACGTATTGTACATTCAATATGACGACCGTCTGGTGCAGTGGTTTGCGCACCGGACTACAAATCCAGCGGTTGCGGGTCCGAATCCCGCAAGGGGCAAATGTTTGTGTGATGAGCACGAGCATTTGTACCTAAGTCATGGATGTTTATAAAATTATTTAAGTATTTTTATCCGTTATCTAGTCACCCTAGTACAAGATTTGCTTAGTTTGTGGCTAGCTAATTGATGTGATTGTAAAAACAATGAAAAAAAAATCGAGTTTACGTTTAAAACACTTTGTAAATAAATGCTTAATTTATACTCACCAGATTAAACAATTACAAAATTAGAACTTTGTCGAGTATACAAAACTACAAAAAAAAGTCTTCAACTACTACGTGCAACCTGTCATGAAGCCAATTCATGGACACTGACGTCACGACTGGTACAGTCAACGGCAGGTCAACCTACCCAAAAAGTTAAACATCATTGAACCGATTTTCAACTTTATGTCCGACATGTAGAGATAAATATCAATTGAGAAAATTGACGTTTTGTGGTGTGTGTGACATGCTGTTGTCTGTACAGTTTAAGCAGGCTCAGCGAGCTATAGAGAGATCAATGCTCGATTGATCTCAAGGATAAAATCAGAAACTAAATGTATCCGAAAGAAAAACAAAATAATCGATATAGCTTAAAGGATTAGCAAGCTGAAGTGGCAGTGCGCTCACGTTTGCTATAAAACCAATAACCGTCGGGGTAAACGTGTTCTTAAGTGAAGACCGCGACTTGGTAAATAGAGCATTATTATTATATATTAGGCATCTTATGATCAGTGAAAAACTGTTGGTAGATGGAAAATAAAAGTAAAGAATACGTACGTATGCCTAAGGAATTTTGTCCTGTGTCCAATTTTGGATGGATATTGACTGATTTAAATGATAAAAGACAATTAGAACATCATTCTTTTACATTTTCATGAGTAAACACAATAGGCACAACTATAGTTGTTGACATCTGATGGCATGCTCGACACAAGACAGGTTATTTCTAAAAGCTGCTCAGGTACTGATCTTTGAATTGAAAACTACAATAAACAGTTTAAGTTGTTGTTTTTACGTGAACATTTTCACAGAAAAAACATAAAGAAAGATGAAGTAAACCTGTTTTATGCGCTTATAGTTAAGCCAAGCCGTTTTATAAATGGACTAAGGACCATAACATATTATAGTACTTTACCGAGTGTTGCTGTTTTTAAAATCTGTATGCTGTAAGTTCGCTTTGGTGAGTGCTTCGGAACATCTCTAGTTTATCGAATGATCTAATAGACCTGTCAAGACAAAGATTTCTATGTAACATGGTAATCGTAAGCATAATGTTTAAAGGCCTGCTACACGCGCTACCGTCAAGTATTTGTCTCATTGTTTTTTGCAGAAATGCGCAACAGAAGTTCACTCCGAGATGCCGCGCTTCCTTGCGGTTACAATATCCATGAAAACTAACTACTTACTGTAAATGTTCTAATTTTATTTCAAACACTGAATAGATTAGTTTCTCACCATATTTCCGCTGCAGTGGCGTAATACGAAATGGAGCTCCAAAGTTTATTTCATTTTTACTGTCTGTTGCTCGCCGTGCAATCGTTCATGCCAAGTGACACGTAATTTGGTGAATATTATGGAGAGTTCTACAGATTTATAACATAATGTTCTATTAAATGTGCCTATTTTATCGCTTTTATCTTATTTCTTAAATTATTATCTTAAGACTGGCTTTTTTGACGATTGAACTGTCTTTTTTGGGCAGCTAGTCTTGATTTAATATTTCGCACTCCGGACTACAAACAAAGGTTGCGAATTCGAGTCCCAAAAGAGGAAAGTGTTTTAGTAATGAGCAAAAGTATTTTTACCTAAGTAGTGAATATCATCTAATGTATTTACATATGTTTATCTAACATTAGGGTATAAAGCAACACATACCTACATCTTTTTGCGAATTATTTTTTGGAGTAATACCCATATATTTAAAAGGTACAACAAGAAAATTCTAAAAGTAAATATCTGTTATTGACGACCTCCATAGCCGAGAGGCAAGCATACCGGACTTGGTGTCGCTATCTCTGAGGTTCCGGGTTCGATTTCTGGTCGGTCAATGTAGAAAAATATCTTTTCTATATTGTCTCGGGTCTGGGTGTTGTGGTACCGTCGTTGTTTTTGATTTCTGTATCACAAGTGCTTAAGCTACTTTTCATAGGATCAGAGCAATGTATGTGATGTTGTCTAATATTTATTTATTCATTTATAAGTAGCGCCATTTACCTTACCTTACTTTCTCTTAAGGCGAGTAGTGCCCCTAAACTAGCGACTCGAGGCGTGTTAGTACGAATATCGTACAAAATCTCTTAAAAAATACGGTTCTTATCAGCACGCAATGAAACGTTGCTGTTACTGTTTTTTTCGATAGCGAAAATTGGGGAAAATAATACTTTTTGCATGGACGCAATTGTTCGATTAAAATAGTTGGCATATCGACGTCTAGATGTCGATTAAATCGGTCAAGCGGTTAAAAAGATAAAGGAGCATCTTTTTTGCTCGTTTTTCAACGATTTAAATATTTTTTTTCTGTCCTGAAGTCTTGTACTAGAGACAAAATGCAATGCTCAAAAATTTGTGTAGGTTTTGACAATTCATAGCATATTTTTTTTAAAAAATCTGATAATTTGGGTTTAAGTAGGTAGGCTTTTGAAACCACATGCTAGTTTACATTTGGCAACTACACTCGCCTTAACTTCCACTTGATCAATTCAGTACAACTTGAAAAAGGTTGAAAAACAGGACGCTTCAATTCAAGTATTTGATACGCTGGATCGAATTCGTGCCCCCATAACAATAGTTTAATAACATGGTTGAAACTGGGCCCCAGCGATGATAGAGATAAATAAAATAGATTTCATTGAATAAATTAAATTAAATTTTGAGGTAATGGTTTCAAATTATTTACGTTTATTTTATAAAATAATTACTGTTTATAATGCGCGCTGTAAAACCAGTCAAACTAACGCTTTTTAAAGCATACTGCCAAACATTTTATACGTGTAGCCTGTATGTCAGTTTTACTCGGCTGGCATACAGCGATCTACGTGCCCAATATAATAATGCCTTAAGGGTGTTGTTGGGGCTGCCTTGGAGATGAAGTGCATCCGGCATGTTTTCGAAAGAGCGAACTGTAGGTTTAGCTGCAATCATGAGAAAACGGTACGCCTCTGCACTGGCACGTCTTTGGGGCAGAAACAACACTATCCTGTAGGTTTTTTGGACCGATCGGATTCTCCGCTTCTCCAAAGATGGGTGTTGACCGATACCAAATTGTGATAAAATAATAATAATAAATACTGTATTAATTAACACATTTAAGGATATTTGCTACTACCACTCCATAGCGGTAGTAACAAATATCCTTTAAGTAAATGAGCCCATGCTCTGCCTGAAATAAACAATTTGAATTGAACTATTGGATAATAAGTACCCTTCATAATCATTATTTCACCATAGGACGTCCACTGCTGAACATACGCCTACCCCATTGACTTCCAGATTGGCCAATTGGAAGCGACCTGCATCCACCGTCTTCCTGCGACTTTTACCAGATCGTCTGTCCACCTTGTGGGGGACGTCCTACGCTGCGCTTGCCGGTACGTGGCTTCCATTTTAGAACCTTTGAACCCCATCGGCCGTCAGTTCTACGTGCTATGTGCCCCACCTACTTTCACTTCAGCCTGCTATCCGTTGGGCTATGTCAGCGCCTCTTTTTCATTTACGAATCTTCTTATTTCAGATTCGATCACGCAAGGAAACACCAAGCATTGCCCTTTCCATAGCACCCTGTGCGACCTGACCCTTACTAACATCAATATCCTAAATTATTTATAAAATAATTACTGTTATTATTGGATAATAGCATGACTTTATTCGTAGTCTATGGTGTTCGTTTCTCGTGATAACGTTTAGTCACGCACAAATTGTTTGTCACTCATTTATGATGTCAATTGCGTGATCACTAATAGATTTTCTGTCGACACGTGTAAATCGACCTTGGAGTTGATGGAGCAATTAGATGAAAAATTTTGGTGTCAATTGTGTAAGCAACCTCGGTAGCTGTCAAAAACTACCTACCGATAATTTTTTTTGTTATTTTTGTTAACCTATTGGGCAAAGGCCTGTCCTAAATACCTCCAAGGTTTCTGATGGGCAACAGAAAGCATTAACCTAGGGTATCTACCCAATATGAGTACATAAAAACCCGATTTCTACCCATTTTTGGAACGTACATAAAATGGGTAGAAATCGGGTTTTTACTCTTAAATTACCTTTCTACTTTATAAGGTAAGGGCTCTATATAGCGATAAGCGGTTCTAAAAATGGGTAGTAAAGTTTTTACCCATATTGGGTATTTGGCCTCTATCGCCCATCGCAATTCAGTATGAAATGACAAGTCCTGTCAACTCGCCCATACAAAAACAGTACACCTACAGATTAAAAAATGGCGGGAAATTTTGTCGAACAAATCATAAGACATTTCTGCTCTATAGGTAGGGTATATGCTCCATGTGTAGGACTCCCTCGTCAGAATGTAGCTTTCACAACTGTTTCCCGAAGAGGTATCACTTAATACCACCACTGTCCTACACCGCTATCCTATCAAAGCATTTTGTTTGGCTTCTACATACATAGGCCGAAATAGATAAGCAAAAAACTAGACATCTAGACAGATTTTTTTTTTATCGTGTCCGTAACTGTAAAGATAACACAATTTTGCCAAAATCATAGGTATACGAGTAGATAAAAAAAGCAAAGCAGCCTTTATTCATGATAATAAATTTACGTGATCATCTGTGTTATTGACAGGCTATGAACCGGAAAAATCAAAAGTTTTTTTGTTTGTGACGTAGTTGTCAAGTACCCCAAGAAGAATAAGAACATTCATTTAGATCACGGGTAATATTAGGTGTATAATCCTAATAAATAGAGGAACAATAATTTAGATCACAGCTAATAGGTGATCATAAGAAATAGTAACAATAATTCTTTTAACAATCACATTAGTCATCCAGCCCCAATTTAAGAAGTGTTCTATTGCAAATAAATAACGGATGTATACGTATGTCATGTACCTAAATACGAGTACTTATGACATTGGTAAATTACTGAGGTAGAAATGCATGTAGTCTTAATACAAATACGCCCCTTGCAATACCGATGATCGCTGACTTTGACTATACCAGTATTCGTTTTTAAGCTCCAAGTTAAATACTAATTAAGTATATAAAAATAAATAACTAAAAAACATCGCACACCGTCTTTTTTATCTTTTTGGTTTGCTTTTATTACGATAGTTGTTTTTTCAAATTATTATTTATTTCAAACTTTTTCTTTTTCATTTAAATGTGCAGTCAATGCGAGGTCAACCTACCTTAAAAGTTAAAGGTCATTAAACCGATTTCCAACTTTATGTCCGACAAAATATAGAGATCAATATCAATTGAGATAATTTAACGTTTTGTGATAGATTGACGTGCTTTTATCTGTACTTTTAAGCAAGAAATATAATGTGTATTTGTGTAATCACTCCTTATTTTGATATCCCACTACACTCCTACACACACGATAAGTTTGAAAAATGGTTTGTCTTCAGGTCGCAAATTATTGAATTTATGCATCGCCATGTTGTTTTTAAGACAACACATAATCCATGTCACCTGTTAAAACTTAAAGATTATAACGATACCTTATTTATCAAAATTGGTTAAGGAGTTTAGCCGTTACATTGGATTAAAGAAACTCACACATACAAATACATGAACCCTGAAAATAAACTTAAATTTTAGGGCAGTTAATTATGTAAAATTCGTTTTGAAACTGTAACTGGTCTCCACGTTTCTATATGCTGCTAATGTGCTAGTGCTGTTATTGGACTATGCATGTAAATGTAAATATAATTGGAATTAAGTCCACGGCCAAACATAGCTTTGTTCCGGATAGAAGGGCAAGTTTATGCAGTGATAGTTTTTTATGCTCGGGCTAGGCTATGACATCTATCTGCTGAAAACTGCAATTTCCTGTTCTAAAATAATTTAAAAAAAGTTTGTTTAGGCAAAGACTTCCCTTTATCATCGTCATAATCATTTCAGCCATAGGACGTCTACTGCTGAACATATAGGCCTACAATAGTGGCTTCCAGATTGGCCGGTTGGAAGCGGCCTGCATCCAGCGGCTTCCTGCAGCCTTTACCAGGTCGTCTACCCACCTTGTGGGTTGACGTCCTGCTTTTCTTATTAAATTGACAATTAACAATTTTTTGTCTGATTATAAATTATTAGAGTAGGTATATTTTTGATAGAAAGACCAGAGGCGTTTTTAAGAAATGGAAACAAAAACTTACTATCAAGTAGCTTCTTACTTAACTAACTAATACAGATGCGAGTAATTAAGGAAACATTGTATTAAACCTTATAATATTCGTACCCAGGTGCAATAACTATTTCCAATCGGATACCAAATGTTTGCTAACATAATAGCACCGGTATGGGATTTAACCTATTTAACTACAATAGCATTCAATTTTCCCAACATACAGTCCACAATAGAGTTAAAAAAAGTAAGTTCACTCACTCGTAAGCGACAAAAAATGATAATGCTAAAATAATAATTGTGATTATGAAGGCCATAACACCTATTTATTTTTACACGTGTCAATTTAAAATTACTAGACAAATAACATATACGTCCGATTATTGAATCTCATTAAGTAATATTGCTAAGAAAATACTTGATGACATTCTTCAATCTACTAATACTTATCGTCAATTATTTTGACGATAGTAAAATAAGCCTCGTCCTCGATTTCAGGGTCACTTAACGTGGCATTTATTGGTTAATCGAGATAATAAAAAAATTAAAAACTTCATTTATTATTTACGATAACATTTATGATAAAAACCCCCGTAGTAAAAAGACGGTCACTGACAAAACCCAACAAACGTTTAGATGACATCAAGCAAGCCTTAGAAAACGCACAACCTTAATATGTTCTATTTCAGCTCTGTATTACTTCAGTAGCGTCTACTTCTTTCATTCCTGTTTGGACTGGACTCGCTAACTTATTAATCGACATGACAGTAAACGGACTCACTTATTTTAGAAGCTAGATAAATTGGAATTGTGATGCTTCAAGAATACGTAAATTGTTGACTAGCCAACCTTCAATCCGACTTACTGTGTTGATCCCGTCCAGTATTCAGTAACTGGTGCCAAAATATCAATTTACTTAGCTTAGTTGCTGCTATCGTGTAAACCAAGCATTATAGTGATGCTACTGTATGTAATTATACTGTGACAAAGAGTTAATTCCTAGGCATTTACGTTCTCAAGCTAATAGAAATTGAACCTCTATTCAATTGTCGTCGACAAACAATGGAAGCAGCTTAAATTTAGCTGATACTAGCTAATAATAGCTTCATTGCATTGTAGATCGCAATTCCGGCAGACATGCAATCCCATTCGGCCTTACATAAACTTGTTATAGTGTGCTTTGTTGTTAGAACGTAGTTCAGAAAAAACAGACAGTGCGTTTATTGAGCGTGCGCTTTCTTAGTAGCAAAGCGGCTTGGAAACTCTTGGTAATTCTTGGAAACTTAATGTTTCAAGGTGTTTCAAACCACTTAAAAAAAGGAATGAAAAGACACAATTTGTCCTTATCCAAGATACGCGCACTGGGACCTACATTAAAGCAGTATTAGATTTTCTTTATGTACAGAGTTTTACGTAAAGCAACCATACTTGGTTAAGTACTCTTTGCTGTTCATTGTTGGGGTGCTATTCCTAAATTTAAATGTTTATATGTCTATGAATGATTAATAATTTGACTTTAAACAGATTATCATTTTATCTGGACACGCGAGGAGACCCGTCACTTCTGCGTTTCGCTTAATTACGTTATTCTTTGCTAAGATGATAATGCTACACATTGTATTAGATTTTAGTGCACAACATACATAAGCTGTGTGTAATCTTCAATGTTTCATCATCTTTATCATCAAATTAAATGTCCAGATATTCTCGAGCGTGTAAGTTTAAATGTACCATACAAATTACGACGGCAAGCTATAGTTAAATTATTTTATACGCCAATTGTGAAAACTAATCTCGGTCGTAATTCTCCTTTAGTAAGAATGTGCCACTTATACAACATGCTTAACGGCAGGGGCGAGTATCTATATTTTCTTTGATTCTCTTCCCTCCTTTAAGAAAAAGGTACTGGAACTGGTGCTTCCTTAGGGATCGTTCTTCATATTTTCTTTATATTTAAGAGCATTATTGTTCTCAAAATTAATTTTATTTCTGTATATTGTTTCCTGCGATTCTTAGACTCGTGATTGATACTTAATTTTAATATTCATTGTAAACAAACTTATGCAAATGTTGTACGTACCTGTAATAAGTTTGTAATATATCAGTACTTTTGATGTGTAATCTGTTTTTGTTAATATGTAATAATATGTACACTGTTGGTGTGTTTAATAAAATAAAAAAAAAACATCATCATCATCGGCCCCTGGAAGCACACTGCCGGACACTGTAATAGAACGCTACAACGAGCCACTCTAGGGCATTTACATCCAGCCTTAACCAGGCCTTCAGTCCACGAGATGGGAGGACTGCCCATGCCAACTTTTTAAAAAATAATTGTTACATTTTCAGATGTCTTAGAAATTTGGCGGTTCTGCTCCGGCTTTGGTTAGGAGAAACGTCGCTAAGCGTAGTTCAATAGTGATATAAGACTCAGGTTCGCGCGTTTATCCGGGACAACTACCTTGATAATGTAAAAAATAGAGATTGGAATTGTTGGTTTGTTTGCACTAAGAATTCTTTGTTCGGTTAAGCGGATTGTTGCCTGGATAAAATAGTTTAAGATTTGCGACTTGTATTTTTTGTCTGAAATGTTTCTTTGTTGTATCAGAGAGTAGCTACATAAAACACGTCTTCAGGGACATTAATTAAATAATAAATAATTAATTAAATAAATAATGGACCACATCAGATACATTGTTCATCAGAGCACCTATGGTAAGTAGGTAGCCAAAGCACTTGTATTATAGAAATCAGAAACAACGATGGTACCACAACACATATATCAACAATACAATACGCAACATAGACATAGACAATATAGTAAAGTTAATTTTCTACATTAACCGCTGCCGTCTTGCCTTTCGCCTACGGAGGCGTCAAACGTCGGACATGATAAGAAGAACTGAAGATCACATGACCAGGTAATTAAATACGTCTTCAGTACTTAAGGACATGTTATAAGAAGAGCTGAAGATCATGACGAGGCAAGTCTTTTGCACAAATATCAACCCGAGGAAGCAGGATACCCTTTTAAACTTACGACCAATCACAAGCAAACGATAATTACGATAAGCCTAATGGCTTCTGAGGAGAAAGAGCTATTGAAACGTAGTTGGCGTAAATCTATCTTGCCCATTTATGAAAGCGTGATTTAAAAATGTATTTTTTGTGCAAGCCTAACATAAATCCTAGCATTCCTACAGGTAACAAAGTTGCTAGGTTCTTGGCATAACTAGGTATTCCTAGAAGATAAGCTTTGAAGCCGAAGTGCATGGCCCCTAGTGACATAGGATGAGGCTAGGTTCACAGAGAGAGAGTAGCCACATAAAGGCATTCTACGTTTTTCAAGAGTACCAGTAAAGAAGCAGTGTCTTTTTTTTTCATTATAAAATAAGTAGGTAAAAATATAACATCACAGATGCGTCTGCTGCTCCCATCACTAGCTCCCGATCCAAGTCAGAATAAAAGAAAAAAAAGACGACTCGCATTTGACCCGATTCTAAATATCTATTGTAAGAGTGTAAATATTAGTTGGTTCTATAAATAAACTAGCTGTCCCTGCGAATTTCCTACCGCTTCTTCATACGTTTTATTTTTTCGGAAATTTTTCATAGTTATTCTGCTAATTATTATTGAGGTGGGGACAATTTCAACAAATCAAAAATCATAAAAATCGGTCCAGCCGTAGTTGACTTATAAATGGTGTGAGTTACCCGTCTTTGTTTTATATATTTAGATAAATAAAATTTGCTTTATCTATATATCTAATTAAATAATGAAAAAAAACCTACAAAGAAAAAAGGTTAGGTATCTTTAAAAAATATTATGCTTTTGATATTTTGTTTTTGAATCTTTAATGATTGCCAAATGCACAAATGAGCAACAACATTGTTGTACGAGTAGTGTTGCGATACAATTGCATCTAACTGTAGGTAAAGATTACAAAATGTTCCTGCTCCGATCTGATAATGATCAATGCATTCCGCTAACAAGAATTTCTAACTTGTAGGTAACTGTATACAGGGTTATTTGTAAAACATCAACAACCTCCTAGGGGCTGATTGTACTAGTGCTTAAATACAACAACTTTTTCTATGGGACCAATATTGAAATCGAAAAAAAAAACACTTCCCCATACTACGCCGCCACCAGTTGACATCAGTTTGTATGGAGAAGTAAAAATTTGAAGAAGTAAGAAGTAAAAAAAGTTGTTGTATTTGAGCGCCAGAATCAGCCCCTAGGAGTTTGTTGATGTTTTACAAATAACCCTGTATATTGTATTGTATTGTACTACTGCAAAACTTTTTTTTTTAAATTTAACTAATACTAAAATTAATGGACGCTAGAAGTGTAACATCACTACTTAGTTATAAAGAAAAATGCTAAATTAAAATTATGTATTTATTATTTCGTGTTACATTATTAAAAAATATAACTAAACTGAATACTTAAGTTTTTTATAAGTATTTTTTTTTAAATATTTGCGTTAAATCTAAATTATAAGAAAAACAAAACTATAATTCGCCTAAAAATCTACACATATTTGACATTTATACTATACCATTACTTACCTTGACGTTTGTCATTTTATTTTAAATCAAAATACCTACATCACATTAGTAAATAAAGTAAAAATGAATTTGGATTAATATGTCCCATTCGCTATTAGTCCCATTCCCAGTTCGTCCCGTGTATAAATTGACTCGGATCTGTAATAACTAAGACATTGATCATTCAGCATAAATTATTTAATATAGATTATTTTTCAAATTAAAATTAAAATCATGATCATCAAGGTAGTAAATCAAGTGTTGTAATTAAATAAATAAAACACTGTCCTAAATATTTTGGTAAAAGCACACTTACTGTGTTTGTATTTATAAAACAACTTTTTTTATTACTATAACAATTAAATATAGGTAAACCATTTCAATTCACTATTATTTTTATGTAAATACTATGTCACGTGACATATCTATGAAATCTACATTGATGAAAATTTTAATTTGTTCCAATAAAACCGAAAACATAGTCATAATTCTCAACAACTTTAAACAAATTTAAAGTAATTAACTTATGAAGTATAATAAATGATATTTAACCCAAAGACTACTCTAGAATATCCTAACTTGCCAGTATTTTTTTAAAAGAGCTACCATAGATTTTTTAGTTATTTTTAAACCATGTTATTAACTAATCTATTTTTTTTTTATTTTTATTTTTTTATATGGACTCATCCCGCTCATAAAGCAGAGCGGTGATTCTGCCAATGTCGAGTGTATTCTTGATTCAAAGTCAAAGCTTGACAAAGTTTACAATAAATACCGGATGTTTAGTTTTTATTGCTTTTCTTGGATTCAGTGGAGACTACTCTTCCCGTAGAAGCAGGTCTCAGGACGCTATCGGGTCTAAAGCAAGTTGTCTTGAGACAAGTCACTTGACACTCGATGCGGCGTTGAATACAATGATGATATTTCAATAGTTTCAGATCTTTATCACTTCACCAAACATTAGAACACAAACTACAGCAAACTTGCACTCTAAAGCTCTTTAAATGATAAATAAAAACCATTATAATAGATCGACCATGCTTTTCGTTCGACTACCCCCCACCGAATCTTAACTAATCTAATCTTAAAATTGAAAATAGAATGAAAATGTTAAATACACAGTGTAACGACGTTCATGACAAATGAATGTGATTTACACATTATGACCCGATCCTTAGTACCAAGGGACGTCAGTTAATGACTGATGGTGGTACTTTCAGTTTTAGTACGCTGTAAACCCTAACATAATCATCGTTATTTTACCATAAATATACCCCAGTTTGTACTTTAGATTCTTATTGATTATGAAAACAGCCTTTGATAGACAAGTAGAAGCGTGAAGACATAATATGTGGGGAAATGGTTAAGTCTAGCGTGATACAAACTGTAAAAAATAGTTTGATTATTAAATATCAAAGTATGGACCTTAAAATAAAGCTTGTAAAAATCTTGGAAAGTATTTAAAAAAAAAGTTTCGATAAAACCTCTATCTTAAATTTAAGACGGTCTGTACTTGCCTTTTTGAGTGAACCTACTCTGCACACTGTCTTTTAACATTTAAAAATAAAACATTATAACGTGCAGCTTTTTGAAACACCCTGTATTTTCATGCTGCGTAATAATTACTATTCGACTTTTATACGCTCTTAATCTTGTATGCAGCCATTAAAACACTAGACCCGGCTTAAGCGTTCAACGGTGATTCGAAGTTCAGTTTATTTACGATTGTTTGATGAAGTTTAAAGTCTATGGCATAGTAAAAAGAGAACCAGCCTTCGATGACCTCTTAGATGCATAGCAAAATCAGAAAATGGTAAATATCGATATTTTACTATCTTTTTGGAATATTTGCAACCAAGTTTTTAAGGAATATATTTTACTTAGTCGAATAATCTGTTAAAATTGTCTCTCTTATTAGATATGATAGTTTTTTTTTGGAAAACAGAGGGACACCTAAACAAAACAACGAACAAAAGAAAAAGAGAAATAAAGTTACAGAAATTAAAAATAAACATTGTTATAAATTAAGAAAGAAAATGTGTGTGCGCCTTTGAATTGCAAAAAAGGATGTGGTTCAGAAAAAATGATCCACTTAAAGGGTGTCCATGGTTACCCACACTGCAGATTTCTCCCGATAGGTGTCGTGTTGTGTTTGGTCGGACTTGAAGTGATTATTTGATCAATGGTTCTAGCACTGCTGCGACTAATCAATTAATAACTACCTACCATTAAGGTTATGATAAGTTGTCAAACATGTGTCAAACTGGCTTCATACTAGCGAGCACAGAAAAAAAAAGATGGCAAACGCTCCAAACACGCTGGCGCCATCTGAGATAGTTTTGCCTGTATTTCCCCATTGCATTACGGAACTACTTCAAATGTAATAACTAAACTTACCCCTAGGATCATGGTCAAACGTACTCAGAATAGGAATTGGATGAAGAGTTAAGAGGAAGGCTAAAAGGAATGCTTAAAGCTGACTAACGTCATGAAGGAAATATTACTAGTCCAGCCTCCCTAGCATGACCAATAAAACACGATATGATATGATATGATGTAGCGATTTATCGACACAAACGGTCATTTTTAAAAAATATGAATGAAATAGACGCCATGTTGATTTTTATGATCGTTCTTTCGAAATATAATCAACATGGCGCATTACAATCATATTTGTAAAAAAAATATATACGTTTGTGTCAATAAATTGCTATATCATAACATATCATATCGTGTTTTGGTAGTCATGCTAGGGGGGCAGCATTATAACATTATGCAATTATTATCAATCAAATAAAGAATGATGAAGATATAGCCCGTTAAAGTTCCGCGTAACGTCACGCCTTGTGACACTTTTTAGCAAGGCGTGACGTCACGTACCAAACTCCCATTCTCAAACTTTGATGCGCCTTATCTCCGTCATTTTTTATTTGATTGACAAATGACAAAATACAGGTGCAATATTTTTTTAAAATCTAACTGATGGACTAAATAGAATAATGTTTTTTCGACTCAGGAAACTAGCCTATTGGTTTTAAATTGCTAGTCATGTCATATCAATTTCCTACAGTTAGATGCAAGAAATTGATATGACTTGAAAAACATAAGTATGTACGTCATTTTTATTTTAGTCAACAAGCTATGATATTGTTATTGAAGTTAACCATTAGTAATCGCATTTCTGCCCCCTTAGCATGACAACCAAAACACGATATGATATGATATAGCGAAATATCGACACCAACTGTTAAAATATGATAGATATAGTCACCATTTTGTTTTTTTATCGAAACAGCGATCATAATATGTGACGTCACCGGCATGGCGATTCAACATGGCGGTTATATCTATCATTATTTTTATAGTTGACTAGCTGTTGCCTGCGACTACGTTCACGTGATCTTTAGTTTATTCATAGGAATCTCTGCGCAACTTTCTTTAACCTTCTCCTGACAACAATAAATTAACACAACGAAAAAAGAATTAGTTAAATTGTTCCATCCGTTCACTCGTGATGTGATGACCAAAGAAAATAGAGATTCATTTTTATATATATATAATATGCCGATATACCGCTATAGCATATCATATCATTCGTGTTTTGGTGCTCATGCTAGGGAGACTGGTTGCATAGGCTTCAATATAATTGCAACATCGATACTTTTGATTCGATATCGTATCACAAGCAGTTTAGGGGTCTCGGTAGGCTGGTGCTGAGTTTAAACTGAAGACAGGGAAGTTCTACAGATTGTTTGCGTCTCAGCGGTTTATGGAGACAGATAATGGGGGTGTAGCAACGGCAGATGGGTCTTTGGGAGGGCCGTGAAACAAGAGACAATCTATAGGCGATTTTGAAAGATTATCGTAAGGTTAGTTGCAGATTAAGCATTTTGTTATTGGTTCCTGTGAAAATGCGTTTATTGTCATTACCCTGATGTTAGCACACATACTTCCACTAATAAACAGCTACGTGGTCTCACACAATGTATTTCAACAGTAGCGCCTCCCAGCATAGACCCGCGCAAAATCTATATCTATATATTAAAGAAAGTCGGGTTAGTTACACCATTTATAAGGCCAGAACGGCTTAACCGATTTTTATGATTTTTAGTTTGTTGGATTTGTCTCCACCCCGAATAGCAGAATAACTAATAAAAAAATCTGAAAAAATTACAAAGAAAAAAAGAGGCGGTACGAAGTTCGCCGGGACAGCTAGTATTTAGTAATAATAAATTGTTATCACAATAACACCAATTACCTAGCTCCAAACTAAATAAAGTTTGTATTATGGCGACTAGATAAAGGAAGGAAAGGAGGAAAGGAAACAAACTTAAATACTTTTTATAAACATCCATGACTTACGTTCAATGCTCGTCTTATCACTCAAACATTTGCCTCTCGGGATTCGAACCCGCAACCGCTGGCTTTGTAGTTCGTAGCACGAACCACTTCACCAGATGGTCGTCAATGTAGTAAAAATATGTAGTCAGTATTTTTTAATGGCTCAATCTCGGTTTTCATGGCCCCAAACACAGCGTCTTCGGATGATTCAGCCTGAGATATTATTTCGTTGGTGTTGGAAACTTTCTTGTTTTACTTCGCACTGCCTACAATGGCTGCAATATTTGAGGATATACTTGTATCTTGCTTTGTGTGTTTTGTATATGTTGTATGTGTTTTTGGTATGTCTTCCTACATAATCATAATTTATGGTACATATCCATAGATAGAAAGGCATTTGGATGTATTACTGTCTAAACTTAAATAAAGTATGATTCTTTTTCACATATGAATAATATGAGACAACCTTCCAGTATAGATGCCTGACAAAAACGCTGTTATACACAACCACAGATAAATTTACGTATGTATGTGTAGTGTAATCCTAAGAGTCTAATCGTTGGCTAAAATAATCAAAACTTACAAATCGACGCCATCATCACCCAGCCAACAGATGTTCTAATTCGACTTTGGTTCTCAAAAACACATCCCAATTTCATATCAGCTACAGAATATCTAAACAAAATCACTGAAAGGTCTTGGCCAACTTGGAAGACGAAAACAGTCTTTGTAGACAAAATTTGCTAAAATTTGACTCACTCACTGCGGACTCACTTAAGCCCAATCTACTATCCTGCTCTTCGTGTCCCCACACCTGCACCTGACCTTAATAAAACGACACAAATTACCGTGGTCATTGTCAAGTTTTGGTCGAAGTCCATAAAAATCGCCACTAACACGACTGAAGAAGAAGACACGTGATAATATTAATTCAGAATTAAATTTTTCGTAATTATGCAGTGTTACAAATCTCCATTTGCAAAGCCTTGTAGTAATAAATGATTAAAACATATTTATATCTTTCATTTGACATCTTATGAAACTGGGGTATTATACGAAACGTGACTGGCCCTATTTGTGAAAGGCTAAAATATCACTGCCTGGAATTTAGGCCACAGCTTTAGTAGTAAACCAAAATAGGTAGAGATTTGTACAACGGTGGATATTTACAACAGTCAGAAAGTTCAATGTAACCTGCAGGGGGGGAATTTCACGTACAGCAGAAAAAAGTCAAAAGACAGTTGGCTAAAAAGTAAAATGATTGATTTTTAATTCTATAACGTTTATCGAATTTCATATTTTTCTATATCAGATTTAGAAGTAGTAAGCATAACAACTTTACACCAAGGTTTTGCAAATTGACGACCTCCGTAGCCGAGAGGTGAGCATACCGGACTTGGTGTCGCTGTCTCTGATGTTCCGGGTACGATGCCCGATCAGGCAGATCAGATCGATCAGGTACCATCGTTTTTTCTGATTTCTGTTACACAAGTGCTTTAGCTATAAACAGGATCAGAGCAATGTATGCGATGTTGCCCAGTATTTATTTATTTGTAACCAGCTACTGCGCTATCTCTGAGGTCCCGGGTTCGATTCCCGATCAGATTGATCAGGTACCGTCGTTGTTTCTGATTTCTGTAACACAAGTCCTTTAACTATATTCGCTATGTGCGAAGTGGGTGGTGGGGGCCGTCAAATCGATCGCAGCACGCAATGTAGCAGAAATATGGAAAATTCTGGACTGTCATGTGTCAAATTGCTATATTTCCATAGAATTCCATACTAACGTTAATAAGTATTTTTAAGTGTAAACGTTAAAATTCGCGATATGGGTCATACGTGTTCTGTTATAAAGTGTAGAAACAATGGGAAAAACATTTCGTACTTTTATTGTTTCCAACATCAAGATGGAAATTGGAGCAAAGAAATAAATGGATAGTTGCAGCTGTTGAAAAAAGTTTGTAGGGAATTTGTGTTACAGACGTTTGTCTTATGATCACAGATCTTATTAAGTAGCTTTGTCCGTTGGTTCTGAGCACTTCAAAATCTCTCACACGCTGTGCTAATACATTTTTTTTCCCTTTTTGCACATTTTGAGGTTGGAAAGTTATATCATGTTGTATTGATTAAAATCCCGTAGGTATTATAAAATTCGTATTTTAGTTCAAGTAAGAAAATCACTTATTATAATGTGCGCACACTTTTTAGATATTTTCATCTAATTTCGAAGAAAAACAATCCGAAAATCATTCTCAAACCATCCAGTTGCCATAATTTGAGAGACTCAAGTCCACAACAATTGTGGTCACTAGGGGCGCTGTCATCGCGCACACAGCGAATACAGGATCAGAGCAATGTATGCGATGTTGTCCAGTATTTATTTATTTGTGACCAGCTACTTTCCGTAATCTTGACGAGGTCGTCAGTCAAAGGTTGCTTTGGCTACGTTGTGTCTTCCAGTTCGTGGTCGCCACACGAGAACTTATCTTCCCCAACGATTGTCAGCTCTGTACTGTAACATGCCTGTAGTCACTTCAGCTTTGCAATTCAAAGAACTATGTCAGTATCTTTCTGTGACATTAAGAAATATGCACGAAAATTATATATTGTTTTTACTATTATATAGTAAAACTTTGAATTTAGGTAACAAATAACCGTAATACAGTAATTACAAGTTGATGTATACCTGTCTTATTCTAAAACAATTAATATTAAAAAAAATACTTTGAAAAATGTATGGCGGACGTGTAATGTGACGTCACTGTACATATCGGATCTCGTTGTCTAGCTCGCGAATTTAATAGGCAAGGTCGTAAGTCAGGTATTTAACAATAATTTTCGAAAGTTCTTTAATTTTTATAACTATAATTAAGTACGACCAAATAACTAGAAATAGGGCAAAGCGCTAGAAGTAAAATTAATGCTCACTTAATAAAAGCTTAAAACTCCTAGTACAGGTCTAAACAAAACTATCTAGGTAACCCAAGTAGACACATTAACGTATGTAGACTGTTATTCCCGGCTCAGACCGGCCACGTGACAGTGGGAAAACATAAATCAGTGAATAGAACCGCCGGAGATATACTTATTAGAACATTTACTAGAAGAGATAGGTACTAACAAAGCTGTGTTGTGAACTGTAAAATTAATTTCGATGATAAAAAAATGCATTTGACCTTCACTTTACAAGTACTGTAACTTAGAATAGATTATTCAGGACGTAAGTTACAAATTTAAGTTATAAAAAAAAGTGGAATGAGAAGTAAAGTTAGAGTTTTATTTCACACAGACTCCAAAAAATATTAAGTAGTAATTTTTGATGTTGGTGCGAATGTTTATTTTTAGAGACAGTTTTTTTAAAAAATATAACAGTTCTTTTTTAAGTCAGTTTTTATTTATTTATAAAATTTGTGTTTTTGTTCTAAGTTTTTCAGTGTCTGATGATAATTATTAAGTACTGTATTTTCTTTTAATTTCAGGGTTTAAATTTTTTAAAAATAAAATATTATGGAACCATTTCTAAGGTGAACTTAATTCAGTAAAAGATTAAAAATGGTTCAAAATTTGACAAAAATATCTTGCAACATACAAAAACACACAAATTATTAACTTTTTTAAAGTCGGTTAAAAATTGGAGGTTCTTGCAGAGTCTCAGCTGAAGTAAAGTGCCGCGCGCCACAAAGCAAAATATTTGTATTTACGCTAGTTATTAGTGTAATTGTGACAGCTGTTTGATATCATCATCATCATCATTATTTCAGACATAGGACGTCCACAGCAGAACATAGGCCTACCTTAATGACTTCCAGATAGGCCGGTTTAAAGTGGCCTGTATCTAGCGGCTTTTTGCAACCTTTACCAGGTCATCTTGTGGGTGCAGTTTGATAACCCAATTTAAAAAAAACAAAATTTAGAAAACAAAAGAATAGCGCAAGTTACGCAAATCACTTCCTGCGTTATTGAGAAAAGCACTTAAGAGTACGTACCCGACAAAAACAAATACTGCCTCTTCCACAATTCTACTAAATTTAGTTCTGTGGTTGGCTTTAACAAGAGCACACAATTAGAAGAGCGCACTACTGCACACCGTGTTTTGTTTTATCTCGTTAGACGTCAAGACGTTCAGATTTACTGCTTTATTAGAGAAAAAGATAAACCCAATGTGGGGAGGAATTGAGAAAAATGCGAAGGCTATTGTTTGCTATCTAAAAGTGTTTTTTACTAAGGCGATAGATTAAGTATTTGCTAGAAAATATCGGATTAGATCATGGTAAAAAATGTCAGACCATTATTTAACATTCAAACTCTTATATCATTTGGAAATTGTTTGGTTCTAAGCAGATTTGGTGGGGGGTAGTTGAACAAAAAGCATGGTTGTTCTATTTTAATGGTTTTTATTTATAATTTAAAGAGCTTTACAGTGTAAGTTTGGTGTAGTTTGTGTTCTAATGTTTGGTGAAGTGATAAAGACCTGATACCATTGAATTATCATTGTATTCAACGCCGCATCGAGTGTCAAGTGCCTTGTCTCAAGACAACTTGCTTTAGACCCCATAGCGTCTTGAAACCTGCTTCTACGGAAAGGTAGCCTTCATTGAATCCATGAAAAGCAATAAAAACTAAACACCCATTATTTTTTCTAAACACTAAATCAAGAATCAATCGACATTGGCAGAATTACTGCTCTGCTTATAGAGCTGCTTATAGTTCGGGAAACTACACCACGTCTTCTCGTCCAAAATACCTCAGTGCCTCAAGACGAAAGTCTACAACCAGTGTGTGTTACCAGTGATGACATATAGAACTGAAACGTGGCCTCTCACTATGGGCCTCATAAGAAAGCTCAAGGTCGTACAGCGTGCTATGGAAAGGGCTATGCTTGGTGTTTCCTTGCGAGATCGAATCAGAAATTAAGAGATCCGTAAACGAACAAAAGTCGCTGACATAGCCCAACGGATTAGCAAGCTGAAGTGGCAGTGGGCGGGGCACATAGCACGTAGAACTGATGGCCGATGGGGCTGAAAGGTTCTAGAATGGAGGCCGCGTACCGGCAAGCGCAGCGTAGGACGTCCACTCACAAGGTGATCAGACGACCTGGTAAAGGTCGCAGGAAGACGCTGGATGCAGGCCGCTTCCAACCGGCCAATCTGGAAGTCAATGGGGGAGGCCTATGTTCAGCAGTGGACGTCCTATGGCTGAAATGATGATGATGATGATGATTGAGTCCATTAAAAAAAAGTGGTTCTAAGCTGTCAAAATCAGTAAAAAAAAAAAGCAAAAATAGAGTAAATCAAACAGTTTATCCATTTATTATACAATATTACAAATGTGAAAGTAACTCTGTCTGTCTGTTACGTTTTCACGCCTAAGCCGCTGACCCAATTTTAATGGTTTTTGGTAAAGAGATAGATTGGTCCTTGAAAAAAGACACAGGCTACTTTTTGTTGCAAAAACCGAACCGATTTTGTCAAAATTTAGTAGGAAAAAAGCTTGAATCCCGGGGAAGGACATTGGATACTATTTTTTAATCTACCTCATAAGGGAGGTAAACTGTGTATTCCACGCAAAGCCGCGGGCAGGGCTATAGTATACACATTTTTTTTACTAACAAAATTGTATTCTTAAACAGAAATGTAATGATTTTAACGACTACGGGCCCTTTTCAGCAATGGGACTTTTTATAGGCGCCATAGTTATTTACTTTTATAAGCTCTCCCTTACTTTAACCCCAGTTAATTGTTATTAAGCAAATGATCGCGAAACCGCGAAATAATGCCAACTCCCAGCGCACGGTACAAACAGACGGAACAAACAAACAATTAAAACACAATACCGCTTTTATACCATTTAGAGTGAAGTCTTTTACAGATTAAGCGATTTAAGAGCGTTTTAAAAACAGCTAGCATTAATCAACGAATGTAGTTTCTATTGTTTTTGTTAAGTACGATTTCTAAAGGGGTGATTTTAGGGTAAAATACTTAAGGCTGTTCCCCGAGCAAATTACCTTGAGCATGAATTTCCTTACTATCTTGCACGGCACGCCAGAAAAATGTAGTTCGTAAATCATGAATTATTGTCAGAAATAAGCAATAATGGACCAATTCAACTTTTTTTTTAACCAATTTTAGGCATTTCAAAGTTTTATCGATTAGTCAAATTTTTAATTAAAAATTACTTACAGAGGAGATGCATAAAACACATCTGAATCGACGTAGTTTAAAAGCCTGTATTCGTATATATAAAATAGAGTAAATACAAGTTTACGATGATTTTAAGGATAAAACTTCAAAGATCCTTATTATGTCTTTCAATTATTTTTATATACATTAAATAAGGAGTAGAAAGCTGCTAAAATGTTAGAGAAACAAGTTTTAGTGGGGGTACGGCCTTTTTGGGTTTTAAGGGTTTGTTATTTATGCTAATGATAACCAACCCCTATGCCCAAGCAACAAGTTACCTATCTCAAATAAATTTTGGTATGAAATCTATTTGTTCGCGGACGGCAAACGGACACTTTTAAAATTAAACCATATAGTGTCACGTGATTTTGTAGTTAGCCTATTGGTGTGAACAGTTGCAGCATATTGCAGATTGAAGCTACTGGTATTAGACGCGGTGTTAAAAAAGAGACCGTTAGTTAGTCGAACTGGGCTGTTCCCGCACTTAGCCTCTTGATTGGGCCATTGTGCATGGAACCTGTACATCCTTAGTCCAACTAGTCCAGGTCATCCCAGAAGGTTAGCAGCCTTTTCAGACTCCTGCAGGCTTCCGGGTGCAATCCTGGTGATTAGAGTTGTTCCATGCATCCTCTGCATGTGGGGCTGTCTATCACACATATGTTAATATGAGACTGTTATCTCTATATTTAATAAACGCCTATTTACCAGCACAAAACGCGTAATCTGTAAACTCTTTTAGACTAAATAGATTCATTTAATGCTACTTACAAGTCAGTTACGCGAAGCGAAGAGATTTCTACGACCGTTTGTTTACTTGTATGTATGTTTTATATGACAACTCGCAACAGAATTGTCATTATTAGTTTAAGAGTTCACGTGATAGAATATGGTTGGTGCATTTATTGGCAAAGTGCATGGTTTTAAACTACCTTATTGTATTTATTATTGATACTTAAAATAATCTTAGCTTATTTACGAGTAAAGAGTATGTAGAGACTACAGAATCAGATAACATCAAACATTTTATTAAAAAAATAACCGATAATATAACACTTGAAAAAAATCGACTGCCTCAGGTGGGACTCGAACCCACGTCTCATAGATATAACAAAGCATGTAATTGCTAAAAACAAAATTTTATAATAACCGACTTCCAAAAACACAAAAAAATTAAAAATCACTTTTAAACAATCATACTTAACAATTATTTTTGGAGTCGGTGCAAACGAAAACATTCAAACACTCTACGGCTGGCACCGACTCCAAAAATGACAGTTTGGTATGATTGTTTAAAAGTTATTTTTAGCTTATAACTGTTTTTGAAGTCAGCCATTTTTGTATAAAATTTGTTTTATTTGTCTGTTTTTTAGTGTTTTTTCCAGTCTAAATGGCGATCTGTGATGTAATTATAGCTAAATTGCATCTCATGACGATTCAAATAAGTCCAAACACGGCTATGATACATTGTTTTATCACAGAGTTTCGGTGCTTACCTTCCGCCTTCATCATCAGATCAGTTCGATGGTACCATTTTCACCAGAATCATTGATTAAAATTTGATTTGTCGACTATGGCGAGGCTTAACTGTCTTAATAAAGATGTCTTATCGCTACTCGTGGAAGACTACTACTTCTTCATCAGTTCCACCTTAGCAAATGATACTTTCTGAATGCAAATGCTTGACTTGTTGTTAAATATACTAAAATCGCTATATGTATGATAGCGCTACTTCACAACGCTTATTTTTATTCCAAATTCCGGTTGTCACATAGCGCTTGTTTGTGTCACAGAATAGTGGTGGTGGCATAGGTAAGCTGCGGTGAGAGGCATTCTGAGTTCAACCACCGTCGAGTGAAGACGCTTGAATAAAGTGCTGCGATAAATATTACATCTGAGTTTTCTTTGTTAACTATGAATACTCTAACATGTATACCTATAATATTTTAGGAGTTTCCTCAATTCCTCATGGATCCCATCATCAAACTGAATTTTGAAAAAAAATGGGACCAATCTGAATTTATACCCTTCCAATTGAGACAATAATTTTTTAAATCGCTTTATTGATGGCGGAGTTCTGAGGTAACAAACATTAAAAAAAACATACAACCGAATTGAGAACTTCCTCCTTTTTTTGAAGTCGGTTAAAAAGTAAAATAAAATATATCGCAATAGTCTGTCAAAAATAATACGGTACGGTGCAAACAACCACATTCAAAAATTCCACGGCTGGCACCGACTCCAATATTAACTGTTTGGTATGATTGTTTAAAAGTTATTTTTAGCTTTTTAGTATTTTTGAAGTCGGTAATTTTTTTTCATAAAAAATTGTTAGTTTTTTTTTAACCCATTGTAGCCTAGTTGAAGGTTCTTATATATTACACCGACTTCCATCCATCGTCATATTTCTCATTCCCCTATGAGACTAGTTAAATCATCTGACCACTTAAACATTTTGATCTACTTTTACCTAAACAAGATAACAATCATCATCATCATCATTTCAGCTACAGGACGTCCACTGCTGAACATAGGCCTTCCAATGACTTCCAGATTGGCCAGTTCGAAGCGGCCTTAAACAAGCAATACTTTTTTTAAAGCCCTCAAGTGCTTATTAAATAAATACGTAATTCCATTTAAAGTTATGAACCCTTAAAAATTCACCATCTTTATCACCTGAAACTTCCAAGCCCTTCGGTGTTATAACAATATCCAATTTATACGGCAAACTCTGAATTGTCCCCGTGTTGGAACTCCATTAACACCTCTCAGAGGGCCCGACTTTTCACTCCTTTTGTTATGAAAACCTCTGCCCTCCTGAAATTTGAAATGTTTCAAAATTAATGGAATGTAATAAGTTTGTCAATTGAATTATGACAGCATTGACAAATTATTGTGTGCTTGCATAAAAAGTGCGTTAGATTCAGAAGATAAAAAAAAGAAGTTCGAATTTTGTAAAATGATGGTTAATAGAGGGCTTCATAGAACAAGTTGTTATGATAACAGTATTGTTTCCGCTGAAGTTTAAAGGTGATGCTTATTCTAAGCGGGAAACGCCTAATATACTGATATAATTAACGATGATAATAATACTGGGCCGCTATATTTAAATGGTAACTTCGAAAACGTTACATATCTTTTTAGTTATTATGATGGTAACTCCATTACTAACCGTTGCGTATCCTTAAAAATATTTATGACCTAATATTTATTATGTCAGTGTCAATGACGACCTCCGTAGCCAAGAGGCGACTATACCGTATTTGGTGTCACTATCTCTGAGGTTCCGGGTTCGATTCCCGGTCAGTTAATGTAGAAAAATAACTTTTTTATATTATCTCGGGTCTGGGTGTTGTGGTATCGTCGTTGTTTCTGATTTCTGTAACACAAGTGCTTAAGCTACTTATCATAGGATCAGAGCAATGTATGTGATGTTGTCCAATATTTACTTATTCATTTAATATTATCTATCCATCCATCCATGCCAGCGGACCCTGGGCCTCAAAGCGATAGCTTTGGACGCAACCAGGATTGACTGTATAGATGATGAGTGTCAATGTCATCATCTTCATCATCATTTCAGCCATAGGACCTCTAGGTCTACATCCATTGACTTCTAGGTTGGCCAATTTAAAGCAGCCTGCAACCGGCGGCTTCCTGAAACCTTTACCAGGTCATGGTTTACCAGGTTCTGTTGGCGGTGGGGAAGTGTATTCTTTATGGTCGTCCCTACACGGCACAGGTCACCAGGTCGTCTATTGTCTATTCTCGAAATTGTAGAGTCTACCTGGTATAAGTCAGTTCATGGTCGCCACCCAAGAACCTTTATTTCCCAATGGCTGTCTACTCTGCAAGGTATGTGGTCTGCCCACTGCCACTATAGCTTAGAAATTCGTAAATTACTGAATCACTAGGGCACAAACTCTCACACACAGTGTTATATGCAATTAAAATGAAATCATAGTAATTAAAACGGAATGTTTCCTTTCCGTTCAATTGAGTCGAATGCAACCACCATTTACTTGGAGAAAATTATTGTTATTCAAGTTCCTTACTCAAACCGTTTCGGGAGCCATAATCTTAAATTCGCAAAGTTTGAGTTTAGGATTTAAATGTTTTCATCGGCGTTGTACACTTTAAAATTCAGGGTGTTCCTTAAATCATATTGCTGACTAAGTAGTATAAATCGGTCCTACGTAGATTCTGAAAATCTAGAGGTACAGTTAGCATCAAAAGTCCTGATCAAAAACAAATTTTTAAAAGTACATATTCTTCTAAATGTCACATTAACCTGACTTCCTTATTTGACTGCAAAGTAATTTTGTCAGACTGTTGTGATATGTTTTGCACTGAGATTCTTTTGACTAGTTTGGATACTAAGCTACTTTTGATGTTGACTGTACGTGCTGAGATTCGAACTCAAGACTTAATGCAAGTTGAGCTACCACACCGGGCACCGAACTTAATTTTTTTATATAAAAATATAATGATTTCAGTTTTCATTGGAACTGAAATGTTAAAATGATTATACTATTAAAATTTTAAATAAACGAATCATATTCCAATGTGGTTAGTGGTAAAGTGGTATCATCTGATGAAATTAATTAGGGAATCATAGTTATTCACAAATTCAAAATATTATGAAACCCATAAATGATAAATCTGTTTCGTTTCATTCCAAATTATTTATTGTGCCCACGGCAGTGAAAACTTCGAACTATTACAATATACAGGGTTGTTTTTAAAACAACAACATTATCCTGGGGGCTGATTCTGGTGCTCAAATACAACAGCTTTTTCTATGGGACCAATATCGTAATCTAAAAAAAAAAACACTGCTTCATACAAACTGATGTCAGCTGGTCGGCGGCTTAGTATGGGGAAGTGTTTTTTTTTGTGATTCCGATATTGGTCCCATAGAATAAATTGTATTTGAGCACCAGAATCAGCCCCCAGGAGAATGTTGTTGTTTTAAATATAACCCTGTTTATTGTAATTGTTGGCGATACCTTCAACACCCACGCTATTTACTAAAAAAAAAAATCATCAAAATCAGTTTATATTTTGCAAAGATATCGTGTAACATACACACAAAAAAACATGCATTTGTATCGAGAAGTTCTTTATTTTTGAAGACGGTTGAAAAGTAGATATTTTTGCACGCCAATAATGACTAATAGTGGCGTGTGGAGACGGCCGTAAAGAATATTTTATTAATTTTAATTTAATTTGTAATCCAGACTCCTGTGAGATAGTTCTGTTTGCTGATGATTCTTCTTTAAAATCTTCAAACCAAAAATAGGGGAAGAAATATTTGACGATGTAAACGGAGCTCTCTCTAAGATATTAAATTGGTTCACAAGTAACAACTTACTTCTTAATACAAAAAAACAACTGTATTAAATTTACTAAGCCTAACGTGAAACAAACCAACACGGAAATTTTACTAAAGGTGAAAAACATGATCTATCAAACTCAACTGTTTTTCTGGGCATTACACTGGATTAGAAGTTGCAATGGGGACCACATGTTGACACTCTGGCTGGGAGACTTGCTTCAGCTGCCTTTGCGGTTAAAAAAATTAGACATCTAACTGACGTTGCAACGGCAAGGCTCGTGTATTTTAGTTACTTTCTTAGTATTATGTCTTATGGTCTTTTCTTGTGGGGTTTTGCTGCGGACATCGATACCATCTTTATTTTACAAAAAGAGCCATTCGTGCTATTTACAAACTTAATCCGCGCGAATCCCTGAGAGATTTCTTTAAAGAAATCGACATACTCACTGTGGCCTCTCAATACATATTTGATAATGTCATGTAAGCACGCAAAAATTTTGATCTTTTTATAAAAAAAGTGATATTCATTCATATAACACAAGAAACAAAAACAAATTTGTAGTCCCAAACTTTAGATTGGCCAAAACAATTAATTCATTCTTGGGTTTTAAAAAAAAATAGTATGTATACCTTACAATGTTATCGAACTTCCTATTAATAAATTTAAGTCACATGTCAAAACTACACTAATGTCTAAGGGGTATTATAAAATTCAAGACTATCTTGATGACAAGAATGTATGGTCAGTCTAGCCTGCACTAAACTGATGTACCTACCTGTTTATTTTGATTTATATTTTTTGTGGCAGCTAGTAGTGACTTTGAGTGAGTTTGTTCCGGCGTTTCTTCTCAGCACTTGCCAGATTGTCTGTGTCTTGTCTCGAAGCGCTAGTAGGGCCCAAAACATAAGGAGACATGTTCTGGCCCATGACGTTCATAAGTGGCAATTTTCTGTCCTAAACTGAATAAATAATTTTTGACTTTGACTTTGATTTTGAATACACTTCCCCACCGCCGGCTTGTCGTAAGGGGCGACTAAATCCTGTAGCACGAGATGGGCAGCAGCATCTTTGTGTGCGAAATCTCATAAAAACTGCGCTCGCCAACCCGCCTGCGGCCTTTGTTCAGCAGTGGACGTCCTATGGCTGAAACGACGATGAATGACTAATATAATTCCTACACATCTGTTAATGATATGCACAAGTAAGCCATACCATTTTTATAAACACCTCTTTAATTCATTAGTAATAAATATATGTTTCTTTGTCGACATCATTTTGAGCTAAAATGGATGTTTGAAGTACCTACAGACAACAGCACGTCAACCTACTACAAAACGTCAAATTTTCTCAATTAATATTGATCTCTGAATGTTGGATATAAAGTAGAAAATCAATTCAATGATCTTTTAACTTTTTGGGTAGGTTAACCTGCCGATGTCTGTACATAATTGTCGTTTTTCAGCGACTAAATCTCTTTTTAATACCAAAACCAATCCAATCCAGCGAAATGTTAACTACAAGAACATGAAGAAGTGAAGTAACGATTTTAAGTATTAATTCCATTTGATCGCTCAGCTAAATCGCTATTCGGTTCTAACGTTGGAATCAATGAACCTACACTTGGGAGTAAGGTGGTAACATACAACTGTATTACACGATCAATTGCACTACAGCTTTCCAATTTAATTTATACTTTAAACAATTTATGTTAAGGTTGGTTTTACTTCGATTATAAACAGTAATAGCTATAGTGTCATCCTGTTTGCTAAAGGACTTGAGACTCTATCACCAACGCATAAATTTGGTTTTAATTAAAAATAATAAAGAATAGTTGCAGACACTTTGTAGAGATGTGAATTGGATTGGAATCTTTTAAATATGCTGCGCTCACGAAACACGATCAGAGATTTTATTAAGGTGTCTATGTCATCAAATTAAAATAAATAAATCAGGCATCATCATCATCATCATTTTAGCCATAGGACGTCCACTGCTGAATATAGGCCTCCCCCAGTGACCTTCAGATTAGCTGGTTGGAAGCAGCTCGCATCCATCGGCTTCCTGCAACCTTTACCAGGTCGTCTGTCCACCTTATCAGTACATTGTACTTATTAAAAAATCGATTATTTAGCTTATAGCAAGACTGTCCTTAGAAAAGTAAGTTTAGCTAGAAGCTAGACTAAGCAAACAACCATGTATACAAGAGATTTTTATTTTATTCACTTTTAAAAATAAATAAAACAATATTAATTAATATGATAATCCATTTCTCATATTTATTTTTGATTTTTTTCTAAATTTAAATAATTAAAATAATAAAAAACAGATATTTTACAAAAAAAAAATATTTGGCATGGCTATTGTGGAATGACCACTCTGTGACTATAAATTATCCGCGAAACAAGTAAAAAATGAACAACAAAGTACACAAAACGGAGAAACCAAAAGTGATATCATAAAAAACATTTACACCACAAACTATCTCTAAAAGTACAAGTAAAATACAATGATTTTTTATCTATCAACAAAATTTAATGTCCTTATGCTATTATAAATACGGATGCAATATCCAATCTTCTTTTATCATGTCTGAAGCCTTTTCAGCTATCATTATAGTTGGAGCATTTGTATTACCTCTTACAATTGCAGGCATTATAGACGCATCGACTACTCTTAAATTCTTAACACCATATACTCTTAATCGCGTATCTACAACAGCATCTTTATCCCATTTAGGTCCCATTTTACAAGTACCAACCGGATGGTATATTGTCGACGTATACTGCGTTAATAGACATTCGAAATAATCGTAAGAACCCCATGGATACCCCACACAAGCTTGAACTGGTACCTTAACAAACCCAGCACCACTCAGTCTAAAAGCTTCTGTTTCTTCCAACCTAATCGCATACTGCATCCCTGCTACTAATACGTCTACATCTTCTTTGACTGTAAAAAATCTAGAATATATCAAAGGAGGACCAAATATAGGATCTGACTGGTTAAGGAGCAGAAATCCTCTGCTTTTTGGAGTTAACAGCAAAGGCCTAACAGCAAGACCATCATAGAAAGATAAAGGAAATATATTTGAGTCAGTATATGTTGTGGGATCTGAATAGAATTCCCGAACGTTTCTTCCATCAAAATGAAATTGTATATCCGGAGCGTTTTCTAAAGAAAACTTAGTTTTGATGAAAGCAGAAGCACTAAGAGTACCCGTACTAGCTAAAGGACCATTATTGTAAGGGGACTGAGCATGGTAGCTGTAGAGCTCCTGATACAATTGTTCAGAACTTACCATCGTTGAAGTTTTATTCGATAACCCTAAAATTAGTGCATCTGTAGTTACATGATCTTGAAGATTGTATCCTACACTCAAATCTGATACAACTGGTATGTTTAAACTTGCCAAATGTGGTGCAGGTCCTATACCTGACAGCATAAGTAATTTTGGTGAATTTATAGTACCACTACTGGATATAACCTCTTTCTTTGCTTGTGCAATATATCTTACCCCATCTTTGACGTACTCTACACCCTGAGCAGTTTTTGTATAATCATTTATTAAAATTCTAGTTGCAAAGGCGTTTGTAATTATATGTAAATTAGGTCTTTGGTGACGTATAGGTCTAATATAAGCTACATTGGCAGAAAATCTGCGACCATTGGCAGAAGTAGATTGAATAATGTCTACGCCAATTTGTTGTTCGCCATTGAGATCTGTAATTGGTAAACCAGTTTCTTTAAAAGCTTGTACAAGCATCATTGAACTAACATCGCGGTAAGGAAATCTTTCGACGTTAAGTGGGCCACCAACGGCATGGTAAAATTTGTTCTTTGCTTCGACATCACGGTTGTTTTCGGCTTTTTTAAAATAAGGTAGTACCTGTTAACAAAAAATATGTTCAATTGAGTACACGGTCTGTTTAAACATCAAAATAACAGTTGTTTTGCATTGAATAAAATCATTAATTGATACAAATTACCTCAAGGTAACTCCAACCATGGTTTCCAAGCTCAGCCCATCCATCGTAGTCTCTTTTGTTTCCTCTTATGTAAACTAAATAGTTTATAGCGCTGGAGCCACCCATAGTTTTTCCTCTGTAAATAAAAATATTAAGATTGAAGATAATTACTTAGCATTGTCAACAACATGTAGTTTAATTGTGTAGTCTGAGAATATATTTATTCTAATATAATTTGTTAAAAAATATTCTTAGACCACAATTTTAGTTCTACTTTGGGTTAGAATAAAGTTTAGAAAAACATAAATATACACCAATGAGACCTTCTAAATACTAGTAAAAACTATATTTCCTTTTGTTTTAGTGACAGTTTTAACATTTTTAAATTTAGCAACTTAAAATAAGGTTGATTGAAGACTACCGTGTTAAAATAATTAATAATAATAATTTTTTTAATATTTTAATTAATATTTATAATTTAATTTTACTTGTTCATCATCAATCAATTTAAAAAAAACGAAATGTATAATATATACTACACCGTCAAGTGCTTCTACAAAGTGCGTCAAGTACACAAATTAAATCCGCTTGTGAAATTACTATAAGTGTTTACAAAATATCTATGAATAATCTATTGCTAATCTAATGCAACACGCATTGTGTTCACCTACAAAATTATAGTGACTTACCAACTCAATATATATTTTTTCCTTCTATTTTAATGTATACGTATTTTTTACAGGAAAGGAATAAAAGATAAGTTATATTCTTAAAAGTATATTTATTTACATCTTACATATATCAAATTGAACTTTACTGTATTTCTTTTTACGTATAATGTTCCCAATCTTCCTTTACCATATCAGAAACCTTTTCACCAATCATTATGACTGGTGCATTAGTATTACCCCGAACTATATTAGGCATAATGGAAGCATCTGCTACTCTCAAATGTTTTATTCCGTAGACTCTTAGTCTTGGATCAACTACGGCACTTTTGTCTGATGGGGGGCCCATTTTACACGTCCCGGATGGATGAAATATTGTTCCTGTGTAACTAGTCAGTAAACAGAAAAAATATTCTTTAGTGCCCCATTGAAAATTATTACAACCTTGTACGGGACATTTTACAAATTCCACACCATTGTCTTTAAAAGATTTAGTCTTTTCTAATTCAATCGCCATTTCCAAAGCCGCCACTAAAGTGTCAACGTCCCTTCTGTCTGTAAAAAATCTGGGATAAATCAAAGGTGGTCCAAAAACAGGGTGAGTTTGGTTCAAAGTAAGAAAACCTCGGCTTTTGGGCAGTAACAGTATTGGTCTGACATTAATACTGTCGTAATATGAAAAAGGAAATATACTCGTTGATAGGTAAGTAGTGGGATCAGCATAAAATTCCTTTAAATTTCTTCCGTCAAAATGGAATTGAATATCTGGTACACTGTCATCTTCATTGGCAAAAGGCGTCCTTATAAAAGCAGTCACATATAATGGACCAGTTGCTGAAAGAGGACCATTTTTGTTTTTCGACGAATAATATCTCTTAATTTCTCTATTGATTTTTTTAGCATTTATCAATGTCGATGTTTTATTTGAAAGGCTCATTAGCATTGCGTTTGTTGTAGCATGATCATGAAGGTTAAACCCAACTTTAAGATTCTTTATAACTTTTATTCCTAGCATTCTTAGCTGTCTCCTTGGGCCGACTCCAGACAGCATCAATATTTTTGGCGAATTTAAAGAACCTGCACTGACAATAACTTCTTTCTTTGCATGCGCCCTATACCATTTACCATTTCTAAAGTATCGAACACCGTAAGCAATCTTTTTGGTGGAGTTTATTAGAACTTTTGTAACTTGTGTATTGGTTCTGATGTGTAGGTTTTTTCTTTTGTTTCTAATAGGTCTAATAAAAGCAGCGTTTGTTGACATTCTTATTCCATCTCTAGCAGTTGCTTGGACAATCATTGCCCCTATTTGATCTTCTCCATTGACGTCAATTAAAGGTAGGCCAGTTTCATGAAATGCGTTTGCTAACATTACAACATTTGGATCACTGTATTTAAATCTTTCAACAGTCAATGGCCCTTCAAATCCGTGGTAATAAGCATCTATTTCTTTCTTGTTTTGATTGTTTTCTGACTTTATAAAGTACGGTAAGACCTGGAATCAAGATGGCAAATTTAATAAATCTTTAATTATAACTTGTAAATTACATAAATAAAAGTAAGAATACTTCTCGGTAACTCCATCCATAGTTTCCTATTGCAGCCCAATCGTCGTAGTCTCTTTTATTACCTCTCATATAAACTAGATAGTTAATGGCACTTGATCCTCCCATAACTCTTCCACTGCAAAAATAATGTATACAATATTATCAAAGAAAAAAAAAGAACCGGAGGTGAAGCGAGAGGAAGATAAAAAGGCCAGGATTTAATAGAGAAAAAAGTTATCAGCTACATTATATCAAATGAGATCGTTCAAAGATTTACCACATATACCACATACATTACAATACATTTAATAAAATAAACTTATTTTTTAAACAATCTGAATAAAATTATTATTTTTAGTAAAGCTAGTGCTTAAATAAATACTGTCTTGTCAAGAAACGTAACCTAATGGGTTTAAATAGCTTGTAATAAAAATAAATATATAATATTTATTAATAATCAAATTAAAAATATATAAATTGTGTTATGAGCTATTTAAAACCATTACTATATTTATAGTGTCTTTCTAAAATTGCAGAAAGATAAACAGCAATATGATTTTATTTCAATGATGTTGTTTTTATTAAAGAAACACAAAGCTGGAATTAAAAATACTTTTTATTTTACAAAAAAACGTACTTGAGGGGAACCCCTCCTTAAGGGTCCCCTGGAGCTCATTTTACCTATACAAACTGACTTCTAAACTACAAAACTTCTTGACACTTTTTTACTACTACTACTTCTCTTTCTGTCTTTCGACCGATTTCTGTTACAGCGATCCACTTTGATGCATATGTAATTATGTTGTACATTGTTTAATAAGACGTACCTATCAAATAAAGTCCAAAAGATTTTATAGACAAAAACATGTCATTTTTGCGTATTTCTTACACATATTTATACACCATATTTTTTAACTATGCCCAAAAATGCCGTAACGGCCGTAAAGAATACACTTCCCCACCGCCAACAGGAGGCGTGTCGTAAGAGTCGACTAATTCCTGTGGCACGAGACGGGCAGCAGCGTCTTCGTGCGAAATCTTATAAAAAAACTGCGCTCGCAAACCCGCCTGCCAAGCGTGGCGAGTATTGGCAATCCCCCCTCGACGATCAGTCATTGGGGGAGGCCTTTGTTCAGCAGTGGACCTTCTATGGCTGAAATGATGAACGATGATAATGAGTCATTGCTATCATCAGTTTATCGTGCTCTCTCGCTCTCGTGTGCAAGGACCCTCGGGCAAAGTAAAAAAAAATTACAATCGTACTTTTACGGTTATTTTATTACAAGAAAAATGTGTAGATGTCTACTTAGCCTAGCGTAGTAAAATTAGTTTTGTTACTAATTTTTATGAATTTTTGGGAATACATTTCGGATTTCTATTTTTATGTTTTGACTATGTACATTTATCAAGAATAGGTACTGATAGCACCATTTAATTTTTTGGCATAATAATTTTTTATGGTGTATACTTTCAATTGCGGTGGAAATCCATTTTCAACGTTGTAAGCCCTCTTTTGCTATGAAAAAATAAATTGCTGAAAATTTGTAATAAAATGAAATTACACAAACCTATACTCTAAACTTACGAGGACTCTTTAAGCTTAGAATTCGTCTAAACTGTTTTTAAATGAACCAACTACGCACCTTTACTATAAAAATATCTTCGCGAATCTCTTCAAATGTTAAGACCTTAAAACGATACTTACATTGCTGATAAACATAAATGAAAGTTATCCAATTAACTCTTGATATTTCATTTGGAGGAATTCAAATGAAATTTCAAAGGAATGAAATCAAATAAGGATTCGTTACCAAAAAGAAGCCAATGATAATAATTGATTACCTTCAGTTCCTATAAATTAATTATATTTAAATTGGTTGTTTTTTATTAAAAGTTACCTTAATGTATATTTATTTATACAGTGTGTAACGAAAAGGTGAAATAAAACTTTAAGGGGTTATTCTACGGCTAAATTACATCAACTTTTTCATGGGACCAACATCAAAATATCAAAAAAAAAAATTGACGTTTCCATACAAACTGATGACAGCTGGTCGCGTTTTAGTATGGGTAAGTGTTTTTTTTTTGCGATTTCGATGTTGATCCCATAGAAAAAGTTGATGTAATTTAGCCGTAGAATAAAGTTTTATTTCACCTTTTCGTTACACCCTGTAGAAAACATTACAAATGTTTCACTTTTTATAATATTATCAATATGTGTCCTTTTAACTCGACTGTGAGTTACATGCGACTTCTTGCTTTTTTGTCATTTCACGTGTTTAATTTTTTTATTCCTAGGATCTCATAAAATAGGCTAGTTTCCTGAGTCAAAAAAATATTATTCTATTTAAGTAGTTCGCCAGTTAGATTATCAAAAAATATTGGACCCATATTTAATTTTTGTCTTTTGTCAATCAAACAAAAAATGACGAAGATAAAGCGCGTCAAAGTGACCACGTGATGTCACGCCTTGGTAAAAAGTGTCGCAAGGCGTGACGTTACGCGAAACTTTAACGGGCTATATCTTCATCATTTTTTTTTAGATTGCGAAAAGAAATGTGTCCAATATTTTCTGTTAATTCAACTGACGGATTAATTAGATTTTTTTATGAAACTAGCCCATTTTGGACGGACTTTTAAGCGTAAAAAAAACCCGATATATTTTTATTTATTATGAATAACTTATCAAAAAAATGGTTTTGTCTGGTTCTAACTTTTTTGCCTGTTAGGTACATCATTATTTTCAAATATTCTGGATTCAGTCGTTTGGTTTTTTATCAAAATAAAATATAAATGAATAATATTCCATAACTTTTTGTAGACGAACTGATATTAGATTACGTAGATTACAAAGGTAGAAGTAAAGTTTATTATTATTGTTTTAATTCCATCATATAGGATTGTAGTATTTACTCATAACTATTGTAATAATTTGTTTAGTGATTCACTAAAAAAAATTATTTTAAGCGCCTTTAGAAATAAATAAATAAAAATATTTCGTTTTATCTTACATCTAGGCGAATAATTAGAATAATAAGACCAAATACACTTGACTCGCGGTAATCCGACGACGTTCTGCAAGGCGTTGTCGGATGATCGAATTTGTTGGATTTAGCCAGCCCTGTAGTCCATTTTTTTTTTATCAAGAGTACCTTGTAATCCAACGACAATAACTGCATGTAATAATGTATAATATAATTAGAATAACGCTCGCTAGGCCAGTACCTCAGTCACAGTCAAACTGAGACAATCCGTGACTAGTGAATTTCGTAGAGGCGCAAACTTAGTTACCTCTTCAAATTTATGAACATTTGCCAAAATAAATGTACATGTTTAGGCAATCTAAGCATGTCGGATTACAGGGGTGCCAGTCTAGATAAGGGGCCGAATTACCGGTTCACTGTAGACCTTTTAACCGTATATTACATACCTAAACCAAGCACACGTCCGACCTCTTTGCGCTCGGCAGGTCAACTCTTCGGGCTGACTGCGGTACCTCCAGTCGATGTTTGAATTACCCAGTACAGGTGCCAGTGCTGGCACGCTGGTCACTTCTGGTTCTTCAGGACCTGCCTCTAACAGTAGGATCTATGAAAGAGAAGAAAATGCATCAATGATTTTAACCTTCTAATTACAACATGCATAATACAGGACCCCAAGCATCTTTTTTGTCATTAAAACTCTCCAAATAAAATTTATTTTTGAACATGGTTGTGAAATAATAAGTAAAACTAAAACACAATATTCGTTTGGAGGTGCTGTGGTTTTTGTCGTAATGTTTGGATGATTTCTTAGGTTAACATAACAGCACATTATAACCTGAATAATTGTATCTACATTAATAATAAAATTAACTATAATCCTATTCACAGCAATGTCACCTAGACTATTCAAACTCACAAAATCTCAACAAACAAAACCAACTCAACAAAATCAAACTCAACAAAATCAAACTTATCAAAATCAAAGATTTAGTATCTGTGATTTTGATAAGTTTGATTTCTTCTTCTAAGTACCATTTCTATAAAAGCTGAAATGAAAAGTTCTTTTAAAAGCACATCAAAGAACAGAACAGAATAAACTACCAACCAAACAAAAAATACCAACGGGAAATTCGTTTAAATGAAAACAAACTCATCGCTCCAGTCGGCAAGTTTGATTGAGTCTAAACTATCAAAATTAAATTAATTGACGCTCGGTTGCCTCACCAAAGTAAAATTCCGCTTTTCTTACAGCAGTATCTTAACTTCATACAAAGCCCAGAATTCATGTACTATCTTGTGACATGCAGTAACAAAAGTAGTCTGATAGTTACATAGATAGATAAACCATTTACGAGTACTTTCTAAACATTTTGGTACAATACATGAAAAAATACAAACTACATTATTTATCAACGATGCGAAAAGGCAGGAGCTCAGTGTAAGGACTACTCTAAGAGCAGAACACAGATTTTCAGCTTCCGCTCTATTTGAAGTAATGCATGGCCCCCAAATTACGTGCCCTGTTAGGTTCATAACACTGGTTTCACATTATTTTGTAACATCTACTTTAACATTATGGTTTTGTAATAAATTATTGAGTATGTTAATCAGTTGGATGGCGGCGCCATTTGCGTAACTGACCAAATAAAAACCGTCACAGTGTCATAATAGGAGTGATGTTTTGTGAAGCCAAACGGTTTGATTCGAGTTGGATTTATTTAGAAAACGAACTTTGTTAATAGATAATAGAATAAATAGTTAATAGATAATAAAGATAATTTGGAAATGGTTACCGAGCTACAGAACCGAGTAGAAACAAATTTTGACTGTGACATGGCTGCAGTAAATGAAACTTCCAAGGTTTTCATTTGGATTTTTTAACTTTCAATGAGTTGTTTTTTAAAACTATACAAAGTTGAATTTGCTTACAATCTTTTCTAATGGCTTACTTTTAGGTAAATACGCTTCTTAAGTGTAGTTGAAGGATAGTATAAAGTTTGAGACTATGGTATTGCAGAAAAATCTCAACAAAAATAAAAACAGACTGTCTGGTATAGTTTGCGCAACCTGGACTACGAAGCAGTTATAGATTCAAATCCCGTAAGGGGCACATGTTTGTGTGATTATAGAAGTCTCTTAATGTATTTATTTTATATCTATCCGTCAACTAGTCGCCTATAGAACATGCACGTCTGCTTGTCTTGAAATATCTGCCTCCCTAGCTGAGCGCCAAAACACGATATGAATGATATGATATAGTGATATATCGACACCAACTGTAAAAATATGACAGATTTAGCCGCCATGTTGAATCGCCGTGCCGGTGAAGTCACTTAATATGATCGTTGTTTCGATAAAAATTCAAAATGGCGGTTAGATCTGTCATATTTTTACAGTTAGTGTTGTTAAATAGCTTTATCATATAAATATAAATAAATTATAAATAAATAAATTTATTTGCCAGAATATGGTTACACAGTGTTCTTAAAATAATATTTACCAACATATTCTATCGCCAGTGACGTGCAAATTTTGATAAGGAGGATATCATTTTTAATAACAATTTTTTTATATATTTTTTTAAATTAACCTTTTCAATCCCACTGCTGGGCAAAGGTCTCCCCCAGACTCTTCCATCGATCTCTATCTATCGCCAATGACTCCCAATCCCTCGTTAAGTTAACCAAGTCGTCACACCATCTTTTTTTAGGTCTACCTCTTCGGCGACCGCCGTCTATAGGTACCCATCGGGTGACGATTTGGGCCCACCTGTCTGGATGCATTCTGCACACGTGTCCTGCCCACTCCCACTTTAGCTTTGCAGTTTTCTCGCCTACATCTGCGACACCGGTTTTGGAGCGGATGGCGGTGTTGCGGATTCTATCAATCCTTTTTACACCTAGTATGCTCCGCTCCATAGCCCTTTGGCAAAATTTGAGTTTGGACTTTTGACTCTCGGTCCAGAAAAAGACCAGGTCTGCGCTCCGTACGTAAGAATGGGCAGGATGCAAGTGTCGACGAGTTTTCGCTTTAGCGAAATGGGAAGGTTGCCCTTCATATAAGCTTTCATGGACCATAAGCTCTTCCAGGCATTATCGATGCGACGCTCGCAAAGGCTTTAATAACCATTAATTTACTTTAATTTTAAAGAAGAAAGATGTCATGGTCCTTGGTTACAGAGTTCAAAATACAAAAAAAATAGAATACTTACTTAAATAGTTTACAATGTCAACATAGTATTATATTGCAAATGTCAAATCTTATCATTGAAAAAATCATTAATTGTATAATAAATCTTTTCCATTAAAAAATTAAATAATTTATTCTTAAATTTAGTAAACGACGGGACACAACAGACGGGCAAGTCTGGAGGATTAAAATTTTCATCTTCATCAGTGTTTCCAAGTCCACTCCTGGACATAGGCCTCCCTCATCGGATGCTACAGCGAGCAGCTTTGGGCCGTTAAATTTAAGTTTACTGTAGAGTATACTTAAAGGAAGAACACTTAACAGGCTCGAACAGGAAACGGAAATGTATTCAAGAGGTGAAATTGTTTTTAATGCCAAATGTGAAGACAAGGTAATAAGTAAGAGGTATTAAGTAAAATACTAGCAGGTTTTTAAAAGGCTATTTCATTGATCCAGTTCTGAAATTATTTTGTTAATAGAAAATGCCCTATTCTGAAAGACAATTAGTTGTACGAAAAATCAAAACCCTTGCTTGCCCTTATTGGGATCCAAGCCCTTAACTACATCACATTTATTAATTTGTTTGATTTCATCATCTATTAAAAATATATCGATAGTTTGACTTTACCATCTACAAAGCAAGGTTACTTGTCTCTTAGTTAAAATGTTTATTGCACCTTAACTTGACCTTGTAATGACCTATTTGGTAATTTGTCTAATTTTAATCGTTTGTCATTTTTTTACTGTAACAACGAATGAAACCAATCAACATTCTCTAAGTCTTTAAGCAAAAAAGTTAATCAGTAATTATATTTCTGGTCTCTATGATTAGGGTTCCTATTGGAAACAGTAAGAACTTGACACGCTGTCACTAACAGTATAGCGTTGCTTACCACAATACCGCGCAAGTCGAAATGACCCATGCGATGTTTTACACATCATTGGATAGATTTTCTTGGCGCTCATCGAATGATGTATAAAACGTCACATGGCCATTTTTTCGACTTGCGCGGTATTTTTGTTTAAGCAACGGTAGGTCTATTTGACAAAAAAATACTGGCCAGGAGTTACTCGTACTAAGTGATTTGTTATTTTTACTTCCTAGCAACTATAATTATTTCAGCGAAGTAATTCTCAGTACGTACAAACTGTTAGCGTAATCAAAGGAAACCTTAATTCCCTCCAATTATCATCTCAATTTTCGTTCGGAACAGAAACCTCTTAATTAAGGCCTGGAAATTGTTTTTCATAAACACTCTTCGATTATATTTTACGAAATAATAAATTAGTGAAGTTATCAGTTCAAGGTAAAGTTATTAAGAAAATTTGGCAAGAAAAATGTTTCGATGTGATAATGTTTAGAATTTATAATTTTGAATGACAAATAAAAATTTTTACTCGTGGATAATTTACGAGAAGTCGAATAAATAAATATTGAACAACATCACAATGTATAGCATACATTGTGGTGGTGTGTATAGCATACGTTACAGGAAATAGAAACATCGACGGTACCACAACACCCAGACACGTGACAACATAAAAAAGTTATTTTTCTATATTGACCGACCGGGAATTGAAACTGGGACCTCAAAGATAGTGACACCAAGTCCGTTATCGTCGTTAACCGTCGCCTTTCGGTTACGGAGGTCGTCAAATTGCACCGTATCTGCACTGCATAAGGTCCTTGTTGGAGCGGCATCGGCTACGCTGTGATAAATGATAGTGCACGTTGCCTTTTTTTGGAAAATTTAAAAGTATTTTTTAATCCTAAAATATGAAGATAAGCGAAATGATAAAATCGTATTTTTTTGTATTGTACTATTAACTATATTTTAGCACAATCTTTCATAGTAGCCCTGTCTGCGCTGTAGAATAACCCCCTAAAAGAAGGCTAATTAATCAAATAAGACCTTATTAAGCGACTCTTGTATTTGATTTAACATTTTTTTTGCATCTGACAATTAGTAGTTAACTGGCTATAATCCTTTGATTAGCATTAAATGCACCAAAAAACTAAACGTTAATATAGACTACTCGTATTTGAGTAATCTGTGAAAATCATGTCAATAAAATTAAACAGACTTTTCCTTAAAAGTAGCATAATATTTAGTACCTTAATTTTAAAATTTACCTCTTTCTAAATGTCATAATTACAAAAAAATAATAAAAAAAATCAACCTGTTCAATCCCACTGCTGGGCAAAGGTCTCCCCCAGACTCTTCTATCGATCTCTATTTATCGCCTCTCTCCCAAACCTTCGTTAAGTTAAGTCGTCACACCATCTTTTTTTGGGTCTACCTCTTCGGCGACCGCCGTCTATAGGTACCCATCGGGTGACGATTTGAAATTAATATTACGGTAAAAAAATTGGCGAGAGAAATTAAATCAAATTGCCTTGCCAGGTCAATAACCGTGACCTTGTGTACCAAATAACGAAACGCAGCGCCAATAAATAATGTCATGGACGGTGCTAAACTGACTTGTAACAATCAGAGAAAAAAGTCATTCAGATACGGTACGCACAGTTCAAACCTAATTAATGAAAGTAAAAAAACAACCACTGGAATTGTAACTGGCCAGATACGTATTTTTTATTTATAAAAATAAAATAAAAACAAATGAATGTCGGTTATTGAGGCAACTCTTGCTAATAAAATAAATTGACATTATAATAAATTAGATGTAATGAATTCAAAGTGTTATGAAATTCTTGCGAAATACTTTAACCTACGAGTATAAAAATCTTCCATTACCATACTCACTCATAATCAAATTGTAGATCAAACATCTTGACAATTTTTTTTGTATGGTTTTTAGGGTTCCGTAGCCAAATAGCAAAAAACGGAACCCTTATGGATTCGTCATGTCTGTCTGTCTGTCCGTCTGTATGTCACAGCCACTTTTTCCGAAACTATAAGAACTATACTGTTGAAACTTGGTAAGTAGATGTATTCTGTGAATCGCATTAAGATTTTCACACAAAAAGAAAAAAAAAAGAAAAATTTTTGGGGGTTACTTTAATACTTAGACCTGAAACTCATTTTTTTTTGTGGTATCTATGGATTGGTCTTCTAAAATGATATTGAGGTTTCTAATGTAATTTTTTTCTAAACTGAATAGTTTGCGCGAGAGTCACTTCCAAAGTGGTAAAATGTGTCTGTAACTTCTAAAATAAGAGATCGATAAAACTAAAAAAAATATGTGATGTACATTAGCATGCAAACTTCCACCTAAAATTGGTTTTAACGAGATCTAGTAAGTAGTTTTTTTGAATACGTCATAAATCGTAAACCGCCATTTACACTATAAAAACATCGATCAAAGTTACAACGAACTACAAGAACTTTATGTTATGTTACATGCTGCCACGGAACCCTTCATAGGCGAGTCCGACTCGCACTTGGCCGCTTTTTTGAAAATCGGTGTCTTTCTGAATTAAATTAGCAATTTTGAAAGCTCTACCTATGTAAGAAAGTTTGGAACTATTCAATGGAAGCCATTTCCACATCAATAAATAATTAGCAGTGAAGTTAATTCCGATCAAGCCTTCTATTTATCGCAACAGAACTTGGAAAGAAGATACTAGAACTACAAGCTGCGATTGTGAAACTTTTTCGCTTTGGGACTTGGGGACTCATTGTTTTAGTTTTACGATATTTTCGAGTTAGGATTCTATTGAAGTGGCACGGCGGACGATGACAAATTGAAATGGTACTTTATGAAGGTGACGAAAATAGATATTTCAATGATTCAGAAACAACTTTTGAAATCAAATGTCTAAATAAACTTGGATAAGGAGGTATGTTTCGCCCGATTTTGGTCGGAGTCTATTTGATTGACACGAACGAGTAAAAAACTATTTTATTTTCTTGTTTTGTATTTTTTGTTTTGTATTGTATTTTTTTCTTTTGGGAGAAAGTTTGCGTATTTTAGTCATAATTAGCTGAAGTATTTCTTCTTCTTCTTCGTAATTGTATTTTATATTTCTTCTTTAGAAGTTCTGCTTTGTGTCATTGTGAGACTTGTGATGTCTTTTTTAGACTAACTAACAATTTACGTGCACGTAGGTATGTTTTGGATATAATTTGTAAAGTTGTCTGCAAGATGTATCACATAATTGATACATAACAATAGTTTTGCCTATTGTGCTGTTCTTAGACAGGGAACCGGTTTAACACTTTTTGACTATTTACATTGCAGAAAAACAAACGAAATCTTTTTTAAAAGACACGGAATGTAACTTAATGAAATGGCTAAATAAAAACAAAATTCTAATTAAATAAATCATAAATAAATATTGGATAACATCACATACATTGCTCTGATCCTGTGGTAAGTAGCGAAAGCAATTGTGTTACAGAAATCAGAAACGACGGTACCACAACACCCAGACCCGAGACAATATAGAAAAGTTATTTTTATACTTTGACCCGACCGGGAATCGAACCCGGAACCTCAGAGACAGCGACAGCAAGTCCAGTATGCTCGCCTCTCGGCTACGGAGGTCGTCAATTTAATTTTATTGAAATTTTAATCGGCTTACATTTTCAAACACTTCTACTTTGTGGCGGAATTATGCCATCGTTCTTATCTACGAGTAGATGGTACTACAATGACTGGCACCGACTCCAAAAGTAACTGATTAGGTACTTAAGTGTTAAGATTATTTTTAGCGTTTTAGTTTTTTGAAGTCGGTTTTTATTTTTTTTATAAAATTAACTTATTTCATCCATTTTAGTGATAAATCCTAATCAAAACAAATCTTACGAGTGCAAACATAATTTAACTGCTGAACACCGATTTCATTTCCTATTTTTCCACCCTTAGGGGTGAATTTTTTTCCAAAAAATTTTATTATAGTATCTTTGAAGTATAAGCTATTCATTAAAAAAAGGATCATTAAAATCGGTCTACATTTGGCAGAGATATAGGTAAGATAGATACTAAAATCAGTTGGCGTGGTACCGAGTTTATGCAATGTTTGATGATTTTCTTATAGATCCCATAATCAGAATTTAACCAAATTTATATGGGACCATTCTGAAAGTATTACCTTTCAAACAAAAAAATAATTATCGAAATCGGTCAACGCAGTAACGAATGATCGCTACATACATACATAAAAAAAAAAAAAAAAAAAAAAGATACCGACGAATTGAGAACCTCCTCCTTTTTTGAAGTCGGTTGAAAACACAAGCCACTTCCAGAATCTTGAATTCCTCATGCCGTCCATTTCGAACTTTCCTAAGGACACACTCATTTAAAGACAATCCTAGTAAACGATATCTCTAGTGAGAATAATAGTTTTTTTTTCCAAACCATGGTTGTTATTTTTGCTTATAAAACTTCGTAGCTGCCTTTCAGCGCATACAAGGTAAAGGCAGTAGGTTTATCCCGTTTACATATGAAGCAACCGATAATAAACAAGTTTTTCATGATAGTAACAAATCTATGTATTAAAGATATAACTATTTATCTTGACAACTATTACTGGTATCTAGCAGGTAAAATAAATTTTGGATATAAATTTAAAAAAAATATTTTAAAATTTTTGGCGTTAATTTTTTTGTTAACCTTGTTTTGTTTTGTTGTATTTTTTGTTAAGGTTATATATAACTTGAATACAGTCAGCGATCAAAACGTATCGTAACGTTTGACGACATTTGTAGCCAAGAGGCGACCAACCGGACTTGGCGTTCCCATCTCTGACGTCCCGGGATTGATTCTCGGCCGGGTCAATGTAGAAAACGATTTTTTCTATATAGTCTAGGTTCTGGGTATTGTGGTGCCGTCGTATTTCTAATGTCTACCAATAAAACCAATTTATTTCTGTAAATGGGCCTAAAGAGAAGAAGCAGCGCAAGAAACTCGGTCACTATAGTCAGCCTCTTTTTAAATAGTGTGGTTACATTACAAGATAAAATGAACCTGAGCGAGCACGGCAGTATTTAATTCCATACATTTTTATCATTTAAATAGTCATTTACAGTGTAATAACCTTTTTTCATTAAAATCATCTTGACATGCGATTTAAATTCATACATAGGCAGTTCAGCAATGGAATTGTTAAAAAAGCGAATACATTTTCCCATAAACGAATTACCCACTATTGTGAAATTTGGAACCTCTAGAACACCAAGTGCTTTAGCTACTTATTTAAGGATCAGAACAATATATGTGATGCTTACAATACAATATCTATATAAGATATTAAAATTAATCTCTATTTACCTTGGACATCGCATCACGCATGAACGGATAGAACAACTTCGCTTATTCTTTTTTTGTTATATTAGTTATTGTCAGAAGAAGGTGCTCAATGAGAAAAAAGTTTCGCAGCAAATCATTTATGAATAATTAAGTTTAATTAAGTTTCGCAGCAAATCATTTATGAATAACGAAGTCACGGGCAACAGCTAGTATATAAATTCTGATTCCATACAAATTAGCTTGGCTCATCTTCTGATATTTAAATATCTGTTGGAATTATCCTACTGTTTGTACTTCCATTGCGTTTTCAGGCTCCATCTCATTAAAGTTTGGAACTTGTTTGCAGTTTTGTCTTTGCTTTGTTACTATAGTTTTGAATTTCGTTAATAAAGCGAAACAGATGTATCTTATTACTGTATCCCTTTTTTTCTGCATGTTATTTTTTATTTTTTAGATGTAGAAAAATATAATTAAATTTACAGCCTTTTTTACGAGAACAATTAACAATATTATTTAACTTAATTACTGCTGGGTGGTCGTATGAGACTGCATATTAATAAAATGTCTATTGTCTCGTTTTATCGGGCAATCACATCAAAGTGTTTTATAAATGTTTAAAAAGGTTTGTATTTACTTCCACGAATTTCATCATCATCATTTCAGCTATATGACATCCACTGCTTATAAGCATCTACAAATGACTTCCATATTAGCTGGTTTAAAGCCGCCTGCATCCAGCGGCTCCCTGCAACCTTTACCAGGTCATCTATCTTACCTTGTAGATCGAAGTCCTACGCTGAGTTTGCTGTTACCTCACAAGGAAGCTCAAGTTTGCATATCGTATAGAAATGCTGTGTTTAGTTGCGATATCAAATCAGATATGAGAAGTTTCGTAAACGGATAAGTGTCACTGACATAGCCCGACGGATTAGCAAGCTAAAGTGGCAGTGGGCGGCGCACATAGCACGTAGAACTGACGGAAAGGTTTGATTAATTATTGGTGCTTAAAATTTGTTGAGCCTGCAGTTAAAACGGCCTCTTGAACGCAAAGTTTCCGGGTTTGTTTTTCAGTTCGAGTCAATTGGAACCAAACTTTTTGAAATTTACAAAGGTCTGGGTGTAGTGGGAATTAAGCTTATACATCACAATTATACATCGTATTTCTTTTGATTTCCCATAAATTGAGGATATAAGTTAGACCGCCCCAGTGAACGAATGTTAAAAGATTTTTTCGAAATGATTACTCTTTTTTTCATAAAACTGTTTCTATGCACTAGTGGTTCATAGTAGTTCTCGGAAATAATAGCACGTAGCACGTAGCACGCACGCACATAGCACGTAGAACTGACGGCCGATGGGGCAGAAAGGTTCTAGAATGGAGGCCGCGTACCGGCAAGCGCAGCGTAGGACGTCCACTCACAAGGTGATCAGACAACCTGGTAAGGGTCGCAGGAAGACGCTGGATGCAGGCCGCTTCCAACCGGCCTATCTGGAAGTCAATGGGGGAGGCCTATGTTCAGCAGTGGACGTCCTATGGCTGAAATGATGATGATGATGGTGATAGACTACGCATACCTAACTACATCGCCTCACCTACTCACCTAATCGAGTACCTATAAAGGCATGTATTTTATCCATTTAAATGTTGGTCTCAATTTAACAATGTATCGAAATAATTTACAACGGTACGATCACAATGATTATTGATCGAAAATAAATGCGTGTATACGTTAAAAGTTACCCTTAAATTAATTACAGCGTCTCCAACCCTTTTTCTGTGGTAGACAGGTAGTGTTGTAATGTTTCGGCTTCGGAACCGAAAATGTTATATTTTACTAGCTGTTGCCCGCGACTTCTCTTCTCTTGAGTTTATTCATAAAGTATTTTTTGCGCAACTTTTTAATTTTTCTTTCAAAAGAACCTTCTCCTTACATTAATTAACACAACAAAAAAAAAATTGGTGGAATTTTTCTATTCATTCATTCGCGCGATGACCAAGGGAAATAGATTCATTTTTATATATATAAGATGCCAAGTCTGATTGAAAAAAATGTATATAAACATTTACTTAGGATAATTCCTAACGGATTAGCAAGCTGAAGTGGCAGTGGGTGGGGCACATAGCAGTTTTTGTATGTTCAATTGGATTTATCTGTATTCATTATAAATTTAATTAATTAAAAGATTTTAAAACGTAAGATTTATTTAAAAAAACAATTACAAGACCTTACACACACACAAAATTTTATTTATCAAATCCAGCTATAGACTGCTATTATACTAGAGCCAGCTACTAGACTGCTATATTTTTTTCTGATAAAGACACCATTATTTATGCCAGATAAATTATAACGGTCGAAAGATCCGAAACCTGTTCCAGTCACTAGCAAAGGTTGATCTTGTGGCTGAATCAAACCCGAACGATTACTCAACGTTGCCCTTCGGTGACCTTTGATTGACATTGGACCTGTCGATAGAGTCAAATATCATTGTTTCTCAAGAATAGACAATGTACCTTCACAGAGTTCTTCAAATTTTGGGTACAGACACATCATACATATTTTTTTAAAGCACGTAGCTTAATGGTTGATTTTCTGTTGATTACTCGTATATATGTCCAGAATTAACAAGTCATAAACCTCTGTTGTAATAGTAACTTCTATTGTAATAATACGTTATTGAGTATAATTACGAGTTTATTGCTTAATTATTACGCTTAATTAGGACTCGAGCTTCGAGCAGTCACATGTAATATAGGCAAGCTCGTTAATGAATTAGCTTAGTTATTGTTTTGTTTTATTTTTATACATTAATTTCCCAAATGGATCGACTGAAATGTCAAATACAGGTTGATTGAGAAAAAAAACTACATAGGTACTTGGTAATATGTAATAAACTGCTGATAAAACAAATATGCTGTGACTAGCCTAAGCTCTTAAATATCTGGCATAGTAGGACGACACCATTACATCCTGAATAAGTGGTAGTAGTAACTTAGGCAGCAGCTTTTTCTATCAGTGTTCCCTCTTCTTATCTTCTTCCCTCTTCTTCAATCGTTACGCTTTTGACAGAGTGGTCGTGGTCGTCATGAATTGTAGATGTGTAACTCGCCTCACGATTTCTCACTATTTCTTTCAATTGGTAGTCAATCTAGAAGACTCGTGTAAGGGGCCGCCCATGGAAGACTTGATCTGGTCCGTTTGATCTGGTACGTCCATCGCATGGGCGATGAACGAACGTAACGTAAACGTACGAACCACGTAGCCTGGTGCCTTTCATTCTGCCCTGCACTACAAGGCGCTCTATTGAGTCGCCACTTCGCCTCGAGACGTGACCAAAGAACGTAATGTACTAGTTCAGATAAACGCTGTTTGATGCCAAGTTCTTGGAGTATAGATTCGTTTGTCCGAAACTCAGTCCACTATACTCCAGGGATTTTCCTCCAGCACCACATCTCCAGAGCGTCTATTTTCTTTTTCTCGATCTCTCGAAGTGTCCACGTCTCCGCAGCGTAGAGAAATATGGGATAGACAAGGGTCCTGACGGGCCGAGTCTTTGTGGCTTTGGTGATGTTTCGATTCTTCCATATTCTGTTTAGCTTCTCCATCGCAGTTCTCGCGATTGCCATGCGTCGCCTAACCTCGTCAATGCTTCCACCCTCATTCGAGATGAACCAAGGTAGATGTATGATTTAACTACTTCGCAATTCGCAATCTGTGTCACTTCTGGCGAATTATTGTTGTTTCGTTCTACAATCAACATCTTAGTCTTACCACGATTAATCTTTAGTCCTAATTCAAGGCTAACACGCTCTACCTTAAGAGCAGACTCTCCATCTGCAAAAAGCGGTGTGTCATAAGCGTAGCGCTAGTTTGCTATCCTATATCCACCGATTGCCTCACTATCCGTCCAGTCCTCGAGAGTAATAGGCATCATAAGCTCTGTGTAGATGTTAAAGAGGAGAGGTGATATTATACAACCCTGGCGAACACCAGCGCTTGGGTGAAAGTTGCTTGATAGGACGTCGTCTGTCCGTACTGACGTTGTTCCATCCTCATAAAGACGTCTCAGGAGGTGCACAAAATGTTTTGGCGTGCCTATTTTTGTTAGAGTGTCCCACAGAATTGGCCACTTCACGGAATCTAACGCCTTCGAGAAGTCTACGAAGTAAATATAAATAGGTTTGTTAAATTCCCGTGCTTTCTCAATGGCACCTTGGTGACCAAAAGTTGATGGTCCGATCCAACATCGGCTTCGGGCAAAGTGTAGGTGATGCGACTATTCGCAACATTCATATGTTTTCCATCGTGATCGAATCAGGATGTAGTCGATCTGGTTACCAGCTTTTTGACCTACTGTTCATGAATATTACACCGTTGAGGTAAAACCTCAACGATTGGAATTAAATGTACCTAAAGTACTTTGATAGAAACAATATTACCCTCTCTTCTACGGATCTGGTAAAAAAAAAACCGTAATCTCATCCCAATTTCAACCCCTAGGATACGATTGAAATAGAAAGTAAATGAGATTCCTCACCAGTGATTACATTATCAAGTTTCCCTCATTAATTATGCGACACAATCAATGGTGTCATATTATTCAATCGCGTAACAATAATGCCACAATATACGCAGATACAGTTTGCTCGGCAATATACATAATACATTATCTAACCTGCATAAAATCGCCAATGTTTTGTCTTGTTTTCAAACCAAATTATAATTTTCTTTGGTTATTACTATGAAGTACTAAACGGAGTGTAGGACGGCCCCTAGCTGATCCTAATGACCTTAGGAATATAGCTGGCAGTGGCTGGATAAAAAAGATGCTCTTTCGCTCTCTTTGGGAAGGTTTACGTCCAGCAGTGGACTACAATAGGCTGACATGATGATGACGACTGATTACTATGATAGCGTCATAGTAAGAGATGTTATATTAAAAGTTGATAGCGTGGTCTGTAGTTGGTATCTATCATTATCTGACTTTATAGTGTTTTTTGTCTATTATGTCCAATTATCTAGCTTTACCTTGTCAGCATAATACAAGGTGGCCAATTAAGAACAATACAACATTTTTTATTAAAACATTTCATCAATTCATTTCAGCCATAGGACATCCACTGCTTAACATAGGCCAATGACTTCCTGATTAGCCGGTTGGAAGCGGCGGCCTGCATCTAGCGACTACCTGTAACCTTTACCACGTCGTCTGTTCACCTTGGGGGTTGATGTCTTGCCAGAAGGTGGCATCCATATGGACATATATGGGAAAATAACAGATATTTTTCTAAAAATACGCTATTTGAGCTTAGCAATTGCGTGTGTAATAAATATCTGCCAAATATCTATCTCTTGTTGCGTAACAAATGTGATAGCTTTTTTACATTTTATTCTATTTTAAACATTTTTGCATATTTCCAGCGATATCACAGTGATTAAAATTCTGGCGGCGTTCGTGATCCCAAGTTTTTAGTTCCTAAGTTATGTCAACTTGATATGAAATTTCATTTCAACCCTTCCAGTATTCTGTTCTGAACGAGCTGTTCTCGGCAAGACAAGGAACTGGTTTCTCTGTTACAATGCTATGCTGTTTAAATTTATTAACCAAAGAAGAAATTATAAGTAGTTTGATGCCAAGATACTTGTAAATAGTTTCTAATAAAATTTGTTGAAATTTTCTTAGCGTAATCGCAACCGAAGTTTGCGTAGAAAGTTTAGATAGTTAAAACACGTATTTCTACCTCAAATTTGCCGCATCAACATCAAATAAATATTATCAAACAGCTGTCAAATTTGGTGCCGAAATAAAATATACGTAGTAACAAAAAAAGTTGTAACCCTCTAAATTGGCCTCCCGTTACAAGTTTTACTTCTTAAGGCACAGGGTTAAAAGAAAGAAAGAAAAATAGTTTGTTAAGAAAATAATTATCATAATTACAATTAACTATGATTACTGACGGTAGCTTCACTAGCATATCAGTAGCTTACTAAAAGCTATTACTTAATAATCTCATCGAGGCGTTTGTACCATTAAATTGTTATTTAATTTAAACATTAAAATCACCTACAGAATAACTTTTGCTACTCACAGTAGGAGTGGGTTTACTATTTGTATTTGTATTACGGTTATGGTTATATGATTACTAATTACATATGTTTAGGTTCAATCTCACGAGAAAATCACGTGAGATTCTTTGGCGTCATCGTTGTCTTTAAACAGTGTATGCCAATAGGACACATCAACAATGTATCAACTAACCATAAGACATCTAGTTTGCTTAATCTGAATTGTTATTAGAAATAAAGTTCGTGGTTAGTTGAAAGACCTTAAACTTTTTAGCTAAGTTTATATTCCGCATACTGTGACATTGTTTGGTTTGTATGTTTTTTGACATACTTAATTTCTGGTCAGAAAATTTAGAGATATTAGTATTAATGTAGGTAATCGTTGTTTAGCAGATTTATTTAAATGTTATGTGTATGCTACATGCCTGGAGTATCAAGACTACCTACTATTGAAGACAGTTGATATAATACTATTTTAATAAACTGTACTATTGTGTAGTTCTAAGTATTTAGGATTTTTTTTTACACCTCAAAAGTGTGTGTCCATCTATCTTGACTCTTAACTCAGAACGGATAGAGTTATCAGGACCCAAATTCAATCCAGACTCAATTTGTGAATTTTCTATTTACATTGTTTCACTTATGAGTGTACTGGGAAATGCTCTCTGCAAAGAAAGTTATTTGGTTACATAACGACGTTTATAGTATTTTAATTTATTTTATTATTCATTTATAATGAGATCTTACTTCAATAACACTACGAAAACTTAAAAAACCTATTAATTTTTTACCTTTTTACTACAAGAACCATCTAAAATAATGAGATAATAACTGGAGTTGAATTATTTATGAGATTTCTGTGGAAAAATACTTAAAATAGCATGGACAACCTTACTAGTTGCATCATTGTTTCGTGATTTGTAAAGATATAGCTACTGGTTGAGTTTATTGTGAATTAATGAATTTATTAACGGTGAACGGGAGCCTAGCGCTTGCCACCTCACAAGTTAAGGAGTAAGCATATTATTTGAATTTAGTACATACTAGCTGTCCCGGCGAACTTCGTATTGACCCCTCAAAAAAATTTTTTTGTGAAGTTTTCCGTGGTTTTTTCTTTATTCTAAAAGATTGGTGACAAATTCAACAAACAAAGATCACGAAAATCGGTCTAGCCGTTCTTGACTTATAAATGGTGTAACTAACCCGACTTCTTTTTATATATCTAGAATTATTACGCAGTGTCATTATCAATGAAACTCTATTCAGGAAAAAATACAGCAAGATTGAATAGTAATGCAAGACATCATTTTTGCTTTTCAATATAACTAAATTGAAAAGTTACGACACATCATAATAAACCCGCATTTTTTAAATCTCTCTAAAAATCTCTCTCTGCTAAATATTGATAACGCAAAAGCGTTAACAATATTTAGCAGAGGGCAGACATACTACGTGCTCTTCAGAGATAATAAAAGACTTTAGATGGCGTACATCTTACTAATTTAGATCCCATACAAACTATCTTTTGACCTCAAAATTATAATGCTTAACACACAAACATTTGAAAATAAAACAATAAAGCGCCAACCCAAGGGATAAGATTAACTAAATACTTGATATAAAATATTCTAGTGATAATAAAAAAATATTTTGAACCCAAAGTATAGTAATAAAAATCATAAAAAATGTTTAAAACATTATTTGTGTTAAACGATAACGTAATGATTCCATTCATAAATCATCTTCCAGACTTTTTTATTTCGATAGTTTCTATTTTTTTGTAAACGAAATATGTCTTCTTTGAGCATTTACACGTTTTTCACGGTTAGTACTTTTCTTTGATCTATTGTTATTTTTCCTATCAGTTCTCATAGTCTATAAAAACAATAAAGTTAAGACATAGTAGTATTGTTTGAATATTGTGACACTAGTCACAATTGAATTAAAGACAGTAGTTAAACCAACATGAAGAACAAATCTACCAATTTTTATTATTCATTAATACCTATTTAGCTGTTAAAAAAAGTTTGTATTTTGTCTCAGTGATAAATTCTTGGCAATTTCTGATTTCAAACAAATTTTAATACTTAAAAGAAACTCGATATTTCTACACCAACACAAATTGGTGCAATGTCCTATCTGGCGCATTTTTTGATGATTAGCATTTATTTATTAATGCTAAAAAAACGAAAGAGATGTGTAAACCAAAATGAAGTACAGATAGGTGACAGAGAATCATAGAATACGAGGCTAACGCTGACAAAAATTAAGACCTATTTAGCTCTGCATTAAGGCAGTGCACTATAAATTAAAGTAAATCTGGTGGCTATATTCAATACATGCTCAATGTCGGATTAGCGGAGAATAGTTTTGTAATAGCCATAAAAGCTCATGAAAATATTCTCAATTTGCTATTTCGATTTTGTTCCTATAGTAGTTATTTTATTTAAGCAAGACAATGTGACTTGTGCGGCTCCAAAACAAAAGAAAATTGCGTGTATAGGTACCTAAAATTTCAAATTGTATTTAAAATTCTGTATTTTTTATTTAAGTATATATTAATAAATGATATACAAATCCCTGGAATTATAAAGGGTATACTGTTTATAAATGCATTTATGTTGGGCCCTTGTATCCACAAAAAAAACCTAATAGTGGCCTACTGCATACATTTACACTGTGCATTGGTTCAAGTGGTTGTAGTTTTTGTGAGCTATGGCGTTCTGGTGAATGGTGTATGTGTTGAGCATTTGAGACTAATGCGAAGTAGATTTGGACAGACATTGGCTATTATAGATTTCCTTTCTACGTTGTATCGGTCTATTTAGAGGTGAACAGGATTTAACTATAATTACGTTGTTGCTAAGGTACAAGTATCAAATGCATATCAATTGTATTGTAATTGAGCATATAGTTAATCAAAATTGCATTGCATATGTCCGAAAAAGTATACGCCAGACTGACACTGAAGATAGCTAAGCTATAGTAAGACATTTTAAAAAAAAAACATCTTTTAATATTACGCTTATTTTTATTTTTATTCTTTACTTTGAAAGCTTGACAAATCTGTTAATCCAACTGACAGACTAAATAGATTAATAATTTTTTGATCCAGGAAACTAGCCTGCAGGAATTATGGTAGCAGGAAACTAGCTATAACCATTTAGATTGTTTGTTGTTCCTATAAAAAATATAAATAATACTTTTTTTATCTAAAAGGTTATAGCTTAGCGATCTTTGGTTTCACCATTTTTGAGACAACCTGTATATCTTATACAGGTTGTCTCTAATTTGACATTGCTCGGTTTTTATATATTCCAATTATATTCCGTCAAAGATAATGTATAATTACTAAGTACAATTAGAAAACAGTTACTTAAACTTGGATTTACGGAAGATGCACTTTAAGGTTTTACTTTTAAGCAAATGAGTAATAGCATTTGTGATAGTATAACTTATTTATTGTTTTTTTGTTGGGAATTGCATAACTTTCACTGTACCAGAAGATTTAATTTATTATCTGGGAAATATTATGTATGATACAATTCTCAGCGATATAGGTACCACCCTTGACTTTACCTGGATTATTTATAGGTTTTTTAATTTAGAATATTAGACTTACCTTCCACTTCTTGACTTCAGACAGTCGATTAGCTATGACACACCCCGCAGATCCAGCCCCTACTATGATGAAATCATACACTTCAGGAGTCTGCCTCTTCTTTCTTGTTTTACTCTTTGATTTTTCTTCCTTAAGAGTTTTCTCGGTGGTAGTTTCTTTAGCTGCAACTGTAACTTTTTTGGAATCAGCGGGTTCCGTGTCAAAAAAGTCACTCTTCCTTTCAAAATTGTATTCGAAAATTGGTCGGGACTTCGGGTAGTATTCCCGATATTCGTTCCCAAACTCCTGTTTGTCTGGTTTTAAATAAAATGACGACTCCGCATAACCGTAGCTTCCTTTCGGCCCGTAACTGTGAAATTGCATTTTATGATTGACTTGCGAATTCACGTCCAATATTGGACCCAACCTGGGAATGTTGGCATCGATTGGCTGGTGTTTTATAGGCGTTGGCCCCAAAGGTAAATGGTGAGTTGGTCCCAAAGGCACTTGTTGCGTGGGTCCTAAAAATCCTGTATCGGTTAAAGGCGACGATAACTGTGTGAAATCACTCACTGAAAACGGACTTTGATATGGTTTTGGGTACGGATTCCTCGGAATGTTGTCTATAGAGTTCCCGAATAGTTGGGTTACCAATGTCAGGAACATGAAGCCGGTTTGGGAGCATTGCGTCAATGGGGCCAATTGTTCTTGACATATTGGGGCTATGTTTGGCGGTATCCATAGCGAAGCCATGTCGATCACTGTCACTACAATTTAATTTGAATCACTGCGCATTGTGCGCCTGCGCCGGTCTCTCACACTGTAATGCCGTTGAGCGAGTGCAAGTATTGCTAAATATTGCGCCCTTAACACTTTAACCAGTAATTATTTGTTGCATTACGTGGCGTGTTTTACACCAGTGACCATCTGAAATACATGATATTATTATAATGAAAATTTAATTAGGAGTTCTTATAAAAATCTACGTTTTAATTATTGTTTATTTATGTATTAAATGAAAAGTTAATTGTTATAATAAACAATTTTTTTTGCGTAATGAAATGAAAGTTTGTTTGTAATCGTTATTAATTAATTATATTGATTTATCGTTATAAAATTGGCATTTATTTCAAAACACAAAAACCTTCCGAATGATTCCTATTTTAATTGTTTTTTTATTATACATTATTAGCAATGGGCATATTTTTATTTGTTTTAGTTTTGTATGTCTATCTTGACCAACTATTTGTAGTTGATTCACCTGAAAGTATTTGTTCTATTTTTATTTCAGTCAAGCTTTGTCCCTCTAAGAATTTCCATAATACATAGGAAATGAGCCGATAAAAGTTATGGCCGCTACCAACCTCTACACATCGTGTGTCGATGGTTCACGCGTGGAAATGCGTGACATATGTTATGTCAATCCTTCTGTAACGTAGTTTTTACTTGATCAGTGCTGCTGACGGCATAGATTACTTACTTATTATTGGTCAGCTGACGGTCTCGCGTGTGATTTGTCATATCCTTATTTTATATTGTAAATACCTAATTATTTCTCTTTATGTTCTAATATAATTGTACTTCTTCTACAGGAGAATAATGTAGATGTATCAATACCTACATTATTCTCCTGCGCTTCTATCCCTTAACTAACAGTAGCATGCTCGAACCTTAAATAACTTCTATCGTCGTATTCGAGTCCCGATATCGTATGTGGGAGGATAGCCGATATTACCCCCACAAAGTTATAAGAATCATTTTACCCATAGATATCGTTCGAGCAAATGTTTTTCGCGCGTGTCTTTTCGCGCAAAAGTCTTAAGTAATTAAATGTACTTAATAATATAACATCACGTTCTGACAAAGTGAAACGATAATATACGTAAAGCTGCTGGCAGCGGATTGTAAAAAATAGCCGAGGAGTGGGCTCAGTGGGCGAGGCTTGTGTTCAGCAGTGGACTAACGTGGGCTGATTATAATTAGGTGCTTTCAAGACAAATACATTCGTCGAGGGTAGTAACACAGCCTAACTAGTTTAGTCATCCAAAATAAATAAACGAATATTCTAACTAAGATTTATTTATGTTCGTGTGAAGCGGTCCAATGATGCTTATAGTGTTATGATGATAACATAATCATAATATACACAGATGTATTACACTGAGTAGGCTTACTACTAATAATGTTGTGTAGTGACTATAATCTTAGTCTATAAAAAATATTCATTTAGTTTTTTAGTTTTTCTGTACAAGTTCAATCGGCTGTTTAAATTGTACTGTTGTAATTTTGTACGGAAAGTCAATAAATTTTAATGCAAATTTGCAAAAGACATGGAACAAAAGTTGTTCACCATTCATTCCCACTGCAGGGCACTGGTTTTTACAACCGACCGTTGCCGACGTAGACGTAGGAGTAAGCGGTGCCGAAACAAAAGCTCATTCTTGTGCTCATGCTTGTGCTCTTTACACAAACATTTGCCCCTTGCGGGATTTGAACTCGCAACCGCTGGCTTTGTAGTCCGGAGCGCGAACCACTACACCAGACGGTCGTCATATTGAATTTTAAAATATTAAATAACAACTGCATTTTTTTAAGTTCCTTGTTTTAGCCACTACTTAACTCGACGTAACTGATAAATTAGATACCTTTTTATCAATTTACATACAAAAAATGTTGTTTTTTTCTAGTATTATTTAACCTACTGAATCTAGGTTTTGAAAATTTATGTTTTTTACGGTATTCATTAAACCTACTGTATCTAGGTTTTGTGTGGCATATTTTTACTGCTCATAAACTTAAATTAGCAGCTAACGGGCCAAACTATTTATTACGTATTATCATCACGTAATGTCGTTAAACTTACGTCAATGTAACAACTTCCTTACACTATTTTAATAGGTAGTAGTTAAGCTGATAAAAGATTAAGTAGATAAAATGTTGGCTTTAAAAAAAAAGGCAACAAAGCCGAGAAGAGTTAAATTTTTTTACATACTTTTTCGCTTGGAAATGAGCCTAAACCTTTTTCCACTTTTTAATTGCCTTACCATAATCTTTTAAAACGTCATACTTACCATGTTTTGTTTTTGAATGGATAAAATCTCACGTAAAAACTACACTGGTTATGTATGGTAGGGATGTTGGAATTAAAAAAACATGCACGCGTTTTGGTCGACTCCTCCCATAACTAATTACTAATATGATTTAAATTATTGGTATACACAGTTTAAACCAGTGTATAGCTCTACTGAATTTCCAAATACTTCGTAAAAACCAACAATACTAGTGCCAAAAACATTGCTATTTTATTTTTTTGTGACAGAAAAATCTTTAAAACCAATTCTAATTCAATAGCAAGTACACAATGAAAATACAGTAGGGTTCAATCGTTCAATTCCAAACCGATAGCCGGCAATCAACAAACGGTTGGACCGTTTAGCTGCACTAAGAGCGACTATCCATTACATTTCCAGAACTGCTAGCTCGTTACTGGCAGAAGTGGTCGACGTGTTCGCTACATTATTTATTCGGAACTAACTGAGTTATATCTAGCTTTTCGAATTGCAAAGCTAAAGTGGCAGTGGGCAGGCCACATCGCTCGCAGAACTGACAACCGATGGGAAAGATAGGTTCTCGAGTGGCGACCACGAACTGGAAGACGCAGCGTAGGCAGGCCTCCCACGCGGTAGACTGACATACTGGTCAAGGTTGCGGGCAGCCGCTAGATGCAAACAGCCCAGAGCCACTCGCTGTGGCGTTCTTTAGGGGAGGCCTATATCCCGCAGGGGACTACTAGGGGCTGATGATAAAATATTTTTTCCCTGGCGTTTTTTCCATTCTTAGAAAGGGTACTCTTACCGTGGTATGATGCGGCAAGTCTAGTAATTACATTTGGCTCAATTGCCACAGATAGCCGTAACTTAGGCTGGGAAACGAGATCGTTGTGGATTATGGTTACATAATCAGTTTTATATTAGTGTGCAGATTTCTCTACCATCGAGTTTTGATATTTTTTACCACTGAGCAAGTAAGAATTGCAACCGGCACTAGTTTCAATCCAGAGGATCTGACCACATCAAAACTGTATTGCCCTTATTCCAAAACAAACTATATATAGAAAATCCTAATTTTAAGCGCAAATTACTGTACTTAATTGGATAGGTTTTCAATATTAGTTGTTTAACCAGATATTATTACAAATATTAGTAAAAACAAATGCACAAAAAGATATACAAGTATCTTATTATTTATCTGAAGATTCCGTAGCAAATACACCCAAAGACTGACCCAATCACTGATTTACCACCACTCTACTTAACCCTGACAATACAGTCATTTGAAATACTGTCTGTTTCTTTTTAAAGTATTTTTGAATAGGTTTTGTATTATGTCGTTATGTTAGCAATCAGTCTAAGCTGAGTGATAAATTACTTTACTAAATTTTAGTGATTAAAGTATTTAAAGTGACTGTGCAGCAAATCAATTGGGCATCAATTACTCCGTTTACTTGAACCGATCGCAAGCGATCAATAAACGACAGAAACGGCTAACGAAACTAAGATCGGCTATCGTTTATCGTCCCTGGCTGACTAGCTTTAGCGGTGTTAGATTGTTCTTTGTGAATCTTATCACTACATTGTGCTATAGCAGCATGTAAATTGTTAATAACACTCTCATTATTCGAATCCAACTCGGCTGGGCAGCGTTCGGGAAATTACACAACGTCTTTTCTCGTCCAATATACCTCAGTGTCTAAAGACGAATGTCTACAAACAGTGTGTGTTACCAGTGATGACATATGGAACTGAAACGTGGCCTCTCACTATGGGCCTCATAAGAAAGCTCAAGGTCGCACAGCGTGCTATGGCTTTCCATATATGGCCATGCTCGGTGTTTCCTTGTGAGATCGAATCAGAAATGAGGAGATCCGTAAACGAACAAAAGTCGCTGACATAGCCCAACAAGTCACAAGGTGGTCAGACGACCTGGTAAGGGTCGCCGGCCAATCTGGAAATCAATGGGGAAGGCCTATGTTCATCAGTGGACGTCCTATGACTGAAATGATGATGATGATGTTAAAATATGTTTATTCCATGTCATAAATTTCACATACTTTAAAATGACAAAGCTAAATGTGCTGAACTACAATTAAATTTTATTTTGAGGTAACTACTGTATCAAATTTTACTGTGCACTGTACACTGTACTGCACTGTAATAAATATTTCTATATAGATTCTGAGAATGAGAGAGAAATGAAATTAGAACTGAGAAATTAACAACCAACTAGGTCGTCATCGCATCGTGTTGATACTGTTAAGGTTAACAATTATTAAATACGGCCCTACTTTCTATCTTCAAACAGTTTTTTCAGCTTCAGTTGAAATAGCAGAAAGTGAAACCAACAAAGCTTAAATTAAAATGTCACAATGCTAAACCTTTGTACAAAACACGTATTTAGTTACACGAAAAGTTGACAATGCAATTATTATTAAGCAACGAGGGTAACTAAACGAGGCAATTCCGATAGTCTAGGTAACTATTTATCGTAGTTTTGTAAATGTTGCGTAGAAACATAATATGATTTATTAATAAAAATATTTTTACCAATGAATCACATTTTTCTTAAATCACTATTATGGAATATTGTGGAATATTGTGTAGGACCCCCTAGCTTGATGGACCGACGACCTTAGGAATATTGCTGGCAGTACCTGGATGAAAAAAGTGGGAGATCGTGCTCTGTGGCGCATTTTGGGGGAGGCTGCTGGACAGTCCAGCAGTGGAATAGACAGACATGATGATAATGAAATGATTAATTAATGACTTATTTTTACAGGGGGTATTAAGGGCACTACCCCTTAATACACCCTGTAAAAATAAGGAGTGCGTGAGTAAGAATGCAGAGTAAATGAAGAATGTTTAGAATGCAGAAAAAATATAATTTAAAAAGGTCTATTGTTTTTTTTTTGTTCAGTTTAAAATGTGCACGGGCCGTATAACGCGTGACGAATTGATGATTTCGATAGGATTTTTCAAATACTTTTGATTTACATAGCTATTGTATTTCAAATTTTTAAAATTACCGCTTGTAAACATCGCAATACAAACATGGCGTCGTAAAATTTATGCAACCAGTAATAACGAAACAAATAAAATACCATTAAATATTCATACGAGTACTGATTAATTTGGCTTACACAAATGATTCCGGCCCAGTAATAATGTGGGTACATAAAACCAAATTCAGGTAAAACCTGCAATTGACAGTGATGTGAAATTGCATCGAAACTGCGAATAATGTTGCGTTAAATATAGACTGGCTGTTAAGACGAGGAAATTTCTCTTCAACAGGATATTCTGTCTAATAAGGTTAACAAAAGGCATCGAACCTAATTGTCATACCTAATGTTACATGTATTTAAGATTACGTTATTTTGGTGTACACCTATGAAACATACGCTACTCAAAAAAGAAAATAATCACAAACATATACTTTGTGACAAAATATCCTAAATAATATTCTTTGTTCAGAATTTCAGTTTGAATAAATAAAATAAATATTACTTATTCAAACTCAAATTTTGAACAAATTATATCATTTATAACATTTTATCAAAGAGTATTTGTTGTTTGTATTTTTTCTTTCGATTAACGTATCTTTCATAGGTGTACACCAAAAATAACGTTATTTAAGGTTACTTGCAACTTTAGGTATAAAAGTATATAATAATAATAATATATCATTTATTTCGGAAAACAGGTTCCATATACAAAACATCAATACATTACATTACATTACATTACAAAACAATACATTCATTAATTTATTAAAAATTTAACATAATAAACAATGCCTTAATAGAATTCAATTGAAATAAAAATAAAAACAGGATTAAATTAAATTAAGTTAAAATTTCATGTCAGAGTCAAAAATATACCTACCTAAGGCTCACCCAACTAGCACAGTCGTCCAATGGTGGCTAATAGGACACTCGTACTTACCACCTTACCTATAAAAAAGTCGAAGTCTTTTGTTTTGCAATACATTATTTAATGCTCTTGCATCTAGGAGTATGGATGGACCTAGTAGATACCCTATGGACATCTAGTTTTCACACTTTAATTGATTGGTTGATATATTCATGTATAGTGTTAACAACCATTTATACATAGATAAATATAATATTTTATTTGTTGACACATACCTGTTTCGTACAGTTGTTCAATAATGCTATTTTACAGAAGAATTGCCTTTCGAAATACCTAAGGCGCATTGCACAGTAACGCAGCACTCATTCGTACTTTTTGGTAGTAAAAGAAGTAAATACCACAGAATACCTAATAGTCAATACATAAAACCACCGTAGCCTTACACCGTCATTGATATATCACGTCACAGTTCACTACTACCTACACAAAAGGCCGTCCGTTGGTATGAATGTAGCAGTTGTTGACGGATTGAGGTAAGTCGAGTAATACCGAATCAGAATATTTTAGTGAATTTTATAAAACATTTCGACAATTTTATTTATGTTTTTTTTATAAAAAATTAGAAATGATAAGCAAATTAAAAGTGTCTTTTTTTCTTATCTTGAAAAGTGCACCATAACGGAGCAGATGGAAGATTTACCCTGTTGCTACCTACAGTGGCGCCACCTGATTTATCGCAGTTTGACGGACACTTTTTCACAACGAAGATAGTACTCCTTACCTTTACCTCCATACTTTCAATATTAAAACAAAAATAGAAATAAAAAGCAATAGGGCTAGTAGGCATGTGTTTCTAAATTTTAGATTACTATTTAATTAAATTGAACGTGTTATGTAGTTCGTCCCTTTAGGGAACAAATTTATTGGATCTTGTATAATAAAAGGCATACAATAATAGGCACTGCTAATTGACTGAGTAATGTATCAACGCGCAGCTGAAGTTGCTGGAACTAGCTACTTGAAATTTTGATAAGAAGGTTCTTTCAATACCATATTAGCACTAAGACAGGATATTTGGAAATTTAACATATTTTGTACAGATAATTGCGTGCTACATTTGCGTGAATAAAGTTGCGGGAAACTAGTTAAAATAAAATTCAAATAATTTACTCATTACCACCGAATACATAATAGAATTAATCTTTACCAAAATCATAAGTCTTTTTCAAAATTCAAATGGTCTATTTAACAGTTTCATAGCACATCTGCTCGACTCCATGACAAATATCTAGGTTCTCAGTAACGGAAATTTGCAGTACGAGTAAAACCATAACAAAGCTGCCAATACGGAATCTCTCACCCAATTAGGTCGTAACACTCACAGCTGAGAAGTGATGGAACACTTGGAGCAGACATTTTGGGATATTGAGAAACAATACTGTGTCAATGTGAATGAAGCACAATCGTCAATATGTGACTTTATAGCTTCAATTGTTCTTGATCGTAGCTTTGTAGTCAGGTCTTTGTGTAGCATGATAACATACTATTCATGGTGCTATTTTGACAGTCATTATCATCATCATCATTTCAGCTATAGGACGTCCACTGCTAAGCATAGGCCTCCCCCAATGGATTCCGGATTGGCCGATTGGAAGCGGTCTGCATCCAGCGGGCTCCTGCAACCTTTGCCAGGTCACTTGTCCACCTTCTGGGTGGTCGTCCTACGCTTCGCTTGTCGGTATGTGGCCTCCATTCTGAGGCTGTCTGCCCCATCGGCCATCATTTATACGTTCGTTCAGTCATTTAGGCCCGTTTTTTAAGTCCATGTCAGCATAAACAAATCTAAAATAATTTTTTGCTCTACACTGCATAAAATGAGGTTAGCCAAACCACTTAATAAAAATTCACTAAATTATGAATTAATACTCATATGTAATTACTCTTAGAACTTTTATGGCTGATCCCTTGTAGACATTGTATTTCTATTAAATCATATCTATTAAATTGTTACTCGTGTGTGAATTTTGGAATGATAAATTCAAAATTACATTTTAAATAAGTATTAAGCTTAATCTAACAAGTAAATCTATACTAACAGCTTAATCTTTTATAAAATGAGCTATGTTTCTCAAACGTATTTTACAAATCCAAATGTCAGTAGCCTTTAAAATCTATTTTGGGTTCACCATAAACGACATAAGTGAGAAACAATTGCATCAGAAGTGGCACGGCGAAAGGACATTACGACTAAACTACGTTAGGGCCACAGGGAGAGCAGCATGATATAAAATTACTAAGGATTTCTCTTACAATATTAACAATTTTTTAGTTTAAATGTTTACTTGGTTATTTTTAATAGCATAATGTCTAATTATTTATTTAGGAATTTATTTTATCTATCTATCTATTTAGGAAGAAATCAAAATCGGCACTATTTTAGCATTATGAATATCCTATAACATCCACAACTCCTGCCCCCATAGCATGACCAACATAACACGATATGATATGATATGATATAGCGATATATCGACACCAACTGTAAAAATATGATAGACATAGCCGCCATTTTGATTTTTTATCGAAACAGAGATCAAAATATGTGACGTCACCGGCACCGCGATTTAACATGGCGGCTATATCTATCATATTTTTACAGTCGGTGTCGATATATCACTATATCATATCATATCATATCGTGTTTGCCAGCCTCCCCAGCATGACCACCAAAACACGATAATATGATATAGCGATATGTCGACACCAACTGTAAAAATATGATATACCTATTACGTATTTGTCAACAATTTTGAGAATAGAGCTCCCAACTAACAATTGGTAGGGTGCAACATGATAATTCTTGGAGAGCAATAATGTCACTAAGCACAATATGGCTGGTATAGCCATCTCTTAAAGCCGTTGTTAATCCGAAAGGCACATACTTCAACAATCCGTCAAGCTGCCATCCGTCCTACCAAGATTTATTTGCGTTATAATACAATTTAAATTGTGTCACGTTCCATTGGCCTGATGGGTGAAACGTTTTAAAATGTTCATATCAAAAAACTTCCTTTCGAGAACTCATAGTAGCAAACTTCGCGGTATCGTCGCGAAACCACTTTGCATTGTCTCCATTTGCAAATGTGCCATTCTGAATGTTGTTCTAGCTTCAGGTTCGGAACTACGAACCTGAGAATTTGTTGACCGATATTGTGAAGCTCCATTGGGAATGCAACATTTGAGGTAGTTTCAAAGATTAACTTGTTGTAATATTAAAAGTAAAAAGTTATCTAACGCTTTCAAATCAAAACTGAATTAAAAATACTTTTCGACAATATATTTAGCCATATATTGTCGAAAAGTATTTTTAATTCAATATGTGCTGTGTAATTGCTACTTTGTTTTGTTTAAAATCTGGTGTGCTCGGACGAAAATAATATACAGGGTGTAACGAAAAAGTAAAATAAAACTTTAAGAGGTTACTCTACCGCTAAATTACATCAACTTTTTCTATGGGACCAACATCAAAATCTCAAAAAAAAATTGACGTTTCCATACAAACTGTTGGAACCCGCTGTTAAAAATCGTACGCTTGGATTATTTAACTCATTCATGAAAAATTGCACTATTTTTGCACTGCATAAGGACCTTGTGGGCTCGCCGTACCTATGCCTCTGATGAATGACCGCGCGGCTTTCGTAATCTCTCTATTGACTTTCTTTTCGGATATTTTATTTTTTATTTATTTATACTTTATTGCACATTTAAAAATAATTGTACAAATGGTGGACTTAATGCCGAGAAGCATTCTCTACCAGTCACCAGTGATCAAACAGAGAAATACATATAAATAATAATATTTTAAAGTAATTTTTTTTCGTAACATACGATTATTAAAATTAAAAACGATTAAGATCTTTATTGTTCCCTAGATCTTATTTTTTACAATTTGGCACCCCTTTGCAATGTGACCCTGTATCAAATTATCAAAGCCAGCTGCTGGTCTATGCAAGTATCGAACTTTGAACTCTTGGTTAGCCTAATAAATTGCCTTTTAAAAATCGACCATAGAAATTATAGTCACATTATTACCTATTAAAAGCAGATTAAATCAAAGAATTCTATTTGAACCTATTTTAGTATTTCATTCTGTTATTATGAATGTGTCGTAAAACACACACTATACTCTTAAAAACCTTTAACAGATAAAACTTATAACTATCAAAGACAGGTGTACTGGAGTAATCAAAACACAGTTGTGTTTGAAGTTCCAAATGCCCTCAAACCAAGAACTCTCCAGTATAGTGCCATAGTTTTTACAAGTAAACTTCAGCGGTTCTCTCATTTCACTGACAGACAACTGTGTACAATAGAAACTGCGTAGACAGGTGCAAGATTCGCAGGTCTGTTAAGTTTAAGACGAATAAACTATAATGAGCAAAAAAATTTTATTTTGTTGTTTTATTATTTATCATGTAAATAGCTCAATTACTTACCTCTAATCGTTATAAGGAAGGGATAAATTTAGAGACTACTAGAAAAAATAATCAACAGATTATATTATATGAAGTAATGGATTGCATAAGATAATTATATGATCTAAATAAACAGCCGCCGTTAAATTAAAATGACTAAAACCTCCGTGTGTTTCTGCAAGAAGCTATACTTATCTGTCTGTCTTGTTTGTCTGGAAGTGATCACTTTTAGTAATAACACCGCCTAAATGTGTCCACCTTTCTGTAAAAATCAATTGTAACTTCTTTGTATGGTGTAAAGAGTATCTATCTATAAATACTAATGGAGATGGAGAATCACTGGTCGCATGCACTCCGCTTTTGGATTTAGTAAAAATCTCTAGCTTTTAGCAGTTATTCAATACAGTTCCTCTAGACTGTGTCTATTACCTAAGTTCTCTGTTCAACTGGAAGACAAAAACTTAAATTAAATGTCAACTGACGCTGTATAGAGTGAGAGATGCACATTGTTCCGCTTATGAGCGCGAATGTGACTTTGTTTTGAATTTTTTACACTTAATGTAGCAGTTGAGAAGGGGAATGCATGTGAAATGTAATTTTTTGTCATGCTGCGGAAACTGTGGCTTTAGAATACTAAATTAGATTCAAAATGTATTGTTGCTGATATTATTATGTGTGCGGCTTGGCTAAAGTTATCAGTCTAACATAAACTTCACATTTTCACAATTGACATTAAACTCTCATGGTCACCATCATATCAGTTAGTTCTGTTGTAGTTCACTGCTGGAAGTAAGCCTCCCCCAAAGAGCGACACAGAGCACGATCTCCCGCTTTTTTCATCCAGTCACTGCCAGCCAACTTCCTAAGGTCGTCGGTTCATAGAACTGGGGGGTGCCCTACACAACGCCTTGGCAAAAGGCACGATTTCCACTCGAGAACTCGTTTACTTCACCTTTCATCGGTTTTGCGACAAATGTCGCTGGCCTACTGCCATTAGCTTGCTACATTTTAGGACTTTGTCCATCATTTTAGTTTGCTGCCTCTATTTATAAAAATATTTAAGTATGTTTACCCGTTATCTTGTCACTATAGTAAAAGTTTTCTTAGTTTGGGCCTAGATAATTGGTGTGATTGTATGTAAAAGCAATATATTTATTTATTATTAAGTATAGTTCAGAAAACGAGACACATTAGTAATGTTTTTGTTACGTAGTGTCATTACTCTTACTCAGTATTTTATATCTAAAAAATGTATCATACCATACGATACGCACTACACCCATTTTGGAGTCATAACAGTAAACGCCAGGTAGGGTTTGTCCGTTATGGTTATTGCAACTCGAATGTCGGTTCCCACCACTATTTACTTTCACTGTATCCCATACAGTATTCCCATATTAAGTGTCAAATGGGCACAACACTAACGTTACGTAACTTTTTTTCATCGCGGTGTTTCTAGCGTATAAGCGACAGAATGATTTTTTGCAAAACAATTTGACTTCTGTTTTATGACTTTAGAGGTTGGGTTTGTTCAATCAAGAAAAAGAGATAGTAGATTTGAGAGTTTTAAAGAAACAATCAACAATCAAAATCGATGTTTTTTTTAAATCTTAAGGTAACTAATTTTTATACATTACTAGCTAGGCGAACTTCGTACCGCCTCAGAATTCATAAAAAAACCTTTCCATACAATAGTTTTTTGTTTATTATGATATTTTTATAGTTATTCTGCTATTCCGGGCGGAGACTAATCTAACAAATCAAAAATCATAGAAATCGGAAATGACTTATAAATGCTGTAACTAACTCGACTATGTTTTATGTATTAAAATAGATGTAGATATACGCTGCAGTGGCGCCATTGTAGCGAATGACGTGCTGCAACTTCGCTTTTAGATTTGTAAGTAGTGGCATGTCTGCCGCAAGTCAGTGGCGCGACTGAGACATTTCTTTGCGCCACGAATTCGAAAATAAGCCCTTAATGAAATCAAAGACCACTAAAATAAAGCCGCGGGCAACAGCTAGTTAGGTAAACATCACCATCAGCCTATGGGAGCCAACAGCTGGACATAGAGCGAGCGGCCCTGGGCCGTTTGCATCCAGCAGCTGCATGCAACTTTGATTGACCTGAGGCCTAATTCGTGTCGATCCGCTGCCAGTAACATTACGATCATAAACGGTACCTATTCTCGTAAACTTTTAATTTGACATAAAATATCAAAATTATTATCCTAATACGACTGAAAATAGGGGCTATTGTCAAATTACGGGAATTGGGCCTGTGATCTTCGAACGACCTGGTGGAAGGCCTGCACACGCTACGTCTCCAATTCGTGGTCGCCACACGAGAACATTTTCCCCAACGCTTGTCGAAGAACTATTCGAGCGATATAGCTATTATATATAAACATTAGTTGTACAAAATTATCAAATATGTCTACACAATGATCAAAAGATTAGATTTAAATATTCAGTAAATAGGTAACGCAATATTTAACAGAATAACTATCAAATCGCATCTGTAATTCGCTTGTAAGCTATTATTTGCAGATTAAATGAAATTTCAATATTATCGGATTTTGCATCTGAACAGCTTTGGTAAATAAAATCTCTGAGTTCAACGAGATTATTGTATCAGATTCATTAGTGATCATTTTCAATAACAATAACTAATTTAGTGCTGGTTAAGTCACAATACATTGAAATACAGTAGGTTCTCTCCTTCACAATTGGCCGTACCACGAGCAGTCAAGTGTGACTAACAAGATGTAGTTGAAATTATCCCTCTGGGGGCTGATTCTGGTCTTTTTTTTATTTAACAAACACTAATATTCGAATACATTATTCATTTCTCATCGTGTTGGGACAGCCGTAAAAAATACACTTCCCCACCGCCAACGGGAGGCGTTTCGTAAGAAGCGACTAATCCTAAAGCACGACACGGGAAGCAGCGTCTGCGTGCAAAATATTGTAAAAAACTGGGCTCGCCAACCCGCCTGCCAAGCCTGGCGAGATTGGCAATTACCCCCGATGATCGGCGTCATTGGGGGAAGCGTACGTTCAGCAGTGGACGTCCTATGGCTGAAATGATGATGATACAAATACAATACAAATTCTTTATTCTGTACCAAAATTTTTACATCATTAAGTAGTGATTGAGGATTTCCTTTTAAGTAAATACATACTTGTGTTAGAAAATCCCCCCTCTCCAAATCAAATGATGATTATTTTCCATACAAACTGATGTCAGCTGGTCAGCTGCTAGGTATAGGGAAGTATAGCTGTTATTTATCAGTTAATTTCGCTTTTTTATGTACTTTTAAACAAACAGAAAAAAGTTATTGCTTTGTGGGTCCTCTATGTGGTTTTGGAATCGAATCTCGCAGTTTAATTACAAATGTACAGTTTTTAGATTTTTTCCAGTATTTGTAATAAAAGACGATATTACTTGCCAAATTTCATAGTTCTACGTCAAGGGAAAATACCCTAAAAATTTTCATTCCTTTGAGGGTATCGAAATGTACATTTTTTGTGGCAATAACGGCTGCATTTTCGTATATTTTTTACGTTAACTAGAAGTTTGATTTTCTCACAGCTTCAAGGGACTGTAAACAGACATACTGACAGACAGACAGATAGACAACAAAGTGATCCGTTAAGGGTTCCGTTTTGTCCTTTCTAGATACGGAAATCTAAAAGCAACAGATGAGAATGTATCCAAAATTCTTTAACTTCAATTCCCACAAACGGCTACATATTTTAAACCAGTCCAAGGGTCTAATATAATCCAAATATAACAAACCCAGGTCACATGTGGCCAACCGTAATGTGAGTGCATAACTCATCTTTATGAGGCTCACAGTATTTATTGGTGCAAAAGTGCCTTACCGGCTGTATTATAAGGTTTAGGATATTTTTAAATTCACCTTTTGTGTTTTAAAACATTGTTTTTAAAATAGATTTTTATTTATTTTGGTATCCAGGAACAACGATATGCTTTAGAATAGAATGGAATAGTATTTATTTGACACAGAAGAAAATACATAACAATAGAGAAGAAAAAAAAACATATAGTATTGATCTGTCAAAAAATTCAACTAACACGGTACCAGGCAACACAGTACCGGTACTTAACGCAAAATGACGTCGGGACGACGTAAATTTCCTATATTACAAAACACTCTGTCAACGTGAAAATGCTTTCTTTGGTTGTCATCTGTCAACTAACTAGATAGATACTCTTCATTGTACACTGCACAAAATGAACAAAGTATACGGAAAAAAAGGTAAAGAAGAATATAGTTTGATTTGAATTACTGTTACAGTAACCCAGTACTACTAACTGTACTAACTGTAGTACTGGGACTACTGAGTCTTACTGATAATTTGAAAATGAGAACTAGTTTTAAAATAATTTAAATATTACACGCAAGCTGCAGCAAGCTGATGTGGCAGTGGGCGGGGAAAATAGCACGTAGAACTGACGGCCGATGGGGCAGAAAGGTTCTGGAATGGAGGCCACGTACCGGCAAGCGCAGCGTAGGACGTCCACCTACAAGGTGGACAGACGACCTGGTAAAGGTTCCAGGAATCCGCTTTCAACCGGCCAATCTGGAAGTCACTGGGGGAGGCCTATGTTCAGCAGTGGACGTCCTATGGCTGAAATGATGAAGATGATGATGAAATATTATTATTATTATTATTTCATTGATTCAGGTCCATTTTATTAGTAAGATCTTATAAGCTATATTAGTAACAACAAAAACAAAACAATAAAAACAGAGAGAGCTACAGATGACAGCGGCGGGTCAGCCAGTGTTCCTCTTGACCAGCACCTTGGCAAGATGGCGAGTTATAGGAGAGTCATATCTCCCCGCTATGGTCTTCAGGATGGAGTTGGAGCTGGCCCGTACCCTGCAGAGCAACGACGCTGCTTTTTTACGACGATAGCATAGAAATCGTCAGTGCGTGCCTCAGCGAAACCCTGAGGCACTGCAAAATCGAGGCAGCCCCAACAACATTCTGAAGCCATTGTTATATTGGACACGTAGAGCATTGACGGTTTTCTGCGTGTAGCTAGCCCACAAGCTGCAGGTATAAAATACTTGACAGTAAGCTTTGAAAAGAGTGATTTTCACTGATCGACTACACCTTGCAAACCTGCGCACCAGCATATTACATCTGACCGCCAACGCTCTACGCTCCCTCTCAATATCTTCATTACTAGATCAGAGTCGCGACAAGCACCCTCATCGGCACCCTCACTCCCCCCGAAATGATCGCCCCAGCGGTGGCTCTACGCTAAAATGTTTAACAAACAAATTAGCAAATATCACACTTTAAAAATACGACATGCTTTTCAACCGACTTCAAAAAAGGAGGAGGTTCTCAATTCGTCGGTATCTTTTTTTTTTTTTTTTTTTATGTATGTTCAGCAATCATTCGTTACTGCGTTGACCGATTTCTGGATTTATGGTCTTTAAGGTCGTCAGTTACTATGTGTCCTAGATATTTAAATTTCGTAGCTCGTTTGAGCTCAACACCGTTTAACTTGATGGTTGGAACAGACTCCGGGCACTTTCCTCCGACGGCCTTAAAGACCAGGAACTCACTTTTCTTAACATTATATGTCAAGCCATGTGCTATAGCATACTCCTCACACACCTTTAGGAGTTCGTTAAGCGCTCTGACCGTCGGACTCAGCAACACCATATCATCAGCGTAGCTTATGTTGTTTATGGTAACATCGTCCACGCGACAGCCGACGCGCTTGCCACTGAGCCGAACGATAAGATCATTAACATATAAGTTAAACAATTTAGGGGATGAAAGACCCCCTTGCCTCACTCCGCAACCTAGTCTGTATGAGTCTGAGAGTTTGACGGCCCATCTCACTCGGTTCTCCTGGTTCCCGTACCAATACTGGAGGATACGCAGCAGCTCCGCAGGTACATTTCTCTCCCGCATCTTAGCCCAGAGCACATCATACGAAATAGTGTCAAACGCCCGCGAGAGGTCTAGAAAACACGCATACACAGGCGTCCGACGCTGAGTGTAGTACTGTACGGTGTGCTTTAGACCGAGGATCGCACTTTCAGTGGATAATCCGGGGCGAAACCCGAACTGTGCATCGTGCAGATCTTAGTAATTGTCGAGGAGAGAGTCCAGCAGGCTGTCGAGCACCTTCGCAAGGACCGTAGCCAAGGAGATAGGTCGATAATTGTTTTATCAGCAACGTCCCCAGACCTATTTTTAATAATGGGTACCACAATTGTCCGCATTAGGTCACTAGGCAGGTGAGAGTGTCTCATGCAAAGAGAGTATAACATGGCTAGAACGCGAGGCAAGTGGACACCGGCATGTTGTAGGTGCTCTATACTTAGGCCATCGTGACCTGGAGATTTACCACGCGTCATTGTACGTATAACTTTAGCGACTTGTTTAGCAGAGAATGAAACTAGATCAGAGTCGCGACAAGCACCCTCATCAACCCCCCGAAATGATCGCCCCAGCGGTGGCTCTACGCTAAAATGTTTAACAAACAAATTAGCAAATATCACGCTTTAAAAATACGACATGCTTTTCAACCGACTTCAAAAAAGGAGGAGGTTCTCAATTCGTCGGTATCTTTTTTTTTTTTTTTTTTATGTATGTTCAGCAATCATTCGTTACTGCGTTGACCGATTTCGATAATTATTTTTTTGTTTGAAAGGTATTACTTTCAGAATGGTCTCATATAAATTTGGTTAAATTCTGATGATGGGATCTATAAGAAAATCATCAAACATTGCATAAACTCCGTACCACGCCAACTGATTTTAGTATCTATCTTACCTATATCTCTGCCAAATGTAGACCGATTTTGATGATTCTTTTTTTAATGAATAGCTTATACTTCAAAGATAATATAATAAAAATTTCACCCCTAAGGGTGGAAAAATAGGAAATGAAATCGGTGTTCAGCAGTTAAATTATGTTTGCACTCGTAAGATTTGTTTTGATTAGGATTTATCACTAAAATGGATGAAATAAGTTAATTTTATAAAAAAAATAAAAACCGACTTCAAAAAACTAAAACGCTAAAAATAATCTTAACACTTAAGTACCTAATCAGTTACTTTTGGAGTCGGTGCCAGTCAATGAGAGACCAATGTTTTCGTTTGCACCGACTCCAAAAGTAACTGATTAGGTACTTAAGTGTTAAGATTATTTTTAGCGTTTTAGTTTTTTGAAGTCGGTTTTTATTTTTTTTATATTATGGTACATATATGTACCAAAAAACGAATCAAAAAAATCCATTTTCACACATCACATTTTTAGTAGCTGAAGTGTCCCACTATCCACCCTCTGACTTCATCATCAGATCAAATAGATGGAATTGGAATATTTTAGTATCATCCGGATAATCATACTTAAAAAGTTTCAAATCAATACATCAGTTAGAACTATGTTTAAATTGATTTCTAAGATTGTCAATATTTTTAAGATTTTCCAAGATTATGATTCATTTAAAGATTTGTTTATTTACAATAGGATTAGTTGTTATTATTTCAAAAACTCCTAGACGCCTATTTAAAGGTAGATAGATACAAAATGAATTACAAAAGACTCAACATTTTAGGCGGTCGGATCGCTTATAGCGATCTCTTCCAGACAATCTTAGTCTTCTTCCAAATAATTGTCTACTTTTTTTCACGCATTAACGCCGATCATAATTATTACTATGCCTTTTGTCCTGTATGTCATTATTTCAAATATTAAGTAACATTAAATGTATAAGGATTAATCATTTCCAATTAACAGTTAAGTAGCTTTTCGATACGCCTTAGTATTACAGCTAATTCCAACGTTACACGCCTCTCCCTTACGTCTGCCTGTGAATATTCATGCCGGCTAGATTACTGACGTTTACTGTACTCGATTTATGATTAGGGTGTGATCATAAACGATCGAAATTGGCACGCCTTTGTTGTTTTTGATGTTTGAGTAAAGTATGCTTTTATACGTCCTACTACAGGGCCCTACCTCAACTATGAAGCGGTTTTGGTTATAGTCCACCATGCGGGCTCAGTGCGAGCCCTCAATGATTTACAGAATTACCCTTGAACGATATAATTGTACATAGAAATCACTGTTCTTCGTACATCGATACAAATATATATTTTTTACCGACAGCTCGGTTCGCCGAAAGAATGATAATTTTTTTTTACCGAGCTGTCGGTAAAAAAAATACATTTGTATCGATAAACGATGAACAGTGATTTCTTTGTACAATTATATCGTTCAAGGGTAATTCTGTAAATCATTCGGAGCCCGCTCAGTGCAGTTTGGTGGAGGGGTGTTGTAAGGCCAGTGATTAAACCTTACTTTTAGGCTTAACGAAACTAGGCTTTACGACTAGTATCAATCGATATTAAGATAAAGATAAGATAAAAATTCTTTATTTGCATAAAACATGGTAAGTAATCAAAGTTACGAGTATTGTAAGCATATTCATGTTTAGTCAATTTTAAAGACTTCTTGTAAAAAAATTCTTATATATTGTAAATGCTATCTATTAAGAGACATTCATGTAAGGCGGGCTTAAATTGTATTAAATGTAATATTTTTAATTTATTTAGTATATTATCATTATTGTGACACGCATAATTAAACAGCTTCTATTATCTTGCCTACCCACCTTAATTAAAATTTTACTGTACCTTACTAACATAAGAATATTGTTAGTAACAAATGGACATAGTTGGTCTGAAGTAAAATATTTTTTATTTTATTTTTTATATTGCTTTGTCTTAGGAATATTGTCTAACACTAGTCTATTAGGATTATGCACATATACACAATTTCAATTATGCAAAGAGACGTTAAAGTAAATATACCAAGTTTAGTAAACCAAGGTTGACATGTTGTGCGTGGAGAAAGACCACAGCATTAATGTCTGCTACATTAGCCGGAACAAACTTTTAACATGCCTTCCGAAGCACAGAGATGCATTGATGATTATGCATGAATTTATTTTTTTATTACAATCAGCCCACGTATACCTTTTATTGTTTTTAAAAGGTAGGTTATGTTATGCTCTGGCGCTATGTCTGCCCTGCTCGCTCGCTTCGCTAACACAGTTCTAAAAATTAAACTAAGAGGATGCAATCCAAACCTACGATTCTCCATAATGAGGGTTTTGACTATGACTTAATGTAAATTGCTTGGTTAAGCACTTTATTAAAGGAAGTGGTTTGTGAACACACCTTTTGTATTCAGTCGAGGCATTGAATATGAAGGGGCACGATTTTGAATGTGATTGAACTTAAGGTACGCAGACTATAGTCTCTAGACTCGTGTTTGGCGTTATCTATAGTACAAAGATCATAAATTAAAGTAATGATTATTAATAAATCTAATAGTAGAGTAATAATTTATTTTCGTGGCCTTACGATAGGCATCTTAATTCTTTGCTACATCATAATCCAATTGGTGCAGTGGGTGTAATGTTTATATGCTTCTATCTATCTCTGTTGCTTTATTATTTGATAAATTGGCTCACGTCTAAATATAATGGGAAACGCTTTGTCAAAAATCTTCACTTTAATAATAACATGTTGTCTGGCGCATTCTTATGAAGGATATCATGTCGGCAGACCTTAAGGAATAAAACTAATAACACTCAAGCTACTATCTACATAAAATAAATTGTTTGATAGCGTCAACACACCTTAGAATATCCATAAAACAGGTATCAAAACTTTAGTTACAAAATAAAAGTAATAAACAACAAAACGCATAAAAACTTTTTCGATCTGAATTTCAAGTCTTCAGAACGATAAAATACAAAGTCTCAATTCAAACTTGTCACCTATAAATCCAAACAGCTGATATTGAAAATATTGAAATTCGCATCATAAACTCTATCCAGCATTGAGATCAACTTGTAAATATTGTATTAGTTTAGCTTATCTCTAAGTTGGTTAATGTCAAGTGATTAGGTACACTTCGGACCAAAAGTTATTTTAATAGAAAGATAATAATGAATTTTGATACATAAATAGACTTATCTAAATAATAAGACGCCGTGCCGTGTGGAGACGGCCGTAAAGAATACACTTTCCCACCGCCAACAGAAGGCGTGGCGTAAGAGGCTCGCCAACCCGCCTGCTAAGCGTGTCGAGTATTGGCAATCACCCGCGATGATAGTCATTGGGGGAGGCCTGTGTTCAGTAGTGGACGTCCTATGAAATGATGATGATGATGAAATAATAAGATCTCATCAATATCATCATCACCATTTCAGGCTATTGCAGTCTACTGCTAGACGCTAGACTGTAAGCCTCCCCCAAAGAGCGCCACAGAGCAAGATCTCGCGCTTTTCTTCTCGGATTTTTATCCATCCACTGCCAGCCATCTTCCTAAGGTCGTAGGTCTATCGAGCTGGAGGGCGTCCTACGTTACGTTTGCCAAAACGTAGTGTCCACTCGAGGGAGAGAAATATAAAATTTGTCTACTCAAAAATAAATTAATTTTCTAATATGTGTACGCTTGTATGATCGTAGATGCGACAAGTCTAGTTATGACCAGTGATCGGAGTAGGTAGATTGATTTGATGTACTTTGGTAGTGCTAGCATAATATGGATAATATGCCTTTCTTTCAAAAACTGATACCAAGAAATTTCGGAATCCCGGAGGCATGTCTATATTAATATCAATGTTTGAGATCATTGACCCCAAATCAATCTACTTACTCCGATCACTGGTTATTACATTTAAAGTCATTGCCATCAGACTTCCATAACCCTTTAAAAAGGGAACCAGACCCTTTTAGAAAATGGCTACATATGTAGTGTTATCTGAATGTGCAGGGTTCCTCACTAAGTTCGAACATCAAACCTAATTAACGAAGTATTATATATATTGTAAGAATTACACAAAGCAAGTAAAAATAGTTTTATATTATTTTGGGCTTGATTCTGCTGCTCAGCCTTGTTATTAAAATCTGAATGAGCATTAAAAAAAATAATTTAACTAATGTCTACCTTTATAGACGCGGAACACATGATTATAGACAAATTAATAAATATACTTTGCAGTGTTTAATTTAAAGAGCCACATGACATTCAAGTCGTAAAATTGATATATATATATTTTAAACATAAATAACAGTTTAATAACACATGAATATGGTTAATGTAAGAACAAGACACGTCATCTTTATTTGTTTATGTTGCATATGTAGGATGTTGGTGTACCTATTTAATAAAATTAAATAATAAAAATAATACTTATTCGATTGTAGCAGCTATCAAAACAAAATATATATTATGTTTTTTATTGCGATTCTAAAATCTATTCTCCAATATCAAATACGTTGTCAGCAACGCGAGTAACCACCACAATAAAATGGGATCTTACATTTTTACTAGTACTAGTACTACTTACACTTGTCAAGCGAAACGGTTAGTAGTAAAATATTTTATATTCAGTGCCTTAAAGGAAATCCTTTGCGCGTTAAATCCATTAATGCTTGTCTGTGTTGAAATCTTCAGTCGTTTACATACCAAATGTAGGGTTATTGTTGTTTCTTAGTACAGTAATAGTGTCAGACATACCTTATCATTATTAACATTTAAGATTTTAACTGAGCAATTAATTCATGTTCTTAATAAAAATTGACAAATTAAATATTAAAAACTAACCTTAAAAAGAAAAATATGTACAAAAACATTTACGTAAAAAATGTGTCCCAAATCGCCGTTCAATAATTGGGACATGGTGCCAAGAAGGCTGGCCGCATTTCCACGATGAATGGCCAAACTGATACGTTGGCCATTAGCCCCCAAATGCACCAGCCCTCCGGTCGCCCGTACAATCAATCAGCCGCTTGGCTAACTGACTGTACAGTCGATGTGCGCTAGGTCCCCACGGCCCGAGCGTCTCGACCCCAAACGGCTCAAACATGTAGGAACTACTGAGACCTACATGCTCCGCTGAGGCAGCAGATCTTTATTGTGTATAATTTTACTAGCTTCTGCCCGCGGCTTCACCAACGTGGAGTTCGGTTCAACAAATTTCATTATAGTAAAAAATATTGTAGTGAGTCATTCTTAAAAGATACTGTCACGGGGTTTTTTTTTGGACTTTTAGAGGGGTCACTGCTATAATACATGATGTTTGCACAACTTTAACTTTAACGTAGCGCGTCCAACGAAAGCTCTCACATGGAATATTTTTTCCGTTTTGTATAAAAAATTAATTGCTGCTCCGCTCCTATTCGTTGTAGCGTGATGTTATGTAGCCTATAATATTTGTCTATAAATTGACTATCTAACCCAAAAATAATTTTTCAACTCGTACCTGTAAATCTTAAGATAAGCGCGTTCAACCGAACAAACAAACAAACTCTGTAGCTTTTTAATCTTATATATAAAATTCTCGTGTCACAATGTTCGTTCCCGTACTCCTCCGAAACGGCTTGACCGATTCTCATGAAATTTTGTGAGCATATTGAGTAGGTCTGAGAATCGGCTAACATCTATTTTTCATACCCCTAAAGACCACGCAGACGAAGTCGCGGGCAACAGCTAGTGTAAGTATAGATATATTGAGGTGATTGTGGATTTGGCAGTGATTACCAAAGTTAACCAACACACGATGCGATTGTAAGTGGATGGATGGTGGCCATTCCGACCATATTTTGTGACATTTTTCACACTTCGGAGATGCTTCTGTTAAAAAGTTGATCCCGGCTAATATCGCTTGATACTAATCATAAAGCCTAGTCAAAGGATTTAAGGCGGCTTGATTACATCTGACATTAAGGTTTAGTGACTGGCCTTACAACACCCAGAGACTGCACGTCTAGTAAAGTATGGCCCATTGCAAACCACCTCATGGTTGACGTGAGGCGTTTAGGCATGGGTACTACACTTTTCTAAGATTAATTCTTATTAAACATTTTAAAAAATACCATAAAAAAATATTACATTATAGATCATGTTTGAAGAAAACGTAAAAGTCCAGTGGTCATGAGTAGTGTAATATAATATCATTCTTCTATAATTGTGTAAATTTAAAATCTTCTACCTGCAGGTTATCTGGAAGAGATCGCTTCTAGCCATGGGACCACCTAAATTGTGCTAATATTTACCTAAAAATATACTTTTCCAATTACTTTGTTTCTGTTGATTAGTGTCTGGTTAAGATTTTAAATGGTTGCGTTAAGAAATGGAAAAAAAACCGACAGTACTATAAAAGTATAACGAAGTTAAAAGAAAAACTATTACAGTTAGACAAGTCAATGAATTAACGTGTAAAATGTACTTGGAGAAGAACATTACTTACATGATGTTGTTGATTAAATGACTAGATATCTAGCATACACCGTGGGTAGAGCCGAGAGATCCCTCGGTTATGAGGAGAGACTGGTTCTTTTTAACATAGTCAAACTTGAAAAGCGCAGGGACCTTTTGGATCTTATGTTCTTGTACAAAATGATTAACAATTATCTATTCTGTCCAAAATTGTTAGAAAGAATATCGTTTTGAGTTCCCTTCCGCTTGCCCCGTCATCCCATAGAAACGTTCAAGGTCCCGTTCCGAAGAACTGTACTGGGTGCAAACTCTCCTATCTTAAGAGTAATTAAGCTCTATTATCAAATATGGTCGCTCTACAGACATTGACGTTTACTCCATGTCATTGGGTAAATTTAGAAGGTCAATAATAAATAAAAAAGAGTGATTCTGCTGTAGTGTTGTCCCTTTTATAAATTGTTTGTTGTCTTGTGTATTAATCTCGATTGAATGTAAACAATGCATGCTGTGTTCACCTTTAAGAGACTTTACATTTAGCATAGCAAATAGATTTAAGTTTATTGTAACTTTTTTGATGTAAAAGTTGTTGGTGAACCTTTTTAATTAAAAAAAAAAAAAAAAGTAAAACAGGTAGCAAATACCGCATATTGTAACGGAAAACAACGGAATCCCTACATTGCACATAGCCTGCCACGCAATTGGTTGGTTTTTCATTTTCAGTATTCAAGTATTCACTTCGCTTCATAGCTCTTTGGCATACCTCAAGTAAACCATTTCGAATTATTGTTATTAAACTTTAAGCAATTTGCAAAGAATACAACCAACAAATCCAACCTTTTAACATAATGTTCAATTCAGCATTCAAATCAAATGATGCTGCTACCGTGTCATACGTCTGAATAAATCGTATTTTTTGCAGACAATATAATTGGTTGACCTTGTCTCCTCCAGAACAGACTCTTTATAACATAGTTCAGTTCAGTAGGCTGCTTTCTACACGCTATGTTATTACATTACATTTAAATTTTTTATCAAAATGTAATCGAATTCTTAATAAATATAATCGATAAGTTAATTATGATTGACTAATCATTACTATCCCCCAGAAACTTTCAGATTGGCCGGTTGGAAGCGGCCTGCATCCAGCGGCTTCCTAAAACCTACACCATGTCGTCTGTCCACGTTGTGCGTAGACGTCCTACGCTGCGTTTGCCGGTACGTGGCCTCCATTCTAGAACCGTTCTGCCCCGTTGGCCGTCAGTTCGACGTGCTGTATGCCCTGCCTACTGTCATTTTAGTTTGCTAATCCTTTCGGCTATGCCAGCGCCTTTTGTTCGTTTACAACTTCCTCATTCCAGATTCGATTTTGCAGGGAAACACCTAGCATAGCCCTATTATTCAGTAGTGGACGTCCTATGGCTGAAATGATGATCAAGACAATTTATCATAATCGATAGTACGATAAAAATAATATCGATTAAGTCGATTTAGTTGTGAATTTTATGTTATTGATTGTACCGAGAAACATATCGATTTATAATATAGTGAATTCTGGGTTTCAATTATTTGATAATCGATTATTTGCAAACACTAGGGTACAAAACTAATAAGCCACTTACCCACTGTAGACCGGAAAATCTATAAGAAAAAATATTGCTACACGCAAGAAAATGTAATATATAAGCCTGTTATCCTTAATATATCAATTGTCAATGCAGACACGCTTTTCATAGTGAAGATTAACGTTTCTTACCTAAAAATGCTTTACGATTACATTATAATAATGATTATATTACGTACGATACGTATAATTTTCCCTTTGCCCCGATTGCGTTCTGTAATTTAAATTTTAAAAAATAGTGATCGTACTTCTAATAGTGTCGTCGGGCAGCAGCTAACAATATCTCTGAGAAGTGTATCTGCTCTGTCTGCTTAATCTTAGTAAAAATGGACGACCTCCGTAGCCGAGAGGCGAGCATACTTGACTTGGTATCGCTATCTCCAAAGTTCCGGGTTCGATTCCCGGTCGGGTCAATATAGAAAAATAACTTTTCTATATTGTCTCGGGTCTGGGTGTTGTGGTACCGTCGTTGTTTCTGATTTCTGTAACAAAAGTGCTTTGGCTACTTACCACAGGATCAAAGCAATGTATGTGATGTTGTCCCATATTTATTATTAAAATGACCTACTGGTTTTTTTTCAGCTGTGATTTTATTGTCAGCCTCATTAGTACAAGTAGTAGCGTATTCCAGACGTATCTCATCTAACTATTTACAAGTAAAAACTCGTATTGAGATATAATATTGAATACATTATCAAACATAATGTAAAAATGGGTATTGTAAATCAAGCAATTTTTTGAATTTATTATCTTTATGTTTTTTGTATTGGTCTTTGAAAGAAAGAAAAATGTACTTATAGTAGATACTGCTAGTATGTGTTAATGTATGAATAGAACATGGTTATGTATGGAACTGCTTGTTTTTTATTTAGTATACTGAGGTTTTAGTTTCGTATACAGGGTAAGACTTATAATTCTTAATGGGTAAATTATCAAAATCATTTCACATAATATTAATGTAAGAAGATTTTTTTTTCTGTTAAGCCTAATTAATATCTACGTGCTTGTCAAATTTTAACGATTCCATTCATCCGTTAAGTGTGATTTAGTAACAAACATCCAAACTTTCACATTTATAGTATCCGATACAGGGCTACATTGCAATGTGATGCTAAATTATCTATATCTAATATACATATAAAAATGAATCTCTATTTCCCTTGGTCATCGCATCACGACTGAACGGATGCAACAATTTCGCTAATTCTTTTTTTGTTGTGTTAATTATTGTCAGAAGAAGGTTCTTTTGAAAGAAAAAAAAAGAAACTTGCGCAGTTTTTTTTATGACCGACCACGCGAACGAAGTCGCGGGCAACAGCTAGTTGCAAAATAAAAATCATTTTATCCTAATTAATGTTAGCCTTCGTAAAAATCCCTAAAGAGTTCCGAAAAAAAGAACGCGAGGCACGCGGTCATCCATCAGGGATCACAGTCGTATGCCGACGCCGAGGCAACAAGGACCTTAAGCGGTGCACATTTGTGCAATTTAATCGACCAATCAATTAAATGAATTAAAGTAAATTATCTAGGAGGTAGATACCTCGTAGATAATTACTTCATTAATTTAATTCATTTAATTGATTGGTAAGCAGTTGGATTGGATTGTTGGATTTCAATAGCAGGTAGGAATAATTAACAATAAAAAATAAAACTTAAATCGATCAAGTTACTATTACTGACTCGCTCCTGAAAACTTGGCACTGCCTTGCACTGTAACTCTGTATAGTAAGATAAGACGATCATTAGTTTGCAAGCTAGGCCTTAAGTTTCGCAAATATTTCCGCAAGTACTTAACACTATGACAGTAAGATTATCCAATGTCAAGAAGCTTTGACCTAAGCTTTAAAGTTATAACGCGATGAGCAATCTCCTAGATGCTAGGTTAACTGAGAGGCTATAATTTAAGCTCGTTGTGTCCGCACTTCGCTTGGCTACTAATTTAGCTTCTATTGTTCATGAAGTTTCGTGATAGTTAAAGCAATGTATGTATTAATGATATTCATTATCATTATCATAATCAGTCCACGTTAGTTCAACTGCTAGACATTGGTTTCTAACAATGATATGAGGCATAAAGTAAATTGACCGGTGTCAAAGACTTTTCATAGAGGAATTACACTTATATTAATTCTGCTCTATATTGCAATATCTAGAGGACTGGAAATGGAGAGATACAAAAACACACCACAGCATTTGCTCTTTCTTGATCTGCAGAAGGCCTTCGACTGTGTCTCTCGAGTGGTGTTCTGGTGGGCACTGAGATCCAAAACGGTCCCTGAAGCATATATTGACATTATTCGAGACATGTACCGCAGCTCCGATTCTATGGTTCGGTCCGCTGTTGGCGACACAAAACCGTTCCCCATCGCTGTCTGAGTACACCAGGGTTCCGTCCTCAGTCCGTTTCTGTTCAGTGTGATTTTGGACGTTGGATGGACCATGGCTGATAATGTATGCTGACGATATCGCACTGGTGGACGAGGACAGGGGCAGGCTGGTGAGACGGGTGAACGAGTGGAAGCAGTCGTTTGAGAGTCTGAAACTTAATGTGGTGAAGACCGAGTACCTGGCCTGTAACTCTACAGATCCAACGCCCGTCCGCATAGGCGGAGACAAGGTCGAGCGCACGGACCAGTTTAAATACCTTGGATCTGTACTTCACGCGTCGGGAGACATCGATTGCGACGTCAAAGCACGCATTGCTGCTGCGTGGGCCAAATGGCGAGAGGTGACTGGTGTCATTTGTGTCACCAGAATGCCGGTTAAGCTGAAAGGACAGATCTATAAGTCCATCATTAGGCCTGTCCTTTTATATGGCAGCGAAGCGTGGCCGCTACTTGAGCGACACAAGCAGGAGCTGCGTGTCACGGAGATGAATATGCTGCGGTGGATGTGCGGAGTCACGCGGATGGACCGCGTGAGGAACTCGCGCATCCGCAGTAGCTTTCGTGTCCGTGATATTGCAGACAAACTGCAGGAGAGTTGCCTACGCTGGTACGGCCATGTTTTGCGGAAACCGGCAAGCTACGTAGTAAACAAATGTCTGGCCATGCCGCTACCGCCAGGTCCTGGCAAAAGGGGTAGACCTAAAAAATGCTGGCTTGACGTCGTGAGGGCTGACATGCGTGCCAATGATCTCACAACTGCAAATGCCAATGATGTGCCAATGACGCTCAAGACCGTACGAAGTGGAGGAGTAAATCAAGGTAAGTTAGATGCATAGTGTTGCCTTTTAGATACATACATAACATTGTGTAATATAAATTAAAAAACATTTAAAATACTGATAAAGTGTCAAAATAAATATTTGAAATAAATCCTGCAAACAGATCTAGTTTTTTTAAAGTTAAATCTTTTATAAATAATTTTCTTCAATTTACCTCATAGATGAAGACGTTTTGGTAGAAACCTCTCTGGATTTGGGAATGCAACCTTTATTTGAAAAAATATAGAAACATACTTTATTGCGTGATATCGTTATCATAAAAATTTGAAAAGTTTTGTAATTATAAAAAAAACATAATCTGAAAAAATCATGATAATCAAAATGAATTAAAATTATTTAAAGGGAAATTACTTCAATATTTCCTGGTATTTTAGCATTTTAAAGAAGAACTGTTTTTTTACCATTTTAGAATTATATGTATACGTAGAGTATCTATTAAATAAGTTTAAAAAAATATGACAAGGTATTCGCGTTAAGAAGTTGTACTACTTGTACTTAATTAAATTTAACCCTGTCACGTAACTACACTTTTTGTTAAGCCACGAATAAACATGATGTTGACTTGAATTATGATATTTATAATTATGCACGTCAAATTATTGCGTATGCCTGCTCTACCCAGCAATGCCTACTGCTTCAAAGTGTATGTACTATTTAAATTCTTATAGTCAGGGATAATAATTCTGTTACCTTGAAAGAGTTCATTCAGTATGACTAAAAGCGCTTTCAGGAAAACTGGTATTTGCTTGGTACAGGTTCACTAGTAATTAGTATGTTCACTACTTTATTTAATACACTTAATCTAGTCCAAAATGCCAGTCGCCGACGCAATCCTATCGGTATGTTTCACTAAATGCTTAATTAATCCTAATTTGTGTTTCAGACTCAGGAAATGACCGGAATGTGCCGACATTTCTAATGTTCTGTTTGGTGAATATCAACCTAGGCTGTTGTGATGATAGGACTGTATTTATTTATTTATTGAATAAGATATATCATCAATATAATATAATTTTACGTACATAAAGTTGTGAAGAAAATACAAGATTAAAAGATATACCTCTGCAGGTACAACAATTTTACATAAGTAATGTCGACTAAGAAAATATAACTTTTTAGGGCCGATTTTTCAATTGCCAGATAACTTTTATCCGACGAATAAAAGTGACGCTTTGACACATCTTCCATACGAAAGCTGTCAACATGGCCATCTTATTTTTTAAATAAAAGTTATCTGGCTGTTAAAAATCGGCCCTTAATCAATTAACTTTTAATAATTTAAATAATCTAAGGCTCCAAATTAAGCAATGCCACAAAATTTTTCTTTTGCTGGAAAACGCGGCTGGAATCACTAAAGATATCGATGCTACATTTATTTATGTCATTGTAGTACCTTGTCAATTAAAATTTTATTTATCCCTAAACTTAATTAAGTTATGTGTTGTTTTCTTAGTGTGTGTTGTTATATATTTTCGCCATTTATTGAATAGAGTTTACTGAAAGAGTGGTGAGAATTTCACCCCTAAGGCTGTAAAACTTGTAATAGTGGTATGAAATTGATGTACAGCAAATCAATCACAAAAATTCGCTTTGTTTGATCTAAACCAATCAAACAATAAGAATTTGTAGAAGGTTTTGCAATAAAATGAACAGAAAACACTAATTCATAAAAACCTTCAACCAAAACTAAAAATATTTTTAACATTAGCATTTGGTAATTTTTAGAGTCGGTGTAAGCCTTGGAGTGTTGAAATGTTTTCATTTGCACCGACGCAAAAAAATATCGATTAGATACGAGTTTTTCTTTGTTAATGATATTTTAACCGTTTATATTATTTGAGACAGTTTCCTATAGAGTTCCCTACCTCAAAAGGTAAAAATAAACCCCTGTAGGATATAGGACATCGTTGTCCGTCTGTCTGTCTGTCTGTCCAGACCCTTTTCACCAGGAATGTGTAGAGGCATCAAATTGAAATTAATATTAAATACTCAGGTCTGTAATCCGTAAAAATTGTAAAAAAATCAAATTTCTGTCAACGCGTATAAAAGATACGGGTTTTTATGCCACTGTTATTGATACTCGCAAGGAAATCAAAACCTAGTACTTCCCGTTGACCTAAAATCATAAAAAATTGGCAGAAAACAATTTTTATAGCACAAGTAAAGAAAATAGATCAAACTTGGAAAAACCATTAAAATCTTCGTGACTCGATTAACGATATGGACGAACTACGTACCTACAAGTTCCTACGGAGACTGACGTATACTTGGCAGGTTTTTACTTTTAAAAAATAGAGTTTGACGTGAAACAACACTGCGCAGGTACTGCTTAGAATCCAAAAACAAACCAAATTCTAACCAAGTTTGCTTTTTAATTTGTGTCTCAGACTCATCTGCTAATGTGCGTCGTTGAATACTAATGCGGATGTGGCGACGTCTGCAGATGCTCAAGCTGACACACCGATTAGTTAGCCTGCAGGTTTGAGATACTTACAGGGATACAAAACTATAATCCTTAAAACCACTGCACTTATACAACAACATTTATTATGAGACCAATATCGAAACAGGTTTTTTAAATTTCATTATTTAGTTGTTGATCCCAAAGTAAAATTTGTTGAATTTTTTGTTTTTATCGTTCTACAATAAAACGCCAAAAAGCTGTGTTATTTTTCTGTTGCATATTTCTAAAACACATCAGTATTTTGTCTATACTAGTCTGATATACGAACCCCTTTGCATTCTAGGCGTATCACCGGCCGCCACTGTGCCGAGGCTATGTAATAGGATAAAGGCAGCATAACAGCATCAAATTTAAAATTTGGTTAGGGTTGCTACAGATATAAGCGGGCCAGCATTAATCGGCAAAGCCAGACGGAAAAATGTAATATTATGTAGATAAATGTTTGGGAATCACAAACCGATTAGCTGCTGCACATAATATAATCATAATAACTACCCGATCGGCACAAGCCGGATAAAGCCGAACGTGATGTACTAGTTGCTACGGGTCGGCTTTTTCGTTACACAAATACTGCCCGATCGAATATGACTTGACCCCAATGAACTACATAATCTAATTATAATAACTACCCAATCGGCACAAGCCGATTGTAGTTGAAAATGCAGTAATTGCTTTGGGTCAGCTTTGTTGCTCGACAAATACTACTGAATCGACAACGCCGCTTAGCAAAATAGCTCTTATCTTGCTTTCGCAAATTGCTAGTTCGATAAGGCTCTAAGCCTGGGTTCTTTATTTAAATAAATAAAAATCCAGGTAACGGGAAAATATAGAACCAGTTTTTGCCATTAACTCTACTTAGCTCAGAAACTGTGTAATCTAGACTAGACGTCCTGAAACTCCATCGCCCTACTTCGTGTCTTTTATTCTGGAACAAATGGCTAGTTCCGTAGTTCTGTGATTAATTGTCATTTTTTCCCATATGGGAAACAGTTGGAACAATGAGAGCTGTTTCAATGCAAACTTGTTATTTTCATGAACAATACTGTGCATTCGACTAATGGAAGCTGGACTGTGGCGGTTGGTGCAAAGAACAAAACGTTAACGTCAAGCAGTGAAAAAGTATACATACAGTATTCATAAATGAACACATACACATGTTCATTAAATAAGCACTGGACATATTAATTAATATTCTTTTCCCAATGCATGTACCATGTGGGGACGGCCGTTAAGAATACACTTCCCCACCGCCAACAGGAGGCGTGTCGTAAGAGTCAACTAATTCCTGTAGTACGAAACGGGCAGCAGCGTCTTCGAGCGAAATCTTATTAAAAAAACTGCGCTCGCCAACCCGGCTGCCAAGCGTGGCGAGTATTGGCAATCCCCCCCGATGATCAGTCATTAGGGGAGGCCTTTGTTCAGCAGTGGACCTCCTTTGGCTGAAATGATGATGATGAATGCATGCCTTTGGGCCCATTCTCAGCTTTGTCAATATGGCATATATTTAAAAAAATGGACTCACTCATCGTTCCTCAGTCACGAAAGAATTAACCTGCAATATAAAAACAAAGGTACAATATTTCAATAAGTATTGATACTTTTACATGAATTCATGCCAAGAAGTTTGTCGTGCATTGCCGTACGTATAGTACGGACGTACAAGTATTATATTATACTTGCTTTTGATTAGATTTCTCCTATAAAGTCGTATCTCCATTTAGCTACCTGGTAATGATCAATTTTTAGTTGTAGAGCTCAAAATATCGTAGATTCACCTCACTTTTAATTTTAGACCAAAATGATCACCAAAAAGATGACAAAAATAATGATCAAAAAGATTACCAAAAACACTTTATGTTTCTTATCTCTGGTCCCGTTGAAGATCTTAGATGCAGCAAGTCTCATTTGGAAAGCTTGGCATATAGCATTCGTGACCTTTAGAGGGGAAAAAGACTACTTGAAACATGACCACAATTATTGCCTTTTAGAGCTATGCTACGCTATGCTATGAGCTTTCTCTAATGGTCGTCCTCTACCTGAAGGTTGTCTCTAAGAGATCGCTATTAACGATAAGACCGCCTAAATTGTACGGTTTTCTGTGCAAATTATGTGTAATTTACTTGTATGCTGTGAAATAAAGAGTACCTATCTATCTAACAACACCACCACAATAAAAAAAAAAACTAAAGGCTTCAAAATAAGAGTCGTTCGCTTATTACTTGTACCATCAAGTCAGCTTACAGCACCTGTACCGCTGGTAATTGAACGCCAGCTATTAACGGGTTAGAATACACCTAGCGCGTCCACTCTATCAGGATTTTAGGGCGTATTCGTAAGACAGAAGTACAAATAAAGTGTTTAAGCTTAAAAAAAAATATACTTGCAGCTCTATCTTCTCCTCTTTACCGCCTTCTTTCTATCAATATTAATTCAATTTTCCTCTACTTGAAGGTTGTCTTGAAGAGATCGCTTCCAACGATAAGACCGCCTAAATTGTGCTATTCATTATGTATTTACTTTCCTGTGATTTGTTTGTTTTATGTGGTGTACAATCTATCTATTCGTTTCGTCCGAAACATCGTATTTCGTTTTTCGTAATAGGCTTCCTGGCTCGGTATTTCCTTGCCAGATCGAATCAGAAATGAAGAGATCCGTAAATGAAAAAAAGTCGCTGACAAAGTTTTGGCAAGCTGAAGTGGCAGTGGGCACATAGCTCGTAGAACTGGCGGCCAATAGGGCAGAAAGGTTCTAAAATGGAAACCACGTACCGGCAAGCGCAGCGTAGGACGTGCACCTACAAAGTAGACAGACGACCTGGTGAAGGTTGCAGGAAGACGCTGGGAGCAGGCCGCTTCCTGAACCTCACGATTTTGATAGAATGCGTCAAAATAATTATAGCATGCTTCTAATTGACTCACTGACAGTCTCTTTCTTGGCCAACACACCTCACTTTAGGGTGTCTTCAAATTACCTTTTTAACATTTCGTCTAACCATACTGATTGCCTCTAATAGATTTGATAAATGTTATGCAGTGTGATTTTTATTTCAAAATGCCAGTAGAAAATCCCCACAATAAAACTACAATTTCTGTACACAAACTATACTTCTACGATATACTTAATACGAGTATTAGTCTCAAGAAAATAGGCGACACAAAATCGAGTTTAACATTGACTGCACATTTGAATTCATTTCAAATTCATCATTCAGACAAGAATTAATTCCGGAACAGTGAAGTCTAGAACTTTGAAAAGGATGTTGGTACAAATTAGAGTGCCTGAACAAGGCTCATTTAAATTTCATATCGAAGTTGCATCTTATCCTTTATTCAGGTAACTTTGCGGAGTTTGCTTTAGTGGTAAGACTTTCTCGGATTCCGTAGCTTAGGTCTAAAAACCTCAAATCGATAATTTGAGTAATTCTATCTTTTTATATACAGAGTTATTTGTAAAACATCAACAACCTCCGAGGGGTTGATTCTGGTGCTCAAATACAACAACTTTTTCTATGTGACCAAAATAGTAATCTAAAAAAAATTTATCCGTTAGGCAGTCCGAGTCCCTTCCCATTTTCAAGGCTAGGGCCAAAGCTTTTTTCCTATCGTGCTAATGTTGTATACATGTTCCGGTTCGCGTAGATAGTTGTATTTTATCTACTATTATTGTTTTGCTATTTTTGTGTATTATATGTAAGTATTTTTTTATTTTTGATTATTTGACTTACGCACTCTTTTGCTCTCGCACTACGTTACCCCACTGTATTAAAACTTAATTTCCTCTGCCCTAAGGTTGTCTGGAAGAGATCGCTTTTGGCGATAAGGCCGCCTGATTGTACATAACTGTGTCTTGTAAGTAATAACCTTAATGTTTTTGTGCAATAAAGTGTCTATCTATCTATCTATCTAAAAAAAATTTACTGCTTCATACAAACTGATGTCCGCTGGTCGGCAGCGTAGTATGGGGAAGTATAATTTTTTTTTGGGTTTTAGATGTTGGTCCCATATAAAAAGTTGTATATGAGCTTGATGTCCGTCAATCAGCGTGGATAACATTTTGTTTTAATCACAAAATTTTCTTTTGCGACAATTATTCTCAATCTGTGAGCGATTCCAAAAACTAAGTACCTAACATTAGACACTGTTCTTCACACAGTACACCAGTAAAATCTAACTTAGACAAAGCCCAATTTATAAAAGAATGTAAAATTTTTATTAGTCCATAAACACATCCACAATTATTTATATTGCAACTACACTAAATAACAAAAAAGACGACTTAACTAAATTTGTCTTGCGATATTAAAATTACTGTTTTTAACTACGTAAAACTAGGCTTAACCACAGAATATATAATAGGATAAATCTTAACGTCTAGTAGCAAGCAATATTATCAAGGACCAACTTTTAACTGTCTTAAGATGCCTGTGGCAAATGTTACGAAACATAGCTGAAATGGTCACCCATCCACTCACAACCGCGATGTGGGCGCTTAACTTTGTAATCAGTACCAAAGTGCTGCTATTATAAGCTGTAAGCACCTTGATTTGATTGAATGGAATAACGCAAACCGTTCAGTACGGAATTCTCATTTTACGAGATAAAACTCGTTTTTTCCGTCTTTTTAGCGAATGTTTTTGCATAGTAATTGCGTTGGAAATACTTTAAGTCCTGGTTTATTCGAATTGCTAAACGCATTAGGGCTGTCACGTGATGCTAATTCTTTTACTTAACCATTGTTTATTGGGTGTCTTAAGGATTCTGGATCCTTAATTTAAAGGTAGGCGGAATGAGAATGTCTGCTAAGATCTTATTCCTTGTTTTTGTAAAGAATAAACTTATTTAATTTTAAATTATTATACTTTTTTAAATCTGTTTAATCCCACTGCTGGGCAAAGGTCTCCCCTAGACTCTTCCATCGATCCCTATCCATCGCCAATGACTCCTAATCCCTCGTCAGGTTAACCAAATCGTCACACCATCTTTTCTTGGGTCTACCTCTTCGGCGACAGCCGTCTGTAGATACCCACCGAGTGACGATTTGGGCCCACCTATCCGGATGAATTCTGCATACGTGTCCTGCTCACTCCCACTTTAGCTTTGTGGTTTTCTCGCCTACATCTGCAACACCGGTTATTGAGTGGGATGGCGGTGTTCGGGATGAATATTTATTTAATGTGGTTTAACACTAATTCCTTTCATAATAACATACCAATAAATGGCAGATAAACCCATGGTGTCCCACAGCTAGCAAAGGTGTCTTCCAAGTCCCTCCCATCCTTCTCTGTTGAGGGCCAAAGTCTGCCAATCCCTCATATGTTTCTCCAAATTTTCACGCCATCGTTTCATTGTTTAAATTTCCTCTGCGGCGATACGCTTCCTCAGGAATTCATTAAGAGCCGATCTAGGTCCATTTGTCCAGACAAGTAAACTGGACAACAACACCACATTTATCATTCCGTTTCTATGGTAAGTAGCCAAAGCACTTGAGTTACAGAAGTCATAAACAACAACGGTACCACAAAAACTAGACCAGAGTCACTACAGAAACGTTATTTTTCTACATTAACCGACCGAGAATGACATGACCCGCTTACGTTTTGCTGCGTACATACTCACATCAACAATCGCAGCAAGGAATATATCGCTTGAAAATATTAAATTACTTTTGAATATTTTTAAATTCACATCAACCTAATAATGGTATTAAACTAATAGTACAATAGTTTGATGAAATACATAGTTTTATGAAATAACGAACAAAACTAAATATTGGTATTTAAATAACAAATCATAAATTTTGATATCAGGTTTTGTTAATAACACTTTTAAATACGTAGGTAAGTATTTTGATCGTCAAAACTACTTATATTCGACAAACCGTAACACTGCAAACTATTAATTCCTGAACTCCAATCTTCCCTGTCTTACGCAACCTGTCGTATTTTGATATGGGGTAATAATTGCCCAATTTAGCCGTAAAGGTCTCGACAATGGCGGGGTATCTGTTGAATTGGCAGTTCTTAGATAGTAAAGTTAGGTACGGTAGGCCTTTTCCGAGTGGTAACAGCCCAGCGTCTGAAATACACATGATGATAATGGTTTCATGAATTTATTTTCTATTTATACATTGTGGAAACATTCAGATTATGCTGAGAAGTTTCTTTCAAAGGTTGCGAGAGTTAGAAGCCAATGTTCCAAATATAATAATCAGACTTGCTGCATTTGGGACTAAGGTCATGGGTACCCCATAGGTACTGGAAACTAGTGTTGCGAAACTACTATCAAAAACAGCTTCTTAAGTATTTCTTTTTATGAAATTAAAACTTGATACTAGCAACAAAACTATTCACATGGCCAAGGATATACCCAATATTTTCTAAGAATTTGTGCTGCAAAACTACCATCAAAAACAGCTGCACTATCAAGCTAAAAAGCTTATCGATAGTATCGACACTGTTTATTATAACAATGTCGATAATATTGTTGTTCATAAATTAAAACCTCAATATCAACCACAGAACCATTAATACTATCGATAGTCATATTATTGGTCACTATCGATAGTCTATCGGTTTTCTATCGATATTCAGCTATTGATCGACAACACTGCTGGAAACCCCACAGCATGAGACAAATTGTAAGGAGAAAGAAGAATATACCAGCATAACCGTTTTCGTCCCAGTTGTAGGGTGAGCATGGGCATGTGATCTTCTTGGACAGCTAACAGGTCAGTAGCGGTAATAAATGACAAATTTTCTCAATTGAAATTCAACTCTGCATGTTAAACTTTAAGTTTAAAATCAGTTCAAGATAGTTAAAATTCTGTAGTAGGTTGATAAGCTGTGAACTGTACAAAACGCTCACTCCACACTGAGTGCGCATATAGCTCAGCCAGCCCTAGCATGTCTACCAAAACACGATATGATATGATATGATATAGAGCGATATATCGACACCAATTTTAAAAATATGATAGATATAGCCGCCATTTTGAATTTTTATCGAAACAGCGTTCTTAATAAGTGACGGCGATTCAACATGGCGGCTATATCTATCATATTTTTACAGTTGGTGTCGATATTTCGCTATATCATATCATACGAGTATTGTGTTTTAGTGCTCATGCTAGTCAGGCTGGAGTGCTACTGTTTATAAATTAATTATGGTTGTGACGATCAATATTCATAAGGAACATTCGTGGCCGGAGATACGGTTCACGAGATTTGCATTGACTGTACAATGGACCAAATTAGCTATACAGGGTGAAATTAAATTAAATGTACAACGGGATTAATTCCAGATAAGAAAACAATTGACTTAATCGTGCATGTGACGTTCTAACAAGGTCAGACAACTATTTGTTGTGGTGACCAATGTCGGCTAAGTGCGATGATAAAATTCACACTCGTCCGACGGGCGGAGAGCCCGAAGAAGCATGAAGTTTATAGACAAAAACAGCCAAGTGAAAATCGAACTCTAGCACCGAGGGTTCCGTACAAACTTGTAGATATATAAATACATAGTTTGTCCATAACATGATGATGGTAATACAATATCTGGCATAATATCTTTTATTTGCATTGTTAGAAAAGTGTGACAACGAAGTGATCCTAAAAGAGTTCATCTTTTCCTTTTGAGGTAGGTACCTGCTTCATCAAGAGACGACTGTTTATTTAAGCCAAAAATAAAAAGTGAAATGCAATTTATTATTTTAAAACATGGTGTTACATAATATTATTATTCAGTAGTAGGCCTCATGTTTTACCTTATGGGCATGTAAATATTTACTAATTGATTGCTTAGGTACTACAATTTTATTTTATTTTAATGGCATTTAGTAAAACCAACTTTTGTAGCTATATAGTTATAACTAGATAGAACCACCCACAAAAAATATCCAAGAATGAACTGACCTTCATCCCCAATTCTTCTTCAACTACAATCCTCCTCAACTTGTTCTGGAGTTAGTTTTTCAATTTCCTAGATTCAATTTCCTGTAGAAGTTCTTCTCAAATGGCTCATACACTATCTTTGTGTGATCTATGGGAGGTAGGGGGTCGATTCTTTATTTCCACAATCCTCTTTTTAGGAGGAGCTATTGGGTTACCATCCTCATCATGTTCTATTTCTATGTCAGATTCATCATTTCCATTGTTCAGTGGATTTTCTTTCATGTACCTGTGGGATAGAGATGAAAGTAGGTCATCTAAGTATGTATTGTGAGTATAGTATTGCAAAAGAAATATTCCCATACACATAAGCGTGTTTTATGCCTACCTAGTTTCTGTAACAAAAATAATTAAATCTTATTAATAAGTAATAAAGAATTCAGTCACAATTATTCGCCTAAATATAATCTACCAGCTTAACTTGACTAGGTCCGAATAAGAATTTTATTATATTCACGTATATAACAATATCTACGTTTTTATAATTTGTAAATCAATTTTTTCGAAACTTTACCATTGAAGTCTTCTATTTCCATAATAAGGTAAAAAAATGGAGGTCAGATTCCGAGATTCGATGTAAATTTAATTTCTGCGGAGAAAAAAGATCAGCTCAGATTAAGGCATCAATTTTCTTAATTGTAACGATCGCATTCTATGGATTCTAATCGTATTACTTTTACTAGAGGTATAACGTATGTTGTAGATATTTGTCGATAGTAACTTAGGTACCGTGAATCACACTAGCTACATTTCAGTTCGTTCATTCATTGAAGTTGTGAATTAAAGTTGTGAAGGCCTCTAAATACATTCTAGTACATAAGTTTTTAGAGAATAAGTTAGTATTGTAAAGGTTGGTTTTTGAATAAATAAACATTAAAAATAAATAAATAAAATGAAACAGTCGAACAAGAAAAGTTCAAGAAATAACGATAATATTTATTACACAAATCGGTTGCGTCCTAGTAAAACTAGACGTATGAAAAAATATTTGTTGTGTTAGATCTTAATAACCATGCGACAGATTTATAAATCGATTCTAAAGCTTTTTGTAATTTTAAAGGTAGTGCCGTGAAATAAAAAAAAAACTTATTAGAGGAGTGATGGGAGGCTCATATTTAACGATTATTATATTTAAAATATACCGGTATAAATAATCATGGTATTAGAATTGAAATGACATGTTCAGTTTACCAATTTATTTTCTAAACTATTGATTGATATGTGTATTATAAAGATGGAATATTGATTCCATCGACATTGAAGCATCTCTAACTTAGGGCAGTCTAACGGCTTTGTTTAGTCCCATTATTTGTTATGGACCATCTAAATCATTATGGAGAAATTAAGGAAATTAAATAAGGATTGAGCAGTTCATTTCGTAATTTTATTGATTTCCTCGCTGTTACCATAATCAAATTATGATTCGATACTAAGGCGCTATGCACATGGAACTACTTTTAGTTTTCAATCATGGCAATCGGTAACTCGCACGCAACTATTTTTTTTTAATTCACATAATTATGAGCAACTGCTGAACTGCTCAGACGTAACAAACCTAGTTACGGTTTTCGGCAAACGCAATTATTTCCGGTTGCTGCTTTGTCGCAATTATTACTGGGCCAGTTAAGTGACGAGTTGCTGGTTTCCGGAACCGATATCGTGTATCGTCTTTTCCCCTTATGTTGCATTCGGAGTAAACCAAATTGACTGTAAGTTACTTTTTTACAATGTAAATAAGTTTAAAATTAACTTCGAAAGTTAATTATAAGAAATTAAAATGTATCTTACTTGTAATCCAATCTTTAAGGTTGGTGTTTTATTAAATAATAAAATAAATAAATAAATATTGGACAACATCACATACATTGCTCTGATTCTATGATAAGTAGCTTAAGCACTTGTGTTACAGAAATCAGAAACAATGACGGTACCACAACACCCAGACCCGAGACAATATAGTAAAGTTATTTTTCCTACATTGGCCGACCGGGAATCGAACCCGGAACCTCAGAGATAGCGACACCAAGTCCGGTATGCTCACCTCTCGGCTTTAATTATTAAACACTTGACACTGGTATATTTTTGATAGTAGGTATAATTTAAATAAAATATTTGCATGTCTTACCCAGAGGAAATGTGTTGGGCAATAAAATTATTTTAGTAACCTCATCTGTACCATGTTTCTAAGCAAAAAAAATTATATTATTTCACTTCAGACTCGATGTAGCTTCGCTCACTGGGATTTCAGTGCACAAAAAAAGTTATCTATTCAAATCTACGAAGATAAACGAAAGAGGAAAGACGATAGAGATTTGAACCTTCGTAACTGGCTACGTTCGGGACACAATTGCGGGCACGGTACAGTATGAAGAAACCAACATACACTTATGCGAATGTAAGACAACATTGGTAGCTATGAGTTATGGATTCACAATAATTAACATGTTGTGTGACTAATGGTGCTGTCATATTCGAGTCACAGAGATAGTTAATGTAATTATCAAATCAGTTTGACAGTAAGATACATGATAGCTAAATTAAATTAATTAATTGACGAAAGTTGTACCAAAACTGAGGCAGATACAGAAAACCCACTCTACAGTACTTCACACTATAGTCCGTTTTTGTTTGCCTGGCTAATATTGTAAACAATCTTGTCGTTCCTTTTTAACGAAATTATTCATTTATAAATAAGATAGACAAAAAATAACAACGTACTATTTTAATAAATCTTTTAACACAAAATCCTTTCTATTTTAATAGTTCGTTGATTTTATAAAAGACATGTCAAGCTTTTTTACAATATTGAACAAGCGAAGAAAAACTGACTTTAATGCCATATGCGGAAATAGCTTAGTGGTCGGAGTTTCACCTCATTCTTCGTGACTTTAGTTTGAATCCTAGCAGTCACCTTTAGGTTTGTCATGGGTTGGTTCAGTTTAATATATAACTCCCTCATATAGGATGTTTTAATGCTCAATGCAAATACCACAATCTTCAAACAATAGCTTGTTATTAAGCAGCAGATCATTACATACTCATACATCATGTAAATCCGTAGTATTCAAATTGTCCGTGACTTATTTCATCATCATCATTTCAGCCATAATACGTCCACTGCTGAACATAGGCCTCCACCCATGACCTATCATCGGGGGGATTGCCAATACTTGCCACGCTTGGTAGGCGGGTTGGCGAGCGCAGTTTTTTATAAGATTTCGCATGAAGACGCTGCTGCCCGTCTCGTGCTACAGAAATTAGTCGCCTCTTACGATACGCCCCCTGTTGGCAGTGGGGAAGTGTATTCTTTATTTCTGTCTTGTTTATTCTTACTCAAAAAAAAAACTATACGTAATAAAACCCACCAAAAGTATTTGCACATAGCCATAATATTTCATTAGATATATCATTTTGGCAATGTGTCCAACCTTTTCCCAATACAGCCAAAACTAATTTATTTGCTATAGAAAATTATTTTATAGTGAATTGTGGATGATTATGTATGTAAAGATTTAGCTGTTCATGTTGAAAATGGTTTCGTATTATCATGGACTTCGAGGAATTCATGTTCACCGAGTTTAATTAATTACTAACTTAACGCCTCATGACTGAATTTACCAGAATTTTCAGAACATCTAATGTCTAACTAGCAAGAGGCTTTCGACGAAATCTTTGCAAATATTAAATAATAAATAATAATAAAGCAGCATTAAATTTTACTAAATCACTTCTAGTGTACAGTCTTCAAAACAAACCCCAATCGCAATTGGTCCTTATTAAAATCTATTTTGTTAAACCTTACAGTCGAAAGTCATGATAATTGCGGTTTGTAATTTTGTAAATAAGAACTGTTGTCTGTACCTATTTTTAATTTAATTTTGTTTATTTAAAAAACAGTAATTTATAGTATAATAAAGCAGTAGTAGTACTTTCAAATTTAGCTTAAGTTTCCCAAAAGACTGCAACATCTTTTGGGAAACTTAAGCTAAATTTGAAAGTATTTAAAAGAGTTCATGCATTCGATATTAAAGAAAATCAAAATTCACATAATTCGTTTCTCAAAACATGTTTTTGAAAATAATATACCACTTAAATATCATAAAATGACTTGAGATTATAAATCATACATTATAATGTTATGGTTATATTTATACGGAAATTCGCTTTTAAGAGTATTTATTAGCTAAATTGAAGAACCCCGCACAGATAGGTAAAGTAATGTGATTCTCTCGCGCTCCCGCTAAGTTAAACTGCGCCGAGTTCCCGGAACTTCGCGGAGACAGCGAAGCAATTTGTTCCTGGGGTATAAAGGGAACAATTTCTGGATTTAGCATGCGGTATAGATTTGTCAAAAGATTTTACAAAACCAAATAAGTAATATAATATATAAGAAGAACTTAATGCGTGGTTTCGGAGTCGGTTAACGTAATTTTGCAAGCAATTTTTGCACTTTCCTAATTGTTTGAGTGTGACTGAATTTGTTAAAAGTTTAGTCCAAAAGCTACTATACGGGTTTATTATAAGATTAAACGAACTTACCTTAAGTGAAGTTCAATCTTAATTATACGCAGCTGATTGTTTGAGATATATTTACGAGTAGTACCGATGTTCTACAACAGCGTCGGGTCACAATGTTTTAAAGCTGGAAAAGAAAAAACATTTATCCCTGCAAATGGCAACATTTGTTGGTAATGTCATTACGTTTAAAGACAGCCTTATGAGCAACCCTCTGATATACTGGGATAATACAAAGTATTAGTGGGTGGGTTTTTGGGACTGTTATATCTCAAACAATCAGCTGCGTATAATTAAGATTGAACTTCACTTAAGGTAAGTTCGTTTAATCTTATAATTATACTTGCTGATTGTTTGAGATATATTTACGAGTAGATGTTTGAAGTTCGGTTGCGAATAAGTTGCTTATTAGTTTAGAAAATGCAAAAAACATTTTGAAAACTAAGTACAATCCGGAGACGTTTGATGGCAAATCAAAACAAAAAAGGTACTTATATTTAATCATATCTTTTATGTTTAGTGCTAAGGCTGAGTAACTAATGAATTCACGTAGAATGTCTGAAATTCTGAATGCGTCAAGAGTAAAATTACGTTCCATTTAGGTCTCACATAATATACTGCACAAGCCAGGCCACAAAATAATAACTAGTCTATTACGATAGTGTTACATCACACTTTTTTTTTTTTTTTTTGTAAATATATTTTTATTTTATTATCTGATTATAACAACAATGTCCATTGTTAGCCAATTCCATAATTGAGTGATAAAACATCGAAAACAATTGTTTCTGAAGACCGGTTGTAAGACAAATATGTTGTTATAAGTACTGTAAATACTTATTTCAATAAAGTGTTCTAACAAAAAAAAAAAACAAATAAAAAGATTAAAATGAATATAACGAAAGGAGAGTATCTTATTTTTTTTAAAAATGCAGGTGCGCAATCATAATATCTTAGCGTATGATTACAATTAATATTTTTCCTAAAGGTGGCAATAATGATTAAAAATATTTATACTTTAAATGATAAAAGTCTTTGACTGCCACAAACTAGACACAATAGAAAATCTATTGTTTGCGGCTCCGCGTAGCGCTCAACGTGTTAACAATCAATTATTATATTCTTTTATTTTTTATCTCAGCTAAGGCCGGTAATCTATAAGGTGTTAAAAAATCAGTGTCAAATATTTTAAGGGTAATGAGTTTACGTTGTGACTAACAATTTTTGTATGAATTTTTTTTTAATTTAAGCCTTAGTTTTCGAGAAAAACACGATCGAAAGTTTGATAATAAACTCAAATATCAACATCCTATAACACCTGATCACTACTACGGACAAACTACTCCGTACAGCAAGAAACGCTCACTTGTGTGCGTGCTACTATGATTTATTGCCAAAATCTGCCGAAGGACGAACGACTTTTATTCAATTATAAACTCTAAATCGATGTAAATCGATTTAAATTTCAAAATTTTAGTGTAAAGGCGGCATTTGTCCAAATGCGAGTCAAAGATACCGCTTTAAAAACAGTCGATATTCAATTTTAGATTCTAATTCGTTATCATAAGGTTGATTTTATTTTTTAAGTTTCTGAGGTCGGCGGAACACACACGATTTAGGAAATGCCGAAAGACCGAGAAAGTACTGTTAACAAAAACAGTTTCTTATTTTACATTTCTTATGAATTAAAAAAGGATTGATGGCAAAGTGCTTTTAGGGTAAGGTTAAGGTCTTGGATCCGATCCCCGGCAAACTAGTTATGTTTCGGAGTACTCTTACTGACCTTGATCTAAGGTTAAGGACGAGTACGCTTATCTAAAATAAATAACAATTAATTTGAACCTGCTTTTTAGATGATTTTTTATGCTTTGTGTTGTGCGTTGGTTTATTTACTAAGGACTAAAAGTAAAGTCAATGAGCCAGACGTTGCGTAGGTACGCAATAATTTATAGGTATCAATAAGGTTAAACTGGGGTATACCCTGTACAACGAAACTGTTATTCGTCTCCCAAACACTCAAACGGGCATAATTTAACACATTTTTCTGAATCCCGTCTGGAAGTTGACTGCGACTACTTCACCACATGTAGATACATAGTAAATTTACATGATAAATGCATTTTAGTGATTAGACAGATACATTTTTGATTGCTGTTTATTCAACGTAAAGGATAAAATGTTGAATACTTGTACTTACAGTATCCGGCGGTAGGGAATGCACGCACATGGAGCTAAAGAGGGAGGGAGGGAGGGTACAACTGGCTAGTACCTTCAAAACTTAAGATTGCTAAGCTACTAGTTAATACCAATTATAACAAGTTAAATAATTAGTAGGTACAATACGCGGCGCTAGAATGAACATCAAGCTAACGAGTAAGCTAATCGGTTGGTTTCGGCTTTCATAGAACGTCGTTTCTGTCGCACGGATTATCTCTCTTTTTAGCTCGATGTGCATACTGCATACTACCGCCGCGTACTGTACCTATTATTTGATTTGGTATCACTGGTAAGAACTAGTAGCAATCTTAATTTGTAGTTTAGCATGGTAATACACGATTCGAATTGATAAGTAAAAAATAATTACACCAAAAAAACAATAACACCAAATAATTGAGTGATTTTTTTTTGCTAACGCTACACTTACACGTGCCATAGGTATGCGCTTTTTATTTATTATTACTCCTGCAAATTGCAAAACAGTCACAACAATCAATCAATCGGCGCTAGACCTTCTCTTGTGTTTGACGTTAATTGCGAAGTCTCACCATGCCATACAGGTATTCGGACTCTGATTACCTCAACATGGTTATGTGCTACCATGAGGCAAACTACAGTTTAGTGGAAGCAGTAAGGCTGTTCCACGAACGGCACGGTGTGCGCGTGTGTCCACGCACAATCTTAGGGGCTGAACAACGGTTTCGTGAAAGTGGTAGGTTCATGCCTTCTGGTAACGCTGGCAGACCTCGCACTTCAGTACAGCTTGAAGAGGACGTGCTGAATTTCTTCGAGCTCCACCCGACCGCCAGTACGAGGGATGCTGCTGCCGTTTTCAACACTAACCATGTGTACGTGTGGAAAGTGCTGAAGAGGGAGCGAAGACACCCCTACCACTTCACGAGAGTGCAGGAGCTGATGCCGCAGGACTACGCGCCACGCGTGGAGTTCTGTCAGTGGATCCGGCGTAACAGCCTAGCCAACATATTGTGGACGGATGAGTGCACCTTCACCAGAGTGGGCATGTTCAATATCCACAATGCTCACTACTGGTCTGAGGAGAACCCACATCTGGCGCGTCCAGATCATTTTCAGACGCGTTTCAGCGTGAATGTTTGGGCTGGGCTACTAGGACATCAGCTGATAGGACCAGTATTTTTTAATCGGCTGAATGGCGCCGTTTACTTGGAATTCCTTGAAAGAGAGTTGGAGGAGTTGTTAGAAGATGTGCCGCTAAATCTTATGCAGCAGATGCACTACCAACACGACGGCGCGCCCGCGCATTACGACCGCCATGTCCGCGAGTACCTGACGGCACGTTTTCAGGATCGGTGGATCAGACGCGGTGGGCCTATTGCTTGGCCAGCACGCTCGCCAGACCTGACGCCGCTGGACTTCCACGTCTGGGGCCGTGCTAAGGATCTCGTGTATGGTCAAGATGGCCACACCATCACCAGTGCCGAGCAATTAAAAGCACGAATTATTAGTGCTTTTGAAACAATGCGCGGCGACAGTGAAAGTTTAGTGCGTGTGCATAGGCATATTTTAAAAAGGGCTGCGCTTTGCATTCAGGAGAATGGGGGGCACTTCCAACAACTATTGTAAATAATTTTGTAAATAAGTGACTGTGATTTTGTACATAATAATGAACTACCTTTAAACACGCCAAGTAAGAGTAAGTAAACCTTGTTATCTGCATTGACTGATAGAAATAGCCTAGTAGTACCTATCTCCATAGAATTATGTTGCATTAAATCAGGTGATGAGTAATAAATTATTTTACGCTTACTTGCCAGTCCAAAGCCTGGAAAAGTGTGATGGGAGGTGGAAATTCTTTATTTGTTTTGTGTTCTTAAAATAAAAGTGATATTTTTAGTAATAAGTGTATTTATTAATTGTCAACATGTGTAATTTAATTAAAAATGTTTTTTTCAATTTAACTGTATTTTTATTTTACCGTAAGAACTGATAGAAGTAATTAACATTAAAATTACAACATAAAGTGACAAACTGTCAGTTGCTGAAGAATGTATTATCTTTAAAGACAGCATTAACACTTATTTTTATATTTTGTGTACGAACGTTATGTTACAGACCTGCATTATAGCTATAAGTCGTCTTTAAAGATAATAAGGCCCAGTTTCAATACTTGCTGATAAGTTCTGGATAACCTATCTGGCACTTGTTTTGACAGATAACCCATACAATTAGCTTTCTTAAGCCTTTCTGCAACTCGCGGCAATTATCTAAAAGGAGTAGGTACGTCGCACATGCACACACACACACACACACACACACACACAATGACATGAAACGAGTGAGACAGAAATGATAACAGTGTTTCTATCTCAAAGAAAATTCATTCATACACACACACCCAATGTCTAGCATGAGCTTGTGTGTCGTATGATTTTATGTGCGCATGAATGAGATCCTAGGGATTATGAATGGGTTTTGACTAGTATTAGCATCGTGCGAGAGTGTTTGTTTGCGTTTGTGGGAGTTTGCGATCATGTACAGGATGATATAAATTATTTATATCAATAAACATTTTCTTTTTTCGATTTATTCAAATCCGTTCTATAGTTTTAAATTTCTCTTAAATATGATCCATGTGGTAGTCTCAGTTACCCCTTAAAATATTTGACATTGATTTTTTAACACCTTATATAGAATCAGTACGGGAAATTCCAAGTAACTGACCTATGTAATTAAGTTGGCATATTTGTTATTGTTGAGGGTTCATTCTGTAAAGTTTTTTTTATTTTTTTTTTATTGGTTACAAACATCAATCGTTATGCATTGTGCAACTTTTAATCTAGTCACTTAATGAATGGGTGACCGTGGTCAAACAACTTCAAATTTAATCACTTTAGTCACTTATTGGATCAACCTCAGGTTTGGTCACTAAATGGATGGGTGACCGGGGTTCTAGAAACCTCAATTTTGGTCACAAATGTACGGATGACCATAGTTAAGATACATCCTTATTGCTACCGAATGTTAATATTATGGAAATAATATTGCATTATTTGGTTGAAAATATCGATTGAATTCAATACGGTAGCTTATGCTTTATATTTAGCAAGATAGAGCGTATAATCGGATCATAAAACCAAATATTTTATCAGTTGATAATATTGTAAACTAACAGAAAAAAATGTTCTTTAACAGATTCAGTTATAGCTTTATTTGAATGCAGCAATGTAGGCATAATTTTCATAAATGTAACATTAAGTTATAATGTGAAAGAATGTGTTAATTTTTTTTTTTAAATTTTTTTTTTTTTATTATTATAATTATTTTTTTTTTTTTTTTGCTATGGTAGAAAATATTATTGAATACGATAAATGTATTTATCAGTTCGACTTATCTGTTATAAGTTATAACTCTATATTACCCATCTTTTATTTTTATTGACAGTTATTGGGCAGTCAACGGGTTAAGTGTTTACCAACAGGGAATGGTTCTATCTGAGACATGTTTCTACATGTACAGGTTAATTATGGTATCTACTAAAATGTCTGGTTACTAGGCTTTGTTTTTGGAATTTACTTCCATATTTTTTATTTATACCTAATTGATTTAAATTAAGTTTTCTACATGAATTAATTATTTGAAGTACAATTATTCTTAATGTATTATTTTCCATCACACATTATTGTCAAGATTGTCATCTTTAGTAATTTGTAATTACAAGAATACTTTGTTCAGAAATTTAGTTTCATTATGTCATATTTAAGGAAATTCAAGCCCTGGCATTATGTAATTTTTATCAGGACAACAGGTATTAGACTGTTCCTGTTTTAGTGACTCAAATGAAATAAAAGTAATCTCTAAGATTATATTTAAGGTGATATACCAATAAGTACATATGTAGGGGTACCTACTATGTTCTTATTGTGAATTTATCTATTCTTAATTTTGAGAAATGTCTGTCTTAATGGTAATTTAAAAGGGATATTTCAATTTTAAGAAATTGAATAGGTATAATGATTTTGTTAGATTATGATCAGAACTTTTAAGTGATTAGAAGCAGTTCCTTAGCATGTGATAGGGGTCACAGCGTTATTTTATTTTATTATCATAAATATATAAAAAACAAAAGATCTATTGAAATTACTAAATTAGTATTAGGCAAATGATCATCACATAGCCTTTATGTTAATTCAGCGGTTACAGAAGTCTACCTTAATAAGGTTTTATTACATTAATTTTTTATAGTCCTCAATTAATCATAACAAGATATTCAGAAGAAGGTCAGCCAAAGAAAAGATGGTCCCACACATATAGCTTGGGCTCGTCTGGAAAAAGACTCAGCACAAAAGGCTTAATAAATAATAAATAAATAGTTACATACATATTACTAATCTTACAGACTTTTGTCCATCTTATACTTATTTCATATCGTTATGATGGAGGACTGAACAAATCAAGCGTTCCCAATAGTTTTAAAATGTATCTTATTTTGAATAATGGTACTTATGTAAGTACATATTTATAAATAGGTATTCTTAGTACATTACATTGTTTACCACAATGAAGTAAAGAAAAGGAATCTGGAATATCTAGGTTATTATTTAATTAAATAATGTAAGCCCAATATTTTAAGGGTTTTTATGGTACTTCCATAACACCTTTACTTTTGAATTTGTTTGTGGCATTAACTTTGGATTAGGGTTAATAAATTTTAACCTTAAGGATTTCTATGCAAAAATTCTTTGACATGAAGTATACGCTGATAAGATGGCATCTGATTTGTCACAAGCTGGATAAGCTGGATTTTATAAACGTTGTCTTGTCAAAATCCTTGTTTCACTGCAATTTTGCAGGACTATTTATTTCTTCCAAGAATTGCATAAGTGCAATAATACCTTTAAATACTAATTAATTAGTAAAAGATTGGGTTAGTTATATAATTTCTTGATAAATTATTCAGTAGTGCAACTTCATTATCTGACTATGGTAAAAACCAAGAAAGGGTTATTTTGGAGTTTTGAACCAAACAATGGATTCATTAGCGCAATAGCTAAGACTTTATAATAGAGATTTGTGATTAATAAGATGGCCAGTAAAGTAATCCATAGCTTTGATAAGTAAGTATCTGTATCTCTATTGTAACCTTCTTTCTTGAGGTAAAGGGCTTTTCACAATAATTCCGGTTTGAATTTTCTATCTCCATCCAATTCCTTCCGCTTCCAACCGGCCAATCTGGAAGTCAATGGGGGAGGCCTATGTTCAGCAGTGGACGTCCTATGGCTGAAATGATGATGATGATGATGATGATGATCCAATTCCTTAGGAAGTATTTAAAACCATCTTTGTTTATTTGTAATAGTATTTATCAGATATTAGCACTTTTGTCTGACAATAATAATATTATAGTGTTGTGTTGATTTTGTACAATTGGTTTTACAATTTTATATAGTATTGTTTTATACTGTCATCACATCAGCTTACAGTGCAAGAATAATTTGTTTGATTTTTCATTTGTTATATATGTAATATAACACTAATTGCATAGCAATAGGTTAGTTAATATAACAAGTGAGCCTGCTTGTTTGTCCATAATTTCTTTTTATTCTCTTAGTATATTAGCGCTTGTTTAATAATGAGTGAGCCTGCCCATTTCTATATACTGTCTATTTGCTTAGTAACAGTAGGACTTGGTGTTTAAAAATGAGTGATCCTGCTCATTTGTCCATACTTTGTTGTCTCATGATAGTAGCGCTAGTTGATTGAAATTGAGTGAGTATGCTTGTCTGTCCATACTATTCTATCCACTTGGTGGTAGCGTTAGACATCTAATATTTTTGTGTACTTGTTCAAATTTAATTTTCATGGTATTGCAACATATACTGTCATACTGTCTTCCCGCTTGGTGAAAGCGCTTAATGTCAGGTCATTAGTGCACCGGCTCAATTTTTAGTTTTCCTGGTATTGCAACATACTGTCTATCCGCACTGTGATAGCGCTAGATGGCAATTAATTGGTGCACTGGATCAATTTCCATTTTCATGGTATAGCAACATACTGTCTATCCGATAAGTGATAGAGCTAGATGTCAAATAATGGGTGCATTGGCTCAATTTTCATGGTATTGTCTATTGCCCATTATGTATATACTACCCAGGCGTTTGAAGTTTATTTCAGTAGGTAATTTGTAAAGTTTTCTCAACACCCAGCCATTGCGTTTCCACTTCAATTTCATTGATATAGACTGAAGCCTGAGGAGGCTGCTTCAATATTTGAGTCTCCATACTTGTGTCATGGTTTCTTCATCTTGCTGTTTTCTAAATTTCTTATTTTTCCTTATTTTCATAAATTGTATATTTACTAGGTATCTTCAGTTTTGGGGCGAACTGGAGCTTAAACTTGATAACTCTGTATTTCATTCTCAACTTCTATTAAGTTTTTTATAAGAAAAAGTAACAAGATTATAATTTAAAAATGACTTTTAGGTTAGATTCTATCAATCAATTAAACGTTAGGTACCTAAGTAATTCCTCCATAGGAGAATATCTATAATTCACAAAAGGAAGTAAAGTATTTGATTGTACATACCTGTAACTGGAACTAATGAATATTTATGTTGATTCCATTAATATAGCGTTAAAAAACAAACCATAACCGCGCCTGATTATGGCGCTCATCCCTTGTTGATTTTTGGCTGAAATTCACTATAAACCTTATTGTAAACACAATCCACATAGAGAACTGTATAATAGCATTCTAAACACTAACTTATAAGCTACAAATAGAGTAAATAATAGTTATTTTACACATTTTATTGCAAGGACTACGTGCCCGCGCTGTCACAAACAATCGTAATGACATTACCAACAAATGTTGCCATTTGCAGGGATAAATGTTTTTTCTTTTCCAGCTTTAAAACATTGTGACCCGACGCTGTTGTAGAACATCGGTACTACTCGTAAATATATCTCAAACAATCAGCAAGTATAATTTGTAAAACATCAACAACCTCATGTGGGCTAATTCTGGTGCTCAAATACAACAACTTTTTCTAAGGGACCTACATTGAAATCTAAAAATGCCATTTCTACTTATAGAGTAGAAATGGCATTTTTAGATTACAAATGCCATGGAGCACATATCCTATAGGATATGTGCTCCATGGCTATAAATAAAATCAACCAAGTGCTATAATGTTATTATCTTAGTTTAGGATACATGGCATAAATTCTACTCACACTTTGCCAATTCTTGTTATACATAAACAGGTTTTTGATAAAACAATAACCTACATTACTACATTTTACTTTACTCTACCCAAAGATTGTCTGGAAAAGATAGCAAAATTGAACATAACGTATCTTGTTTGTAAAAACCTATAATGTTTTTGGGCGATAGTAATAATAATAGTGTTTACCAATAAATCGTTTGAAAATACGGTCCATGCATGCTTCTTGAAACCAAACAAAACCGATGTGTCATAATGGTGATCTAAGGAGTTAACATAATGCACGTCTATTATTCAGGTTCACTAACAATCTAAGCGTGGAGATTTCATTTACTTGCGTTCATACTGCGGTTGAATTAGGTTCCGGAAACTTTGTCGTGAGAAAGGAGATATATTCGTTCTTGTTTTGTTCTTAGCGTACGACGTACTAAGAGAGGAAACAGTTCTACGCTTAGCAAGTCATTTATTATTATTATTATTGTATCTCTCCTACGGGAAATCACGGCACAAAGGCCGGTCCTTTTGGAAGGCGTTCGTGGGGATACAGATCCAACACGAAGAGGCCCCTTTGAGATACGATAATGAGTTGGGATATGTACACTTAGCGGATACTATCTCTGCCTGTACTATTGAGAAGATACAGCCAAAGACAGCACCCGCTAGGTGCAAGGACTATTGCAGAAAAGATGGAAACTATACCGGGTCTATGGAAAGGAACTTGATGGACTGGTTGCCGGGATATTGATGAGACAACGGGACGCCTGCCATATCAAATGTCTCATCTCGATAATCAGGGCAGACGGTGACTCGCCGCTCACTAAATGGGCCGCCCTATTAAACCCACCAGAAGGTAGCAAGGGTAGCAACATTGGTGTGAACGGCTAAGGTTGTAGAGAGGTGAGTCTGCGGGGTGCAAGATCCCAGTGCTAAACGCACCAGTCAACGGGCCCCCGGCGTTATGACATTTTCTCCAACCTGGAGCACAGGTTCTGCTCTTGCAACTCCACTCTTGGCCGGCCAGTTAAGGCAAGCACAAGAGGCAAGGGCCAAATAAATACGGGCCCTCCGGAGGATCGGGGTCCGAGGTGTCGCCACTCACCTACAGCTTGCCACAAGCTGCCCCTGCGGGGTTATTATTATTATTATTATTTATTCATTAAAATAGATTACATTGATCCAGTTTGTTAGTAATTCTTAACAGCTATGTTACTAAAAATATATTTAAACAAATTAGGAAGAATAAACGTTTCGTTACAGTTGCTGACCAACGAAGGCTTTATTTCACCAGTGTGGTCAGCAACTGAATGAAATGCTTAATTATAGGAGAGCCATATCTCTCTGCAACGGTCTTCAAGATACTGTTTGAGCTCGCCCGTACTCTGTCTAGTAGCGAAGCAGTTTTCTTGCGTAAAACTGCTAAAAACCCGTCGGTATGCGATTGAGCGAACATTTCCGATGCACTGCAGAAGCGAGGCAAGCCCAACAGCGCCCTGAACCCGTTGTTATACTGAAACGCAGGACGTTCAGCGATTTCTGAGTGTAGGTGGTCCAAAGGCTACCCGTGTACAGGTTCTGACAATACGCTTTAGATTTAGATATACAAGGCTACTTTTAATACAGATTTCAAATTAAAAGAGGTGAATGCGTTCATCTACAACTTTTACTGTCCCTTCGTGTTCCGCTTACCCGTGGCAGACCAAAAAAACAATGGAAAACAATCGAGAAAATTTTACGTGGCACGCGAAGGGTATCAAAATCATGACAAAAATGTTTGCTGCTCCTCTACTGCTCCATTTATTTTCATCGAGGTAGAGGGTAGTATGAACAAACAAAAAAAAAATGCATTTTTGATATTGAAACAAAGAAAAAGTTATTTGTATCGATAAACACAATAGCTACCTAAATTCGGCAACCAAGTTAATGAGTTCCAATATCCTGGACATCGCAAGTGTATAGTGGAATCGCTTTTTTATTTTAAATCCTTCTTTTTTTAAATTATATCGTTAGTTATTACTAATGTATTTTGCTTCATATTATGTGCTTTTTTGTGTGATGTCGAATAAAATACTTAGTAACTGTGAAAAGTTTTTTTCTTTAAATTACTAATAAATTAGCAAACCAACTTAAAGTTTATTGTCAAAAAATCTTACTGATTGTTACTTTAGAAATATGTACATCACATATTATTTTAGGCCCTTTCTAGGCAATTCTACACGCTCCAAAATTTAGAATTGATCTACTGCTGGTACTTATTAATTCTCCGCTAATGATGAACGTGGAATAGATTACAAAACTAATAGTTGTGCGTCGAAAATATACCCCGCCCCCGCACTAAAAACGCTTAACGGTAAATGAGCAGTGTTGTTTTTAATTCAAACTTCATAAATGTATAGACTGTCCAAGAAAAACTAAATGCAATAACTGAATTTGAGGAATTGTTTCTTATTTGAATATAAATATCTGTGAATACTGTTATGGAAATTAAAAACTATTATAGGTTATTACGAAAAAGTGACCGATTCCCCGAGATGACAACTGGAAATGCAATATTTTGTTGACACAAGCGTCCAATAAATACAAAAAATAAATATCACACACCTATTTGATATACAATATTACAATGCAATTCGGTCGCGAAATAGTTTTAGCATTTCGAACGATACAATAAAATAAAAATAAAACCACAATGGCGGAGGGCGCTTGACACGGAGATAAAATAACGCGGTCACAGTGGAAAATGAGCGAAGTGGCGCGCCATTAAGGTGTCGTCTGGCGGCACGCGAGTTGCTTCGCTAGTGATGTAACTTTTACAAAGTACGACGAAGTGATTATCATGATAAACAAATGTTGGTTTTTATCTTGATATATTTTTTAGTTTACATAATATTCACATCATGACTTTAGGCTTCAGACAGCAAAACCAAGTGGGGACAGGTCCGAATTCCGTAAGGAGCAAGTGTTTGTGTGATGAGCATGAACATTTGTACCTGTGTCATTGTTGTCATATAATGTATTCAAGTATGTCTATCCACTATCAAGTTACCATAATACAAATTCTGCTTAGTTTGAGGCTAGATAATTGGTGTGATTGTTGCAATAATTATTTATTTAGTTTGTTATTCATATTCATTTATTGCGTCATCATAAGTGTACATTAAGATTTTATTACATTGTGTGAGACCATACTAATAGTTATTCTAAACAATCACTTTTTTTCTTCTGTTGTTTTTGTCATCATTGATTGATGTGTTTATTTGTAAAAAAATATTGTCTGGCTGATAAATCTGGCTACTTTGACGAAATATTGCTTATTTCCTTATTGGCGTTGCCAGTAAGAGATACTTCGAGAATGGGCTAGTTTCCTAAAAAAATCTAATTGGTCCGTCAGTTGGATTAACAGAAAATATTGTACACGTATTTTTTATTTTCTCAATCAAACAAAAAATGATGAAGATATAGCGCCTTAAAGTTCTGCTTAACGTCACGCCTTGCGACACTTTTCAGCAAGGCGAGTCGTCACGTGCTCACTTTGATGCGCTTTATCTTCGTCATTTTTTGTTTGATTGAAAAAAGACAAAATATGGGTCCAATATTTTTTGAAAATCTAACTGACGGACTAAATAGAATAACCTAGGAAACTAGCCTATTGAGCTGTTGAAGATTACATTGTGAACAAAGAAAAGTTACGTGCCAAGTAAGAATAATGTAAAATCTCAGAATAGTTTGGGAGCTAAGGAACAACATAGAGTTTGTTTTTGATAGTGGCACAACTAAGTCACTTTTAAAATACATTATAATAAAATAATAATTTATACACAGAATCCATGATAAACATCGAGTTAAATTATACTTGTAACATTATTTTATTAGTTTGAAAGTCACATTTTTATCGATATCGATATAAATACATCCCCATCCCTATTGACACTTCTATGCAGTGGAGCATTGAGTACAATGGTCTCCGTCGGGTTAGAGGCAAATTGTAGAGACCCGACCATCACAAAATACAGGGCGCGCATAGACTACCAGCTATCAAGCTTCGAAACTGTTCATTTACCATCAAACATAACGTACAGCTACCGTATATCTTGTTGTTAGAATTTCGACAAAGGTTCACTAAACAGTTTTATTTATACAAAGCTGCTAATTCACTTATTAAGAGTATCTTAGATAAGTTACAACTTAAGCCATATTTTTTTTGTAATCATAAACGCTACTTAAATGTTTCTTATTTTTTAATATATTTTTTTTGGTAGAAATGATAGTAATGTAGTTTTTAGTTCGTTATTCGTGCAAAATATCTAATTTAAAAAAAATGATTGTCATTTTTGGCAGAATATAACTCAGAAAACAATATAAGCTGTTTGACATTGGCTGCACGATAAAAGTCCATAATAAAAATCTGTTGTAAGATAAACGTCATTTTGTTGATTAACTGTTAATGAGAGGTGGTGGAGGACATGTGCTTAATTATTAGCTTAATCAGTTAATTAGCTTTTAATCATTATAGTAATGCAAATAAGAAGTGGATAGAATCAAATCATTCACACATTCAAAGACGACCCAATTGGCGTTGTAGCACAGTTATTTGTCTTACACAAAAAGGACCCTGGGTTCGTTCCTTGTTCAGGTCATTTTAAAAATTGAACTTTTATAAATTAGTTTTGGTCTGAGTGTACTGGAAGATGCTTTTGGTTTAATTAATTGCCTGGTAACTTGTAGATTCATTAAGGATTTTGACTCCTTACTCCGAGACCATGTCATTTATTACGATGCCATGCGCATTTTTTGGGTTCCGTACCTAAAGGGTAAACCTACCCTATGACTATGACTTCACTGTCTATTTATCTGTCTGTCTGTCTGTCTGTCCGTCACCAGGCTGTATCTCATGAACAGTAATAGCTAGGCAGTTGAAATTTTCAGAGATGATGTATTTTTGTTGCCGCTATAACAACAAATACTAAAAACAGAATAAAATAAATATTTAAGTGGGTCCCCCATACAACAAACGTGATTTTTTTGATGTTTTTCGCTTATATTGATAACGGCTAACAGCTTAAAATATTCACAGAATGTTATAGATAATAGTACGGAACCCTCCGTGCGCGATGCCGACTCACACTTGGCTGGTTTTTTATCAAATGAGTTACTGTTGTACACTAACGCTGTATTCGTTACTTAAATTCAAGGGAAACTTTTGTTTTTTCATTAATTGACTTTTAACGTCGGTCTCCTGCAATTTCCCATTCGCACCCATGTGAGAGAATTTAAAGTCTTAGCAGTAATTCCTCTAGCATTTATAAATTGTCGGGTTCATTAAAAAGACTGGAGGCTCTATTCTTAACTTTCAAAGGGATTTCGTTGGCCCTTTTTTAATTATTTGTAAATTTCAACAACTCTATTTTAGTTGTCTTCTACCACAGATAAAAAATTGTGTACATAAAGGTACATAATTTTTAAAATTGTGACTTCCCTTTAGAAATAAAAATAAAATAATGTTTATTGGTCCATAAACACATACATACTTTTTATTGGCGTAGTGGTGCGGATATTAGCCTTGAACCCAAAGGGTCCTGGTAGTTCTGGCTAGTAATGTCGCTCGATAGCCCACTATCGATAGTATCGAAAATAGTCGCGATAGGCGATAACGATATAGTATCGATTGTTAAATTACAGCAATAATGTCATTAGACCTAAAACTATTAATAGCATTGCTACGTATCAATAGTATTAGTATAAGTATTTAAACAATCGATACTATATCGATCGATCGATAATGTAACTGAGTATTAAGTACAACACTATTCCTAGCTTCGATTCCTGGTTCAGGTCGATTCGGAAACCAAACTTTTCCAAATTTTAATAAGTTCTTGGTCTGGGTATGGTAAAAGATGCCACTGTCAAAATGAATTGTCTGGTATGGATGTTAATTGCTTACTTTAACTATTGACGATTGATGTGTTTCATTTATTTTCAGATATCTTAGCTGGATTATTACGTGCTACTTCAGTATTGGACCCATTTGAATCTAGTGTCAACACGAGTAGAGAACATAGACCCTGGCTTTTGTTATTTTTTTAAAACTCATAGAATTAAGAAAATTTTTGGTGGATTTTACAAAGTAAATAATTTATTGTTACTTTATCATCATCATTATTTCAGCCATAGGACGTCTACTGCTGAACAAAGGTCTTACGCAATGACTTCTAGATTGACCGGTTAGAAGCGGCCTGCATCCAGCGGCTTCCTGCCACCTTTACCAGGTCGTCTGTCCCCCTCGTATGTGGACGTTCTACTCTGCACTTGCCGGTACATGTAATTTAATGTGTGTGTGTATGTTATAATGTTACATAAAATTGTACGTCATTAACAAGGCAACTGTCAAACAATTGTTTTCAGCAGTCGCTATGAACGCTGTCCCTATGGAAGCTAATATTCCAACCTAGCCCTTCGGAAAGAAGGCAAAACAAAACCTTTGCATATTCATGAGGGCCAACGAAAGTCTCATTTGCAAAATTAATCCTAAAGCCTAAAGGAATTTTCTTGTGTTAAAACAGCTGATTCTTTTCAATGGCGACGATTTAAGCGAGTCGTTTTATTAAATTTGTGATACAAGTTAGATTTTATTTTTATTTTTTGATGAAATAATGAATAATAATTTAAGGAGAATGGCGGATTCTACACGAAAGAGTACCAGAAAATTGTGTATGGGTTATAAGTAGAAGTTTTTAATGTACAAGTTCTGCTACCTTTCTAGTATACACAAAATCCCTTTATACATGAAATATCCCACATCATTGCAAAAGCCAGTAATTAAAATACACGTAATTAAATATTTTAATTATTTAGGTCAACACAACAGATGTTCACTATTGAGTAATATATCATTAAGCATCCAAATAATTGAATTTTAACCAATATTATGCTAATTTTATACAGAGAAAAAATATCTCGTTTACGTCTCATCCTTCAAAAATAAATAAATTTTGAATTATTATTGGATTGTACTTGTCACGCTTGCAGCAATTTTTTAATTTATATTAAAGGTCCAAACACATTTGTGCTGAACACAGCGCGGTGCAACGCGGCGTTACAAATATTTTTTATGTGAATATAGATAACATGTAGATACTCGTTACTGCACACAACACAAAGTAAATAAGATACAGGAAGTTTATTAAATGCTGCAAGAGATACAATTTTGGCAGTCTTTTCAGCGTAGCATAGCAGTAGCTTACCGCGTTGAAAATTATGCGTTTCTGTGGACTACTTACTTAAAAAACTGAATAAAATATTAATTGTTAAATAATAGACATATTTGAAACTTTGAAGGCCTTTCGCTGTTTTCCTTTGTGTTTTGAATTTGAAATATTTTGCTGTTTCGAGGTAATGAATAAACTAACTTTGCGAGTTTAGGCTCTTTTATCTCCGATATGAAAGTAAAATAAAACTTTAGATTGATGACGGCAGAAAACCGTTAGGGAATTTGGTTTATCGTTGTAGTGTTGTCGATTGATACTCAAATATCGATAATATCGCCTACAGTATATTGATTTAAATTTAATATCGAACTATGGATAGTATTTTTTTCATTTTATTTTATTTAGATAACCATTTCGCCTATGCAAGAAACAACAGCAAAACAAACTATACAGGGTTATTTTTAAAACATCAACGACCCTCTAAGAGCTAATTCTGGTGCCCAAATACAACCACTTTTTCTATGGGATCAATACAACAACACGTATTCTAATAAAAATAAAACACTGCTTCATACCTACAAACTGATGTCAGCTAGTCGGCGGCTTAGTATAGGGAAGTATTTTTTTTGTTGCGATTTTGATGTTGGTTCCATAGAAAAGTTGTTGTATTTGAGCACCAGAATCAGCCCTAAGGGGTTGTTGATGTTTTAAAAATAACCCTTAAATTATAAAAAATAGGGACAAAGCGTGATTCTTATTAATATCGATAGTTATATCGATACTATTGATAGTAATATTGATAGTATCGATATAACTAACAACTCGGGTGCCCAAGCACCCTTTGGGTACAGTACCGTATAAAAACGCTGATGAAAAGAACCGTAACAGCAAATATAAGCAAAGAATATTCCTGATAGAATGTGTAGAACCAAAATGGATTTTCTTTTCAACTGAAAAATATCAACCGAACCCCACAAACAAAGTCTTAAAATGCTGACGTGAAGCAATCTTGTGTAAAAATTGTGACTTGTAAATAGATAAAGCAAACAACTTTAAACACAATGTATGAATATGTGCAACATACTTTTGAACTTTAGAAACTATCAGTAGGACTTACTTACCTTATTGTCATCTCTCGATATTTCTTTTCAACTTTTTTTGAAATACACCAAGAAAGGGCTATTTTAAAATAATATGTTTTTTGGTATATCCTGGCTCAGAACCGAATCCATCTCGAATTTCCCTTTACGCGAAGGCACACCACCACGCCATAACACCTACCTAGATTCGGTCCATTGGGTCGTTTAAAATATCTAACAGGTGTTTCTCAATTTGTAATTGGTTTGGCATTTAATGTACTTTGATGACGTAAACAGTTTTCGAAACGGCAAGCACCGGGTAGTTTGAATACAACGTACGACGCGTGATTTACGGTATTCAGAAAGATAGAGCTTTTAAGAAGATTTTGTCGTTCTAGGGATAAACGAAAGCAATCATACCTATGGGTTTAACTAAGCATGCAACTCAAATCGTGTAGAAAACACAGATCGCACACATCTCTCAAGCGTGTAAAGGTATGGACACACAACTGATTTTCTATGCCCGCCAAGCTTGATGATAGTGTACACGGAATTAAAAAAAACTGGCAATTGGCTTGGCTGTTTATACTTATTTTTTTGTCTATGCAACGTACGCAAACTTACTAGTAACCTAGCTAATAAGGACGATTTTCTTAGACACATTATTAGACACATTTTATTTTTACAAAATGTGTAAGAAAAATCTAAAAACAATTAAAACTTTACATTACCGTGGACATCCACAGATTTCATATTATTAAGCAAAACTTGAGATCTTTAAGGTATGTCTCAACTAGCAGCACTCGCGGCTTCGCTTACGTGGAGTGTCAGTCCTTGTTTAATACCCTAAGAGGCGGATGAATAAAAGCCTAATATGTCCTTGTTTTAGGGTTCAAATTTTTTTTCGTGTGAATTTCATCAAAATTGATTAGGTAATTAGTATAAATCATAATAGCGTAATAAGGTAAAATATACAACATGTGCAAAAATAGGACACTCATTAAAACCACGTCATCAGTTGCTGATCAACTTTTATTATTGGGAACACCAAAATCATATAATGTCCATAACTACTTTATCTACAATTATTAGATTAGATTAATTAATATATATCGATACTTCCACAAAAAAAGGAAGAATAAAATGTTGATACTTCCGCAAAAAAGGAAATAGTAATGATAACGCTTAAATCATGAAAAAGGATCAAAGTTTCATATTTTTGACATCTATCAGTCTAATAGTTTCAAATTAATATCATTTGTGTGACTTCAGCCTTACGCCGCAGGCGACAGCAGCGATCCTTCAAACTAATCGAGTGAACTAAGGAATCTCGGATCAAAGGGCCAGTGTCTTATCTTTTAGTAAATTAGATTCTTGCCTATACAAACGTACTTGAGTGAGTTTGTGCAAAACAACTGTTCTTGAATTAACTGAAAAGAGTTTTGTCCTTAGATCTTTTATTATAGCAAATTTTTGTATTTTTGCTAAAAATAGCATTACTCCTAAAACTTAATGATTGTAAGATAACTTTATAATATTTTCAGTATTGTTGTTCATTGTTAGACGTAAGCCTCTCCAAAAGAGCCCCAAAGAGCACAATCTCCTGCTTTTTCATCCAGTAGGATAACTAAAAAAAATGCAAAAGTTTGTTTGGATGTTTGTTACTCATTAAGGGCTGAACACGATTAGATATAATTTGGCACAAACAAAAATATTGATAAAGCGTATGATGTATTAGCGTCGGATTCGAATTGATTTTGATTTCGGTCGGGTCTATATGGATGAACTTTTTATATTTGTCTCGGGTTTGGGTGGTGTAATACCGTCGTTGTTTCCGATTTCTATAACACAAGTAATTTGGCTACTAACCTTAGAATCAGAAAATTTATGTGATGCTGTCAAATTTTTATTATTTAAGCACTTTGTAACCCAACACAAAAAAAAGATCAAATTGCCTGTTTTTGCTTTTTCAGATGGGATGATTACAATGCTCAATTTAACAGTTTTATGACACGTTTAACAAGATGTAAAATCCAAGCTTGATCGGAATATTCAGTAGCTGTTCCTCCATGTGCCGTGTAGAGACGGCCGTAAAGAATGCACTTCCCCACTGCCAACAGGAGGCGTATCGTAAGAGGCGATTAATTCTTGTAGTACGAGATGGGCAGCAGCGTCTTCCTGCGAAATCTTACAAAAAATTGCGCTCGCCAACCCGCCTGCCCAGCGTGGCGAGTATTGGAAATCCCCCCCGATGATAAGTCATTGGGGGAGGCCTTTGTTCTGCAGTAGAAGTCCTATGGCTGAAATAATGATGATGATGATGATGATGTACCTCAGCGTATGAATAAAAACAATTCTTAGTAACCCAGATCAGCTGACACGTTGTCCTGTTTTGCTGTTATAGACACAGAGTTAGAGCCCAAAAGGAGCACACTGCACGCTCTCTGGGAAGAGAATTCCATTAAAACGTCTGTGTCACTATTTTCTGTTATCGTTCCTCTTTGTAGTACTGTAGTGATGTACGACACTACTAGTTGTCCAGATATCGATGGAGAGATAAACAAAGAAAACAGAAAGTCAGTGACCAACATTCATTTTGTAATTTATAATTACATTACTTTCTTTGAAGTGAAAAAATGAAACTTTTTTAACCGTTTAATAATTGATAACCATAACTGGGTGTAATGGTCATAATTAGCACTAAACCAATGGATTTTTACAGGGCAACAAGGTTAAAATCCATTGGTCAACTGCCGTATTACTTGAGGTTGCCAATTTAGGTTACAACAAAATCATGATTGTAACAAACACAAAAAAAAATTGCAGCATCAATCTAGTTGTAAAATTTTGTGTATGTACAAATAACACCCTTTTACGTAATACTGTCACATCCAGCTAAGTGCAAGTCAGACTTGCGTACCAAGTGTTTCTCACGACTTTTTTTTTCATTTCGTTCAAGATCTTCAGAAAAATCCTAATTCACACTTGCCTTAACCGGTTCATCTATCTGCGAAAATTATGTAAATCTAGTAATTGTTTGCCAGTCTTGAATAATAAATAATAACAGGTAAAGGTTTCCAATATTTCTTTTGAAACAAACCCAAAAATTCGATTGCTCTCACCTACAGATTCCGTTAGCAAGAAAATAATTATAAAAGTATCGATAAATTTAAACAACAACACTTAAAGGTTAAACTTTGAACCGAGAAGAGTTAGTTGTCCAACTCTAGTGCTTTTAGTTCGACGAATTGAGTGCTGAGATATTTCAGGGAACCACTAGGTTTAGGCGAGATGTGTGATGTGTGTTTGAGGTGTTTTCGCCGAACCTGTTCAACCGTGAACGGTATTCTGGGTAAAATTTATACTGACGTCGAAAGTGCAAATAACTTAGTCTTGTGACCCAATTTAAATTATTAGATTCAGGATACGATAAGCGACACGATCACGGAACAGTTCTTATGTGATCATGGCGTTTGCAACAGGGCAGTGTTAACGGAGGCTTAGTAAAAACTGCCTTCTTTGGATTGAGTACGTCGTTGATCCTTCACTAAATCAATTTTAATGGTTTTAGCCATGTTAGTTAAATTAGTATACTATTTTGGTCAATCTGCCAATTCAGAACTCATCGCTTCTTAACTATGTGAATGCGATGTTTTATCATTTATAGCATTGAGTGATTTATCAGTTATCAATTCGATAACAAAAAGTTTTGATGCAGGAGTATGCTCTGGTTTACGTTGGTGTCATTTTTCAGGGTTATTTTCTTTATATATTTTTTCGATAATAATAATAATATAATAAAAACTTTTGCATTTAAGACGATAAATACAAAACAACATCAATCAAAACTATCAAAATGCATACAGCTAATTGAAATTTCACAGAGTTTGAGCGACGGAGGGTGAAGCGATTCGATAACAATTTTCCTTTTCAAGTTAAATGAACCGGCGAGAGACTGTCTAAGAAAGTTTTCGTAGACTGATAGATATTTCTTACTGTATTTGTTGTATGGCAATCTTTTCTCGTCATTCCGTATTGAAAGAAACATTATTTGCATCAAATCTAAGTAAATCTTTTAAGGTAATAAAATTTAAGGGAATTTAAACTTCTTCTGCAAAAAGACACAGTGCCTACTTAATTCCCATGTATTGTAGGACTATTGAAAGATTGGAAAAGAACCAAAACGTATTTTCCTATGTTATTTTTATATCCTATGCTGTACTTGCCGAAACGTGGCCTTCATTCTGGAACCTTTCTGCCCTATCGGCCGTCAGTTCCACCTACAAGATGGACAGACAAACGGATAAAAGTTGGAGGAAGCCGCAGGATGCGCAGGCCAGTTCCAAGTAGCTAATCTGGATGTCATGTTCAGCAGTGGACGTCCTAATGGCTGAAATGATGATGATAGCGAATAACGATATTTGTATCTTCGGTAGATACTTTGGTACATAGCTTTTTCTTCTGTTTTTTCTACATAGGTCATACTAAAAACGGAACTGTAACTAAAAAACCGACTTCAAAAAACTAAAACGCTAAAAATAATCTTAACACTTAAGTACCTAATCAGTTACTTTTGGAGTCGGTGCAAACGAAAACATTGGTCTCTCAATGACTGGCACCGACTCCAAAAGTAACTGATTAGGTACTTAAGTGTTAAGATTATTTTTAGCGTTTTAGTTTTTTGAAGTCGGTTTTTATTTTTTTTATAAAATTAACTTATTTTATCCATTTTAGTGATAAATCCTAATCAAAACAAATCTTACGAGTGCAAACATAATTTAACTGCTGAACACCGATTTCATTTCCTATTTTTCCACCATTAGGGGTGAAATTTTTTCCGAAAAATTTGTATTATAGTATCTTTGAAGTATAAGCTATTCATTAAAAAAAGAATCATCAAAATCGGTCTACATTTGGCAGAGATATAGGTAAGATAGATACTAAAATCAGTTGGCGTGGTACGGAGTTTATGCAATGTTTGATGATTTTCTTATAGATCCCATCATCAGAATTTAACCAAATTTATATGGGACCATTCTGAAAGTATTACCTTTTAAACAAAAAAATAATTATCGAAATCGGTCAACGCAGTAACGAATGATCGCTGAACATACATAAAAAAAAAAAAAAGATACCGACGAATTGAGAACCTCCTCCTTTTTTGAAGTCGGTTGAAAATAATCAAAATACAAAAATTTAATACTTTGTTTCATCTAACTGTCGTTAGTTTTTATACTGACACGAAGATGGAACGTTGTGATTTTTTCTGATCACAAAAATTAAGAACCAATAATGCGGCCAGCCAGTTCCATCACCAGAAGAGGCTGTTGAAGAGATGAAACACATCAACATTTTCAAAATTGGTTGATTAGTGTGAAAAAGTGCATCAACGCAAACGAAGAGTATTTTGTGGAACAATAAATTCATTTTTGATCATTTTTTTTTTCATTCCGGAAAATATACAGTTGTCAAGTTCCTTTCCACTTTTGGAGCAATCATTTTGAAGTCATTCCGTAACACTGAATTCCCGTTAACAGCCCAAAGCTATCTCAAAATTAACTTTTGTGACTTCCACAATCTTTTCCGTCGGACGTAAAACGAAACGTAATCGAAATTTAATGGATTCTTTAATCTCACCGGGATTAATACCGTGCAAATTAGGCTTTTACTTTAAAACCATAAATATTCAGTTCTTTTTAATCTTCAATTTAGAAGGTTAATAGCCTAATATGCTATTCGTTTGAGGAGAATTTATGCAGCGATATCTTTTCAGTGCAAGAGAGAATTAAACATTGGTGGAATATTTGAATCACGAAATTAATTTTCATTTGCTAAGCTGTATTTGAAGTAGCCAAATGCTAGTTTTATTTAAAAAAGCATTTTTTTTATTTCAAATTTGAAAAAAGATAGGTATATACAGGGAAACTCGGAAATCAACGTCAAGCCGGAACTGGGTGATGAAGCAAGTCGTACTGGTTATCAGAAAAATATAAAAAAATCTATGTAGCATGTTTTCAACATTATAGGCATTTCAAAAAATACCTTAAATTGTACACCCTATGACCGTCTTTTTACTCCTGTTGCCACAAATCTTCACTTTTTCCAAATATTTTTTTTGTTATGTAACCCTGAATAATGCTTGTCTAAACTGTAACTGTAACCTGTGCCGGGTGGGGACGGCCGTAAAGAATACCCTTCCCCACCGCCAACAGGAGGCGTGTCGTAAGAGGCAACTAATTCCTGTAGCACGAGACGGGCAGCAGCGGCTGCGTGCGAAATCTTATAAAAAACTGCGCTCGCCAACCCGCCTGCCATGCGTGGCGAGTATTGGCAATCCCCCCCAATGAAAGTAATTGGGGGAGGCCTATGTTCAGCAGTGGACTTCCTATGGCTGAAATGATGATGATGATGATGAAACTGTAACCAAAATTTCAAAACCAGCCACTGCAGTTAATTACCCTTTTTTTATCCAAACCTGTGCCCAGTTTAAACTGACTGTACTGAAAATAAAAATGTAATTCACGAGTATCGCAAGTGACGTCAATATTATAACATCACAACAATCATTACCGAGTGCACCTTCTAATGGTTCCGTAGTCAAGACATCAACTGTCATGAATTAAAGGTAAGAAATAACACCCTTGTCTTATGAGGTATCTTCTAGACAGTAAAATTTGCCAGAGGCGTCTCCTAGCACACGCAGTCTTGAGCCAATTTAGAAAAGATGTTTTTTCTGAATTAACCCAAACCGGGAATTGAACCCAGGACCCAATGCATTCAAGGCAAATAACCGCGCCACTGCAAAGTGACACTCATTAAAGAGCAACAAGTCAAGCTTTCCAGAAACCTACCGTAACTTACGTTTGTATCAATAAGTATACAACATAAAAGGTAACCAAATAAAACGATTTCTCAGAAGGTGGCCCTTCAACTTGGACAAACAGAACTCTTGTCTCCTAAATCAGTAAATTCGAGTTTAGGTCGAATGTAATGGTTCCGTATAAAATTGACGACTAAAATCGTCAAGTTTTTTCTACCGTAGACACCATTTTGTACAATGAGGTGGTTCGGTATTTGATTTTACGTTGACTATTATGGTATTATAACAAGATTTATCTGAAAGAACGGGAAAAGAATCCTTTATTGTGAATCCACAATCAAATTCGAATCCATTCAATTTGAACGGTTTTTTAATATGTGTAAGAGAATTTCAGAAAGATTTTTAAAATACGGAAATATTAAAAAAATTACAGACATTAAATTTTATGATAAATAGAAGTGTCGTTTTCCAAACTTTCCTACATAATCCTGTAACAATATTTGGGTGACGTGAGTTTCTACTTGACAAAGACTTCAAAGCGAACTGTTTATATGACAATCAACAAATAGAATTCTAAGAAAATGAGTATTGCAAAAATAAAAAGTTTGTTATTTCGTCGTCTTCCGAATTTTTGTGTTTCGTTTGGAAGTGTGTGTACTTTCTTGTTCTTAAGTGGAATCAGATTTTTAATCGACACTAGAAATAAAAAAGTCTTTGCGATCTTAATTTAATAATATGGTTTCATCGCAGAGCAGTGATTTTGCCAATATCGAGTGTATTCTTGATATAGTTCACAATAAGAACCGGTGTTTAGTTTTTATTGCTTTTCTTGGATTCAGTGGAGGCTAATCTTCCCGTAGAAGCAGGTTTCAAGACGCTATCGAGTCTAAAGCAAGTTGTCTTGAGACAAGTCACTTGACATTCTATGCGGCGTTGAATACAATGATATGATAATTTCAGATCTTTATCACTTCACCAAACATTAGAACACAAACTACACCAAACTTGCACTCTTAAGCTCTTTAAATCAGTAATATAATAAAAATGAATCTCTATTTCCTTTGGTCATCGCATCACGCGTGAACGTATGGAATAATTATGCTAATTCTTTTTTTGTTGTGTTAGTGATTGTCAAGAAAGGTTCTTTTAAAAGAAAAAATTAAGAGTTTGTGCAGAAAGTCCTTTATGAATAAATGAAAGACCACGCGAACGAAATCGCGGGCAACCGCTAGTGATAAATAAAAACCATTAAAATAGATCGACCATGCTTTTCGTTCGACTACCCCTCACCGAATCTTTTGCGATCTTACCATTAGCTGGTTCGTTTGTCAGTTTGACTGCTCTCAAATTTAAGTTTGTAAGATCATCTTTAAGTTGTTAATTTTTTTAAAACAAATTACTATAATTGCACTATATTGTTTTTAATTATTTAAACTTTATAACACAAATTGAATTATTACAAGAGGTGGACTACCTAAGTGTTGTAACTGTTACGCAAACCTAGCAACAGTTTTCATGACCCTAGATATTTTTTTAGCCTGCAAAATTGGTTGCACAGCTACGTAAGCTGAGCTACTTGTATGTAAGCTAGGCTAATTTATCGCTTCATCTATCGATGTGTAGATGGTTGGTGAAACTATTGTTATTGCCACTGATGACTTAGACAACATTCTTAAAGATTCATCATTCATCATTTCAACCATAGGAAGTTCACTGCTGAACACAGGCCTCCCCCAATGACCTATCATCGGGGGGATTGCCAATACTCGCCACGCTTGGCAGGCGGGGTGGCGAGCGCAGTTTTTTTATAAGACACGCAGCCGCTGCTGCCCGTCTTGTGCTACAGGAATTAGTCGCCTCTTACAACACGCCTCCTATTGGCGGCGGGGAAGTGTATTCTTTACGGCTGTCCCACACGGCTAAAGCACGTGAAGACTGTGAACAAAAGGAAACATTATAATGTCTTCTTTTCCCTCTTCTTCTTCCTTGTCGGGGTACGCTTTGACCATGATCCTAGATGCACCTAGTTATCCGTTTAAAGCGATTGTTATCAGACCTCCGTAACTCTAAGACAAGGAAACCAGACCATTGTGGACTATGGTTCCATATCCAGTGTTACCTGAATGTGCAGGTTTCTTTACGATGTTTCCCTCACCGATTTGGATTTTGATTTCGATTTTAATTTTAATTACGATTTCGATTTCTATTTTTTTTATTGAGATGCGAACTAATGACCCACGGGTATTGGATTAGACTCCCAAATTCCCGATTATTCTAACACTGCTCTACATTCTAGAAAAAATAAAAACTTTGGACATCACACATAAACAGTAGAAAAGACAAATGGTACAAAAAATATATTTTATATCATCATCATCATTACATATTAGGACCCCTATTGTTAAATATGGGTCTTTCCAAACGACTTCCAGATTTGTCGGTTGGAAGCGGCATCCTGCAACCTTTACCAGGTCGTCTGGTGGAGGGACGTCCTTCGCTGCGCTTGCCGGTACGTGATGGTTTAGATGTAATCAGAAATATTATAAAGTCGGTGCACTTACACGAGGATATAATATGTAAATTTTACTGGATTGTTTTCTAGACAGTTTAAGCTATGAATGATGACGAGTATAAAGTTTTCTTTGTAAAATTTGAGTTTTCGGAACAAGCTTTAACTGCAATATCTCCACAGGTCTATTTTTGTGAGATTTAAATGTTAAAAAGTTTTTGTTTGCAAGTTGGTTTAGGTCTAGGCCCAGCTTGTGACTATAATTTAGTGGTAATAATTAAGTTATTTAAGAAAATACACTAAGAGGTCAAAAAAATGTGTCCTAGTTTGTAAGTTGCTTGCTTTTTGTAGTATGATTTTTTAAGTGATAAGTTAATATCACTGTAGTTAGTAATATATTCTCCTTTTTTTAAAGGACAATCTACGAAACCATTGATAAAATAAATAAGATATAAATTATCTTTGTGCTCTCGGCGAACCAATAAAGACTCCGTTTTATTAAAGTTAAGTATTTACTTAAACCTATACTTCAATCAATTTATAAAACATTTTGAATTCCATCTAAGGTTGAAAAAATCTTATAAATTCGATTTACAATTTGAGAGGGTGCGATTTTGAATCGGTAGTTTTTATATTCGTATTTAACAATACTATCACGTAGACATTTAAATACATTTAATTGCAGTCCCCATTATATCAGAACCCCTAACAAAGAAGTAGGCCGCGCAACTAGATAAGCAATAGTGGGCTAACGACTCTTTGAAGTTCGCCGCAGTTCCCGTCCTGCTGTGTGCCGACTGGAACCCGCGATGCACCCTCTAGTAATTAATGGACGGGGTAAGATAAACTTTAATTGGGTGAATATTAGTTTAGCCATAAAATCCTTAGTATCGAAGACCAAGACTTTATTTTTGGTCGCTGCACAGGCTGAGTTAGTTTTTTTGATATAATTGTTTAATTGTTTTTTTTTAATGGATTACCAACGTAAGACACAGTTTACATGTCAAAATTAACATTTGTTGTAAACATCATAAAATGATAATAAAATACCTGTCTTTGTTATTACTCAAAAACTTATTTTTCAACTTCTAAAGAAAAATCTTTGAGTACCTAAAAGTAGTTTTTAAAGTGATTTGTATAAGCCTTCTGAAAAATAGTAAATACGGTTCTTTGCAATACACCTATTTTAAAATTAATAATCTAAAAAAAAACATTTATTACACCTCCTATTTTGCATTATTAACAGCTAACTACATAATATAGTCAAATCTTGGTAGTCTTTTTAGCCCACTGCTAACTGGCGTATAGATAAATAAAACTTTTTTATGTATAATGTGACATTCGAATGACGATACAATAATTTGATTGATTCTATTTATTTATTTATTTAGACTTTATTGCACAGATTAAAAAATCATACAAAAGGTGGACTTAATGCCATGAGGCATTCTCTACCAGTCGACCATTAGGCTAAACAGAGACGTTTTGTGGGCGGTGCGATATAGGCGATACAAATTCAAATGAAAGGTAATTGTGAAATCTATAGAGATGATCTGATAACACCAAGAGCTAAGAGTTTTATAGTAGGGAACTCTTTATCTAATGGGTACTAGGAAAACATAACAGAAATATCGTGTTATATAAAATTGGAAACATGGAATTTGGAAACTTATTAATAAGCATACTAAATAACCAAACACAAAAATGACTGCGATAAAAGCAAAAATTTTGTAACTCCTCACAAAATCTTCTGCTGTCGACTTCGTCTTCGTAAACTTCTGGAATAAGAATAAGACGAACAAAAAATCAAATACACGTTAAAATTTAAATATATAAATAAATATTTTAATATGTCCTACATTTTCATATGAGAACACAAAAATGGTATTAAAAATGTATGTATCAAACTAGATTAAATCTAAATTTGTGCTAAATTTGAAATAATTATGTTCGGCTGTTAAAACGTTATTAATTATCAAATAACTTAACATAAAAACCATCACATTTATAATAATAGTAAAATAAAATTCGAAGTAAGCAGATGAAAAAATGATAAACAAAGTCAGTTTAATATAAATAGGATGAAATCACTTAGTCTCAAAGGGAAACGCATACATTCGAGCTGATCTCAGAAAACAGACAAGTCTGCAAGTTACTAACTTTCATAATGAACTCGTGTTGTTTCGCTAAAGACGCTAGATAAATTACTAGAATGTAGCAGGCCAAAACAAAACTCTGGTAATTTTTATTTGACTGCAATGTATTTTTACAAGCTTTTTTATTGTTTATGCAAAGTCTATTAAAGGCTGATTTTGGTGGCCAAATACAATTACTATTACTATAGGAATAACATCGAAATCTGTAAAAAAAATCTTCAGGTTATTCAGCAAAGGATAGAGCATTTTATTAGTTGTTGTTAGTAAATATGAAGTTATTTACAAATGAAGCCAATGAAATGTGTAAAAAAACTCACACGGCGTATGGCAGTGAGTAGAATTTCGACAACGCGTACAATATTTGAACCTGTTACTTTTAGACCCAAATATTTCAATTTAAAACGCTTTACCCACTATTAATAATAATAAAAAACAAGGGTACGAACAAAACTGGCAAACGTGCCGATCGCGAACTTTTCACACAACGCTCGCGAGCGGCTGCGTTCGTAGAGCACATGTACTCACCCTAACATTTATCAATTCCGTTACATGCCGCTAAAAACACATGACCACAAGAGCCAGTATTTACAGAGTGGCCGCACTTGTTTATTTTCACGAATACCCAACTGTTTTCGGTGAAAACAAAAACGCGCGGACATGATTTACGAGTACTATAAAAATTAGTGCTCCCAATAAAAAGTGCGCTTAAATATAGTGATAGCTATTTCAACGCAATATTGGGATTGCACGGGAGTAGCGATGGGTAGGTATGCGTAGGTAAATACCCTGGTATTTACCTAATATGGGTGAAACCCCGATTTCTATTTATAAATGGAAGTAAACAAATGGTAGAAATCAGGTTTTTACCAATGTAGGGTAAATAACTTCAATGTGTAAACTGTGAGGTATGTGCTCTATGTCGAGATAGGCGACAGAAGGTATTAATTTTTATTATTATATTAATTAATTAACTATGTTATCAAATCTTAAAAATAGTTTTAACCTAGTGAAGTCAGGAGTTAGGTAGAACTTTTCACTGGCTACTAGTAGAACTTTCGTGTTTGAGCTTACTTGATTCGTTTTGATGAGTCCAGTATACAATTACACAAGTTTTTTTTTTGTATCAACCTGTTCAATCCCACTGCTGGCCAAAGGTCTCCCCTAGACTCTTCCATCGATCTCTATCTATCGCCAATGACTCCCAATCCCTCGTTAAGTTAACCAAGTTGTCACACCATCTTTTTTTGGGTCTACCTCTTCAGTGACCGCCGTCTATAGGTACCCATCGGGTGACGATTTGGGCCCACCTGTCCGGATGCATTCTGCACTAAACTTTTTAAACTATGATACCTATCAATGATTGCTATGACTTCTATTAATGGGTGGAAATTGGGTTTTACCCATAATATTATTACGGGTAAAACCCAATACTATACCCAATATAGAGGGTATACCCTCTGTCGCCTTTCGCTCCACGAGAGTGAGAATGAGAATTCGTGATAATCATTTTCGATGACTAACATAACTCATTTTGACAGTTATATCTAGTCAGATCAGCAATGTAACTTTGTGATGTTGTCTAATGTTTATTTAACGACAGTTTTGTTGCACCGCCTGTACAAACAAACAAATCTAAAATAACTTTTCTAACATTCACACCAATTATTTAGCCCCAAATTCAGCAAACTTTCAATTAGTGCAAATCCATGAATTAGTACAAATGCAGTCACCCTGTATAGACGACCCGATTAGATTAGCGCCTTAAACGCGGGTTCAATTCCCAGTTTAAGTTAATTTGGAAAAATAACATTTCCAAACTGCGCTGGAAATGTGTCTGGTATTCTTCTTTAACTCCTAACAAAAGTGTTAATTTTACTTCGAGAACATGACAAGTGGACTGTCTGGCTACAGAATCCATCTAAGGCACCAAAACCTCACCTTTTTGGACCCTCAGTTCTTTTCTTACGTAGCCAACGACCATTTACTTCTCAATAGATCTCTCCTCACGACATAAAATAAATAAAAACGTGCTGTTAAAATAGCAATTCCAGCACAGGGTAAAATTGCACAATTAACTGGTTCGTACCGGACTATACCGGATATTTAAAGCTTTAAGCGCTTTATTGTCATTGTGTCATACAAGTTTACGAGCAGTTAAACGATTGATGTAAACATTACTGTTCGCACTAATTTTACCGTTTTTGTTAATAGATCATATAAAATGAGAAAGGTGATCAATAAAAAATCGTGGGTGTACTCTAAATAAAGTATAAAAATAAAATTATTGAAATAATTTTCATTCGAGAACAGTTTTAAAATGTTGTAATTTTTCCTCGATTTGAAAGTAGACGCAAAAGAAGCAGTAAACAACTAATATAATATAAATATATTAATGCACCAGACTTGATGCTAGTCGTGAAGCCTAGTCAGATGCCATAGGGCGGCCTAATAACATCTGACAGTAAGGTTAAGTCACTGGCCTTACGACACCCCTCCATTCCACCGCTCCGCACTGAGCCCATGTGGTGGAGTATGGCCCAAACCATGTCATAGTTGAGGTGAGGCCTGTGCCCTGCAGTGGGACGCTTATAGGCATACTTTAATGCACCACACAATATACCTGTTACGTGGTAATTAATGTTTTTAATAAACAATGACAGTAAACTTTGAGATCATTCTCAAAGTAAACATCCAACATCCTTAGGTTACAAGTTACCAATCAGTGATTTTTTGCGTTTCCCAGACCCGAGTGAATTCAGTTTATTTTTAAAATTTAAATTGACAAAAACTGGGATTTGACCTTGAGACCATTTGCGCTTAAGGCGAATTTTCATGTCACTACGTCATCGGGTCGTTAAGCAATAATGAAATCGAGAACAATAACGCATCCATCATCAGAGTCAGGCATCTCCGTTCCATAACATGTCTTTTATAAGCATTATCATCATCATGTCAGCCTATTGTAGTCCACTGGTCCAAAGTCCATCGAGCTGGGGGGCGTCCTATACTACGTTTACCCCTTGGTGCATCGTGGTCTCCTCTCGAATACCCGATTACTCCACCTTTCATCGGTTCTGCGACAGATGTGGCCGGCCCACTGCCACTTTAGCTTGCTACATTTTTGGACTATGTCCATTAAGTTTTTACGCTTATTTTGTTTGTTTTCTTTTATATTCATTGGTTTTAAAAATACATATTCATTTAAATGTTTTGTGACGATTTTAGAAATGCATACTGTTATTTAGAAACAAAATTTCAGTACATTACCTGCAGCTGACTGCACTGCAAACTTATTTAAACGTCGAATAAGACAACCTCTGGGACTCTTCATCAATGTACGAACACACTGTGAACATACATGTGTATATTTTTAACTCAAGTTCTCAGACCATAGTTTTGAGAGAACAGCCATACACTTAGTGAAATTTAATAATGCCAATTGTACTGTAAGTTGGAGTGATAAAAAAAAATTTTTTTACAACAAGAGTTCAAGTAAATTTTTTCATTATTTTTTTAGTTAACATCTTAAGCGTAAAATTTGTTAGAATGATAATCATTGGTTTTATTTATGCCAAAGTTACTAGCTTTTTTTTACAAAAATGACATAATTTTTTTAATATACCCAATAAAGCTGGTCTGATCTGGTGCAATAAGAGTCAAAATAAGGTGGGACGATTATTTGTGCATTGCTTGTAATCAAAATCATTCTTGCATTACTATGGATTGTAATAGACGAGGATTAAAGACGTTCATTGCGACATTTTTAAGTTGCATATAATGTGGATTGGCTACTCCGAATGGGCTATGCTTCAGTACTGCGAAGTCACCACATTAATCTAACTCCTTGCACTTCTTGCACGGTCTAGAATAGTTAATTAAACTTAGCCTGTGCTAAACGTTTTTCTAAAGCGTTGCAGATTTTTATATTAACGGAAGTTTAGAAGTACAGCGTTAATTTTCAAATATTTACAATGGGGAAGCACAGACAATGCTAATCTCAGATGGCGCCACCGTGTTTGGTCTTGTTAAATGTGGTCATCGCAATTGTCAAAATTCGATTTTTTTTCTGTGCTCGCCAGTATGACGCAAGTTTTACACACGTTTGAAACTTAGCATAACCTTTATTATAGTGATTATTAGATCAATAGAAGCAGTGACAGAAACATTAATCAAATAATCACTACGGACAAGACCAAACATAATACGACACCTTTAAGCGTGCAGTATGGTTCCTCATTGTATAAGTTATTCAAGTCAAGTTCAAGTATAGCCAAGGATCGGGCTATTCTTTTACAGCTGCTGCCAGTAACTTAACGTAGAATAGAATAGAATAAAACTTTATTGCAATAAATGTGGGACATTATGATGGAACAAACGTTTGGCATCTCACATCTAGCCTAAAACAATTGGCATGCAATAAAGAGAAAGGTTAAAAATCTTTCTCTTTATTGATGATATCTCTATATGATAAAAACAAGAATAACAATGGAATAGTATAATTATCATCGTTTCACCTTGTCAGACGACACAAGCATATCATAAATATATATAAAAATGATATTTATTAAAATATTTTGCAACAATATTTCTATCGGGTGTTTGACGGTAGTATACTAATTAAGGTATACGTATAGCCGCAACATTGATCAGATAAAACGCTGGCTTCGACAGCGAGAAACACTTGACAAATTTCGACAGGTTAGCCAACGTCCTCGGTAGCTTAGTTGGAAAAGCACTCGCCCGGCATGCGATGAGACGTGGGTTCGAGTCCCACCTGAGGCAGTCGATTTTTTTTCAAGTGTTATATTAACAAGCATATCAACTTACTATGACGACAATTAGTGTATTGTCTTTAATGCGCATATTATATCCTACTAATATATATATATATATAAATGCGAGGGTTTTGATGGATATGGATATTTGTAACCCAATCTCGACAGAACGGCCTAACTGATCTAGATGAAATTTGGCACAGAAATAGACTATTACCTAAAATAACAGACATGTTACTTTTTATCCTGAAAAAAGTACGGTTCCCAAGGGATGTAAGATAACTGTCACTATTGATGGCGCTTCTTACAGTTAGATGTCACTTTAGTTGGCATTTTGTTATTAATGTATAAAAAATGTAATACTAGTTGTTGCCAGCGACTTCGTTCGCGTGGTCTTAAGTTAAGACTAATTATGGTTTTGCAGACTAAGGAAAATGTAAGGTAATAATAATACATGGTATGTTACCGACAGGTCCATGTAATACTTAATGAACTGACACAATTGCCTATAATGTCACTAACACTAATCTTGACGCTTTTTTTAGCTGTACGAAAAAATATAAAGGTCTCTTAAAATAATATGATTAATGTAGATTGATATCGCGAACCCGCGAAATTAGGAAACGGTGTCAAGCGGAACTAATCATACTTGAAATTAAACCGGTCTAGGCCTAGAAGCGAGTGTAATGATTAAGTATTTAATATATGTCTGTTGGGACATTTTTTACTTCAGTAATTTTTTTTTATTTTTCATTGATTTTCATTTGTTTTTTTTAGCTGTGCCATGATTTGATGACAGCAACAGTAACACAATGACTACAAACTTAACGAAAGCGCAATCAATCACGAAGTTAAGACATTTTTGCCGTGTTCACGTCTGGAACTAGTGATCGGAATTTTGTTAAAGGAAATAGATATTATTATTATTGCTAAAGTAGTAGGATTAGCAAGCTGAAGTGGCTGAAGTTTCAACCAGCCAATCTGGAAGTCAATAGAGGCCCCCTATTTGTTCAGCAGTGGACGTCCTGTGGCTGAAATGATGATGATGATGATGAAGTCAATCGAATTTCAAAATATATTTTTCCCAGCAATCACACCAATTATCTAGCCCTAAACTAAGCAAACTTTGGAGACTAGATAACGGGAAAACATAGATTATACTTATAAACATCCATGTTCTAGGTACAGTTGCGTGTGCTTATCATAAAAACATTTGCTTTTTGTTGAATTCGAATCTGATTAATTTTCTTGAATATCTACTGATCTGATAGGAATATCGTATAGTTCTTATTTATTTTTATTTAATTTAAATTCAATTGCACACTCCACTAACAGCTTATAGCCAAAGCGTGGAGTGAGCCAGTTACAGTTTTATAACATTTTTTACAAACACACATACTATCAATATATGCCTAAAAAACTAACACAATGATTCACAAATTGTCTATGCTTATTATAAAACAAGTCAGTTTCTAGCTCCTCAGCAATTAGGGCATTGAGCATACAAATAGCCTGGGCTGTGGGAGCGTGCCGCGCCGTGAGCGTGCGCGAGGGCGGACTTATATAAGGTCGTCTTTTATAAACGGGTAAAATTTAAAGAGCAATTACAAAAACATAAACGAATCATTTTTGTTAAAAAAAAAGAAAATTTTTATTCGCTAGTTTTCGAGAAAAACGCCAAAAACTTTTTTGATTTCAACGTAAAATAAAACACCCCGTGCCCCGTGCGTGCACCCCGAGGGAAGAGTGGGGCACGATTGAAATGAGAGAGACAGAGGCGATGACGTAGGACGTTACAGACTAGACAGGATGCTCATAAATATATATTTTTTGTTAGGAATAATAAAAATGAAAACTACCCCGTTTTTAAGAACGAAAATAATAGGGTCCGGTTTCTCTAATATAATTAGAAGTTCTGTTAAAGTTTCACCCGTTTATAAAAACCGAATTTGTATATCACGAGCAAGCGAGATGTCTATAAAAATGTATTTATATTTTCTCTTATTCAACCTTAAGAATACATAAAAGAAACAGTGTGTTAAGCGCTCAAGTAGAAATATACATTCTTCGTATAACCGGTCATTTATTCAAATACCCACCGTTCTAATGGGCACATTATACGGGTTCCATTCCTCAACCCAACGAGGTATATAAATAATGCTGTCGGGCACCATGCGCAGTCACGGCGCAGATCAGCGCGGGATTAAAGTTTTCAGCCAGTCATCGTAAGGGACCATTCATATCGAAAGAACGGACATACGTATTTTCGTGTTGACAATTTTTTATAGAAAACACTTATTTACATCTATATATTTTATAATTGTTGATGACTTCGCTGACTGAATAAAATTACGATAAGTACGTAAATAACTGTACTTCTTAGTTGATGTTTTTCTTTTCTTAATTCAGGGCAGAGAATAACAGCCCCCGACTTCTTGTATTTGGTTACAAGTAGTCGGAAGGTTTAAATTTTATTAAATCCTTTTTAACCCCCGAGGAAAAAGAGGGGTGATATTAGTTTAACGTGTAAATCTGTATATCTGTGTACTGTCTGTGGCATCACAGCTCCCAATCGAATAGACCGACTTTAATTTAGTTTTTTTTTTTTGTTTTAAAGCTGATATTACAGAGATGGTTCTTAGCTATATTTTATGAAGATCTGTTCAGCCGTTTGAAGGTTATCAGCTCATTTCCTACTTGACAAAAAGATTGTCAGCTTATTACCATCCTTTTACAGGTCCGATTGATTTGATTGCAGGCAAAAATAAAAACTCTTGTTCGTTCCTCGCTCAAAAGCTTTTTTATGCATTCAACGAGAAAACGGTGCCAGTATCCTAGCTAATTTGCCTCACGGACACAAATACATTTTTGAGTAGGTATTATTTTAGGTTAGGTTACTTTAACTTAGGTTTTGTTTTCCATTGTTCTATAAAAATTAATAATTTTGTACTAAAAACTAACAGCACCTGTATGAATTACCCCTAGCCCGGAATCACGAATCGAACGACCGGATAGCTTTTGTATTGTAATCAGTTCGGGTGAATCAATGAAACTGGGCCACTAGCTTTCAGCCTACGGACACAGTTTATTATTAGCTTAAGCAGTATCTCCACTTAGTCGACTTTTCTAGTATTTGCTTTACAATATCAACAGCGTTTTAAAGAACATCAGTTTAAATCAACGCTACAGATAGGTACCCATAATCATCATCATCATTTCAGCCATAGGACGTCCACTTGCAAACATAGGCCTGTGATTTCCAGATTGGCCAGTTGGAATTGCCTGCATCTAGTGGCGGTACCCGTACGGCTGGGAGAGATTAAGGTACTTAAGTCAGTCTATACAAATTAAGGTAATAAGCTAGAAAACTTACACATGACATGCGTGCCAATGATCTCACAACTAGAGACGCTCAAGACCGCGTGGAGACTCAAGACGCAAGTGGAGGAGTAAATCAAGGAAAGCGGACCCTGGGCTCCAAAGCAATGGCTTTGGACGCAACCGGGATTGACCGTATAGATGAAGAAGCTAGAAAACTCACACTTAAATTAACTCTAGATATTATTATTTAGTATTATTTAACTAGTAATTTTCAATCAAATCAGAGAAATATAATATTATTATCGTTTATGAAATAGAGAAAGTATTTACGATTTAACTTTTAGTCCCAAAGGGCTTGAGACAAATGCGTCTCCAGCTCACGACAAATGTGACTCCTGACCTGAGTCACGTTACAACACAAAATATATTGTTTGTTAACTAACTGATGTTTGGTTGGATTAGGGACTCCATGGTGCCGTTTATTCTTTCTTGTTATTATGACATCAAGAAGCCAAATTCAGGCTTTGACATAGAGGTCCCGCCTGTTCTACACTTGTGTGCCTGTGTCTCTGCTATCAGCATGTTTTTCTTGCCGCAACTGCGGTAGATTCTGCCTGTCCCGTATTGACTTACACAGCAATGAAAAGAAGAATGAAAACAACAGGAGCTGAGCAGTTCTGCCTACACCACGCTGTTTAAAATATACAATCGAGGCCGAGGATCGAGGAAAATTTTAAAATACGTGAGGTAAACAAAATAACTACAGTAATTTGATTTTTCTATAAATTATTTTCATTAGCTCTTAAATATACTTAGTAAGACTTAATTATTTAATTAAGGCTTTAATGCTACATTTTTCGATTTCGAAATGCCCAAACAACTCCGGAACAGCTACATGACCAAAGATTAATCATTCTCCTGACCGATAACTTGACATACTTTGAAGAATTAATTTGTGGCAGGAGGTCGAATATTCCGAATTAAACTCTAGAATAACTTTTTTAATAAAAGACTCACCGACAGGTGGTGGTGCGGTTGATTTATACACTTTTCAAATTCACTACGGCAAAATTAATGTCGTTGGTGGCTTCTCAAATTTTAAATTGTTTTCGTAATTTTCTTTACTTATGTAGGTTGTTGGAGTTCTTCGGTATTGAAAGATCTTATTATGACTTTTTAAGGTTAAAATTGGATAACCTTAGATCGACAGAATCAGCAATAAAAATACTTATAACATTAAACTGGTGGTCCACGCTCTGGAATAAAGCCCGGCGGTTGTGTTTACGAATCCTGCAAGAGGCAAATGTTTGTGTGATAAACACGAGCATTTGTACCTGAGCCATTATCATCATCATCATCATTATTTATCATTATTTCAGCCATAGGACGTCCACTGCAGAACATAGGCCTCCCACATTGACTTCCAGATAAGCCGGTTGGAAGCGGCCTGCATATAGCGTCTTCCTGCGACCTTTACCAGGTCGTCTATCCACCTTATGAGTAAATGCCTTACGCTACGCTTGCCGGTACGTAGCCTCCATTCTAGAAACTTTCTACCCCATCGGCCGTCAGTTTTACGTGCTCTGCCCCGCCCACCCGAGTCATGAGTGTTGAGAATGAAAAATGTATTGGTTTAAAAATGGTTATCTCTTATCTTGTCGCCATAGTACAAGTTTTGATTTGTTTGGGCTTGACAATAATGGTGTTGTTATTAAATTAAATTAACAACTATTTTATCCCTTTTAGGCAATATGAACAACATTTTAAAGAAAATTGCGCTTTGTAAAGAGCTGGCAATTAAATAAATCCCATAATACTAATCCAAATTACCTATTACATTTTAACACAATTTATGATCTAACTAGACTTTAATTTTTAAAAAAAGATCCAATTATCACTACAACTACGTCGAAACTGCAAGGCAACAGCTTTGTAATTGTGTGTGACTGATCTAGTAATTATATCGGCGATATGTAACGTAATTACAAAGATCGAAGTTGGCTTACCTGAAATTAGTCGATTTCGGCTCGGTTACTGAAATTCCATAATTAACCATTGATCACAAATCGTGAAATTACGATCGTTAATCTTATTTCAGTATGTACTAAATCATTGGCTAGTCAGAATTCTTATCTTTTAGGATGGCCTAGCCATTGAATTAGATTTAACTTTAACTATTTGTTCATAATTGATGATTAAAATTGAACTTTACGACCCAATTGGTCTAATAAATGGCGCGATATTTCGCATTGTACGCAAAGGGTGGGTTCTATTCCCGGTTTGAGTCAGTTCAGGTTACGATCTTTTTTAAACTGGATTGAGTCTGGGTGCGCTGGAAGACGCCCTAACAACATAACATGAAGATGTTAATTCTTTACTTCTAGACCATGGCAGTGTTGTCTGGCGCATATTTATAATATTACTAGTTGTGTCCGCGGCTTTGCCGGTTTGGAATACGGCATTTCATCCTGTATTTTACTCCCATAGGAGGTAAATTAGAAACCGTTGCCTGTTTCACTCTCTGACTCCTAAGCTATCGATTCCATGGTCTGTAAAAACAAAAATAAAAAAAAACTCCGGGATAAAAAGTAATCTTTGTGCTTTTCCAGAATGTAATCTATCTCTGTGCCAAATTTCAATTAGATTTGTTCAGCCGTTCTGGCGTGATTGCATTTATAATATCAGTAAGATTTCAGTTTTAACTATAACTATACACCGTATATTTAGAGTTAAAATAAGCAAAACCTCCTAGGGGCTGATTCTGGTGCTCACAATAACTTTTTGTATGGGACCAACATTGAAAACAAAAAAGAATCGTTTCCCCATACAAAGCGTAACAGCTGATTGGATATTCAGTATGAAGATGAAGTTTTTTTTTAAAGATTTCACTGTTGGTCCCATACAAAAAGTTGTTCATCAGAATCAGCCACTAAGAGTTACACGGTACATATATATTTTAAATAAGATATTTTTGTTATTTTTTTATTGAAAGGTTTGCTAAAGCTTTCAATTTACGTGACAGTTCCCAGTCCTCAAGGCCATTAGTTTCCCATGAATCTTACATAAGCCACACATAAAGTTCATGAAAAAATATAAACTTTTATTTCTTATTGAACAGACCCTTATAAATTATATTTACTGCGCAAACGAAAAGCCTTCGGATATCCCCGTGAAATACTTGGTAGGCCGGCCGTATATCCGTGAGAAGTTAAGAGGTTTATGTCATGGTTTGACTGAGTCGAAAGATATGGGCAGGTACAGTCGGCTAAGAAAGTGGTCTATCACCCTAAGGTTGAAAATCATTCGCGCGTCATAGAACAACAGCGTCGATTTTCCCATTCAAAAATATTCTGTCAGCTACTTAGGTATGCTCTCTATCATATTACGTCAAAAACAAATATTACTCATAATTGTGCATCTCTTTCATTGTTAAAAAGGTAAAAGTCCATGATTTCGACCTTATTGCTATTTACAAATTAAATTTTGTCAAAACTGTTAGATCACTTTCTTGGCCGACCGTACATACCACAGATAGGTATGAAGGAGGTTAGTCTTTGAGTTACCGATGAATTTGCTTTAGAATAGAATAGAATAAATTTATTTGCTTAAAACACGGTATACACAGGTGTTACACAGTAAAAGAACAAGCATACAAATATTTGTTTTGGGCCAATTAACCCAGTCATTAAAGTAATAATTTAATAATTCCTAATAACTGAACATGCGAAACATTAACAATCATCAGTGGACCATTGGTTGAATAAAACATGCTCTGCTGATTACATTTAAGGCTATCATTAAGAAACTCAGTGACGCTGCAAAAGTTTTTATTTTTGAGCCATTCACCCAGTCTATTCATAAAACAGCTATTATTTAGCGTTTTCAAGCTTTTTGGTATTTTGTTAAATATTCTAATACACATCGACATACAATTTCGGCTATATTTCTTTGATCTAGGTGCAACTTCCATTATTAATCTGTCTGGGTCTCTGCGCGTTCGCGAATTTATATCGCAGGCTCTTTTAAATAAAGTAAAATGTTTTTTAACAAACGTACATATTTCTAATATATAAAGTATATAGGATTGTTAGTTGTTAAAGACAAGAAAATTTTAAAGATATGAATTGAATTTACATCAACTAGGGCGATAGGTTGTACAACATTAGCAAGTAATACCTCACGTTAAATATTCAACCAATTTTATTATATTCTGTGATTTAACGATGCTTGTAATTTTCTAACGTAGGAATAAATAAATAAATAAATCAATAAATATTGGACAACATCACATACATTGCTCTGATCCTATGATAAGTAGCTTAAGCATTTGTGTTACAGAAATCAGAAACAACGACGGTACAAACACAACAACACAACACCCAGACCCGATCAATTATAACTTCTTCTTTTCTATCCTCTTCAGTATCTCTTTTTCCTAGAAATACAAATACTCGTATCCAAATCCTCAGATCAGTCTAGTTCTCAAATAAAACATTTTATTCAAAAGCACCGACCTAAAAATCGCAATTTTTTTTGTTAGTTGTCCCGAATCTGAAATAACCGCAGACTCATTGATGAAAAAGCGTGCTACTACGCCAGGTTAAAAACATTTAAGACTGTTTGGTTTCATCACCGACTTCATAGTTAGAAGTTTTTGTAGGGCATTAAAATCCAATCGGTCAATTTGGCCAACTTGATTGAATTGCATACTTAAAACACATAGTAATAAAACAGTACGTTCATTGGCATTTTCGCATTCACAATTCGTAAAACAACGGTATTTAAGTAGGTTACGTTTGACAATAGGCAACGCTATGTATATTCACGCAGGTTTTACTGTTGTGAATCCAATATAGGGTTGCCGATGCCAAATAAAAAACCATTAATTGTAATAAAAACTTTCAAAAATTCGTCGATAGCGTATGTTGTTATCTTTTAAATTATAAAAAAAAAATTAGAACACTTTTCTGATTTAAAAAGTAAAACTGATATCAGAGTAACCATGGTAGATATATTATGGTCTTGCTGGCCTTATTAAAACTCCTTTTTTTTAAACAGTCCCCGCTTCTTTCTATCTATGTAATGGTTTAATTTGGGCTAGAGCTACTTTGGAATAGAATTTAATAATATGCCAGGCAGAATAAGAGTTATCAGGCATAAAGGATACTGTTCAAAAGTGCCATCAGAGTGCCTGTTCATACCTGATTTCATCATTATCATTATCATTTCAGCTACAGGACGTCCACTGCCTCCCCAGTGACTTCCATATTGGCCGGATGAAAGCGGCTCGCATCCAACTGCTTCCTGCAACCTTCAGCAGGTCCTCTGTCCACACTTGATTTACCCAGTTTTAATTTAGATAGCTCTGGCAATAGCCAAACAGAAACCAGATAGCTATTCGGTAAAAACCATCTTGTTAGCATTCGGCCTAAGGCTTTACCGTGTCGTAAAAATCTTTCAATTTAGATTTTTCTTTCTTAAACTTTCTTTCTTTGAGAAAATAAAAATTAAAACTTAAAAAAATTAAATGATGGCCTTTTTGTTTGCAACCCTAATCTTAAAGTACGAACGTTACGACTTACACGTACTACAACTGTCGCATTAACTTGGGATGAACATAATAATATTACTTTTGATTTTTCACCTCTACGTTTATACTTTAACATTTAATAGCAATTTACTATACCATTTACTGTAGAGTTTGATGTTGGCTTTTTTTGGCAAAATTTTTCTTCAGACAAAAAAAAAAGGTTAAAATTATGCATTCTTAGAAACGATGATATTACGGTCGAACTTAATTGTAGGTTATTAAAAATTCTACAATTTCTGCAATTTTTTTATATTATTATAGCCTTTTTATTGGTCTTTATTAGGCTTTTTCCGTTAATAGATTAATAGATAAAAGTACTGTTATTAGCAACGTTTTCGATGGATGCAATTATAACACAAGTTATAATTTATTATGTTCTTTTCAGTTCGGTTCCCGGCTGAAGATAAAAAAAGTAATATGCAGCTTTGAGCTATTTCAAAAAAAGCTCGTAACTCCATAGTTTTTTCAGTCTACGTTTACACTTAGTTTCCTAAATATGGGCGTTTATTTTAATCTCAGAAAACTCATCAGAGACAAAAGCTAAGTTTGGCTGACAAAGACTGCTTTTAGCATTAAGTCCACCTATCTGTACACTTTAAAAATTTTTGTGCAATAAAGGTCTAAGTAAGTAAAAAAAATTGCAAAAAAGGGTTAGGGAATGTTTTAGATACTAAAATGTATGGTATTGATGACTTTAACACAATTTTAAGTGTATAGTGATATAGCGTTTTCCAGAAAGTCCCTTCTCAATTTTAACAACATGTCAGCAAAAACATCACTCTTCATGACAGGGGTTCTAACATCGTATCTTATATCAGTATCGTTTTACAAACATAACATTTATATTTATTTAACAGTCTTAGCTTTGATTTCTTAAAAATCGGAATAAGGCACTGATTCAATAATACCAACTATTTTTTACTTACTATCTACTCATTTTTAGCCGACTTCAAAAAAGAACGAGGTTCTCAATTCAACTGTTTTTTTCTCGTATGTATGTTACGAAATTACTCCGCTAATTATGAATTGATTTTGATGGTTCTTTTTTTCTGCAGATAATACTTTAGAGGTGGTCCCATATACATTTTATCGAAATTGTTTTAGCACTTTTTGAGAAAAAAACATAATGTTATGTACTCAGATAATGTCGTTATGTTTTGGACTGTATAACTTTTAACTTTATTATTATTAAACCCTTTTTAATGAAAATAACGATAAATGATATATCTAGGTACCTACTCGAATCACTTTTTATAGATATTCAATATAATCCGTGTTCGAAACAATTACTCCAGGCGGGATTCGAACCAGAGAGGACTGATTTGGTTGGCAGTGTCGCTTACCACAGTAACAGACGACCGACATAAAATAATATTTTAATAAACATCATAAAATCTATTCAAACTAGAAAATACGGCGTTAAGATGTGTAAATCCATTATATTCAGATAATATTGTGAAATATAAAGCAATCCTTCCATAATGTAGCGCTTAGCATACGAGTTACTGCTATGAGAAATAATTTAAATATTCCACATTCCACATTGCCTGGATTCTTACATTTAAATGTCCCCAGAATTCAGTCCACGTTTTAGCTACAACTTTGATATTGTGTTATCTATGATAATAATGTCTCTGTACTGCAGTCGAGAATTTGTTTTCAATGCTGCTATTTATATTTCTGTTTTTCTTTGATGACTTCGTGATATGGTTACGCATAAATTATCTCAGTCAAGATATTTTCACTTACTTGATACACATACTTTCACTATCTAAGGGACTTCCCCTCTAAGAAGGTTTTTGATTACATTTTCGACAACAGCTTTCGCTACTAACTGTATTATTGGTGCGATTGTCAACACAGTATATTTTTATACAAATATTTTTATAAAGACTTAATACAAGCACATCTTACCTTCATTACGGCATTTTAAAATAAAAGAAGTACAATCAAATCACACAGTAGCTAAACGAAGCATGCGAACTCGGCACAATCAAAGATAGACATGAGTGCATTAAATAAATAACACGTATATGTCTGGACTCTGTCTGCAGGCTCCCCGAGGACACGTTGTGCGGACCAAACGATATTGTAGCTGGGAATTGGATATCGTCTACGGAAATTTAATTATAGTGTGATAATTAAACAACTAGGAGATCAATATTATGGCTAACGCCGCAGCGCGCCTATTCAATTATTTGCTTAAGCTTAAATTTTTGTCATCTTGCAAATGGATTAGTTTCCGAAAAAATCGAATTAGTCCGTCAATTGGATTAACAGAAAATATTGGACACGTATTTTTTCTTTTCTCAATCAAAGAAAAAATTATGAAGATATAGCCCGTTAAAGTTCCGCGTAACGTCACGCCATGCGACACTTTTTAGCAAGGCGTGTCGTCACATGCTCACTTTGATGTGCTTTATCTTCGTAATTTTTTGTTTGATTGACAAAAGACAAAATATGGGTCCAATATTTTTTGATAATCTAACTGATGGACTAAATAGAATAATCTTTTTTTGACCCAGGAAACTAACCTATTGTGCAATAGTGGTGGCTTATTTTATAAGTTTTTTTATTTTATAAATCCTGTAATATTTTAGCAGTACCTACAGTAGGTAACATAAAATCGTAAAAAAACAAACTCCAAAATGTAAGGCTAAAGTGACAAAGGGCAGCCAGCATCGCTTGCAGAGCCCACTACCACAGTTTATATTTGGGTAAGAATGTTTCTTGAGTGGCGAATACGAAGTGGAAGACGCAGCGTGGGCAGGTCTCCTCCCGGTTGTCTCACGACCTTGTCAAGGTTGCGGGCAGCCGCTGGATGCAAAAGGCCCGGAACCGTTCGCTGTGGCGTTCCATAGGGGAGGCCTATGTCCAACAGTGGACCCCCAAAGGCTGATGATGATGATGTTAACATCCAAAACATTGTCTAAATATTTAACTTGACCTCATTTTTGAAAGAGGTGGACACAGCCCATTTACCTTGAAAACATGTTTGGACTCATAAAAACTTACCTAAACACCTCTAATTGAGTTTAAAAGTCAAGCAAGCCACAGTGTTTGACGACCTCCGTAACCGAGGGATAAGTACGCCGAACTTTGCGTCGCCAGCTTTGTGATCCCAGGTTAGATTCTCGGTCAGGCCAATGTAGAAAACTATGTTTTCCATGTTGTCTCGTGTCTGGGTGATGTGTTACAGTCGTTGTTTCTGATTTCTATAACACAAGTGCTTTAGCTACTTACCTTAGGATCAGAGTAACGTATGTGATGTTTTTCAATATTTATTCATTAATGTTGGTATTTATTTATTTATTTTATCAGTCATTCTTTGAGTAAGATATATACAATGTGATAGGTTGAACAGATTTACTACGGAACCAACACAAAACGAAATAAATTACTGATGCTCCATATATTATCACCAAGGTAAATGACTTAAAGGTAAACTTGGTCTTCTGATTTTCATATTAGTGCCATAGTGAAACTGTTAAAGCGATTCCTTTGTTAAACCAGCCACCCTGTATTTTCGATTATTTTCATTTGGGCTGCTAGGCGGTATTGTACCCCTGTCTAAATAAACTCTTTTAGTAAGAAAAATGATGTGCAAGGTATAAAATAACAAGGAGTTGTGGTATTATAATTCTCTTTGTAATAAGAATCTTCATTAATTATTTTTTTGTTTGATACTCGTTCAAATGTCAAAGTATACCAAATCAAAGGTATTATTTATTTTCACAAACAATTTCTGAAGAAGCGATAAATTCACTTGTGTGAATTATTCAAGATAAATATTTGGCAAAAGATACACTCTTTGTAAGGCAATATCTTATTATTTGATGTTAGTGTGTAATATATTCTTTGATAAGAAAAAAGTTAACAAAAAAAGCATAGAAGTATATATCGTATGCTCAAAATCCAATAAGTTACCAATTCATGTCTGGAATCCATAAAACCCATTTTTTTCGCATCTTTTTTTTCATTTAAAGTAATAGTAGTAAAACCCATCTAAGTGTTTTTTTTACAACTCTATTGACGTAATGGCGCGACGATTTGCCATGAACGCAAAAGGGTCCTGCCTGGGTCCTATTCTCGGTTCTGGTCAATTCAGAGCACGAACTATTTTAAATAAGCTGGCGTCTGGGTGTGCTGCGACGCCTCTGGCCATGACCATATTACGTTGTTTTACGTGTTGTTTTACGAATATTTATAAAAACGTATATTATGACGTACCCGTCAATGGTGTTACAATAAGTAAATTTTATAAAAAAAAATAAACTGACTTCAAAAAACTGAAAAGCTATTCAATTCAATTCAATTCAATTCTTTATTGCTTTTCCACAATGTACATAAAGGTCTTAATAATTAAAATACAGATCATCATGGGCCTTGTCTGGCACAGCAACACAGTATATAATAATACAAAGCATGCATTTTATATGGTTATGTACTATTAAAGTAAAGGCATAAGTTAAACCTATAAAAACATATATTATTACTATTATTACTTAGTTTTATTTCTTATACAATAATTATCCAATGTATCAAAGAAAATATTATTTTATTTTGTAGTATATTGTAGTACCTACTTTAATACAGGTTTAACACTTCAATGTAGTTTTTTTAACATTTATGTTATTTATTTATATATTATTATATTTTATTATTTAATCTATTGGTTATTTCAAGTTGTTAATTTTTTTGTTTTTTATCAATTACGTTGCTATTTAGTCTGGGTAATATGGGTATAATGGGTAATACTAAGTTATAAATATATTGCTTAGTATTTATAACGAGCTAAAAATAATATCAACATGTTCCTAATCAGTTACTTTTGGAACGGTGCCATCCGATGAGAGTTTCAATGTTTTCGTTTGCACCGACTCCAAAAGTAACTGATTAGGTACTTATGTGTTGATATTATTTTTAGTTTTTTGAAGTCGGTTTTTTTTAAAAAATAAAATTTACTTATTTCATCTTTTTTTAGTGATACATCCTCAACAAAACTAATTATTTGAGTGCAAACATAAGTTAACGGCTGAACACCGATTTCATCCCTTATTTTTTCCACCATAGAGGTGAAATTTTTCCAAACATTTTTTGTTTTTTTTTTCAGCTATTTGATAAAGAAAGAATCATCAAAATCGGTTCACAAGTGCCGAAGATATTGGGCAACATAGGTACAAAAATCAGTTGGCACGGTATGGAGTTCATGCAATAGTTGATGATTTTATTATAGGTTACATCATCAGAACTTGATCAAATTTATATGCGACCATTCCGAAAGTATTCCCTTTCGAACAAAAAAAGAACTATCGAAATCGGTTAACCTGGTAACGAATGATCGCTGTACATACACAAAAAAATAAAAATAAAGATACCGACTCGATAAGAATTGAGAACCTCCACCTTTTTTGAAGTCGGTTAAAAAAGGAGATAAAAGCATTTTTTTAAAGAATACAAACGTTTATTTCAAGTAAAGATATACATTGAGTACAATCTCCTTTTAGTAAAAAAAATACCTGTGCCAGATCGATCCTAGCTCTATTTATATATGTAATTAGTGTTATATTATATTAATTACAAAGTTTAGCGGCTAAAACAAAACTTTTTTCCATTTAATGAAACAAGATACTTCTGAGAAAAATACAAATAGTATGCGTTTTTTTATTGTATGTAAGTTTGAGGCGCTGAATCATTAACGAGTAAGTATATGCTTCTATGCTTTTTATTTTAGTGGAAAAAATACTAGAAACAAAGTTTATTGCTTATAAAGCTGCGAATGAGAAGATAGAAGGTATGCCTTTTAGAATTTCTATTTCAATAGATAAACGGTAAATAATGATGATGATATTATAACAAAATAAGCAACTAAGAATAAACATTTTTATGTTTGTCTAAAGTATATAATAGATACAATAATTAATGTATTTAATAAAAGAAAAACCTCTGCAACTACTACTTGGCTGTTCAACAATAAACACAGCAATAAATAACAATTGTCGCGACCAAAACCTTAATTAATCGTAATTATATTGCTTTAGAATCAATTCCATTTACTGCATAACGATATGGGGTGGCGCAGCAAAAACAAAACTTATTGAAGTGGAAAGAGCCCAAAGGTCTCTGCATAAAGTATCCTATTTTAAAAAACGTCAATTCTCCACTCAGTCCCTAAACACTCTAGCCGATACTCTCTCCATTAGAAGGCTCTTTATACTAAATATTATCATTAAAATACACAGAAAAATAGACTATAACCCTAATATTAGAAAAAAGAGATGAAACGTTAATGTTGCCAGGGTCATACACCCACTCACAGTTTCAGATATCATCGTATCTGTACAACAAATGTAATAAAATTCTGCAAATCTATTCCTTGACTCAACGCGAATGCAAAATAAAGGGTGCTGCCTGGCTAAAAACCCTCGATTATGATGAAACTGAATTCTTAATGAAGCGTCTTTTGTAGATCTATTATTGGGATATCTTTTTAGGTTTTACTTGGTTTTTGAAAATTTTCAAATCTTCTAAAATACTGTATAGATTTTCACACAGTTTTCAAATCGTTTTTTACGAAATTTCTTATTTCGACTTATACGAGGTTTACGGTCTATTAAAAATGTTTTAATAATTTTAAAACTCCTGACAACTGACCACGACTATTAATTTCACTAATTACAGGTATTATTTGATTGGTAAATTAAACAAATATTTGCCAACCCGCCTTTGATTACTGTAATTTGCTTCTCGCCAGATCTTGAGTAATGTTGAATCCAGCATAAAGGATTAGATACTTTATCTTTCGCCCTTGTTTAACTATGTACCCGGATTTGAAAATATCACTTCTTATTTTTGGCTCGGATAAAATTTAATTTGACTGTCTGCTGGCGTAGTGGTAAAATGGTTTGCTTCAAGACGATGATTCTGGAAATATTTGTAAAAATGTAACTCTGGAATATTATTAGACAGGGTTACATTACAAGGTAGTGCCAAATTTTAAAAATAAGATATAAAAATACTAATTTATCGTAATTAATTTCAGTTGTCGTATGTCTGGAGTAAAATATACTTATAATTTTCCGAAAAAAAAGGAAAACGCGAGATGCGCCGTCATTCATCAGAGATCACAGGCATACGCCGACGCTCGCGACGCCGCTTCAACTAGAACCTCATGCAGTGCACATACGGTGCAATTTAATCGAGTAATCGTAAATGTTCTATGTATTCTATTTTTCCAATGTAGAATGGAAGAATTACAAAATGAAAAAAAAAAAGATTTGTTTTTACGTAGATCAATTTAGTTGCTGATTCTGAGTAGTCCCTGAAAAATTGGCACTACCGTGAAATGTAACCCTGTATAGTTCTTTGAGATTCCTAAAGTCGATTACTAACAAGAGAATAATAAATAAAAAAGTCTGGTGCTTAAGAGCATTAAAAATGCGAATATTCAGAAGTCGTTCGTTACAAATAAACGACAATGTTAAACATCGTCGAAACGATCATACGACAGTAAATGAAAATTCTTTTATTTTCCACGATTTGAATATTGCTCTTGTGATAAAAGTTTCTCGTGTAGATTAGTACGAACTGGTTTTTCATTAATTTTGTAATGGTTGTCTTCAAAAAAATATATATTTAATATTATTATTAATTGTTTATGGGACAACATCACATACATTGCTCTGATTCTAAGGTAAATAGCTATACACTTGTGTTTTTAGAAATCAGAAACAAGGACGGTACCACAACACCTAGACCCGAGACAATATAAAAAAGTCATTTTTCTACATTGAACGACCAGGAATCGAACCCGGGACCGGAGGAGGAGGGAGGAGAGTAGCGACACTAAGTCCGGTATACTCGCCTCTCGGATACGGAGGTCGTCAAAGTATTGTTTAATGTTACCATTTTATACCATGTTTTGTGTAAATAAACGATTTATTTATTTATTTATCATGATTCTCGTAACTTTTCACTAGCATCTAATGTCGGGACTGACGGCCTTGGGTCTAATTAATTAGTAATCAAGATGGTATCATAATTAATATTGTATAACTTAGTGCTTATGTTTATAAACCAAACTCCGCTAATTAGGTTGTCATGTAAACATAATAATTCTGTAATTAGTTCCAAACTGCCGTCCTGTCATACTCTGGTAATAAATCTGGTAATATAAACATACTTAAATTTTTATTATTTGTGAATCGTGGTTAATCAAAAGCTGTAGCATGTTCTTAAGGTGCGTACAGATCTGGCGAACGCCGGTTGTGATATGCACGTAGTAAAGAATTTTAAGTATGGAACTAACATTCTTGTAACAAAAGGATTCTTGAAAATTGATGTCTTGTACCGTGTGGGGACGGCCGTAATGAATACACTTCCCAACCGCTAACAGGAGGCGTGTTGTAAAAGGCGACTAATTCCTGTAGCACGAGACGGGCAGCAGCATCTGCGTGAGAAATCATATAAAAACTGGGCTCACCAACCCGCCTGACAAGCGTGGTGAGTAATGGCAATCCGCCCCAATGATAGATGTCATTGGCAAGGCCTATGTTCAGCAGTGGACGACCGATGGCTGTTATGATACTACTTACGTCTACGTTAGCGTAAGCAACAGTTTGATTTTTTTTTCTAATACCTACGACTTGCCAATTAATAAAGACCAATCATCATCTTTCAAAGGACGTAAGGACATATACGTATTAGACATTAATCAAATATATAAAAATGTATCCCTATTTCCCTTGGTCATCGCATCACGCGTGAATGAGTGGAACAATTTCGCGATTTTTTTTTGTTTTATTGTTTATTGTCAGGAGAAGGTTCTTTTGAAAGAAAAAAATAAGAAAGTTGCAGTTTTTTTTTATGAAAGACCACGCGAAGTCGCGGGCTTCAGCTAGTACCAAACTAAAAACAAAAAGTAATGTTGCAATAGTACGGATAAAAAATTGAAGATTTTAGGTTAAATTTCGTAAAATCTTAAAAAAGACAAAAATATAATTTGATTACCTAGCGTCAAGTGGCTGAATGTCTATTCTCTACTCCGGTACACCTAACATTTTTGGCTAACCCTTTTCCTAACACCCGATATTTATATTCATTAATTACTTAAATATTAGTTAGGGGATTAAAATACTTTAATCCTCTGTTAAAAGTTTAAACCTCTGTTAGTAAACAATAATATACTAGAGATTGATAAAACGAAGTTTTAAGTGCTTGTAAGAACAATTAGCAAGATTTCTGTAGTTAATAAATAAACTGACACCCTTAAAAGGCTCGAATTGTTCTATATAATTCAATACAAGCCTGAAACAGAGCAATCCTAAGAAAATAGATCAAACGGAGCAAATCTAATTGTTTAACACGTTGAAACCGAAACCAATTATCTTAATTCAACGCAAAAATTTGCCCCGGTGTTTTGAGAAGAAATCTCGCAGAAACCCTGCCGTAGCGCAGTGATATAAAACAGCTCACTTGAATAAAGTAGAATTGTACTCAGTTACAATATGATGGGTTCCGATTGGCACTTTTTAATATAGGTTGGCTCTTAATGTCAAGCTAAGACGGATGTAGATAGCTGAGGTTACTCGTAGCTTAGAATTTTGCCTCATCATGCCTTCATTTCACGACAAAGCGCATATATATTTAAAATATTCGGTTAAAATCTGCGTTCGTATTACATTACGCTACGACCTATAAGATCGAAGTATCAATGAAAAATGTTGGAAACACAGAAAAAATATTCCTTTTGAGAGCTTCCGTTGCGTGTACTGCGTAAACAGATAAAGATACGCAAACATCTTTTAAGATATAATTGTTCCCAAAAGTTCTAAAAAAAGACCGTAACAGCACAATTATGTGTGTCTATCTTTTAAGGTAGACTAACTATAACTATTTTATGGTAATCACATTTGTTATTTAAATAACGTATTGGCTATAGCGTTGCCTTTTTTTACTGTTAGAGCGAGGCATTAATGTGGTTTGTACTATCTGATTATTTGTAGCTGGGAAGAGACATAAGTAGTTTGTTAAGACTTTAAGTGACAGATCGAACACCAGGTGAGCGCAGCCGCGGGCGGAAGCTAGTATTCAGATAACTAATACTAACTAGGCCAGTCAGATTAAAAATCATGTTGAAACATATCCTACAACATACGGAACAAAGCAATAGGATGTAATGAGTGTTAATAAAACTACATTTGGTGGTGGGTGGCCGCAAAGCTGCAATGGTACATTGATTTTGTATTGGCTGCTCTTATTAGACTACGCCCCAAGGCTGTTTCTGAAGCGATTCTCACCAATTAAACGGGTGGCCTGTGTCTATTTTAATTAATTTCAGAAGACCATTTCCGAGGTACGTTTCACATAATTTTGTACTTTGTTTAGCGGAAGAGTTCACTCGGTCGGTATTCTGCGTTCTAAATAAAATTAAAATTCCATTTCATTTCATTTTTTAAATGATCCAATATTTAAGTTCGAGTATTTTAGTGATGTAGTTTTGGTCTGTTGATTTCATTAAACCTCTTTCAATAAGGAGTTGATTGGATTGGATAGACTATCCGTCTAGGTTGACCGCACATAACATAACATAAGATAATTGGAAAAAAATTGTAGACGAGAACTACTGCCGACAAACTGCTATGCAGTTTGGCAGATAAAAACTGTGTAAGTGATTATTTAAACTTTTGAAATAAATAAATTTAAAAAAAAGGTAGGTATGGTTCGCACCTCGAACTATAAAATAAAGCGGTTGAGGGTTCCACTACCGCAAGGGGCAAATGTTTGTGTGATAAGCATGAGCATTTTGTTCCTTGGTAATGCTATTTGTAATGCTCTTGTTTGTAAGTTAAATTTATGTATGTTTAGCCCTTATCTTGTCGCTATCATAAAAAAAAAATAGATTAGGGCTAGATAATTATGTGGTTTTTAAAAAAACAACAAAATTGTAGGTACTTATCGTATAACTGGATAGAAATCATTTTATTATTTCGTTTTCAAATATATAACTAACTTTGAAATATCTATAAAACACTTCAAAATAAATTAAATAAGCGGAAACGATGGTCTTACTAGACGCCATTGAGGAGTTTTAGCATCTACCTCCTAGCTCCATCATCAAACTAGCTTGATGGTATCAAATTATCGTATTGTCATCCAGCTTTCAAATACGTACAAACTTTCAAATCGATACGACAGTTGAAATTGGTTAAAATCGACTTCCAAGTGCCTATTACTTAAGTCATCATGATCATTATCATATCAGCCAAAGGACGTCCACTGCTGAACATAGGCTTCCCCCATTGACTTCCAGATAGGCCGGTTAGAAGCGGCCTGCATCCAGCGTCTTCCTGTCGACTTAAGTGAAACAAGCGTAATAAGCGTGAAACATCCACACCTACCCACAAGGTGGGCAGATGACCTGGTAAAGGTTGCAGGAAGTCGGCCAATCTGGAAGTCACTGGGGAAGGCCTATGTTTAGTAGTAGACGTCCTATGGCTGAAATGATGATGATAAAGTGAAAAAAATGAAAATGTACTAGAAAAGAACCCTAATAAAATATCAAAATTGCATAAAAACAGAGGGTTCCCTATCCATTTTTACTCCAAAACCCGATGGATCTGGTTGAGCGATTTAATGGACACCTTTCTCATAGGGAGACACATAAATCGTGTGTTATGGCGCACCGATCGAGTGTGTAGGGTATACATTTATTAACACCCACCCTAACTTGTGTTATAGTAGGGCTACTATGTGTTAAATAAAAACAGACTTAAAATATACAGTGTGTGCCCTAGAACCGGGGATAACATTGAAACCCGAGACTCTTAGAGTATTAGTATTTTTTCTAAAAATATTTTAGGTAACCAAAACCCATGCATTACATACAATAAGAATTTAAAGTTACGATTTATAATCAATGTATTATTGCAAAACGATATTATCGCTAACGTTGTCAATGTCGTGTCAAAGAGACATTCCGAGCAGTAGCTCCGAATAAGTACGATGCAGAATGAACTCAAGCGATCGAGTTGAGGGGAACTAATGCATTGTTTGCATTACATTGAATTTACGATTGTTTGTTAGAAAATATCAAAAAGTAAAGTTTTGATTTTAATTAGTTGGGACCACAATGATTCAATTACTAGTAACCTATAGAGTCTCTATTTTCAATATTATCCCCGGCTCTAGGCCACACACTATATATACAGGGTTACATTTCAAGGTAGTGCCAAATTTAAAAAAATAAGGTCTATAGAACAATATAAAGATACTAGTTTATCGTAATTAATATCATATTCGTATTTCTAGAGTAAAATTTACAAAAAAAAATTTAAAAAAAGAAAACGCGCGATGCGCCATCATTCATCAGAGATCACAGGCATACGCCGACGCCGCTCCAACAAGGACCTCATACAGTGCAATTTAATCGAGTAATCGTAAACTTTCACTTATTCTATTTTTCAAATGCAGAATGGAAAAAATATAAATGAAAAAAAAGATGTTTTTTACGTAGATCGATTTAGTTATTGATTCTGAGTGGTCCCTGAAAAATTGGCACTACCGTGAAATGTAATCCTGTATACTATAATATCATTATCTATTAAACTAAATATCTACCTCAGGTTTTACCATCAATTTTTGGCTGATCTATAAAATATCGACGTCTTTCAAGGCGTTCTCAGATTGCCCTAATGAAATACTAACAGTCGGTCCTAAGCTAAGCCTTCTCACTAACGCACCAACCTTAATACCCCTCTTATAATCCATACCTTTACTTCAGGGTAAAAGCAGTGAAAGAAATAAGTATAGAAGTATCATTTTGAAATAAACGCCTCAATTCACAATAAAAACACATCACAACTTTGAAATAAACGCCTCAATTCACAATAAAAACGTACCGTCTTTTCGCACAATAGAACGCATTTGAAATGGTAACTGTAGAAAGATATCGTTGTGTTCGTTATGTGCATAAGGTGCACGCATATGGATCTGGATGTAAAATATTTTAAAATTATTCTTGAGGCATTTTAAAAGCCTTGATTTTAAAATACTTATGTTAGTCATAGTTTTGGATTACCTTTACAAAATCCTTAAAAAGTTTCAAATAAACAGCATCCTGTATATTGAAGTTATATTAGTGTTAAATTCTTTAAGGGCTTGCGTTTACTTATGATAGTAAATAGTTTTGCCAAAGAAATGAATTCCCTATCTCAACAAAGTTTTGTTTGTTTACGTTTGCCGTCCGCTTTCATATTAATAAATAGTTGTCGTACACTAATACAAACCACACTAAATGTTTATAAAAAGTATTCTAAAAAGGGTGGTCTCTGGACACTGCCAATCCGCAAAAACACGATCGCTACTAACGTTACTTTATTAACACTTTGATAATTTTGCCTCAACTTATCTAATAGATTTAATAGTCTGTGCGCAAATGCTAGTGTCCACTTATGGTAAAGTAGATTTAAACGTCAATTTATTTGCTGTAATTTTATAAGCGCATACTGTTGTCCATGATTGGCGAACCAATTTACGTAAGGATTTGGCTTGAAAGAAAATGAACCCGGGTTCGATTCCCAAGCTATGTCAATGCAAACAAGTTTTTACTTCTAAATTGCTTTGTGTCTGTATGTGCTGGAAGATACCACTAGCAACACTGATTGGCTCGTATCTTCTAAACGAAAGACGTTTTTAGAAGTACTATAAAAAGATAAACTGAATGTGGCATGTCGCAATCGAACATAAGGCTTAAAAGAAATAGTTTGGTAGGCAGTGATACAAGGACCTAGAAAGATGAAATTTTGCACGGAGGTCCCTTTTAAAATCTAAGCTGGGAATTTCAGAATCATTTTTTTTAAAGTTCTACAAGCCTACCTTACTTGATTTGAGCAAAGCTGTTTCTTACTAGCTGCTTGTTAGACAATCATAAAGATTTCGAGGAAAATAATTTTTACTTGAAATTTTTTTTCAACTACTGTTTACTAAACTGCCCTAAGCTTGACCTCGAACTGCTACTATGGGAAAGGAATCAAATGAAACCACCATGTAGCCTGATCTAAATTGTGTGTATTTAAAAAAAGTATAATAGAGACCTTATAACATAGAAAAATTGCTTTACTACCGCGAGCTAATAGACAACAACGCCATCTAGTGGCGAACGGCGTAAACATAAGTTTATATAGGGTACGAACATGCCGCCCCCTTAGGACATTATTGACAAATTAATGTCCTAAAACAATGTTTTGCGAACTAAAAAATACAAAATATAACGAACTTAACACATAACTGTATATTTGAACTATGAACTAATTTTAAAGTTACAAATAATTATAGCACTGGATACTATTTAAAAGTAAACAATTAACAAATAAACAAAAACAATGTGTACCCATTTTACTCAGTTACGGGCAAAATACACAGTTTAGAGGTTGGCCGTTTGATTGTGGAAGTTTTTGTACGCAATGTTACCACACGGGTTATATTATCATACCCTAGATGTTTTTCGAGTATTCGACCTAGTAACCAGCGGGATGGTGGTAAGTTATTTTCCTTTACAAGAACTAAATCTCCTACTTTCGGCTCCTCTCTTTGTAATGTCCATTTATGTCGTTGAAGAAGATTTGACAAATATTCGTCAGACCAACGTGACCAAAATTGTTGCAACATCTTTTGTATCATTTGCCATCGCTTTAAAGAGCTAACGTTAACATTTACAAAATCCACTTCTGGTACTGACAATAATGACTCACCTATCAAAAAATGACTTGGGGTTAATGGAATAAGTTCCCCCGGGTCCTCATTGTTTATAATAGAAATGGGTCTAGAATTCAGACAAGCTTCGATCTGTATTAGAAGTGTACTTAGTTCTTCATATGTAAGAGTTGTGTCTCCGATAATCCTCTTGAGATGATGCTTAACGGATTTTACCCCAGCCTCCCATAAGCCACCAAAGTTTGGGGCGTGAGGCGGTATAAAATGCCATTCCGTTCCCTGAGTCTCTAAGTGTTCTGCAGCTGACATCTGCAGCGCGTGTAACTGTTCTAGTTCCTTTGCGGCTCCCACAAAAGTAGTACCATTGTCACTGTATATCCTAGCACAGCGACCTCGTCTACCGACAAATCTTCTGAAGGCGGCAAGAAAACATTCGGTAGTCATGTCGCTGACTACTTCTAAATGTATTGCTCGAGTCACCATACATACAAAAAGACAGATATAACCTTTGTAGGCATGGTGACCTCTGCCCTTGGTAGTCCGAACATTGATAGGCCCTGCATAGTCTAAACCGCTATGCAGAAATGCTCTAGCTGGCTTGCAACGTACTGACGGAAGTGAGCCCATCATCTGATCTTTTGTTCTAGCGTTTTGCCTTATGCACGTGATACACTTTCTTACGTGTTGTCTTATTATGTCCTTTGCACGAATGATCCAGTAGCCATTTGTTCTCAAATAGTTTATCATTAACTGCTGGCCTCCGTGTAATGTCTTAGTGTGTGCTTCTGCAACTACTAATTTTGACAATGGCGACTTTGCAGATAATACGATTGGGTGTTTAATTTTTTCGGTAAGATTGGAATTCTGCAACCTACCGCCTACTCGAATTACACCTGCTTTATCAAGGAAAGGTCCTAATGATTTAAGTTTACTGTTGTTTGTCTTAATGAATCCAAATTGTTTTAACTCTTTTTGTTCTTGTTCAAATTCTTCTTTCTGTGATATTTTAATACAGCACTCTAATGATTCGGATATTTCCTTGTTTTGTAAATATGATGTAAATTGATTTGTGTCTCTCTTGTGTTTCAGAAATCTACGACAGTAAGCTGCTACTCTCAATAGTCTCTGCAGCTTAGAAAACCTCTTTAATAATGAATTATCTGATGCAATAGCTATGTGTGTTTTTACTGATTCTTCTAAATGGACTTCTAAATCTGTAGGTTTTAAGTAGATAATATTTTGATTTCTTAAAAACTGCGGTCCCTCTAACCAAAGTTTGTGATCTGCCAATACCGAAGGTGAAATGCCTCTAGATGCGCTATCTGCTGGATTATCCTTCGTCGATACATGGAACCATTGCGAGGAATCAAGGGATGTCAATATTTCAGACACACGATTACCAACGAATGTTTTCCATCTGCTTGGGTGACTATTTAGCCAAGCAAGTACTACAGTGGAATCAGTCCATGCCTTGACGTTTTGTTTTGGAATATTCAAAACCTCCATTATTTCGACTAATAATCGAGTCAAGAGCACAGCTGCGCACAACTCTAGGCGTGGAATGCTGACCTGTTTAATTGGTGCTACTCTTGTTTTTGATGTCAACAGTGAAACATGAACATTACCATGTATGTCCACTCGCCGGAGATAAATTACGGCAGCGTATGCTACTTTTGACGCGTCACTAAACCCTTGGAGCTCCACTAAGATGTCATCGTTCTTCGTGCCTAGCCAACGTGGAATCCTCACTTCGGTAAGCCTTGGTAACTCTTGACGGTAAGTATCCCATTCCTTTAATAAATTTACAGGAAGTTCCTGATCCCAATCTAAGCCTGCTAGCCAAAGCTTCTGAATGAATATTTTTGCCACTATTACAGTGGGGGCTAGCCAACCTAAAGGATCGAACAACCTAGCAATATCTGACAAGATTGACCTTTTTGTTGCAGGTTTGGAGATCTCCGTCAACTTTACCATGTACTGAAAGACATCTTTACTGCGGTCCCAGGTAAGCCCTAATATTTTTATCGTAGAATCTATTTTAATTTCCAGGTTCTCTCTTTTGTCCTTTTCCTTATCTAGTTCTTTGTCCTCATTTATTTCTGTCATTTCTTCTTCATTTTCTCCTTCCTGCTTAGTTTTCTTTTCCTTTCCGTCTTTTTTGTCAGCTAATTCATTTTTATTTATTCCTTTCAGGAGTTCCAGATTGTTGCTGTTCCACTTTTGAAGCTCGAAGCCTCCCTTGGTCAATAATTCTTTCATTTGTTTACATAATTCAATGCCTTCTTCTACTGTATGTGATCCGGTCATCAAATCATCCATATAAAAGGAATTAAGTATCTTTGCTGCGGCAGCGGGATAATATTTTCCTTCATCGTTAGCTACCTGGTTTAGGGATTTCACAGCCAAATAAGGGGCCGAAGCTGTTCCAAACAACACAGTAAGAAACTCGTATTCTGTTATGATTTCCTCGGGATTGTTTCTCCAAACGATGCGTTGAAATGATACATCTTCCTCAGCGATTCTTACTTGGCGATACATCTTTACAATATCTGCGACGATACCGATACTAAATGTTCTCCATTTCAGTATTATGTGGCGAAGCTCCGGTTGTAAAGTTGGTCCTACTATTAGTGTATCGTTTAGTGATAATCCGTTGTTGTATTTACAGGAAGCATCGACCACTACTCTAACCTTGGTTGTTGTCCTATCGTTTTTTAGAACTGCATGATGAGGTATGTAAACACCCTTTTTTCCGTTGTTTTTATTTACAGGACGCATGTGATTCAAAAGTAAGTACTCTTCAATGACCTCTATGTACTTCTGTTTCAAATCTTGATCTCTTTCAAATCTTTTCTCTAATGAACTAAATCGTTTCAAGGCCACTTCTCGTGAGTTGCTATCTTCGCAAGACGGAATCTCATCTTTAAATGGTAATTTCACGACATAGCGTCCTTCTTTTGTTCTCTTTGTGGTTGTTTTATATAAATCTTCGCACTTTTGTACCTCTTTAGAAAATATTTTATTTGTATTAGTCAGCTGATCTTCCATTTCCCAGAACCTTTTCAGTAGGTCATCTTCTATGACCTGGGTATGTAGTACAGTAATATTTTTTGATGTATGGGATGTACTATTTTCATTGGAACTCACTACTCCAGACAATATCCAGCCTAATTTAGTGGATTGAGCTATTAGATGACTATTATTGGGGCCCTTTAATATGCCGTTATTAAGTATTTGACTATAAACTTCAGCCCCTAATAAAATGTCTATTTTATTCGGCGTGTGGAATTGAGGGTCTGCAAGATTTAAGTTCGCAAGGTCTATCCATTCAAATGAATCTATATGTTTCTCGGGTAGATATGAAGTAATGTTATTCAAAACAAACATTTTAATGGGAATTTTAAAATGTGGGTCATAACGAGATTGTATAATCAGATTGACTGTACTTTTGGTGATAATACTTTTGCTCTCACCTAATCCTGACACCACTCCATGTACTGGATTCTTTTTTAACCTTAATAGTTGTACAGCATCTTCGGTAATGAAACAGGCTTGAGATCCTTGGTCTAATAATGCACGCACAACTTGGTAGTTTCCCGATCTAGATTGGACATTTATAAGTGTAGTAGCCAACAACACCTGTTTAGGCATTGGTATCTTTCCTGTTGACAAGCATGTGACAATAGGTGAGCCGTTATCTGAAGATGAAGCTTGTGGTTCATCTGTTTGAGTTAAAGGTTGGCCTATTTTTCCGGTAGAATATTGGAGATGCAGTAACGAATGATGACGTTTAGAACAGACTTTGCAACAGGTCGGTTTCTTACACTCGTACACCGTATGATTGCCACCCAGGCAATTAAAACACATTTTGTTTTTGGATACGAATTCACGTCTCTGTTCTATAGTTTGATTACTGAATTTTTTGCAGAAACAAAGTTTGTGTCCTTCCAAGCAGAACTCGCATCGCATGGTTTGGTTAGTACTGGTGGCTAATAAAGATTTTGTATTAACCTGGTGTGACGGCAACTTTTTAGACTCTATGCACTCAAAAGCTCTAAATCGGTTCTCTATAAAAACCCTTAACTGTTCTAAAGTTGGTAAATCATTCGCATCGCAACTGGAAATGCTAAGTTCCCACTGTTTACGGGTTTCCTGGTCTAGTTTAAAGGTAACAATATGAATAATTATTAAATCCCATGTGGCAACATTTACGCCTAAGTTTTTTAACGCATTCAAACAATCAGATGTATTATCCAAAAGTTCCTTTAAGCCCGAAGATGTCTCAAAAGTCAAACGTCTCTGAGAAAATAATCGTTTTAACACGCAGTTTGCCAGGTAGCGTTTATTATTGTAACGCTTTTCCAATTGATCCCAACACTGACTATAATTGGCTTGAGTTATGGGTGTGTGCCTTATCAATTGCTCTGCCTCACCAGAAAGGTGTCCTTTTAAATAGTGAAGTTTCTGGACACTATCTAAAGTTTTGTTATTATGTACTAATGATACGAATAAATTGCGAAAAGTTTGCCACTCTGTGTATTTGCCAGAAAAGATGGGTATAGATATTTTCGGTAATTTCACAAAAGAACTGTTTTCATTACTTAAATTAATACTACTTTGAATATTTGAGATTTTTGCTACAGCCGTCAATTTATTAATTTCTACCTTAAGAGCAGATTTGTAAGAAATATAAGTATCTTCGGTCTTATCATAAAGGTCATCAGTTATATAAATTGATGAACGGATATCTTCGGACTTTTGAGTTTCATACAATTTGGTATTATTTTTATGAAACAGTTGCCAGTCACGTTCCAAATTCTCTAATCTTGTTTCCAAATATTCAACAGTAATTCTGTCTTTTGGGCTTTTTTTATAATTAACAAAAGCTTTGTCTATTGACTTTTGTAAGTCTTTTTGTACATTTACAATACAATCCATTATGACACAATCGTACTAAGTGAACTCCAACAACAAAATAACGTACTTAATAAGTAATACAAAAATCCTTGAAAAATTACAAGTGTTTGAAACTATTGTAACAACTGAAATCCGGCATAGGATCCCCGTTCCGTTGTTTTTTTACAAATTATTCTAAGTCCTTAAAATTAATTCTTGAATGTACTAAGTCCCAAATTCTACAATTTTCTTCTAAGTTTATTCTTCCAAACAAATAAGGTTCAAATTATGTTCACTTTTGTACTGCACTCACAATCTTTCAACTAAGCAATAAAGCTCAAAATTGTACTCACTAATTGCATTCCACTCACAAACCATGACGTTGTACTTGCTCGATTATGGTGACGTAGTAGATGGACTCCGATGTGATGACGTCACGCGGACTCCACCAGTGACGTCACGATGTCCCGATCTCGATTCGATAGCTCCGCTGTTTGCTTCGTCCTCGCAGGTTGTGGTGACTCCTCCTCCTCGGCTATGTGCTCCACAGGAACTGCTGCTGGCGACCCTTGTATGTGCAGCGATCCACTGCAGGGTACGCCGTCGATCCTCACTAGGATCCACTGACTCAAAAATTCGGCCTCGATAGACCATATGTTTACTAAACTGCCCTAAGCTTGACCTCGAACTGCTACTATGGGAAAGGAATCAAATGAAACCACCATGTAGCCTGATCTAAATTGTGTGTATTTAAAAAAAGTATAATAGAGACCTTATAACATAGAAAAATTGCTTTACTACCGCGAGCTAATAGACAACAACGCCATCTAGTGGCGAACGGCGTAAACATAAGTTTATATAGGGTACGAACAACTACCTCTGGTGGGATTCGAACTTTCGCTATCCGGGTGAATGCTCTTCAAACTGAGCTACGGAGGACATCCGGAGTAATGCTGGCGAATCTCTTCAAGTGTTTATAGCTGTTAGTAAGAAACCAGCATTGTTTTATCAATGTCTTGGAATTTATACCCACAATCATAAAGATTATAGCGGTGGTTGTCCCATCATGCGACTTCTATAGTTTTGTCTATAACAGGGTAAAACAGGCCCATTTTTCATTGCGACAAACCCCAGGGGCTACTTTAGTTTCAATAAGGAGCCAAGATAAGCGCTTGGCCGTTGCTAAAAAAACTATAATGTTCTCCCCAGTTTGGGATAATCTGATAAATTAGGTATGACGCAAGCCTATATTTTAGGGTAGAATTTCTTTTTGATACACTTGTCGTTTTGGTAATGGGATTTTGATAAACAATATTTCTTTATTTTGAAAATAATAACTTTTTAAACATTGTTTAATGAATTAGTAAATATGTTGAAGCTAATTTACTTTGTATTGTTTTTAAACTATAACCTAATGTAAATCATTTCATAGCTTTCACAATCTTAGAATCGTAAGTTATGTAGTATCAAAATTGTAATAAATTCTTTACGAAAGAAAAGTTATTAAACAAAACCAACTAAATTTTACTATGGTGACTAGTAAACGAAAGATATTCAAAACATTATACTATGACTGCTATGGCTCAGGCTCATGTTCATGACACGAACACTTGCCAATTACTGGGTTTGAACCCGCGGCTTTGTTGTCTCGAGCGCGAACCGCTAAGGCAAGACAGTCAGAATACTTAGACGCTTGTATTACCTGCAATAACCATGCATCATTACGGCGCACCTCTCATTTCCTTTTTTTCTGAATTTTTTAAGTATATTGTATTCCAAAAATAAAATGATCAAAATAAACTACGACAAAGTCGTTTATCGTTATAAAGACCATAATTTTGGCACCTTCTTGCAAAGGAACCCTTGTAAACTCTGTTCTAATCTTCTTCAAACAGTAGTGTCAATTTAAAACTATGTGAGTATGTTAAATCTGCTAATCTGATAATGGAGCAATGAGACATATAGTGGAATTGCTTAATAATTACTGGTAACACCTTCGAGTTTAGGCACATTTAAATCATTTTTATTAGACCCGTACTATTCGCTATGTGCAAAGTGGGTGGTGGGGGACGTCAAATCGATCGCAGCACGCTATTTGGCAGAAATGTGAAATAACTCTGGACTGTCATATGTCAAATTGCTATATTCCATAGAATTCCATACTTTCGAAATTAAGTATTTTAAAGTAAAAACGTTAAAATTCGCGATTTGGGTCACAGTACGTATTGTGTTATAAAGTGTAGAAAAAATGGGAAAAACAGTTCGTGCATGTTTTATTCGTTTCCAATATCAAGATGGAAATTGAAGCATAGAAATAAATGGATAGCTGCTGTACAAAGAAAAAAGTTTGTAGGGGGTTTGTGTCACAGTCGTTTATCTTATGGTTACAGCCCTTATTAAGTAGCTTTGTCCGTTGGTTTTAAGCTCTTTAACATCTCTCACATTATGTGCTAACACTAATTCTTTCCCTTTTTTCACAGTTTGTATTTGGAAAGTTATATCATGTTGTATTGATACTTATAATAACATTTATATTTTAGTTCAAGTTAGAAAATCAGTTATTATTATATGCACAAACTTCTTAGATATTTTCATCTAATTTCCAACAAAAACAATCCGAAAATCATTTTTAAACCATCCAGTTGCCATAATTTGAGATATCTCAGTTCACAATAATTGTGGTCACTAGGGGCGTTGTCATCGCGCACACAGCGAATACAATTATTGCCTGTTTTATAGATTTAAAAAGTATAAAGTATTAAAATAAAATAGCAAACATGATTTCATAATGCAAAAGAATGAAATAATCAGTAAATGCTTGTTTCATATAAACAGAACGTAAAATTTCACAATAAAAATATTTTTTATTCTTGAAATCGTACGAAAAAGAACATTTCAGACGATTTATTGAGACGAAATCGCTGTCCAAACAGGTTGATTGGAAATAAATGGCAATAAAAGAATTACGTTAATCGGTTTTTCGCATTTTTCATTTTTACAAAAGATGAAGCTGTGTAAGTTTGTTTGTGATGTTATTTATTTCACCAAGAGTATTTCACAGGTAAGTTTTGTAAAATAAAATTAAATATTACGACCTCCGTAGCCGAGAAGCGAGTACACCGAATTTGGTGTCACCATTTTTAAGGTCCCGGGTTCGATTCCCGGTCGGTCAACTTGGGCAAATAACTTTTCTATATTGCCTCGGGTCTAGGTGTTGTGGTACCGTCGTTGTTTCTAATTTCTGTAACACAAGTGCTTGGGCTACTTATCATAGGATCAGAACAATGTATGTGATGTATGGGAAATATCTAACTTCACCATAGTCATCATCATCATTATCATTTCAGCCATAGAAAGTCCACTGCTGAACACAGGCCTCCCCCAATGACCCAACATCGGGGGGGATTGCCAATACTCGCCATGCTTGGCATCCGGGTTGGCGAGCGCAGTTTTTATAAGATTTCGCACGCAGACGCTGCTGCCCGTCTCGTGCTTCACCAAAGTATTTATATGCATATGTTAACATTGGCTAGTTTCGGTTTGATATACTAATTATCAAACATCCTGAATAAGACGACACTTAACTAATGAGCTATCACCGCTAAAAAACTTTTCTAAAGCAATACTAACAATTAGTATGTTTCACATGAGGAAAATCGTCTGCAGTTAAATCTCCCTGTTTATGTGAGACCCCTCACGAGAAAAATTGGGCTCACGTTGGGCTCACGACCCGTAAATAAAATGTGGTCGCGCCACTTAGAGGCCTGTTCCAAGCTATTAGACAGCGTAGACATAATTGGGGCAGATACGGAAGGTTTACTTTGTATTAAGTCACGTCACGCGTACAAAGACATCAAGGTGATGCCAAACAAGCATGATTTAAGTCGTGTAATTAATTTCATTGTAAATTGACGAATAATTTTGCTCCGTCGTGTGGCTTAAGCTGGAAATAAATATGAAACCGAATGCAGCGTAAATTTATATTATACTAAGCTTGTTTAACCTCTGCGGTACAGTGAATTTAAGAAACAATTCGGCTACTTAATCATAAATCTGTTTGTCTAGGGCTGGACGCGCACTCTCTTTATAAGGTGTCCGCTGAAATCAGCGTCGGCATATGATGAGCCTATTTGGTACTATGACTATATGAAAATGTAAAACTGTGAATTGTTTTCTTTTGTAATTGTGTTAAATAGATCTTATTCATTAATTTATTTAAAAGAACAGTCAGGGATTCGGCTTACCTAAAAAACCTGATTCCAGCAGTAGGATTACTCGGGCTAATTATGCAAAAGTGGATAGGTTGATCGGGCTGTCATTATTAGGTACAATGACTGTATAATTTCCTGACTTCTACTAGTACTCGAAGCTTAACAGGAGTTTAAATAAAAGTTACGTTGAAGAAATATGGTTTTAATTAAGTACTGTACAAATGGGCAGAGTGACCCCGTATGGTCTGATGGAGGATCAAAGTAAGAGAGCGATTCACAATTTCCTAACCTATTTATAATCAATTTGAATTCGGTTCATTAACCGCCAAAATGCATCTACGTTTTGTTATTGCATTGCATTATTTACAAATGCAGGTTAATTACCACTTTCTTTGAGTGACGTTTTGTTATGACTACATAATCAAACAATTAGTATTTACTATTAGTTAAATTAAAAGATCAACATAAATCAACTTAACTAATTACTTTATACTAAGATATACATTATAAAAGATGTAAATAAGTCAATTATGAGCATGGCATTAGAATATTGTCTGTGCATAGATTACGATAAACAATGCTATTTGACAGATTGTCAAAAAGCGACGTCAGTGTGGCGTTTAATAATACATACATGATAATTGATTTTAATTGCAAACAATGATATAACTAGAACTAAAAACAAAAGTTATACAAATATAAATAATATGTCTGGAAATCATACAAAGACAGTTTAAAAAAAAAAATATAATATATTTTTTAAATCTTAAAATTTTAAATGTAACTAATAACTATATTAGATTCATCGATAAAAATTCACAAGTTTATATTTTATGTCATACTATGTACCTAACATAATCCAAAAGCGATTATTAAATGACTGATAATATGCGAAACTGATCAACATTTTCGTTAGTCAATCTAGGGCCCCTACTAGGTACTAAGACTACTGTATCTGTGTATGTTATGGTTCAGTGAAATGCTCTGTGTAGGAAGCTTGGGCTCGGCAAATGAATGCATACGGTTTTAAAAGGCTAAATTAAGGGGCTGATGTCATTGAGCATTTTATTTCTTGCTCAATGTAGTACATACATGGTACCCAAAAGATTCAACGAGGAAACAAAATATTTTAGTTTTTTGATACTACTATACCGTTACACATAACCAAGTTAAACCTTCTTTTTAATCTGTTCGACTAATCTTTAATTTGCTCTGACCCGATATTAGGTTACCATACCAAATGTTTCAATTGTGTTTTGCTTTAGTGGGACATCAAAGGTTAAATGTAACGTTAATAAAAGTATTTAGATTCAGATCCTAATCGAAGACGTTTTTGTTGATTAAACCTTATCTTAAAATGATTTTGATTTATATTTTAAGATAAATACACATACCAAAACCAAACTAAACGTACATTTATATCAATTTTCAATCATCACCAAAGTATTTACATCTATTGAAAATAAAAATACGAAACTCGTCCCAAAAACTACGCAATCGCTAAATATCAGAAATAATAAAATCACAAATTTCTTATCGCCCAAACTAAATTTATGGTCAGCAATTCTGTGCCTAAGTTCCCTCGAAACGTATGACCATCATTAAGTCTAGTCAGAACCGTGCAACTTACTAATGACACATGCAAAGAAATACAACCAGTTCAGTTATCCCAGCCAAGCAATAAAAAGTTCAAGTCCCATATTATTATTTATACTTTCCTCTCTGATAGCAGCAGAATTTTTTGAGGGTTTTGGAATTAAGAAGCCAAAATAATAATTAAAAACATGACTGCCGTTAATAAAAGTTAGAAATTATTTGTGAATACAGTAGCCAAATTGTTTGGAGTCGTGGGATCTTTGATATACGGATACGTGTATTTGTTTGTTTGTTTGTTTATTTGTAAAAAAACCAACAGCGATAACATAAATATTAAACTAAAGTTTATTAACATACAATAAGGCCAATAACAGGCTTTCCTGAACTTTCCGGAACATGATTTATTATATTAGGTACAGTAGAAGTTAAAGGTAAACGTCAGGCAAATCAAAAATGATTAGGATTCAGACAAATTGCTCACTATGAAGATATAAATATATCCAAGATACAATAATACAATTAAATATCACACAACTAACATTACACATGTGAAAGTTGGATTTGGTTGAGGTTGGTTGTGACGATGGATGTATCCACATCTGAGCGCATGAGATATAGATACATCCATAGAATGGTTACTAATATTTCCCTTATCCCTTATCCTATTTGCAGGTGAATGTGGACAGGGGTTTATCAAAGCCAATGCGCACAAAATATTGCTATTTCAAAGCGGATTATGAATCTATTAATAAATAAATCCTTGCGATTGACTGGGTATCACTGCTAGCTGGCGATGAAGTAAATGAATGTATAAACATTTTTATGAACGTTTATATGACATCATTAAAAGACATGTTCCTCAAAGACCAGTCAGGCTCTCTTCTTACCCGGTATGGTTCACAAGTGAGCTTGTGAAGCTTAGCAAGCTTAAAAATAAATCTTGGGTAGCGTATAAGCGCAATAATCTCTCTAAAGAACGTCATGATCTTTTCTCTATTTACCGTCGCAATTTCAAGTCATTGTCGGCGGCTACATATCGTAAATACATAAACAATCTTGTAGATGGTATATCAAGCAACATCAAACATCAAACGTTATATATCTAGCAAAAAATGTAACAAAAGTTCATACCCAGATAAAATGTCCTACAACAACACACCCTCACAGGATCCTGTGGAGATTTGTACAATGCTTGCTTTCTTTTGTCAGTCGGTTTACAAGCCATCTGACCTAGACTTTCCCCTTGAATTTTTTTTACAATACGTAATCATTTAAATCCATTTGGGAATCTCCTTCTGTTGAAGTAGATGACTGTAAAAGATAATTGATAAGTGATATGAAACCGGGTCTAATTGAAACTAAGCTTCCTTTATTCTGGTGTTATTACCATGGAATAACGTCTTGCGTTCAATATCTAAGTCAAATTGTGAAAGGAATTTTTCACGCTCCCAGTAAAAATAATTGCAGTTTGGTACCTCTTAAACGCTATGTCTGCCCAAGACACTACTAAATACGTTTTGTCGACAATTTGCAGTATTTTACAGTAACTTCTAATCGTTAAGGAGTCTGGGGCTTTCATCATCAGCTCAGTCAGCAGTATGATATAATAACTCCCAGACGCGAATACCTGAATAAGTTATTTAAAGTTACCGAACACAACTAACTTAACTTGCTAACTGTTCGTACATAGCACACTACACATAATAATTTAATGTTTGTCGTTGAAAAGTATCGTGAGGTAGGTTTATGTCTGATGTTGGCGGTCAGTTGACTATTGATAGATACCTAGGCAGCTATTGTATGTGATACGTGTGCTGTGTGCTTTTGAGTATTTCCGTTATTGACTATCGAAACGACTTGGTAAAGGTTGCAGGAAGCCGATGGATAAACAGATTGTATTTTTTTAAAATTTCATAATGCAATATAGTGATAATATAACAATATACTGCAACTTACAAGAAAATGAGTTGGCTTTTATCCAACAGCTATCTTGGCTAATGACACGATCGGCTGTTAGATATTTCCCGAGTGTTCTCAACTCGTCATTAGGTCTCTAGAACCTTCCATTAGCCTAAAAGGTCCGGTCACATAGCCCATTTCAAAAATTACACCAAAAACTCGATATAAAAAGCTCCAAATTATAAATCATGTCCGAACGTTGCTGGATCGCTTGGAACGCAATTTTGTGGGTGGAATTCAGAGACTGTAATATAAGTATCGCCCCTGGATTCGCTGCTATCAAAAAGAGAATGTACAAAACTATTGTATCTCCCTAGCGGAGGTGTTTCAATGCATTTTAGGGAATGTAATCTTTCATGGAATTCTCCAGAACGGTGCAAAGGATCGCTGGAATTTCTTTTGTATCGGGGTTATGACTGAGGTTGAAATCTTAAATTTGGATTTTGTTGAATGACGTAGTTTTTAAAACTGAAGAGTTTTAAATATATTTACTAGAAGCTTAATTTTTTCTTTATAAATAATGGCGTTAAATCCACCGTGTCCTTTTTTTCTTAGTTTTTGCAATACATACAATTTAAGTAAATAGTAAGACCCTTATTCCAAAACATTATAACCTAAATAGGATAATAAAATAGTTGGGAATTGATTTTATTAATAATATAAATAAATAACAGTAATAATATCCAGTAATATCTGGAAGTCAATAGGGGAGGCCTATGTTCAGCAGTGGACGTCCTATGGCTGAAATGATGATGATGATGATGATGAATAAACAACGGATCATTGTTATACTTAGTTGGTTGACAAGAAATGTTGAGACATTGATTTTAGCATTTAGGTCCGTGTTGCTACGAGTAGGTCTACTTCTAAGTAATTTAATTAACGTTCCTGACACCTATGAGCTAAGTAAGAACGTCTAATTACTTGAAAAGTTTTAAAACAAAATTAATTTCGGAGAAAAAGAAATCTACAGTTTTTTTACCTCCCAGACTTTACCAAAAGTCTTAGTGCCAATAACAAATGTCTGACATTGAAGTTTTAAGAAAACAAATTTAGATATCCAAATTTTAATTACATCTCAATATGGCCGACTTCTCTGGAATGTAAATCATCAACCTCTGACCCAGACGTAATGACATTTTAAAGTAATCTGTGAATTGTGGATCGTTTTCCTTCTAACAGATGCTTTTGTTATTAAATGGTGCAAGGTGAAATTAGATTTTATTTTATCATAACGTTTTGTCCTTACTAGATGTACGCTTGACCACAACTTCTAGATTTTTATTTCTAGTTTTTGGCATTTGGCATTTCTAGTTTTTAGAAAAACTACCTTCAGACCCTCGCAACGCTAATCGAAACCAGACCTTATTTTTAGGGTTTCGTAGCCAATGGCAAAAAACGGAACCCTTATGGATTCGTCATGTTCTTTTGTCCATCCGTATGTCACAGCCACTTTTTTCCGAAACTATAAGAACTATACTGTTGAAACTTGGTAAGTAGATGCATTAAGCAGCATTAAGATTTTCACACAAAAATAGAAAAAAAAACAATAAATTTTGAGGGTTCCACATACTTAGAATTGAAACTCAAAATTTTTTTTTCATCAAACCCATACGTGTGGGTTATATAGGGATAGATCTTTAAAAATTATTTTGAGGTTTTTAATATCATTTTTTTAAAACTAAATAGTTTGCGAGAGAGACACTTCCAAAGTGGTAAAATTTGTGTCCCCTGTAACTTCTAAAATAAGAAAATGATAAAACTAAAAAAATATGTGACGTACATTTCTTCCACCAAAAATTGGTTGGTTGGTTACGTCATAAATTGTAAACCGCAAATTTTCCTAATGTTAATGTTTTGAATTTCATTTTGCAATAAAAATACCATAACTATGACTCTGTGAACTTCTTGGTCTTGATGATGTTATCTGTTATCGCAGAGCAAGAAAATGCTTATAAGTAACGGTCTATAGTTTTTTGTCTGTGGTCTGTGGAGTAATTATTACTCAGTAATATTGTATGTGGTCGCGAGCCTCATCAGTGCGGGACCGAGGCGCAAGAATAGTTTTTGATGTTTTCAGATTATTAAAAATCTTTGTGCTATTTAACCTCTAAGGGTATCATTTAAAACAGGTTATCTACTCTACATCCCCGCTTCCTCTTATAACTTCCATCCAAAACCTTGAATTTTTCTCCTGCATTTCTTTTTACATTTTTTTATCTCAAGAATTCCTTGGATTACTTCCTCCCTAGTCACCGATTTGAAATGTAATTATGGAGGTTTATTTTTGAAAGTTAATTAGGGTTTGGTGCGCTGGGAGTTCACATTTCTTGGATATATTTCTCAGAAGAAGATAAACATTTTAAAACAGATCCCACTTCGATTAGCACTAGACGAAAAATTTATATTGGTTGAGGATAGGATATTTTATTTAAAAATACAATTTTTAAGGATATTGCAAATGTGTCTACGTATATTTTTATATCTGTGCAATACACACAAACATAAAGTCAAGGTTTAATCTACTTATCTGTTTAGTATGGAAACGTAGAAAGATTTAAGTCAATACGGCAGCCCCATCTCAGCCAGCCGGTTGACGCGGGCCCCAATTATTGAGATAAATTGCACCTATGGGGCCTCGCTCGGACCTGACTATTTGCCTACCGATATGGTAGAGAATTTAGCTTTCTTTTGTTATTTTTAGAGAATACATGGAAGTATGTTACGGAGCGTAACATGCATAAAATTTTTTCGTGTAAAAAACAAAAGTTAAACAATCATTTTTGTGGAAATAAACTAACAAGAGTGGATAGAATTTGTCGTTCAATCTTGATAGCGCGTTGATAAGCATTGTAAGCTCTGTCAAATTGCGCTTTTTTTAACAGACCGATTCTGATAAGTGCCGTGTGGGGACGGCAGTTAAGAACACACTTCCCCACCGCTAACGGGAGGCGTGTCGTAAGAGGCGACTAATTCCTGTAGCATAAGACGGGCAGCAGCGTCTGCGTGCGAAATCTTATAAAAAAACTGCGCTCGCTAACCCGCTTGCCAAGCGTGGAGAGTATTGGCTATATCCCCCCGATGATAGGTCATTAGGGGAGGCCTGTGTTCAGCAGTGGACTTCTAATAGCTGAAATGATGATGATGATGATGATGATTCTAATGACGTATTCGTGAGCGCTGAAAGTGTAGGTGTCTCGGACCAAGGATTGATTGAATGTCGCGGTTAAGGGTACAGTCAACGGCAGGTCAACCTACATAAAAAATTTAAGTTCATTAAACCGATTTTTAACTTTAAGTCCGACACTTAAATCAATATTAATTAAGAAAATTTGACGTTTTGTAGTAGATTCACGAGCAGTTGTCTGTACTTTCATGGGCCACAGAAAATAGGACTTTAGCAGTTCTCGGAACATAATTACAACACTGATTTTTTTTTCAGTATATTATTTAGTAATGACGTAGTAATAATACATGCGTGTTATTTCATGCGTTTTGTAACCAAAGTTTGACCCTTTGCGTGCCGTACGATTTGTTATTCATAATGAATTAATAATGTCCACTTCTCCATCGGGCATTATAACACACATTATAAGCGTATTATAATGACATCAACGCGCTTCAATGGAGTGTTCGAAGTAAACTTTTTTCAAAAAAAATTCAAATAATAATTTGTGTCGATTTTTTGTGAAATTATTCATACATCAGAGTGAATTACAGCCTGATTAAATTTTAATGACACAAATTTTGTGCACAACAATCATTTTTGATGTAACGCTGTTCTTTTTATCTTCTATTTTTATCTGCAATATCAAGTGAAATATAATGATATCTCTTAACAAACACGTTTTCCTCCTATCAATTTATGAGGCCAGCTTGTCACGGCGTCCCCTAATTCCTTGTGATTGCCTTAGTCTAAGTTGAGGGGATCATTTATATTACTGTCCACAAAGAAAAATATACTCTACACCGTAATTATTAAAGTTAAATGTCGTTAACTCCCTAAACGTAGAATTTAATTAACAAATTGTAGGTACAGTATTTGTCTAGCGAACGCTACATTTTATAAGAAAATGGAATATTAGATTTTCGCACGGTCCATTTGAACAAGGGGACGAATTTTGAGGGTTAAATTCATCCCGTAAAACAAACTGATATTGGACGATTTTATGTCGAATTCAAACAATTTGGTGTTTGTATTGTATAGAGTACGATTTAACTGTTCAAATAATACATTCAATAAATATTAATTAACACTTTGAATTTTGCTATAAAATTTGATTTAAATTCCAACAGACGAGTAGTACCTAATCAATGTACTTAATTGTATTAATATAACACTAAATTCAATAATATTGTGTGGGTATAATTATAATTTATAACTGTAATTAGTGCAGTGCTTGTGTTTTTTTGTTATTAGCAGAACAAAAAAAGAACAAAGAAACTTACCACTAAGAAATTGAGAACATTCTGCAAATTTTTGTGCTCAAATGCTGAACGTAATATCTACAAAATATTAAAAATGTTGGTGAAATAAACCAAGTAGTATACAGAAGTAACACACAATCTTGAAGGTGTTCTAACATACCTACTTAGGATTATACTAGTGGTGAAGCGAATCAATGACCTGACCCCCGATTCAGAACCCTTCGACAAGAAATTATCGATAAAAAAACCACGTGACACTATAGGATTTAACATTAGTGTCACGTGATTTACCGGTTGTCAATTCGTTATCAAAGGGTTCTGAATCGGGGACCAGATCCTGTGTCATTCTTTTTGAACCACTATCTATGTGGACTTATAAGTGTTTTTTAAGTATTGTATGTCTTCTTATCAGTTTAAAAGTTTGGACCTTGGTCTTTCTAATATAAATATTATTGTGCTACTCTCCACTGGACTGGGTTTGATAATTCGACCATAAGTTTGAATTAACCTTAAAAAAATCCCTTATAAATAGGTATTTATAAGGGATTTTTTGGATGATCTTAGTAGGTACTAAGATCATCAAGCAAGAAAGGCATAAATAGTAAAATGAATTGAAGTAGTTAAGAGATTAATTTTAGAGACAGATTAATAATACACACATTCCTTGTCTTAAATAATAAAATAAACTTACGTGTTAGAAAGTTATTCGGTAGACTAATTTTATAACATGTTACAACAAAAACTTTCTTATAGATTAGTGGTAACTTTACCTTAAACATTTTTTCTTCTTTCTGCCTGATCATTAACAACCTCTGATGAATCTTCGGCGTAAAAAGCATTATGAATCGGGGAATCAAGTGTGGTATAGATCATTCCTATATGAACTATTTCTTTCTATTTATTGATATTGCTTGTATTTAAAAATGTTTATGTTACTAAAAAAACTTTATTTTATTAACCTGTTTAAGTGTCTTACCTCAAAATTCTCTAATCGCACCCCAGAAAACGTTATCATTGACTTTAATGCCAATTTCAACCCCAAAAACTCGTGCTCATTTATAATTTGTAGCCCTTCGCGCTCAGGAGTGGACGAGAAATATTTTATCCCGACCGAGCGGCTTTGAGTGTGCAACTCAATTTTCTGTATCGAACTTGTGTGTGCGCGGAATCTGTAATGTGGTCCGTGTGTCCGTGACGAGCGGTGGAGGGTTACTCATCATTACACTGATGGCCTATTCCAAGTTTTATTACTTTAAGGCCACTTATACAACCCACATTTTAAGTAACATGATTTTTAAAAGCATTGTTATAAAACCCAAACTAACTATCTGTTTTTTTATTTTTTTTTCATTAAATCAGACAACGCAGGTCCATTTTATTAGTAAGATCTTATATGCTATATTAGTAACAACAAAAACACAAAACAATAAAACAGAGAGAACTACAGATGGCAGCGGTGGGTCAGCCAGTGTTCCTCTTGACCAGCACCCTGGCAAGATGGCGAGTTATAGGAGAGTCATATCTCCCCGCTATGGTCTTCAGGATGGAGTTGGAGCTGGCCCGTATTCTGCAGAGCAACGACGCTGCTTTTTTACGCATAATAGCATATAAATCGTCAGTGCGTGCCTCAGCGAACATCCCTGAGGCACTGCAAAATCGAGGCAGCCTCAACAACATTCTGAAGCCGTTGTTATATTGGACACGTAGAGCATTGACGGTTTTCTGCGTGTAGCTAGCCCACAAGCTAAAAATACTTGACAGTAAGCTTTGAATTTCTAATTGATCGAGTCCATGTAAAAGTATAGTTTTCCCCATTTTTAGAGACGCAGCGATCGTTGTAAAAGCCTCGTTACATTGCGCGTTGATATTACCAGAGCAACACTATGCAACACTAAGACTAGCTTTTTTCATTATTTTTCAAACCTGTTTCAATAAATTAAAAAATCCTGTTTTAGTATCTAATACGCATAGAGCTGCTAATTTAGGTAATAATATATTATATAGTAAACGCGAGTTTATAAGGCATTCTTTGCGGCGTTTCGACTTAACTTATGACCTATTCCATCGATTTATAAGTTAAAACTTACACTTGGCTCTTGAGGACTACAATTAACGTTTTTAAAACTTGAATTACGTGCACAAATTTTAATATGATCAAAGAATAATAAAGTGGGCAGGTGTCCCACTCGGTACACTGATTAGTGCCGCGCACTTGGGCTTTGTATGTCCGAAGTGAACTTTCAAAGGTGATGATGATGTTATCACATAGTGCTCATGATTCCTTATGTAAAAAACAGGAAAATATAACATTTTCATTCTGTTTTATTACAGACTTTATAACTCTTAACACCTAACACTTGAACCAACCGGTATCGCTGCAGCGGACTGGACCAGCACAAATATATTTGACGTGATATTTCTCGCCCTAATACTCCACTATTATTTGATCCGACATCAGCAGACGAGGTATTGGAAGAATGTTCGTAGTTTGCACTGCCTCGCCAAACGTATTTGGAAAACGTACTGAATTTAAATTATTACAGCAAAAAATAAAAATTCTGTTACATACATTGCTGAGTTTAGGCGCTTTGATAGATAATATGGTCAAGTTAGCCAGTATGCGTCATGGTTTTGAACCATAACCTACAATGCACAACATCATCATCATTTCAGCCATAGAAAGAACGAACGAACCATATGACTTATCATAGCAGACGTTTCGGTGAGCGCAGTTTTTTTAAATAAAATTTCGCACGAAGACCCTGCAGCCCTTCTCGTGCTACAGGAATTTGTCGCCACTTACGACATGCCTCCTGTTGGCGGTGGGAAAATGTAAAATTTACAGTCGTCCCCACACGGCACCAACGCACATATTCTTCTGAATTCTAACTTACGAAAGACAGAAGGTTGTTTTCTCTTTTGTCCTTCTTTTGGATACCCTAAATCCGTAGGTACATGATGAATTAGAAAAAGACGTCTTAAAACTAGCTGCTTTGACCATTATAATGAATCACGTGATATCGATTTCAGTACTAACTATTAAGAAAGAAAGAAAGAAAGAAAGAAACGTTTATTCGACACACAAGAAAGCAAAAAATAATACACAAAACAATATAAATTAGATGTGTCGAAAAGGTGCCCGCTCAGCATTTGTCGTGACAGCCACGGACTTATCACGACGTTGATTTTCGGCGGGAACCTCCGACGCTGGAAAGTGCAGCGAGTGACGCAGCGGCACATCGGACCACCAGAGAATCCCAAATCCCTCCAACAGACTCCGGGCCCATGAGGAGCACAAAATCGGTCGGAGAAAACCCGGAACCCCCGATAGGCCGATGCACCGCCGCCCACAAGCACGGTGCCAGACGGTACAACATATTAACACGAGATTATACAACATATTACCACGAAATTATACAACATATAAACACGAAATTATAGGTACACGCCACACGGTGTCACTCGGTCGGACAGAGCGGAGTATCAATCCGGACGAGTAAGGTGCGCCAAAATCAATTAACTTAATATCTGATTGATTTTCAGGTGTAATCAAATATCCAGTATCAATTCATTGCCTCTTTAGTTCTCAGAACTACGTCGCAAAGTATCCTCCAAGATAAACTAGCTTTTGTTTGATTAAGCAAAACACCAGTTGTGTTGTATTCTCTCTTCCTCTAACCAAATTACGCAGATTTATTGGTCTGGTGAACTTTCAATGCTGGCAGTTTATCAGTATTTATCGCTGGCAACATCTCTCTCATGTAATATTAAAGTACTTTATATCAGCTGACATGAAGTGGTACATGAAAATTACTTACCGTTATATCGTACAAGGCTAAGGGGATGAAATAGAGTACCTACGTTGAGTATGGTTAAGCTGTGCCATAAATCTGTGGTTGCTGAAATCGCAAAATGAGATTATTCTTTGATATTTGACTTTTTATAAGGCCTATGTTCAGCAGTGGAAGTCCTATCGCTGAAATGATGATGATGATGATATGAAATTTATCTCGATCTCGATATGCAACTGTAATCCCGTTTATTGATTTTATCATCATTTCAGCCATAGGATGACCACTGCTGAACAAAGACCTCCCCCAATGACTTATCACCGGGGGGGATTGTCGATACTCACCACGCTTAGCAGGCGGGTTGGCGAGCGCAGTTTGAGCGCGAAGACGCTGCTGCTCGTCTCGTGCTATAGAAATTAGTCGCCTCTTACGACGCGCCTCCTGTTGGCGGTAGAGAAGTGTATACTTTAAGGCCGTCCCCACACGGCACTACATTTAATAACACTTTTTAATTACTGTCATGTTTTCGTTTGTAACCCAATCATTTATTTGATTGAATATAATGCTGTCAATTAAAAATAATATTCTGAATAAATCTAATAATACAGGTACTAGTACCTACAAAAATACTAAATGCCCTTTTTCACATTAAAAAACTAAGCCCGAAAACAATTAAACCAACAAACAAAAAACGCACAAAGGAATCAGAAATCACGTTTTATCGAGATCATTTCACCTGCACGGTACTTAGGGCGAATTCGATACGATTCCAGACATTTATCTTCCTAATGGGCGTTCTTACTAACCTTTTGCCTTAGAAAAATAACTTGTTTTATTCGACTGTGATTTTTGGGGGAGCCTTTTTTGTTTTGTTGGAACGGATTATTGAGTCGTTATAATCAAAGTCATGGTCATTTTAAACGACTTTATCATTGAGTAAATACATGATTGGTCAAAGCACAGAAAAATACGTTATGTTTAGAACCTAGACCTAAGTTCCCAGCAGTCTTGTAAGTACAGTCAACACTTGACCAAACACCAGTTTAAATCCGCTATTATTTTTATTGACAAGTCTTCCCTCTAACAATTCCTGCAATTATTCTAAAGTCTAAATACTTAAAAATGTTTAGTCTTCCTAACTTCTTGTGTAATGAACTCACAGACGCTTACGTAAGACTTTTAGGTTTTTTAAATATTTCACTTCCCTTCTTGAAGTTAGATGTTTAATAGCGATGTATGCATCTTTACATTGATGCATACATCAATTTTGATAACTTAGGGCTAGATAACCTATCTCGCACTTGTTTTGACAGATAACCCAAGTGCAAGAGGCCCATAGAGTTATAAGCAAAAATATTTCCAGAAAGACTTACGTAAGTGAATAACCGCATACGAATGCCGTGTAAATTCTGTGTATAAACTTTGACAGTTGGAAAACTGCATCGGTTGAATTATGGCCCACAGGGGCCGTATATAACGCTTAGGCCAGACCTGGCGGGCGCTAAGGAGATTTTAGGCCTTACCCAACCAATGTTAGCGCGCTGTAACTTGTGCACTGAGGCATTTTATTTGCATCCACTGGGTGGACCGTTTTGATAAGGTTGTGCAAACTAAATAAGCGGTTGAAAAGGTACAGTCGAGTATAGTGATACTGTTGTGTTTTGTGTAAAGTCTATAGTGTGTATAACGTTTGTTAAAGTGACAAACTTTCCTTCCAACTTATCATAATTACAATAAATGCGTAAAGATTGAAAAACGTTTGTGTATTGTTTCTACACGACTGCCCAAAAGGAAGTGCCCAAAAGAAACTCACTTACATACAATATATAATATATTATGTATCTAAGTGACACAACGCAACACCGTTACAGATTTTTATGTACGAGGTATCGTTTGAATTTTTATATGTTGTGCCGGGTGGCATAGAAAAGAAGATTACAAATATATATATCTTATATGATAAAATGTACTTTTTCGATGATGAATTGCTAAAAAATATGAAATAAAATAACTATTAAAAATGATAAAAACACTAGCAAAATAAAAACAGTTTGAAATAAGTTGTAAATACAGTAGGAAATTGGTTCATTAACTGCAGTCATCATTTCAGCCATGGGACGTCCACTGTTGAACATAAGCCTCTCCCAATGACTTTCATTAGGGGGCATTGACATACTCGTCACGCTTGGCAGGCGGGTTGGCGAGCGCAGTTTTTTAAAAGGTTTCTCACGCAGACGCTGCAGTTCGTCTCGTGCTATAGGAATTAGTCGCCTGTTACGACACCCATCCTGTTGGCGATGGGGAAGTGTATTATATACGGCCGTCCCCAAACGGCACTTTATTAATTATTCAAATAACATAATCAATTACTAAGCATTGTTTAAGGCAAAAGGTTAAATTTTGTCTTGGAAGAATACACGGACCTGACCTGGAGCCTCGGGCAGTCTTAATGTGCATACACAAGTACACTATATTGCTTGATCGTCCATGTCGATCGATCGATACGATCGTCCAAAGTTGTCTTAGTATTATGGTCGATCGTACTGTAGATCATTTTTCCAAACAAATAAAAAATGTTTAGAATTGTGAAGATCGAAAAAGTACATGAATATAAAATCGATCGTTAATCAGAACTAGCTCACAAATTTTGTTGATCGACAAAACAGCATAAATTGAGAGAACATACCGATTGAAATTTGAGTAACTCTGTTGAAGCTGACGAAATTTATTGATACACAAAATACTTGACATCAAGCTACATAAAGATAGCTGAAATGGAGTAAATGTTTAGGCACCCTTAAGTAGGTACACATTAGACACAGACATGGCGAGATTCTCTGAGATTACTCATTGCGATGCTATTTGCGGTGTTTATGTGTGCAGTAAATCTGCAGTGTCTAGAAGGTATTCTACCGCTACAGAGGCTAAGATGCTCCTTAACACGAAATTTTCTTCCTCAACGCTTTGTGCCATTTCTAGTCACTATTAAATAAGATCAACCTAAATGAACTCATAGCCCTTGGACTTGGGGAGCTATAATACAAAATTAAATGGTTTGATTGACAAATCATAATTTACACCTGGATCAACTATCTTCACAAAATTTACACGCAATTCAACGCAGTTAACCATACCCGGTCTCTCCTATTTCATAAATTTTAGAAGCCTTCACTATATTTTAATATCAATCGTCATTATCATTCAGCCATAGGATGTCCACTGCTGAATAAAGGCCTCCCCCAGTGACTTCCAGATTGGCCGGTTGCAAGCGGCCTGCATTCAGCGTCCAAAGTCGCTGACATAGCCCAACGGACTAGCACGCTAATGTGGCAGTGGGCGGAGTACATAGCACTTAGAAGTGACGGACGATGGAGCAGACAGGTTCTAGAATGGATTTTGAAATTTGAGATCATAATTGGCAAGATCTGTAATGTTTAAAAAATCATTTCGGCTTCGCGAGCTAATGTAACAGCAGCGCCATCTAGTAGTACCGCAGCAAACTGTCAGTATTCTAATACAAAACCACCTTGGTGCTCGTTCATTTTATTTGAAAAACGTTTCACACTACACGATGCGGTCGCCAATTTCCTCCCAGGATATGAAATTCTAGGAACGTGAATGCGCTTTTAACACCCGTCTTGCTATTTGTATCGGTGCTAGCTTTTGAGGTAGGTATTTTTGTATTTTTAGATACATAATTTTCCTAATAACGAATTAATAAAAATCTTTTTCGTTATTTTGGCGCAGAGAAATATAAAGAAGAAATTAAATAAAAGGTGTTAAGTGGTTAGACTGTTAATGCTAGGCGCGCGTAATTAGCTAATCGGAGTTTGGTGTTTAATAAGTATTAAAACAATAACCACCTTATTAAATTTAATTAATTAACTTTCTTTTAGGAGATTTTTTTATTTTCTCAAATCAACAACCTTAATTATGGACTATAATCAAAATCTCGAAAGGGTCAATTTACCATAAAACCTATAATTAAATAATTATCTATCCCCCTAACTAAATAAGACTTGTACTATAGCGACTAGATACCGGATAAATACTTTTATAAACATTAATGCCTTAGGTACAAATGTTCGTGCTCATCACACCAACATTTGTCCCTTGCGAGATTTGAACCCGCAACCGCCTGGCGCTAAAGTCTGGAGCGCGAACTTATACACTAGGATTGTCAGTTGATTAGCTATTTAGCATGGGAAAGTACCTACTTTTCTATTCCATTTACTACATAAAATCTAGACCAACATTGAAATCACGGAAATATAGGTATTAGGGGTTAATTTAGAAAATTGCATTGTTTAAGCAATACAATAATCATAATATATAAGTAACTTTAATAATAAAAAAAACAACTTAAATAATAGAGTATTTTAAGAATAGAAATTAAACTCAATTTTACCAATGCTATTTTGAATGTTTTAAATAAGTGGACGTCATTTATGGCTGAAATGATAATTGTCTTTTAAAAGCTAAACTCGCGTTCCTTTTTTTTGTCTAATTGTTCAAAACTCCGCCGTGCCGTGCCGTGTGGGGACGGCCGTAAAGAATACACTTCCCCACCGCCAACAGGAGGCGTGTCGTAAGAGGCGACTAATTCCTGTAGCAGGAGACGGGCAGCAGCGTCTTCGTGCGAAATCTTATAAAAAACTGCGCTCGCCAACCCGCCTGCCAAGCGTGGCGAGTATTGGCAATCCCCCCCAATGATTTATCATTGTTCAGCAGTGGACGTCTTATGGCTGAAGTGGTGGTGGTGGTTCAAAACTCCAATTTTCGATAATTATTATTATTAACTTGTCGTCAACTAGGCTAATAAGAGTTAAAGATAAGTGAACAAATCTACTTTTATACTTAACTAGCTGTCCCAGCGAACTTCGTACCGCCCCTTCATACTTTTTTTTTTCGTGAATTTTCCTTGATTTTATAGTTATTTTGCTATTCGGGGCGGAGACAAATTCAAGAAACTAAAGATCATAAAAATCGGTCCAGCCGTTCTTGACTTATAAATAGTTTAACTAACCCGACTTTGTTTTATATATGTATGTATATATATAGATAAAAAATAAAAGTCTTAAAAGGGTTAAGCATAAGTCCACCTAATTACATTACGTCTTGTTTTATACAAACTATCGGGCGTATAATATAGAGGGCTGTTTCACTTGCTCTTTAGTCTATCGAACGTTTTAGGGTTGCCACTAACTATGAGGAGTTTTCAGATTAAAGGCGGTCTGATAAATATGGGATACTATGAAAATCACAAATATTCTTGTAATTAGCCTTGGATGCAAATGGCCTAGGTTCAGTTGAACCAGGAGTTCCTGGTAAGTAAAAAAACACGTTTCAAAATTAGTTTGGTTTTGAATGTACGGAAGACGCTTTTTGTAAAAATTTACTGCCAGGTAGAATGCTGGCAGTGGATGAAAAATAATAGCTGTTGATCGAGCTCAGTAGCCAGTATTGGGAAAGGCCTATGTCTAGGCCTAGGCCTATGTATGTATTGGGGAATGCTGTGGCCTGACGTGGGCTGATTATTATGTTTAGTAACATAATACAAAAATTACAATTGGTGTGATCTAGAGCGTATTTATTTTTAATTATTTATTTAAAAATATTCATGTAGAAAAAATGATATTTTAAGCTCTCGATGTCAAGATGACCAATCCGGTCAATTTTCATAGGAGCTGAGGAATGCATTAGAAACTGGAGGTTTGTAGCCCATTTTTTATTAAAGACATTCAGCAGATAGCACTAAGATTTCTGTTGTCTTTATCGGTAGGTATGATGCCATAAATTGTTTTTATAAAGCAGTTAAACTGATCAGTAAGATATCAAGTAAAATATGTTTTACTTGGAAAAAAAAATCTACTGCCTCTGATAGCATTCGAACCCACGACCTTTCGATATCCGGGCGACTGCTCTTTCAACTGAGCTACGGAGGACTTCTGGTTCGAATCCCACCAGTGCAGTTGAAAATATTTTTCTTGATATTAATAAACATGCGTTATTGTGAATGCAAAAAATAATTTTATTTTTTTATTGAACAGTAAGATGGTTTTGATAACTTTAAATCTGACATTTTTTAAATATATTTTTTCCGCATAAAAATATGTGCGCTCATAATAAAACATGCTTTGCATTTTGCACAAATGCAAAAAAATACCAGCTGAGATTTTTTGTCACCCCTAGCATGGCAATACCGTGCAAAAATGAGGAAAGGACGGCGGCAAGAAGTTAATTCTGCTAAGTACCTATTCGATAAGGTCAAATATCCCGCGTTAACATACATGTTTATGTATGAGCCTCCTATGTATATTGCTCGCGTTATGTATTTACGACGGTACTCCTCAAAATGGCTATTCATAATAATATATTTTTGTTGGTACAACTGACTCTAAAATATATCTATACACTTCTGACAGATGTTTATTATTATCGTTTTATTAAGGTTGTTGAAATGTCAAATAGTGAATATATATTATATTTTTGGAGTTGACCTATTCTGTGTCTTGTCTCGAAGCGCTAGTAGGGCCCAAAAAAAAGGAGTCGCGATCTGCCCCATATGGGCCAATAATGTTATTATTGACGTTCAAAAGTGTCAATTTTCTGTCCTAAATTGAATACATGATTTTTGACTTTGACTTTAAAATTTAGGTATGTTTACTATCTCAAATTGCTATTATAAAACTATAATTAACATTTGATTGAAAATACTGACGTCTCGATTCCCAGCAGACCTATCACAATATTATAATAAGTCCATAAACCACTTCTATAATATTTTAAGTCCTCATTAGGTAGGTACTTACTACGTTACGACATTGTTATACAGGGTTCTTTAACACTAATATTACGATCAGGGTGTTTTCATAAATTAATTGTATCGATAAACCGGAATGGAAAGTAATATTTTCATTGAAATGATTACTAATTATCTACACGCTATTTCATGCGTAGGTAGGTATCGACCAAATTCACAAACACAAGTCGCAGCCCTTGCGAGAGAGCGGTAGCTGACAGGACAATATAAAAAGAGCTCTCACTTGTGGCGTTTTGGTGGATTATCGCTTGCAGTAACGCTTTGTAGGCTATTAAAAAATGAGAGTACATTGCCCGGTGCAAGCTAATTTGCTCTTTGTTGCCGTACATTGAGAGTAGATAATCTATTTTAGCAAATGTCTTTAAGTGTCGCTTCTGCTATATTATTTATTCTGTGACGGTACCACAAAACCCAGACCCAAGATAATATAGAAAAGTTCATTTTCTACATCGACCCGACCGGAAACCGAACCCGGAACCTCAGAGATGGCGAGGCTAAGTCCGGCTTCCTCGCCTATCGGCTAAGGAGGTCATCTACTGAAAAGAAAATTCCACTTTTCATTTTTATACATATATAAAAGTAAGCTTATTTTTCTAATGTTAACCTGTTTACCGCCAGAAACTTGTATAACACTGAACTCTATTATATAAATACGACCAGGAAGTACTGGCCTTATTTTGTTCAACTTGTAATGGAAAAACTAAAGGAACTCTGATTTTCTTCGGCCATTTCTTCTTGTCGATACCGCACCCGATAGCATTTGTTTTGTTTACGACTGTTATTTGCTGACTGTACCGGACAGAGTATTAGAATATCTATGTAGTAGAAGTAGGGTTTTTAATTGACAAAAATTTATTAACAGAATGAGTAGGATCAGCATATAACGTATCTTGCTTGATGTGACAAAATATGTGACAAGATATTGTATGAGTTTTTTTTTGCATAAATTTTTTTTTTTTATAAAAAATAGTTTTTAACTCTTAACGCCATGTGGCACTTTTAGTCAATTGGTCACATCCAGAAATGTTTGTAGATCTAAAATTTAGATACCTCTAAAGGCTGACCTATTTCTAGATTTTCGCTTAACCCAATTTTTTAGACAACTGTATATTGTCATCAAGTATTTATTTATTTATGCATTTTTAGTCCATATTTTTTTCAAATATAGGTCCAATGCTCACCGTCTACAAACAAATCAAATAAAAACTTGAAATTACAAAAAAATTTTTTTGTAATAATCAAGTTTTTGATTTGTATTTTTTATTTTAGCAAATTTTGACTTATACTTTCTGACTACGGAACCCTTATAGTTTCGCTATGTTCATCCGTCCGTCTTTCAGTCGACGGCTTAGCTTGGAGACTGTTATTTCGCAAGAGTACAGTTATTGTAAGGTAATTTACTTCAATATAGAAAACAAAACCAAGTATGTCTATCTCTAATATCCCTATTACAAATAATGTCTCATGGTTTGTCAATAATTAGAAAAAAATTAAACTTAAAAAACAACGAAAAGATTGCAAAATTTAAAAAAATTTTTTGTAAAGTTTTTTCGGAGTTTTTTTTAACCAAATAAAAAAATTGCGTTTTTTCGTAATAGTACATCATTCGTCAGTTAGTTTTTTCAATTCGGAATACTACCCTCAAAGAACATTTTCCAGCATTTCTATGACACTGTCCAATAAGTCCAAGAGATCATAATTAAAACCATTAGGCTAGTATGTTGGGCAGGGCTCCATTATAACATGAGTTATCGCTTCGGGCACCTCCCAAATCGATACCTACATTTAGGAGCTAGGACAGATTTTTAGGTCAGTGCGTTGTTATGATGAAATCTAGTCTCCTTATTGGCTAGTTCGTATTTACTTTGATTTTTACAGATTTACTTGCTGTAAAGAGTGACTAAAACAAGACGTTGTTTGACTTCAAACTTATTGTAACCTGGCATACCTAAATTTGCAAGTAATTACCTAAAATTACGGTATTTTCGTGTACACCTATAGAACAGACAGATAGAAAAAATAATTAAAAATATTAAAAACAACAAATGCGCCTTGAACAAATGTCGTACTTTGTTCAGAATTTAAGTTTGAATATGTAATATTTACTTTTATTTACATATTCGTAAACAAACAAAAATTCTGATCAAAGTGTATCATTCACCAAGTTTTTTTTAAAGGAGTATTTGTTGTTTGTAATTTTTTTCTCTGTCGATTGACCTATGTTTCAATGTGTACACGAAAATAATGTAATTTTAGGTACTTGCAACTTTTGGTATGTCAATAAGGTTTGACATTTGCGCACTTAGTATAATATTTTGTTTTTCCCGCATTGGAAAGATTTTCAAGAAACTTTTGAAATGTTTTTTTTTACAAATACTCTGATCTTTATAGTAATCTTGACAATGGGCTAGTTTCCTTAAAAAATCTAATTAGTCCGTCAGTTGGATTAACAGAAAATATTCGACACGTATTTTTTCTTTTCTCATTCAAACAAAAATTTATGAAGATATAGCCCGTTAAAGTTTCGCGTAACGTCACGCCTTGCGACACTTCTTAGCAAGACGTGACGTCACGTGCTCACTTTGATGCGCTTTATCTTTGTCATTTTTTGTTTGATTGACAAAATACAAAATATGGGTCCAATATTTTTTGATAATCTAACTGACGGACTAAATAGAATAATGTTTTTTGACCCAGGAAACTAGCCTAAAAGGCTACATTCGCCACGAAACAACCACAATTAGTTAAGCCATTCTCAAGTTTTTGCGAAACTAACGCGCGGTGATTAATTTATTTTTATTTATATAGAAATTCTTTTTTTTTTTCATTTACAAACATAATTACAACTTTTGAGACTAACAAAGGAATATAAAATCAAACACTTTTCCATACAAACGGATGTCAGCTAGGCCGTCCAGCTGACAGCTTAGTAAGTGAAAGTGATTTTTTTGGGATTTAATTATTAATTTTATCGAAAAACTTGTTGCATTTGAGCAGTAGAATAGAGTAGAACCACTGCACTTTATGGGCCGGCATTGTTTAGCAGTATTTGTCAAACAACAAAGCCGACCCGAAGCAAAAACTACACTTGTTCGACTTCAATCGACTTGTGCCGATCGGGTAGTTCATTCGGGTCGGCACATCATTCGATTCGGCAGTATCTGTGGAACAAAAAAGCGGACCCTTAGCTATTACGTTCGGCTTCATTCAGCTTGTGCCGATCGAGTAGTTATTATGATAAGATTATGTGTGGCAGCCGAGCGGTTTGTGATTCCCGAGAATTCATAAATATTAATTCGATTGTACCGAATGGCTCTGCCGATTAATGCCGGCCCGCTAATGTGAGTAGCAACTTTAAATACCCACTTTACATTATCATAGGAATTTATTGTTTACCATATACTTCTCAGACGGTACATTCATTTTTGATGTGATTATGTATATTTTTAGAGTAAATATACTTTTGTGTGCGACTCTTCACTATTGTGTGGCCTCTGTGTAAAAAAACCTGCAAACAAAATAATAATAAAAACCCAACACTTCCTTATCCCAAACGCCCTTATCGAAAAGCTATATTTGCCACAAGTACAATCGCGCGCATAAGTCTTATTAGCGGCACAATACTATTTCGATTTCCTTTTGAAAACAGCGAACTTTACCCGGATCCCCAGTGCTTCCAATACAAAAACCCTTTCAAATACCCCACAATAGATTTGGTGACAGGGAATTATCGCGGCGACCCCCAAAATGTGGCACAATAGAATTGAGGGCTTTTTTTAGCGACTGTACTCGGTATTGACATTTCGGAAGTTTCGTTTTTTATGGCAGATTGATATCAGCTTCCGACAATAGATATGGTAAAGCTGTTAGAGTGTGCAGCCGCTCTGGGTGACTGATAGAATTAGTCGTTTTGCGGTTAAGTAATTTGTGTATGCATGCATCAGAAGGTTATGTGTTCAAATAAAATAAATATAATTGTTTAAATAATAGACATCATCACATACATTGCTCTAATCTCTAAGTAGCTTAAGCACTTGTGTTACAGAAATCAGAAACAACGGCGGTACCACAACACCTAGACCCGAGACAATATAGAAAAGTTATTTTTCTACATTAACCGACCGGATATCGAATTCGGGACCTCAAAGATAGCAACACCAAGTCCGATATGTTCGCCTCTCGGCGACGGAGGTCGTCATGATCACGTGGGGAACCAGCATTTAATGGTTGTCCTGTAAAGGTCTGGAAAAGACATCATGATCATCAGCCTTTGGAAGTCCACTGCTGAACATAGGCCTCCCTTATAGAACGGCACGGCGATTGGCTCTTGGCCATTTGCATCCAGCAAGCAACCTTTACCATAATCAGTCAACCGCGTGGGAGGCCTGCCCACGCTGCGTCTTCCATTTCGTGGTCGCCACTCGAGAACCTTTCTTCCCCAGCGGTTGTTAATTCTGGCAGCGATGAGGCCTGCCCGGTTCCACTTTAGGTTTGCAGTTCAAAAGCTATGTCGGGAAGGACAACATGACGTCAAACAGATTGGTTGGCATTTAGTAGTTGGCTTTGTAATTACATTAGTTCTGCGAAATATATAGTTATGGTTTCTTAAACTTGTATTGTTTTTTACATCAGTATAAAATTATTGCCACTAAAATTGTAAAGTTAAGTATGACCACCCGGTCATGTTGTTATAAGCGCTTTTTCGGTTGATGTGATAAAACTATTTAGGTTTTTATAAAAGTAAAAATAATCATAACTTCTAAATTATTGATTTTCGCGGAACTAATGTTGTTACAAAGTTGGAGTTACGGAGTTGTTACAAAGTTCTCTGCCCTAAAAAAATTGCTAACGGAATATGCGCACTGGTCACTTGTTTTCGTACAGCGATGCACGATTCTGACGCATTTCTTCTTTTTTTCGTATCGATGACAATTCTGTAAAATTTTTGATTATGTTTGGAGATCAGTTTCGTAAATCTGGGTATAAATAGACATATGTGAGTGCGCGCGCGTTTGTGTGTGTGTTACACTAAAATTTCATATAACATGTCGAACTGTGAGGAATGGCCCTAAGCACTATTTTGCCTCTAAAGCCTTTCTATGCTATTTGTGCTTGTACACTAGTCAAGTCTAGACAAGTCAATTCTGTTGGTACGAATATCGTAGCCTGTATTCGATTTGAGTTTGTCAATGATAAACATAGACCTCGCTTAATATGACATAAAGCTCAGTTTTAGTGGTTAAAATTACAGAATACGAAGTAATATTTTGCTTCACCTATTTTTCAATTTCATGCTAGTTACATTTAATATAATATCACTCCATGTAATAATATTTCTATCGGACTTTGACGGTACCACTATACTTTTATATTATTATGTCGTAGCCTGATCATAAAATTGACTACTTCATCATGTGACCAATCATTTCATAAAATGGTGGTATCATGAAACGGCCAACTAAAACTTACTAGGTATATCATTTCAACGTCAATCCACGTTTGGCCATATCATAAAAAAAAATTATACCCGACAACACTGATAGAATTCGTCAGGTTAACTAATGTTCTCGGTAGTTCAGTTAGAAAAGCACTTGCCCGGGTGGCGAAGAAATGGTTCAATTGCCATTTGAGGCGGTCGAATTTGTTTCAAGCATAATTATTATTATCTTATTCTCATCACGTTAAAAGTATGCATCTAAGGGCCGATTTTTCGAACCTCAGATAACTTTTATCCCATAAATAAAATTGACGCTTTGACACATTTTCTATAGAAAAACATGTCTAACTTATTCATCGTATTAAAGTTATCTGGCTATTGAAAAATCAGCCTTAAGAGTAATTAACAATGTTGATAAATGTAAATGTAGATAATTGCACAGCTAAATACAGTTGGTACACAAAGATTGAACGCGTTCAGAGTTTTAGCTACCCTCCGCTAAATGGTTTGCCTTTCACGCCTACATTTATCAAGAACTCCAAACACGGCGAACCAATTTGTTGACGTCAGCAACCAAGCATTCAGCGTGCAGGTTACCCGGAGTACTGATTGAAAAGGCCTAATTGGAGCTACCGGGACCAATCAGTGTCGCTGCCGTGACGTCACGGGCGGGTTTAGTGATAATTAAGGCGCCTACGGTGTATTTATCTTTTACCGAAACAGGACAGGGCTGTCAAACATTTACATGGTTATAACCCTATTTCTTTTTTTTGCCATGCCATGGGATTAAAAGAAATGTGTGACGATTGTGCCACCTACGTCACCGCAATTTGAAGTGACTATCGAATTCAGGTTCAATTAGGAGGAGCTGCGAGCTACATAACGGGCAGTTAGCAAAAGCCTAGTGAAGTAAAGACAAGAAGAAGAAGAAAGAAGGAGAAAAAAACGAGTAGTGTGAATGCTTAGTGGTGATGAGTGAAGTGCAGTGCAGTTTATCGTGAACAGGACCGGGACGTTATATTAACTGCTAATCGGACTGCGTAGGGGCTACGTCAATCAAGTGGATTACGTTGGTCCCGTCTATCAAGAGAACCGTGTCAGACAGGAAGACTGCGTCAGTACTACGTCGGTACATAACACTCAACTGCGCCTGTGTGGTTTGTGGCAAGAGGAAATAAAGCGATTTTCTGGAAGAACTGTAGTTTTCTTCCAATCGCGTAACCAATTAAACTTTTTATTTTTTGGCGTTTATAATAATGCTAGTTTATTTATATCAAAGAAAATATTTTCATTTGAAAAAAAAAAAACAACTGCCTCTGGTGGGATTCGAATCCACGACCTTTTGCTATCCGGGCGACTGCTCTTCCAACTGAGCTACGGAGGAAATCCGTAAGAAAGGAATCCCACCAGAGGCAAAGGAAGTTAAAAAGTAGATGGCTAAGATTTTTTAAAATGGCTGTTAAATAAATAATAACAAATAAAAATTCAGTAAAAATTATTCCCGTACCCACTTCCGTACCAATAGCTATAGGGTTAAAAATCCACGACCTATCATCGGAGGGGATTGCCAATACTCGCCACGCTTGGCAGGCGGGTTGGCGAGTGCAGATTTTTATAAGATTTCGCACGAAGACGCTGCTACCCGTATCGTGCTACAGGAATTAGTCGCCTCTTACGAAACGCCTGTCCTATTGGCGGTGGCGGTATGTCAAAGTCAAAGTCATAAAATCATTTATTCAGCTTAGGACAGAAAACTGCCACTTATGAACGTCAATAATAACATTATTGGCCCATAAGGGGCAGAACCTGTCTCCTTATTTTTTGGGCCCTACTAGCGCTTCGAGACAATATTCTTTACGTCCGTCTCCACACGGCAAATATAAATATACAATAGGATAAGGTATTTCTAACTATGCTATGTAGGTATGTGTATAGTTTTTTTTAATTAATTATCCTGTTGAAGATTCTACAACAAAACAAGTGGTTCTAGCTATGTGTAAGGTCAATAATCGACGACCTCCGTAGCCGAGAGGCGAGCAGCGCTACTTGGTGTCGCTATCTCTAAAGTCCCGGGTTCGATTCAAGGTCGGTCAATGTAGAAAAAGTACTTTTCTATATTGTCTCGAGTCTGGGTGTTGTGGTACCGTTGTTATTTCTGATTTCTGTAACACAAGTGCTTAAGCTACTTACCATAGGATCAGAGCAATGTATGTAATGTTGTCCAATAGATATTTATATTTATTTATATTTAATATATAAGACACCAGAAATTAAAAGTTTCTCATCCGTTTTCGGTTATGGTTAGGCAGTTTGCTGTATATTTTGACGTAGCGTGGACACGCAAAAACAAAGAGGTTGATACTTAGTAACCGATTGATTTGTAATCATGAATTGAGCACTGACTCTAAACCACAGATAATGGTAATCAAAACTAGTATAAACACAAGAACTTCTTGTTTACGTGATTTCAATTCACAAGCAAGACAGCGCTGGCCTGGCTTACTGTATTAGTCGTATTAATTGTTGAAGCTTTAGAATTCTAAGGTGCTTGTGGCTCAGTGGCGGCAGCGCTTTGTAGTGATGACCAAAGTTCAGCCACCTACACCGCGGTTGTGGTAAAAATTCAAACCATATTAAAAGTGACATAAATCACAATCATCTCCGTGCTCCGGAAGGCACGTTAAAAGTTGATCCCGGTTAATATTGCTTGATACTAGTCGTCAGAGTAGTATTGAGAGAGGCCTTTGCACGGCTTAATAATATCTGACAGTAAATTTAAGTCCAGTGCCTTACAACACACCACAACCAATCTGTACTAAGCCCGCGTGGTGGAGCATGGCCCTAATCACCTCATAGTTGAGGTGAGGATTGTGCTCTGCAGTGAGTATTTTGAATACATCAACAATTCCCTAAGGGCTAATTCTGGTGCTCAGATACAAAAACTTTTGGAATGGGACCAACAACAAAATCGTAAAAAAAAAAACACTTCCCCATTCAAAGCCGCCGACCAGCATCAGTTTGTTTTCTTTTTTCGCGATTTCGATGCTGGTCCCATACAAAAAGTTGTTGTATTTGAGCACCAGAATCAGCCCTTAGGGCGTTGTTGATGTTTTACAAATAACCTTGTATAGGCATACTTTTACTTTTTTTTGTGAAATCCAAGTCGAAATCTCGAGACAATTTACAATTTCCTAGAAACTCGTAAATGATCTTGGGGATTTATAAAACGATCGAATAAAAAAAAAACTTAGTGACTGATGATGACATACTGTTTTAATAACTTGAGCGGTATGAATTTGAGTTAGCGAAAAATTTACATAACTATTGATTAATAATCAAATCCAGAACGAGCTTACAAAAAGTGCGTTGTGATATTTACATTTCAGATATTAAAATTCTATCCGTGCGATCACATTACTAAGTGAGCGACTAGAAATACAGAAAGAGCAACTTCAATATTAATATAGATTCGATTCTTCCAATTGAGGTTTTACATGAACTACTAAAAAGTTCACTTTAAGCAAAGTTTTGTTAGCTATAAGATAAGATAAGATTTTCTATTTGAGGTCTTATTTTTTTATTTTGATACGATTTTTTAATGAAAACTACAGATTGTTTGATTTGAATGGCGGCGGGCGAATTCGAATGGCGGCGGGGCGACGAATCGATGCAGTCAGTCAGTTTACGATTGCCATGCGCTCGCACCGGGGTCCTGCTGTTTGACCAAAAGTCATTTGGCAAAATTACACTTGACAAACAATGATTGGCAAAAAAATGGTTTCGCCAACTAATAATTTTACTATTAATCATTTAACAAATGACTCACTTTTCCAAATGATCAACACTTAAATTTACATTTTATAAATAATGTAAATTTAAGTATATTACTTAATGAACATTTAACAACTGAGTTTTCAGAAAAAACTACTATTGGTCTAAAAACGTTTGATAAAATGTATTATTTGACAAATGTTTCGTTTATTAATCAATCTTACAATAGATATGGTATGGGTCAAATTAATACACAATATTTGGACTTTCCTGGAAGGAAAATAGTATTAGTTGATATATTATATCTAGACAGAACGGAAAAATAAAATACACGCAGTGTTCAAAATTTTGTCAAAACCATCTAGGTTAGGTTAGGTTAGAACAGTGACCGAGCCGAGCCGAAGCCGAGCGAGCGGAGTGAGCGCAGCGAGCATAGCGAGCGTGCCGCGGCAGCGGCCGGCGAGCGCTCTATTCTATTTCTCGCTCAAACTCTAATCATTATATTATATCAGGGAGAACCAATCATTTATTTAAATTCATGATGATGATGATTCAATTAAAAAATAATAATTGCATGTCTTCTATCTAATCTTGTAGCTTACCTGTAAATAATTTGCCCCATTCAACAAACATTAGTAATCCGCTCGCACCACCACCGTAAAATGCCGCTCAGTATAAAAATAGCAGTTGCCGAATATCGAAAAAAATACAGGACGTAACGTTGACACTTAAACAAATGGTCGCTTAAATATTATGAAGCTTCTTATTTTGTATAATAAGTAACTCAAATTAATGTTTGTAAGTTGCTGTTCTGTTGATTTCTCGTCACTCGCAGTCAGTCGCTCACTTAGTATTAATATAACGTAAATTAATTATTTTTGATACTTAAAACTTTAATTTACAGTCACTCGTTATAATACTACCCAATGATCTTTAATCATTTGTCAACTGATTTCGATTTCATTGCATATTCTACTGCTGATTGATGCCAGCCCTATCCACTATTGAATAAAGAACTCTGGCGCTGTGGGCGCGCCATTCATGTGGATGGTGGCTAATTCAATCAGTGTCGATCATGCGAGCGCTGAGGTGAGGTGGATTGGCTGTGTAAATTTAGGACATGTTTGCTGGTTTGTGCTACTTGGAGTTAAAAAGAAGAGTTTTGTTTCTAGAGACGACCTGAATGCCAAGTGTAAGTTTTGTAAAGTGGCCGCTTCGCATAAAATGACCTAATAGCAAACGTTTCGATCGATTTATGCGAAACGATTGTTTTATGAATCTTTGAGGGTCGGAAGTTCCTTCCCTCAGAAGGCCTACCCTCTATTAGGCGTTGAGGCGCGGTGATTCGCCTTATATATAAAAGGGTCCTGGATTCGATTCCCGCTGGGGGTTACTTCAGAAAACGAACTTCTAGGATCTGGGTGTGCTTGGATGATGCCCTAATAAAAGTTAACTGCCTGGTAACTTGTTACACACGACTTTTCACACTTTTCGGGTCACAAAACGTTAGACGTGATAACACAATGAGGATACAGTGTCCTGCAACGTGTTAAATTTGCACGTTGCAGGACATTTACTTCGAGACTATGACAATTAGTGTGTTATCTGAAGCATAAACGTATATATACATATACATACATTTATTATTTTGTGATAGTCTTCGATTAAATGCCTATGAATATAAACAAACAGACGAACGGACTAGACGAAATTATATGGACGTCGGTTTTTTTTTCATTTTCCTCTGAAACCTATTAAGTTTATTTAACAGTTCAGAAACGGTAAAAATAGTTTCATTAAACTAAGAGCAAAGTAGAATGCCTTTGAAAAGTGGGTATTCTTTGGAGTTATGCTACGTCTGATAGCTCCTACTAAAATTAACTGGTACATTTCCATTTCTGAAAGAGGAAACTTGCATTTAAACTTATAAAACATTTTTTACGCAATACTCGTAGATATATTTTTTTAAGTATTGCACAACATCACATAGATTGCGCTGATCTCTGAATTTGTTAATGTTACTCTGTCAAACATGTCAATTGTAACTGTCGTAAAAAGGGAAATTTATCTTTTGCATTATCGAAATAACATAGATACTCTACTCTTTGTTTTGTTTGTAAAATTAAAGTTATTATTAGACAACTTTGCTTTGTAAGTTAAACAATGTTTGTATTATTATTTTTCAATTACTTACATGTGTTTTTTTCTAAAGAATGGCTAGTGGCTCATTTAAACACAGATGCTGTAGCACTTAAAAGAAAGAGTCCAACTCCATTTTTCTTACCAAGAACATAACATACTTTCTTCTTAAAACTGACTTACTGTAGTAATAGGGTATGAGATCTACGCTAGTAAAAAGAAATTGGAATATACGTAAATGGGTGAACTAGAATAAAGGTCAACCCGTACTATGTTCATAGTTCATTTGCGGTTTATTAACCTCCCCAGGCACACATCGACGGTTATCCAATCAGCTCCAAAAAAGTGACCCACATCCAGAATTATGTTCAGGATCGAAAGATCCGATAGCTTGGATATAGGGAAACTAGATGAGATTGAACTAAGATTTAGATGAAAATAGACTTTAAAAGTCGATAGGTAAGAGTACAAGGAGTTTGATAGCATTTTTAGTTTTTCTTAAGGTTAACAAACGCGTTTTTTTTTCTGATTCCGAAAATGTATATATCTCGACTAATAGTGCCTAAAAACGAAAATCTGCAACCAGTGTAAAATATGTTACTAGTGATGACATATAGAATAGAAACGTGACCTCTGCATTGTGTGCTATGCAAAGGTCTATGCTTAGTACGAGATCGAACAACAAATGAGGAGATCAGTAAACGAACAAAAATTGCCGACATAGCTTAACAGATTAGCAAGCTGAAGTCGCAGTGGGCAGGGCACATAGTATCTACGTAGAACTGACATGGGGCAGAAAGTTTTTAGAATGGAGGCCACAAGATGGACAGACAACCTGGTAAATGTTTCAGAAAGCCGCTGGGTGCATGCCACTTCCAACTGGCCAATCTGGAAATCTCTAGGGGAGGCCTTAGTTCAGCAGTCCAGTGGCTGAAATGATGATGATAATAATGGTCAATTATCAACCTTCAGTATGTAGTCAATCATCAACCTTCTCCAAAACTTTATAATTTCTAAATTGATATTCAACTCTATTAGTTTTAGTCAAAATCGGTTGAGGAAATTTGACATTTTGTTGATGACCTATTGACACGTAAACCTTTTCCCCACCTTCGTACGGGTACAACTCTGTGAGTTTGTCGCTACAGTTACAAATCCCGCATAAAATAAGCTAACTATTACAGAAAACTACTAAACATTTCACACTAGTTTCTAAGATTTATCACGTACATACAGATAGCGACGAGTGCTTAAAATGTATAATAAGTAGTGACAGGTTACAATTTCGAATAAAACGATGAAGGACAATACAATAACAACCTATAATGGACAGATATTTCAACTATTTGAACTGTTTTCAGCTTTCCGTTTTCGTTTATTTTAACTTGTTGTTTTGGCCGTGTTATTTCTGACCCGGTACGACATTAAGTCCTTTAAATAATTTCCAACAAGGACACCTTTAACTTTAGCGGTGATTCCAGGCCAAATTCAAGTAGGGCCAAGTTGCGACCGCAGCGTTAGCCCGATCGGTGCCACGTGGCAAAGTTATACTAACTGAGGCACAGCCGGAGAAAAACACACATTCTATTCATTATGCGATGCAAGTAATTTTATTTCTTTATTTATTCATTCAAACTATTACACTGATAAAGATCGTAAAAAAGGTAGACTTAATGCCATGTGGCATGCCACATGTGGTCAGTCGACCATTCGGTTAAACAGACATTCTATTCACTATGCGATGCAAGTGATTTTATTGATATAATCATTCATAAACTGCAAATAAAAATACAATAGTAAAACTATTAATATTCTAGTACCTATTTTTTTTTTATGATTGTGCTTATTTGACAGATTTATGAAGGATGGCTCAGTGGCGTAGCAACAACAGGAAAAGCTGCCTGTTATACTTGCATGTAAAGAATTTATACAGAAACATTTGTATATATTAACATTAACATTTTGTTCTATGATAATAAGTGTTTCCTTACCTTAGATGTTATAATCATAAAATACAAGCTCTGCTTATCTTTTGGGTGGACATCGATAAAATTATTTATAGTATCATCATAATACGCAAATTAAAAAATATAGCAGTAGCTATAATTATTTAATGATTAAATGTGAAATAAAAAGTGTAACAAATTCGCATCGTATTTTACGCCCATTTACACTGATATAAGACGATATAAAAAGTTGTTGTTTTTTAAACCTAAAGCTTGTTTATGTGATACTTTTTTATTGGCTGTTCTCTCCTATCTGTGGTGTGGTTATACCAACTCGGTTGTATAATAAAACTTCTGTCGGCTTTGTTGGGACGAGCCGCAAACCGCAGTCCCTCTATAAACAATTACATGATAAACTTTAGTTAAACGCAAAAACCTCCGGCTTTGCAGCGGTATATTTTTTGTTTAAATTGTTTAATCTTTGCAGTGGCAATATTATTTGAAGCGTATTTAGACAGTGCGTATTGGCACACATAATATGTTTTACCTTTTTAATATTACACACTCGTCAAAATCCACTGGAGCACAAGTACATTCCCCGGCATGGATCTTGAGCGCTGGAGGAAAGAGTGGGGATCGCTTTGCGCATCTTACGAGACGATCATCGTGTCAGAGACGTGTGTACACGAAGCAAGCAACCAAGCCAGCGGTGCGGGCTCGGTGCCAATCATGTAATCGTAATGGTCTTCTGCGCATCTTCCGACCAGTGCTAAAGATTCATGCCGCTTGTATACTGGTTTTTTTTTCACACGATAACAGGACACACATTTAGGGTGCCTTCAAATTTGCGACAAAGTATCGCGCGAATGTGGCGCAGCTGCAGCGCTTTTTTGAAAATCCATTGAAACGTGCGACCGCAAAGCTGCACCCGCGCTGTGGCTAATTTGCAGCTGCTCTTACTAGTAAGTTGACTCTCAGCAGACATCAAACCGAAGACCCTTTTGCGTTTAAGGCACATCACAGCGCCACTATGTCATCACAGCGCCAAAATTCACCGTGTTCAATGTGATCTAGAAAAAAAAACTGTAACAGATCCAGTTTATCTATGCGTTGGTGGGGCCAAGTAAAAACGGACTAGTGTTGTGGCGGACAGGTGAAATAGTGCGAAAAATTGCCCCGCGGTCAAACGGGCACATTTGCCCCGGGCTTCCGGGATACGACACTTGATGTCGGCAATGAGTATCTTTTTTTGCTTAAGAATTGTGCATTTTTTGTTCATTTTCTGGAGGATATCTTTTTGATAAGATATTACAAGGTCTGTTAGGTCTGCCAGGTTTTTTGAGATAATATTTAACATTTGAACAGCATGTATTGCTTACTCTTCTAAAGAGGAGCGTGAATATATTTGTTGAACGTTGGTATGTGTACAAATTGAACAAAGTTTAAATAATTCAACAATAAACTAAACTAAATATTTTTATACTTGAATAAATTATAAATAAATACAAATATACCTAAAATACATACAATAAATACATATAAGTGCAGTTTATCTATTTTAAGAATTGTTAAACTTTATTCTTGAAAATAATTTTCGAGTCCGACTCATTAATATCGAACTGAAGACATGTGAAAACTTCAGTTGCTAACCAAAATCCGCAGCGAAAGCAGCGGACAAAAGATATATTAAATTAAATTTTCGACCACAAAACGACACTTAACTCCAACCTACCGTCAGATTTTCTTTGCAATTTGAAGCGACTTAAAACTTAGTGAAAAACAAAAGCTATCGTCCAAGTAATTAATCTTTTACTTTGCTTATAACAAGTTCAAAATCTTCCTTAAGTAGAGGCCTGCCATAATATAAGCACAGTTAACAGTAAGATTACTTGCATATGACAGACTCTTAAAGAATCTCACATGAAGATATTAAAGATACCCATAGTCTGTAACACAAAATAATAGTGTCTTCTAAAATTAAAATCAAGGTGCATTTTATATTATTGGTCTTCCTTTAAAAACGTAAAATGTTGCTGAAATAGAATTCGTAAATTTTTTGGATTTGATGAAAAACATACATTTTTTGGCCATTATGTATATTTTATTAAACTAAATATATGTATCATCATCATCATCATCATTATCAACATTTCAGCCATCAGACCTTCATTGCTGAACAAAGGCTTCCCCCAGTGATTTCCAGATTGGTCATTTGGAAGCCCACATCCAGAGGTATCTCGTAACCTTTACCAGGTCGTCAAACCACCTTATGGATATACGTCCTACGCTGCGCATGCCGGTACGTGGCCTCCATTCCAAACCCTTTCTGCCCCATTAGCCGTCAGTTCTTATGATGATGATGATAATAATTATGATAGATGTGTGACCGTGCTGTGAGAATGAGAAGTGTACTTACTTCACCTTTATCTATTGTGGACTTACCTTGTTCAATCTTCAGCAACTATTTTAATTAAACACGCTAAGCGAGTAATAAAAACAAACAAAGGGAAAGAAAACAAATTGTCTTAGGTTAATTGTGAAGAAAAGGCGCGACAAACAGTTTTAAAAACCAATATTCTAGTTTTATATTTATCTATGTTACTACGAATAGTTATTTTGTGAGTAACAATAAATTTGCAATCAAATTTTTAAAGTTAGTTAATGGCAAATGAAAGTAAGGTATGGTAGCCTAGATATTAGTAAGTCACTAATATTTATTAACAAAAAAAGTTTTGTCATTTTTAACGATTTTTCAAGTACTTGTCTGCCTTTTCCTGGTTCTAGTTTGAAGCAGTATTTTATACAGTTTTTTTATAGTGATATTTCAAGGCATAAATTAGTTTATGCTATAAAATAGGTAGGTAATACACAGTTCCGTCTGTACCATAAGGGCACACGGGGCCTGCGCCCCGGGCTCCCGGTCTCACGGGGGCCCCAAAGCACTAAACATGTTTGTAAACTAAGAAACACTGTTAACTAAAAATAAAGGAATGACGGTCCAAGCCTAGAAAAAAAGAAGGGAAAATTTAAAACTATCCTTTATCGGAGATTTGAAATTATTTATGCAAGTCATGACTTCATACCAACAGTATTTTATTTTTACTTTGCAATAGGGCTCCCGTATTCTCGTGTGCCCCAGGGCCCCAGGATATGTAAAGACGGCTCTGGTAATACAAAGTCCTTCTCAATGGGCAGGTAGTACCTCAGGATTGTTATTGTTATTTCAAGAGTTTGGGTTTGAACGTTTGGGTTTGGTGCTGATCTTAGCAACCTACCAGAAAATTTTAAATTTCTTCAACAATTTTTGTTTCAACTGTCCTGAAGCAGTGGTAATGTGAGCTACAGGTGCAAACCGACGGCCCCTACGTAGGATACCAGAACTAAAAACAAAGACACAGACACGTATACACAGTTCTATTGTAGACCTAGTAATGAAATTTTGCTCAAAGATTGTTTTTAATGTCAGCGGAAAGATAACAGTTTTTTTTTTGTAGTATCGGACTATACAGTGTGTAACGATAAGGTGAAATAAAACTTTAAGGGGTTATTCTACGGCTAAATTACATAAACTTTTTCTATGGGACCAACATCGAAATCGCAAAAAAAAAACCACTTTCCCATACTAAAACGCGACCAGCTGGCATCAGTTTGTATGGAAACGTCAATTTTTTTTTTAAATTTTGTTATTGGTCCTATAGAAAAAGTTGATGTAATTTAGCCGTAGAATAACCCCTTAAAGTTTTATTTCACCTTATCGTTACACCCTGTATATATACGAGTACCTTATTTACTTTTATAGGACAGTTTCAAACAACATAAGTGTTACTTATAGACTTTAAGGAATAAGTTTTATATTGATAAAAGTAGCATTTGTTTTACGTCTTTCCTGCACGTGTGAGTAACAATAAGTAAATTTTATTAAAAAAAATAAAACCGACTTCAAAACACTGAAATGCTAAAAATAATCCTAACACTTAAGTACCTAATCAGATACTTTTGGAGTCGGTGCCAGCCGATGAGAGATTCAATGTTTTTGTTTGCACCGACTCCAAAACTAACTGATTAGGTACTTAAGTGTTAGGATTATTTTTAGCATTTCAGTGTTTTGAAGTCGGTTTTATTTTTTTTAATAAAATTTACTTATTTCATCTATTTTTAGTGATAAATCCTAATCTAACTGCTGAACACCGATTTCATCCCCTATTTTCCTACCCTTAGGGGTGATTTTTATTTTTCAAACTTTTATCATAGCATCTTTGAAGTATAAGCTATTCAATAAAACAAAAATCATCAAAATCGGCTCATATTTGTCGAAGATAGGTAACAAGAACCACAACCAAAATATTATCTGGGTATATATTTGTTGATTTTCTCAAAAAGTTCAAAATCAATTTCGATAAAATTTATATGGGACCACCTCTGAAGTATGATCTACCAAACAAAAAAAGAATCATTAAAATCGATTCATAATTGGCGGAGTAATCGCGTAACAAATATACAAAAAAAAAAAAAAAAAAAAAACATACAGTCGAATTGAGAACCTCCTCGTTTTTTGAAGTCGGTTGAAAAATGCCAGCGAGGATACTTCGTAGGTACAATCATTAAACTACCACTGCAGTGATTTTACTTTGAAATTAGTTATGAGGTTCGTCGTGTATAGAGTTAAAGTTGAATTTGGACATATTCGACTTTGAATTATATATTATAATATGACGACCTCCGTTGCCGAGAGGCAAGCATACCGGACTTGGAGTCGCTATCTCTGAGGTTCCGGGTTCGATTCCCGGTCGGGTCAATGTAGAAAAATAACTTTTCTATATTGTCTCGGGTCTGGGTGTTGTGGTACCGTCGTTGTTTCTGATTTCTGTAACACAAGTGCTTTGGCTACTTACCACAGGATAAGAGCAATGTATGTGATGTTGTCCAATATTTAATATGCTTATAATTTGGACTTATTAGACAAAATTACTTTACTTGTACGTTAATGCATGTGAGGCAATGTCAATCAACCCTTCGCGAGTTTCGTGATGCATGTGCAGTGTCCAAAAGTTACGCATAAACAAGGATAAAATTACAATTGAAAAAAAAAGCTAAATAAGGTAGTTTTTTAATACTTGGTTATAGTTTTGTATTTATGTTACTTATCTATAGTTTGAAGGATAAGTGTGTTCACCCTAACACCCTGTATGATGGGCTAAAGGTTTGGAATAAAAAAGTACAAATTACTTAAGTACCACTCACGAGATTGTGCGTAGGGACCGAAACACTTTTCAGGGCGTATATTGGTCAGTTGAACTAAAAATGTCTATAAATCTGACCCTATTTGTATGTCATCGTGTACTCCAAAAACCCCAACAAATTCGGGTAAAAATACCTAAAGGAATAACTGTTGGAGCACTTAACCCGGAATAGGGGAATCGCTATAAAACTCAACTCTTTCACTGAAGGCTTTACAACCTCATTGAGAATTCAGTTCGGGGTTGTCTCGTAAAAATTGGCATTACTTCACACTTAGAGAACACTTAAAATTCCTGTCGCGAGGTCGTTTTTGCATTGGAAGTGGCAATTACCTGGCAAGGCTGGCACATGTGCCTTTGATGTATGACTCTATGAAAGTTTTAGGGACCGCTCGGGGAGTCCATTCGGCTCTTTAATCTTTGAACAATTTTTGAAGGCTGTTACGAGCTTCTTTTGAGACAGAAGTGGAATTCTACTTCTTGGAAGTTGGTTTCAATGTATATTAGTTAAGAATATGAGCCATGGAAGTGTGGATATACGAACTAGACAACATTAGAACCACTATCTAAAATTTGGCTTGGACATTTTTAAACATACTATATATAAACATACTGGCTTTGAACCGTAGCGAAATCTGAATTGGAAAATCTGAATGTGAATCTGAAAACAATGGAATCTAAAGTGTTTTAACGACTATAATATGGAAAAATTGTAACTTCTACTCCAATCCAAGGTCACACAAAATCTTTACTTTTGAGGCCAAACTAGCAAATGCGTCATTCAACAATGTCTGTTGTAAACAAGGGTATAAAGCTTAATAGGGCCATAGTAAAAAGAGAAAAGTATGATCACCTTATTAAAAAACTACATACCAAAAGTTTTTGTGTACTGTGTTTAATCCAAAACATGATTATCGATGTAACTGTGCATTTAATTGTTTTTTTTTTAAATATTAATAAGTACTGATACGCAAAACTGTAGTACCTACTTCACGCATGTTTATTGTTACCGTTCGCAGAAGTTGATAGTTTCCCGGCTATTATCAGTTGGCTCTCTTCTACGAAGAGTTCGCAACAGTTGCAATAATGTTTGACAGTTCAAGCTGACAGTAGGGACTGTCTACTAGCGCATGCTTTTAACAACAAAGTCACATTGAAGTAGTAGAAACTAACGTAGTTGATAAATTACAGTTAGTACGTAAAATATTATTAACTAGCTGTTGCCCGCGACCTAGTTCGCATGGTCCTTAATTTTTTACGCATTTTTCCTTATTTTTGTTTTTGTAAGAACTTTCTCCTGTCAATAATTACCACAACAATAAAAGAATTAGCAAAATTTCCATCCATCCATTCCATCATTTATTCCATCCGTTCACGTGTGATGCGATTACCAAGGGAAATAAAGTTTTTTTTATTTAAACAGATTACTGATCTATTTTTACTATATTACCAGGACTGTTATCACATAAAAAACAACCTTATTACAGCTACAACTATTTACAGCGATGTTAGGATTGTTAAAACGCTACCATTTACAAGTATAACGTTTGTACTTTAACCTTGTATAAAAACATTTCTTTTTTTAACATAAGTGATAGATATTTAAGGATTTGAGGGTAAATATTTTGAACAGGTACCTAAAAAGTATATTAATATTCTTCTAATAGTCACACAAATTGTTAAGTACTAAGTAGAGCTTTTACATAGCGACTAGATAACAAATGGAGAATGGAGATCGATGAAATTACATTTATATCACATCACTGAATCAGACACATAAGCTTATTTATGCTCATAACCATAACACACAACGTTACATTGCAATTTAGTGCCAATTTTTCAGAAGCGATTCAGAAGCGGAATCAGAAACAATATTTTTTTTATGCCATAGTTTTAAAATTTGGTCGGTATTCAGATCAAAACGGTTGTGTTCCGAAATACTCAACTTTTATTAAACTATAAATAACGTTAAATGACTTAAAACTGTTTTATAAATATTAATGAAACCAATTTATTTTCTGTAAATAAGCACTTTTGAAACTCGATTTTCACTTCACCACTTTGATGTTTCTATAGAATTATCTAACTTTGTATTTAAATTCTTTATTTTTAGTTTGTATCCTTTGTATTAAATGTGAAATATCTCTTTTGATTAAGAAACTAGTACTTCAGATAACCTAGCGTTGTTACGTTATATACATTAGATAAAGTGGCAGTGGGCTGGCCACATCTGTCTCAGAACCGATGAAAGGTGGAGTAAACGGGTTCTCGAATGGAAACCGCGCCTTAGCAGACGTAGTGTAGGACGCCCCCCAGCTCTATAGACCAACGATCTTAGGAAGATGGCTGGCAGTGACTGGATGAAAAAGATGAGAGATCGTGTTCTTTGGCGCTTTTTGGAGGAGGCTTACGTTTAGCAGTGGACTGCAATAGGCTGACATGATGATAGTTACTTTACAAATAACATTCTACTTTATTCTACATTAGCCTTTAGTCTTTTAAAAATGGCTCAACGAAAGAACCCTTTTATTTAAGATATCGCCTTCAAAGTTTATTTAAAGCGTTAGCATATTGAATGGAAAATACCAGGAAATCCTGAAGACATCACTTGCTTGGCTGAAATAAGATGTTCCTACGAGTATACGTCGACGTTTTTATAGTTTGGTGCAAGGTAAGATCGGATAGTTTGTAAGCTTATACAGGGTGTATAAGAGAATAGGACACTCCTTAAAACCACATGATCGGCTTGTCATATACAACAACTTTCTCTATGGTAGCAACATCAAAAGCGAGATTTTTTTTAGCTTCTCCATATAAACTTAGTCACATACCTCGATGATAATGTATTGAGCATCTGAAAATAAATTCACGATTTCGATGTTGCTCCCATAGGAAAAGTTGTATTTCATCATCTGATCACGTGGTTTTAAGGAGTGTCCTATTCTCTTGTACACCTTGTATAGGCAAACGCAACATACATTGTGCGCCCTCCGACCACTGTCGGTTTAACTTTATAGTCGATATCTTAAGTAATGGAGCTCTTTTCATTGAGCCATTTTAAAAAGATCAAAGGCTGGAAAATAAGATTTTATTTGATACTTCAAGTGATGACATCCAAAGCTACTGGGAGTGCAGCAGGGGGAAAAGAATATCTGAGGATCGGGCTCAGTAGCGTGCATTAAGAGAGGCTTGAGGAATTCAGTTATAAGAAAGGCAGTGGACTAACGGTTCTATGAAGGATTCCTAATGCCAAGAAATAATTTAGATGGTGGTAAAAAAGTATTCCTGTATATAAATAAATATTTAACAACATCACATAGCAATGTATGGCTCAGATCCTGTGGTAAGAAGCCAAAGTACTTGTGTACGTGTGTGTAACAGAAATCAGAAACAACGACGGTATCACAACACCCAGACCCGAGACAATATAGAAAAAATAATTTTCTACATTGAACGACCGGGAATCGAACTCGGGAGCTCAGAGATAGCGACTTCAGTCCAGTTATGCTCGCCTCTGGGCTACAGAGGTCGAATGATATAGCTAATTTGCCCTGTATCAACAGGGCATCCAATCCAGCGGCATCCATTTTCAGGGTCCATTTGTTGTGTGTTCATCCTGCAATTTTGTCTTTGTTAGTAATGCTAGTCATGCATGAGCTATGTCATCATCATTTCAGACATAGGACGTCCACTGCTGAACAAAGGCATCCCCTAATGACATTATCATCAAGGGGGATGGCCAACACTCGCCACGCTTGGCAGGCGGGTTGGAAAGCGCAGTTTTTTTAAAGATTTCGCATGAAGACGCTGCTGCCCATCGAGGGCTACAGGAATTAGTCGCCTCTTACAACACGCCTCCTGTTGGCGGTGGGGAAGTGTATTCTTTACGGCCGTCCCCTATCCCCTATCGCCTATCCCCTAGCTATGTAGTCCTGCACTAACAAGATGTCTCTGATTGTATTTGTATATGCAGGAAAGTATGATAACCGGTTAGTGACACATTATTTTTGATTAAAGTTTGTCTAACCCTATGAGTTGGTTTTATGTAAATAATATTATCTACCCACCTATAAATTCATGTACATAGGAAAAGAAATACTCAAAAATAATATTCTACTAGATCTTAATATTTGTCTCGCAATGGTAATTTGGTAAACACAGAGTTAGAGTTATAAATCTACTGTTAAAGACATAAAATAACTACTAGCGGTTAAAACTTTGTAAAATGTGATGACATGTCAATAAGCCTGTTCCCTTTTGAATACACAACTATCATAGTGTAAGTGACAACATCTAAGTGAATTGATAAATCGAATTTGGTGTCCTCAAGTTCGAAACACGACCACAAAGCAAATGGGTCGGCTTAGGGACAAACTTCATTAACAAGGATTGAAACACTTTGACGCCCGCATGCGTAATAAGTCCGAAATCTGTACAATGAAGCAGATCGTCTATACATAATATAATAAAACTGGAAAGTAATATTCTGTATTAGAAAATAAAATAATACTCCACAAGTCTTATTGTAAATTCACAATCTACTTCGACCTTAAGAGAGCGTCTACGCTTTGTTTACAATTTGATATTGATTCATTAGTACAAGTTCTTGTGAGCATTTGATCACATGGTTTTAAGTAATCTTCCATATTACTTTTACTAATTAAAAAAGTAATGAAAAGAAAACATCATCATCATCATCGTTTCAGCCATAGAAAGTCCAATGCTGAACACAGGCCTCCCCCAATGACCCAACAACGGGGGGATTGCCAAGACTCGCCACGCTTGGCAGGCGGGTTGGCGAGCGCAGTTTTTATAAGATTTAGCACGCAGACGCTGCTGCCCATCTCGTGCTACAGGAATTAGTCGCCTCTTACGACACGCCTCCTGTTGGCGGTGGGTAAGTGTATTCTTTACGGCCGTCCCCACACGGCACGAAAAGAAAACATATGTAAAAGTAATATATATAATGCTGTATAATAAAAAAAAAACATTTAAAAAATTAAATTCTTTCAATTTTATTGATCTAATTCCAAAGTCAAAGTCCGTCTTAAATAAGCTAACGACGGAAGTAAATCCTTTTAAACCCGATTAAAAATATTTTTATTATAAAAACCAAAAATGTAATATAATACTTCTTAACTCTTAATATAATTATCTCTGTTGTACCTCCAATAAATAATTAAATTATTTTTATTAGAAAATTCGATGATATTTAACACGTTAGTTAGTGATTTATTTGAGATGGACAATAATATTGACAGACAGGTCTCATATTTTTCTTACTCAAGTACTTAAAAAAATATAACGAAAACATACAAGTTATTTGTTTTAAGATACCAATTTTGGAGATGTTTTCACATTCTTTATCTACTTTTTCCATTTAGTCTCCATTTATTATTTACTGTTTATCGGTTCATCAACAGTATTAACTACCAGGCACTTGAGTCTTGCTTGAATGTTTCTTTGCGATATCAAATTAGAAATGATCAAATGAGGAGATCCATAAACGAACAAAAAACGCTGATTTAACCCGACGAATTAGCATTCTGAAGTGGCAGTACTCGTAGGCGGGGCACATAGCACGTAGAACTGTCGGCCGATGGAGAAGAAAGGTTCTAAAATGGAGACCACGTGCCGGCAAACCCAGCGTAAGACAGGCGATCTGGTAAAAGTTGCAGGAGGCTGCTGGATGCAGGCTGCTTCCAACCGTCCAATCTAAAAGTCATTGTGGTCCTATGTTCAGCAATGGACGTCTCATGACTGAAATTATGATGACGAGTTTTGCTTTGGCTATCATATGCATTATCATCATCTACCTTCTTCTAAATTAGTGTAGCTCTTTAAACTTCTACTTCGTTCTATCTTGGGCTGTCAGCGTACATTTTTAGCTAGTCAGATGTCGACCTTGTATCGCATTTAGGTCTGCTAACTAGGATTTTTTACTTTCACGGTCTCCATTTTATGTGTCTGATTCAACTGACGGACTTGCCCTGCCTATTTTAGTTTATATAAAAGATGGTATAAAATAAAACAATATCAACTTAGAATTTGATACGAACAAGATGTACGAATAGAATAGAATAGATTAATTATAATGAAGGAAATAACCAAATCCTTGTTACAACCCGCTAATCCATGGCGTATCGAAGTTATAGCCTGTCAAAGTTTCTATGACATATCAGTAAAACTTGATATTTTAATGTTCAATTAAAATTATGTAGTTGGTTTATCATTTTACGACACTACATGTACTTAATGCGTTAAATAATTGGTTAGGTTATTTCGTTGTGATAAGGAATCTTTCGGTATACATTTTTCTCTTTTTCAACTGTAGCATTTGTGTTTTTTTTTTCTATAACTAGCTGTTGCCCGCGACTTCGTTCGCGTGGACTTTCATTTAAAAAAATGTGCGCTACTTTCTTATTTTTTTCTTTCTTAAGAACCTTCTCGTGACAATTATTAACACAACTTGTTCCATCCGTTCACGCGTGATGTGATGACCAAGGCAAAAAGCGAGTCATTTTTATATATAAGTTTTTTTTACCTTCTCCTACTCCTATAGTTAATGCAGCTAATCAAGTAACAATTTTCTTTGGGGATCAAAAAGATATAATCTCTTGTAACTTACACCACACACTCATACTCTAGCTATGTGAGAGACCTGTCTCTACTACACTCTTAAAGCAAATGTGACGTCAACACGCTTTGAGGGGAATTTAAGATTTTACTTTTAAAATAGCGAGTTATTGGTCCCTCTTATGAATATTTCATAGGGTCTAGCTAGCGTAATACAGCTTTGTGGTACATGTAGGCTGATTTAGGGCATTATTTATTCATGTAAATTATTTATTAGTTTTACTACGCAATTGCACAAGTATAGAATTCTCTACCAGCTTTAAGATATATAAACTAATCCAATGTAGATAACTTTAAAAAGTAGGGGTATGCAGATTTGAAAATGTTCATGCAATATAAATTAATACAGCGACATGATAATAAAGGTGCAACATTTTAGCATGATCGCAATACCATGTTAAATATCATCACATACATTAGTCTGATCCTATGGTAAGTATCCAAAGCACTTGTTGTACAAATATCTGAAACAACGACGGTAGCACAACACCCAGACCTGATACTTTTTCTACATTTTATTTTTAGAAAAACATTTTATTATACATTGACCGACCGGGAATCGAACTCGGGACCTCAGAGATAGCAACACCAATGTCCGGTATGCTCGCCTCTCGGCTACGGAGGTCGTCAAAAACAAATGAAGAATTGATTATTAACTTATAATTAAAATATAGCGATACTAAAACTACACGAAGAACATTGGTTCTGGACTTTTTTCCATTGTGCCAGTGATGTGCCTATTATTTATTATTATTTACGAATTGTGGTCAATAACCAGTGATCGGAGTAGGTACATTGATTTGATGAACTTAACATGAATATGCCTTTTTTTTTCAAAAACTGATACTTACTAAGAAATTCCAGAATCCCGGAGGCATGTCCATATTAACATCAATGTTTGAGATCATGGCCCCAAATCAATCTACCTATTCCGATCACTGTTAACAATGCCAGGTACTGATATGTGTACATACAAGATCGACGCAGTAAGTCAGTAGTTGTCTACTTGACGTAGTTTGGACACGTGTGCAGATTTGTTTCAAGCTAGTCAAGTTCTGCTTCGCAATCGCAAGTTAGCCTGCTTCTAGCCACTTTAAAGTTTCGTCTATGTTTTACCATTAATCAATAAAAGTTTGTACAAACGTTTCTCAAATACGAATACTTTAAAACTTGCGTGGAATATTGCAGAAAGAAATAAAATAAACCCCATTTTTGTCTTGCCTAATTTATAGACTTACCGGTGGACCTTCCCAGCCTATCATCATAACCTTAGCACGTAAGATAAGTAATTTTGAGGTGAAACTTGTGGATATGAGCTCAGGGACCGAATCTTGTCCCTTTCATAAATATAAGGACATATTGCCTCGTATAATACCTACCTTGGATCTTCAGAAATATTATTTTGAACTTAAGAACGTAGATGATAGAGTTAACATTGGTATGTGTTTGGCAGAAACAAATGAACAGCTTGGTTTAAGTGATGAGGTAACACATTCGCGGTTAGTATGGATGTTGTAAATTAATTTCGCAGGTTGAAGAACTTTGGAGAAAGACGGTGTCGTTCCTTAGAATTATGTTCGCATTTTTCAACGTGTACTTACTTAGAAGTAAATTTGGAATAAGATTTGTATGTGATAAGGTCATACCGATAGAAATTACCGATTTTTATAGAAATGAGGGCATTTGAGTTCTGAAAAAGATATTTTTTTACTTTTTTTGATGTTTCAACTGTTTTTACCATCTCTTTCAGAGCTTTTGAACTTTTTTTTTTCTTCTGTTTTCGACGACCTCCGTAGCCGAGAAGCGAGCATACCGGAATTGGTGTCGCTATCTCTAAGGTCTCGGGTTCGATCCCCGCTCGAGTTAATGTAAAAAAAATATTTTTCTATCTTGTCTCGGATCTGGGTGTTGTGGTACCGACGTTGTTTCTGATTTCTGTAACACACGTGTTAAGCTACTTATCATAGGATCAGAGCAATCTATGTGATGTTGTTCAATATTTATTCATTTATTACATTTCCTTTTCATTATTTTTCATCATTTCATTATACAATTACATTTAATTATTTAAATTAATTGACATTTAATTTAGTGTCGCTATTTGTTTCATAATGTCGATGAACCCTAAACGTATTAATCTAATTATATCGATGTAATGACCATTCAATACGTTAATTAAAGTGTTCAAACATACGATACATCAATTATCACAAATCAATTCACATAGAAATAGACCTTTTGTACGGATAATTGTCTCACTAATTAATCTATCAACACCTTCAGTCATGGTTAAGTGACTTCCATTATATTGCTGATTCCGTGAATACAATACATAACACGTGTCAAAGTAATTACGAAATGGCCTTCTCATCTGAAGTTAAAACTACATTTAAATCAAAACTAGTTTCATCGTAAGTAATTTCTATACGGTTTACAGTGACAAAATTTTAGAACGAGAATAGAGAATATGAAAATATTTTTATTTGGTCTAAAAATAAATATTACATAATTAAAAATAATTATATATAATTAAAATAAAAAAAATGTTAATAAATACCTGACTTGTACCAAAGTCGCATGCTAGACAAGGAGATACGATATGTACCGTGACGTTACAGTACACGACTGCCAAATGGGCTAGTTTCCTGGGTCAAAAAAAGATTATTCTATTTAGTCCGTCAGTTAGATTATCAAAAAATATTAGACCCATATTTTGTCTTTTGTCAATCAAACAAAAAATTACGAAGATAAAGCGCGGAACTTTAACGGGATATATCTTCATCATTTTTTGTTTGATTAAGAAAAAAATAAAACGTGTTGAATATTTTCTGTTATCCAACTGACGGACTAATTAGTTTTTTTTAGGAAACTAGCCCATTAGATACACTTAAGAGATTTAATAAAAATTTATTTTTATTCACGATTGATCCCCTGAGAGAAGTCCATGCCCTTATTCGAGCTTTTTTTTCTAAAGACATAAAAATCACGATATTTTTACGTTCTAACAATTCAAGATCTACAACACAATGCTAGACGGCCTATCTGAATCTTCAACATCGGTCTCCGGATAAACCTTAGTAAACCTATAAGATATTCCGACAGAAAAAAATTCTACACCTTGATTATGCTTATTAAAAGTTAAACCTGCTATTAGAACAAAAATATATGTATTTCTAAATACCTATAATTATAATATCTCCAAACTAAACTCAATTAAGTATTTGATCATGAAACTATTATACGTTTGTAGGCTAGGTAATCCAAAAATTTGACTATTTTAGATGGGAATCAGACCATTCTGTACACCAGACATTACTTGTAAACCGATCACCGTTATATACAAGGTATATTTTTGATACTTGATCAAACGAAATGTGCGGATACTAGAACCAAAATTGTCGACAAAAAAGAAATTTAAAAAAGAAATTTGTCAGCCATCTTTAAAACCGAGCTGTAATTTTTTTTTTTAATTAAAATTTCTTCATTTCATTTTTTCACACTTGAACTGTACTTTTTTGTATGTTTCCTTAATCTTCAAGATTTACTTTACAAACTGTCAAAAAATCATTGTTATTTAAAAAAAAAATTTTTTTTGTCGATAATTTTGGGTCTAGTATCCGCACATTTCGTTTGATCAAGTATGGAAAATACACATTGTATGAAAAATATTCACATTTTGAGGCACGGAACCCTAAAAATGCAGACTAAGGTCACATTTGGTGTGACATTGCCTAAGAAAAGCAAATACAAACGCCTATGCGTCACCGGGATTGAGTCGTCTTTCTCCTTTTACGACTGGGACGTTACACCGGTCACTTCGCCTCTACTCAATAATTCGTCCAGGATCGTGACCGGGAATCGAATACGGAATGCTGCGACGGCGATTTTTTATATTGCCTTTTGGACGTCATAACTTCAATCCCATATATAAAATTGATCATAACATGAATAAGTCGTAAAGTCAGACTGTAAGTTGGGAGAGTATTGAAAGAGATTTATATTCTGGAAGTCGATATAAAATCTTCAGTTCACAATAGTGTTTCGGAGAAAAATGGTAAGTTAAATAAAAACTGTAGGAACTACGAACATTTTGCTACAAAGAAAAAAAATATTTTTAATATTCAGTAACAATACAGAATTTGAAATAATGTAGTAAAAAATTCTGAGGTGTAGTTAAAAATTAAGTCTATCAGATAGCTTCCTGTCTTATAGTATTTAAAAAAATACATTGTTTAAAAAAATTACCACAAAGGTACAAGTTATTGACACCCCGTTACGTGCCTGTCAAAATTGTGGGTAAGGAATAGGGTCCACAGAGAAATATGGGCAATTGAAGGATATTATGATTCGACAACGGATTTATAAAGTATTTTACTTAGTTACTCGACTTAATTCTGTGTCAACCCTATTTGGCTGGTACTTTTTTTATTTAAAACTCTGTATTGTTTACACACTTTTAGTTTCTTACGTGTTTTTGTGCCTCGTCCCCTGTAAGGTGACGTTAGTGTCCTGTTTCATCGTAAATACGGTAATACAACAAGCTTAAATTTTTGTGATTTTATTGTATTAATGGAGGCTTATGTTAAGCAGTGGACATCCTATTGCTAAAATGACGATGGTGATAATGTTGCAGACTAAATTAAGTAAAGAAAATGTTAATTATTCAAATTCGGTAAAGTTTAAGTCAGAATTGCACTGATTGAAACATTCATAATAAAATCACCACGGGTTTCGAAACAATGCCTTATATGGAAATTGTTATTAAAGAAATAAAAACCTTTTTGATTTTATATTGACATGACACATATTTATGATGTTTAGTTTCTAAATTAGCACAATTGAAGCGCTTATATTCAGCAGTGGACGTCCTATGGCTGTAATGATGGTGATGATAAAGCGCTTACTACGCTAATTAAACACCAAACTTGTTACCTTAATTAAATACAAACACGACTGCCGTTAATTGAAGCAAACTAAAAAGTTTCAAATAAATTGCGAATACAATAGGAAATTGTTTGCAGTTAGCAGACCTTTGCCATCCTATTACAACTATAACATCATCATCATCATTTCAGCCATACTATGTCTATTGCTGAACATAGGCCTCCGTCAGTGACTTCCAGATTGGCCAGTTGGAAGCGGCCCGCATCCAGCTTCCTGCAACCTATACCAGGTCGTCTGTCCACCTTGTAGGTGGACGTCCTACGCTGCGTTTGCCGGTACGTGGCTTCCATTCCAGAACCTTTCTGCCGCAACTGTCGTCAGTTCTCCGTGCTATGTGCCCCGCCCACTGCCACTTCAGCTTGCTAATCCGTTGGGTTATGTCAGCGACTTTTGTTCGTTTACGAATCTCCTCATTCCTGATTCGATCTCGCAAACAAAACTTTACAAGGTGTTGATGAAATAACGCAATGCCTCTTACAGCTGATGTCAGCTGGTCGCGGTTTAATATGGGAAAGTCTTTTTTTCTGTGATTTCGATGTTGTCCCTTGTGTTATAAAAATAAAAAACAACGGTGATACCATAACACCCAGATCTGAGGTAATATAGAAAAGTATGTTTTCTACGTTGACCCCACGAGGAATCAAACTCGAGACCACTAAGATGCTTGGCTTTTCTGTAGTCCTGGTTTAAACTTCGTCTTTCCTGTAAGAAAGTGGAACGCACTTTTTTTTAAACAAGATACAAAAAAAAATATCAACCTTTGACAAGAAAAAAATAATTTTCAACTGCTATCTCAATTTCCTCAATGGAAACAATAGCTAGTTTTTCTATCAAATACTTTTACAAGGTACATAATAGCACAAAGATTGACTATTTGCTTGTTTGACATCGGCAGTCGCCTATAAAATCTGAATTGAAAACCGAGTTCATAAAAATATACAGAGAATTCAGTTTCAGACTGCAAGAGCCTAGACTTTTTGTTATGTTTTGGTTCATTTGGCAGACTGGAAAGGTTAAACAGTTAATTTTGTTTCATTTTGTTTATTTATTGGATCACTTCTTTATCCAGTCAGGGATGCACAGGGATATTTGTTCTTTTACCTGTTCTTTTATATTTGTTATTTATGTTAATAAAGTTCAATTGAAATTTATTATGTTGTTATGCTCTCGACCAATTAATTAAATAGGCATTGTACGTAATTCCTGAGGATTTGTAAAACTGCCCGGGCAATGCATTTGAGAGGGCAATCTGATAACACCTATTGAAGTTATTATTATTATTATTATTTCATTGATTCAGACAACGCAGGTCCATTTTATTAGTAAGATCTTATAAGCTATATTAGTAACAACAAAAACAAAACAATAAAAACAGAGAGAGCTACAGATGACAGCGGCGGGTCAGCCAGTGTTCCTCTTGACCAGCACCTTGGCAAGATGGAGAGTTATAGGAGAGTCATATCTCCCCGCTATGGTCTTCAGGATGGAGTTGGAGCTGGCCCGTACCCTGCAGAGCAACGACGCTGCTTTTTTACGCATGATAACATAGAAATCGTCAGTGCGTGCCTCAGCGAACATCCCTGAGGCACTGCAAAATCGAGGCAGCCCCAACAACATTCTGAAGCCATTGTTATATTGGATACGTAGAGCATTGACGGTTTTCTGCGTGTAGCTAGCCCACAAGCTGCAGGTATAAAATACTTGACAGTAAACTTTGAAAAGAGTGATTTTCACTGATCGACTACACCTTGCAAACCTGCGCACCAGCATATTACATCTGACCGCCAACGCTCTACGCTCCCTCTCAATATCTTCATGGTCTTTAAGGTCGTCAGTTACTATGTGTCCTAGATATTTAAATTTCCTAGCTCGTTTGAGCTCAACACCGTTTAACTTGATGGTTGGAACAGACTCCGGGCACTTTCCTCCGACGGCCTTAAAGACCAGGAACTCACTTTTCTTAACATTATATGTCAGTCAAGCCATGTGCTATAGCATACTCCTCACACACCTTTAGGAGTTCGTTAAGCGCTCTGACCGTCGGACTCAGCAACACCATATCATCAGCGTAGCTTATGTTGTTTATGGTAACATCGTCCACGCGACAGCCGACGCGCTTGCCACTGAGCCGAGCGATAAGATCATTAACATATAAGTTAAACAATTTAGGGGATGAAAGACCCCCTTGCCTCACTCCGCAACCTAGCCTGTATGAGTCTGAGAGTTTGTCGGCCCATCTCACTCGGTTCTCCTGGTTCCCGTACCAATTTATTAAAATGCCATGGCTTCCTAAATAATGTTTAACTTGGCAAAATTATGAAAACATATGTTTTTTTACGATTGTAAAATATAAATATAAGTTTTAGCGATTCGACGGCCACCGGCTACCAAGGCTTCGCTCGCGTGTTGGGTTAGGTTAGGTTAGAGCAGTGTGTGAGTGTAGTGATCACAACATTGCACAAGCCTTGCCGCGGCAGCGGTCAGTGAAGCGCCAAAACCAGACTTTCTATTTCATGCAATCAAATCAAAAACTACACAATATAATAAATAATAAGTATAGGTAATAATTAATCACTTCGCCCGAGTTAACTTGACATTATAAATAATGCTCTTATTAATCATTGATACATAACATAATATAACTTACTTAAAAATAAAAGCGTGTCTGTCAAGCATGTCAAGTGAGAAAGCTGGCAGCTTTTTTTTGCTTTAAAGCTTTACAAATATGTGTATTTAATACATTAATGTCTTTTGAGGAAGGCTGAGATAACGGTGGTAAATTTACAGTAAGTGTTTACTCTCACCACTCAAATATTTTATAACTACTAAATTGGTCTTTGCTTAAAATATCCTGGAGTTGCAACTACCTCGACCACACTGGACATTTTGACACAAAGAGCTCCATAAATACTTGGACCCTGTTTATATCAGAAGCGGTGGAGGCCGGAGGATTTTCAGAGTAAAGTAATTTTTAAAGGTTAATTTTTAATTTTTTTTTTAATTTTTTTTTTTGTGTTAGAAATATTTTGCATGTTTTAAAAGTTTAATATGCTTCACGAAGTTAATTGTATAGTTGTTTAGCTTAAGAATATATTTGGTAAAAACATAAGGTATGCATTAAAATACATATATCGTACAAAATTACAATAGGATTATGCAAACAAAACACTAATAATGTTAAATTTTTAATTCAATTACTGTTTCTGTCACGCACTTGATAATCTCTACTGCTTTACCGTATTATTTTAAAATTTCCTTTGCAATAACTATTTAATTTGGCATTAAGATAATACCTTACAAATTTAAATATAATAAACAAACATAAAATACTTATACATAAAATGCACGAAATAAAATCCGAAACAAGGTCTTCCTACAGAAGACAAAAATAATGGACATAGTCCAAAAATGTAGCAAGCTAAAGTGGCAGGGGCCGGTCACATCTGTCGCAGAACCGATGAAAGGTAGAGTAAACGGGTTCTCGAGTGGAGACCACGTTTCGTAAAACGTACAGTAAGATGCCAGCTTGATGGACCGATGACGATGGCTAGCAGAGGCTGGATGAAAAAAGCGAGAGATCTTGCTTTTTGTCGCTCTGCTTCTCCAGTAGTAGCAAAAGGGTTAAGATGAATAGGTCCACTCAACAGTAGGTTAACCCACCCAAAAAGTTTATTTTTATTTTTTTTATCAATCTTTTCAATCCCACTGCTGGGCAAAGGTCTCCCCCAGACTCTTCCATCGATCTCTATCTATCGCCAATGACTCCCAATCCCTCGTTAAGTTAACCAAGTCGTCACACCATCTTTTTTTGGGTCAAAAAGTTAAAAGGTCATAAAACCGATTTTCAACTTTAAGTCCGACACGTAAAAATCAATATCCATTGGCAAAATTTGACGTTTTGTGGTAGGTTGACGAGCAGTTGTATAAATAATAATTTTGTAAAAAGAAAAAAGTCAAATAATTAAGTGAATGTAACTAGGAATGCTAGGTCAAAATATATGACAAAAGGCCTAATTTATGTAAATAAAAGATAGGTAAGTTTTTGTGAGTAATTGCAAAATTAGACTACGACTACCTACGTAAGACTGTACATAAAATACAATCATCTACGCTAACTAGCGTAGAATGTAGACAGGATTAGTACATTTGCTTGGTTTGGGGCACCCAATTTGACGGTACTACAGACTTTCAATTCACATTGTGTAATATCAAGCTTGTTTGTTTTATCCAGGTTTACTGGATAACCTAATAAGATCTACTCGGGTTTTGAAGCTTATCTGTATAAACGTAAACCGCTATAAAAAGTGCTGGAAAATTTCTCCTTTTACCTAAGCTGTTTACATTCAGCTTTCCTGTTTTAATACCTGCGAGTCTGAGGAAAAACTGGTTGCGGATAGAAAATTAAGTTTATAAGATAGATTAGCCAAGTTAGCATTGAAGACTAGTACAGTTTGCAAAAAAGAGATAAATATATCTTTGATTGGAGTTGTCAAAGTAAAGCTAAGCAGTAACCTTATTTCTCAAAGAGCATGTTAATGAATCAATAATAAATAAACATGCGACAAACAACACACCAATTATCATATTCTTGATGTACGGAATCTAGATCCTTGTGCTACGAGGTACAATCCCCGGCACGGATTTTGAGCACTGGAGGAAAGAGTGGGGATCGCTTTGCGCATCTTACGAGACCATCATCGTATCAAAGACGCGTGTGCGTGGAACAAGCAACCAATCACGTCGGGCGCGGCGCTCGACTAGTCAATCACGACGTAATCATAATAGTCTTCTGCGCATCTTTCGCTTAGCGCTCAAGATTAAAGTAAAAAAATCTAGCCATTCTGTCAAACTGTGTTTTGTCACATAAGCAGTGCTACAATTATTACGCCAAAAGCCACATAGATCCCGGTCTAATGTAGTTTTTTTTGTTTTACTCTCTTTTCACGGCTTGCTTCATAAATCTGGTCAGCGTTCATTAAAAAAAAAGCAAACTAAATAAGTACTGGAAACACAGAAGTGTCACAGTGTTGTGTTATTATAATCTAGCCAACAAAGTACCTAAAGAACAACCAAGTCGACAAGGCCATGCGGTTTTCTCCGTAAACTTGTAACCGAAAAACAAGAAACAAGTAATTCGCTTTTAGAATAATTAAAACGCGACAAAGTTGTCCTTGTTAGGGGAATTGAGGAAAATTTTGATTACATTATTTTTTTTTACAGAAAATGGACTTTATTGCGTAAATACAGTTTTCTTTTTCGAAAAAATATAGAAAGATTCTATGTTAGGTATTTTTCACACAAAGGTCTGTTTATTGAAAATGTATGTGTTACGTTAACTTTGTAGTCATTATTCGAATTTGAAAATGGCGAGCAAGTGCTTGTTAGTTTGTTACAATGTTAAACCGCTAGATGCAGGCCGCTTTCAACCGGCCAATCTGAAAGTCATTGGGGGAGACCTATGTTTATCAGTGGACGTCCTATGGCTGTAATGATGATGAATGTTTAAAAGATAATATGAGTTCTTCAAGAATCGTAGTTGCTACTTTATTTGGAGTTTTGTAATAAAAATGTACCGGAAAGCGCATTTTCAAGTGTAGAACGTCCTACAAGGTGGACTGACGACCTGGCAAAGATTGCAGGAAGCCGCTGGATACAGGTTGTTTCCAACCGGCCAATCTGAAAGTCACTGGGAGAGGCCTATGGTAGCAGTGGACGTCTTAGGATGATGTTTGAAATGATGAACTAAAATGAGATCCTTATTCAAACAATGGTTAAACGATATTATTGTCGACATAATCACACAATTAAGCCTGATTATTGTCTTTAGTTTTTAAAAATATAAGGTTAAGATTGTCCCTGTAATCATTTTTGTTATTATCTTACACGTATTGTGTGTATTCTAATCCAGGCACTCTAAGTTACACACACATAGAAACTTTATACTCGGAAGATGTTAACTTACCACTCACTGGAAGTAAAATTAAACATTGTTGACCTTGTTGAAAAAAGTAAGCTTCTTAAATGTAAATTTGAATCTTAATAATGTGGCACTGTCTTAAACTGTACTCGTATGGTATACTGTGATAGTTATATACAATCTGAACAAAGACTCCTATAAACCCATAGGCTATAATTATAGGGCAAGATCAGTGCCGACCCCATAACTTTAATAATATTCATATCGCTAAATAAAATACAGAAGTATTCGCACATGTTGTTAAGGTTCCGTAGCCAAATGGCAAAAAACGGAACCCTTATGGATTCGTCATGTCTGTCTGTCTGTCTGTCCGTCTGTATGTCACAGCCACTGTTTTCCGAAACTATAAAAACTATATTGTTGGAACTTGGTAAGTAGATGTATTCTGTAAACCGTATTAAGATTTTCACACAAAATTTGAATAAAAATAATAAAAACGGTAAAATGTGTATCCCCCTGTATCTTCTAAAATCAGAGAATGATAAAACATAAAAATATATCTGATGTACATTTCCATGTAAATTTCCACCGAAAATTGGTTTGAACGAGATCTAGTAAGTCGTTTTTTTTAAACGTCATAAATCGTAAACCACAATTTACTAATGTTATGGATTTCATTTTGCAATAAAAATACCATAACTATGACTCGATTGTCGTGATGGGTAAACTTTTACATACCTACAGGTTTGTACTGAACCCTCGGTGCGCAAGTCCGACTAACACTTGGCCGGTTTTTTTTTTGCGGTCTTGCTAAGAATACTTTTTATATTAATTTACAATTTATTTATGATTTAGGAATTTCATATTATAGTTTTAGTTTAATTAAATTATTATTATTATATTTAAAATTTTAGTTTTAGGTTAAGTTAGCTTATTTAGAAAACAGTGTTGTTATTAATTTTTATATTTCACTAGAAGTGATGTGCATCCATCTAAGTAAATGCGTCTTGAATGTTGTGTGTTTAAATTTAATTTTCCGGAACGACGTCAACGAATCAACAAAACACAAGCCTGTTACTTCCTTGTTTGTCACAAAGGTTTGTTTTTATAAATCTCGCAACTTCTCTCCATTTGCTCTCACAAACACGGAACACTTTCAATTTAATTAAAAAGAAAACTTACACAACAACACGACACAAAATATGTTTATAAGCCGCAAACGTACTTTTAGAGCCAGTTGAGCACTACAGTGTACATTGAGCGATTGTGTATTTATAAAAATTATCGATACTAGAAAGTAACAGAGTTTCTTTCGACTCTTATTTGCAGCACTATTCCTAATGATCCTACAGCGGCAAAATAAAGAAACCACAGTTTAAAAAATTAAACAACTTTCTTTTATGGAATAAACTGCTTTTTGCTCATCTATGTAACCTTTACTTTAAACTTACATATTATATTTTTATAGAGAAGTGTTATGGCAATGTAAAATAGTTTTATAAAGTAATAATTTATTGTAAACATCTTAGATAAAGTGGATATTAAAACTTTATGGAAAAAAACAGGTTATCATGTTGTGCTAATATTGAAAGCATATTACATATGTTTATCGATAGCAATAGTTAGCTACTACACTAGAATAAGTGCACTACTCTGTGTACTTTGTAAAACTTTGTCTATTTTTGATTTAGTGTCGGACAAAACGCTCAGAGTTGCACTAACTTTGATAGGAAAATTAATAGAGCTAGTTCTCCGCTCCAGATTTAATCCCATCACAGTTCGATCTCCACTAGAGTAGGTACAGGGAAATTATTTGAACGAGATTTTAGAAAGTTCTCTAGTTTTATGTAACCAACAAGTTGGTATTAGTTTTAGTTAGACTAGACAGTTATACGGTGTGTGGCCTAGAACCGGGGATAATATTCAAAACCGGAACTCTCTAGATTATTAGTATTTTTTCTAAAAAGATTCCAGTCACCCAAAACCCATGCATTACATGCAATAATAATTTAAAGTTACGAATCAGTGTATTATTGCAAAACAATATTATCGCTAACATTGTTAATGTCGTGTCATAGAGACGTTCGAAGTAGCAAATTGTGTAAAGAGACACCATCAAAGCACTTACACACACCCACACACACACACACATGCACAAACACACTCACTCTCACTCTCTCTTACTCACGCACTATACTATTCTAAATTTTACGATAAAATTTCGTTCTTTTTATTTTTTTAAAGCATGTTCCTAACTAGTTCCGCGCATGTGTAGGTCCGCCCGCAGTGTGAGTGCCTGGTAATCGGTCAGACAGGGTGCTCCGTACCCTAGTACAGATACCAGTCTCTCACAAAGGAAAGTACAAAGTATCTGTATTTGTATATGTATACAACTAGACTTAAGTGTTACCTTTGTGAAAGAGAAATAAATATTTTTATTATTATGATTATTATTATTATTATTATTGAATAAGTACGATGCAGAATGAACCCAATAGATCAAGTTAAGCGAAACTATTGTATTGTTTGCATTAAATTGAATTTACGATTAAGTTTGTCAAAAAGTATAGTTTTGATTTTAATTAGTTGGGACCATAATGATTCAATTACTAATGACCTATAGAGCCTCTATTTTCGATATTATCATCGGTTCCAGGCCACACACTGTATAGTTTAACTGGCGAAGTTTATCTGACTTATTTTCTGTTAAACTATAAAACTGTCTTTTTGACGTTCGCTATTTTAGGCTAAAAACAAAGCTGCGTACAGATCTGGCAAATACGCTGCACGCCACTTAGTTTCACGCATTACGTAGTGTTATCGAACGCATACCCTATATGGCAGGCAGGCAGGACATGGCAGCAATACAGACCATCTTTCTCCGAAATACGTAAGTGATTTTTAACTTACATTTAAGTAGTATGAACAGACAAGTCCTGTTAACTCTCGCTTTTACTGAAACAATACAGTCATAGATTAAAAATTAAATCGTGGCTAGATTTTCGTAAAACAACACACACCGCACCCGCGCTCAGAAATCATTTTTTTTAAATCGTTCGAATTCCAATCCGCAATAGCAAGAATAGTAAATAAATTCAATTATGACTATTTTTTAAAATTTATTCCGTGAATTTCTGCTACGAGTACAAAGATTCATTTCTAATGCTTGAAATATACGTCTCCTGCTCATTGACCGCTGCGTTTGTATATTTCGATAAGTGAAGTTGACTGCATCAACTGCATGAAACCTTAATTGAGTTGCACTAAACGCACTAAAGAAGTTGCAGTAACTGCGCGTGCGACTGCCATTCGCAGTTCTTTTGCTAACCGAATTTAAGTCTAAGTGCGGAAAAGGGAGTCCACTCTCATACTCATACAGTACTGGAAAATGATTTTTGACCATCATCATAATAATGTCACCTATACAAGTACACTGCTGGACGTAAGCCTCTAAAGAGCACGATCTCCCGCTATTTTTAACCAGACACTTGTCTGCCAGCAATCTTCCTAGTCGTCGGTCCATTGAGCTAGAGGACGTTCTACACATTTGCCAAGGCGTGTTCATACCTACTATATTTACTATATAATACATATACATAATCTATGTTTATAACATAATGCTAAACTACACCACCTTACACTAGTTTAGGCGCCAGGGCCTCAATTAAACAATGTAATAAAGATGTTTATTTTATTATTTCTAAATATTAATTAACTTATTATGTGCAACTTGTACTACATAATATTTACGTGATAATACTTCAGATACAAACGTTTTTTAGGACTTATTCAAACGTTATCCGGAATCAAATCCCGGTTCTCCTGCAATATCCCATAGAAATATCTCTAGCCATTTAATTTAATGCCAATTCCCTAACACTTACAAAGGCAAAATGATTGAACTCACCGAAAATGACCGTTGCGAACTCTCTCATCTTATTTCTTATGGTATAATGGCGAGATTTGCGTGGCAAATATATCTGTCAGGCCATCAGAAATCGCGAGGCCAATCTTTGAAGTGGCCTCGTCCGTTATACTAGGACCTCCCATAATTTTTCAGAAACTGCCCATAACCGAAAGTTTACGAAAACTGCTCTCGAACACTTTTTACTTTTTATGTATGATACAAGTGGTGTTTTTGTGACTTCGTTTGGAGCAAATGGCGTCGGTGATATTTATTCTCGACTAGTTCCTTTTGTTCAGCTGTTTTGGAAACTAGAAATAAATAATTCAGTAAAATATATGTCCTTATTTTTCTAACTTAGTTATAAAACTAAATACTTTATATTTTTATAGTATTAAAATAAAATGATTGACCTGAGTTATTTACATGTTATCTGACATCTTATTTACAAGAAAAAACCTGTAAACATTTCACTTATTTAATTTGTTTACGTCAACATTAAATTATAATCTTGCAAATCTAACCAAAATTGTGCAAATCTAAGTGGCTGCGGATAGCGAATTGTTTCTACATTATAAAAATAATTAATTAAGTACACACAGTGAAATTGAATTTATTTTTGAAAATTGACCTTTTACCGAACATTTCATTTACATTATTATAAGCACTATGAAAGTGCATCCATCACATCTAAGTGGCTACGGATAGCGAACTGTTTCTACATTATAAAAATAATTAATTATGTATTATCAGTGAAATTGAATTTAGTTATTAGCGAACATTTATCATAAACACTATAAAAGTGTATCCACCACTTTCACTCATTCTTAACCATAGAGTACATTTGTTGTTCTTAACCCTTTAGCCTGGAAAAACACGACAAACAGAACTTCAGTCTTACGCGGCCACATCATCGGACCGCTCGACATCCGGAAACCACTTAGATATTTTAGAAAATATCGTCTTATTTAAATACTAAATAAAACCTAACTTTACCAACGTAAAAACCGGGAAAATAAATATTTAGACACACATAAAATAGCAAACTTGCAAGTGACAGTTTCCAGTCAGACACTAAATGAAAAGACACTAAAAGAAAAAGGACACTAAAAGAAATTCAACAATTTTCTGTATAAAACTGGAATGTAAGAACACAGGATTGGAATACTTAGCTTAATTGCAAATCAAGTCATACATTTCCAATATCGACGACGACCTCCGTAACCGAGAGGCGAGCATATCGGACTTGGTGTAGCTATCTCTGAGGTCCCGGGTTCGATTCCCGGTCGATCAATTTAGGAAAATAACTTTTCTATATATTCTCGGGTATGGGTGTTGTGGTACCGTCGTTGTTTCTGATTTCTGTAATACAAGTGCTTAAGGTACTTATTATAGGATTAGAGCAATGTATGTGATGTTGTCCAATATTTATTTATTTAATATAAATTGAACTTTAATCGCAGTTTAGTTTACAATGGAATTATATGGCTTGATTAGTCGTGTGTACACAGCGTTATAAATAGGGTAATGATATTTCAATATTATCAAAACAGTTTTGTTGCAAAAATGATACCTAGTGTTAAAAATTCTCAATTGACAATTATTGCAAAACAGCTTAAAATTACTTTATTTCTGTTTATAATGTCATTTGTGAATATGAAGGGTTAGTCTTTAACAAACAACATTGTGGTAACATTGCAAACTTTAAAAACACTGATGTACTGACATATAAAATTGTATGACCAATAGATTTAGTAAGCGTAGCGTATTCTATGGTATGACCCATAAATACTTATTATAATTTAAATATTTCTTAATCTTTACACAAGGATATGACAATAATTATTACTGTAGGTATATAATACTTAAATTCTGGATATAATAACAACAATATTTTACAGGTAGTTTGCCGATAGTATTAATTTATGTAAATAGTGAATTTGTCTATGGCATTATCTAAAGTAAGTGGTACAGTTATATTAAAAATTTTATTAAAAAAAATAAAACCGACTTCAAAACACTAAAATGCTAAAAATAATCCTAACACTTAAGTACCTAATCAGTTACTTTTGGAGTCGGTGCCAGCCGATGAGAGATTCAATGTTTTTGTTTGCACCGACTCCAAAAGTAACTGATTAGGTACTTAAGTGTTAGGATTATTTTTAGCATTTTAGTGTTTTGAAGTCGGTTTTATTTTTTTTAAATTTACTTATTTCATCTATTTTTAGTGATAAATCCTAATCTAACTGCTGAACACCGATTTCATCTCCTATATTCCTACCCTTAGGGGTGATTTGTATTTTTCAAACTTTTATCATAGCATCTTTGAAGTATAAGCTATTCAATAAAACAAAAATCATCAAAATCGGCTCATATTTGTCGAAGATAGGTAACAAGAACCACAACCAAAATATTATCTGGGTATATATTTGTCGATTTTCTCAAAAAGCTCTAAATCAATTTCGATAAAATTTATATGGGACCACCTCTGAAGTATGATCTACCAAACAAAAAAGAATCATTATAATCGATTCATAATTGGCGGAGTAATCGCGTAACAAATATACAAAAAAAAAAAAAAACATACAGTCGAATTGAGAACCTCCTCCTTTTTTGAAGTCGGTTTAAAATGATTCAAATTCGTTACAGAACTTACTATACGGCTAAGAATACAATCTTAATAGCCATTATTTTGACATTTCAAAAATTCTTTGTATACACTAGTAATATTGAGGAGATAGCAGAAATCTTCGTTATCTTTGGGCAAGCCTTCCTCAGGGTAGAGCACCTACGAGATGGTCAAATAAGGGGAGAAAGACGGTGGGCGGAAACATGCATCGTGCGGTCTTAACAGTCTATGATCTCAGTCTATAGAAAAACACTATATAATAATATGTGGTCGCGATCCTCATCAGTGAAGGACCGAGGAAGAAGAAGAAGTGACATAAATAAATAAATGAACATTGGACAACATCACATACATTGCTCTGATCCTGTGGTAAGTAGCCAAAGCACTTGTGTTACAGAAATCAGAAACAACGACGGTACCATAACACCCAACCCAAGGCAATATAGAAAAGTTATTTTTCTACATTGACCCGACCGGGAATCGAACCCGGAACCTCAGAGATAGCGACACAGCATAGTCCGGTATACTCGCCTCTCGGCTACAAAGGTCGTCAAACACAAAAACATACACTCTTATACCGCCATTTTATTCTCTGTAACGGTTGCGGTAGGCAAAATTTTGGCTGATAAAAACGTAATCAAAACAATATTGTACGCGCAATTTATTTTTCTAGCACGTGCTCCAACATGAATAAGAACCGGAATAAATATATCAGTTCCGGACATGCCTAAAATGTTTTTAATTCCGTGGCGGTATCAGAACTTTTCTCTATTTTTACAGACTCAGTGGCTCAGCATTGGAAAACTAGAACAGACAGTTAAACTAAGTTTTTGAATAGTTATAACAAATAAAGCAGCAGTTTAAAATCAAACTGTAAGCTCTGTGAGACGTCACAGTACGTCACGTCATAATAGCGACGGCTACTGACCACAGTTTGCAACAAATCTGCACGATTATAATAAAGTGCCCAGAATGCAACTAATAAGCATATTTAAGAAATTTTAGACTTCTAATGCTTGAAATTTTATATTTTAGTTGTACATTTTTTGATGTACATTACGTACAACTGTCAGTATTAGCTTTTTGGCTGACGAGTGGTTGCATGAGACTGCGTTACAATACAATCAACTTCGTCTTGTTTTGCAGGGCTGAAGGATTAATCTGCAGATTTTGGAAATGTCAGGACTGTATTATTTTTGATTATAACTTATAGCTTACTCCATGTAACCAATAACTATCTACTAATATAAATATTGTTAACCTTATTTGTTGTGGATGAGTAACCCCTTCTAGCACAGGTGATTATATCACTCAAAAGAAAATTCCACCCCCGCTGTTGTTTATAAGCTAAAAGTATTTTATTAACAAAAAAAAAAGAATTTTAAATTTGAATTTGAACTTGTGTTTTCAGAATTGTCTGTTCTCGTTGCGCTGCCCAGTGTTGTGACTTTTTGTGGAATGCCTGTGTGGGGTTGGTGCGCTTTAAAATTCTTTTGTACGGGACGTAGTTGTGAATAATTTAGACACCATTTTGTCACGCGTACTGTAACATGCCTACGCTTTTTTGTGAAGATATCCAGCCTTTACCTTTTTGCTAATGAGTTGTTTTGCGCGCTTTACTTTTTATGTCATGTTGATCCTGCCTACGCAGCTACGGTTCCATTGCGTAACACTTGAGTGAAAATATTTTTGCGTTGAAAGTGATCGTGTGTTTTTTTGGTTAGGGTGTTTTTAAGATTCTGTTGTATGAAGGAACCGCTATATGTCTGTTAGTACGTCTCTCGTCTGTCCGTGCATCTCTTTGCCCAAAATCAGCCACTTCCTATAACGATTTGTAATTTCGCTTGAATAAACAATATACATACATAATTATTAATCATGCCAACAGAGTTGTGAAAGAAATCTTATATATACATATGTTTTTCTGGGTCCAATAGTTGACTTAAATAGATAGATTAACAAAAATACGTATTTATACGGCCGTATCTTTTGTTTAAGACTTGACTAAGAAGTATAATTTTTTCACAGCTGCAATGATTTGCAGATTTGATTATTTGATATTAATTTAAATTTGTAAGTTCTTTGCGTTTTTTTTTTTTTAAAAAAAGTTCTTGACAGACACACAGACAGACACACAGAAAAACAACGAAGTCATCTTATTAGGATAGGATTTTTTAATTAGGTTTTTTTTCCTTTTAAATTACGGAACCCTAAAAATCACTTACCTAAACACTCACAGTTTATTAAGAGTAATTTAGTAATCCCAAATGTAATTTAATTCCGAGAACTCCGAGATAAGATTATTATCGAAACATCTAGGGAAGCACAGATCAAAGTGAAATCAATTTGAACACATCAACGTTGATGCGATGCTGGCTTATCTAAAAGATCACATGTATTGCTCTGATGAAATATAAGATCATAGCAATCAAAGGATCACCATTAATGGTACTGACATCAGACAGTTCAATCGAAAGTTTGAAATAAGCATGAGTCCATGTTCACAAGCTAGCGCGAATAAGATATATGAATTAATGTTTTTATGTTTGTGTGTGTGTGTGTGTGTAGTTTTATTTGACGATATTCGTAGTCGAGAGACAAGCCGGCTTTGGCGTCGCCATCTCTTAGTCCCGGGTTCAATTCTCGGTCGAGTCGATGTAGAAAACGAACTTTTCTATGTTGTCTCGGGTCTGGGTGTTGTAGTACCATCGCTGTTTCTGATTTTAAAACAAAATTGCTACTTACCTTTGGATCAGAGCAATGTATTTAATGGTGTCCAATATTTATTTATTTTTTATTAAATGGCTGTCACATGAGAGTAAGGTAAAAAATGTACTGTTCATTACTTTTCTGTTATAATTATTGATTTAAAGTTAATTGCACAAATAAAAATCGTAAAAAAGGTGGACTAATGCCTGTGGCTTTCTCATTATCATTAGGCACAGCAGAGATTGTGGGCGGTGCGACATAACGTGTAGTAGTAACAAAACGGCCAAGCCACATATTTTGACTAAGGTGTGGTGAGGTGAGGTGAGGTGAAGTTTGCGAAGTTGAGCCTTGTAGAGTAAGGCGTGTAGAGTTAGAAGCTTGGCTCTATATGAGATCTGATAACCAGGGATCGGAAACCGGTTATTTTACTATGGAACCTTAGCCGGAATAATAAAGGTTTTCGCTAAATTAAGTATCACATACTCCAAATACCGACAAAAACTATGGCAAATTTAGTTTTATGGTCAAATCTTTACAACTACTATCAAATAGTAGAAATGGGTCTCATACATTCTGAAATAAATATTAACCGGCTTCGATCCTTGCTGATAACTTTTTGACAGTGCGAGCAATATGGTCTCGTCTTGGCAACATTTTACATGAAAATGTTTTTGGTGGAATTCCATTACTTTTTCTAATTTGCTTGTTATTTAATTTGTAATAAAGAAAGTGTACTTTTATAATATTTAGATCTCTACCATAAAATTAAGCGCAAACGATTCGATTCCCCGTTCGAGTTATTTAAAAAAACTATCTTATCTATAACTCGGGTCTGGGAAAGACTGCCCTGGTAAAATTAACTGCCTCTTTTTCTATTCTCTTTTTAAAAAAATACAAAAAAACCCTTATACGGTCGTTTGTATGGTATCATGTAAATGTATGTATCTGTAAAAGTTTTAAAATACTAATATAAAGAGGTCCGATCAGCATCAAAGGTCAATGACCAAAATCTGATTTTTAAAATCGCTATAACCTATTTTATACCTTAATTGATCAACATGACAAAGCCAGAATAGGCTGGGTAAAGAAAATAAAATTCTATTAAGTCCGTCAGTTAGATTATCAAAAAATAATCGACACTTATTTTTGTCCTCATACAACCAAAAAATGACAAAGATAACGCGCGCAAAGTGCGGGAGTGGGGGCTCGTGACGTTACTTCTAAGTAATAAGTAAATTTTATTAAAAAAAATAAAACCGACTTCAAAACACTAAAATGCTAAAAATAATCCTAACACTTAAGTACCTAATCAGTTACTTTTGGAGTCGGTGCCAGCCGATGAGAGATTCAATGTTTTTGTTTGCACCGACTCCAAAAGTAACTGATTAGGTACTTAAGTGTTAGGATTATTTTTAGCATTTTAGTGTTTTGAAGTCGGTTTTATTTTTTTTAATAAAATTTACTTATTTCATCAATTTTTAGTGATAAATCCTAATCTAACTGCTGAACACCGATTTCATCCCCTATTTTCCTACCCTTAGGGGTGATTTTTATTTTGTAAACTTTTAGCATATTATCTTTGAAGTATAAGCTATTCAATAAAACAAAAATCATCAAAATCGGCTCATATTTGTCGAAGATAGGTAACAAGAACCACAACCAAAATACTATCTGGGTATATATTTGTTGATTTTCTCAAAAAGTTCTAAATCAATTTCGATAAAATTTATATGGGACCACCTCTGAAGTATGATCTACCAAACAAAAAAAGAATCATTAAAATCGATTCATAATTGGCGGAGTAATCGCGTAACAAATATACAAAAAAAAAAAAAAAAAAAAAACATACAGACGAATTGAGAACCTCCTCGTTTTTTGAAGTCGGTTGAAAATTGTACCAAGACGTTACGTCATGCGACATTTCAAACCAATATTCTCTGTAATAATTTGATTATGTGAAAAACAAAAAAAAACCGGCCAAGTGCGAGTCGGACTCGCGTACCGAGGGTTCCATATAAACCTGAACGACAGTCGAGTCATAGTTATGGTATTTTTATTACAAAAGGAAATCCATAACATTACGAAAGGTGAATTGCGGTTTACGATTTATGACGTATTAAAAAAAAACTACTTACTAGATCTCGTTCAAACCAATTTTCGGTGGAAGTTTTCATGGTAATGTACATCATATATATTTTTTTAGTTTTATCATTCTCTTATTTTAGAAGTTCCACGGAGTGGTCACATATTTTACCACTTTGGAAGTGTCTCTCGCGCTAACTAATTCATAGTTAGAGACACTTCCAAAGTTTAGAAAAAATAATAATTTTGAAATCAATATCATTTTTGAAGACCTCCTATCCATAGATACCCGACACGTATGGGTTTGAAGAAAAAAAAAGGTTGACTTTCAGTTCTAAGTATGGGGAACCCCCAAAATTTATTGTTTTTTTTTCTATTTTTGTGTAAAAATCTTAATGCGGTTCACAGAATACATCTACTTATTAAGTTTCAACAGTATAGTTCTTATAGTTTCGGAAAAAAGTGCCTGTGACATACGGACGGACAGACAGACAGACATGACGAATCCATAAGGGTTCCGTTTTTTGCTATTTGGCTACGAAACCCTAGAAACGCGTCCAATATTTTTTGATTATCCTGATAGACGAAGAAGTAAAGTAAGTCGACATCCCTATTAGCTTTATGATAATCATTCAATTCTGGCGCTTATCATGTAGAGCGATTTTGAAAATCGGAATGCAGTTATCGACTTTTAATGCTGACCGTACCAATTACCCATAATTGATCTGAAATTAAATTAATGTCTACTTACCTGCCTAATAGACTTAATTTATGAGAAGTACTTGTGGAGCTTCTAATCAAATCAATTCTAGTACGCCGAAGATCCAAGATTATTAATATGACATTTCCGTCGCGCCATGCCGCCACCGCTAGGTCCTGGCAAAAGGGGTAGACCCAAGAAATGCTGGCTTGACGTCGTGAGGGCTGAGATACATGCCAATGATCTCACAACCAGGGACGCCCAAGACCGAGCGAAGTCGGGGGGGTTAATCAAGGAAAGCGGACCCTGGGCTCCGAAGCGATGGCTTTGGACGCAACCGGAATTGACCGTAAAGATCAAGAAGAAGATGTCCGTCGATATAATATCTTGCTTTAGGTTATTTAACAGTACAACTATATGTTGAAACTTGTCTTCCTTATAATAGTTGCAAAATTAAATTATAATGTAAAAAGTTGTAGAAGAGTTACATTTTTGACTCCTATAAAATCCTATGATATTAATTTATTTAGTACTAGCTTTTACCCGCGACTTCGTTTGCGTGGTCTTTAGTTTATTCATAAAGGATTTGCTGTTTTATTTGAATTTATAAGAACCTTCTGACAATAATTAACATTAAAAAAAAAGAATTAGCGAAATTGTTCCATCCGTTCATGCGTGATGCGATGATTATTGATGATTGATTGAATTGATGATTAAGGGTAATAGAGATTATATATTTTTATATATATATATATATATATATATAAACTTATATATATATATATAGATTAGGCTCTTACGGGCACTTTTGACGTCCACAAAATATAGCTTTACCCTACCACCGCTTCGGGACTAAATATCGGCTGGTGATGAGAAGAAATGGCGCATCGAACTCAGTCACTTTTGTTAGCCTTTTTTACAAGAAATACGGTTACAAGACATGTAGGAAGTACAAGTTCTACATTTAGACAAATATAGGTATATATATAAATATTGAACAAAATCACATACATTGCTCTGATCCTATCATAAGTAGCTTAAGCACTTGTGTTACAGGAATCAGAAATAACGACGGTACCGCAACACCCAGACCCGAGACAATATATAAAAGTTATTTTTTCTACATTGACCAACCGGGGATCGAACCCGGAACCTCAGAGATAGCGAAACCAAGTCCGGTATGCTCGTCTCTCGGCTACAGAGATAGATAGATAAACTATTTATTTGTCAAACATTTGCCACAATACATGAAAAAATATAAATTACGGATTGATTTATATCCTCATCATTTCAGCCATAGAACGTCGTCAGTAATTCATACATTTTATGTGAAAATATATTATTAATGAAAAAAAGGCTACAAATAAGACAAAACTTCTTAAATAATGTGCTGAGATATAGGCTTCCACCCTTTTCACCGTCATGCCCTAATATTAAAAGTGCAACGCTAGAGATAGAGCAACATTATACGGGGGAGATTTAATTTTGGGAAGCCATATCATCCTCATCTATACTAATACTAGCTGTTGCCCACGACTTCGTCTGCGTGGTCTTTAGGGGTATGAAAAATAGATGTTGGCCGATTCTCAGACCTACTCAATATGCTCACAAAATTTCATGAGAATCGGTCAAGCCGTTTCGGAGGAGTACGGGAACGAACATTGTGACACGAGAATTTTATATATAAGATTATACAGCTGAAGAGTTTGTTTGTTTGTTTGTTTGAACGCGCTAATCACGAAAACTACGGGTTCGATTTGAAAAATATTTTTTATGTTGGATAGTCCATTTATTAAGGAAGGTTTGAGGCTATATTGCATCACGTTACAACTAATAGGAGCGGAGTATCATTAAAAAAATTGACAATAACTGGCAAATATAATCTTTTTTTCGTCATCGTTTCGTCGCGTAGGCTTGGTAAACAGTTAAAGACACCAAAATTATGTATGACGGAATTGTTCTAAAAAAGTCCGTGACAGCATATGTCTAACGTTTAGGCTGTAACCTTTTTATGGTAATCAAATTGGTCCCAAAGTAATGTAACGGCAATAGCGTCGTATATATTTTTACTTTTAGAGCGAGGCACTGATGTGGTTTTTTGAAAATCATTACTTTAAACTGCTAACATATTGCTGGAATAGCACGTGTGGTCAACGGAGGCCAAAATTTGGTTATTTTTAAAACCATATTCCACGCGAGCGAAGCCGCGGGCAAAGCTAGTGTGTCATAAAAACTATTTGAATCACAGAATTATTTAAAATTAATAAACAGAATACATAACAATGAGGTGCTTGTACTTTAGTAGCGGCAGCGCTTTGGTAGTGATTACTAAAGTTAAGCCACCTACGCCGCGGTTGTGATTGGATGGGTGACCATTCCAACCATATTAGGTGACGTTTATCACACGCTTGCTTCGGAAGGTACGTTAAAAATTGGTCCCGGCTAATATCGCTTAATCCTAATCGTGAAGCCTAGTCAAAGGCCTTAGGGCGGCTAAATAATAACATCTGACAGTTACGTTGTCACTGGCCTTACAACACCCTTCCACCAATCGGCACTGAGCCATCTGACAGTAACGTTAAGTCACTGGTCTTACAACACCCTTCCACTAATCAGCACTGAGCCCGCGTGGTGGAGTATAGCAAAAAAACATCTTATAGTTGAGTTGAGATAAGGAGGCCTGCTATGAAAATGTTTCGTTGGTTCAGACGTATAAGCCTAATAAATTAAAATACCATCTACTTGTGTGAAACCTTTGACAATTTATGAACAATTGAAAACGGTCGTGTTTTTTACCCGGCTTATTTCAGATGTTCATGTTTTGTCAAAGAATTGACACAGATGAATGCTTATTCTAATTTATTAGTTTTCTACGTCCGAACGAACGAAACATTTTCGTAGTAGGCCTCCTGTGCCCTGCAGTGGGACGCATATAGGCATACTTTAAATTACCTTTTTAAATGACAGTAAAAAAAACTTAGGTATCTAATGAGTTTCAGCTCAGCCTTTGTCGTGCCTAGGCTAAATGATTTTCGACGGAGACCCCAACACTAAGACGTATAAATATTAGATCACCAGAAAACCCCGAATCTCTATAATAGGCTTCGAGCCTTTGCAGAAGCATAGAATCGGTAAAAAAAATCTACGATAGGCCGAGACACACCGTTGCACATAAACACAAGACAACGTACGAATTACCACGCCAATACACTAATCATGTTGTCACATTAAAGAGATAGACAGAATGACGGTCAAACAGAGTAACAAAAATAGTTTTTTCGTACAACCATTCTGTTACGGAACCCCAAAAACGAACAAATCACCCTATAGGGGGTTACCAAAACCAGTATTTATTACTAACCCAACACAGATACAAACTATTTGGAATAATTTAACGGTGGCTTGTTTGTCAGCTCCAACCGCAGACGTAGGTTCTAAAAGGGTAGTTTGGTATCCTTTGTAAAATAATCTAGCGGATTCCATCCCTCGAGGATCGAGATACGATAATGGAACATTTGTGAAATGTTCAACCTGGGGCCTAACTATGAATGCTGAACCTAAATAATACAAGTTGTTTGTTCAGAGCACTGTGTGCAACCGAACAGCTCAGCATTTTACTTGGCCTACTTTTAGGTCATGTACGTGTAAAATAATTAATTATAATTCAGTACAAAATAAGCCACCATACGCGATGCGTGCTCAACCTTTATACCATTACATCTTTTTATAATATATTTTTAACTAACCAAACTTCAAGACTCGTTATTTCGGTACCAATCTAGCGGGCCTCTTTACATTGTATTAATAGAAGTTTAACTTGCAATGTTTGAATCTATTTTTCAACCACTATCTCTATCTGTATCATATCTGAAGCCAATTCCCGTAATTTTAAAATAGCCGCAATCCGGTCTCGATCCGCCCAGTAACATTACAATTACAAAAGGTATTCTCGTAAACAGTGACCCAGAGGAAATTGCAAATTTGTTTATGATACACTTTAAGGTGGGATCCCCACTCGGTGCCTCCACTGGGATGTCCGAGCCTGGGCCCGGTGTGCACGGGGAAGAGCCAATGCTAATGTTTACAGCTTGTCAGGTTAGGGATGTAATTAATCGGATGAGCAGAGGCAAATCTCTTGGGCACGACGGGCTCAGTATGGAGCACCTGAAGCACGCTGGTGCGCACCTGCCAAGGGTCCTGTCTCTGTTCTTTAATTTGGCACTAGACATTCATACCTGCCGCCGAACCTAGTGAAAACTATTGTGGTACCTATAGTCAAGAACAGGACAGGAGATATATCTGACAAGGGCAACTATCGCCCTATCTCTCTTGCTACTATGGTAGCCAAGGTATTGGACAGTTTGCTTGATACGTGTTTGCGAAAGTATTTAAACCTACATGACGCGCAGTTCGGATTTCAGCCCGGACAATCCACTGAAAGCGCAATACTGACTCTCAAGCAAACTGTCCAATATTATACAAACCGAAAGACACCGGTCTACGCCTGTTTTCTGGATCTCTCCAAAGCATTTGACCTCGTTTCGTATGATGTGCTCTGGAGGAAGATGGACAGGGGTATTCCGGTGGAAATTCTAAATCTCTTTAGGTATTGGTACACACATCAGACGAACTGTGTCAGATAGTCTAACAAACTCTCCGAGTCGTACGGGTTGGAGTGTGGCGTGAGACAAGGGGGGCTGTCATTTCCAAAGCTCTTCAACTTGTACGTCAATGACCTTATAGTTGAGCTCAGCAGGATGCGTGTCGGATGCAAAGTGGGTGGTGTGAGTGTTAATAACATCAGCTACGCTATGACAGGGTGCTGCTGAGTCCCACTGCTAGTGCTATCGAAGCGTGTGAGAACTATGCTAAATCATATGGTCTGGTATAATGTCAGAAAAAATAAATATATGGTCTTTAAGGTCGCCGGTAAACGTCCTGAATCCACACTTCCAATCTACCTCGGTGAAGTGGAGTTAAACCGAGTTTCCAAATTTAAATATCTAGGACACATACTCACCGAGGATCTTAAGGACGATGTAGACATAGAAAGGGAGCGAAGAGCTTTGGCGGTCCATGGTAACATGCTGGCCTGCAGATTCGCTCGTTGTACGGAGGAAGTCAAAATAACGCTCTTTAAGGCATATTGTCAGAATCTGAATACGGGCGGTCTGTGGATCTGTTGTACTAAAAGATCGCTAAACACTCTCCGTATCCAATACAACAATATCTTCAGGATGATGTTGCGACTTCCTCGCTTCTGCAGTGCATCTGAAATGTTTGCACAGTCAAATACTGACAGTTTTCAGGCTCTCATTCGAAAGAAGGTGGCGTCACTGATGAGTCGAGTGCGGAGAAGTGACAACAGCATCTTGAGGACTGTGGCAGATGATCCGCATGCGCCTATATTAAGGAATTTCATGCAAACGATGACCGAAGTAGCAACCAGCACCATTTCCGGGTCGCGCCCGCTCGGAGTGCCACTTAGGTACATGGTACAATAATTAAATCTTAAATTAAATTATTCAAACCTAAATTGTATTTACTAACCCCTATTTTATGCTATTTGTACTAACCCATGGACCCATGTAGTCTGCAATAAATAAATTTTGATTTGATTTGATTTGTAAACCCGAAACTGCAATTATAGTTAAAATTAGATTTTTTTGCTCTATTTTCAGTCGTATATGTGTAAGTGCTTTAATCAGAAATATTCGCAGAAATAAATCGTTGCATTGGATTCTATTTTTTTTATGCCAAATTTAAAGTTAAAAATAAAAGTTTTATAATCTATTTTATTCTATTCTGGATTGGTGCCCAGAGTCTGATGGACGGCAAGTCAACCTACCCAAGGACATTGAACCAATTTTCAACTTTACGTCCGACACGTAGAGATATTAATTGAAAAAAATTTACGTTATGTGGTTGGTTGACGAGCTGTTGTCTGAACGTAAGCAGTGTTTTTCTTCATTAAATACTATACAAAAAACAAGGTTAAATTCATGCTCCGTACTCCATCGCATTTTTATGTACTATGCGAGGTTACAAGCCCGGCTTAGCGTGTCGCTTCGCAGGCAGCCGCGTTGGATCGTCGCCAGACCGCGACGCAGCACAGGTGGGGGACTTTTCATTTGAACGCTCTGTGTTCCATGTCAATGCTCCGATCTTCGGTCAGAAAAAGCAGATATTCTGCGTTTAAATCTGTGTACAGTGCAATGACATGCGTATTCGGTTTTATATGTTATTTTTTTTCTTTTGATGCAAGTCTGTGTAGCGCGGCATGGGAGTTTTGAATACAGAGTAGAATTGCGTCTAAAACCTGTAAAAAGTATTTTGTGATCCAGATACTGTTGTGCACAGAACTTTATTAATAAAACTAAGATATTACTAATAATGCTATAGATGTAGTTAGGTAAAACACCTTAAGAAAAGCTGCATCCTGAAGTAACATTGGATGTGGCTTGACCCAAAACTGGCCTGGTTTTTCTTTCTAAGTTAACAGTGTCAACAATTAAGGAAAGACGCAGAATATTATTGTGTAAAAGAGGCAATACTATTTATGCAGTTGCTTGCCGTAATTTAGGTTATATTTATAAGTCTGTCGACTTTTACATACTGCAGTAGATAAACGGACAGATGGAATGGGCGAAATTATTAAGGTTCCATTTTTAGGTATTTGGCTCCAAAACCCAAAAAACTAAATAACTCTATTATTATTTAAATTAAAACCAGACAAGCTCTTAATCCAAACGCCAAGCAATCTGTTGTTTTCGTGACAACAGCAGGCTAAATGTCCTTCCCATTCATTATAAAATCAGGTGAGCGCTGAAAAATATAATAAAGGACCTTTACTTAGCGCTACATAACTTAAACACCCTACATTATGCTTCCTCAGTCTATCTCGGCAATAAAGCAAACTTAAATAATATGTCACGCAAAGGAAAGTAGACTTTAAGGTTTTGATGATAAGATTCATTGAATTTCAGTAAACAAAAATGTAGGAATCCTCGTTGTGCTTAAAAAACCGCTTTCATTTGTCACCGGCAGATGCAGTCGTATCAGATTTGTGGCCATGAAATGAGCAGGATTTAACGTCAATACTTGGAACATTGTTCTTCCCAGTGATTTAATTGACACGTTACTAAATGGAAAACGCTAGTGCAGATCTTTGATCCAGCAAATGTTACATTCGAGTGATTACCATTTGACTTCTGTGTTCTTTGGACTAGGAGAATCAGACGCATTAGATCATGACTACATATCCTGTTTTATCTAAGTGTGCAGATAAACAATGTTGAATTTCCTGATGTTTATATTACGGCGAGCTAGATAAGTAAAATAAATGAATAAAAATATACTGAGCTGTCAGATGTACGTACTGAAATTTACACTACCTAGAAAAATCTGCATTATCTTTGTAGTCTATAGACGTCTATTGTTAGTTATATATCTATATGTCTATACAGGTAAAAGTAGCATAAAATTGTTCGTTTGCTTCTTATCTTCTTATATGTTAAGAAATAGTTTTCGCACACTCACAAAATTTGGTCGAGATAAGTAACTAGTTTATTGGGCAAAGTAGTTTGTCAAATATGTATATTTTTTGCGGTAATCTTAAAGATAGCTACAACTTATTGTCGTCCACTATTCGTAGCTAATTCGCTGGAAAATTTTTTTTAGTAAGCGATTAACTTTAGTCTAACCTGAATACGTTAAAACATGTTTACTCAATAAGCTACTTATCGTGTTATTCTATCTTAGACAAAGCTTTGACGGTCAAATAAGCAGGCTCTATAATGGAGATAAAATAATTTACTGATTAAAATTTTAGCACAATTTCGTAGCCCCAACGTAACTGTCAGGTGATTGAGCGGTGTCCTTTGACGGGGCCCACGGGAAAAATTACGGGGTTTTTGCAAAGAATCAAGGTAAGTATAACGGCAGAGTTATACGAGTAAATATTACTTTACGACCTGCATAAACGGGGAGTTTATGAGCTATTTGAGTGTTTAGAACTTCATCGCGTGTGCTATTTGCATATTCCCAAAATGAAACTGGGGAAATAAAAATGAAGATGACATAATAACACATATAAGAAACTACTTTTGCAGGTTTATGGATTGTAAAGATACTATTAATATCTACATAAAATAGGCTAGTTTCCTGGGTTAAAAAAAGATTATTCTATTTAGTCCGTCAGTTAGATTATTCAAAAATATTAGACCCATATTTTGTCTTTTGTCAATCAAACAAAAAATTACGAAGATAAAGCGCATCGAAGTGATCACGTGATGTCACCTTGCTAAAAGTGTCACAACGCGTGACGTTACGCGGAACTTTGAGGGGCTATATCTTCATTATTTTATGTTTGATTGAGAAAAGAAAAAATATGTGTCCAATATTTTCTGTTTATCCAACTGACGGACTAATTAGATTTTTTATGAAACTAGCCCATTATTATTTAAAACTACTTTAGTATTACTTAGAACAGTTGCCCTAAATTCACCTATGGAAGAAAATCAAGTGCGATTGTGACCTATATTATCATTATCATCATCAGCCATTTAAAAGTCCACTGCTGGACATAGCTAGGTCCACAGGCACCGAACAATATGGCAAGCGGCTCCAGGCCGTTTGCATTTAGCAGTTGCCCACAACCTTGACTAGGTAGTTAGTCCACCGCGTTGGAGGCTTGCCCAAGCTGCGTCTTCCAGTTTGAGAATCTTTCTTCACAAACGGTTGCCAGTACTGCCTACCCATTGCCACTTTCGCTTTGAAATTCAAAAAGCTATGTATGTGACCTACATTTGCTTTTAAAATGCAACATTATATAAAAGATCATCATCATCATCATCATCATCATCATCATTTCAGCCATAGGACGTCTACTACTGAACATAGGACCCCCCCTATTGACTTCCAGGTTGGCCGGTTAGAAGCGACCCGCATCCAGCGGCATCTTGCAACCTTTACCAGGTCGTCTGTCCACCTTGTAGGTGGACTTCCTACGCTGCGCTTTCCGGTACGTGGCCTCCATAAAAAAGATCATCATTATTATTTCAGCCACATCCACTGCTTAACATTGGCCTGCCCCAATGACTTCCAGATAAAAAAAGGAAATCTTTGTTTTATTTATGTATAACACACAGATTATCATGGGCTCGGATTAAGGAATGAGGATCCAACCAATGAGAATCCAAGTAACTACGCCAAATGGATCGTCATGTAATTATTCTTTTGATATTGGATTATCCAGTGTGTGATAACTGTGTTTAAAATTGGGATTCCCCAAAGGAAGATCCTTATTTATTAGTATTCAGTTGATCAACATGTAAAATAACATCCTGTTTTGAATTTGGGGTGTTATGAATATCTTTACCGAAAAGTGGGTTACATGTGTAGGCTAATCAAGTTAATTATTCCCAGAACTTTTATATATATCTCATGTTTTAAGTATTCGTGTACAGACTTATGCAGTTAACCCTTTAAGTATCTGTCCATAAGTAGGCAAAACAGATGAAAATATTATCATATCATCAGAAAAAAAAAAACGGACAAGTGCGAGTAAAGCCCGCCCACCGAGGGTTCCGTACAAATTTGTAGGTACATATTATAAATAGTTCAGGAATCATATCGTAGGTACATATTATACAGGAATACTTTTTACCAACATCTAATTTTTTTCTAGGCATTAGGAATCCTTCATAGAACCCATTTATAAAATAAAATGGTATGTCGAGTTTTTACCATAAAATATTTTTCAATTTAATGTTGTTACTGCTTAACGTAAACATTATGCTAGATACATGAATGAGAGGGCGGCGCGAGGGCAGCGGCGCACGGGCAGCGGCACTGGGTTGCTATGACGACGGCCTCGTGTCGGCATCGGTGGCGTGCCGGCCGGTGTCAACAAACACACAAATCAGTCGCCCGCGCAACCCTGTGACGTATGCGTGACTTATTACCGTGTTTCCGCCGTCCCGCGTGCTGCGTACTATCGCGAAAATGTGAAGGGAAAGTCAACAACTTAAGGATCGTAAAAACATTAATGAAAAGCAGGGGCGAGGAGAGGCGTCGATGCTAGCGCGTAGAGTAGTTTGCATGCCGTGTCCATTCTCTTAGTATTTGTTTAAATAATTTCCAGGTGCTTTATCTCAACATTTTTGTACTGGGCAATACCAAAAGAAAAAAACACGTGTATTGTTTTTTTCCTTGTAGAATATTATATTAAAATTTGGATGGTGATAAAAAATTCTTCCTGTATATAGTTCTCGCAGATTGTTGCAAATTAATTTCAAAATATAATTTCAAATGTAGTTTTTTGATTTTTCCCAGTAGGTACATGTAATATAAGACGATATTTGCCGTTAACATGGAAGGAAGATTAACAAGTTCAAGACTCAGGACACAGGTCACTCTGTAGAGCACTTTTTCACTACAGCATATTGTATTGAACGATGGAAGGAAAATAATATAATTTTTTTGTTGTTTTTCTTTCTTACACACGTTATACGTACAGCTCAGGGTGAAAAAATAAATAAAATAGCTGACTATTAAAATTATTCCTATATATGTATATTTGTATAAATAACTCAAACGACATTTGGGTCGGTGGAAAGATGTCTTAACCTTTCATAGTTAAATATTTTACAAGCATATTGAACAAGTTATAAAATTACCATATTAATATAATTATCATGTTACCAAATCTAATAATAACATACCTCTGGTGTGTTCGTCCTTTAATTATTTCGTATAAATTGCCTCAAAAAACCTAAAATATGATACGGCTCTTTACAGTTTGCTAATAAATATCTCAAAACAGTTTCTATTCCAATCGCAAATTAATTACAGACGTAATAAGTTGGGCTAAAAGCATTGGCAGAGAAAATGCCCATTTCGTATTCCAATTTAGCAGATTTAATGTGAAACACTAAAAACTTATCTCGACAACATTTAGGTTTGTGCCACAGCAATTTGTGCACAAAACAAAGATTTATTACACTTCTGAGTGCTATATTTTACCCGAAAACTGGGTGACAAAAATAGGTATTTGTGGGGAAATACACACAGTGATTATTTATTATTTGCTTAATAAATTGTGGCCTGCAATGTATGGACTGTTGAGTTGATTTTTGTTTTTGTGTTAATCTGCGTGGTAGGTAATATATTATGCTTTACTGACATGTTTTGTTACTACGTGTATGTTAATCATACACAATTAGACAAGTTTAATAAAAAAGGGTCCATAAAATCGATTTTAAAAATAACTGAAAGACGGACCCGAAAGTACAACATTTTTGCAATTGTAGGTATATCGCCTTAGTACCCTTTAGCCCAGCAAAAAGACACACAATAAAATATTTATTATATCGCGATCTCATGCAAACGCTTAGCATCCAATAAGATAAAAAAGATTAGTTAGTATTAAAAAAATACATAAATGTATGTTTGGGGTAAAGAAACAGGGTGTAAAGTTTCTCATCCACCATTGAAAAGGAGGATCCTCCGACCAGACGGGTGTTGTCGGGTTCTTGTATATATTGTTCAATCGCTTCGATAACTTTAATATCGCGATGTAGGATACATCAGTTGTAATTCGTATGTGGCGAGATAGATGTCGCTACATATGTATTCTGAGTTGGCAATATAAGTGCTTTTGATAACTCTTTAAAAATAAATAAAAATTCGATAAATAGAAAGATACTGTTTATTGCACACCAAAAAAAGAAGTTACAATTTGATGTTTGCAGAAAGATGTACAATTAAGGCGGTCTCATCGCTAGGAGCGATCTATTCCAGAGAACCATTACGAGAGGACAACTATAAAGAAATATGAAAGTGGTGCAGAGAGCTTATAATATACATGTCCAAAAACAACAAACTCCAAGTTCAACTTTCACATCTACATCGATGTTAATAAAAATAAATGGAAAACGGGGACATTGCAATCAGTCCAACGGGCAGTTACCATCGGCAAACTGATAATATTCTCCAAGAAACAATCAGTAAAGTGAATAAATTAATCCAGCCCATTCTCGCAAAGGGTCACGATGAAAACGGGCTGGGAGAAACCCCGGTCCATTTCCTTATTGTACTACTCCTTTGCCCATTTGTCATTTCGTGTTGTCGGGGTATCCTCACGCTACGATGGATACGTTATCTTTTCTTTGTAGGTGGATGAAAAAATCAAATCCTCCCGCGGGTTTGGGCTTTCAAAAGGTATATTCGAAATTAGATTCATGTGGTATCTACAATGAAACATTTTTTGTTTTATTTGACGACCTTTGTAGCCGAAAGGCGAGCATATCAGACTTGGTGTTCTGAGGTTCCGGGTTCGATTTCCCGTTGGTCAATGTAGACAAATAACTCTTCTATATTGTTTTGGGTCTGGGTGTTGTGGTAACGTCGTTGTTTCTGATTTCTGTATCACAAGTGCTTAAGCTACTTATCATAGGATCAGAGCAATCTATGTGATGTTGTCCAATATTTATTATTGCACTTTTGACAATTCACAAACAGTTGAAATCAGGCGTGTTTTTTGAAGACCTTATTTCCGTTATAGCATGGTGATTTGCCTTGAGAGCAAAAAATTTATCTGGTACCACGTTACTCAAAATGTTTTGTTTTTGCGGTCTGCCACGGGTAAGGTTCCCCTTGTGCGAAGTGCGAAGGCACTAATAGTCAAGAAAGACATCGTGACATTGCATATTTAGTTAATTATCAATAAACAACATGTATTTTAGCTTATTCTGCTAAAACCACATAATTACCTGGTATTTTGTGATTCACTTTTTTTCTTTCAAAATTGCCTAGTATTTTGTGATTTTAGCAGAATAAGTAATAACAAGGTTGGTTCGGTATCAAAGCCTAAAAGTAGGTAGGCACCTACTACTGCTTAAAACGTTTTACGTACTTGTGTATGACACACAAATTCTTTCTTATTGTTTTCAATTTATCCATTTTAATGTTCATTTATTGCGTGTTTAAAGTGTACATTGAAGTTTTATTACATTGTGCGAGACCATACTCATGGACCTTGTAAGGATATTGCATTCTTGTTTTACAATAAAATATATCTTAACATGTAAATAAAGAAAGAAAGAAATAAATAAATATTGGACAATATCACATACATTGCTCTAATCCTGTGGTAAGTAGACAAAGCACTTGTGTTACAGAAATCAGAAACAACGACGGTTCCACAACACGCAGACAATATAGAAAGGTTATTTTTCTACATTGACCCGACCGGGAATCGAACCCAGAACTTTAGCGATAGCGACACCAGGTCCGGTATGCTCGCCTCTCGGCAACAGAGGTCGTCGGAGGTGTAAAAATCGTCCTAATAATAAATTTAAAAAAAAAGTATGTCATGTAAGTATGTTAAGTAGTACATAAAATTCATTTTAAATAAAATTCGTTTAAAAAAAAACATGCAAATCGAAACAGTATGTATTTTTAAAAATCTTACTTTAAATAATCCCTATGATAAAGTTTTTTGATGTTTTTTAATACCTACATAATACATGTAACCCATGTTAATATCGAATTATTTATTTTGTTTATTAGCTGTGCACGTCACACTTTATTTTACTAGCTTAGAAGATAGAATAAAAATAGTAGCATAAGTCCTTCCCCTAGGGTTTCAGCTTTTACCGTACAAAATTTCATCAAAATCAGTTCAGTTTTCACGACAAAAACTAGCATATGCCATTTTAAACCGGTTTAGTAGTTTAGGCGTAAAATCGTAACTGACAGACAGACTTACTTTTGCATTTATAATATTAGTAGGAAAGTATCTTTAAGTAAGAAGAAGAAGAAGTAATCCTCTAGAAACGCCATTTAAATTATATTTAAATATACATTATACACGTCTTTTTTCTTTATTTGTCATCATACAAATGTGACTTCACTCATTACCCAAATTGGCTAGAGTAGGGCGATATTTATCTACTTTGCGTATTTTAGCCTTTTGAATAAAAAAATATTATTTCAAAATACTTTAGTTCTAAAAATAACAAATATACTAAATGTCGACAAAATGTAAAACTCGTACAATGTAAAATATTTTTTTCAACATAACAATTCGATGTCAAGAGTGTCATTTCGTTTATTCTATTAACAGGGAAAATAGCTTTTGAAGTTCAAAAGACATTGATAACCACAGATTACAATCGTCAAGAACAATCAACGAAGTGAATAAATTAATTCTCAAATCACAAAGAACCAGGAAAAAACCCGGTCCATTTCCTTATTGTATGATTTCTCTGGCCATTTTTCATTTCTGTTGCCGGAGAATCTCGTCACGCTCCGATGAATACATTATCCGATGTTAGAGATGGAAAAAGAATCAAATTGATAGCAATCTGAACGCTTGGGTTTGTGTTTTATAATGGTGGTACTGACTAAACAGTAGGCTGTTTGAATAATTGTTGTTGAACGACGCTGGAAGGCCGAACAGATTAAGACAACATTTGGCAAGCGAATCAATTGAGAATGTCTGGACCGGTTTAGTTTTTTTAACACCTGGCGTTTAGCCATGCAGGACTTCAGTGATGAGTGATGAGTCTATTTTAAGGCAGTCAATGTTCGTAATAGCAATAAATATTCTTTATGTTTCATCATCATCATCATTTCAGCCATGGACGTCCACTGCTGAACACAGGCCTGCCCCAATGACGTTCATCGGGGGGATTGCCAAAACTCGCCATGCTTGGCAGGTGGGTTGGCGGGTTGGCGAGCGCAGTTTTTTATAACATTTCGCACGCAGACGCTGCTGCCCGTCTCGTGCTACAGGAATTAGTCGCCTCTTACGACACGCCTCCTGTTGGCGGTGAGGAAGTGTATTCTTTACAGCCGTCCCGACACGGCTCTCTTTTATCTCTTTTCTTTATCTAATATTGCGAATTAGGTACTTGTGAAAAAAAAACATTTTAAAAAGTTGCCAGGAAAATTATAAATTTTGTAAAAAAGGAAAGCGTTTTTTGGATCCTGGACAGCACAGCGTCTGCCAAGTTAGCTTAGATAACGTAAAACTAAATAAACAAAAAATAGGCGTCGTATTGTCAAACTCCTCGACTTCTTGGTTTTCGACGGTTATAAAGATTTTTTCAGCCGTTCATTTCCGGTTTTTAATGCTAATAAGTTATTGCATCTTAGTTTATAATATTTATGTGTAAGAAAAAAAAAAGCAGTCTAATTGAGAACTCCACTATCTTGAAAGAATCAAGTGTGAAGCTCCTCAAGGAGAAAACTGGCAGCAAACAACTAAATAGTTTGCTGGCTGTCCAGGATACCGAGGAACTCAATTTTCTTGGGTCTTGTTGACGACCTGATAGGTCCTGATCCTGATAGGATATTTTGAAATCGGTTAAAAATTAAAATAAAACAAGATTTCAATTAAATAGCAACACTTCGAATTTCATCTGATTCAAAAATACGCAAGATCGGCAGCAATAGAAATAAAATTCGCGTATGATTTGTTTTCGTGCTCAAATTCTAGGATTCTTACTAATGTTTCAAAAAATCGTGTTCGATACGACCAAGAAAATTTTAGAATCGTTCAAATTCATGGCTTTTGCCAATTAAGATAATATACTATGATAAAGAATGTTTTTTTCACTGATACAATGTATTTATTGGAAAATAAATATCTAAGCATGGAACCATCTCTAAGAATAAACATAAAACCGTTTGTGAACCTTTGATACTTTACAACTGAAATTCTTTCTGAAAAACACTTTATTTTTGTCTATTCTATACTTCTTGAATAAAATATAAAAACCAGCCTTTTATTTATCGAATTTGATTAAATTCACTATTATAGTTTCATTATCTATGATATTTGACTACGCTTTGGAAGAAAACACTTGATAGACTTCCTTTTATATTTTTGGATATCGTGTTAAAGCAAACCAAAGACATGTTTCGTATTTATATTGCGTCATTTTATGTTTATGGTTTGACTCTGTGGCAGAAAATTTACTAGGTTTTACAGGTTATTCCACACATTATAATGATACATGACAGAATCGATGTTCTGTAAAAGTTAAGGCAGCGATTTAATAAGCAGGGCGTCTTAGGCAAATAGTTTGCAGGCTGACTGTCTTTTAGCTGACTTAGAGCTGAAAACTTAATGCAAAATTAAGTAAAGTAACGTCAAGTGATCTACCGACAGCGTCAAACTGCGTCTTTAGCCACCGACTAAGTAAGTCGGCAAGCGAAATGGACGATCACGTTACTCATACGTTGTGAGTGAGTGAGCAAAAATTTTCGCCTTGGGATTGACATCCATGACATTTTTTGCTCACGCACTGACTGACGTTCTAGTACAAAGTTTTGTTGTTGTTACTCAATTGTTGTCATTGTAGCACAAAAGCCTAGTTTACTGGGTCAAAAATAAGAATTTTACATTTAGTCCGTCAGTTAGATTATCGAAAAATATTGGACCCGTATTTTGTCTTTTGTCAAGCAAACAAAAAATTACTAAAATTAAGCGCATCAAAGTTTGGGAATGAGAGCACGTGACGTCACGCCTTGCTTAAAAGTGTCGCAAGGCCTGACGTTAAGCTTTACTTTAACGCGCTATATCTTCATTATTTTTTGTTTTATTGAGACAAGGGAAAATACGTGGCCAATATTTTCTGTTAATCCAACTGACGGACTAATTAGTTTTTTTTAGAAAACTAGCCCATTTGAAATACAGGCAAATATAAAAAATTCAGAAATCTATTTTTTACAGTAAGCATGTACTATTTTAAATTAAAACCTGTATGTTCCGATTTCATGATATGGTGCAAACTAAATTATTAGATGGGTACAAGGAAAATAGCTCATTAGGCCTCTGGTTTAAACATGACAGACACAACTGATAAAAAAAAACAAGAGCTAGCTGAATTATAAAAAAATCAGAGGAGGACTCACGCTTTACTAATATTTATATTTTCAGACGAAAGACTGCAAGACAGGAGAGGTGGTGAAATTTGCGTAAACACTGTTGTTTTTGTACTCAATGATATATGTCTCGTTTTTATTTCGTTTTCTTCGTACTAAGATGTAATGGAAAATAAATTATGCTTGATTGATCGTTTTCTCATATTACCTCGCATAATATATTCTCGGGATGTACAAAATGGAGTTTCGATGTTTCTTGGTAAGATAATGTCTCCATTTATTTTGACGGCGTTTTCCTGGTAAATATTTTTTACTTTAATTCAATCTGGTACTTTCAGCAGACAGCATAACATGGTTAATAATAAAGAAATACCATGTGTTAGAATGATAACCTTTTTTAAAGTGAGGTTTGTAATTTATATGAATGCCATAATTAAAAATACTCTTGAAAATAGTGCAGTCTACAGTAAAATTGCTACTAGAAGTTAGAAAATGATCTGTGGTAATATTTAAATGCCATGTGCCAGACAATGTCATCTCTCCTAGCCCCCAAGTTGCGTGCCCAACAGGGTCCATAACACTGGTTCGATAATTTGTAACATCTACATGTACATTATGGTTTTGCAATAAATTCTTGAGAATTAGGAATGTTCTTTTGCTAGGGGCGTCTCCTTGCAAACCTTGGAACAGTTGATTTTCTGAATTTACCTAAGCCGAGAATTGAACTACTTGGGGACCACCGAGGATTCAAGACGAATCACCACGCCACTACGTCAATCATGTCGTCTTTCCATGTTTTAATTTTTTTTAGAAAATAATAATAAAAAAACGACTAAGTACAATATAAAGCGGATCATTAAAATTTATTCCAGATAATGCCTGCAAACTATAATATTGTTGGGCCAAAGTAGTCTTTTATAATTCATATGAAGCATAATGAGCTCCTTCCACGATTCAGTAACTTAGCGACATTCAAACTTGGCTAATTAAAGTCTGCCCCAACTGCGGCCCTGGAGGACGCTTACCTTGCATAAGAAGAGACGATGTTTTTGATATTGGTTGACGAAAATGGAACCGTGAAAAGTTTTAACAAACTATAGGCCGCCGCAACTTTGAATACATACTAATATTATACTTGTGAAAGTAACTCTTGATTGTAACTTAGCTTTCACGGCAAGACCAATCAACCTGATTTTTAATTAAAATTTGGACGAAGATAGCTTTAATCCTAGGAAAGGAATGGGATACTTTTTATAATCTACCTTATGAATATTATATTAAAAAAAACCGACTTCAAAAAACTAAAACGCTAAAAATCATCTTAACACTTAAGTACCTAATCAGTTACTTTTGGAGTAGGGGCCAGTCGATAAGAGATTCTATGTTTTCGTTTACAACGACACCAAAAGTAACTAATTAGGTACTTAAGTGTTAAGATTATTTTTAGCGTTTTAGTTTTTTGAAGTTCGTTTAAATTTTTTTATAAAATTTACTTATTTTATCTATTTTGGTGATAAATCCTAATCAAAACAAATCTTACGAGTGCAAACATAATTAACTGCTGAACACCGATTTCATTTTCTATTTTTCCACCCCCAGGGGTGAAAATTTTCCCAAAAATGTTTTATTATAGTATCTTTGAAGTATAAGCTATTCATTAAAATAAGAATCATCAAAATCGATCCACATTTGGCAGAGCTATTAGGTAAGATAGATACTAAAATCATCAATTGGCGTGGTACGGAGTTCATGCAATATTTGATGATTTTCATAAAGATCATCAGAATTAAACCAAATTTATATGGGACCATTCTGAAATTATTACCTTTCAAACAAAAAAATGCAGGCGAAGCCGCGTGCACATTTCAAAATCACGTTGCACTTGAATTGTAATTTAGATTGGAGGAATGTTTTTACATCCAAAGTGTAGAGCATTCGACCAGCTTAAATTCAAAATTTATTATTCTAAGATAATTTTACATAAAAAAAATTCAAATGGTGATCGAACGTACGTCTTTTCGCCGTACTGCTGTTTCAAGAAATTTTAAATAATGGAACAAAAAATGAAAATTTCCAATTAATCACAGATACACTTATGCATTACCACATTTGGTTTCCCTATGTCTTGGAAAACAGACTCTTCATTATTTGTAATATAAAAATTACATAGTCAAGCAAACGACAACATAAAAGAAAAAAGTTTTTAAATGGTCTTCTCGTTGAATAACACCATTTAAATAAATTTAAAACAACACATATTAATGTTACATCTGTCGTAAGTCAATAATAATTGATTGATAAACATACAAATTAAGCATAATATCTAGGCACTCCACAGCGGCAACATGTAGATAAGAAAGTAGCCATCACAATGACAGCACAAGATAAAAGAAAAAGAGTTTTTATAAAGCCTTTAAAGCTTATAGAGACGCCACTGATTGTAGGAAAAAGAAAGCAAAGCGTTTGCATTTTGTTTAAAGACTTCGTTTATCTGAAGATCAAATATTTTACCTTGAAATATTAAAGACACCCTTTATCGCCCTAGCGTTTTCGTTGGGTAATGTTTTTAAGGTAATAAAAAGGTTGAGAGTTTTCTCTTTTGTTATGAAATAAAAGAAATGTTTTAAGCTTGACATTGGCTTTAGTTACAGAGGTAAGATTGCTTGATGAAATAAACTAGTAGCTTTGTTGAGATTTTGCGTGGGACACAGATCCTAAGTATCTTGGTTGCTAAGATGTTATTATCTTATAATATTATTTTGAAATAAATTATTATATTTGCTACAACCTACCATGAGGCTTAAAGATGGCTCCTAATTTGTTTGTAGTTACAAATAGAGTTAAGATACAGCGATCTTAAGATTAGACTCTTAGATTATACTTTAGTATAGAATATAATTGCATTTATTACATTCGACTACGTTAAATTATGAGAGTTTATAAATTGTCGTGCTAATTATTATAAATAGGTAAAATTTATTAGGATGTAAGAGGTAGGTGTCCTCAAGAACTTCTTATTCGATTTAAATATATACATATATTTTTTTATTTAGGACAACCAACAAAGCATACATCACACATTTACGTAGCTAAAATTAAAATACATATTTACAGTGTTGCCTTACTTATAGGCTGCCACGACATTAAAAAAAATACTGCTGAAAACAGATTATTATGTCTGAATTAATTTAAAGTATATGGACAGGCGGGAAGCAAGTGTGGCACAACTCCCGACGTCCAGAATATACGGTCAGACAGGAAACTAACTCCCTAGTGAGCGTAGAGTCCCTTTTACCCCAAGACACTAAGTCCCTAGAGCCCTAGCCCCACCTAACATTAGATAAGTAAATATAATAAGGATGTAGAAAGAGGAGTGAAGAGCTGCTCCCAGGTCGCCCAGGGTAGCAGCGTTAGGACGGTAGGTAGGCGGTGTGGACCCGCTGCCAGTCTGGCAGACTCACCAGACTGATCATAGTGACGGCTAAGGTAGTCTTGGCCGCAGCGGAGGGAAATGAGAACCAACACGGACGGTTGATATCTGATTTATTTAGTGTAATGTCATGATTAAATACAAAAGTTAAAGAATGTACACAATTACAAGGTTTTCATTGTGTGCCGACGATGCATGTGCAGGGTCCATGGGTCATCCGCCGGTTTGTAGGTCGCTGACGGCGCAGCAGACAAATGTACGATCGTAGCTCGTACAGTATATAAAAGAGAACAAAATGACTTGTCAATTATTACAACCTCTTAATATCAAATGAATCCATGAGTGAGGACTTAAATTTACGCTCTAACTCTTTATTGCTTTAGCAAATATTTATGCTATGGACAAAGTGATTAAATCAGTGCCGTAACTAGCTTTTTATGCGCCTAGCCTCCCTAGCATAAGCACCAAAACACGATAAGATATGATATGATATAGCGATATATCAATCCCAACTGTAATATGAAAGATTAGCCGCTATGTTGAACCTCCGTGCCGGTGACGTCACATATTATGATCGGTGTTTCGATAAAAAATCAAAATGGCGTCATATTTTTACAGTTGGAGTCGATATATCGCTATATCATATCGTGTTTTGGTGGTCATGCTACGGGTGCAGAGCGAACTTATATGACTGCGCCTTTGCATGACACAAAGCATGGTCTGGTGTAGTCATTAGCTCTAGTTACGACTCTGGGTTAAATGGTCATTATACAAAACAACAAACTTAAACACAACATTAAACCTTACATAAGCTACTTCCTATCCCAAAAAAACGCTATATCCCGAGGGATGCGAGAAAGATGTCTATTTAGATGGCGCTTATGACAATAGATGTCGCTGATCAGTAGTCACAAAAAGGTTGATGTGAAAACAATAATAATATTATTTACTTACTTAACACCCGTATTTACACATATTGCACGCGAGCAAAGCAGGGACAACAACTAGTAGTTCATAAGTTTGCTTTATTTATTACTAATTTATGCTTAAATGAGCGTGATATTAAAATTGGGATTCCTAATCACGCCATTTACAAAAACAAAACTAATTTAATATTAATAGCATTTTATTTACTCTTAATTAACTGTGAGAAATCATTTGTATTTTTTTGCCTTTAAATTGGAAAGTTAATTAATTTTAGAAAAATTTGTGACGTTATAGCAATTTTTTTTTTTACAAATATTATTAAAAAAATAACAGTATTATACGAATCAATTGCATAAATAATTGAAAAATTGCGTTACAAGCTACCGTCAATATTTGTGGTGTCAATTGCACTGTACAACTATCAGTCGCGTTCGCAAAATAGTCATATAATAGTTATTATTGGGTCATACTCCTCACAACCAAAATATGCCTTCGTTCTAAGTTAAAATAATTTCTAAGGAAAACAAAGCACTGAAATAAAAGTTTCACAGGGTGTGGCCTTAGCGGAACAAAGCAGTGCTTTACTAGACTTACTTTATTAACTTTCAGTTTGTTTCCATTCGTGCGATTGGATAGTGCAGTCGTTCTCAATGTTTTATTACCGCTTTTTGCGAGTTTGTTTTTTGTGAGTTTCTACAAATTTACGTTTTTCGGACTTTTTTTCATTTATCTTGCGGAATTCCATAATTCTAAATCATTAGAAAGTACCCTATAGGTTTTATTTCCTAGCGAATATAAAAAAATGCGTTGATTTCGTTAGCTAGTTTCATTTTTTCAGTTTTTTATTTGTCGAATCGAAAGTCTATTAACAATGGTTGTTTTGATTACTTATAAACAAGGATTTAACACATGAAATACAGAACGGTCGCATGTGACTGCGAAACAATAATATGTCTTTTGTGCCTCGTTTTGTTGAGGCTAAGAGTTAAGGATATATTCTTTAGTAAACCTGCATACCTACTTAATGATGTTAACGGGTGTTATAAATTGGCGGAATTCCTTACAGCCCCACAGAGGTGACTGCCCTGCTTGTTGGGAACCACAGATCTAGCAGTTCCTGAACAAGCGACAAGAAAAGCTACAGGCACAAACTAACAATGAATTCCGAGTTTCTCTTTTTGCTGTGTTATTATATCCTGTTCATATCACTTTCTAGTATTAACTCTACGTGAAGTTTGTTTTTCTTCCTTCAAATTCTCGATTCTGTTTTGCTGCAGATATTTTCTATCGATGCACATCGTTTAATGAAAGTTGTCTTTGTAAGCAGTTGTTCAAACTAAGAACATCTTTTTTAAAGTGACTAAGAAATACTTTTACTTTTTAACTCAACTTTTGACTTTAATACTGTAAGGATATTTTCTCATAAGTACTTAATATTCAAAAGTAAATTCAACAAATTGACCTGCCTTGGACGTAAAGAGTAAAGCCATTTTGCTTTCGATCGATTGCTGCCGTGTTAAGCGTTCGCTTTTTGACTTATTGTTTTTTGTAATTTACCTTTGTGACAAATGTAATTATTTTTCTTATTCTTAAATAATACTAAATAAGTTTAGCTCATTTGTTTTTTTGGCTCTGTAGTCAAGACGAAAGCCCTAGTTTCGCCGGGTCCATCCGTCCATCTGACTGTCTGTCTTCCCGCGGCATAGCTCAGAGACTTTTAGTAGAGTTTAGGTATGTGAAAATCATTTTTCTATAATTCAGTCTTAAATCATTCATTCACTTATAGGTCAGCAGGCTTCCATTTGCGTTATATTATGCTTTAGAGTGTTTTTTGTGTGAGTCAAGTGTCCCCTCCTCTTTTAGCAAAATGGTAACTTTAAAAAACATAAAAAAAACATGACAGAGATATTACAATGTTAAAAGAAAACTATTACAGGTAGGTACTCTTAACAAGATACTGAATAAATTTAATGTACTGGACGTAGAAAATTACTACAACGAAGTGGTTAATTATGTAAAACGGTATCAAATACTGTGACGGGTCACTACGGAACGCTACTTTGCGCGTGGCCCGACACGAATTTGGCCGATGTTTATAGATAGTAGATTAAATGCGCTTTTTCTAGCCCCAAATTCGTTTGGCATAGATAATAAATGCAAGCTTCATCGGTCCTAGCGTGTGTTTTTATTAGAAACTTTTCTTTATCTTTCTAACACTTTGTCCCAATAATAATCGGGGTTCATCTGACTATGATTCTAGATGCGCCCAGTCCGGTTATAAAGATATTTAAATATACATTATAAACGTCTTTTTTCTTTATTTGTCATCATATAAATGTGACTTCACTCATTACCCAAATTGGGTAGAGTAGGGCGATATTTATCTCTCTGGGGGAGATTTTTAAAGATATTAATATATTAACAGTAGGTAGGCCTCTTACTACATTTTTGAAAATATTATTTACGTTGGAAAAAAACAAAGTTTGCTTAGCCTAAAAAGTGATTTTATCATTATAATACTCGTAATAAAAATATACTTACCGTTCCGAGCTTCAGACTACACAAAGTTGGTAATTCATTCCTGGGAAAATGTATTAAATTTTTCAATAAAGTACCACAGACTCTTGTTGAATTACCTGTACATGAGTTCAAAATCCACATTAAAAAAACCTTATGAAAAAAGGGTATTATAAAGTAGACGATTATTTAAACGACAAGAGTGCATGGACTTAACCTGCTTAGCTCGCTTTTATTTCATGTCTTGTAACTGTATTTTCTGTAAAAAAAAGGCTGACAAAGGTGACCAAGTTTGTTGCGCCGTTTCTTCTCATCACCAGCCATATATGTAGTCCCGAAGCGATAGTAGGGTGAAGTTATATTTTGGGACGTGTATAAGTGCCCGGAAGAGGAAGAGGGCCAATATACTGAATAAATTAGTATTATTAAGGAATTACATTTAAAACGATTTATAACAGACCTCTGTTAATCCTAAGACAAGAAATCTGACCATTTTGAATCATGGCTATAAATCCAATGTTATTTTAATATTCAGGTTTCCTCACAATGTCCATCACCGCCAAGCAAGTGATATCTATAAATCCATACATAGGTTAAAAAAATCCAGAGGTACGTGTTAGGATATGATTCACGACACACGAATATAAGGCGAAACTCCGACAACTGAGCAATTATTGCTCTTACCTTATCTTAAGGGTTTTTTTACGCTATCGACAAGTAGATTTGATTTCGTATGATATTTGAGATGGCGCTGCCTGGAGGCACATTACAAAACCTTATTTTTATACGCAAATCCGTGTTTATATTACAATTACGTGAGATAAAAAATACTGTAGTACTCTTAACTTTAGTCCCCTGACATTTTTTAGTGTCCAAATACAAATATATCATTGCAAGTAATCCTATGTAATAAAGTGCGCAAGCAGAATTTATCCCAAAACACACCGATACATAATCCACGTCAAATATTTATATAATTTTTGGAAAACTCACACCGTTGCGCAACGAAACCAATATATTTGATGCTTATAGAAAAATATTGCCCAACATAAAAACAAATCTCGTTGGCATAAGCTTCGGACCATGAAGTTGGGATTTTACTGGAGCTCTCATCGATTCGAATTGGCTGAAAAAAAAAGAAAAATTTTTTATGTTAAAACCCAGATCGGAAGACTTTTAACGGTCATAGAAGTTGAAATCGCAGAAATTAAACTTCTTGGTGTAACTGCTTTACTTTGTTTTTATTGCTCTATCACTCCTACCATGAATGATAAACAATACGTAAGCAGATTTTACTTCACACTCTGTATAGAAAAAAAAAGGTTAAAGTTTTACTGCTGTATGAGATCATAAATAAGCCCCTTGGTGATGTATTAAATGACAGATAGTTGACAACGAGATCATTATTTTGATTTTATGACTGTTCGATAAGAAGATAAATAAAAATTAAATAAATATTAGACAACATCACATACATTGCTCCGATCCTATGTTAAGTAGCTTAAGCACTTGTGTTACAGAAATCAGAAACAACGACGGTACCACAACACCCAGACCCGAGACAATATAGAAAAGTTTTTTTTCTACATTGACTGACTGGGAATCGAACCCAGGACCTCAGAGATAGCGACACCAAGTCCGGTATACTCGCATCTCGGCTACGGAGGTCGACAAACAACACGACAATAGGCTAGTTTCCTGGGTCAAAAAAAGATTACTCAATTTAGTCCGTCAGGATTATCAAAAAATATTGGACCTAATTTCGTCTTTTGTCGATCAAATAAAAAATTATGAAGATAAAGCGCATCAAAGTGAGCACGTGACGTCACGCCTTGCCAAGAAGAGTCGCAAGGCGTGACGTTACGCGGAACTTTAACGGGCTATATCTTCATCACTTTTTGTTTGATTGAGAAAAGAAAAAATACGTGTCCAATATTTTCTGTTAATCCAACTGACGGACCAATTAGATTTTTTTAGGAAACTAGCCCATTGAATGAAAAGCGATTTTAATTTGGTTTTAAGTATATTATGGATTTTTTGTTAAAAAAATATGCTATTCTAGGATTATGTTTAGAAGCTTTTAATAAGAATAAGAATGTTTATTAACAATGGACATCAAAAAACAAAAAAAAAACAACTGTAAACAGACAACAGACTAAGACAGAAATTTTAGAAGATTCGTAAATATATGGTAGAATAAACAAAATTAAAAAAACAAATTTATAGTTCAGCTGACCAAATAGTTTGTTTAGTGTGAGATGTCCAAAACGACATGGCTCCATGTATCGAACCTTCTTAATGGGTCATACGTCACTGAGGCTAGACTCCAGACTGATAGCTAACGTATTTGCTTTGTTTTGGAAGAAAAACAGCGAACTTGAGACAAACGGCCGGTTGGTTCCGGATTTATTGGGCATAAAACCCTTCTCCACTAAATACATTACCTACTGCTGGTGACGTAATAGTGTAATGCATTTGCCTCTTTATTGGGTTACTGGACAATCAAGGGGCTTAGAATTTGGACAGATTTTAGGTTGCCCAAAATAGCACTAATTGTGTTGTACAGAAAAAAAGACAACTTACAAATATTATTTATAGAAAAAATATATATCGTAAAATTGTTAGAGGCTGGCCATAATATATTTTATTATTTTATTCATGAAATATATTTTATGACATTGCTGGCATTGATATTAAAATATGTTAAAATGTTGCTTTCTAGAACTAATAGGCTGTAAACAAAATGGCTTTTACATACAGATGGACTTCATGAAGCTACTTTTGTGGGCTTCTGGTTTACTATGAAATAATAAATAATCGTCATCAACTTTAAAAATATATAACCAGAAATGAAGTCAAATATCACAATGACACCTCGTAACATTTTAAACCGTTTAATTGTAAGTTTACAGTAAACAAACACACAAACACTAAAAAACATTTTACTTTTTATTTTATCAACAAAGACAGATCCACTATCAAACCAAAACTCTAAGGAAGCATGCGACATTAAGCATTAAATATATCTCGTTTTCTCAAGAACATCGTCATAAAAGTACAAAATCACACGTAAGCAATATCATTACACTCGAGACAGTTTGTGAAACGATGGTAATCAACAATGCGAGGAAAGTGGAACATGCCAACATTACGTTTATGAGTACTGTTTCGTATCTTTAGGAGGATCATTCTTACATAATGTTAATATTAGAAAGTAAATGACACCTTTACTGGTAACTCTAAGACATTCTACCAAAATTTGGTCTACACAATTACTGCTTTAGTAACTTCTATTATATCATTGTGTCTTAGATAGTCCAGATCGGTCTTAATCTTCACGGTTCACTTCATCCATGTCTTTCCTTAGCTCGTTGCCTTTTGGAATAAATTGATTTGCTGTCAACCAGGTCTTTGCTTTTCATTTAAAAACAGCTCATAATCATACCTCATCATCACCATTAACAAAATTATCAGCTCTTCATCCGCTGCCTTATACGTAAATCATTGATCTACCTTATCTGAAAGGGTCCTACGCTGCATATGCCAAGTCATGGTCTTTACTCAAGAATCACATTAGCCGAAGAACCAAAAACCCCATCAGTTATCGGTTCTACGGCAAATATGCTAGCCCACTGCCACTACAGCTTGTACCTTTTAATTTTATTGATCAGGGACTTTTATGATATTCGCTTTTCATAAGTAGGCGGTGAAATTAAGGTTTGTAGGTATATAAACATGAATGACAATTTCTATTAATTTATTACTCGAAAAATTATTAAAGTCTAATCTCTACTAATCCTTGATTAATCTAGATTCTAGACCATATTCAATAACGTTCCAATAATATCTCTTTGAGGATTTCTTAATCTGAGCCTAAGAAATTATACAAAGACAGTCTTATCTTCAAATCTCTGAGATTCATAGAACGTGCAAAAATATATTTCACTAATTAATTCTTATTAAATGGACGACTGTAATAAACCGAAAGCTCACACAACAGTATTTTTTTGCATTTTTTTTAGGGTTCCATAGTCAAAACTAAGAAGTTTGTTTGGTTGAACGCGCTAATCTCAGGAACTGCTGATGGTTGGAAAAAATATATCTTTAAAGAGATTCTTTACGCAAAAATTATGTATGATGCATGTTCTCCTTTAAAAGTTCCAAAAATAAATCCGTGGGAGCATAATAGATAATAATATGTTTATCTTTTAAGAAAGATTTACTGTAAATTTTTTCTATTAATTTAATCAATTATTTTCTAAAACAATGCATTCTTTAGTCGTTGATAAAGACTGCGGCAGACCCAACACCATGCTGGCCAAACCGCGGCCAGTTAGTAGCTTATATCTTGATAATGCATATTCGCTATATGCAGTGGGTGGTGGGGGCCGTCAAATCGATCGCAGCACGCAATCTGGCAGAAATGTGAAATAACTCTGGACTGTCTTGTGTCAAATTGCTATATTTCCATAGTATTTCATACTTACGTTATTGAGTATTTTTAAGTAAACACGTTAAAACTCGCGAATGGGTCACAGTACGTGTTGTGTTTTAAGGTGTAGAAACAATAGGGAAAACAGTTCGTGCATGTTTTATTCGTTTCTAACATCAAGATGGAAATTAAATTAATTTAAATTTAATAAAATTAAATTAACTGGATAGCTGCTGTAAAAAGAATAAAGTTTGTAGGAAGTTTGTGTCACAGACGTTTGTCTTATGATCACAGCTCTTATTAAGTAGCTTTGTCCGTTGGTTCTAAGCTCTTCAAATTCTATCACATACTGTACTTATACTATTTTTTTCCCTTTTTGGACAGTTTGAGGTTGGAAAGTTATATCATGTTGTATCGATTCAAATCCCGTACGTATTATAACATTCATATTTCAGTTCGAGTAAGAAAATCACTTATTATAATATGCACAAACTTTATAGATATTTACATCTAATTTTGAAGAAAAACAATCCGAAAATCATTCTTAAACCATCCAGTTGCCATAATTTGAGAGATCTTAAGTCCACAATATTTGTGGTCACTAGGGGCGCTGTCATCGCGCACACAGCGAATATGTAGTGGAAGTGTTATGTAGCGGAGTGAGCAAGACGAGAGACAAATAATTCGAATTCGTATGTGTAATGTGACATACGTTCCATTTTTTTTAAAGAGTAGTAAGATGTTTATATGTGTTGCCAAAAGCCAACAAAGGTACTGAAAGAAATCCAGCATTTCCTTTGTCGACCTACGTAGCCAAAAGGCGAGCATACCGAACTTGGTTTCGCTATCTCTGAGGTTCCGGGTTCTATTCCCGGTCGGCTAATGTACAAAAATTACATTTCTATATGTGTCAGGTCTGTGTGTTGTGGTACTGTCATTGTTTCTGATTTCTGTAACACAAGTGCTTAAGCTACTCATCATAGGATCAGAGCAATGTATGTGATGTTGTCCAATATTTATTTATATCTCTACACGTATATTGTCCAAGCGCGCACGAACCTGACTTTGTATAACTCTATATCCAGAAATTTAACCTCAGACTAATAACAAACACGGTAGATTGTTTGGCTCATAACACGCGAAACGGGTATGGATCTCGTCAGAATTAGATGTTGCCACAGCAACCTAACAATATTCATCTAAAATATTAACACTACATTCCGACGTGGTTTTGGAAGCCCCTACTGTTTGTACTCGAATTTTTAAATAACAGTGTTCTTTAAACTTTAAGGAATAAGTCTTTACATTACAAAGTAAAAAACAATAAAAATGGTCCTAAATATTTACTTGTCCTTTACATCTATATAAAACAAAGCCGGGTTAGTTACACCATTTATAAGTCAAGAACGGCTGGACCGATTTTTATGATCTTTGATTTGTAGAATTTACCTCCACCCCAAATAGCAGAATACTACAAAAAAAAAGAAAAATTTACGTAAAAAAATTTGTATGAAGGGGCGGTACGAAGTTCGCCGGGACAGCTAGTGTCAATATAATTCAGTCCTCTTCATAAACTGCTGCCTTTCGAGATAGTTCGAGATACTTTGCAGCCTCTACTCTCAGCCTCTGCAGTATTACGTATAGAATCATAAAATCTAAACTGTAGATTACGTAAACAGTAGTACGTAAGCTGTAGGTACGTGCTTTTACATTGATCTTTAAATATAAAAACTAAACAAGATTAAAGACTGTTTTGGCCCTTGATTTGTATTACCATTTTAATTTAATAATTGATCGTTTCCTAAAAAACTATAAAACACACTGTATTCGACTCATCAGAACGAATCAAATTTGTCCTAACACGAAGGTTTTATAAAAAAGTAATTGAAGAGTTCTACTATCCACATCCTGGCTCTATCATCAGCACGATGGTGTTAAAGTACTATGTTATCATCCGAATATCATACACTTACAAAGTTTCAAATCGATTCTTCAGTTAAATTAGAAGTAGTTGTTTATTGCCATTTAAAAAAAAATAAGAAAAAGGTTAAAAACTACCTCCAAGAATTAATTACGTAGTTAGTTACAGGTGAAGCTAATAACTCGTGTTAAAACATATATATATATATATATATTTTACTAGCACACATTTTAACAAATCCGTAATATTGTTGTATGTATTTCTTACAAATATACAAAATTTTCTCGAAATGAAATCGCGCCTATTTCGTCAAGCGATATTCATGCGAGTTCTCATTGTGTTAAGAGTATGCCCGTTGATTGTACCCGGTTCTCTCCGGCAATTCAACGCACCTGTACCTTTAATTCCCTATCGCCACATTAAGGGGTCTAATTTGACCTTAATACGAAGGTGTTTAGTTTCTAGTTGGTAGATACGTTGTTTTTGTCGACGCTCTGTTGTGACAGCTGCTGAAGTTTTTTAATGAATTGGCATGTCTCAATGTTTGGGCCAAGTTTGTGTAACACATTTTTTTAATGTAAATTTTTAACCTATACCACAACAGACTGGTGAAAAAGCCTTTTGAATGGTGTTAATTCCCTAGGTCGCGTCTTTACCATGACAATTGGCGCGTAGACTGATTGTCTGGCGCATATACAGGGTTACATTTCAAGGTAGTGCCATTTTTTCAGGGACCACTCAGAATCAGTAACAAAATCGATCAACGTAAAAACAAACTCATTTTTTTCATATCTTATATAAACAGGGTTATTTGTAAAATATCAACAGCCTCCTAGGGGCTGATTCTGGTGCTTATAACACAACTTTTTCTATGGGACCAACATTGAAATCGCAAAAAAATCACTTCCCCATACCTACGAAGCTTGGATATCAGTTTGTATGGAGAAGTGTTTTTTTATTAGATTTCAATGTTGGTCCCATAGAAAAAGTTGTTGTATTTGAAGCACCAGAATCAGCCCCTAGGAGGTTGTTGATGTTTTACAAATAACCCTGTAAAAAACAAAGTCGGGCTAGTTACACCATTTATAGGTCAAGAACGGCTGGACCGATTTTATGATCTTTGGTTTGTAAGATTTGTGTCCGCCCCGAATAGCAGAATAAATAAAAAAACTGAAAAATTTACAAAAAAAATATGAAGGGCGGTAGCAGTAGTCTACACATAAAATAAAGTTGGGTTAGTTACACCATTTATAAGTCAAGAACGGCTAGGCCGAGTTTTATGATGATTTTTTGGATTTGTCTCGGTCCCGAATAGCAGAAACGAGGCGGTACGAATTTTGACGGGACAGCTACTTAGTTATAAAAGTATAGCATAGTTTAAAAAAATACGAAGATGCACTTTTATATTATTCTCTAGATCTTATTTTTAAAATTTGGCACTACCTTGCAATTTAACCTTGTATAATTTACTGGCTGTGACCGCGGCTTTGCCCGCTTGGAATACAGTATGTCATCCTCTATTTTAGTTCCTCAGGAGGTACATGTCCTTTCCTACGTTTCAATATTTTTTCGTACTAAATTTCATCAAAATTGGTACAGTTTTCGCGACAAAAGTAGTAGTAGTTGTAGTCTATATCCGTCTGCAAGGGCTATCTCTTTACCAAAAAACATCAAAATTTGTTCAGCGGCTTAGGCGTGAAATCGTAAGAGATAAACAGACAACTTTCGCATATATAATATTAGAATGGATATGGATTTATTGTTTACAAAATGTAATCTTAAAATTAAGAAGAGTAACTTGTATGATACGTAGAAGTATGTAATTTAACACACCCTCAGAACATTTCACCATCTTTGAGAACAAGTTATACTTTAAACAGTTATTTAACGATATTAATGCACTCTTAATTCAGACAGAAGATTAATCCAATGTTTTATCTCTGTCTCTGAATCAATGTCAAAGACAAACATGATAAGCAGAGTCTCTAAGGTGACCTTAAGTAAGAAATTAATATTTAAAGTTAGCTCGTAAACTGCTTTTATATTTAGCTAATGCCTGCTGTGTTTCTGACGAAAAATAAACCCTATTGTTGAATAGGAATTATTATTTTATTTAGCGTGTAGGTGCCGCAAACCTAGAGCACAGTTAACGTATAAGGTTAACCAGTGAAGTAATTTCGCATAAACGTCCGAAATGACGCACTCATACAGACGTACGCCACAACATGACCCCTAAGCGGTCGTCGCAGTGCTGTCAGTCGCGGGTGCCAAGTACTGCCGAACTGGGCGAGTTGTCAGTTGTCACGTTTATCTCTATAAAATGCTTACTAAATTAAAAACTATTCACATTTTACAAAAACTATTAGGCCAACCGTAACTACCTATTGAAGTGTAGGTATTTAACTTAACAAATAGGACTAATTTTGGTACTGCATTAGCTAAATATACTGTGCCTAGAGTCATGTTAAATATATTTACGTTGTAGTCACAAATCTAACGATAATTTCGTAAAATGACTTCAAAGTTGCCCAATAAGAAAGCTTTAAATATCTGAGCCAATACTGATAAGACATCCCAGTACACTTGGAAATCTTATCGGAAAAACTGGGTCAATATCTTTAAAATTTGCTGCGACAGGCCGTCTTAAGATCCAGATGCGAAAATTTAATTTTGCTATCACACTTATCCTATCAATTTTAGTTCGATAGCTTACAATTCTAAAGTATACTAGGTACGACTTAGGGCATCCACATTGATTTCTGTGTCTTTTTAAATAATGGTTATAAATGGTTGTAATATAATATAGCATGGCCAAACACACATATAGCATGGACAAAGGTCACAAACTGATGCATTCGTTGGACAATAATGTATTGTATAAGCACCTTTTATGGTCACACTAAGTTATATATATGGCAACACAGTACAATGATAAGTTTAACGACCCATTTGGTGCAGTTGTGCTACGATTAATCTTGAATGCAATGGGTCCCGAGTTCGATTCCCGGTTTGGTTCAGATATCGATATTTTATAAATTGGCTCAATATTGTCTTATATCTCGTTACACGAGGATGTTAATTCCTTCCTTGTGTACAGACATCAGGTCATCAGGTCATCATCAGGTCAACCTAACTAAAAAGTTAAAGGTCATTGAATTGATTTTCAACTTTAAGTCCAACTTATAGAAATCAATATCAATTGAGAAAATTTGACGTTTTGTGGTAGGTTAAAGTGCTGTTATCATGACAAGAGGTGTTTTGTCTGACGTTCACAAAAAATCGATTTATATCAAAATATATAAAAGTTGGATAGTTTATTGGTTATGGTAAATCAATATTTATTTATTAAAACAGAAGCCATAGAAGATCATCATCATTATCATTGCTGCCTTTGGACGTCCACTGCTGAACCGATATCCCCCATATAAAAGATATGCGTAGTTAATTAAAATTATATACATCTAGAATTTAGATTCTTTTGTTTTGAAGTCGGTTCAAAAACAATATCAAGCCATGCTAGAGTTTTGTCAGGTCATCTTGCTCCATTTGCAAAATCCTTTAATACGAACCGACCTAAATTAGTTGCCCAAGTCTTCTATAGTTAGCGCCTCGGTCGTCCCCTTAAGCATTTACTTAAAAACGACTTTGAGAAATTGTTCGGAAGCGCACGCCGCGCCGTGTCTCTCCATTTACATTTTATTAATCTCAGAATTGACGCCGGCAGTTTTTTCAACAAAAACAATATAAAAAGGGCCAGGAGATTGGCTGTGCCGCATTGATGAAAATTCTGCAAGAAGTTTATTTGGGCGAATTCGGAGATTTGACTTCGGGCGATTCGCTTCTTCCTTCTGAGCAACATAAAGCACACATTTTGACACCTGTATAGCAATCATTAGTTATTTATGTAATAGAATATTGTCATAAATTAAATTATCAAAGATACCGGTCTTTCTGAGAAATCGAAATTTTCTCCTTTTTTAATTTGATGGCTAAAGCGTAATATTGAGATAATTTCACCAAAATCAAGTTCTCTGCGTTTTCTGGTTCGTGGTCGCCATTAAAGAACCATTATTTCCCAAACGTTTTTGGATCTGTGCGGAATGTAAGTCTGCGTTCTGCCACTTTAGATTTGCAATTCGAAAAAGCAATAATGATGACTTTGTTTTTTTTACGGATATACTTATTTCGTTCTTATCTCGTAAAAAACACTAACTTCATCTTCTTAGCATGCTGGGTGAGTTTGACCTTATTCAAGAGGCTAACAGTCAAAGACCACGTTTTAGTACAAAAGTTTTTACTGGCAACACGCACAACATCATTTTTTGGCAACAACGTGTTAACACACCCCTTTACAAAATGAACATTGTGGAACTCAGTGCATAATGCACTGTGGTAATGAATGGTTTGCACGGGCAGAACAGTAGCAGGACACATCGATGCAATAAATTATCAAATATTATGATCAAACTTGAATTAATTCTCACATACATGCCCAGCATATATCATAGTTTACAAGTCATAGGTCACAACTGTTTACGACCTTAAAACTGGTAAAGTTTCAAGTTCATAATAATATTTATTGGGTGCTGATGTGATTGTTAAATTGCAATGTTACGGTTGTTTTAACGGAGATAAGATTTTACAAGTGAAGTACAGTCAAAAACTCAATAAGCATCATCTATCAAAAAGCTTATTTAAAAAATAATGTTATTGAACTCTATTATGTCAGACTTAAAGATAAAAATTAGTTGACAATTTAGTCTATATACAAAGCATTGGCCGACAAATTTAATTAGTGTTAGTATCATTAGTATCAACATGTCTTACCGATATACGGTGTGTAAAATTTATAGCGTCAGTTCGTTAGTTCTCAGTTAACATTAGCAATGTCCATCAATATACAAAGTCTATAAAATTGTTACTCAAACAATCAACATTTGAAATATATTATATAAGGAAATCATTATTAATTATTACATTATTTTCATGTCAAAATTTGTCATTAAGAAAGTCAGTTACAGTGTAGTAGCATTTTTCAATTAGAAGGTTTTAAATTTATTTTTAAAAAGATTGTTGTTTAAATGTTTATATACCTAATGCCTAGAAAAAATTTGGCTGGTGGTAAAAAAATATTCCTGTCTCTATATAAATGTACGCCATAGACTTATGGTGAAAAACTTTTGTTTTATAAATTTTGCAAATTTGCATATATTATCGACTTGCCATAAAAAAATACCAAACAGCCGATTAAATTTGTAAAGAAAGAAAAAAAAAGTTGTTCACTGTGATGTTCAGAACATATAGTTTACAAGGGCATTCTTGAGTTATGTATGGGACAAGCTATACGAAAAAATTGGTAAACACTTGAATTTATTTTCATTTGTAAAACATTGTCCCTGTGAGAAAAGTGATACAAGTGTGTGATTTTACTTAACAAGTATTTTTTTATTTACTAAAAATCTTCCCTAAAAAGCTTTGCAAGCAAAGACAACAGTATATAGTTTCAGCTTAACTTTTCGGTCCATTCAACTCAAACGGACATAGACAAATCAGTTTAATAGACACCGCTAAAGCATCTCTTATCGATATCTATGACTCTTAATACTTATAGGATATATCATGCAATATGACCAGGTCTTTTTGCATCTTGATTTTTTGTGTTTTAAGGAACCAGATAATAATTTTTGAAAAAGTCGTCTTCTGAATCTTTTCAAAAAGGCATCAAATAAGATATTTTTGCTAAATGCGAATTTACCTAGCTGTGTCACTGCTCTCATTTAAAAAAGTAACCTCAGCAATTAGACTTAATTTAAATCTTCCAAAATACTAGATACTTAGAGAGATGACTGCTTGTATAAAACTACTTCTAAGAATTTCAGTTCTTTCTTCGTTTGTTTCATCATCATCATCATCATTTCAGCCATAGGGCGTCCACTGCTGAACATAGGCCTCCCTCATTGACTTCCAGATTGGCCGGTTGGAAGCTGCCTGCATCCAGCGTCTTACTGCGACCCTTACCAGGTCGTCTGACCACCTTGTGAGTGGACGTCCTACGCTGGGCTTGCCGGTACGCGGCCTCCATTCTAGAACCTTATTGCCCCATCGGCCGTCAGTTCTACGTGCTATGTGCCCCGCCCACTGCCACTTCAGCTTGCTAATCCGTTGGGCTATCCATTCCGTCCGTTTAGTTGCTTTAAAATGTCTAGTCACTCATAATTAAACTAATCATTAGATTACTACACTCCTGGCATCATTAAGCTTAAGAATGAATTCCATCAATCTGTTTTAGTAAAACCGAACACTTGTTAGTTTTTCGAAATATCAGTGACATTTTAAATGCACGCATATTAAATGCATGGTTGCTGCAAACCTTAATATCCCAAATTTAAATTAGGGAAAATTTTACTTAGATACTTACGGTTTCGGTAATGAATTGGCTGTCAAACATTAAACTATTATTTCAAAAAAATATTACATTTTTTAAAACTTAGGGCTTAAAAATATTTAAATCATGATAGTAATGTAATATTTATTGAAATGAACATTTAACAATACTCGTAATATATATTATTTTATTAAGCAATCGTATTTTTTACAGAATAATGTGTGTAGTGTTTTAAGGCTTCTACTTTTAATTAACGATGTTTGATTGTATACATATTTAAACATTTCGTAGCACCGCGCCGCTTCTATAAGCCTAACTTATCTGGGATTCGACTCAAAGGGTTAGCAAGCACTTAAGTGTACTTAAGTTATGTATTATTACACCTTAAGACAAACCATTACCAACTCATTTACTCATTCCATGCAAAACTAAGTTTACAAAGAAATTAGTTGCTACTCGCGAGGCGGGATGAAGTTTTAATTTATTCACCCCCACAATTTGAATTCTAAAGCAAGTGTAGGAATGCAACTTAGGGTGATGCGGTTCTCATTTAATAAGATGGCTTGGTAGTTGACAAAGTGGAAAATTAGGTCAAGGATAGAAAGCGCCTGAAGCGACGCTGAAGGTTTCATGCGTGCAAAATTATCCTCTTAAATTATGTCCTAAGGATATTACAAACACAGGGATTTGGTCTAATTACTAAGATAATTCAAATCAAGGAGATGTTAATATTACATCCTTAAAGAGTAATTGCCCTAAAAACATCGTCATTAAATAAACTTCTAAGTTTTCTTAGTGAAAAGAGGATATTAACGAGTCAAGAGATGTAAAATGAACAACGCTGTGTGTATTGTGTTTGTTGTGTCAAAGGGCATTTTGTGGACCGATCAGGTTAGTATCCAGCTTATCAGAGTTCAGTGGTGAGCGAATATGTAATAAGAAAACCTGCACATTTAGATAACCGTGGATGTATAAGTCCAAATTGTATGGTGTTATAAGAATAAAGCCTTGGGCACACAGCCGACGGGATACGACGGCGACGGGACGCGACGGCGATGGGACGCTAGCGCGACGCCGGTGTTTGTAATATACTGAAGTCTATAGAAAACGACGCTGGGCCTACCTACAAACGGGCGCAACAGTTAAATGTTGTGTTGCATAGTAAACTTACTGAGTAGTCACGTAGCTATCTTTATTTGTACATTTAGCGATACGATAGCGGTACGATGTAGCGATCTTTATTTAACTTTGTGATTTAATAATGGATAGTGGAAAAATATAACGTCATAATAGGGACATCAGGCACACCGACTGTGTGCCTAAGGCTTGAAGAACACGATTATGATGGCAATCGCTCCAAATGAAATAACAAGAGTTACGTTAGAGTCATTTCTTTGATCTAATTATGAATAGTATTTATAATGATTTTTTATTTTGTTTTATTGCGTCACTTTAAGGATTTTGTATTGATAAATCATGATACCGTTGGAAAAAGACAGTAACTTAAAAACCTTTTTCTAAATGATGAATGATTTTAAGCTTTATTAAATTGTCATAAAGTTTACATCGCCAGTTTTTTCGCCTTATCAAGAAGTGCGTCGATCAAATTTTATGGACTTCATGGCTTGACAACCGACCTCAACTCAGGGCGTAGTGCCGTTGTGTGTTAACTCATAAAAATGGATTTTTATGTTGTCCTTCTGTAAGGTGACAATGCTTGTGTCAATTTTTTAAAAGTTTTTTGTTTTATTTATTAGTCCTTTTTTTCCATACTTCCAAGTTTTAAACTAAATAGATAGATAAGTAGTACCTTTTTTGGACAGTAAAAAAATGAAAATCACAAGAAAAAATACATTTAAAACAGGCTAATTTGGTGGTCTTATCGCTAGAAGTGATCTCTTTCAGACAAACTTCAGTTAGAAGACAGATATAATCAGTTGACCGGCCATTTTATAGAAATAAAAATAGAATTTATTGCATAAAATATGGTAATACAGGTGGTCACAATAATAATATCCGCATATTTTACCGCGATTCGGCATGCAAAATTTTAACACATTTTAACTTTAAATAATTTTAACAAAGGGCCAAAAAAAATTGAATGCTTTGACCAATTATTCTTAAGCAAACACGGTCTATTTTCAACCGACTTCAAAAAAGGAGGAGGTTCTCAATTCGACTGTGTTTTTTTTTTTTTTTTGTATATTTGTTACGCGATTACTCCGCCAATTATGAATCGATTTTAATGATTCTTTTTTTGTTTGGTAGATCATACTTCAGAGGTGGTCCCATATAAATTTTATCGAAATTGATTTAGAACTTTTTGAGAAAATCAACAAATATATACCCAGATAATATTTTGGTTGTGGTTCTTGTTACATATCTTCGACAAATATGAGCCGATTTTGATGATTTTTGTTTTATTGAATAGCTTATACTTCAAAGATAATATAATAAAAGTTTGCAAAATAAAAATCACCCCTAAGGGTAGGAAAATAGGGGATGAAATCGGTGTTCAGCAGTTAGATTAGGATTTATCACTAAAAATTGATGAAATAAGTAAATTTTATTTAAAAAAATAAAACCGACTTCAAAACACTGAAATGCTAAAAATAATCCTAACACTTAAGTACCTAATCAGTTACTTTTGGAGTCGGTGCAAACAAAAACATTGAATCTCTCATCGGCTGGCAGATGAGGTACTTAAGTGTTAGGATTATTTTTAGCATTTCAGTGTTTTGAAGTCGGTTTTATTTTTTTAAATAATATAGACACAACTTTAACCTAAAATATAACTGTATGACCTTTACGTTACACGTTGACAATGACATCCCATATTAAGTTGATAGAATAAATATTTTTCTGTTTACTTTCTTTACACTTCTAAAAATCCTAAACTGTAGCTAAACGTGACGATTACCCAATTAAACGACCGATTTTTCAATGTCCAACTCGCCTAAGCGCTTAACCAACTCTCGACAAGTCTCGCTTCACGCGGTTGATCTCTTGCACCAGTGACCGAATAGTGGCTTCGCACTGGAGGCATTTCGGTGCGGCATTTAGCTGTCGTTTCAGGCTTACAGACTGAATCGATTACTCGAAAACCGTTCATCTACTAGTGTCCGTAACATTGTATTTATCTAAAGTATTCAAGGCATAAAATTTACAATAAGGACAATGTGCTGATGTGTTTAAGGTTAAATATACATATAAAAAAGAGAAGTTGATATTTTTATTAGATTTGTACATTTTTTATTATGTCGCAACATTGCAATTACAATTGTTATCGGGCATCGCACATGGCACAGGGTGATTTTTTATGCCGTGTGGGGACGGCCGTAAAGAATACACTTCTCCACCGCAAACAGGAGGCGTTTCGTAAGAGGCGCATAATTCTCGTAGCACAAGACGAGCAACAGCGTCTGCGTGCGAAATCTTATAAAAAACTGCGCTCGCCAACCCGCCTGCCAAGCGTGGCAGAGTATTGGCAATCGCTCCGATCATAGGTCATTGGGGGTGTCCTATGTTCAGCAATGGATTTCCTATGGCTGAAATGATGATTATGATAATGATATTTTTTACAATGTTATTGTAAAAAACACATCTCATAAAAATAAATAACCGTAATCACAAATATTACCTAATCTCTTGCGTCACATCTTTGAGTTGTGAGCTTAAAGTCTAGGACGCACCTGCAGATTAGAGATTTACTCCTCTCCACTAGATAATTATTCGTATGTACCCGAATTTAAACCGTACAAATGGTGGTGAAAGAAATTTTAAGAAAACACGAACATTCAGAAAACACGGGATTTGTAACAATGATCCAAATGGTTGGGTTCAGATGGCAATGTTAGAATCAAGTAACAGCGTACTTTTAACGTTGTCCTAAGATTCGGCAAGGCTCAAAACATAAAAAAGCGCCGCTACTAACAAGGTTTTTTTTCTGGTTCTAAGTATTAATTTATCAGAGACTCTCAAAAAAAACTCAACAACGAATCGAGTTACTCAATTATTTAAGAGTTTTTGATTTGTATCATCCTTTTCAGAAGTAGAAGATCATTAATCAAATTTCAAATTTAAAATTTTCAAATTAAAAAAATTCTAATCATAGTTTTTAATAAAAATTAACTGTTAGGTAGCGTAAAAAAGTTAATAAAGGATTAAATTATTAGACGCACTTTATTATTTGTGTCCCAAAAGTACTTTTTATATTTTTTTATAGTCACCCTTGTGTTAAGTGTCGTAAACGAAGGGTTACACGTCTTTGATCTGCTATTACGTTAAAGTGCCTCAAAATAAGCTCACTTAAGCGTTGTTAAATTATATTACTGGTAAAGGTTACGCTCGTCAGATTAACTTTTCACTTAGTATTTGTAAAATCGCACGCACGAATTTATTACGTAGTAGTCTGCGGTGGTTAGGTGTCTGTATAGGTAATCTATGGTCTTTTTCCCATTACCTCAGGCTGTGTGTCAGTTACATGGTCCGTCTAAATAAATAAATGTTAGCAGAAACTACTGAAGGAGAAGGCACTCAGAAGTGATGCCAGGTTTTGGTCAAGTTTTGATGATGGGAATTATAAGAAACATTGCACTAGCTGTATATCACGTCAACAGATTTTTGTGTTATGTTGTTTACGCACTATCACGGCGTCCCTTTAATTTCTTATGAAACAAAATATAAAATATGGTAATACATCAAACAATTTTTGATAGAGAATGAGACAATAAAAATATACTGGCACTTCACAAACGAAAATCAGACCTAAAACATTTATAAAGGTCTCGTCTGTAGGCAATTTGCGAATGTGACCTCATTCGACAGGCTGGGGTAATGTTACAGTATAGATTTATTCAGTATGCCTGCTCGATAACTAACCATGACTATGATTAGGTACTTAATTAAAATAATCAAGTACATAATCATAGGTACAGGCAGATGACCTTATCGTTTTCTGTGTTTTTAATTTAATCATAAAAACAGGTCAAATGTTTATATTATTGACTTGCTTGATATTTAACTTCTGCATGAATTAAGAACACCTATCACGGCGACCTCGTCGTTATATATGACTACGTGTGATCATAGTTGAAAAACGTATCATAAACATTAGTCTAGCTAGTGTGATTGATGCAGTACCTATGCTAAGATATAGTTATTTGATAGCTTACTTATTTAGTCAAGCATTTTTGACACTTTTTCAGATGATCTCATCGTTTTTTAATGTCATTACCGAGGACCCCAAACTAAGCGAGGGAAAATGGTGGTAAAGAATACAAAGATCATCCCGGACTTGGTCGCTATCTTTGTACTGAGGCCATACGTATATCTGTTCTCACATTATAGCACACTACACTTAAGTAATTAACGCCTGTTAAGACCACAGCGTCACGCCGACTAGGAATGGTTTTTTAAATCTTCTTGTAAATTTTTTGGTTTGTGTCACCTATCTGTCTCTCTCTACTTTCAAGAGCAAGCCTTCTGTGCCTGCCTCTTTTAAGGCCACGCATAAAAATTGTTTTATGTAGAGGTAAAATGTAGGTTTACAAATGTATAGAAAACTCTTCGTTATGTTGCGTCCTTTGAATGTTACGAAAATTAGTCTAATGAGAAGATATTATTTTCGTGTTATTATACTGTCAAAAATTTTAATAAATAAAATAGACTAATAAATAATGTCAGACACATTACTAGAATAATTTCATTTTAATAAAGATAAATAATAAATAAAAATATTGGACAACATCACATAAATTGCTCTGATTCTATAGTAAGTAGCTTAAGCACCTGTGTTACAGAAATCAGAAAAAACGACGGTACCACAACACCCAGACCTGAGACAATATAGAAAAGTTATTTTTCCTACGTTGACCAACCGGGAATCCAACCCGGAACCTCTGAGATAGTGACACCAAGTCCGGCATACTCGCCTCTCGGCTACGGAGGTCGTCGAAATGAATATATGTGGGATAACGGAACGTAAGTTGAAGGAAGTAAGGAAATGTGAGAGCGAGACAAAAGATGTGAGTCAAGATGGCGAAATGTGATTTGTGAACGAAGGATAGGATTTTTGTTGAAAGAAGAAAATACACGGATTAAAAGGAAACTAATTCTTTTTATTTCTTGCCCGATCCCACAAATTGGGGGCTCGTCCGGGATTAAGCAAGAAATCCGTGTTTCACGACGAAAAGAAGCAAATTAACATAAGACGATCGCTGAAAAATTTTCTTTGGGAAGAAAAAAATATTAAGACGACGACGAACCAAAGAAGACCAAAGAACAACGACGGGAAACGACGAATCAACTACACATCATGGCAGAAGAAGGCACGAGCAAGGGTATGGTTACTAGGAGTCAGAACGGCACAGAATCTTCAACGACATCTCCAATGGCGGCTTCAATGGCGGCATTGTGCATCGATGCAGTAACCAAATTCAGCGGCGACGACAAAACCCTATCATCAGTTAGATGGGTTCAAGATCTGGAAGATAACGCCGAGATATTTCAGTGGACAGAACAGCAGAAACTCATCTTCGCACGCAGATCTCTGGTCGGAACAGCGGCATTGTGGCTGAAGGGAGAAAAAGTATTTAAAAGCTGGGACGAGTTAAAAGGTGCGGTTCAGAAGGAATTTTCCGACTCTGTAAACGTCAAAGAAATGCACGAAATCATGGCGGCCAGGAAAAGACGTAAAGACGAAACCTGCTACCAGTACATGCTTATTATGAAGGAACTGGGTCGCAGAGCAAAGTTTCCCGATTATGTGGCCGTGCAGTACATAATTGATGGTATTCAGGATTATGAGTCGAACAAGATGATATTATATGGAGCTACTACATATCCTGTGTTAAAAGAAAAGTTAAATCTTTATGAAAAAATAAAAATGAAATCACAGCGTACTACTAATACCATAGACGGTACAAGAGGTACGAAAAGAAGTGTTGGCGAAAAACCACCACCACGAAATTCAAGATGCTATAATTGTGGTGACATTGATCATATGGCAAATGCTTGTCCGAACGGCATAAAATGTTTTCGCTGCAATAAATATGGTCATAAGGGCATCCATTGTACAGTGCAGAGCGAATACAGCGGCGGCAAGATGGAACCCGCTGCATCGTCGGTAAAGCAGTACCAATCAAGAAGTGCGCCTACAGGTAGCGGTGCAGTCGGACGGTCGGTAAAGTAGCAGGCCAACTTCAACCTGGTGGCACGTCACGGTGACAGTGATGACAACACGATGACAGTGGCAGCAGACAACACATCGGAGGTTATGCAGGTTCAAAACAAAGGGCGTGAATGTGTTCAGAAGCCGATGAAAAGTGTTACGATCAAGGAAATAACAACAGATGCTTTGGTGGACTCAGGTAGCGACGTAAACCTGATGTCTCACCAATGTCAAATCGCGGTCGGCGCGAAAGTGACTGAAGAGAAATTATTACTCACTGGACTTGGACTCTCAACAGTGAAATCCATAGGAAACGTTTGTGTTAATATCACTATAGATGGAATAGAATTTACTAACGTGTCATTTCATATTGTAAATAGGGAAGTCATGCCGTTTGACATGATTTTAGGTCAAGAGCTATTGAAACATGTTACCATGGTGATGAATGGAGGCAAAGTGACGCTTTTACCTAAAAGAGAGGAATGGATGCCTAAACTCTCCTTTTTTTCAGATGCGGTTGTCGACATTGGTCATATTATTGATTCAAATGTGAAACAAAAAGTGTTACAGTGTATTGAAGATTATATTCCAGTACGGACTAAGGAGGCACCAATTCAGTTGAGGATTATTCTGAAAGATGATGTACCTGTTATACAAAGACCACGACGCTTGTCTTTGGTTGAACAAAGGTTAGTTGAAGAACAAGTAAAGGAATGGCTCGACGAAGGCATAGTAAGGGTAAGTTATTCAGAGTATTCATCTCCTTTGGTGTTAGTTAAAAAAAAAGATGGTACAACTAGAGTGTGTGTGGATTACCGTTTACTTAACAAAAAGATGATAAAAGATGAATTTCCATTACCTGTGATTGAGGACATGATAGATAAGTTGTGCGGGGTCAAAGTATTTAGTGTCCTAGACCTGAAAAATGGTTTTTTTCATCTAAAGGTAGAAGAAGAGTCAATTCGGTATACATCTTTTGTAACCCATCACGGACAATTTGAATTTCTTAGAGCACCTTTCGGTTTGTCCATTTGCCCGAAGTACTTCATGAGATTTGTAACAATTACATTTAGAGAGTTAATTTCTCAGGGCATTATGATTATTTTTGTTGACGATATTTTGGTTTTAGCGGAAAACGTAAAACAAGCGGTTGAAAGACTTCGAATTGTACTGAAAACAGCATCCGAGTACGGCCTACAAATCAACTGGAAGAAAGCGAACTTGATAAAGAGAGAAGTCGAATATCTAGGCCATATTGTAAGGGATGGAGAAATAAAACCAAACCCAGATAAGACAGACGCTGTCCATAAGTACCCAGAACCATGTGATATTAAACAACTACACAGTTTTATTGGCTTAACATCATATTTCAGAAAGTACATAGAAAATTATGCTCTGATTGCCAAGCCACTTACAGACCTTTTGAAGAAGGATAAAAATTTTATATTTCAAGAAGAACAACGACAAGCTTTTCAGATATTGAAAGAAAGATTAACTTCAGATCCTGTTTTAAAGATTTTTAATCCAAAATTAAAGACCGAGTTGCATACAGATGCATCCAGTGTGGCGTACTCAGCTATACTTATGCAACATTTCCCTGATACAGGACTTCACCCGATTTATTACATGAGCTGTAAGACTAACGACGCACAAAGTCGATATTCTAGTTACGAACTTGAGGCATTAGCCATCATTGAAGGAGTAAAGAAGTTCCGGCATTACCTGTATGGAATACACTTTAAGATCATAACAGATTGCAAGGCATTTGCGATGACATTGAGAAAGAAAGACCTGACAGCGAAGGTAGCACGATGGGTACTATTCCTTGACGAGTATGACTATGAAATTGAACATAGAGCATCATCAAAGATGAAACATGCAGACGCTTTAAGTCGTTGTCCATATGTGGGAGTAACATCGTTACATGACACAGTGAAACAAGCACAAGAACAAGACGAGGGGCTGAATGCCATAAAAGAGATGTTGAAAGATAGGTCATACCTAGATTACTGGACAGAAAATGATTTACTTTATAAAGGAGATAAGAAGCTATTGGTGATACCTAAAACTTTAGAAAAAGAGATATTGAAGAGAGTACACAGCAATGGTCACTTTTCGAAGAAAAAAATTAAAGAATTAATTGATAAAGAATACTACATAACAGGATTAGATAAGAAAATTGAGGACTATATTATAACATGCATTCCGTGCTTGTTAGCGACGAAAAAAGAAGGCAAACTAGAGGGATTTTTGCATCCAATTGATAAAGAGGGTATTCCATTAGATACCATACATTTAGATCACGTGGGACCACTGACAAACCAGTAAGCAGTATAACTATATTTTGACAGTAGTAGATGCATTTACCAAGTTTGTATGGTTATTTCCAACAAAATCCACATCAAGCAGAGAGGTTCTGAGCAAACTAAAGATACACCAGCAGACGTTTGGAAATCCAAGAAGAATTATAACTGACAAGGGTACGGCATTCACCAGCCATGAGTTTGCTGAATACTGCACCGAAGAGGACATCTTACACTTGACGATAACCACTGGCATTCCAAGAGGTAACGGCCAAGTTGAGAGAATACACAGAATCATCATTCCCTTATTAACTAAATTATGTATAGAGAACTCTAGCTTATGGTACAAACACATCAGCGATGTACAGAGAGCTATAAATGGCACATTTCAGAGGAGCATCAAAACAACACCATTTGAACTTTTAATAGGTACCAAAATGCGCACGAGAAAAGATGTTAAAATACAGGAACTTCTTCAGGAAGAAGATATTCAGCTGTATAATGAAGACAGAGAAGAATTACGAAAACAAGCTAAGGAGCAGATTTTAAAGATACAAGATGAGAACACGAAAAACTATAACAAGAAGAGAAAAGACAGTTTTAAGTATGAGATTGGAGATATAGCAGCTATAAAAAGAACTCAGTTTGGATCAGGCCTAAAATTAAAACCTAAATACCTAGGACCCTATATAGTAGTAAAGGTGAAAAGAAATGACCGATATGACTTGGAGAAGATGGATACCTCTACTGAAGGTCCTAACAAGACTTCCAGTTCAGCTGATCATATGAAGAGATGGCCTAAAGAAGGGACATAATGAGTATTTTACTTTAGTGAGAAGAATGAAAGATGATGAATGCTTTGTCTATTTAGTTAAAGCTCACTTGCACTTTATTCATTGTCATGGGGTTATATTGTTAAGAAAGCTCTACTATATCAATTGGTATTTTAATTTAACGAGAAATTTAATATTAAGCAAGGTTTATTAGTATCAGAGAAAGTCTTTGTAGTTTGTGTTTTTGAAAAATAATTATTAAAAAAACGTAGTAAGTTTTGTTTTGGATGAAACTATGTATAAAACAATGTAAAAAGTTATAAGTATTACTAAGCAAACTTTGTAAAAAATAAGAAGTGTTTTACTTAAGTTTGAGTGCACATTAAATGCTTAATGTACTTTGATTTATGATTCGAAGTGTATACAACGTTATTATAGTCTTACTACTGAGCAGTGTTGTGTGGGAGTGTAGTGAGAGTGTGACGAATTGTAATGAGAGACGAAACATAATAAATGAGAGATGAATGTCCGAGGACAGACATTGGGTCAGGAAGGCCGAGTGTGGGATAACGGAACGTAAGTTGAAGGAAGTAAGGAAATGTGAGAGCGAGACAAAAGATGTGAGTCAAGATGGCGAAATGTGATTTGTGAACGAAGGATAGGATTTTTGTTGAAAGAAGAAAATACACGGATTAAAAGGAAACTAATTCTTTTTATTTCTTGCCCGATCCCACATATATGTATATTGAACAACATCACATACATTAGGAACTCTAATTCTAAGGTAAGTAGCCAAAGCAGTTACAAAACACCTTTTACTATAATAAAGGACTCGTCAAAACGAACTCAAACCGTTTAGCTAAAACTCGGAAGGATTACTATAACCATTGTAGAATTCCAATAACTATGAACTGGCTCCAAATTCAAATCGATTCATCGTAATCAGCCCACGTCAGTCTACTGCCTCTCCCAATGCACGCCACTAAGCGCGATCTACGGCATTTTTTTTCCACCCGCTCCCAGCAGCCTTACGTATATCGTTGCTCTACCTTGTCGGAGAGTTATAGTTTAACTAATATATGAAGATATAGTTAAACTTTGAAGTTGTTCAAGAAAATCGATCTTCTACCCCTACCAAACATGATGGATCAGTTTCTCAACTAATTTATGCGGCAAAAACAACGACAGCTTAGCAGAATGCTCCTCCAATAAATATTATTGGTAATTTATGGACAACTGAGCCTTGGCGGCGGGAAATGGGAAGCAATCTATCAAACCTCTGCTTTGGTTAGGCTGCGACCTCTTAAAATATGTTTTTACTTTTATCTCCCCCAAAAAATAAGAAAAGTTTGACGTAACATACAATTTGGTATTGCGTAGACAGTTTCATAAGTAGATATTATTCTTGAAAAACTTTTTGATGTTGTTTGACTTGCTGACAATAGCTCTAAATATTTTGTAAATATTTTTTTTACTGTTATCACTCATGATCACACCAATTAACTAGTCCCAAACCAAGCAAAGTCTGTATTAAGGCAACTAGATAACGGATAAACATACGTAAATACTTTTATAAATATTAATTACTTAGGTACAAAATATGATCGTGCTCATCACACAAGCATTTGCCCCTTGCGGGATTCGAACCCGCAATCGCTAACTTTGTAGTCTGGAGCGCGAACCACTACACCAGATGGTCGCCTGGTGAGTTTAACAAATTTTGATTTGTTGAATTTGTATCTGTAGTATTCATAAAAATCGGTCCAGCCGTTCTTGACTTATGAGTGGTCTAACTAACCCGACTTTGTTTTTTATATAGATTGATGAAGAAGAAGAAATTAAATGCTATTTAAATTCTTCTTCTTCATCATTTAAACGGTCAATGCCGCGTTGCGTCCAAAGCCATTGCTTTGGAGCCCACGGTCCGCTATCCTTGATTTACTCCTCCACTTCGCGCGGTCTTGAGCGTCTCAAGTTGTGAGATCATTGGCTCGCATTTCAGCCCTCACGACGTCAAGCCAGCATTTCTTGGGTCTACCCCATTTGCCAGGACCCGGCAGTGGTGGCATGGCCAGACATTTGTTTCCTACGTAGCTAAAAACATTCCGCAAAACATAATCGTACCAGCGTAGGCGACTGCGTCAATCCGATCGTCAAAGATAATCAACCTATCTGTTTTTACTATGCCCCAGCCCTTTTAATAACGAGAGCCTCCTCGCAAACATCCTTGCCCATAAGCTCAAACAATTAAGAGAGCCATATTAGTCGGTAAATAAGGTCGTCCCGTCCTAATTCAGAATTTTCAGCGAGCCTTAGCTTTTTAGATTAAAACGTAACGTAAATTCTGGTTACTTACGACGCCGAATGAAAACGTTCGCACGCCCATATTTTCAAGGTTAGTGCCGTGACGGCGAGGATGTAGTGTGACAGGACATGACTGGAAGTGAAAACTTGTAAAGTGGGCGCGTTTCTTAATTTTTGTAGCGTCTAAAGTTTGTTTGCATTGTATCAAAATCCGTAGAGGTGACTACAAAGCAACACGAGGTGGGGTGTAACCTATTTATTTTTTCTAAAAGATAATCCCTAGCTCCCTAGCTATCCCTAGATAAAGATGTTGTCATGTCGTGTCGTGGCCAGCAAGGTCACTGAATCTTACCCCCTTAGATTTATTTTTACTGGGACTAAGTAAACAACGAAATCGAAAAAGATACTTTCAATTAATGACTTGGAACATTTTTTGAAGAATATTAAATAGACTCAATCAATAACATTTTAATGCTGAATGCAGCAAAATAATTAAAATATCGAATCTGGTTATTGAAAACACAATCACTTAAGGTTCTATTATGTAATGTGAAAAAAGGTAAAAAGGAACTCATTCCTTCAGTTTACTGTATGTCATATCTTCCTAAAAGAATAGGATTATTAGTGACACTATTGGATGGTATATAATTCAAGCAGTTTGTTTGAAACATCTCCATGTTTCTTCAAAATCAATGGATCGAATTCCTGGCAAGGAAAAAAAATTTTTTCAATACCCGAATGATGCAGTTTCAGTTTTCATCAAGTTTGAATATTTTTTCGCTATTGCTCATATTTTCGGGTTTGACCATACACGCCCACTTGAAGAATTCACCCTATCAGTAGTAACTGAAAGCACACACTAATCGTCATTTACATGTATGCACTTTTTGTTTTATTTATATATTAGTCTTTCTTCCACTTGTTGATTTTCAAGTAGACTGCGCTCACAACCCACGAAAAGGTCGTAATAAAATTCCAGTATCCGCACAATCTTTTCTACATCTTCGTCCCAAACTCAATGGAAATTCGCCCGTAACAATTTTAAGTCGACGCCCCGAGTAACACTCAAGTCAGATAAAGAAATTATTCGTGCCCCAACACCAGATTATTAGATTTGCTTCCGATATGAGGGGGTACTTTTTGGAATCTGATTTCATTTTTAACATGGCGTGAAACTGATACTAGAGTTGGGATATTGTTCTCTTATTATAACTTTTTATCGGTTTCTGGCGATTTTGTCTGCTTAAATTTCAAGTTCTCCATAGAAACTTCCATTGTTGATTAAGGAATGAAGGTTGAATTTCCAAAAATCCATTGGTACTGCTCACTAGTACTGTATTCTAAAAACCTCTTTAAAAAATTAAGTTTCTAGTTACATCGGTTTCAGCTGTACGTTTCTGTCACTCAAAGCCAGCGTTGTCTTTTATATAATCTATAGATATATGTATATAAATCAATCTCTGTTTCCCTTTGGTCACGCCATAACTTGAGAACGACTTCATCGATCTCTTTTTTTTTTAAGTTTTCTAATACTTTGTAAAAGGTTCTTACCAATTTTTTTTTAAAGTTGCACAAAAAATCCTTTATGAATAAACTAGAGACCAGGAAAACGAAGTTCGGGGGCAACAGCTAGTAGGTCTATACATCCTCATCATCGTCATTTCAGCCATAGGACTGCTGAACATAGACCTCCCTCAGTGACTTCCAGATTGGCCAGTTGGAAACGGCCTGCATATAGCTGCTGCGACCTTTACCACCTATAGATAAGAAGAAATTACTTAATTGTTATCTTCTTGTAATACAAGAAAGTTCAAAACAATATTTTGTAGCATTCTTGTTCTAAGAACCAATGCTTGCTTGTTTGCAATTGACTCATTCGCTTTTATAATAAAATCAGTTTAGTATTTGTATGAACTTTATTATCTGTTATGATAAAAAGGATGTTATTGCGTTCACGTCTAGATGAGAGAAATGTGTACTACAATATCATAAGCAAAATAAATAAAGATTGTTATAACGTACTATTTGGACTAATAATTACAGATTTAACTTTAAGTACGATTATGTCTGCCAAGCGTGGCGAGTATAGGCAATGTTCCCGATGATTTGTCATTGGGGGAGGCCTTTGTTCAGCAGTGGACCTCCTATGGCTGAAATGATGATGATGATGACGATTATAAGAAAAAAAAGACAAAATAACTACAAAAAAGGCAATTATTATAGACACACATTGTTTGACACATTCAGATAATTACATTTTGCTTAGGCTATAGATGCAGTCTGATTGGCATAGCGCGACGGTTTGATTAGAAGCAAATAATATGTTCCTTGATTCCATTTTTTGTTTGAGTCAATTCAAGAATTTTGTTTTCTTTATTGTCTCATAAGTATCTACGAGTATGTGTGCTAAAGGACTCTCCTCATTAAAACTGTATGATAACCCTAACAAAAAAAATATATTTATTTAATTAACTCAGTGCCTAAAGACAAAAGTTACCAGTGATGACATATGAAACAGAAACGTGGCTTCTTACTATAGGCCTCATAAGAAATCCAAGGTTGCACAGAGTATAGCCCGTTCCATGAATGGGCTATGCTCGGTGTTTCTTCGCGAGGTCGAATCAGAAATGAGGATCTCCTCTTATCCGTAAACGAAGCAAAGTTGCTGACATAGCCCGACGGATTAGCAAGCTAAAGTGGCAGTGGGGACACATAGTATGTAGAACGCCAGTTCTGCCACTTTAGTGGGCGGTGGGGCAGAACGGCTAGAACGAAAGCTATGTACAAGTACCGGCAAGCGCAGCGTATGACGTCCACCCATAAGGTGGACAGAAAGGTTGCAGGAAGCCGCTAGTTGCAGGCCGCTTCAAAGCGACCAATCTAGAAGTCATTGGCCTATGTTAGGGGCCTACGTTCAGCAGCGGACGTCGACGTTATGATGATGATGAATCATGTTTACTTTCTAGTTTTATAAACATCTTACTTAGAACTTTAGTTAGTAAAAATAATATACAAAAAAAAACAATGTCAAGCTTGTTTACAAAATATTTCAATGTTAAATGGCAATAATCAAAATACAAAGAAGTTGTGCACAACTGTTCCACTTTAGATACAAGAGAACATCTTATCAACAACGGGAACAAATCGACAGATGTCTTCAACAATGACGACGATTTGCGCAATATGTCAGCTAAAATGGCGGCTAAGCGACAACTATAAATCGACTTTGGAGTTCTGTATATGTATAATGTAGTTCACTACAGTATAGTACTTCATTACAGTATAGTTCAAATATATCTATCACGACACTATAGTACTTAATTTTAAGGTCAAGGTCGTAAAGTAGGTGTCTGATAATGACTGATCAAAAAAAAAAAAATTACCACGTTTTGCTAAACTATCAAACATGAATTGGTTTTTACTGATTGACAACACTGCGTTAATCAACAAAACCTAATTAGGCTAAATTACTACTAACTGTTGGTAGATTATTTCAATTTTTGGCGTCAATATCTTGGACAATTTGTTAGTATTTCAGTGAACTATTAAATAAATAAATAAATATTGGACAACATCACATACATTGCTTTGATCCTTTGACCTTTGACCGACCGGGAATCGAACCCGGAACCTCAGAGATAGCGACACTAAGTCCGGTATGCTCGCCTCTCGGCTACGGAGGTCGTCAATTGCTATTGCCTTATAATTTGATTCAGCTTTAGAAATCATTGAGTTTTTTTTTTGTTTAAGCTACAATAAATATTTTAAGTACCGATATAGAGCTAACATTGATTAACATGGGATAAAACTATGAACTTTAACTCATTATAAAGCATTGAGAATATAAAAACGCTCAAATATAGCTCAAAACTCATCTTATTCTTTAAATTTCTGAGTTAAAAGGACTATAAAACTAAATTGAATCCTTTCCACTCTCTAATAAAGTTACGGAACCCTAAAAAAACAAGGTGCTCTAGCGCAAACACTCGAACGAAATAATAAGGGGCGCCGCAGATTTATCACTTTAACAAATTCGCCATGCTTCACTGTGACATAACATAAATAAGAACAGTAAGCCTGCTTGTAAAGCTTAACTGTTCGATATCGTTCTGGTTTGATGCTCTTTGTGATTGCTTATTACAAAAAAAAATCGACGATGAAGGATGGAGCACATACCTACCGTACAGAGTAGAAATGTCATTTATATTGTTCCACAAAAATCCACCAATACTTAATCTTTGACTGTAACGTTTCGTATGGGTCAGAGTTGACAGGACTTGTCAGTTTATACTAAATGTAAGTGGAAAATCACTAACGTGTTTCGTAAAAAGATGGTCGTATTGCTGCTCTATAAGGTATGTGTTCGGTGGCTGACGTAGAAACAGCAGCGCCGCTGATAAAATCTAAGGGCGCTTGTTGACCGTTTTGTGTTTGGTCAAGATCGCCATTGAATAATATAAAGCTATGAACTAAACTGATATCCTCTACCTCTATTATCAGCTGTTATCCTGCACTTTATTCTGAATGAGGTTTAATAATACACATCTAAAAACACAATTTTTTATCTTTCTTCTCTGCTTTCTTTCTTAATGCTGGGCAAAGGCTCCCTCAATCATTTTCACATTTCCCTTACAGTAGTTAAGGCTTGCCAATCGCTGAGAAAATTGTACAAATTATCACACCATCATTTAATTGAGGAGTACCTCTTAATTACCAATTGAAAAGTAGAAATGTTATTTTTGTTTGGTTTTGTTTTTACAAAGTTTAAATATGAATCTTGTTTCCATACGAACTGTAAAACGCCACGAAGCTGTTATTTTTATCAAACTTTTTTGACGACGTAGGTATTATTCCTGGGAAATATACGAACAGACCAAAATCATGAATATTTTGCAATCATATAAATATTATAATATAGCAATATAGTGTACCAATAACAAAATTAAGACCAAGACTTGGCAAAGATTTAAAATTGCGTATAGCACACACCAAATATGGCAAAAACTGTATTTTGAATGAAGGTGCCTCAATTTAAAATAAACTGCCAAAAATATCAGAGAAGCCAAATCTATGGCCAGCTTCAAAAGATTATTAAAATTATTATTGTTTGGTATGCAGTCTTAGTAATATACATATTTTTCGTTTATTATTTAAAAAAACAAATGCTGATAAAAAAAAAAAAAAAAAAAGTAAATAAATATTGTAAATTAGGAAACATATAAAAATAATTTCACCTCACAACAAATATATTGAATTACACAAATTGTGCTCACTATCGAGACGCAATGTCTGTTCCAGCTTCGCTAGTTCAATGTATCCGTACAAAGTTACCAAATGGGATCTTGCACCTCAACTAACGATCGAGCAGATACAAAGATTTATATTTGAAAAAAAAAATTGTCGCTTTGTAAGTAAGTTATTTGGTAAACTTCATATAAGTGTATTGTAAATTCTTTTTGAGAAATTATATGTTTTAAACCCGAAATATCAGAGCATTTATGTTATTATATGACATAGGGTGCTCGCAGAAGCAGGCTTTCTTTGTCTTTCTGCTTTATGTCATTGAGCCCACCGCTCACTGGAGCACGTCCGCGATTTCCGTTGGAGCTAAGTGTTTTTACGTGTGGGGATGTGTTTTTATTTGCCGCGTTTTGTGTTTATCTCGTTATTTTATTATGTTTGTGAAAATAATTTATGACCAGTGAAATATTTGGATTTTTATGGTTGGTAACAAGTTTAATAATAATCATTATTTAAACTTATATTTTTACAGACCAAAATATATGAAATAGCTGTAATTTTTTGTACTTTAATTAATAAATATTTTACAAGTAGATCAATCTGTTCGGTTTTTTATTTGATTTGTTAAATTGGTTTACCTACACAACTAACTAATAGATTAAAATAACAGATAGAGGTATATAACTATATATTATTAATATTGGACCACATCATAATATACATTGCTCTGATCCTGTATAGTGCTATAATGTAAATCAGAAACAACGACGGTACCACAACACCCAGATAGGATCGTTGGATCCTACTTCTGAACTTCGTTTTCTACATTGACCCGACCGAGAATCGAACCCCGGACCTCAGAGATTATCTCCTATTATAAAGGAGTACTTTTATACCAACATCCAGATTTTAATGCTATTTTATTCATTATTATATCAATGTTTAACACATAGGTTGATGAAAGCGCTTCCTCTCTCCTAGCCCCCAAGTTGCGTGCCCAACAGGGTCCATAACACTGGTTCTTTAATTTGTAACATCTATATGTACATTATGGTTATGCAATAAATTATTGAGTATTGAGTTTACTATATCATCTGTTCCATAAATTTTGGTCTAGTAGCATTTAATATTTAATAATAAAGATAATTAAAAAAAATTAAAAACTAGGAAAGCAACTACTTTTTTATTTGGTATAACCTAACCTAACCTAACCTTCAAATAAACAGTGCAAAAGATGATATTTTGCCTAAACAAGGTAAAACCTGTGCGTCAGGCGCTCTGGCCTCTCTTTAGATCTCTCTAGATCTCTATTACTTCTCTCAGATAATCTCTTTAGTATGTAACAGTTTTATGATTTAATGGTTACTTTTTTTAGTGAAAATCTAAATAAATAAAAATGAATCTCTATTTTCCTTGGTCATCGCATCACGCGTGAACAGGTGGAACAATTTCGTTAGTTATATTTTTGTTGTGTTAGTTATTGTCAGGAGGTTCTTTTGATAAAAAAAATAAAGAAATTTGTGCAGAAAATCCTTTATGAATAAACTAAAGACCACGCGAACAAAGTCGCGGGCAACAGCTAGTTGTTTATATTAATGAGTAGAATGGCGGTAAAATATGTCATTTTTCTTATTCATGAAACATTTTGACCCAACTTGGACAAAGTAATGTAGTCCATTTACGCATATAACTTCCTATTTTGAGCTAAATATATCTGCAGTATATGAGTTAATGGTCTTGAAAGTGGATAATAAGATCCGAGGTTTTGGTAGTAATATAGTATATTATCACGCTCCGTGAAATTAAATAATACTCCTGAGAAAACCTGTGTTTTATGGCTAATACCTAATACGTAGTGTCTGAGTGAGCATAATGAGATATAGTAGGATATGGTATGGCCACATAAATGAAATCTAATAAGCAGTACTGATTGTACTGTATAGATGTTGGGTATATTTGTTGTTGGCTTTGGACGCAACCGGGATTGACCGTATAGATGAAGAAGAAGATTTTGGGTATTTTTAAGCCTACAATTGGTTAATAAAATAAATACTATTCATACTTAATAGGATATATGCATATATTTTTTTTGGGCTTAAAATAAATAGTACATAATAATTGCACCAAAAAAAACGGGCAGCGCCTGTTTTTTTTTGGACACGTTTCTAGGCGCGACAACCGTTCCTTAGAACGCCTCGTAGTCCACGGAAAAGTGGAGGGCACTCGACCGCGTGGAAGGTCACCCATGCGATGAACCGACCAGATCAAGTCTGCTGTAGGTGGTTCCCTTAACAAATGCAGCAGGATGACCTCCAGCAGAGAGAGATGGCGAGACATCGTGAAGCGCATAAAATCTGCCCCCTCCGACACGACTACATAACGACCACGACCGCTCTGACAAGAGCGAATCGACTAAGAAGAAGACATAATAGGTAATTAAAATAGATAAAACTTCAAGAATTTTCGTAAAATATTTATAAATACCAGACTTACAACCCATTAAAGTCGCGTGCTAGCAAAGGATATCCGACATGTACCGTGACGTCACAATACACGTCCGCCATAAATTTTTCATTGTAAAAGTTATTTTAGTAAAAGACAAGTAAATCTCATTTTCTAATTACTGTATAACGGTAATTTTTTACCTAAATTCATTTATATTTTTACTATTAGCACTATAATTTCATAAAATTTCTTATACATAGTAAATACAATATTATTTACTTGCATATTCCCTAATTTATCTAATAACATTTTAACCTAACACTATACAGGGTGGTATTTATCTACTGTTTTTTAGACAGTGATTACTTGTGATTACATTACGTGAAGATTGAAAGATAAATTAAACAGAAATTAACCATTTTAATACATTCTTAAGATTATAATACAGTTTTTCTATAATTTGTTTGACAAGGGTTCACAGCGATAAACGACTGAACTTTTCAGACTAATTTTAAGTTCTCAAAGTCGTCATTATGACGTAGTTCCCTCGGCATTTATTAATATCTGATAATAAATAATAAGTATCGCTAATTTCGGCTCTCCTCAAAGCGAGGTTCGTTTGTATTCATTATTGGAATAGAATACATTTGTCTGAATTTGTGCCCGTTGAGAAACAAAGAGAATCGCATTAAAATTACTTTGGCAATGATGTACGTTAAAAAATGGACCAGATAAAGACTTTGAAAACGTAAATATGTACGATTGAATATAGCTGTATCATTGAGTGACTTGGCGAATCAATTGACGACGGTAAAATACCTATACATGTTACATCAAATATTTCAGGATATCGTTGTCCTCATGAAATTTAATAAGTTTGCCAAATTATTGAGCGATAAATGAAAAATAATTTCGACCCTCCCACACTAAGCTCCCGGTCAACTGGACAATTAGCTATGGAAGGTCCAAAAATAGTTTTTATATTTCGGTCAATGTTTGTTCAGCAAAGTTATTTAGTTTGATGAGCTTACCTAAATTTCCTGAAAACAGGCTGCATGTCCATTCATGTTACATGTTATAAACTCGATTAGGCTACAAATGGATTCAGTTACAATCCTCTTACTACTGACCTGCATTGTCTTTATCAATATTATTAAATTGAGTCAAGTATGCTCTTACTAATAATTTTCTACCCACTATCGCACATTTAGGCGCTTCATGTGGCGAAAGTCGCATGCGGCAAACGCATTCCGTTTGCCTTACGTTTATGTTTTGCATCGTAAATATTAAAGCATAGTAATTGTTTTTTAAGTAATTACTTCTTTCTTGTCAATGGCAATTCTAGATGGACTTCGACCAAAACTTGGGGATTTCTACGGCATTTGGTGTCTTTAGGTCATTCCTTGTGCAGGTATAGGCTCTCAAAGGACAGGTTAGTGGATGAGCCATTATTTGTGGGTCCTCGCCACAGTCACATCCACTCTACCGCTCTGTCCTCATTCCCCACCTTATCAAATTTTTATTGAGTTTTAAATACGTTTAACAAAGTGAATGCCGTATCATCATCATTTACCTGTTTTTACTACCTAATCCATGTCAGCGCCCAGTCGGGTATTCATCACAATGTTACTTATCATTACCGCGAAATATGAAACAATGGGCCACATCAGTCAATGTCTGTCAGGAAAAAGCGTATGTTATGTTTAAAAACTGGGCGAGAGTTTATTGGACGTTTTAGAAAAATGGATCTACACAAAAAAAACAAAACAAAATGTAGCAGGAATCACATTAGAAGAGCCTCCCTTGTAACTTTGTATACTATAATAATAATAATAATAACCCGCAGGGGCAGCTTGTGGCAAGCTGTAGGTGAGTGGCGACACCTCGGACCCCGATCCTCCGGAGGGCCCGTATTTATTTGGGCCTTGCCTCTTGTGCTTGCCTTAACTGGCCGGCCAAGAGTGGAGTTGCAAGAGCAGAACCTGTGCTCCAGGTTGGAGAAAATGTCATAACGCCGGGGGCCCGTTGACTGGTGCGTTTAGCACTGGGATCTTGCACCCCGCAGACTCACCTCTCTACAACCTTAGCCGTTCACACCAATGTTGCTACCCTTGCTACCTTCTGGTGGCTTTAATAGGGCGGCCCATTTAGTGAGCGGCGAGTCACCGTCTGCCCTGATTATCGAGATGAGACATTTGATATGGCAGGCGTCCCGTTGTCTCATCAATATCCCGGCAACCAGTTCCTTTCCATAGACCCTATATAGTTTCCATCTTTTCTGCAATAGTCCTTGCACCTAGCGGGTGCTGTCTTTGGCTGTATCTTCTCAATAGTACAGGCAGAGATAGTATCCGCTAAGTGTACATATCCCAACTCATTATCGTATCTCAAAGGGGCCTCTTCATGTTGGATCTGTATCCCCACGAACGCCTTCCAAAAGGACCGGCCTTTGTGCCGTGATTTCCCGTAAGAGAGATACAATAATAATAATAATAATTTATTTTGGAAAACAGGTTCCATATACAAAAATTCATTACATTACAATACAATACATTAATTAATTTAATTGAAAATTTAACATAATTATCAATGCCTTAGTAAAATTTAATTGAAATAAAAATAAAAACAGGATTAAATTAAATTAAGTTAAAATTTCATATGTCATAGTCACAAATTATACCTACCTAAGGCTCACCCAACTAGCACAGTCGTCCAATGGTGGCTAATAGGACACTCGTACTTACCACCCACCGCCTGCAGGATACTGTTGCGGCTGCCGCACACTCTGTTCATAAGCGAGGCAACTTTTTTACGCATTATGGCATAAAAATCATTTGGCCGCGCCTCGGCAAACATGCCAGACGCGCTGCAGCGCCACGGCAGCCCCAAAAGCATCCTGAAAGCGTTGTATATTGCACACGTAGAGCATTGTAGGCCTTCAGCGTATACTTCACCCATAGACTGATACTAAGGATTAAAGAGAGTGTAAGTTTAGCAACACCCTGTACTTACTAACTACGACACCGACTTGACTAGGATGAGGTCAAATGTACTCATTATTTATATTATCATAGTTAGTAGGAAGTATTTTGTTGTTATTTGTATAGTTACGAGTATGTTTCGGTAAGAAAATAAGTGTAAAAAATGATTGGCAAATAACGAGTAACTGTTTAGTATTTTTGGTATTCTTAAAAGTAACCTAATCGTAAGTAACCTTGGTGACAAGCATGAGTTCAAAATGAATAGATATGAATTAGCTTTACACTTTTGAAAGTATCAAATATATTTAAAATGCATATTACATGCATAGTATTTTATTTAAAATGAATATTATAAGGAGTGAAATCTAAAGTAAAAATTCATCTCCCGTAGTGTCAAGATAAGCGCTGATAATTTATCAAGCTCGCCGTTGGTGCTATCTTGTACGCGACAGTCTGATAGCAGTTACGAACGGTACACAAACTAAAAAAGCGTAGAAGGCTTGGTCCAGTACAACATAACTTTATTATATGAAACAAGATATCAATTTTAATGTCTTCATTTATTTATGGATTTATGTACAAGGTTGTATACAAGAGAACTAAAACTAAACTTGTATACATCCTTGTATATAAATCCATAAATAAATGAAGGCATTAAATTAAATAAATTCAATTTTCATTTACAAATAATAAATAATATCCTTGTAATACAGTAAAAATTTTCACCACGAGCTTCTACACCTGAAACCGAGATTTTTTTTATAAAAAAATTACTTACAAAGTAACGCAAATTAGCAAACAAAACCTTAAGACAATTTGCGTTATAAATAGAGGAAACCGATATAGTTCTAGTAAGCTAGCTAGTAGCTATAGAAAGGCTGTGATAGACGAAGGACCAATGGGAATTGGAGTAGACGAATATTTTGGACGAGATCGAGAATTATTAAAGTTAGTGTAAAACATAACCGACGCTCATCGATATATCGAGTAGGCTGAATATGGAACACAGGGATTATAATATGGCGTGACTTGAGAAAAACCCTATTCTAAAAGATAATGATTACTAAAATTACTTAATAGGAATAGGCTAAAGCAGATTGTTGAAGATTTCTAAGCTTTTTTTAGTATGGGGCATACGTAGTGGTACTTTTTATATTAATTAAGCGTAAGCGTCATTATGGTGGCATATTTGGTAGCGTGAAGAGTTTTCTATTGTTCCTCTACTGCATCTATTTATATTGTGATAATTTCTCAACGTTTTCAGAATAAGCACGTGTAACTTGTCTCTTAGAATTTGAAAAATGTTGTGGATGTTCTAGAATTTTCTGTCAGCAACAGTCTGGCTACTCAAAAAATAATGTATAAGTAACCTTTAAAAAAATCAATTTCCCTCAAGGAAGAAAGGTATTTTTTTTAGTTTAGTTTGAGTTCGTGGTTATACGGTGTATAAAAGTATGCTTATATACGTTCCACAGCAGGGCACAGGCCTCACGTCAACTATAAGGTGGTTTGGGTCTGCGTGGTAGAGCCCAGTGCGGATTGGTAGGGGGTCTTGTAAGGCCAGTGACTTAACCTTACTTTCAGCTGTTATTAAGCCGCTCTCGGCCTCTGACTAGGCTTCACGACTAGTATCAAGCAATATTATCCGTGACCAACTGTTAACGTGCCTTCTGAAGCACGGAGATGCTTGTGATAAATGTTACTAAATATGATTGAAATGTTCACCCATCCACTCACAATCGCGGTGGAGGTGGCTTTGCTTAGCTTTGGTAATCACTACCAAATCACCGTTGCCATTGACCTACAAGCATCTCAAGATATATGGTGTATACTAACTACATTTGAAGTATGATAGTCTTATGTAAACCCAGTGGAAAGTTTTTTTTTTTGACTGGCAGTAGTTTAAGTTGTTCCCTCGATATTAATTAGCTGACAAAAGAAAAAACTTAATATGTTACTCCAAAGTTCAAGAATATACTTCAAAATCTTTGCTTGAATGCAGATAATATGTCACCCCAAATTAATTCTCCATTCCAAATGAACATTATTTAATATGGAGTGCAGAGGTACTTAGTCTTCATTTATCATTTGATGCATCCTGCTTATTTCAGTTCCCAGTAAGATCTTGAGGGAATTTCTATTCCCAAGTTTACGTTCTGTTCAAAGTTCTGCAACCCGACTTGGGTTGATTTCGTGGCTTTGAATTTAACCTTACATAGTAATTGCAGTGTAAATCACTTTGCAGAAAGACAAATTATTTATCCGACTATATTAAGTCGGCACAAGTAATGCAACTGCAGTGATGTTTAATAATTTTAAAGCACTAACTATTAAAGTGCCAAAGTTAAATGACATAGGTAACTAAAGCTCTCGATATTTGATATTTATACGAGTTATAACCGATTAGCTCAGCAAAACAAAACAATAGAAATTGCATGTTTTTATTTTTTATAAATAGTAGACAACATCACATAAATTGCTCTGATCCTATGATAAGTAGCTTAAGCACGTATGTTACGGAAATCAGAAACAACGACGGTATCACCACACTCAGACCCGAGGCAATAAAGAAAAGTTATTTTTCTACATTGAGACGGGAATCGAACCCGGGAGCTCACAGATAGCGACACCAAGTCCGGTATGCTCGCCTCTGCTACCGAGGTCGCTATTGTTACTTAGCCTTATGCGACCGCTCAGCATCCAGTAAGCTATGGAATGATATATTTTTTTTATCAGAATCTATAAGTGATTGTGCAGATGACATGGCTATCCATAATTCGTGTCTGTATTGATAGTGTTTAAAAATAGTATGTAAATTTAAAATGCATAATACATTTTCAGATTTATAAATTTTAATTTCAAAATGTTTTGCCGGCGTCTTTCACTCATCGACACAGATTGCGACCACATCAAGTTCGTAAAACTTCAAATTCGTACCGTCTGCGATCAAAAGAAAACTGTCAGAATTATTTCTGTTACTTAACAAACATAATTTTCCCTTCGCAAAGTCTGTCGCGTTTTCGCGCCAAAAAATCCTTGCACGTACAAAATCCAATTCGCACTTGTACGCGAAAAAAGCTTCCCGTAAAATATTTCAGTCGGAGGGATTATTGTGTTCAATCCGATTTAGTTTTTATCCTGACATGGAGAGGGATTGAACAGTCCATGGCCCATTATTGTTTAAAATTGTATATTGGGGACGCGGAATCACAAGTTGGTTTTAACGGAATGGATACAAATTCTGTTTGATTGAATTGGGAGATTGAATATATTACTGAATTGAACATGTAAAGGTAGTTAGGTAAAATTTTCACCTCTCTTATAAGACATGACATTGAAAAACTTTACCGACAAGAGCAAAACTCACAAGACAAGCTGATGTTAAGGTAAAATTTATGTCTAGTGTCTGTGTAGATGTAACGAGACTGCAGGGGATTTTTAGATGACAAAAAGTAATAATATTTAGGATAATCTGTCCACGCACGGGCATAGTGCTACAGACGAGGGGGGGTTGTGAACGAGGATCGGCGAACGGCGGCGAACGACAGCGAGCAACGTTCGGCTCGCGAGCGAACATCAATGCTCGGTCGAACACTCCCTTCATAACCTTTCAAGTGTGCGGTCACTGTATCTTCCTGCAATCTGTCTTGGATTATACTCTTTATTATTATACAGTCCGCTTTTTATTATAATTAACATCTTCCACCACCGAAGGTCCTAACATAATCTATTAAACATTGACCCAAAACTTTTTTTCTTAATTAAAAACATGCATGTTAACTAAGCACTTGACTGGAAAACACGGTAAATTTCCCATGTCAAAAGAGGATAATTTTGTTTCACTAACTTATTTAAATTAATGAATCATTAATCAATAGTGCCGTGTGGAGACGGCCGTAAAGAAAACACTTCCCCACCGCTAACAGGAGGCGTGTCGTAAAAGGCGACTAATTCGTGTAGTACGAGACAGGCAGCTACGTCCAAAATCTTATAAAAAACTGCTCTCGCCAACCCGCCTGCCAAGCGTGGCTAGTATTGGCATTTCCCCCCAATGATAGGTCATTGAGGGAGGCAGCAGTTCAGCAGTAGACTTCCTATGGCTGAAATGATGATTCAGATTAATAGAAGATCTCGCTCACAGAGATGAAACTGTAAACTTTTCAGGCTCTTCACCGTGACCGGTATAAACACTGAATAAGTAGTTTCTTTTGCGTCAAATTCCTATTACAAAGAAGTGAAGGAATACTTTTATGAGACGTCATGGTCACGCCTAAGGGCTGCATTCTAAAGTCAAACAGTCTTATATAGGTACTGAAAAGAGTTATTCGTCCATAAAAACTGTGCCAGGCAGTGGTTAATATCTAACACATCATCTAACAGAATCTTCTCCAACAGTTAAACATAAGATGACACATAAAACTCGACCGTACTTTGATAAATTAAAATTATAATCTCTACGCCATTTTTTACATAAATTTTCAACTGGGTACTTTTAATTTTGCACTCTACTTTCAAGCGTCAAACTTTTTAAGTGCTTAACTATGAAAAAATCACTTGTTGTAAAATTTTAAAACTTTAACAAAAGCTTTTGCATGTAAAACTTCACGGTTCTGCGTTTTTTTTTTAAAGTGAAACAGCAGACATTTTGAAAATTTAATCTTACGGTTATGCTGATTGGTTGAATAAGTAATAAGAGTGGAAAAAGAAGATTCAGTTTATTGCTTTAAAATAATTATTATAGAGGTAGATCATTCAAACTCGACTTAAAATCGAGGTAACTTTAGGACCGGATCTTCATCAGGCAATTATATGGTATGGGCTGGATATAAAAATATTAGACACTCTAACATAAGTTATAATGCAAAAAATATTAAGTTAAATGACTGCAGATTTGGGTTGCAATCAACTACAAACCTAAGATAATACAAACATAAAATACATTGCTTTGATCCTATAGTAAGTAGCCAATGCACTCGTGTTACAGAAATCAGAAACGGCCGAAATCGAATCAGAGATAGCGACACCAAGTCCATGCTTGCCTCTCAGCTACGGAGGTGGTCATCTTTAAACATAAAGAAAGTCGGGTAAGTTACTCCATTTATAAGTCGAGAACGGCTGAACTGATTTTCATGATCTTTCATTTGTTGAATTTGTCTTCGCCCTGAATAGCAGAATAACTATAAAAAACATGGGAAAAAATCACGAAAAAAATATATAAAGGGGCGGTACGAAGTTCGACGGGACAGCTAGTGTAAAATAGTTTTGCGTATTGAGCTCCACACCACGTCATTTGTATAATACATAATTGGAAATGCCATGATTTTCATTAACTTACTTTGTGCTATGAAATGAATAAAAATATATTATTTAAAAAAAAATACAAAATAAAATGCGCCAGATTTATCATACCTACGAATTGCAACACATATTAAGCAGATTGCCAAGTGTTTCTCTACCCGAAACTAGTGAACTAAATGGCGAATATTCAAATTTAGCATGTGACCTTTGGGACATATTTGCTCCAGAGCTGAATACTAGATACGACACCGCACGATAACTTGGCATCGGTTCCACGATGCATCAAACATCCATCATGGCTAATAATATATGAGCAGGTAAATACAGTTGGAAGCATTTACTAGTTCCTGATGTTACATGCTACTGTTAAAAAGCCCAAACGAATGATTTGGATGAATACATGATTTACTTGTAAATTCAAATGAGATCCTATATTTAGAATGTCATGAAAGAGGAGACATATTATTGTAACACCCCATAAAGCATGACTTTTGCTTTTTAGATTTTTGGGACTAAAATTAAAGATATATTTTAATGGCTCCAATCAAATTGCAAATCCACCAAGTAATAAAAAAGTTGGTTTTTACACAGAAAACAATTTTAGGGCCCATTTTTAAAGATGTGCCATGTAATCATAGTGAATATGAAATGATTCATTTTTACGTAGCTATCAATACTACCCTATCACCCACAGTCATGAATTGTTTTTATTTTACACAAAACATAACTATTCTAACTTACTGCCATCTGGTATATTAAACACCTCTTTGCATTATCCGTACTCTAGCATGTATTTACTCCATTATTCCAGCAACTTGAACATTAACTTGGATGAAATCATAAAAGCCAACGCTCCGTTCAGCTCAACGTCTTGCAAACATCCAACCACTATGCAGATTATGAACGGCTCACAGTGTGGTTGTATGCAGTTAATAAACGATGCAACAGCCCCAATCTCAGGCTTGTTTACTACTTGGCTCGTTGTGACTTCATTTGCTTGGCTTTGCTTAGCATGTCTTTGGTTAACATAAGAATTTAGCTCTTACTCATACAGCATGTCTTTTAGCTCGTCTTCATTATTAGTGGAGGTGAGTATTCATATTAATGAACTAGCTGTGCCAGCGACTTCGTTCGGGTGGACTACAGGATGTTTGGCATGTCTGATATTAGGCAACGTTGTGGTCTGCGTTGAAGCACTCTTATAAAGAAAGGAGTTATATATTGAAACTATCAAAACTATCAGTTTGTATTTATCAAAAGACAGTAACTCAGTAAGAGAGTTTTTACGGGGTATACATAATAAATGTTGAACCAAAGTGCTTAATGCGAGTCTTTGGATATTCGACTGTAAAACATTGTCTTTTCTTCGAGGCTCTCTTCGCTTAGTGGTGGAACCAATGTGCATAAGGTTACTATACAGTACTAGAGAGAGACTAATAATAACACATAAATGTCAATAATAAGTTATCTATCAGGAAGTTAACCCAAAACTCTACTCCTGTCGCGCTAGATAGTAAGTTTAAAATAGAAGAAATAGGATTAACGAAGTAGTGCGTAGGACTTTCGTGAATGGATGCTACTTGCATTTCATGTTTGGCAATACCTGATGCCTTTGAAGTGTTCTGACTTGGACAAATAGACCAATCCATTTTAAGCTTATACGATATAGTGCGCACGCCGGCCTAAGAAGATCTGTATTTTTAAAGGTTTCTGTACATATTATATATGTACAGAAAAAGGAGTTTAAGTTATTTAAACCTATGGAGGGTTGTAATGTCTGTAACTTTTAACTACAAGACTGATGGCATTAATATATTTACGAGACAACCTTTTAACTTCTAACCAAAATAATAGTAACAAATGAAACTGGACTACGCGTTAATGGTTACAACTAATGACACACATTGAATTTCATCCCTTCTCCCAAGGGAAGCGTGCTGTATTTCAACGACAAAAGTATCCTAAGTTCTACCTCGTAGAATTAACTCAATTCATGCTAAGTTTAATTTGAATTTATTCACCATCGGGTGGTTCACAGAGCCTATGATTGCCTTCTATCAAAGAACGTAGGTATGTGGTCGCAATCCTCATCAGTAAGGGACCAAGGCAGAAGTAGTCATGGAGTGATGCGCGACCTAGATACAAACAGACAGCAAGACAGATAGATAAACAAAAAAAAACAACGGGTTGCACTCCGGGAATGCCGGCAGAAGTGAAAACTTGACCATTAATGTAGTGCATTTTTGATATTTTGGAATGGTTAAGGAATAATTTTGCACGAATTGCTTTTATTAAAAATTTTACATTTCAGAACTATGTCCGGAGGGACATAGTTCTGAAATGACGACGAGTTATAGTTCTCTTAAGACGGAGGTCTTAAGAATTTTTTGATCAGGTCACGTGTCTTGACGCGAGTTTATCATTTTTTACCCATCCCAAGAAGTGCACAACGCCGCTTAAGAAGTTTTCACTTATATATGTTATAGTTTGGGCTTCAGTATTGATAATAGAGTACCCTCCAAAAAATGACAAAATATCTTTAATGTACCGAATTTAACCTGTTACAGTTTTATGACAAGTATTGACGTACACCATAGCAAGAAAATGTACTATGGAGCCCATCCTATAATATGGCGACGGATTGAAATAACAACAATAAGAGTCAGTCTTACTTGTATATCAAGGACTCCGCCGTCTCCGCCGAGTGCCGTGTGGGAACGATCGTAAAGAATACACTTGCCCACCGCCAACAGGAGATATGTCGTAAAAGGCTGATTACTGTAGCACGAGACGGGCAGCAGCGTCTACGTGCAAAATCTTATAAAAAACTGCGCTCGCCAACCCGCCTGCCAAGCGTGGCGAGTATTGGAAAACCCCCCCAATAATAGGTCATTGAGGGAGTCCAATGTTCAGCAGTGGACATCCTATGGCTGAAATGATGATGATCAAAGACTCACACTCTAAACTTATTTTTACAAAAACCGAATTGCTCTCTCTGTATAGATCAATGGTACTCGTAAAACATCCCAAAACACGGACTTCACAAACCATTCCATTTAGTTTATCTTTTGTACATCAGCAACCCCGACATTTGCCTTTCAATTATTAACTTTCAACTAATACAACATTCCGTCTCTGATTGTACAATCATGTGGAATAGATATGTCTTGAAATTAGACTTGTTGGACGAAATTTGATACTGAAACGGCTCCTGTGGGATCTAGGGAACACGGTCTTGTGTGCGAACTTACTCGACTTCCGTTAATCTGAGAATTTCTGGGAATGTGTTCGAAGTTTGAAATCGAAATTTATTTGGTGTAATGAAGGTCAGAATATTCTCGTAATTATGAGAAACAACGAATATATTATCATTGTCAGATTGATACTAAAGTGTATATTCAAAAAATATTTATAATCTATACTTGAAGACAAGTTGAATGATATATTATAACAATTGAAAGCTGAAAGCCGACCATATTTTGTTTTTTAATATTACTTAACTGTACTAATAGGTAGATAACTAGGTTTAGCTTGAAACATCAGTCATGTAGTTTCCAATTCTTAATAAACAACTTCCTTAGCATGGGCACAACAACTCACCAAAGTTTTATTGCAGTAGGATCAATGGTTTAGAAACAAAATATAGGATAAACAAGCAAAAGCTTATTCATATATTATTTTGGGAAATTGATTAACATATTCAGACATTGATACCAACTTAGATTTTAAGAATATTGTTACTCACACAACACTGTATGAATCGTGATGGTCTTAAATAAACGTTTTTATTATTATTATTATATGCTTGAAATGCTGAATACTTATTTTGGCGTACACCTATGAAACATACGTTAATCGAAAGAAAAAATAATTACAAACAACAAATATTCTTTGACAAAATGTCGTAAATGATATACTTTGTTCAGAATTTCAATTTGATTATGTACATAAAATAAATATTACATGTTCACACTGAAATTCTGAACAAAGTATTTTTTACGACATTTTGTCAAACAGTAATTACTTTCTCTATCGATTAACGTATGTTTTATAGGTGTACACCAAAATAACGTTATTTAAGGTTACTTGCAACTGGAGGTATGCCAATTAGGTTCGATGCCTTTTAAGGGTTGAGTAGTACCGATAAGAGATCATGATCATCATCATCTCTTAGCACTTTTCAAGGTTAATTTATAAAACATGACGATTAACGACCTTCTTGATGCTTGAGGCTTGCATGCCTGAACATAAAACCAAGTGGTAACGGGTTTGAATCCCGCAAAAAGTAATTGTTTGTGTAATGAACGAGAATTAGTAGCTGAGTCATGAATGTTATTTAATGTATTTATCCGTTATCTGTCACTATTGTATGCTCTGCTTAGTTTGAACCAAGAGATCATTGGTGTGATTGTCGAAAGACTGTTTATTATTAACATTTTGACATTAAATAAAAAAGTTGAAACTTTTTCTTATTAAAAAAAACAATAGTAAAAACAAAAATACACGATTTCCTTAACCCTTCATCTTTAATCCAACCGAAAAGACATCGTTTGCTTCAAACATAAACTAGTAAAATAGTCCGATCCGTCTGCCATCGGCTGAATAATTCGAGAGATTGCCTATTGAGTCTGTAGTGTTGCCGCAGTTCAAATAGTTTTGCTATCGATACCGGTCTACACTGTGATGTGTTTGCATTAGTGAATACTCCGTTTTTTAATAGTTTTAAATCGATCAACTGAAGTCATATAGCCAAAATAACACGTATGACCATTTCTTCAATACCCACCAATCTCCCACCACCACGTTTAAGTCATCGGTTAACCGGGCAGGAGACCTAGATAGGTACTCTTCACTCTACACAGCTACACATCACGAAACTATGTACTTTACTGCGGCGATTGCTATTGTAATATGATGTTAGTTTGGAAAGAAAATGATTTTTTAGTGTATGAAATGTTATAAATTGTCTCTTAAATCAGTTTTAAAAATTATTAATCACTTCCCGCTTCACCCTAGCAATGACCGCGATAGACAGATCATTATATTTCCTTGATCAGAATAGATAGAATAGATATTTTTATTTCAGTCTAGGCATTTCAATTTACACTTGTGAAAGTCAAAAACATAACTTAATAAAGTGAAATCAATAAGAACAATCCGACTCGGATCACATGAATACTATCCATACTCAGCGGTGCGTGTATACAGTGTTGTAGTTTGAATCATTGTTTATTTAAACAATCGATACTTTGTCATATTCCTCGATGTCAAGATACGGCACTAATATTGACCCGCAGCTATGGTCGCGGTCGCTAGACTATTCAGCGGTGCGTGCGTGCAGCGCTGTGGTTTGACGTTATGTACGAGAAAATTGTAACAATTAACACGTAATCGTTGAGAGATTTCTATTTGAATCGGTATGTTTTTGTACTTGAGAACTTATACAGGGTGTGCAAGAAATTATTTAAGACGTTAATTACTAATTTACAATCTACTAATTAATGTAAAGACGTTTTCTCACGATTTACTCCCGTAGTTATTAACAGCATTGGATTACGTAGTTTTTGGTATGCCCTGAAAAAATAGTTTTTTTTGTAACGGCAACTACGCATTTATATGCAGTTGGCACATACTTCCCTAGTGTGTTTGTAAGTGACCGTCACTCTTTCGCTAAATTGGGCCTAAGTCTTAGTCTTAGACGAAATATCAGTGCATCTAATACGAATCTCCATGATACTCATCTCATCATACTACATCGTTCGGTTGATGGTCGCCCACCGAGGGTTCCGTACCAATTTGTAGGTACATCGTATAAACTCTCGTCTCGCAGTTTAATTACAAATGTATAATATTTCGATTTTTTCCTGTACTTGTAGTATAAATATTAAATAAATAAATAAGTATTGGACAACATCACATACATTGCTCTGATTCTATGGTAAGTAGCTAAAGCACTTGTGTTAGCAGAGAGAAACAGAGACCACCACAAGGTACACCAAGTCCGGCATGCTCGCCTCTCGGCTACGAAGGTCGTCAAGTATAAGACGATATTATTTCATAGCTAAAGGCCAACGGAAAGTAGGTAACCTATAAATTTTGATTCGCTTTAGAGTGACGAAATATACTTATTTTTATGTCAACTTAGAAGTTTGATTTTTTTACAGCTTCTACGAGCTATAAACATAAGTATATGGTTTTAATTTTAACTCGATACTTCTACGCGTTTCCGAATATTGTCTTGACAGACATACGGCCAGACAGACAGACGGACACCAAAGTGATCCTATGGGTTCCATTTTTTCCTTTTGAGAAACGGCACCCTAAAACCCATTAACTTGGCTTGGGTCTGAGTTTACTATGAAAAAACCTTGGTAAAAAAATCGTGTATACCCCATGACACCAAGATAGTTGCGTGTCATTAATGTTTTATTTAAATAAATCAACAACATCAGATAAAGGCATTGCAAATAACTTGGATGAAACTAGTATATTTATGCGAAAAACATTTAAAATTTTCAATTGAAGATAGATGTATGGATAAAGAAAATGGGATTTCTCCGTGACTTAATTTATTGGAGCATCAACATCTGAACGTCCTTGTACGTCACACATTCAAATTCGTATTTGTCTTTCCTCTCACTTCCATAATTCTCCTTCCCTTCACACATCTTGCGTTTACAGATCCAATAATAAGTCAATGAGAAAATATATTTCTAGCATGTATCATAATTCGAGCGCAACCAGAGACGCAGTCAAAAGCTATTACATAACAAACCGCAGCTCATCTAAGTGGTTAAGGTTAGTGTAAGTAAACAAGGATCGATTAACCCGTTAGTCGTGGTTGGACAGGTCACAGAACAAGAAAAACAGCTACTGAAACACTAAACATAAAATATATTTTACTGCTATGATGTCTTTACTAGCAAGTGCAGCGTAGGACATCAACCCACAAGTTGGACAGACGATCTGGTAAAGGTGGCAGGAAGCCGCTGGATGCAGGTTGCTTCCAACCGGCCAATCTGAAAGTCACTGGGGGAGGCCTATTTTCAGTAGTGGACGTCCTATGATAAAGAGATAGAGATAAACATTTTACAATATTTTTTTTCTATTTTGTCAGGTTGATACTTCTTGTGTCACGTCTCTTCGTCAATTTGAATATGCGAGAAAGCCAACTAGAAAGTAACATTGTTACTTTCTACCTTCAACAAACAGGCTGATAGATAACAAACCACAAGACAAATCGCTAACACCTTGAGAATTTCCCGAAGAAAGTCAGGCCCCCGTCACGTCAGGCAGATAAAGTCTTGGACAAAATATATATTAATAAATGAGACAGATTAAATCATTTGTTTGCATAAAAACAAGCGCACTTATTTTAAACAAAGCAAAAAAACATGAATACCCAAAAAAATATATATTGAGCAAACCTAACAAAATTACAATGTTTTTATAAGTCAGAAATCCTACCGACATAATGGTAGTATCTATTTACGACCGTTATTTCTGTAAAACGTTAAACTTTTATTTATAAATAAATAATAAATACATAAATATTGAACAACATCACATACATTGCTCTGATCCTATGATAAGTAGCCTAAGCACTTGTGTTACAGAAATCAGAAAAAACGACGGTACGAAAACACCCAGACCCGAGACAATATAGAAAAGTTATTTTTCCACATTGACCGACCGAGAATCGAACTCGGGACCTCAGAGATAGCAACACCAAGTCCTATATGCTCGCCTCTCGACTACGGAGGTCATCTAAATTGTACTGTCTGATACATCCCGGCTATAAGCCAGTACTGGCGCGACCCATTAGTCGCGGCAAACATATTTGTGCTATCGTCTGTTTGATGAAAGGGCAAGCGAATTTGATACGTTGATACGTCCCGCAAATCTCGGGTTAAGAATGATGGAGATACACTGGAAAATATTTTGTTACTCGTAGTTACTTGATAGAAGGAAACATTATGTAAAATCTGTATACTCGTATATAAAACAATGTCGGGTAAGTAGTTACACCATTTAAAGTCAAGACCTGCTTTACCGATTTTTGTGATCTTTGATTTGTTGAAATGGGCTAGTTTCCTAAAAAATCTAATTAGTCCGTCAGTTGGATTAACAGAAAATATTGGACACGTATTTTTTCTTTTCTGAATCAAACAAAAAATAATGAAGATATAGCCCGTGAAAGTTCCGCGTAGCGTCACGCCTTTTGACACTTTTTAGCAATACGTGACGTGCTCACTTTGATGCGCTTTATCTTCGTAATTTTTTGTTTAATTGACAAAAGACAAAATATAGGTCTAATATTTTTTGATAATCTAACTGACGGACTAAATAGAATAATCATTTTTTGACCCAGGAAACTAGCCCATTGTCTCCGCCCCGAATAGCAGAACAACAATTAAAAAATGGGAAAATTTGCAAAAAAAAAAATATAAAGAGGCGGTACGAAGTTCGCCGGTACAGTTAGTAATCAATAAAAACGTGTTTGTCATTCAGAACGGATTGATACCCGCTTTAAATTACGGTAACTTTAGTTCAGACAACGATTTTTAATCGCAACTTTCGAGATTTAGTGCTTATCGCAGTCTTAAACTTTCAATTAAAAGCGTGTTACACCTTTTTTTTCCCTTTTTTCTTGCTGTTAAATTGAATACCCTTTTATTTAAAAACTTAAGACTTCAATAAGTACACAACGATTTTATACTATAAGGGTATTTAATTTGAAGGTTTAAAAACATATAATTATAATAAGGGATGATTTATGGGACGAACAAATATTATTGTATAAAACGGCTTGTTTCTAATCGGAATATAAGATTTATGAGACGAACAAATATTATTGTATAAAACGGCTTGTTTCTAATCAGAATATAAAAATTTGTTTATAAATTATTGTTTTTTACTTTTTAGAATTTATCATGCTAAATGTCTAGTTTTGACATTTCTGTCTAATTTACATAATATATTTTACTAACAACAGGAATAAAAACCCCTTTAGGTTTTCTTATGAAACTGCGATTTTTGTTTTAGTTATCTGTGTTAAAATAGTATAATATTTACGAAGTAGTTAATGACTGGGTAGTTATTTGTTGTGACGTTTCTCATTAGATCCATTTTGTTTAAAGCATTAAAACTCTTAAGGTTTGCGTAAATAAAATAATATGCTTGACACTAGCCTACAATACAATATTGTCCCGAAGCAAATGGTAGGGTAAAATATGATTAAGACATGTAAAAAAACCGGCCAAGTGCGATTCGCGCACGGGCGGTTCCGTACTGTTATCTATAATAATCTAATATCTACAATTCTGTGAAAATTACAAGCGGGTACATAAACATCTAAATTTGGCAAAATTTCAACTGGCTACCTACCACGGTTCATGAGATACAACCTGGTGACAAACAGACAGATAGACGGATAGCAAAGTCTTAGTAATAGGGTCCCGTTTTAACTCTTCGGGTATAGAATCCATAAAATTTAGGCCTATTTGCAGAAATAAATTGATTTTATTAGTTTTTATAAAAGTCGACCAACTTCATTAGACCCTATGGTCTAATACTGGTCTATACCCAGAGTACTCGTCAAGTCGAATTAAACGAGCCCTAACTCGATAAAGTTGCTTCGTTTTATGACAAAGTTCCTATGGCCACGTTCTAGAGTGCCACCTGCTGGCTCTATCATCGAGCCCTGACATCCAGAACGAGAATCCTTGTCTATATGAATCAAGCGATCCCAAACTCGATGAAGTTACGTCGTTATGACAGAGTTTCCGTATCCATCTTCCCGGGTGCCTTCATTAGACTCTATCATCTAGGACGAGTCCTTATCAAGACGAATCAAACAAGCCCAAATTCGATGGAGTTACATCGTTTTATCACAGAGTTCCCATTCATCTTCCCGGGTGCCATCTTCTGGCTATATCATCAGACTTTATCATCTAGGACGTCAAAGTGGTTGCGTCGTTTAATGACATGATTCCCTTGGATAACTTATGGTTCCATTTTTAAACGACATCATCTAGGACCGGAGACCTTGTCAAGACGAATTAAACAAGTCCAAACTTGATGGGGTTGCGTCGTTTTATAACAGACTTGCCGTAGCCGCTTACCAGGGTGCAACCTTTTGGCTCCATAATTAATTGAATGAAAGTCGCGACATTTGCTAACAGATAGACACCGGGTTCCACAAATAAACTCCACTGTAGATCTAAAGCTAATCCATCATTTAAATTAATTCCGCACCTACTTATGTGGTTTACACTAAATATACCCAATTAAACAACCGCTTGAATAACTTAGTCTTTAGTCAAATTATGTGTTAATGAATAATTAAACAAATATCCTACAACCCAAATTACTGTAAGCTTAGGTTAACCCAAAAGTTGAGTTAATCACTAAAATGGTAAACAATGGAATAAAACTAGTGTTAGTTGGGTCATGCTCACACAAAATTATTATTTTTAAGTCTCACTGTCCATAGGCTAGCATGCTTTATACCTATGCTATATCTCAACGTAGAATCTGTCGAATTAAGAAAAGAATTACTCATTTTTTAATTTTTATTACGAATTTTTTTTTTAATTATTATTTTTATTTCAAAAAACGTTTCAATTTCGTTTTTTTAACATCATGTATATTGATATCCGGTAAAATATACGATATAAATATTTATCTATGTACGACGTGTAACATCTCCGTCATACTTTAGGATGTGATTGCGCATATGAAATTGAACAAGTTTCCCAAAGAAACATGGGTCGAAATATAAAAATAATTTTGGCTCTCCTTTACAGACGATTGGTTTACTAATTGATTTAGTATTGTTAAGTAATATTTTCACGACTTTGTCTGCAAAAACTTTAGAATTTAACCAAAGACGAAATTAACCTACAGAAACATAATAGCGGGACGAAAATATTATTCTGAGTAAATATCAATTGTTTATGTCTGTTAAATTTCAGATAATTTCGTTCAGTTATTAAAACCTGATTAAAAAACAATCATACTTTCACATTTATAGTATTAGTCCAATTTCGGCCCATATCTTTGGCAAAGTGGTTTATGCCTTCTATTTAGAACGAACAAATTGTCTGCGTGAAAACCATGTGACACGTTTTTATGATTTATTAATGTCACGTAATTTACCGGTTGTCAATTCGCTTTTAAAAGTTCTGTAGGTCTTCAACGAAATTTTATCGTTTGTTTGGATGTAAAACTTGATTAATCCGATAAATTGATAAAACCTGAAATTTTTTAAAAAACATTTATTTGTAAATCCTCTGAAAAAATATGAACATTTGAATTTAACCGGAAAAAAACACAACCGTTTTCGAGTGTTCATAAATTGTGAAATCTTTGACTAACAAGTGTATGGTATTTTTATTTGTCAGGCTTAGACTTCCAAACGAACGAAACATTTCAATAGTAGGCCTACTGAATCATAGTTCTGATTACTAATATTAAACTATGCACGAGTATAATGCCGAGTACCGGAAAAGATGCTGCTTCTACGAATTTTTTTTCGATCAAAACAATATCTATCGCTTCGCTCTTCGCTCGAGTTGAATAGACATTCATCTTAAACAACAAAGGCCAGGAGTTTATTAGTTTTCAATTTGGAGCAATCATGCATAATGTTATCCTTTTAGCCCTATGAATATTTTAAAGCCTGTTTATGATAGACATAATTGGACTAGGAAGGAACACCTAAGACTTGTACGAAACGAGTTTTAGATTAAAATAGCATTTGAATAATGAATACGTTCTAGTTAACGCTAATTGTACTAATGTTTCTGGAATTGTGTTTGTAGAGCTATTTGAAATTGTAATTTGTTTTGTGGGAATTAAAATTGGTTATGCTTTAATTACCTTTGTCAAAACAAAAAGGTTTGCGGAAACCGGCAAGCTACGTAGGAACCAAATGTCTGGTCATGCCGCCACCGCTAGGTCCTGGCAAAAGGGGTAGACCCAAGAAATGCTGGCTTGATGTCGTGAGGGCTGACATGCATGCCAATGATCTCACAACTAGAGATGCTCAAGACCGTACGAAGTGGAGGAGTAAGACAAAGAAACCGCAACCGAGATTGGCTGTATAGATGAAGAAGAAGAAAACCAAATCAGATTTTGGTCTTATACCCAGCTTGAACCCAATTTCTTTAAAATCATATCGAACTCTTGATATTTATGTGTTACTTGAAATCCTCTGTTAATAATAATACATTTTTAGGGATCCGTACCTCAAAAGAAAAAAAAAAAGAACGCTTATAGGATCACTTTGATGTCCGTCTGTCTGTCTGTCCGTATGTCTGTCAAGACATTTGATCTCGAGAACGCTTAAAGGCTATACCTTTACGTGTTCCTTAAAGAAATAAATATGCACTGGTGCATTTTTATATTATGCTTGTAAAACACGGGTAGCAAGATGACTTAAGATCTGGAATAAAAGGTGTAAGTAACTTATAATTTTACCAACATTAAATTGAAAAACTTGTTAGAAACAAAAAAAAGGGCTAAAGAAAAAAAAAACCTGTCAAATGCGAGTGGGACACGCCCACCGAGGGTATTGTACAAATTTGCATGTACATATTATAATTAGTCAGGAATCAAGTCGCACAAATAAATTAGATTTTTTTTATCACAACTGTATAGTTCCAGATTGTTCCCTGAAATTGTAGTTAAAAGACGATATTACTTGCCAAGTTTTATTGTTCTAGGATTTAAATGTTTTACGTTAACTTAGAAATTTGATTTTTTACATAGCTTTCACTTAAACGTATACAAATACTTTCGTACATACAAAATCGTCTAGGCGAGATTTAAAACTAAAAAAAAAACACTGTAACAATTATTAATCTAGCACACACCAGTACTAGGCTGCTGTGTTGTAGGTGCTGTTCGTGGACAAAAATGTAAGAAGAATTTTGAATCCACGAAGAGCACTAGCCCAAAATATCGATAGTTGCTCTTCGTGGACTAGGCCAGGTGCTCTTGGCGCAGGTGCTATTCGGGCGAGTGCTCTAAGTGGACTACGTCCTTTAAAAGACTGTAGACTTAAGTAAATGGTTTTAATTTTGACTCGATACCTCCACGCGTTTCCGCGATAAGGGTCTTGATAGACAGATGGACTATCAGACAGACAGACGGAAAACAAAGTATAATGGTTTCGTTTTTTCCTTTTGAGGTACGGAACCCTAAAAACCAGCCTATAATTAACACACCAGATAAATAAAAAAATTGGTCATCATCATAATTCAAGCCCCTAGCTCAATTTCAGTTAAGTAGTCAGTAAATTTTTTTTATAGTTAAATTACAGTTAAAATAATAAATTACGACAACGTAATCAAAAATTACAAATTTAATACAAAATTGAATTCAAATTCAAGCAATGGCGAGGTAACATACTCGTACATTAAAATTTTAAACCTAATAATACTGGAACGTTGTTCTAGCTGCTATAACTTTTACTATAACGCACACAAACAAAGTTTGAACTGCACAATATCTATAAACTGTCAAACACAACCAATAAACTAACTTGTCCAATATCGAAGTTACACAGTAAATAAAGGCTGGGCTCAACTTAAGCGGTAGCGGGAGCGTCAAACCATTTGTTTAGACGACTATAAAATAAATAAATGTATTTAAATTCATCCAACAATCACACCAAATACCTTGACTCAGAAAAGCTTGTACAGACAGAACACACAGAACAGCTCGTCAACCTACCACAAAACCTCAAATTTTCTTAATTGATATTGAACTCTACATGTCAGACTTTTGTCAAAAATCGGTTAAATGACCTTTAGCTTTTTGGGTAGGTTGACCAGCCATTGTCGTACTATGGCTACTAAATAATGAATAAACACACTAGAACACACTTATAAATACCTTTTTCTCCAAGATTCGAGCCCGCGACCGCCTACTTAACCACTATTCTGTCACAGCGTTAGTTTACAGCGATATTCCTAAAAAAAAACGCTTGCCCAGATGTTATTTTACAAGTTTTTTTTTCAGTTTCAACTGTCCCGGTGTCTGTATTACAATAGGACTCAAAATTACAATCGCAAATTGGCAAACTTAGTGTAAGATGACTCTAAAGCCATTGCATTTTACATAATATAATGACTTCAATAGTCTGGATGTATAAAACTGTAGTTATTGGAAAGATGACTAGGAAAATTTAACAGAAATATTGTCTCTGATCACAGGATCATTTTTATTTACATAATATCCGCTTACTCTTATATTTGATCAAACCCGAATATGGAAGCAAATTACAAAGGATAGTTTAACCAACGGGTGACTGAGTTTAATTACGTCGCCACACATGATTTTATAAGCGTTTAGTGTAAAAGCGACAAAAGTCGCTTAGAGGGAGCTTTCAAGCTTTTTGTTTGGTTAGTACTAGTTCCTACTTTACATGGTTTATTAGAAATGGAAGTGGATAATGATATCCGTAACTATTGAAAGAATATTAAAAAAATATTCAACAGTTTTTTTAAATCTAAGAATTAGTTTATGAAAAAATCCTGTTGAATTGGGCAAATGTTATTTTATTATGATACCCTACAATACAAAACAAAACCAATTAATAGCTTGTATAGAATAATAAGTGTGTTCACAATAAAATATTCTCTGAAATAAAATTAATTTGTTTCACAGTAACGCAATTAATAATGTCAATTTAAGCTTCTAACGAACAAAACATAATAAAATTTGTATCCCTTTTTCTTTCGTACATTAAACCCTGTTTAATGTATATCTAAACGTATATTTAAGCGAAGCAAACAAACCCTGGCAAATATTACACATCTCAATATTTCACTGGCTAGGCGAAAATACTTAGGTATTGTTTCAGTAAAGCAAACAGTAAGGACGGGAGATTAGTTTGGCTACTCCGAAGTAGGGTTGCCAATTTTAAAAAATGCTTTGTATTTTTTTTCATCGAGTCAATAAAAAAATATCAATAAAAAAAGATCGCTTTTTGCATAGACGGCAATTCTGACCTCTATTAGAAGACCAGTATCCCGCAAGACAAACTTCACTATTAGTGGCTCGTAAAGGTAGGTACTACGGAGCGTAATGTAACTTGTTACAAAGCGAGCATTCGTGCAGTCAGAATGGAAATGGAATGCAGGGACACAAGTGGGCGACGACCTTTACAGGTCTTTGCAGCTGTTCATTTTTTTTCTTTTTATTTGGGACTACAAACAGTTACATTAATGGCTTAATCTTTAATTTATACTAAACAAATTACTTGTAATGTAACCATAACGTTCATCCACGTGGGACATGAAAAAAGGAAGCCCGTAGACCTGAAAGAAGATGCCATAGGTGCCCTCAGTGTGGCCCCACTTTCTTTGGTAATCCTTACTGCCAACCTGAGTCTTGCAGAAGGAAGCAGCGAAGTGGGAGCGAGAGGCCGCGGCTGACTCACTAGGCCGCAGAAGGCATTATAACGTTTTTTGCCACTTCTCGACGGGCCTCGGACGACCGACTCGGGAGTGTCGGCTGTCCGCTAAAGAAGGCTCTGCGGCTATGCTCGGTGGGACCGTGTGTGGGGGGGACCACCATCCTCCCTGAAGCCGGGTGGTACTCGATGCTGAGCGAGCCACAACCAGAGGCCAAACTGCGAACGCATGGCTCTAGGCTTTCCTGGGGGGATACCCGCAGTTCCTTATACTCACTTTATGGTACTAGAGGACACCGTTAGGTTTTTAGTTAGGCAGGCCTCACTGTAAGTTCCGAAGCCCCACATAACCCACCACCGCCCTAGCGGCTGGTGTGGTATGCGCCACAGCATTTTTCTAACATAAAAAAGGCATTCCAGGTTGGCCAGGTTTTTTCCTATTGGAAGGCTCATTGGTTGTGGGGGTAGCTAGTGACTTTAGTTTACAAGCTAAAATGCCCTGAAGTATGGACGGACGAACAGTCAGAGCAGTTGTGAAATCAGAGTGACAGAAATCATCGTCATCCCAGCCTGTTACCTACTGGACGTAAGCCTTCTCCAATTAGCCTCAAAGATTTTACCTTTTGGGTACGGAACTCTAATGTTTTTTAATGTCTGTATGTATATTTTTTTTATCCTTCTATTATTTTTCCTAAAATGTTTAAATACAGGTTACTTTATGTGCACACCCTGAACAGACCTGTCACTCAAATTCAATGGACCACTTACCTAATTGAATGTTGCAGGGTTAGGTAAGTACCTTATTAATCCTTGTGTTTGTTTTACCCTGAAAAAGTTATTTTCCTCGTTTATTTTACAGGCAATAAAATAAATGTCCAAATATTTTTTGGGAATGGTTAAGACTTAAAAACCATATTAAATGTTTGATGGAGGTAAATCGTCTACTTTAGAAATGCTTTGTTATATTTGCTCAAAAATGTGAAAGCTTATGTCATAAGAAAACTAAGAATTGAAATGAAAAATGAAATGAAATGATCACCATGGACTCCATAACCTTGTGCAAGTAGCCATTGGGTTTTATTCCAACATTTTCACCTTCTCTAGAACCGAAAGGCAGTACATCTCGTTTTCCATTTTTAAAATGAAAAGGGACAACATACTACGGACTTACTAAATAGTGAAATCTAAAATTCAAAAACAATATTACACAGCACTTATATTACTGTTTAAATAGTAAGCACCAGTTATTTCACAAAATTAAGTTTATTAAATATATTTTTTTTAGAGTATTTTATAATCCAGGGGAGAAACAGATTTATTAAACAAATTTATCGTTTTCCCATTCAATGGGCTCACAAATTCGCGATAGGTTTGGTTACTTAAATCTCTCCTAAATTCACACCACTGAGCAATTGGTTGTTCTTTTTAATCTGCTGCCAGAAGATTTACATATACCATCACTATACCTTATAAGAGCGTCTCTACCCTATGTTTGCTGTCTTGATCTACCTTCAAAACTCATCTATCGCCGTATTTTTCATGCTAGAGATTTATGCTTTAAGTAGAAGATGAATAAAGGCTGAAATGGTGATAATAATAATATCAAATTTACATGAGGGCAGCGCTGGCATCAATAACATTGACTGACGATGCCTATGCCTATGAAAAGGCTATTCTATAAAACTGGTACAAGTGTCACTAGTATGTCAATCCTGGCTTAGTTTGAAGTCATGAAACATAAAATTTTGTCATATGATTATGATTTTGTCTGAACGACTATACCTATTCCTTTTTAGTTACCGAGAGCATTTTTATGATTTTTGTTATTTCATTCGTCAAAATAAATACCTTTAACCCTAAGCTGGTATTTAAATGCTTATTCTAACAGCAAAATATTGAAAATTGGACTCGGTTAAGACGTACAAATATTCCTAAAACAAAGATAGACAATTCGCCAGACACCATATTTTAAATGTTTTTAACAAATATCTAAGTAAGTATACTCTCATATTTTTTTTGCTGTTAAGTTAAATCCACACTGTGACTTAAGTGGCTATGAACTGGCCTTATTGCTCGCAGAGCTTGCAACCGTTGGGGAAGGACGATCCTCAAGTGGCGACCAAGAACTGGAAGATGCAGTGTGAGCATGGCTCCCTCCCATTGAACTGACGTCCTAGTCAAGACAGCGGAAAGCCGCTAGATTCAAACAGCCCAGAGCCGTTTGTTGTGATGTCTGAGGTAGCAGCGGACATAACCCATTTAAAGGCTGGAGGAAGATGATATATATATAATGGCAGCACGCGTCGTAAAATAACAGTGTGTGTGCAATCATAAATGCCTACAAATGACTTAAGCTCCTCAATGTCCTATGCGTCAATGAGTGTTGCATTGGCGTGGAATAGCTAACCACATCAAAAAAACCAGTCATCAAAATAGCTCTACAATCCACTGAGCTGAAGTGGCAATGGGCAAGCCACAACACTCGCATAACTGAAAACTGTTGGTGGAGAGAAGTAACCTACGAATTGTTATTAAAATCAGAAAATTAATATTTTTAGTATATTGTGATCTAGATTGACGATATTTTGATATGCTAAGTGACGCGGTGAGTTTCCTCTTGGGTACATTTTCCAGTTCAGTTCAATTTATAAAATGCTTTTTTCTAAATTAGCTCCAGTCTGGGTGTGCCGGGAGACGCCAATGGCACTTTAATTTTGTTAGTTTCTTTTTTGTCTTTGTCAAGAAGGAAATTTTCCACTCGAGCAAGAAGTAGTTAAGACTGCGCTGCTAGTGCTACTAGCTTATAGTCATCATTTACACCATGGAGCGTATCGTGTCATTCCTGTTCTGTGATTCACACTACTATCATCGTGTAAACGGAACTTTAAACCTAACGACAAAATTTTCCATCTTTTCCTTTACCAGAAAAATGAGAATGTCCCCATTTTAATTGCCGGTTGGGGCATTTTAGAAATTAAACTTAGTTTGGGTCTGGATATGTTCTTAGAACCACCTATAAACAACCCATTATCTAGTACTTCGTAACACTAGGATGTTAACTCCTTACCTGACTCCAGCGTCAAGCAGTGCGCTCGACGATGCTCTGGGCAGAAAGTTATTTACTGGTACCACGTAACATTTCGATTCTTTACTTTATGACCAAGACAATTAATTTGTGTTTAAGAAAAAAAAAGTACACGCAGATAGAGTAAGATCAGTTTATCACTTAAATTGGCTCTTAGTGTCAACACTGGTGTAAGGCTCTATGACCTTACTCTTAAAACCTAAAACATTTGTAAAGTCAGGACAAAAAAGAGCAACACGCCACATTTATGCACTGAAATGCAAAGAGAAGTACTAACAAAAATACTCTTTTTAAACTCGCACACTCGACATTCTGTGCGCAGATTTTAAAATTGAAATTTATATCCCTTTAGGAACAATTTGGATGTGACCACACGACTGGTTCCGTAATTTTGCAATGTAGTGTACTCTGCGTTTTTGCGTATATTTTTTGTTCTTTTCACGGAATAAAAATGTTGCTTTCTTTCAGATTAGTGTTAAGGGAACACTTAGTTAAGGGTAGTTATGTTTTTGTATGAATATACTGAAAATAATGTTTAGTAAACTTTATTAATTTTATTATTTATTTTAAAAATATGTAATTGCTCTTGTGTTTATTCTGCTCATTTTATATAGTAAATTGAGGTACGGAGACACTTAAAGGATTCGTTCAAATACAACATATTTTTGAATGGAGCCAATTACGAAATTTAAACAATAGCAGTACTTTTCGACACTCTTGTTATGATTTATACAAAACATGACTCGAATCGTTCACACGCCAGCGAATCTAAATTCAGATTTGCCAACACTAAACAGAAATCTTGCAACACACGCTCCATTGTTTGAGCTAAGCAAATCCTGCTGCATGCGTGATTAAATGCAGAGCGATCTGAGCGGAGCGAGCGAGCGAGCGAAACGAGAAAATGACGCTTTGACGAGCGGAAGCAATCGGACCCCGATTTAAGCGGGTTACGAGAAAGCTGACGCGACGATTTTGCCGATTCGGTATAACTATCTCTATATTTTATAATTTCATGTTTAAAGAAGTTCTAGAGTAAGTTTTGTAACTCTTGGGGTTCCTGTTGATGAGTAGTCATAACTTTCAAGTTTCATAACACACACGATACACGCAACATTTTACGAGTTACTTAAATAACACGTTGACTGTCTAAAAAGCAGACACAATTAGTAAAACAATACCATCTACCTGTTTTGTCATAGAGTTTTCGGCAATAAACATGGTTATAGAGCAAAAACGTTGCTCGCCTGAAGTCTGCGCATGATTTCCACTTTACTACTTGGTATACACAAAAAAGTCGCTCAGGATGCTGGCGAGAGACGCCCGTGAAGCGCGTGAACAGATCACAAGGCACAAACGAAGCGCCAACAGTTCACACTAAAAAATGCAAGCAAAAGGCTCACAAATTTTCTCAATTGATATTGATCTCTACATGTCGGACTTAAAGTTGAAAATCGGTTCAATGACCTTTAACTTTTAAGTATGTTGACTTGTCGTTGACTGTACCGCATTCCACTGATTTAGTCACTCTGCTAAATTAATATCCAAAACCACATTGCTTTGTAGTCCGGAGCGCGGACCACAAGTCAAAAGGGTGCCTACAATTATTACGAACAATCCTGCAAACAGTGCGACATGAGTGTGCACTCATTGGCACACTTAGCCCTATGGACACCGATGCCAAAAGTGGAACTTGAAATCACAAACGGATGCCCTACATTCTACCTAAGATGGGTCTGTTATATATTGATATCTCTGACTGAAAAATAAAAGTAAATAAGAACATAACAGCTCCGGAAAGTGGTCGGCTTGAAGTATCATCATCATCAATTCCGTCATAGGACGTCCACTGCTGAACACAGGCCTCCCCCAATGATTTTATCGAGACGGAATGCCAATACTCGCCACGCTTGGTAGGCGGGTTGGCGAGCGCAGTTTTTATAACATGTCGCACGCAGACGCTGCTGCCCATGAAGTATAACTATAAGAACCATAAAAAGAACGTAAAGTAAGTCTTCGTTTAAGTGGACCACTGATTAGCAAAATTTTAACGTTGAACTGTAGTTTTGATGTGGATAAAAGTATTTGATTCTTCTTAACGTTTATTCGAATGTCTTGACGTTTATGCGATTGTAAGAGCTGGTACAAATTTGCTAGCAACACGGCCCTATCCTTATACTGATACATACACCTATAGTTTTAGTGACCTTCATACATGCTAATTGTCTACAAATGAGTGTTTACAAACTGGAGAAAAAAACAATAGCACATTGCATCCCTTTTGTTTTCAACCACACACGTTTACATAGAAATTTATAGTGAGGCGTCTAATGTTATTGTTCTATCTCTTTCTAAGGGATTTTGCAACAACTTACATAGACCGTCCCGTTGCCGTTCCGTATTTGCTGTATTAGAGACATTGTTAAAGGCATTTAATTAATCTATACGAGAATTAACGACCATACCTAATAGCTAGCTGTACATTCTTCCATTAAGACTTCACTCTAAAAAGAGAAACATACATTTTATAAGTAGCTACTACATTATTCATTGTCACCGTACCGGTTGAGAGTTTGTAAAACATGTATTTTATTCGAAACAGCAAAAACTAAGCAGGTCCATTCCCTAGGAGCATTAGGTGCGCCGTGTAGAGCTAGACCCGATAAATTGCTAGATTTCTCCCAACGTGTCGTAATGAGCGTGTTTTTCATTCGATCCGCGCGCGCCATTCTGTTGTCTAAGTTGGGCCACAAAAAACGCGTGTGAAAGAGCCATTAGAACATGTACGCACTTAGCGGTTAGTTGCATACGGCGATACTTCAATTAATGTGCTCATTTTCGCAAACCGTTTTCACTTTTCTTTGCTGATGTGAAGCTAAGAAGTAGAATTAATTATAAAAACATACATCAGTCCTAAACGTTATAACTTCGGTCTTAATATAGAATTGAGTAAGAATAAGAATACGTTTAAGCGTGTTTTATTTAGCTCAAAATATATTAACAGTTCTACTGTGATGACTGAAATGAAGATGATATTTACCAGTATACAACACAAATAACAGTTAACATTTGTACAAAAACATCCGACTTCAAGAAAGCTAGAAAGCAAAAAATAATTCCGCACGAATCCCATCATCAGATTAGATTTTTTTTAAATGGAACCAATTTGGAAGAAGAATTATGGATCAAACAAAAGAAAAGAGTCTTCTAAATAATGTATAAATGCTGGAGTTCTGAGGTAACAAACATTTAAAAAAAAAAACAACCAAAATATCAAGAATACACTCAACATGGGCTGAATCACAGCTCATCTAATAGAGCGGGATGACTGATGGACTCACCATTTAAGAAAAAGAGTCCATAAAAATAAAAGTATGTACTGACTAAAACTATAATTTTTTGGTGTTAATAATGCAGTATAGTAGTACAGCATAGTCGCAGAAAGACGCTGGATGCAGGCCGCTTTCATCCGGCCAATCTGGAAGCCAATGGGGGAGGCCTATGTTCAGCACTCCTATGGCTGAAATTATGATTATGATGAATAACCCTTTTGAATAAAATCCAAATTCACATGCACAGTTCCGTAGACTAAGTAATTTGTAGTACCTACTGAAGTAATTAACCAAAGTGCAATCTTACTAGCGATCTTTTGTTAAGCTGTATCTCCCAGCTAATAGCTCTCAATAAAGGCTATCTGAATCAGTTTCTTAGTAAAGCCTTGCTTGGAGATGGATACTATCTGATGTCATATACAGATGTATTTTGTGTGAATAATGGTTCGTATTCCGGTCATAATTCTTGTAATCTATCGAGCTAAAGGTTACTTATGTTAATACATACATTAGACTAGAATTAAGCATAGTTTCTAGTATTTTTGTTATTTTTCTAAAATGATAAGCGAAAATATTTTTGAGAAATAAAGACGACGATGATTAAAAAATATACAAATAGTCTTGAAATATTTACAGTAAAATGTTTTTGCGTCACGATATTTAAAAAGCTATATACTAACAATTTAATTGATACACACTAACTTTTCTAGTGTTGTAGGACTAAGAAGACAAATTACAATAATTTTATTGACTTTGAGTAGAACGGTTTTTTTAAGTGAGTGAAATACTTGACTCATTTTAGTTTGACCGCAAGGTCAATGTACAACTGGAGTCTGGAGTCGAGCCTGTCCATTTTTTAATAATCTCGCCGGGGAACTCGGTCTAAAAACTCAGCGGTACAAAGGAACTTAGCCTTTATTTTTGTTATGATTGGGCTCTTATTTACTAATAGTCGATAAGTGAGTTCAATGTCTGGTTTAAGAACTTTATTTCTCAAAAGAATTACAGGTACATAATTCACTTCCTGAGAAATTACATTTATAAAAATAACGCAATGAGCGCACAAATTCGGTAGATAAAACCAAAGTATTATTGGGAACAAGAATAAAGTCGGGTAGGTACACAACAAAAACAACGAACCAGAACATGATCCGCCGGTCTACCATAGATGTAGTGCGTGTAATGTCAAGTCAATTCATCGTGGTTTTGTTTAAAGAATTGGATGGGCCAAATTGGTCACTGAATGCCTAAATAATTAATACCTCACAGTGATCTCCCTCGAATTTCAACAGAGACTTCCTATTCTTGGGCTAATCTACACCCGACAGTACGTAATACGATACTACGTAATACGTGTGACAGAAGTATTTATATTCAAAATCGCTAATTCTGTCGCCCCAAATCAGGGATGCAAGCGAGAAAAAAACGCCAATATACAAGCAACGACGCGCGTGACTTGGGCGTGTGATGGCCTCTAATGACATTGTAATGTGCGCTGTAAGTACAAACAACAAAATAATGGTCGCGTTTGGTGTTTTTAAAACTACAAAAATCTGGAGGAGTAAGTTATTCCTCCAGATTTGTAAAATTACAAGCAAGAAAACCTGTAAAATAAAATAAAACCTGTAACGTGTTAATTGAAAATTATTGTGGCTTATTAACTACTTCTATTTAGATAAAAAATGGCATAAATTATAGTATACAGGGTTATTTGTAAAACATCAACAACCTCCTAAGGGCTGATTCTGGTGTTTAAATACAAAAACTTTTTCTATGGGACCAAAACTGAAATCTAAAAAATAGTTTTCACTTTTCAATACAAACTGATGTCTGCAGGGGGCGGCTTAGTATGGGGAATAGTTTTTTTTTTGCGATTTCAATGTTGGCCCTATAGAAAAAGTTGTTTTATTTGAGCATTAGAATCAACCCCTAGGAGATTATTGATTGTCGGCCAATGTAGGAAAAATAACTTTTCTATATTGTCTCGGGTCTGGGTGTTGTGGTACCGTCGTTGTTTCTGATTTCTGTAACACAAGTGCTTAAGCTACTTATCATAGGATCAGAGCAATGTATGTGATGTTTTCCAATATTTTATTTTTTATTTATTTATGTTTTACAAATAACCCTGTATACATAATTAGGATTACAGACAACTTTCAACTACGTTGTGATAACTGTATTATGTTTTAATTGTATTTATCATTAGAACGATTTCTACTTATAATAAATTAAAAACAAGAACGTAATTTTTAATATATTTTTAAAATATCTGAGACATCAACAACGTCAAAAATTAAAACTGCAATATTTAACGGTATTATTAAACTAACAACACCACTGTACATACAAACAATATTAAACCCAAACTGAATTTTTATTGTATCATTGTTCCGTTAATTTTAACAGCAAAACCTTAAACAAAGCACCTACAGGATGTTTACAAACATTACCGCCACCCATTGTAATAGTTATTCATAATTTTCACCCTTAACGGCATAAAATGACATTATTATACGGAAAATAGACATTATATGAAACCGAAACTGGGTGAAAATAGACTAAGGTCTTACGGGCACAATGAACATGTATCAAGTAGGTTCACAGATTGTAAATATTACTTGATTTACACCACGGCATATGTACATAGTTTAAACTAAAGTCGTACATTGTGTAGTACATTTTTTTCAGCAGGTTGTTATAATATGTCAATAAAGATAATGTTAAAAATTTAATTTCATTGCTTATGTACGCTAAACCATAGCACATAAATTCAAAATAATGTAACAAAGAATTGTAGTTCTTTAAAAATCCTAGAGAAAACTGTGCGGTGCCATATCTTTACCTCCCGAGCGTTGACTTACAGTAACCATTTTTCTTACTGCAAAGCGGTTCGCATTTTTTAAAATCTAAATTTTTCTCCTGCAAAGCCGGGGCGGGTCGCTAGTTTTATCAATCACGTCTATAAATATTCTAGAAGTTGCACACGACGGTGTTTGTCTGTTTCAATTTATCTGTACAGGCTTATCTGCAAAACTACTGTATCGATTTTGATAGGATAATTTGATTTGATTTTAGTTATAAATAAAGTTTAATAAATAAATTAATTGAAATATTTTATGCAATCCGTGTAAAGCCAGGGCGAACTAACCGTTAAATCAGTCTTAACAAATCATATTTTGCAATTTCTAGCAATAACATAAATTGAGTTAAAAGATTTTCGGGCTTTTTGGAATGTAAGCCTACTTTCATTCATCAGTCAGTAAGGCTTTAGCCAGATTATCAGTTATTCTTTTTCTTTCGCAAAGACCCTACGTCGCGTTAGATAAGGCGCGGTCTATTTTACTTGAGACCTAAGAACACGTCAGCCCCGTATTATTAATTAATATGCGATAAATATAACACTTGTCATAGTCTCATAAAAAAACAATTACATACTTGTGTTTAGAGGTACACGAAATATATTTTCCCAGTGGGCGTCTTTCAGCGCAACTAGCACCCTTAGAATAGTTCGTTTTCTAAATTTACCCGAATCTTAGATTATTTGTGATCAAAGCGAATCACAGTACCACTACGTCAATTTGGTCAACTTAAGTTGTACGAGTAGGCCTGCTTTACCTAACTAAACTATGTTATGGGAAATTTGAGTTCATACGGTTATTCTGTAGGGTAATATTGTGAAGGGTGCACAAATAATCGATGTATGGGTAAGATAAGGATAAGGGTAATAGGCCAGTTTATGGGATAATTTAATGGAAATATTTGTTCAGCCTTTCATGTGTCTATGTGAAAATTAAATTACTAAAAAGTCACTTAAAGCAAAGATTTCTTTATTAATTTTCTTTGCTTAAAGATAGTTTTTCATTACCACAATCTAACCAATATAATAATATGTGCAACACTTTTACTGACGACATTTCTAGTATATTATTATTCTTGTTTGAATCTTTTGTGCCGTCTTGCCAGTTACTCGTATACACAAGTAAAAAACGGAGTTTTCATTTATTGTCTTATGATCGTCTCAGTTCTGATGTTTATTTTTATACCATTTATTTATTTTGGGCCAAGTCATACACTTGTAAATAAACACGTTAAATCATCATCATTATGTCAGCCATAGAACGTCCACTGCTGAACAAAGGCCAATGACTTGTCATCGCGGGGGAATCGCCAATACTCGCCACGCTTGGCAGGTGGGTTGGCGAGCGAAGTTAATTATAAGATTTTGCATGAAGACGCTGCTGCCCCTCTCGTACTACAGGAATCAGTCGCCTCTTACGACAGGTCTCCTGTTGACGGTGGGGAAGTGTATTCCTTACGGCCGTTCCAATACGGCACAACACGTTACAGATTTAAGTAAATTTGTATAATTTTATTTAACGACTGGCCTAGAAGAATGCTTATATTAATCCAAATTTAATTGAATTCCAGCAGCCAATAAACAAACTCGCTATGTAATAGTGTCACCCTTAAATTAACCGCTAGAGGCGCTGATGTCGACGAAGTTCTTTAGAATCCATAAATATAACTGAATGTCCGCTGGTTGTGGGTTTTTTATCGCAGATTTCTATCGATAATTCAATTTAACTTGTCAAAACTAAAAAATAAAATTTTGACCTATTTGTTTCTCTTCAGAAACATCAATTAAAATATGAATAATAATTTGAATATTAAGAAATACCACAAGTTGATTAGCTAAATACTGTTCAGTAGCCTTCAGGTTCACAGATCTAACGTAATCAATTATACGAAAATATAACTTTTGCTTAAATCTTATAAATGTTTAAGTCACACAAGCTTTTAATAAGGCTTGCATACGCTGGTTTACCTACCTCTTTGCCAAGTTCAGTGCGACGAAAAAATAATTAATTAAAACCTTAATTAGACATTGCCCGTGCGCTAAACAAAATGGCGTAGTCACAGACCAAGGAAGAACAGCCAGACTTATTAAGAAGTTACTATTTATTTTAATTGTTCACGTGATTTAGATTTACTACTGTTGTATAGTACAGAATTTGAAACCAAAAACTAGACTGTGTAATTACTTACTTGGCATTTGGCATTTAATATAATCATGATTGTATTGGTCACCTATTAGTACCGTAGTACCCGCACGCAGCGCAATCATCGGATATTAGAATTCTTTGTATGAAATCGTATCGAACCACGTTCACCTAGCCGGACACATTATATACTGACTCTCTTATAATGTGGATGTTGTCACCAAACTCAGCCTGAACGCTGCGGGCGAAATCTATAGAACTAAGCACATGTCCGCTCTGAACAGAAATTGTGTTAGAATGAGATAGGATGCTATGCGGATTGTGCGGATAGGTGCGGGTCTGCGGGTACTGCGACCCGTGCGGTGCGGCTAGGTGCGTGAGGCCATCAGTAAATCCGATGACTGCGATGCGTGCGGGTACTGCGGTGCTGATAGGTGCGCGGTCACCTTAAGGCTACAGCATAATTACGGGCCTGGCTAGTCACAAAGCGAATAGCAAAGCTGCCAGCAGCGCCGCCGCGGTTTTAAGCAAACCCTAAAATAACCGTTTTGTTGCACTGCCTATACCATCTTTGTCTGGCCCCACGGTTGTCTGGTAGATAATGCTTTTGGCATTAAGTCTGCCATTTGTACTACTTGTTTTTGTCTGGGAAATAAAGCTGTTTTCTGCTACTAATTCCGTATTAAATAATATCACTGTGTTACCAGATACCAGGCAATGCATTTTGCCAAATGTCCAAACTTTGCCAAACTTCCAGGACACGGACACGGACCAAATAAGAAAAGTTCATTTTCAAAATTGATCCGAACCGGGAATTGAACCCCAGCCAAACCTATCACGCCACTACTCCAATCGGATTAATCGTTTTAAATAGCGCGTAGGTAAAGTGTTAAGACTGATTTCTCTTAACTATGATGTAGGTAACCTCACTAAATTAACAAGGCTATTGGAACAGCCCATGCTTGCTCATTATACCACTAATTAAAAAGAAAACATTTAAGGAGTTGATTCAGGCCTTTATATTCTTACAATTATTAACGACAGTGATTTTTCTGCGATTATAGAAGCTATTGTATCCTACGCTGCGGTTGGGATTGTATAAGTAACCATCAGTAATCATTATTAATTTGCACACCATAATAATATTACTAGAGTTATGTGCCGTGTGGAGGCGGCCGTAAAGAATACATATCCCCACCGCCAACAGGAGGCGTGTCGTAGGAGGCGACTAATTCCTGTAGCACGAGACGGGCAGCAGCTTCTTCGTGCGAAATCTTATAAAAATCTGCGCTCGCTAACCCGCCTGCCAAGCGTGGCGAGTATTGGCAATCTCCCCGATGATAAGTCATTGGGGGAGGCCTTTGTTCTGCAGTGGACGTCCTGGGGCTAAAATGATGATGATGAATGTCACTAAAAATAGACTATAAGGCTTAAAGCATTATTAATTAAGCATTATGATTATCATTTATGGATCCTATGCACAGGAATTTTGGTATGAGGTGAAGACACAGTTATTCTAATAAAGTAATATTAATTACAGAAAATACCTACTAAAAAGTGACAAACTTAAATTAAATAGGTAAAAAAGGTATAGGCTTAGTGAATTTATATATAATATAAATTCACTAAGCCTATACCTTAAATTAATATTATAAATAATAAAATTAAAAAGTATCATTCATCATTATTAGTGACGGTTGTAAAAATATTATTTAAAGTTTTTATTATTATTCTGACAGTCAAGGGAGGATGTAGCCTATGTTCAGAGTGGAAGTCCTATGGCTAAAATGATGATGATGATGAAGTTGTAATAATATCTTTAATCAAAAATTCCTATTCCTATTCTATTGTTTTATGAGTATTTACAAACAAATAATTAATATTTAGCAACATCACAACATACATTGCTCTGATCCTATGGTGAGTAGCCAAAGCACTTGTGTTATAGAAATCAGAGACAACTACGGTACCACAACACCCAGACCCGAAACAATATAGAAAAGTTATTTTTCTACATTGACCGACCGGGAATCGAACCCGGGACCTCAGAGATAGCGTCACCAAGTGATGCTCACCTTACGGCAGTGGAGGTTGTCATTCTTACAATAATTTGCAGTTACTGCGTTTTCCAACATATCAAATGTATTCACTTATTTAATTAAGACATTAAAAGAGTATTTTTATTTCGATTACGCTAGTCGCTACCTACCAACGCGGTCTAAGAGCCTGCTGACGCTCGACTTTTAGCATTTTGTAAATTTTGCGACTGTATCAATGCAGCAATCGCGTTTTGCGACTCTGCGATCGATCGCTTGCATTTGCGACCGGCAAATTGGTGACTGGATCGCGGTTTAGCGACTTTTTGAGTTCCAGAAGCAGTTCTAATTTTCTATCGCTGATGCTAAATCAGAAATGAGGAGATCCGTAAACGAACACAAGTCGCTGGCATAGCCCGATGGATCAGCAAGCTAAAGTGGCAGTAGACTGAACACATAGCACGTAGAACTGACGGCCGATAGACTTGAAAGCTTTTAGAATGGAGGCCACGTAGCGGCAAGTGCAGCGTAGGACATTTACCCACAAGGAAAACATTGCAAGAAGCCGCTGGATGCCGGTCGCTTCAAACCGGCCAATCTGGATGTCATTCACATGACACGAGAAGAGTGTACTGTCTGTCAGTTGTAAAATGGGTTAAAAGATATCCGATTTGTTAAACTTAAACAAAATCTACATTTAGCTAATTATGTTCAGCCGTCAACGCGTGATTAAATAACAAACGCCCAAACTTGTAACAATAAGCTTACATAAATTATTTCTATCATTAGCTGTAAAATAAATGATTAGTTCTCTCAGAATCAGAGATCATGAAGTCTTCTTGTCTTCATGAAAATCTTGCATGTTTTTGTGTCCAAAGACAAGGTAGTATTTAGATCAGGTAACGAAGTAGCAGTAGTGGTCGCTAGGTTTACTAGGTCGAGTCCAATAATAAAATACAGTATATATGCGTCATACCTACTGCAGGGCACAGGCCGTACCTTAACTATGAGGTGGTTTGGGCCATACCCCACCATGTGTGAGGCCAGTGACTTCACTTTACTGTCAGATGTTATTAAGGCGACGGGTAAGGCAAGTGACCTTGAGCATTTAGCGTCGACTAATGCGACTACTATTACGTGCCTAAGATAATATAAATGCTTCTCGCAGACTAAACATGATGGATGTTTAGTTGCGTTCCTGTGCAAATAGATTTTATTTGCAAGCAAAATATTCATTTATGGAAAAGTAGGCGCTAAGAGTAAAATCCATTATAAATCCTTATGATTCTTAATATGTTGACTATTTTTAAAAAAAACTTCATCCTAAAGGCATGAATGTTATAAATAACTAAACCAACTTTGAAGCTAAACCAAAACGTCGATTAAAAAATTAATGTGTACAAGCTCGCAATTTTGCGGTACTTTGTTTTTTTTTTCTAGTGTTTATAAGAAATAATAACTAGTATTTAGATACAACAAGAAAAACTTCAACATACAAGTTACATAATACATTAATTTCTACATCCTATATCCATTATTATAGCCAGAAAACTTGTCCAAAAACATCTCTTTTACGTGTATTCTCCTTACCCGGCGCCTTAAGACCACGACTTCACGACCGGTATCAAGCAATATTAGTCACTGAATATGGTTGGGATGGTCACCCATCCATTCACATCCGCGGGGTAGGTGACTTAACTTTCGTGATCACTACCAAAGCGCACAGTGCAACACAGTACTACAAGCGTCTCGCACCACTACACCGATCGAGTCGTCAGTGACGAAGTATTCTATAAATCGCTCTCGCTTCAGCTTGTAATTAAACCACCAATTTATTCAACTTAGAAATGAATGTAAAATTGTACCCGTTAAATTATTAAGGCCCTGCTATATTAGGAACTTTGTGGGTGTGTATTTTCAGAACTTTGACGTCCCGTGTACCTACATAGTTGAAAATGTTTAATTTAATTTTCAAAATGCGGACCTTTCTCAAGTGTTTATGTTGTTAAACGGATTATGTTTGAAATACGTTGTATGGAGGTGTGATAATTTAGCCACAGGTGCGTAAAGAGTAAGGTATTGTGTATTATTAATGTATAGGAATATATTGGTACAATAAGATGAAGTTTAACGACCAATTAAACAATTGACATGACTTTTTTTATTATAAAACCTACCTATCCTATTTTATTTAGAATGTTCTTATCAAGAGGTTTTATTTTAAAAATTTTTTTTTTAAAAAAACGTCTAAATGAGAGTTGGGCTCGTGTATGTGAGGGTTCCGTAGAAATTTGTAAGTTTGTCCATCATGGGAATCGATTTTTCTTTTTGTGATGAACCTACAAACTTTCGGTTTTCGGATTGTTCCCTTTACTTGTGCTTTAATTTATTGCTTCTTACTAAATTGTATTAATTTACGAAAAGTACCCTATATGTTTTTTTTTTCCCTTTATCATCATCATCATTTCAGCCATAGGTTGTCCACTGCTGAACATAGGCCTCCCCCATTGACTTCCAAATTGGCCGGTTAAATGCGGCCTGCATCCAGCGTCATCCTGCGACCTTTACCAGGTCGTCGGATTCCTTTACGAGTGACAAAATTGGCGGCATAAACGGCCGGCATCTTTTGATTGCGTTGGCTTGAAAAGACAATTTTTTCACGGTTCCAAGGTATTGCAGATTTAAATAATTGGTGCTAATTTTAATTTATTACATCTTTGTGTTCGTGACGCAGGCAGACAGACGAGCAATGAAATGATCTTATAAGAATTCCTTTTTCCGTTAAAGGTACGGAACCCTAAAAAACTTTATTTATCAATCAAACATTTGTTAAATATGAGAGGAAAATAAAATGAGGATTAGAGTGAAAGGATATTTATGTACTAATTTGTTGATTTGGTTGCCTGCGACCTGCGACTACGGTCACGTGGACTTCAATTTCAGAAACCTTTACCAGCGTGAGTACTACAACTCATTCACTTTCATCGCAGTCTGATGAATAGTTCAAGAACGCCTACTGACATACAAACATTTATTTTTTTGACAATTTCGTGTGAATAAACATAACAATTATTAAGCATGTACGTATATTCATGTATTTCCATCACAAGTTTTTCCACTGATATCGTCTATATTGTTTGTAACATTTCAAGAATCGACATAATATATTTACAGACTGCACAATAAACAAATCTATACACAAAAGAATCAAACCAAACATTTTAAAGATTTAATAGGATTTTTCTATCTCTCATTTAAAGTAGAAAATTGAACCTTAAGTCAACGTATCAAGGCTATCCCGAAACGTATCTGGAGTTGACTTGAACAATAAATATTGTAGAAACAACTCCGTTGCAATGTTACTCTTTATTGTTTGTTTTATAGAGTCGTTACCAGTGTACTAGAATTGTACAAACATCCGCAAAAACACGTCCCATTCCGCACCCGTAAGTCGGAGATAAAGGGTCTAAAATATACGATATTTTTCTTTGGTAGACTGTATTCTAGGATTGGAAGTTAAGAATCTGCTAAAGCATTATTATACGTCTATAAACTACGCAACTGCTGTAACATGTCTTTGTGAATGTAATAAAGAATCAAACATCTGAATTGAAATTGTCTGCACGTCAATAGCACTCGTAACGTACTGTTTCTCTCTACAAATAAAAACCGCATCACAATCCCTACAGTAATTATTAAATTAGCCTTAACAAACAGACAAACTCCGTAAACGAACAAACGTCGCTGAATAGCCCAACGGATTAGCAAGCTGAAGTGGCAGTGGGCGGGGCACATAGCACATAGAACTGACGGCCGATGGGGCAGAAAGGTTCTAGAATGGAAGCCGCGTACCGGCAAGCACAGCGTAGGACGTTCACTCACAAGGTGGTCAGACGACCTGGTAAGGGTCGCAGGAAGACGCTGGATGCGGGCCGCTTCCAACCGGCCAATCTGGAAGTCAATGGGGCAGGCCTATGTTCAGCAGTGGACGTCCTATGGCTGAAATGATGATAATGATGATGATGAAACAAACAGACAAACGCGGTTGATGTCTATAATTTATGTTGTTAGTCTTGTGATACCAATTTTATGTTGACTGTCTAAAAATGAAATCACATTTAATACATTTATTCGTTAAAACATGGTAAAGATTGCAGCAATATACGTTTTCAAGCTCAAAATGCTCATCCCATAGGTTTTTAAGGATAAAAGAACGTTGTCCTTAATCTCCTTCTGTCAAATCCTAATTTACTAAAAATATGAAAACAAGAAGTTGTTCTGTAAAAATATTAATTTGTTTACGATTATTTTTAAGATACTTAAGCCAGTACCTACTAACGTAGTTTTTAAATATTTATAATTTAAGATTTGCAGCGACGAGGCTCTCAATATTTTGGTGTTTATACCGCGTTTTTAAGCCCTAATTCCAGTTTAAAAGCATCATATTTTTCAAAATTTATTATAATATTACAAATACGATAATTCGATCTTTAGATGAAAGCACCTACCACTAAGTATATAACACAAATGTTTTTGCGTCAGTGATTGCGGCACGGACGTCGCAAAACCTCGTTCCCATAAATTAATTTTATTTTTATCCGGGCTCCTAAAGGGTTCTACTACAACTTACGGCAGCTGGGACGAGCTGTCACGGACAAATTCCCAGGGTAAACACCAGCGTGACACACGGCCGGGAAAACTGTGTGTTTTTATGAACACACTTTTATTAGCTTGACTTTTAACTTACTACTAACAGGTTAAGTTTTTGCGCTATTATTTTTATTTATCTAAATTCTGGTCTCTCATGTGCCCTTCTCTGATTACACACACACCTCCTGCGGGAGAACTACCACCCGACCGTGACCAGCCGTGGCCAACCTTGAATTTATTAAATTGACTCCGTTTGCCAACCTCTGTCTGCAAAGACAAACCTTTGCCGACAAAATCTAGTAAACATGTTTTGTAAATATCTTAAATAGTTTGCAAGACAAAAATATAGTGGAATATAATTAAATCTACTCACTTTTGCCAGCGACTTCGTCTGCGTAGACTTAGGATTAGGCCAAATAGGATGGTTTGGTAATACCACGAGAGCACAGAAGCGAGACAAAAATATTCCTTGTGTTAAGCTAAATCTTATAGACTATGCTGGAAAGTAAAAAACAAACACCGAAGATTTCACATTTTTAATAATTCATTATTATTAACTGAAAACTGAAAAGTTGTTCTCGTATCTATAAATAAATAAATAAATCATTTATTTGCCAGAATATGGTTCAATACAAAGATGAAAGATACTGTTTTTCCAACATATTCTATCGCAATATATAATCATTCGTGTGCATAATGTTTGTCGCCGTAACTTTAAGCTGGAACTATGAATATACTCGTAATAACGTGTTTCTTATCCGTGCAGCCTGTGTGTAGCCTCTATCCACAGTCCCCTGACATCCATATCGCTAGTTGAGAGCGAAGAGTTCCTCACAAGTGCTCGCCGGCAATAATTTCTCACGCGACTCGGCACACATTAGTTCACTTTCTTGCTTTAAATGCTTTCGGACAACTATTTTATTTGGTGAATTTTTTTTGTGTACAGTTTCTGGGTTATAAGATCTCAGACTTCAAAACTAAAAAGAGAAAAACAGAATGTTTTTTTTTAGAATACCACTGGAAATTTAGGATAAAGATGAGATTATGAGCTGAACTCAAAAATTTGCCTAATCTACTGTCTTAACCTGTCAAGCTTTATTGTTTCCGTAAACAAGAGCGAGACATTAAAAAAAATACGTGCACCACAATAGGAAAAAAATATTACTATTATTAAAAAATATATTTTGACCATTTCTATCATCACAAGTTTCGTATAAAAAGTATTCTATATAGTAACAATACCGGTTAATGTCTTTATTCTCCGCATGCCACAATATTAATCTCAGTCCTTTTTCTTTTTCTGGCAACTCATATCATTAATTGGGTTTTGTTTCGTATAAGCTGTCTTACTATGATAGAAGATAATTGAAAATATCAGGGATTATAATCAAAGACGTAGGCGAAAATAAATGTACAAGATAATACTTGTAATAATTATTAACTCTTTGTTGATAGAGCTAACTTAGAAACAATTAGGGTAAATAATTTCGCTGCTTTTAGAACTAGAATTTAGTAATTAATTTATAACCTAATTCATCTTGTTCTCGAATCTACTGAAATCACTATATTTCTTACTAATAAACACATGGATCGCTTTTACACTAAATGCCGCACTCAGAGACGCCAATTAACAGTAAAGTGGTGGTTAACACTTTTGTTCATTCAATAATTGTCTTTATTCGTATCGTCTTTAGTATCACAGATTTTTCTAACCATTAAAGTTAAGTGACGTCTCTGAGTGCGACAGTAATTGCCTTAGCTGTGCGACTTGAGTCCATATAAAATTGACAGTCACGTGCCTTAATCATAGCGGTAATGTGAAGCAAATTCGCTAATAACCGCGGCTTCCACGCAGCTAAACCGAATTCAAAAAGGAGAAGATTCTCAATTTGGTTGTATTTTTTAAATGTTTGTTACCTCAGAACTCTGCCATTAATAAACCGATTTGAAAAATTATTTTCTCAATTGAAAGGGTATGATTCCAAATTGGTTCCATTTTTTTCAAAATTCAATTGTGACGATGGGATTCATGAGGTATTGAGGGAACTCCTAAAATATTACATATAGATTCCACATATAGAGATTTTAGTATATTCAACAACAAGTCAAGAATTTGCACTTAGAAAATATCTTTTGTTAAGGTGGAACTGATGGAGGACATCATAGTATTGGCCACAATAGTATTCCACGAGTAGTGATATGATATCTTCATTAAGACGGTTAAACTTCGTCATAGTCGACAATAAGTAATTCTGGTGAAAATGGTAACATTAAACTGATCTGATGACGAAGGCGGAAGGTAGGCACCGGAACTCTGTGATAAAACAATGTATCAGAGCCTTGTTTGGACTATTTGAATCATCATGAGATGCAATTTAGCTATAATTACATCACAGATTGCCATTTAGAGTGGAAAAAAATACTAAAAAAAATAAATCATTTTTTTATACAAAACTAGCTGACCCAGCGAACTTCGTTCCGCCAATTCGTTTGATAGGTACTAACAGTTTGTATAGGAAATACTAAAATATATAAAAATAATAATAATAATAGTTGTTTTACTATGTACTTTCCTTGCATTTTTTAAATATTTTCTGACCTTTTAAACCTTTCCTGAACTTCCACAAATATTTCAAGATCAAAATTAGCCAAATCAGTCCAGCCATTCTCAAGTTTTAGCGAGAAAAACGAACAGCAATTCATATATATAAATAATTGACTTCAAAAACACTAAAAAGCTAAAAATAAACATACCTTACACTATTAGGTATGTTTGTGTTAGAGGCATCAGAAACAATGACGATACCAGTATACACAAACCAGAGAAAATATGGAAAAGTTATTTTTCTACATTGATTGACCGGAAATCGAACCTAGAGATAGCTACACCAAGTCCGGTATGCGCGCCTCTCAGCTACGGAGGTCTAATACCATAATAATATGAGTAGTAGAAAACAATAATATTATTATGTAAACGACGCATTTCTACAACAATGTATCTTCAGTTAGGGGCAACAAAGCGATTATGACATGTGAGACAACATCATTATGACTACATGACATAATTTATTGATTAGAATACAGTTAGATTTGGTCAAATTAAGAAATACTTGAAATTTTTGACTTAAAGCTATTAGTTAAAATATAAGTATAAAATAAATAAATAAAGTTAATATTCTTGGTATAATTCTTTTAAGATCGAGGTGGCACGAACATTTTTAAGGAACGTAAAAAACGTACTGACCCACGCATACGCATACGCTCTGGTTATTAAATGGTACATATAAGGTCTTAAAAATATATTAAGTTCAGCACATTCTGCCACTAGTGGCGTAGAAATATTTATATGTTAATAATTATACATTCTAACACAGGCACATTATTCAATAAATATTAATAATTCAATGACAATTTTAATATTTAATGTTACGAAAAAATTTATTATTAAATTAATTTTAGATTGTAAACTTGGGGAATCTATATGAATTGACTGTAATGTGAGAGCAGTATGTTCCACGTTTAACCTAACATCCTGTAGCACCCTATAAAGTAGTGTGAAAAGAAATAAAATGTCTAACTTATTTTTATACGTAAAACCCAGTTGTTTATTTGTTTTGTGAAGGGAAAGGAAACGTATTGTTTCTTAGTTCATATAAGCCTAGTTTTATTTCTTTGCTAGAGTATTATAGGATTTTCTTGATTAGAAAAAGTTATTTTCGCTAACCTTTAGGTAAGTCGGAAACAGAAGTAAACTAGAATTACCAAATACTAATTACTCTTACTTACTAATACTAGTTTTAGTAATTGAAATGATAATCTAGTGCGAAGCTCAGCAATCTTCAAAATAATTTGTAGATCAGGCAGTTTTTTTTGCAAAGAAATATACTGGTCAACATATTGCAGTCAGCACTGATTATGGGCGTAAGCCTTACCCAGAGAGCAGCAAATAGCACGTTTTCCTGTTTTTTTTACCAACCACTGCCAGCTATCTTCCTAAAATCGTCGGTCTATCGAGCAGGGGTCATCCTACACTACGTTTGACAAGGCGTAGTCTCCATTCGATTACCCGTTTACTCCACCTTTCATCAGTTATGCGACAGATATGGCTGACCTTGCCACTTTACCTTTCTACATTTTTGGACTATGTCCATTACTTTGGCCTTCTTCGGATGTTTGTGTTTCGGATTTTATCTTCCATTCCATTTATCGACCTTTCCATAGCTGGCTGATTGTTGGTGGGCTAGTTTTACTAACATGTTTCACGTTTGGGCTACGTAGGTAAATGCCATACGATATGATGATGAGTATATAAGCTCTCTCCCGGGCTTATACTTAAGATCACGTAATAAGGTGACTGAGTTTGTTGCGCAGTTTCTTCTCATCACCAGCCGATATGTAGTCCCGAATCGGTGGTAGGGTAAAGCTATATTTTGGGACGTGTATAAGTGGCCGGAAGAAGGCCTATATACTGAATAAATGAATATATGAGTATATAGATCATTGATTTAAAAATAACCCTGTAAACACTTTGTATAATAAACGATAAAATTACAAAAAACGACTCGATTTGACATTTAAAAAAAACTGGCGATTAAACACTGGGACATAAAGGCCCATACATAACGTAAAAAAAAAACTGTTATCTTCTGACTCTATTATAATTATATCCACTAATTGGCGTAGTGGTATTGTGGTTCACTTTGAACACCGGCTGCGATTCCCGGTTCGAGTCAATAATATTTGGCTCAGGTTTCAGATTATCTGGTACCTACCTACAAGGATAATAATTATTTAATTCCCGACCATGAAAATTTGTGTATGTATGTCGCATATTTATTTATATTGTTAGTATTTTATTCTGTTAGAGTTACAGGTTTTGTCTGTGCTAAGACTAAAATAAACTATTTTTAAACTACATGGACCCAGAATTTTTCAGAATCCCATACAAAACGGATTGAATCCAGCCTTGTCCGGAGCCGTTTTGTATGAAGTTATGAAAAATTCCGGGTGCATGTAGTCCGAGCCTAAGACACTCTTACATCATCACAGACATATTTTCACTGGGTTCTTGATTTAAGAAACTATTTTTCTTCTTTTTATGATTTCGTAACAAAGTTCACGATTATTGCGTTAAAAGAATTATAAAATACAAAATATTCTAAAACCACTTAAAACAATTGCCACTTATGATAAAACTTAGTAAATTAGTTATAATAAATAACACTTTAACCACTAAAGCTTCGCTTAAACTAAGTGTTTTAACTTAACTTGGTTAGACCACAACGTAATTAATTATCGTAATTTAGAAATTTAGACGAATTTAGGTACTAAATCAGTATTAAGTACACTGGTTTTCTCCTTAATATTAAATTTAAATCTTGAGTAGCATAAACTAGGTGATTTTTTGAGATAAAGGTGAATGCCCAAAAGAAGTTTAGTAAAAATAAAAACTGCAAAACAACATTTAAAAAAAAATAATTTCTTTTATTCGATCTTTTAAGATTTAATAAAAAAAACTTCCTTGGTAAGTTTTTGCTAAGAACCGTGGACCTATCAGAAGGCAAGACTCTTTATCTCAGAATCTATTGTCCCCTAAAGCCGTAAAAAATCAAACTTCGAAGTTCACGTAAAAAATAGATACGGCTGTTAATGCAGAAAAAAACGTACATTCGACACTCAAGGTATCAAAATATATGTAGCGACATCTATCTCGCTACATATAAAACTGACGTATCCTACATCGCGATATTAAAGTTATCGGAGCGATTGAACCATATATACAAAAAAACCCGACAGACAACCGTCGGGCAGTAGCCCACCAGACACAATACCAGTCTGGTCGGAGGATCCTCCCTATTCAATGGGGGATGAGGAACTTCACACCCTGTCCCCCCCCCCCCCAAACTGGTGATCCCGACGTGATTATAAATATATAACCAACTTTTCGTCGACCTAGAACTATAAAATTTGGCAAGTAATATCATCTTATACTACATTTACAGGGAAAAATCTGAAAACTACGAGTATACTTTTGTAATTAAATGAATACCTAGTTAAACTGCGAGACTCGATTCCCTACTGTACAAAACCCTCGGTGGGCGAGTCCGATACGCACTTGTCCGGTTTTTTTGTTACCTCATCGTTAAGGAACCAGTAGTTTTAGATCAGTTTTGAAGAGAACTTCTGTCAGCAATTTTTAAGAAAAAAATGTTTTGTGATCATAGTGTAAACCAAATACGTAGTATACGTCTAAAGTTCGAAAATTATTTCATTACTGATCAAGCATACGTAAACGAGACACAATAGAAATTCTATTGTTAAGCAGTCTCATGAGACCGCTTGGATGTTAACGGGTTATGTCGTGTTTTGTAATAATGTCCTAACTCCTACGGATAAGACCGCGGGATGTTATCTATGGGTGTACTCGAGTTCCACCCACCCCCAGATCTAGCCCGCTAGAAAGGAGCCCGACCGCGGTCCGGTCGGTTTCACAGTCCCAGTTCCGTAAGAGCTACTACAAACAGTTTCGCCACTCGGTAGGGTGAATAAAGTGAATAAAGAAAAAAGTTGGCACGTTCACGCCCGCTAGTATGGGGATCCACGCGTACGAGATTAAGGTATGGTGCGTGTCACAATCAGCTGGGTCGCGGCAACTGCTAGTGGGGTGGACCTATTACTGAGTGCCTTCACCGCTCGCCAAAACTGCCCAGTGTAGCTGAAAAGGCTTTCTACTAAGGCCGTCAGCAATAGATCCATAAAAAAGTGCTGGTATGACTAATTGATTATTATGATTCATCATGTCGGCCTATTGCAGTGCACTGCTGGAAGTAAGCCTCCCCCAAAGAGCGCCACAGATCACGATCTCCCGCTTTATTCATCCAGCGACTGCCAGCTGCCTTCCTGAAGTCGTCGGTCCATCGGGCTGGGGGGCGTCCTACACTACGCTTGCCAAGGCGCGGTCTCTCGAGAACCCGTTACGAAATTTCAAGCATCGACCTTTCTATAGCTCGCTGTGTAAATTGAAGGCGGTGATTATAATGATAACTGGGTCTGAATAATAAAAACATTCGGTTTTATAGTCTTTCGTATGAAAACTACCTCTAGGAGGTAGAACTAACTTTTTGCTTCAGTAGAAACGCACCCTTACACACGGCTACAAGTCCAGCTATACATTTCTATTATAACCTGAACTTGCATTATACAGGCGGTCCATTTAGTTAGAGTTCAGCTAATGGTGGTATTTTATAAATAGCTTGACTTGTACCCAAACATTTTGATCGTATAGATCGTGTTTGTAACGTTAGTATACCATAAACTAAATTTTAGTATAATCCGATTAGCGGTGGCTTTGGAAGGCACGACAGCAGACGGATTTTACTACGTACTTATTTAAGCCTTAAATTTAATACACAATCACTTAAACGGGGTTATATTAATTACACTGTGTGTTCAAGTACACGGTTTGTTTATTACAGTTCAAACGTAATGATTTAGGGATCTAAATTAATTATGCATGTTCACTAGACTAAATACTGATTTCAGAAAGCGTAATATATTTATAAAATTGTTTAGGTTTTCAGAAAATTACACATAAAATATCCAATAGTGTAATTATAATTCAAGATTATCATAAGTTTGTTTTTAACTTAATTTTAAATCACAAAGAACTACAAGAATAATCACAAGACACATTTAAAGGATATTTTTCCATAGACGAACAACTGTACATAAAAATTGAGAAAAATACATATCATATATTTTGTAAGTACATTAATTTATCGTCCAAATGAATGATAATTAAATACCTTTTTCGGAGGTACGGAACCTTTACTAAACTGAATATTTTTGAAAATTTTAAGTACGACCGATAGTACGAAGTAGCGATCTGGTAATGCAGGATGCCATTGGATGCTGGCCGCTTTTAACCAGCCAATCTGAAGTAACTGAAGGAGGCCTATGTTCAGCAATAAACGTGCTAAGCGGCGTCCTAGCGTCCTAAGCCTAAGTGGCTTCCTACATCATAATGGGGGGGGGGGGGGGGGGGGGGGGGATTGCGAATACTCGCCACGCCTGACAGGTGGGTCGGTGAGCGCAGTTTTTATAATATTTCGCAAGCAGACGCTGCTGCCCGTCTCGTGCTACAGGAATCAGTCGCCTCTTACGACACGTCTTCTGTTGGCTTTAAATACAGCAACTTTTTCTATGGGACCAACAGTAAAATTGCAATAAAAAGTTTCGCTTCCCCATTTTCCATTTTAATCCGCCGATCTGCTGACATCAGTTTGTATGTAGAATTGTTTTTTTTTTAGATTTCGATTTTGGTCCTAAAAAAACTAGTTCACTCCCTAGAAATAAATTTACTTATAAATTAAGATCTTATTTGAAGTCTAGTATTCAAATCATTGCAAAAGTTTATTTACATCAGGCATGAACAAAAATAAGATTTGACCAACACTGTTTTAATGTAAACACATGCGAAATTGCTATTGTTGCAGAAGCATTGTCTTTTCGTTTCTCAAAGCAAATTTTGGTTGCCCCATTTATCATTTTACGCACCCTTTTTTCACTGCGCATTATAATGTCGTTTAGTTGACATTATGAATGGTACCTACTATACTATTGTTTGCAAAATAGGCCCGGTAAGAAAACCGGCAAAAGATGTCGACATTTTTACTTTGAACGTTTTTTTGTAAATAATATAAGTAAGAGGATTTTAGTATTTGTCCTTAATGTAAGTACTCCTTGAATTGTAAGTGTTCTCTCAAAGTTCAAAAGGTGAGTAACGGTAACATTTTTTTGTTAAAGGAAGAACTTTCTGGTTGACTTGTTTTAGCTTTGTGTGTAAAACGCCTTGTCTTGAAAGTGGTTTACTAATAGGTTTATTATTGCAGTTTAAGAATAATAATGTATATATAATCCTACTATAATTATTTATGTTCAAAACGAATTAAAAGAGCCGCAACTCGAGGTTTACCGCGGTGTTCTACAATCGACATCTTGACTTAAATAACAAATATATTATTGGTTCATCATTCGGTAGGTAATACAGTTTTACATCGATGCGACATTTATTCAAAAGTAATGTCAAAATCGATTTTAGAATTTGATTAATATCATAGTTACAACAAAGTTAAAAATGTGTTTTGAATACATTAAATGAGGTCTGTAATTTTGTTACTATTTGACTTTTTTATGTAAGTATTTATTATATTATGTATAGATAAGGTATAAAACCAATAAAACTAAATAATTTCTGCATATAGGTCTAATTAATCTCTTTTACACGTCCCAATTTTTTTTATCCTACCACTGATTCGGGACAATTGTAAGCTAGCGCCAAGAAGAAGCAGTGCAAGAAACTCGGTCACTATTGTCAGCCTCTTTTTAATAGTAATATGTAATAATATTACCTATGTTTACATTACAAGATAATAATGCACCTGTGCGAGCAGGGCAGTAATTAATTTCGTACATTTTTATCATTTAAATGACTATTCGTATTTACAGTGTAATAACCTTTTTTCATTAAAACCATTTTGACATGCGATTAAAATTTATGTATAGGTAGTTAAGCATGCGATTTAAATTTGTGTATATAAAGTAGTAACGTGTAGAAGCATCGTAGTTGAGAGACGAGCAAGCCGGACTGGGCGTCGCCATCTCTGAAGTCCCTGGTCAGATTTCCGGTCGGGTCAAGAAGAAGGTTGTCTGGAAAAGATCGCTTTTAACGATAAGACCGCCTAAATCGTGCATCTTTCTGTAAACACAAATTGTAACTTTGTATGGTGTACAATACTTGAGCGGGTACGACATTACAAATATCTTGGAGCTTGGGTGAACGAAGCTTGGGTATCCGACCAGGAGATCAAGATCCGGATAGAAGTTGCACGAGCATCATTTAACAAAATGTGCAAAGTTCTGTGTTGTCGTAGGTTGAACATTAAGCTCCGTGTCAGGCTGCTACTGTGTTATATTTGGCCTATCATCTTGTATGGGTGTGAGACATGGACCCTAAAAGATGACACCACAAAACGCATGCAAGCATTCGAGATGTGGTGCTACCGTCGAATGTTGCGCATAAGCTGGACACAGAGAATCCGAAATGCTTCAGCGTGTTCATATGTCCCGGAAATTGATGCCAACCGTCAAAAAGCGCAAAATAGAATATCTTGGGCACGTGCTCAGACACGACAGATATTCACTGCTTCAACTTATCATGATGGGCAAAGTCGAGGGCAAAAGACGCGCTAGGCGCCGGAGAAAATCGTGGCTGCGGAACATACGGGAATGGACCGGCATAACCTCCGTCGAACAACTGTTTCGGTTGGCTACTGATAAAGAGGAGTTCAAGAAGCTGACGGCCAACCTTCAGAATTGAAGAGGCACCCGAAGAAGAGAAGAATGGTGTACAATTAAGAGTATCTATCAATCTATCTATCAAAGTAGAAAACAAACTTTTCTATAATGCCTCGGGTCTGGGTGTTGTGGTGGCGTCATTATTTCTGATTTCCATAACACAGGTGTTTTGGCTACTTACCTTAAAATTAAAGCAATGTATATATTGTTGTTTTATATTTATTTATTTATAGTATGTAATTTTAATAGTTCTATCAACAGTCCAAAATATCATTACTGACAGCTTGACCTATTTCTGCCATCTGGGAACTTTCTAGTCAATTTTTACAAAGCGAACAATTTTGTGGTAACTGTTTCTTTTGATTTTATTCGATTAATGGTTGAATTTTACTGTTTTGCCAATTTAAAACTCATTTTTGACGACGGGTATCATAAATACTTTATATTTTAACTATTTATGTTCGGATGTTCCACCGTACCTAGACGACTCAAAAGCAGGAACTTTCTTGCTGAAACCCGCGCGCTCTATGGATCTATCCCAGTCAAGGGTCTCACAATGGAAGAAGAAGCATCCTGCCTCGATAGTTCTGCCATCAGAAAGTCTCTCCTAGCAGGGATTTGCCGTGGCCAACATGGAAAACCCTTAACAGGCTGCGGACTCAAGTCGGTCGATGCAAGGACAACTTGTGTAGGTGGGGCTACACTGATGCAACCAACAACAGATGCGAGTGCGGATCCTCGCCCCAAACAATGGCCTATCTTCTGTCTTGTCCCGCATGTCCGCACACCTGATCACGCCAAGACTTACTTCACGCCACTGAAAGCGCTGTCCTTGTGGCGGAGTATTGGTCACATAGAAATATTTAGTTGCCTTCGACACGAGAAGAAGACGAAGAAGTCTATTTATTCTGGTACATTTGTTATTGTTCCAAAAGTAATAATAAAATAGTTTTAACTTGAACCAATATTTCAGATTAAAATTTCCACAGTGAAAATATCTATAGCAATCGTGTGTATGGGGATTTCACAAGCCGATTTAAAAAAAAAAACGAATACTCCTATTACTTTTGTTTATTATTGACCGGTCAATACTAGTTAATCAATTACATTGCTAAACTGTTGTTCTAGCCTACAAACAAGAAATAAATTACACAAAAAATAAAACAAATAAATATGCTAACACGAAAATTTACGTTTTAAAATCCCAGTACCCATCGCCGTCCTTCCAAATCAGAAACAAGAGAACGGAATTTTCACAAAACGAAATTCCCGCTATTCATTACACGTCACTTCATTTCCAAGCCAGGAAATTAGGTTTGTCTTTTGTTAACCGCCCGATGAACAACAAAACATTTTCTCTTTAGTCACAGAACAAAAAACATCCATCAAAAAACTTTTTTGCGAAGGATTTTTATGCCTGCACATTGTGTGGCAGGTTGTGTCAAGTTAAAGGAGATATGCGAAATATCAGTCCACCAAAATTGTACCTAGTATGTTTAATAAGGAAAGGTATAATTTATCTTTTGACTTCGTAGTCAAAAATTTTTTCATAAGTCTTTTCAACCGCTGATCTTAGGAGAGCCGCAGCAGTTCATAGGACATTTCGAACGTTAGAAATATCTGATCTTCGACCGTTGACTGACGCTTTTGATCAAGTGGTTCGCGCTCTGGACTGCAAAGCAAGCAGTCGCATTCTAATCCCCCAATGGTCAAGTATCTGTGTAATAAGCACAAAAATTTGAACATAAGTCGTAATTGTCCACGCCGACAATTACTCATCGCTATTCAGGCAACTGCTTTTTCCAGCTACCAAGACCGTTAGACAGTAGACCACCGTGCCGTGTGGAGACGGCCGTAAAGAATACAATTCCCCACCGCCAACAGGAGGCGTGTCGTAAGAGGCGACTAATTTCTGTAGTACGAGACGAGCAGCAGCGTGTCTGCGTGCGGAATCTTAGTAAAAAACTGCGCTCGCCAACCCGCCTGCCAAGCGTGGCGAGTATTGACAATCCCCCCCGATGATAGGTCATTGGGGGAGGCTTATGTTCAGCAGTGGACCTTGTATGGCTGAAATGATGTTGATGATGATAAAGACTGCTAACCTGCAAAATTTATTCGAGTCCAGCTATTTGTCTAAATAATATTTTGATCAGCAATAGATATAAACCATCATATGGATGAAAATTGCTATTTTTTAATAATAGAATCAGTTGCAAGAGCAGTCAGGTTCAAATAAACTGCAGCAGACGATATTTTAACCATTGTAATAATTTTATTTAAGTTCGTTTATTTATACAAATTAGTTTAAATTGCAAACTCTTATTTTATGAAACGCGAAGTCAAGTTCAAAATATTATGCCAGACTGAATTCAATTTAAACACTTAAGACAATGAAGCTAAATAATCTTGTTATAACTTATCTTTAGTAGCAGAACGTTGATAGAATTATGTTTGCTTAAACTTATTTCATAACCTTAACTTAGTGTTTTTCATCTGGAGAGTTCAATAATTGAATCTCCTCTTAAGCCGAGAGGTGAATACGCCGGTCCTAGGGTTTGATTCTCGGTCGGGTCACATAGAAAATGAACTGTCGGGTGGTCGGGTCTGGGTGTTGTAGTACCGTCGTTGTTCTTAATTTCCATGATAAAAGTTGAAAATAGGTTCAATGACCTTTAAGGCGCTGCGCATACGATGGGGCGGGGCGGCACGGCGCGGACCAGACAATTTCGCCGCGAACGATTGAACATTGGGAATCGTATACTGCTAACGCACACGACGGTCAAGATGACCGCGCCGCCAGTGCCCGCTAGGTACGCAGAGGCTCGCGGCGGCGCGGGGCGGGGCAGGGCGGGGCAGCGCGGCATGTCCGTGGCTGTCCGCCGTGAATCGCACAGACCAGTTTGTATACACTAATGCAGACGGCGGCGCGAGCGGCTAGCTTAGTCCGCGCCGCGTGCTCTACTAGAAGGGTCGCTCTGAACTGACCGTCCGTGTGCTTGCATTGAGTACGTAGCGCGGGCAGCCGCGGGCATCGACGGGCAGACGCGGTGTTTATTGCTTCGCGGTCAAGAAGACCCGCCCCTGTGTATGCGCAGTACCTAACTTTTTGGTTAGGTTAACCTGCCGTTGATTGTACGAATTTATACTACTTGCTCGGCAGTGAAGGAAGGAAGGAACATTGTGAGGAAACTACACATTCAGATCAGACTGAAAGTGGTCCAAATATGGTCTTGTTCTCTGCCTTTGGATTACGGAGGTCTGGGAATCGCTCCAAATGCAATAACCAGACTTGCATCTACGATCATGGTCGAGCGTATCCTGGCTTGAATTGTGACAACAACTTTTTTGTATGGAGCCTGGCATATCTAAAATTGCAGGTACCTACTTTAAATTACGTTATTTTGGTGTACATCTATAAAACACACGTGAATCAACAAAGAAAATAATTACAAACAACAAAATTAAATACTCTTTGACAAAAAGTCATAAATTATATACTTTGTTCAGAATTTGTGTTTAAATATAGTATTTATTGTAAATAAATATATAATTATTGTATTTTCAATTATAATAGTTTAATTCATTATTTTTTAAATTACTCAATTTCTATCTGTTAGTAGTTTTTTTTGTGTTATTTTTGTATACCTACCAATTGAAAAATTAAAAACATTGGTCTTCCTAAAATAAATATATAAATAACGTAATTTTAAGTATTTGCAACTTAAGGTACGCCAATAAGGTTTGATGTCTTTTAGGATACCTTTTATTTCTAGAATACAATGAAGTCCATAGTGGCTATTGTTTTTTTTTACATTCCAGTATCAATACTTGGCTACATTTATTTTTCAATCAAAACTAGGTACCTATGTTCTACAATACAAAAGTAACATACTACTCGTATTAGGTTGTCGATAACTACCTTACAATAATAAATAAAATAAATAAAAATAAAAAGTACAATCGACAATTTGGAATTCTGTAACAGCTATGGAAAAAACATTAAATTTAACTCCAGTGTTATTCAGCTATCCCAGTTTTATTTGACGTGCAATTTTTTTTAATAAATTCAATAGAAGGCAATTAATTGCAAATAAATCAACGACCTGATTAGCGTGGCGCGGTCATTTGCCTTGAAAGCAAAAGGTCCCGTATTTTGATTCCTGTCTGGAGTCAGTTCAGAAAACGAACTTCTTTTAAATTAACTCGAATCTAGGTGTACTGGAAGGCGCCTCTGGCAAAATACATTGTCTAGTACCTACCTCGTAACGTAAGGAACTTAATTCATTACTCCGAGACCATGGTCATAAACCGAAACTACGAAAATTGGGTCGTTAAATATATTTGATTGTCTAAATCATATTTTACAAGGTTAGGTACATAATTATCTGAGTTCAATCTAGAAATTAGCCAAAGTCAAAGTCAATTATCATTTATACAATTTAGAACAGAAAATTGCCACTTATGAACGTCAATAATAACATTATTGGCCCATATGGGGCAGAACATGTTTCCTTATTTTTTGGGCCCTACTAGCGCTTCGAGACAAGACACAGACAATCTGGCAAGCGTCGAGAAGAAACGCCGAAACAAACTCAGTCACCACTAGCTGCCACAAAAAAAAAAACCCCTTAGACATTAGGGTAGTTTTGACATGTGACTTAAATTTAAGAAGAAGCAGCGCAAGAAACCCGGTCACTGTTGTCAGCCCCTTTTAAGTAGTTTGTTTACAAGAAATTAATGTGTACCTGTGAGAGCAGGGTAGTATTTTATTCCAGATATTTATAGTTTAGTCTACAAGTGAGTGTCTTTAATCTTGAGTAAGTTGATATATAATTTGATATTAAACAACAATATTACCTCCTACACAGTAACCAACGATACTGACAATGATATTAAAATTACAGAGATAAATCAAGTTTCAAACAATTTACACCGATGGAACGGGTAATCAACTGAATCCGCAAACCACAAAGATACAAAATAACTGTCACCCACAGAATACATAACAGTATACAAATAATCTCGTTTCCATATAAACAGACAGTTTCGACGCGGGAAGCGGACTTCGGTTTCTGTTGTCCTATATTTCGTACTAGCTCAAGAGCTAGTACGAAATATAGGACAACAGAATACATGCGACTTCCTTCACGTGCTCTTTGCAAAATCATAGTCTGAATTAAACACCACGTGAACGAAGTCACGGGCACAGCAAGTGTAATTTTTTTTTCATATTCAAAAATGTTTAACAGCGACATCTACCTAACTGTAAGAAGCGCCATCTTTAATGACAGTTATATTTTCCGGTATAAAAAGTATCCTATCTGCTATTCCAGGCTATAATTAACTTCTGTGCCAAATTTCATATACAGGATGTAACGAAAAGGTGAAATAAAACTATATGGGGTTATTCTACGGCTAAATTACTTCAACTTTTTCTATGGGACCAACATCGAAATCACAAAAAAAAAACACTTTTCCATACTAAAACGCGACCAGCTGGCATCAGTTTGTATGGAAACGTCAATTTTTTTTTTAGATTTTGATGTTGGTCCCATAGAAAAAGTTGATGTAATTTAGCCGTAGGATAACCCCTTAAAGTTTTATTTCACCTTTTCGTTACACACTGTAGATCCGTCCAACCATTCTGGCGTGATTATTTAAAAAACATCCAAACTTTCACATTTGTAATATTAGTAAGTTAGTTAAATTAATTTAAGCTTGGATAGTATAATGTATAGATCATTTTCCCATGCATTTCTATGTAATGTAACGTTCCTGCAAATGTACACGGAAAGTGAGCGTTTACATCTAAAACTCCTTTCTGTTCTTCGTTGAAATGTCGAATCATCGCTCGTTTTTATCTTCAATAAAATATGATACACTTTGCTCGTTGCTTTGTAAAATCAAATTGTAACAAAACATGTCACACACAAACACGTTTTGTTACAATGCTCAATTCGTAAAAGGGTGACACATTAAACCGGCTCGATGTTGTATTACAAGTAAATTCTCTAGTGTATTCTCACCATAAATGCCGACTGGATCGACAACAAAACCGTAGGTATATTCACAGATGTGTCACGCTGAATAAGGCTAGCCTACCTCTGACAATCCAATACCACATTGCAGCGAGCCTTCAAAATTAATTTGCAAAAACGTTTTCCCACTCAAAAAGACGAAAAGCGACTTCAATCTCGTTTTAAAGGTTTCATATGTGTATCAAAGGTGTTTTGTTGTTTGGACAGATTCCGCCTTTGACTTCAATGAACTTGTTTTTTAGAAAACGCTCTTAACTAACCAAAGGTCAACAACAGTGCGACCGTAAGGGTTTTACTTTTCATTTTCAGTTACGGGACTCTAAAAACGGATTCAAAGTTGCCATAGCTTTGCACTTTCTCACAGCAATCCCGGAAGTTTTTTGAAGCGTGCTTGAATGTCTCTGGAGATTTTTTCCTTCTAAGTCACGTTCAAGTGGATTCAGCTGTCTTTAACATAGGAAAGATAGAACCAGCACGTCTTTCAGTACGAGACAAAATTTACTAAAATAAATAAATGAAATTGAATAAAGTCGGTGGAACCCGATCGAAACTAAGGCGAATAAAAGGTAAAATATGTACCTATGTAATTAATCGCGTTTATTCCCGTTTGAGTGTGTATTAATATTAATCTGCTCGAAAAAGTGAAATGAAAGTAAGCCTATTGTATGCCCGCCACCAACCAACACACGCTGGAGTGAAAAACGAGCTATATTTTTTTTACATGACAAGTTGTCTAAGTTAAATAAGTAGGCTGTTTTGTTTAGGCTATGCTGGAACATTTAAAATTACTATCGGGAATGGATTTAACTGAGACTGGCCGTTCGATTTTAAATCTGAAGCAGATTAATTGGACCCATTTTTAGGACTTAAGTTGCCTTCGAGAAATAAGATACTTTGGTCTTTAAGTTCGCCGTCTTTAATCTGTGTATTAATCACGAATTTTAAAGACAAATGGTCAAATAGAAATTATGCTGATATTTTTTTTTTCACTGGATTATTAGCTTCTTAAGCATATTTAAATATTTAAAAAAAATTACGAATTAAATATTGATTAAACATGATAAAACTGCTGAATAAATGAAAAAGCTTTCAGAAAATCTTATCTAGATAGATTAAATTACTATAATTTACATTTCACAACCTTCCAATTTTTCAATTCAGGCAAAGAGCATAAAAGTTTTATATCCAGAATATTACAACTGAATTCTCAAATTTATTTTGGGCCATCAAGTTTTCTCACAGTGTAGGAACTTACAGTGTGTTAGCTTCTTTTGCAGCATCAAACATACCATTTTTAACCGACCTTGAAAAAGGAGGAGGTTCTCAATTTGACTATATGTATTTTTTTGTATGTATGTTACACGATCACTTCGCCAATTATGATTTGATTTTGATGATTTTTTTTGTAGATCATACTTTAGAGGTGGTTCCATATAAATTTTATCGAAATTGATTCTGTAATTTTTGAGAAAATAGCAAAATATATACCCAGATAATGTTTTGGTTCGTGATTCTTGTACTATGTTACCCAATATCTTCGACAAATTATGTAAACCGATTTTGATGATTCTTTTTTGATTAATAGCTAATAAAAAATTACCCCTAAGAGTGGAAAAAAAGAAGATGAAATCGGTTTTCAGAACTTAGATTGGGATTTATCACTAAAAATAGATAAATTAATATTTTTTCTAAAAAAACCGACTTCAAAATACTAAACTTCAAGCACTTTGTGCAAGAAGCTGATCAGAGTTTAAATGTTTTCGTTGCACCGACTTTAAAAGTAACTAATTAGGTACTTACGTGTTAATATTATTTTAGCATTTTAGTGTTTTGAAGTCGTTTTTTTTCAAATATTTTTTTTATATGCGCTAGACAACACACTAACTTACTATCTATATTACTATGCATTATTGTCGATAGAAACTATTGAAAAAAGCTACACTATTGATAGGTTTATTGATTTACTTAATAATACGTGATTTTATATTTTGCCAAAGCAAACGCGTCACAGAGCCCTCCGACAACTAGTGCAATTATAATGAACGCTAAACTGCTAGCAGCTGATAGAAAAGAATAGCCGATGATCGAGATTAGTTAGCGTCCGTAAGGAGAGGCCAGCTATGGCAGGCAGCTATGAGAGGCAGTAGGCTGAATCGGGCTAATTACAATGACGCATTTTACAGTAGTGTAGACGGTACAAAAATATTTTCATGTCTGTCGCTTATTAAGATGCGTATTTCCGTAAAAAATCACATCTATGGCTCTTATGCTTAGAGTTGACTTGTTTCAAACTTCGGAGCTGTTGCTGTAGTGTGGGCTTCCTTTACCATATGTTTGGTTTATCTTTGAAATTATAAAGAAATATTTCATTGTTAGATAATAATGTTATTGTAATCGCATAGATTGACAATGTATTCAGTCCAGTTTTTAATAATGTTAGGGTTCAATGAACGATGGTGAGAACGAAATTTAAATACGTTCCATAGTTTAGAAGCGCAAGCACACAAATCGACGCGTATAGTAACTTTGTTTTATAGTACCTATACTAGCTTTTTCCTGCGACTTTGTCTGTATCTTCAGGATTAAGCCAAAGATGAATGTTAGTCATTCCGCGGGACCACAGAAACAGGATAAAAAAGCTGCCAAAAATCAGTTAATTAAAGCCGTTAAAGCTTGTTTGAGTAAATAAAATCGAAACATACAAACTTTTACTATAATACCTATTAGAGATGACATTTACTATGTTAACTATTTTTGTTAACTATTACAAATTAAGTTTTTTTTAGCGAAAAGTGAATCTGCTGTCTCCACTTTTGCTGTGAGTTTACGTTCCGCTTTAATTTTTCAGTGGGTCAACTTGGACGTGTGATGTGTAAAGTCTCGCAGTCGGAACTTGGAACCTTTTCTTGTGTTCCGCGTCATTTGGCCTCGGGGAAGGCATCATGAAACATAAAACTTGTGACAATTTTTGATGCGGTAAAATCAGAAATTCTTATTCAGAATTTCCTAACCTGGAAATCAAAGTATATTTTGGATAGTGACATAAACTACTACTTATCAGCCACTGGCATCTCAGTATTAGTGAATTAAACCCCGTACTATTCACTAATACGGTATTTATCATTTTAGATGCCGCTAAAAAAATTGTTTGTAATTTATATCATACTGTCACTAATTTGCTTCTCTCACTACATGTCGATATTAATATTGAGTTAAATTAACTAACACCCTTGTAATTAATAAGCTTTAATAGCACAGTGGGCGGAGTCTCGCCTCCATGAGCTGTAAGCCTCTCAGCACAGCAAGTGCGTCTGAATTTTTTAAACCTATGTGCAGATTTGTACCACTTGCAAGGCGGCGAAGTTCATGTAGCGCTGGGTATGTAATCGGATTCCGCTGTCTTAAGGTGACCATGCACGTCATATATTGATATTCCTAAGTGGCAATTTTCTGTCCTAAATTGAAAAAATGATTTTTGACTTTGACTTTTGACTTTGACTTTTGACTTTTGATTTTCTACTTTTGACTTTGACTTTGACTTTTGAATTTTGACTTTGACTCATCAGCACCGCAGTACCCGCACGCAGCTCAGTCATCGGATTTACTGATGGCCTCGCGCACCTAGCCGCGCCGCATACGCCGCAGTACTACCTGGAGTGTCCGCACTACCTGCACTAACTACAATATCCACACTATCTGCTCCGCATCCTTTCTTATTCTAAAAAATTTTATAATTGGAGCGGACTTGTGCTCAGTGTTATGGATTTCGATATGGTGTACAACCATTTCATACGATTTACTTAATACAAAGAATTCTAAAATTTAATGACTACGACACGCGCAGGTACTGCGGTACTGATAGGTGCACGGTCACCTTAAGGGTTATAAAAATGCATCTAAAAGATCATGAATGACGTTCGTTTTGTTCCATTCATAGTAGGTGTAATGTATATTGTACTCTATGACTGAGACAAAGCGCAAAGAGAATAAGATTGTTATATGGCTACAGTCAACATAACTGTGTACGAGTACTTTTGTTTCCAAGTTGATATCTAATGAATAATACCAATATCAAACATATCGCCTCCGTTTTTTGGACATCCATGTTGTAATCCGTCTGCTAACAAGCGTCTGAACTGTGTTCCTTACGGCCCTGGCGTGTTATTTCTGTACTCTAAAGTGAGAAAATGGCTCAAATACTCTCTTTCTTCAGTGTAGATTGTAATTATGAGCAAATTTATCATCATCGGTGAGTGTAAAAATTTTAATGATAGTTTTATTCTCTTATTGCAATCCGATTCGTTTGGACAGCAGGATTTTTTTCTCGTGAAAGTTTTAATTTAATGTTACTATTTGCATTCTTATGAGGATATATTTCTCTTTTGGATTTTGAATAACAAACTAAGTGGCGGTAAAGTATAATATTCAAATATAATATCAAAATGTTTTAGCAAACAAAACATGTGCGCCATTCTGAGGCATATCAAGAGCTTTCATTTATCATTTCGGACGGCGGCACTTATATATATTACAAGTGAATACAGTAGGTTTAGTTCGAAGATAGAGAGATAGAAAAATACTTTTGAACATCACAAAAATAATACAAAAAGAAATTGAGTTATCGCTAGAAGCGATCTCGCCAAATAAACTTCCGGTAAAGGACAGTCAAATAATAAGGTCTCTATCTTAAACCTCACGGTGCCTTCCGGTGCCTTATGAAGTGGAACCATGGGTTTTACCGCAGACCATAGCCACCGACATACTCCATAGTTTCATTTTGGCTGCGGCTCTTTACTGCGGGGAGCCGGCCGGTCCTTGGGGGAAGAAAGTCACTCCTCCCCTGCGAGCGACGCGCGAGGGACACACGCGGCGAGGGCAGCATTACTGGTTTCACTTTTATTGTGTGTTCCAGAGAGTGAACATCCGTTTTGAAAGACATTACGTGTGGTATTGTTTTAAATTCACATTATTTTATTTCAGGTGTCGACACTTTTTAAATTTATCTTGGTCATAGAGTTTAGTTTTCTTTAAATTCTAAGGGTGAGAAAAAGGTTGAGACATTTTAACAGATTTTTAAATTTATGCACTATTACTGCCATTGTATGAACAAGACATAGCACTTGCAAGGATGACCTAAACAGTAAGCCGTAAAATTCCGTAGACCTTACTAGATTCTAGTCAGTTAATTACTAAAAATAGAAGTATTTGATTTCTCTCAATCTTTTACTATTATCAGCGTCATTGTGCTAAATTCTTTTTCTGTAACATTTTGCAAATCCAAAAAATTATGGAATGTAATATATAAAAATGAATATTACGGTTGCAAATGTTGCAATATCTTTTTTACTCAGTAGGTAGGTAGTTTCTAACAAAAATATGCGGTGAAAAAATATTTATACACATCCAAAAATGTTCCACGTCCCTTAATGTCAGCTGCAAAGAGTAAAAAATGTATTGCGCAGACGTGACGATCCTCTGATTTCACTATAAACGGCCAAATGTAGAGAAGTCACGTCTCCCTCGCGTTTGCTTTACTTGAAGGCTTTCATCTGCTCATAAAATATATTGGATCGAAATAAAACATTGCAGAGAAAACTTTGGTAAATATTTGACTTTGAAATGTTTGAACGAGCATAGATTGTTTTAAGATGAGTTTTTAATAGTTGTTATAAGTTGTATAAATGAATACTTAAAATATAGAGAATCTATTTTTAACGACTTTTCTAGTTTGAAATTATTAGTATTTTTCAATAACTTGCGTCTCGAGAAAGTGATTACAGCCTTGTCTTAGAAACATAGGTCTGAGAGACCAAGCCCAAGATTCTACGTTTTCGTACCTTATTAGAATATTCTAGACCATTTCGTCAATGTCTTGCTAGTTATTAGGTGTATTTAGGCTATTATCCTAACTTCTACTTTTGACATAGCAAAAAAAAAACAAACGTCATTGAAAAAATACTGTATGCGACATGTTGTTTGTAAACATAATTGCATTACATTAAATGTATTTCGTAAAAAAAACAGTAGAGCAATATCCACACACGCAATCGCTGTGATAAGCCGTAAGCGCAAGGGGTCCAAGGTTTGATTCGCAGTTGGATTCGGTCAATGTGGGTGACGACAGTTTCCATGAGTGTACCCGAAGGGTGTGCTCAGCATGGGTCCAGCAGGGCCGTACTCTGGCCTCAGCGGTTGGGAGAGCCTCTCACTTCCCAGCATAGTGAGTGAGAGCTATGCTGGGCAGCGAAGCGGCTAGTGCTATTGCAATCTTGTATGACGAATTGATGTCGCAGAAGAAGGCCAGGAAAGAAGATCCTTTCGCTTTCCGATCCATTATAGAAGAGGGAAGAAGAAGAGAAGACACTTTGCATATCTCGACCACTCCCCTCTAGCGGCCTCTTGGTCGGGGTCCCACCAATCAGATTGCACAGCCTGCCTGTATCGCGGTGATCCCTTGTACAGGATCACCCAAGCCTTATGCTTACGGCCCGGCATACGACGCACGTACTCGAAGCATTTAAGTTGTTCATATGGGCTAATAGGTTTTTAGTGGGTAAACATTGTCGTGAAACAGTTGCGAAAGCCACTGTACCGTTGCCTCCGTGGCGGTGGGTATGCAAAAAGCATTTTTCTTGTAATATAAAAAAGGGTAACGACATTTATTGGAGGTGCTGAAGCCTCCGAGAAGAAATTAAGGATGTAATTCTATACCCTTGCAAATTTTGTTGTAGAGATGGGTTCTACTGTAAATTTAAAATACATAGTATCTGAAAATGGAGAACTCACTGTACTTAATTTCTTACCTGACAAATACTAGAGATAATTATTAAGCTTTTCGATCATTTTGTTTGAAGTGATCTTACTGATTTCTTCAGGCTAGGGTTCGGTCCGTCACAGTTCATTACCGTCGATTAATCACCTAGACTGCCTTGAGAAGACCTTGGGTCACAATGAATGGTTAGAGCTCTTATTCCTATTGACAGAGGGTCCATTTTACAGCAGTTAATCAGTCTTGGCTGTTGCTGAATGAAGCGACCGAAACATTTTCGCTCAAAGTATTTCCACAGTCGAAAGACTAAGTTCTGCTCGTGGCTTCGCTTATAGTTGAGCAATGCGAAGGAAAAGCACAAATCATTGTTTTTGTTTTTGAATAAATATGCATGAGTTCTATACGTCTATGCGTATTTTACTTGAACTTCCGATCGTATATCATAATTGATTTTTTATACCTTATTACACTGAAAACTAAAATTCGATTTCGAGTCGATTTTTGTTTTTGTATCATACTATTTTTAAGGTTCCGTACGTCAAAATTTTCAGAGGAACCTCTATGGGATCATTTCGTTGTCGTTGTCGTCGTTTAGTTCGTCCCGTCTTACTTTCTTTTACCAGAAACGTGGTGTTAGGTTGAAACTAACAAAAAATACTCGCAATCCCTTCAAACTGTAAAAAAAATATTTCTAAGTCAACGCAATCAAAAGATACGGCTGCTTATGCCGCATTTTCGACATTCGCAAGGGAAATATAATCTATAGGGTAGGTACTTTCCGTTAACCTAACGTAACACGGCGAATTCGCACTAACACCGAATTCGCGTTGGGACTGCGCTCATTAAGGACGGCACGGCGAAAGATTTTTGAGTGAAGAATATTACCTTAATTTGTATGAATAGAATGGTAGCTTATTTTTTTATCAATAATGTTGATATTAGTAATTCGGTATTCCTAAGCATGTCGCGGGTGCTAAGGCCATTATCATTGCAATAATGTACATAACTATTCGTCACCTAAAAACCCCTTGCTGTGCCGTTCCGATAGTAAGCGTAGTTCCTTAGGTACAGAATTCCGTGCATGACGACTTGCTATCCGACTTATTCAATTTAAATCCTTTACTGTAAGTACTACACAGTTTATGTACTACCTATTGGCTCACGCCTACCTGTCGCACTATTACAAAAAATATTTTATCATGTTCCAGTGTTATAGCGGACACTGAAAGTGTAATTTTCCACGCTCCAAGATAGAGTGGTGATATCGTCTACCGATATTTTGTTAAATTTCCGAGCTATCGACATCGTTGCGGAATAATTTCAACGGAATCTCGTTACGTTGCCATGCTCTAGAAAATTTAATGTCTCATTTAGTTATGGAACTACGGTTTGCTGTCAGAGATGACAAGAGCCAGCTGCAGATATTTATTTTTGAACTAGAAGTGTTTTAAAAACTGATATTTTCTGATATAATCAATTACCATATAGGTAGGTAGGTAGGTAGGTTAGCCTACCTACCTATATGGTAATTGATAAACTTACCCTAAGGTAGTTTATATAGTCTATGATAAATACATAACTACTAAAACTTATAAAAAATATAAATGGTCTCCACAAAAAAAACGTTACCATCTTTATAATATAAAAAAATAAAAACACAAAAAAGTTATCTGTAGTGCAAACAAAAATCACAAAAAATAAACAAAATACAGAAAAAAAAATACATTTAGAACATAAACTCGAATTGAACTTAGATCATCTTGCTTTTTGAAATCGGTTGAAGAAAATGAAGGAATAGGAAATGTAACTTTTTAATACATCTTTAAGAATTCCATGCGTTTAAAATTCCAATCCAGTCCAATTAATAATGGTACCTAAAAGTACCATTATTCACAAGCATTTCCATGTTTAGTAAGACAAGTTAAAAGCAGTTGTTCCCGGCTAATATCAGCTGATATTTGAGTCTAGTCATCATTGAGTTTAGTCCTTGACTAGTTAGTCTCGCCTTGGGGCAGCGTGATTACTTATTTATCAGTGAGTCACTTGTTTTACCCTTCCACCAATTTGAATTAGGCCCCCGTGGGGAAGTTTGGCCCCAACCATGTCAGTTGAGGAGAGTGAGACATACAACAAGCTTTTTAATTTGTGAGTTGTGACTGCATTTGACTTCAATTTCTCTACTACCGATCGCAATAATTATAGTTTCGCTTGTACAGATAAGGTTGTTTTAAGTTTGTTAGGTGTTACAAAAAATTCTCATATCCCCAAAAAGTCATGCAAAACTTCAAAAACCGATTGGTAAATCGGTTTCTTTTCTAAAAACAACTGTTAAGCAAACAAAAAATATATCATCTAAAAAACAAATGGATAATTATTTTCTAATTACCTCAACTGGGAATTAAACCTGAGAACCTTGGTGTCTAAAGCGTATCACCACACCATTGCGTTAGTCGGGTGGTCGCTTGGTTTAATGGCTGAAGAGCTTGTGACAAATAAACGTATACCTTATAAGAAGCAAACACATCATTTAACTCATAATGAATAATTTATTTCACTGAAAACTTACTTAGCTCTAAACACGAATTGCAAAGTAGTTTAAATTTAAACATACATTAGTTCGTTAAAAATGTGTTTTACTGCATGCGTAGTAGTAGTAGTTTAAACACTTGTCTTTTCAGTGCATTTTTTCTTTTTCCTTGCTCATATACAGAGTTATCTTTACAACATCAACCGCCCTCCAGGGGCTGATTCTGGTGCTGAAATACAACAAATTTTTATATGCGACCAACATCAAAATCGCAAAAAACAGAATTCACTTTCCCTTACTAAGCCGCCGAACAGTTTACATTAATATGTATAAAGCAGTGAAATTTTGGGTTGAGATTACGAAGTTAGTCTTAAAAAAAAATGTTTTAATTGTTTCTACAGAAACTAATTCGAATTTTTGCGGCTTTCCATATTCTACTTCGTACCACATAGAATAATCATGTTTATTTGAATTAAAACTACTGTTTTGTATATTGAATTAGAATTGTTTATTTTCAATCACTTAAAATAAGACAAGTGATCCAGTTGGGTAGGTCAAATTTTGAGAAGGAGGTCAATCGTCGAATCCAACTCGGCTGGGCAGCGTTCGGAAAACTACGTAACGTCTTCTCGTTCAAAATACCTCAGCGCCTAAAGACGAAAGTCTACAACCAGTGTGTGTTACCAGTGATGACATATGGAACTGAAACGTGGCCTCTCACTATGGGCCTCATAAGAAAGCTCAAGGTTGCACAGCGTGCTATGGAAAGAGCTATGCTCGGCGTTTCTTTGCGGGATCGAATCAGGAATGAGGAGATTCGTAAACGAACAAAAGTTGCTGACATAGCCCAACGGATAAGCAAGCTGAAGTGGCAGTGGGCGGGGTACATAGCACGTAGAACTGACGGCCGATGGGGCAGAAAGGTTCTGGAATGGAGGCCACGTACCGGCAAGCGCAGCGTAGGACGTCCACCTACAAGGTGGACAGACGACCTGGTAAAGGTTGCAGGAAGCCGCTGGATGCGAGCCGCTTTCGTGGATGCGGCCGATCTGGAAGTCACTGGGCCTATGTTCAGCAGTGGACGTCCTATGGCTGAAATGATGAAAATAAGCATATCTTGCTTCATTTAACAAAATCGTTAAAAAATGACTTTTACCAAGCTATAACTCCAATAAATTATCTTATCATCTGTCTTCATAAATATGCACCACTCGTTATCACGCTCTCTGGCACTTTATCAGACAACCTACAAGTAATATCCGTCTGTCGTTCACGCTCTCAAGTGTCAAACTCTCTGCTATAAAAGGTTTTGTGCAGGCACAACAAGGGTGCATCGAACCAAACTACGCTGACCTCCTACCCCTCCCTTAAAAGTAACGCAATCGGAAAACCGCAGGAAAATCGGTGGCCCTCAGACGGCTCTCCAATAATTGGGCGACGCAAGCGTCTCTTGCATTTGACAAAATTAACACTAACGCTTCTAAAACAAAATTCGATTCTAGTGTCTTTAAAATAGAGACTGTTGGAAACGTGTTAAAAAATTGGCGGTCGTTACAACATGTCGGCCGCATTCCACTGGTACAGAACTCAATTTTACGGGAGAAATGCACTCATATTCAGCAAAGAATAAAAGTTCATTCTGGAAAAGTTTCGGAATTTCTTTCGTTTATTTGTAGCGAAACTGCCAAATAAGCGGAGAAGTCTGTAAATAATTTTAAACTGGACCAGCTATTTTAGTTTTTATGTAGTCGGAGTCATATTTCGAGTTTACCAGAGCTTATAGAACCATAGTCATAAATAATAATAATAATTATAAATTGTTTTCACAATCACACCAATTATCAAGCCCCAAACCAAGCTAAGCTTGATCTATTCTTTGGTGACTAGATAACGGATAAAAATACTCAAATACTTTTATAAACACCCATGACTTGAGTACAAATGCTCGTGCTTATCACACAAATATTAACCCCCTACGGGATTCGAACCAGCAACCACTGGCTATGTAGTCCGGAGCACGAACCACTGCACTAGACGGTCGTCTATTTAAGGGATACATTTTTAAGCTAATAAAATAGTATATGGCCCTTACTATAAAAAAAGCTATGATCATATCGAAAAAATAGCGACCAATTTGTAATGTTTACACATCAAACATGTCTCGGTAATGTTGACATACATTTTAAATTGGTTAACTAATCTTTAGACAATGTTTGAACCACATATAACTTAATTTATCTTTTCGTAGTAAGGCCCTATCTTTTGCAGAAACATTAAGATAAAAAACAAATCGACAAAAATATATTTTTTAAATTAGTAATATAAAAAGTTATATTATTTCCTATAACTTTGCCAGCTTTGGCATTAAAAATACATGTGTTTTTTTTTTATAAAAAAAGCTATTGTATCAATTTATCTAGCTCCAAACTACTGGTAGAGAATGTTATATAGCATTAAGTCTGTCAATGGGCTAGTTTCCTAAAAAAATCGAATTAATCCGTCAAATGGATCAACAGAAAATATTGGACACGTATTTTTTATTTTCTCAATCAAACAAAAAATTATGAAGATATAGCCCGTTAAAGTTGCGCGTAACGTCACGCCTTGTGACACTTTTTAGCAAGACGTGACGTCACTCCCAAACTTTGATGCGCTTTATCTTCGTCATTTTTTGTTTGATTGACAAAAGACAAAATATGGGTCCAATATTTTTTGATAATCTAACTGACGAACTAAATAGAATAAACATTTTTTGACCCAGGAAACTAGCCTATTGTACTTACCTGTGCAATAAAGTTTAAATAAATAAACCACTACCCAAACTATGCAAAGCTTATTTTTATTATTGGTTGTTTTCTGAATAACTAAGAGCAAATTTGTAGTAATAGTAAAAGTAAATACAAAATAAACACGGTAAAATAGTATGCAATGAAAACCTATCAACATTCTTTTCATTTGATATTCATTTTTCATTTGGTGGAGCAGCCTTAGGCAGATATATTGTTTTAAATTTTTATCGAAGTCAATCAAAATGTCATATCCAGTCTTTTAGATCTATGTTATGGATTTCTATATTTTCAACAATTCCAACATATCGGAAGAACCGGGGCAAAAACACTACAGACATGAATGTATACTCAGTTGTGTTATTGTCAATCTTTTGTCTTCTTTTTTAACACGACTGCCAAAAAAGGAGTGTAATGTTGTTGGCCTACTAGATTGAGGCTTGATAATATTTTTCAGTTGTAGATATTTCAATGACATCATAATAATGTAAATAAGTAGCTATTTTGAAGTCTTTCCGCACAACCGTGAGTTCAAATTCTGGATTTTTCTAGATCTTTGTCAAAAAAACAATCAAAAGGACACCTGCCTCATGGATTACACTGGTCACTGGTGTGTGACTATAGTCCAAAATTATCTGGTTGCCAGGTCTAAAGGTTACGGAAGTCTAAAAGCAATCATTTCAAATAAAATAACTAGACATATCTGTCGCATCTCTCTTCATTGTCAGGCAAATCCGGATTGCGAACAGTAGCGCCGGAATGGAGAGTGATTATTATCATCAACTTCTATTGATCGTGTCAATATACCCACTGCTAAATATAAGCAGTAACTATTTATCTGTGGTTAAATTCTTGTGACACTCATTTCAGGTTCAGGCTAATCAAATTCAGTTTATTCCATCAAAGGGTTTCGGTATCATCAACCTGGCTGTTGATCTGCTCAACAGCTAGCAACGCCCAGCCGTGTGAATAGGTTAGGGTCTTAGGGTAGACTAATCCATCTTAATTCATAAAACACATTCGGCTATGTCAAAGACCTAAGTTCATTTGCAAATTTCTGTGTTCTAGACTCTATCACTTATGATAATGCAAATCATGAAGTACTCCATTCCGTAACTCTTAATGCGACAATTATTCTGACTATGACGTGTAAACATCCACACTTCAGCAAGTCTGTTATGAAAGGAAACACACATTGTTCAAAGGTGGTTTCAGGACATATTAAGGAACGTCTCTAAAGATACCCTTTATCATCGTTGTCTTGTGATTTTCATCGTTATCAGCCTTTGAAATCCACAACTGGACATAAGCTTACACCATGAAAAGCCACAACGGGTGGTTTTGGGCCGTTTGCATCCAGCGGCTTCTCGCGATTTTTACTAGGTCGTCAATCAGCCGAAAGCCAGCCCACCGTGTGACTTTTAGTTCATGATTGCTACTGGATGACGTTCCTTCCCCAATGGTTATCAGTTCTGCCGACAATGTGGCCTGCCCATGCCTTGCGACGATTGTGAGTGATTGACATCGGTAGGTTTTAACCGTATGTAGTGTCAAGCGTCTAAGCCACTTTCAGAAAACTCTGAGAGCTGTCAAGCTGAAATATACTTTTGAAAGATGTCCTGCAATGCCACGCCAAGTTTTTCTGATTTTTGCAACCTTAATTTTTGCATGTTTTTACAATAATCACACCCTCGACATTTCAACACAAAAAAGGTCAAGCATTTTCCAAAATAAACAAAATACATTCCCAAACTGCTCATTGCCTAAACAATCTCGTTGCTGTAACGACCGAAGGTTGTGCATTTCATATTATATGGGGTTGGCGTGCTACTATAGGTTATCGGGTGGGTCTCGTAAAAAAAAAAGTTAAGTTAATACTATTATATACATTATATCCCATAGTGACCAACCAGCTTTATTGACATTTGAATAAAATCTAGGTTAGGTCAAGATTAGGTAATCTTGCTTTGAATTAATGAAAGGAATTAATATCAGCCTCATGTCGAGTGACCTCTTTGGCAAAATATGAACTATCAATTATATTGAATATACCTAGTCCTAGTGTTTAGGTCCATATTATTTTTGATGTGTCTGATCTTAATAATATCAAAAATAATATGGACCTAAACAGTTTTGTAGTCCAATCGAGTAGCCTCTAGTAACCACTAGTAACTCTAGGGTCGGACGTTAGTGGCGTGGAAACTGCTTGTAATTTGTTCACATCGGGCCAAATGAGAAATGACCGGATCCGTTGAGGCGTGGCCGAAGTGCCGAACGGTGCCGAATCGCAAAAATAACTTAAGGTATTACGTCATGTTAGGCACTTGAAGGAAGTATCTGTGGTCGTAGAGTTATGGTTGCACGCTCGTTAGAGTTTTGTTAATGGAAATGTTATTTTCAATTTTGTGAGGTTATAAATAATTTTTATGGAACAAATATAAAAGTTAATAGATGACTTTTTTTACAAAATTAACCAAGTTTTATTTTATGGCGTACTTAGCTCTCGATATTTTAAACAGAGGAATATGCATGAGTTTTAATACAATATTACTTAAATCTTGTTTTGGTTTTTTCTTTGTAGGGGAGTTTTTATTAGTGTAAATGGTTTTTTTTATAATCATCATGATAACCAACAATTTTTCCCAAGCAAATATGTAGTTAATTATCTTAACTTAATTTTGTTAGTCCTCGAAAACCATTCCTACCATGAATGCGCACGACAAACATACTCTAACAAAATTAAGTTGATATAGGTAACTAGTGTCTTGGGCAAAGTTGTTGGTTATTATCAGTTTAAACAAACCCTTAAGTATTTTACACTAATATTTGTAACAGTTAATTACAGATATAATGTTTATTTAAAAAAAAACATGTTTTTGATTTTACTAATAATTTGTAGGTTTTACTTCCAGGCTAACGTTAAGCTTCCTTTCAAATAACTTGAAAAGCTTATTTAATTATTTAAAAAAATATATTAAAGAAGGTTTTCTTGAGCTAAAATTAGATGTTATTAATATTTAAGTTATCTTACATCCAGGTTCCATTATTTGATCTAGCCCAGATAAGACTCTGGCTATCACAAAAATTCTGAGCGGAAACCCTTTTGACACATTTTTATGTATGTGTTTTTTTCCTTGTTTTAAGTATTGCGCTATGTCAGCGACTATAACTATTTCTTGTTTAGTCGCTGACATAGCCCGAAGGATTAGCAAGCTAAAGTGGCAGTGGGCGGGACACATAGCACGTAGAACTGACGGCCGATGGGGCAGCAAGGTTCTAGTCAAGTAGGATGTCCATTGTTCATCCAAAAGTTGGACAGACTACTTAATAAAGGTCGCAGGAAGCCGCTAGAAGCAGGCCGCTTCCAACCGGCCAATCTGGAAATTGGAAGAGGCTTATGTTCCAGTGGACATCCTTGGCTGAAATGATGATGATGATGATAATGTATTGCACTTAATGTGAGTCAAATAAGTATTTTCTTTCTATATATCTTCATTTCTTAAATACGGTGTTAAAATGTATAGTTTATTTTTGTAAAAGCATTACTTTTTTGTAAATATTGATAAAAACCAATCCTTTTTTGTTTTATGTAGGAACCTCACGAATCCAAAGTTCCTGGTCCTCTATAAAACATTAAGTCGGAGTCGAATTGGATTTCGAAGTGAGTTCAGTCACATTCGACTTCTAAGAATTCGATTTTATTTTAAATCGGGAGATCACAGATTTTGTAATGGATTGTGATTTATTATTTCTAGGTTATCTTCAACCTTTTTTTTTTGTCAACAGTGTTTGGTATAAAATTAAATATTTAAAGTTTATGTTAAGGTCCTGGATACAATAAAACGACGTGATTAATTTATTTTTGATATAACTGAATATAAATAATAATCTCTAAATTATTATGATTTTTTTAAAAAGTACTTACTACTTAAAATAATAACAATATCCCAACATTTTCTAGGAAAAAAAACATAAATAAAATATATGATTGAGTTCGTGAAATAACAAAAAAAAAAACATTAACATCAATAAAAATTTGATATTTTCAAGAATCCTACCTCACCAGCATTATTTTACTGTAAACAAGTTGTACTCGTAGTTTTGTATAATTAGTATAATGACCACGCATTAAGAATACGAAGTTATTTTTGGCACTCACTCCGTTACTGAAAATGCTGGAAACAAATGATTGATCGGTGTTTCGCGTGAGAAGTAACTTACTCTTGAATCGAAATTGGACTACAGACGGATAAGGACTACAATTGGGCTTATGTAACAAGATTGGCTAGCTCGGAGCTCGACTTTAACGGTAAATATTTTTAGGAATAATGATTGGCGTAAACAAGGTGTATTGGTAGCATCGAACACATACCTTATAAAAGTTTTGATTCAAAATATATACTCGTATGTATTCCATTTATGTCTCGCATGGAGGAGCGTTATACAAAATATACATTTATTGTTGCATCGACTTGATTGAAACCTTGTATCATATTCACGATATTTAAGGTTGTAGGTAAACATAAATCTTTCCTAAGAAACGGAATTAAAGCAACTCGAGTCTTTTGCATAACCATTAACCCTTAACATATAACAAAATAAAGTTGTATTACGTCAACCTCTTTTTGAAAAAATAAAACATGGCTTAAGAAGTTCCTACACAGTTTTAAGAGAAAGATTAAAAACTAACGACATCAATAAATAATCTCGCATTGAATTGTTTTAAGTGGGGATGTTTTATTTATTATTTTACTTAGTTTTAAAATAAACAAAAGGTAAAGTATTTTTTTGTTGAATGAGTTGTTTTAAACAAGTTTTCTAATACAGCTCCATAATATTCACTTTGTTGTTGATAAATTCAAATAGTTACAACGCAAAAGTAACAAAGCAAATAGCACAGAGTCACCTGTTGGAGTTGTTAAGTTAAAATGTTTTTTTATCCAAAATAATTATCAAAAGAGAAGCAAAGCAAAAAAGCAATAGATAAACATACATTATGAAAGTAAAATATCTTAATAACATTTTGTAAATTATAAATATGATGATAATTTTATGTTTAAACCGTTAAACTCATAGCGAGTCCGATAAATGCCAGGCATTTTGTATATTTTCTATTGAAAATTGTTTTGTCAAGGATTAATATAAAAGTTATTTCAATTTTATCATGTTTTAGCCACAATAAATTAAATATGTCGGCTCGCGCTGTCGTAAAATATTATTTTTTTCAACTGACTTTATAAAAAGAGGACTATAATATTACCTGGCATAACATTCTTGCGATGATACAGTTTTAATTATTGTTCTTTAAATGTTATAATTTAAATTCTCGTTATACCTTGACGACGTCGATAAAGCTTATTAAATTTATGACTATTAAGTAATCAATCGCTCTTATAATAGATAAAAAAACAAAATATGTTTTTTGCTTTTCACATACACTCACATACACACACACGCACACACAATATACCCTACCTAGTGGCTTCACCCGATCCCAAGACTCTAATCGTAGGGCTAGGTAGTTAGGTTGTTGTTGTTGTTGTGGTTAGGTTCGCACGTTCGCACACGCCCACTTATAATATATTTTGAAACATGTTACAAATAATACAAATTATGAAAGAGCGTATTCTCCTGGTACAGGCATCTTCTTGCTTAAAATGAGGCTGCTGCAAATAATTAAGATAAGTAAAATGATCAAAAAAAAAAGAAATGTTTTTTAATGTTTGCTTTTTTTGTTTAACGCCTACTCAATGGCTTCTCTGTTCATCACCGGGCAAACGATAGTTTGGACTGTTTGAAAACTCGCAAATTGAGGCCTCACTGCGTTAATGTACGAATAACCGACTAGTTTGATAGTTGGGCAATGAAAAGTATTTAGGGTTAGGGCAATGTGCCTGAATTAGGGGCAAACGGGGCTTTTGATTGTTTTGGATGACGTGACAGGGTTGCTAATGTTATTTAAAGTATTGCTGAATATTTTGTTTGATAAACCTGATAACAGTACTCCTCCATCGATTCAAACTAGGTCTACGTAGTAAACACGTGTAAAGAGGCATAAATTTAAATTGGACTATGAATGTAAGGATTTTATTTATTGGAAACTGACAGAGTTTCTCCTTAACAAGTATAAAATAATCGGTTTAAACGAATTGAATAAAGTAAGCTTGAACGACATTAATAAAACATATCGGCTGGTGATGAAAAGAAGTGCCGTAACATATTCAGTCACCTTTGTCAGTCAGAAAAACAGTTACAATTTAAGAAGTAAGTAAAAACTAGGATGGTGTCATTGTCCATGCGCTCTTGTCGTTTAAATAGTCAATAACCCTACTTTCTTGTTTAAATACGTGACCATCTATCTTGTCTCCTTGATACTTAAAGCTGTGTGCACATAATCGCAACACGGGGCGGGTAAGCCGTGTTCACATACGCGTTTTTGTCGCGTCGCTTGCCACATGACACGGGTACTCGGATAAATATGAGAGCATCCTTAATTCTGCGTCATTTTTTTCTCTTTGTGCGTTAAAGAGAAGCATTCATAGTCCGTTTCTGTCTGAATATTTGTTTCATCTCTGAAAAATCAACGCTTGAGATACATAACAATGTAATTATACACGTTGCAATAACATGGATATATCCTGATTTAGTAAAGATAATTATGCTCTTAAAATATAGTTATTATGTCATTTGTGTTATTATTTTTGCATATCTAAAGCAGTAGATAAAAAATATTGGTTTTCAAGGGTTCGAATCCAAATCAACATCTCAGCCATAGCAAGTCCATTGCTGAACATAGGCCTCCCCCAGTGACTTCAAGATTGACCGGTTGGAAGCGGCCTGCATCCAGCGGCTTCCTGCAACCTTTACTAGGTCGTCTGTCTACCTTGTGGGTTAACGTCCTACGCTGCGCTTGACATGGCTTTCATTCCAGACTCCCTCTGCCCCATCGGCCGTCAGTTTTGCGTACTATGTGCTCCGCCCACTGCCACTGCAGCGTGCTAATCCGTTGGGTTATATCAGTGGCTTTTGTTTACTGATGTCCTCATTTCTGATTCAATTTCGCAGGAAAACACCGAAAATAGCCCTTTTCATAGCACGTTGTGCGACCTTGAGCTTTCTTATGACGCTCATAATGCATGTTGGCATGGCATGTTTTATTTCCATATGTCATCACTGGTAACATACACTGGTAGACTTTCGTCTTTAGGCACTGAGGGCACTGAGGTATTTTGGACGAGAAGACGTTGTGTAGTTTTCCGAACGCTGCCCAGCTGAGTTGGATTCGACGGTTGACCTGCTTCTCAAAATTGGACCTACCCATTGGGCTAGTTCCCTGGGTCAAAAAATGATTATTCTATTTAGTCCGTCAGTTAGATTAGCAAAAAATGTTGGCCCCATATTTTGTCTTTTGTCAATAAAACAAAAAATTACGAAGATAAAGCGCATCAAAGTAAGCACGTGACGTCACGTCTTGCCAAAAAGTGTCGCAAGGAACTTTAATGGGCTATATCTTCATCATTTTTTGTTTGATTCAGAAAAGAAAAAATACTTGTCCAATATTTTCTGTTAATCCAACTGACGGACTAATTAGATTTTTTTAGAAAAACTAGCCCATTTCAAGAGTAGAGCTCCCAACTGATACTGATTTAAATAAATAAATTGATAAAAGCTTTTTGATAGCTCAAATTAGTTCGTTTATTGTTTAATGATATATTTAGTTCATGTATCACACAAGGTTGATGCATTGTCCAATCCTTTTTTTCGAACTTAGCTTGATACGATGCAGTATGTCGTTTTATTACATTAATTCCCTTCTTTTTTGTTGATTCAAATTCATCGCCATGTTTGATCAAGATCTGTAGACAACGTCATTCGTTTTTCTGTGTTCTCCCAACCATGAATCACACGTTAGACCGTCCGTCACCGCATGACGCGGGTAGTCAGATAAAAGTGTAATTGTCCGATGTTTTCACCCCAATTTCACATTTCGGGGTGAAAGACTTCTCAAGGGCAACAATTATCCTTGATCTCATAATGTCCTCTTTTAGAGTTCCGGAAAGGCAGGACTTTAGCACTATGGTTATATTTTACTAACGAAACTTTTCTGACTGATTTAACCTTGTAGTACAGTAAACGACAATTCAACCTACCCAAAAACAAAATAGGTTTATTCAACAGATTTCTGACTCAAAGAGACGAAAGTTAGATAATTAATAATCCTTGGATTATAAACACAAAATAACTTTATCGTGGGTTGACATGAACTAGGAAAGTACCTGTATCTCAGGATCACAGTAAATAATCATAATGTACGATTCTTTGTGTAAAAGAGCTATAAAATGATTTTTTTGTTGGAGTCCATTTTCCCGCGCCTATCTGCCAGCTAAATCGTTGATTTAATGTTAGAAAATTCACGACAAAAGTTTTGTATACATTTTGCCGTGTGTATCGAATAGGCAATAGCACCATCTTACTCAAGATAGTCGTTTGGCATAACAACTCTGCCTACATACAATAAATGGCAAGATGATGCTTAGAGTGCAGAAAAAAAGGTACCAAAAAAAAAATATTAAAAAAAAATCTGAAACTGTTCTAGAGTTACCTTATGCACATCTCAAAATGATTACATTCAGCTCTCTCAGTTCACCCCTCTATGGTAATTGACATAATGATGATGAGATGGCGCTGAGCACATTTTGAAAGAAAGAAAGAAAGAAAGAAAATTATTTATTTGGTTCATATTATCACAATTAAGTACTTAATTACTTACAATAAATTTTAAAACGTGGTTTCGTTTTATTGGCCCATCAGAATAAAAAGAAGTGCGTTTATGTCTTGCGCTTCATCTTATAAGTACCTACAGCGTACGCTATACGGTATACCCATGGTAAATAGAAGTACATGTTTGCTATTGTTTTTTTAAGGTTTATTTATCTGTGTTAACACAAATTAGAATTAAGTTCTATTCAAATATTACTTTTATTTTTATTTATTTATTTATTTACTACTTTATTGCACAAACTTAATAAAAGTGTACAAAAGGTGGACTTAATGCTAAAACCATTATCTGCCAGTCAACCTTTAGGTCATACAGAAAGCTTGCAAAAAGGTGCGGTAAACAAACAAGAAGAAAAAAAAACATTAAGTAAGTATATGATGCAACCAATAAATTAAGGTATATAATATTTAACATTAAAATATATTGTATATAAATATAGACAGTTTCTAAAGTTTATATTGTTTCTATTACTTTAGTAAGTATATATTACTTGTCAATTTCCAAGCGGTCGCACGAAGCCACTTATCAATGGAATTTCTATTGTGCCTCCATTACGGTTGCTTGATGAGCATTAAAACGAGAGAAGCCGCGGGTAAATGCTAGTAGTCTATAACATCAACAACCTTTGTCCTATGTTCCTAGAAATGGGGTATAAACACGATGCCTTAGAACAGTATTACTTCAACTTTGTTATTTTTTTCTGTAAAGTTTGACGTTAAACCAACACTACTTATGGGCATAATCTTGAAATAATACTTTCAACCTTGTTATAAGTACATAAGGTTTAAAATATGATGTGCAATGTATGGATAGAGTTTACGGTAAGGTTTGCGATGAAATATCGAGCTGTTTTAGTGGACATGCTTGATAATGTAAGTCCCAAATAATCTGTCATTGTCCCTGAGGTGGTAAGTACGCTTCAAGGATTTTATTGCGTTCATATAAAAACAAATCGTGAATACACAAGGGCGAGAGGGTCGCCAGTCTACCAGCCCCTCTAGCATGACCACCAAACCTCGATATGACATACATAGCTATTTATCAACACCAACTGTCAATTTTTGTTTAAATATGATAGTTAAAGCTGCCATGTTCAATTTTTATCGAAACAGCGATCATAACATGTGACGTCACTGGCATGACGATTCAAAATGGCGGCTATTATGTGTCTTTCATATTATTTTAACAGTTGGTGACGATATGATATCGCTATATCATATCGTGCTTTGGTAGTCATGCTAGTTGGGCTTACATAAAAACTAGAAATTTTGTTTTTAATTAATTATTTATTATTCATTGAATACTGCTTCAATTTGTGAGAGTCGGTGACTTTGTATTTTAATTTTTATAACATGGATATACGGAACCCTTAAATTAAAGTTAAAACCCTGTGACTATGTTATTTAATACAATGTTTATGGAATAAATTACATTGTATACGTGACGCATAATTTTTTGGCTACCATAACCTGGTTTATTTGATATAAAACCTTTTGCATGTTGCAGAATTTTTCAGGATTAGGAATTTTAAGAAAACGTCCTAGTTTCAATTCAATTCAATATATTTATTGCATTCTATAATGTTACACAGGTGTTATAATTAGATACATAAAACAGATCATTATAGACCCTGTAATGCACAACAATAAGATAGGTATTGTGATAGGTATTTCAATTTTAAGTACCTATTATGGATTAAAGCATATTTTTTTTGGGACTATTGTAACTGTTAGACATTGAGATAGATGAATTTTATAAAAAATCTTACTTCTAGCTTCAATTTCAAGTATTATTGATTATAACGTATTTCTTGGGTCTTATTGTAACTGTAAGACATATACATAGATACTCTTTATTGCGCATCATACAAACAAACAAATTACATTCAAAACATTAAGAAAAGCACAATTAAGATAAATAAACAACTTTAGTTTATTTTGTCAAATAATTTTAATTTTTTATATGAGGTGAGTTTGTCTTTAATTACTTAAAATAAGATGGTGATTTTATTAACTTAACTTAATTTTAACTTAACTTAACTTAAGCCTAGAATGCCTTCATAACGAACTCCGTAACTGAGAGGAGATCACGGTGGCTTGGCAAGCCATCTCTGAGGTCCCAGGTTCGATTTCCGATCAGGTCAATTTAGAAAACTTTTTTTTCAAATTGGCTCGAGTCTGGGTGTGATGGGAGACGCCTCTGGCAAAAATACGTTGTTTGGTACCTTGTAACACAAGGATGTTAGCTCCTTACTTCGAGACCATGATACTAAAATAGCCTGTTTTTTGGCGCATATTTATATTTATTCATTTACTAGCTATTGCCCGCGACTTTGTTCGCGTGGTCTTCAGTTTATCCATAAAGGATTTTCTGCGCAACTTTTATTAGATTTATTTAATTATTGTAAGGGTTTTTTGATATAATTTTTTGTGATTTCAATAGAACTTCCGGCAAATATTTAATTCATTGATAATTAATTTTAAATTTGTAGCAAATCATAATTAAATCATATGTTAGTTAAAAACACCTATGCTATTAAATTCAAACACAATAAAATTAAAGTAAATTAATATTGTTAAAATTTAAAACTATATAATCTCACAATTAAAATGAAGACTTCCGGTTGATATAATTTTTGCAAATAATATGCTTTATACAATATTCTGATGTTAATAAATTAAAAATAGGCATATTAGGACTTATTAAGTAATAACCAATGATTTTAGCATTTTTATTTGTAATTGCAAAATGTATTTAATATTAATTTTTGTTATGCCTCACTTCCGGCGAGTTGTTTGTACAGTGCTTTATAAGATGCTGCGTGGCCATTGGTGAGGCAGTTCGTACTGTGAAATCGTGAAGTCAACACCACTGGAAAGTTAAGTAAGATTTATATTGTAATAGTGAAAGTGCTGCTCTTCGGTATAATTACTTTTATTATCTAGGTTGTAAAAATAATTATATCGAAGTAATGTAATTAATACTGAAAATTAAGTAGATTGTTACTCTGATAATTGTGTTTAGATTAGAAATCGGTTAGTGTACGCCTAGATAATATAATTTAATGGTCAAACATTAATAAACTTATTTACATTATTACTTAGTGTCATTTCTAATACCTTGTTTTCTAACAATTTTCAGAAGTGGGATGCCCAGGCACGTCTGTACAAATCGGAAGAGGACGAGACGCCGGCGAGACAGATCTGAGAGTCCTGACGAACCAAGAAGCAAAAGATGGCGCCCTTGGAGACCAAAGGAGACTTCTTCAGATTCCAGTTCGGACGATAGTGATACTTGTGACGCTATTCCTGATATGGAAACATAAGGCAAGTTCGTTCCTGTTATTATGGAAAATATCACCGCTAAGGCTGATATCATCCCTTTATTTGATCCCGAAACGAACGAAATGACCGCTTCCCAGTGGATAAATAAAATTGAGCAGTTGGGCAGTATACATAGCTGGACCGATAGAATGAAATCCTATTTTATGCAATCGAGACTGACTGGAATGGCTAAAGTATGGCATTCTTCCTTACAAAATTACGAGATGTCTTGGGAAGAATGGAAAAGAGAATTATTAGTCGCTTTTCCTCAACACATTGACTTCGTAGAATCCCTTAGGGAAATGCTGGCTAGAAGGAAAACCCCCACCGAAAGCATGACTCAGTATTTTTATGGAAAAAATGCTATGCTAACAAAATTAGGAATACATGATGGTAAAGCTGTTGCTTGTCTCATTGATGGACTACCCCCTCACATGCGCGCACCAGCCAGAGCAGGGAATTTCAGCAACCCTAGTGAATTATATTCGAAATTTTTATCTGTTATGGAGGAAATTAGACAAAAAGTTCCTCAAAACTTTCGTGTGAGCAAAGTTACAGATGATCGGGACGACACAAGACTAGATCATAAGAAGCCTCTCGTCTGTTTCCTTTGTCAGGAACAAGGTCACACAGTACGCCGATGCCCAAAGAACACCAACAATAGAACAGTGTGTGTGCACTGTAAGAAAACAGGACATCCAGCAGATAGATGTTGGTTTAAGCAGGCCTCCTTGAACGTGACTACAGGAACACAGGGATCGAACAACGCTAAGCGAGAGACAGTCAGCATGATAACCGAGGTAAATCAAATTTATTTTAAAAACGTTAAAGTTAATAACACTGAAACTTGCGCTTATTTTGACTCTGGTGCTAAGATAAATGTCATCAATTTGAACATGGTTACTAAATTAAAATTGCCTATTAGTCCTTGTGACATGTTTATTAGTGGTTTTGGGGGTACCCCAGTACCAGCAAAAGGATATGTAAACGCCAACGTATGTATAGATGGAATGAACTTCAAAACCAGATTTATAATCACAGATTGGCATATGTCCAACATGGATGTAATAATAGGCCAACCAATTATTAACGACCCTAGTATCGAGTTAATAATCAGTGGTAACAATTTTACGATACGAAGAAAAGAAACATTCCTTCCTGACACAAATATTGTAGGTGAAGACATATCGCTCATTTGCAAGAAGGACGTCACATCTAAAAAATCGGTGATTTTTAGTTACATATACACAAAGAATGAGAAAATTTAACTTTATTTTCTGACAGAACGACACAACTCGTAGCCGTTAAATGAGCGAGCGAGACAAGCTGTGTCACTATGTGTCTGTCTCACTCGAGCGCGTACGTTTTTTCGACACCGACTCATTTTAGTTGCCACGAGGTCGTCAAAGTGAGTGCACGTGTTTGTTTTTGTTATAGGCGAGACAATTCATTTTATGACGTTATTCTTAAAAAGGTAAGTAACCAAACAATTTTCAAATTTTGGTGCAAACACGACACATCATCATTTGTGTCATTGTTTAACTTGAAGTTTTCGTTTCTAATAGGAGTCGCATTTAGTTTTGTGTCATTATTGATAATTAAACAAATCCGCTTTGTATTTATTATTTCCACATACTACGTTATTAATAATAAGTAAAAAAAAAGTGAGTTTTTAAACGACACATTGTTTGAAAAGCTATTATTGATGCTAGACGCCGCGCATATATAGGTTAAATAATTTTTGATGTTACGTTTCAAACATTTTTTTTTTGTTTTCAGAAGACTAAGTGTACGTATTATCTACGATGTCTTCCAACCGAGGCAGAAAGATATTAGCCTTACTAGCTCCTAATAATAATGTGACGCCAAGTATTGATGCAAATCGTAAATGTAAGTATAATTTATTGATAAACCATGTTTTTAAATAATTTATTTTACTCCGTTTCTAACCTTTTTACTATTTTGTTTCTTAAGTGAATGAAGAGGTCTGCAAAACAAATTCAGCAGGTACCAACATGAATGTCGATGATCAACATAAATTACAGCCACGTTCACGGTCAAGCAGCTACTAAGAAGATGAGGTTCTTCCACAGCTACTAGAGGTACTAGAAGTATTTCTAAGAACAGCGTATCACCTACGTCATTTACGGAAGGTTTGTTGTACTATTTTTCTTTTATCCCGCTGTTACAAATTAAAACTTACATTAAAAATGTATTTCATTTTTAATTTGCAGATAGTGATGACTCTGTCAAAGATCCGCTTTACCAACCAGCAGACCTTGTTCAGTCAGTTCACCCAACGTTGCCAATAAGTGATTTGGAGAATGAGTACGATAACTTAACTGAGACTGAAGCTAAAAGCGTGACAGATGCAGGCGTTGGTGAGGAAATGACACCGACAGCGGAGCTCACTGGTGCTGACGCTAGTAACATCCCAGAGGTTAGTCACTCAGAAAATACGCCACAGTCAAATTCATCTAAAAGAGGTAGGAAACGCAAAAGAAACGAATCTGATTGGAAAAAAAATGTTGTGAAGAGGCTTAAGAATAAGGGATAGTCTTATGTAAGTACAGCAACAAAAAAGATGGTACCTGAACGTAAAATGAAGAACCCTTGTTCTGAGAAGTGTAAACTACACTGCAGCACAAAATTTACAGAGGAAGATAGAAAGTCGCTATTTGACCAATATTGGGAGTTAGGCGATGTGGAGAAACATTGGACCTACATTTCAAATAATATGACTGTTATCAAGCCTAAATATCGTTATGTCCGAGAAGGTGGCACTCGAAATAAGAGAGAGCTTAATAATGCATTTTTCATGAATTTGCGAGATGAAAAGGTAAGTGTGCAAACTTTTTTTTAAAAACACTTGGCATCACTGATCGACCAATACGCACGGTCATGTATAAACGCAATAAGGTTGCAGGAACTCTTTTGGCAGGTGATAAAAGAGGAAAACACTCTAATCACGCAAAAGTTGACGATTCGATACGATTCGGTATAAAGGTACACATAGAATCTATTCCCAAAATTGAATCTCATTACACTCGTGCTAACACTTCAAAAGAGTTCATAGATGGTAGTAGATGTATCGCCGAGATACATAAAGACTATGTGGATGTTTGCAAAGCAAAAAATGTTCCTTATGGAAATTATACATTGTTTTATAAGATATTTACCGACGAATTCAATATTTCATTTTTCAAACCAAAAAAAGATCGTTGCGATACATGCTCCATCTATGAAAACTGTGAAAATGAAGAGAAAGAAAAAAGAAAGGAAGACTATAGGCATTTACTAGAGAAAGAACTGTCCAGAGAGGAAAAAGATAGAGGTAAAGAAAACGACCAAGTGATTACTGCGGTGTATGATTTACAAGCGGTATTCCAGTGTCCGAAAGGAGACACTTCATTATTCTATTACGTGAGTAAGTTAAATGTGTTTAATTTTACTGTTTAAGAGCTGCACTCTTGGAATCAAAGACTCTTTAATTTGCTTTAGACTTGTTCTTACTACAACAATAAACATTAAAATATTATTTTCTATACTGTCATATTTCATTTTATATCCTAAGAATACAAACTATTTAGTATCAAAAATGACACAAGATAGATAAGTCACAAATTTAAAAAAAATATATTTTACAATAACGACACAACTTATACCGTTTCATACTTAAACACAAATAATAAAAAATGTCTGCATTCCTATTCACAAGCAAAACTGTTTTAGGAAGCTAAATTCATAGAGAACCAAACAAAAATGATAATATTGTCTTACATGTAACAGTTTTTTTTAATTTAAATTTACAAACTTTAAAACCTAGTTTCTCAAAAATAGCTCATTTTAAATTATGACGTCCTTCTTGCAAATGAGCGATATGTGATCAAAGTGTTAGGGTGACGATTGAATGCAAAGAAGATGTTATTATACCACCTTTACACATAATGTTTATTGATGTAAAGTGCGCCGACAATACAAATGATCCCATTTATGTTGAGTCATGTAGAAGAACTTTTAAGACAGTTGACTACGCTATACCAGGTTGTATTATAAATGGAACTACTGATAGTATTTTGCAGGTTGCTAACATTTCTTCGCGTCCATTTTTAATTTCTGCAGGACAGTTGATAGCCCGCGGATGGAGATGTGCAGAAGTAGATGCCCCTTCTACTGAATTGAGAGATAAAGGAGGAAACAACAATGTCCTTACAATTGATCCAATCAAGATACAGTGCGGAGTCACGGATCCTAAAATGAAAGAATCACTTCACAATTTACTTACAAAGTATAGTGACTGCTTTTCAGCCAACACTGCGGAATTAGGATGTACAAATAAAATGAGCATGAAAATTGAACTTAATTCTGATAAACCAGTTTGTTACAGACCATATAGACTGTCTATTCCTGAAAAGGAAGTTGTGCGGGAAAAAATTGATGATCTTCTCAAAAACGGGATAATCCGGGAATCAACTTCTGCATATGCCAGTCCGATTATTTTGGTAAAAAAGAAATGTGGAGACTACAGACTGTGCGTGGACTATAGGAAGCTCAACAGTCTCACCATAAAGGACAAATATCCTCTACCAGTAATAGAGGACCAGGTAGAGAAACTATCAGGTAAGAAATATTTCACCAGTCTGGACCTCTCACAAGGATTTTACCAAATTCCTATGGATCCTGATTCTGTTTCTAAAACAGGATTCGTTACACCGGAAGGACACTATGAGTTCTTACGTATGCCCTTCGGTTTAGCGAATTCTCCCTGTGTCTTTCAAAGACTAATGGACAAGGTTCTAGGTGCACATAGATTTGATAAGGTCCTGCCTTATATTGATGATTTACTAATCCCCACAAGCACAATAGCGGAAGGATTAGATAATTTGAGACTCGTTTTGGACATCATCAGGGCCTCTAATTTGACATTGAACCTTGAGAAATGTACGTTTTTACAACCCAAATTAGAATATTTAGGGTATGAGATTAGCGAACATGGATTAAGACCAGGTCAAAAAAAGATCGATGCGGTATCGAGGTACAAAGAACCAACAAATATCCATGAACTACGAATGTTTTTAGGACTAACTAGTTATTTCCGGAAATTCGTGAAAAATTACGCCACTCTAACTTATGACCTCTATCAACTTCTAAAAAAGGATCGTGAATGGAAATGGGAAACTCCATAGCAAATAGCATTTGACACATTAAAGCGAGTATTAACAGAGCGACCTATTCTTGCCCTTTATGATCCAAAAGCCGAAACTGAGGTTCATACAGATGCATCGAGTAAAGGTCTAGCAGGTATCCTATTTCAAAAATTTAATAATGACTTAAAACCTATTGCATACTATAGTCGGAAGACTACTAAAGAGGAAGCTTTTTATCATTCATTTGAGTTAGAGACATTAGCAGTAGTTGAATCCCTAAAACGATTTCGCATATACTTAGCAGGAATACATTTTAAAGTTATGACAGATTGTGCAGCTGTTCGCCAAACCTTTGAGAAAAAAGATCTATTACCAAGGGTGGCACGATGGTGGCTAAATATCCAAAAATATGACATGGAAATCGTACACAAGCCGGGACTTTCCCATAAACATATCGATGCTTTAAGTAGGGCACCGGTAGATTCTGCAGAAATATTTGTCCTTGATTTACTCGACTGGGCTGTCTGCTTACAAAATCAAGACAGTGATATTCGCTGTATAAAACAAAAATTAGATAATAATGTCCAGGACGCCGATATAACTAATAACTATGTTATGAAAGATTCCAGACTACAGAAAAATTGCAGACGGCCAGTTAAGATTAGTCATACCAAAAGCCGCGAGATGGAACATCATGAGGAAATACCATGACGACATCGGACATCCAGGGTTGAAGCGATGTGAAGCAATTATTAAACAAGACTGCTGGTTTCCACGCATGACGAGATTTATTAGGAAGTATGTCAATGCCTGTATAGAATGTCTGTATAAGAGAGGACAGTACGGTAAGCACGAAGGAAGTCTACACCCAATAGAAAAAGTTGCAGAACCTATGGATACATTGCACATTGATCATTTAGGACCATTTTGTAAGAGCAGTAGTGGACATTCATATCTATTTGTGGTGGTAGACTCTTATACTAAGTTTATGTGGGCTCAGCCAACAAAAACCACTAAATCAATTGAGGCAGAACAAAAACTATCAGAAATTTTTAGTTATTTTGGATATCCACGGCGAATAATATCCGATAGCGGTGCCGCCTTTACTAGCAAGAGATTCAAAGAATATTGTCATACTAACCAAATCAAACATGGTGTCAACGCTATAGCATCATCTCGTTCAAATGGCCAAGTTGAACGATATAATAGAACTTTACTATAAGCCATAAATAAGAGTACTCTTGATGAGCGTAATTGGGATAAGTGTCTACATAAAATTATATGGGGCATTAATAATACACCATGTTCATCAACAGGTTTTCCTGCATATCGACTTATGTTCCAGGCAAGTCGCACTAGCCTTCAAGGTATGTCATCGAACCAGTATGATGATGAGACTACCATTCAACAAAATAGGGTAAAAGCAAAACGGAATATTGAAAAAACATCTATGTATATGAAGAAAAAGTTCGACGAAAGACGTAAGAAACCTACTATATATGAAGTCGGTGATCTTGTTTTATGGAAAGGTGCACAGGATAAAAATAAAGAAAGCGTACGGAAATTAAAAGAAAAGTATAGCGGTCCTTATAAAATAAAAAAATCACTGGGAAACGACAGGTACATTATTACATCTATTAAAGGGACTAAAGGATATAAGAAATACCAAGCTACTGTTGCATCGGACGCCTTGAGGCCCTTCGGGAATAATGAAGAAAGTGATAGCGAGGCGAGTGAATCACAAATTGATAGCACGGAAGAGCTGATAGATTTACTAGAAGGATAAATTGGAGTATAAGTACGAGAATACCTTAATAGGAGAATAGATGATGTACTCGGGACTAATTTAAAATTAGTAATCTACTAATAAAAATTAAATATGAGGGCCGTCAGTAGACCAGACGATGAAAAAATAGGTCAGATTATTGTTAACTTAATAAAATATATGGGCCGTCAGCAGACCAGACGATGAAAAAAGGTCAGTTTATTGTTAAATACTAGGTAAAATATATGGGCCGTCAGCAGACCAGACGATGAAAAAAAGGTCAGTTTATTGTTTACTGTATTCTAAACTTGCTAAAAAATGGGCCGTCATCAGACCAGACGATGAAAAAAAAGGTCAGTAGGTACTAGGTAATATATATATGGGCCGTCAGACCAGACGATGAAAAAAGGGTCAATATGTTATGCTAATGGTTACCAAAATAATTGAAATATTTTATTGTTATAGGTAATCCCGAAGGACTACTAGGACCTCGATCAATTTGCGTGGAAGCAAATTCTGTCAGGATGGACGAACTATTAGATTTATTTAATTATTGTAAGGGTTTTTTGATATAATTTTTTGTGATTTCAATAGAACTTCCGGCAAATATTTAATTAATTGATAATTAATTTTAAATTTGTAGCAAATCATAATTAAATCATATGTTAGTTAAAAACACCTATGCTATTAAATTCAAACACAACAAAATTAAAGTAAATTAATATTGTTAAAATTTAAAACTATATAATCTCACAATTAAAATGAAGACTTCCGGTTGATATAATTTTTGCAAATAATATGCTTTATACAATATTCTGATGTTAATAAATTAAAAATAGGCATATTAGGACTTATTAAGTAATAACCAATGATTTTAGCATTTTTATTTGTAATTGCAAAATGTATTTAATATTAATTTTTGTTATGCCTCACTTCCGGCGAGTTGTTTGTACAGTGCTTTATAAGATGCTGCGTGGCCATTGGTGAGGCAGTTCGTACTGTGAAATCGTGAAGTCAACACCACTGGAAAGTTAAGTAAGATTTATATTGTAATAGTGAAAGTGCTGCTCTTCGGTATAATTACTTTTATTATCTAGGTTGTAAAAATAATTATATCGAAGTAATGTAATTAATACTGAAAATTAAGTAGATTGTTACTCTGATAATTGTGTTTAGATTAGAAATCGGTTAGTGTACGCCTAGATAATATAATTTAATGGTCAAACATTAATAAACTTATTTACATTATTACTTAGTGTCATTTCTAATACCTTGTTTTCTAACACTTTCTATTTTTTTGTTTCATAAGAACCTTCTCCTGATAATAATTAACAGAACAAAAAAATAATTACCGAAACTGTTCTATCCAATCACGCGTGATGCGATGACCAAGGAAAATAGAGATTCTTTTTTTACATAGATGTGCTTGCTTATCTTTCTAAGGCAGTGGCAGCTCATGCCTCAACATCAATCCAGTCATAAGTTCAATTCCCAGCACGTAAAGTTTTTGCAGATTCAAAAAACAATAACAATAAACTCATATCAATTGCTCAGAGGTGAGGCACAACCATCGTAAATAAACTTGCACATTGAGTTATCATGGGATGTGTAGCCATGGTGTGGTTCTTTCGTCGAAGGGTTCTTATCTTTCTAAGGCAGTGGCAGCTCATGCCTCAACATCAATCTAGTCGTAAGTTCAATTCCCAACACGTAAAGTTTTTGCAGAATCAAAAAACAAACTCATATCAATTGCTCAGGGGTGAGGCACGAGGCGAGGCACGACCATCGTAAAGAAACTTGCACATTGAGTTATCATGGGATGTGTAGCCATGGTGTGGTTCCCCCGTCGAAGGGTTCTTCTTCTTTAGCATATCTGTTTGCCGTATGTCTTTAGTGTTTAGCGTGCCGTGTGGGGACTGCCGTAAATAATACACTTCCCCATCGCCAACAGGAGGCGTGTCTTAAGACTAATTCCTGTAGCACGAGACGGGCAGCAGCGTCTGCGTGCGAAATATTATAAAAAACTGCGCTTGCCATCCCGCCTGCCAAGCGTGGCGAGTATTGGCAATCCCTCCCGATGAAAGTCATTGGAGAAGGCCTGTGGACCAGTTCACCAGCGGCTAAATTGATGATGATGATATCTGTTCGGTCTACCGTTGGACATATGCCTCATAATGAAGCTTGTCAGAGGGTTAATAAATGTCTAATGGCAATTGCTAAAAATTTAATAATAGATACGCCGCACTTAGAACCAAAAGTACCCTAACTTGGAACGGGACTGGAAAAACTATTAATTTTTCTGGTGATGTTAACTAAGTCAAATTTTTCTTTGTTACTGCAACATGCAATTGGTTTACCCTTACTTTTTGTCGCATTGAAATGGGCCACACGTTTGAGTGGATATGAGATAGCATGTAATATGTCGTGCAAATATAAGATTTAAATCAGATAAATAAAAGAGCTGACTGAAAAAAAACCGGCCAAATGCGTGTCGGACGTGAAATGTTGGGTTCCGCAATTTCCCGTAACAATATGCGGTATTTTTCAAATGACTGAATGAATGATTAATTTACTTTTAAAATTAAGCATATAATTTGTTAGTTTTACTATACAAATTCGATTGGCTGTGTGGTAATTTTGTATGGAAAGTCGATATATTTCATGCAAAAAGTTGTTTACCAAAAGGTGATTGACGACCTCCATAGCCGAGAGGCGAGTATACCGGACTTGGTGTCGTTATTACTGAGGTTCCGAATTCGATTCCCGGTCGGTCAATGTAGAAAAAATACTTTTCTATATTGTCTCGGGTCTGGGTGTTGTGGTTGCTTCGTTGTTTCTGATTTCTGTAACACAAGTGCTTTGGCTACCTACCTACTATAGGATCAGAGCAATGTATGTGATGTTATCCAATATATTATATATATTATTATCATTACCATGATGTATAAGATATTGTGGTTACAAGGTTATCTTTAAGTAACGGAACAGCCTGTATGTGTGACTCGTTTCATCTAGTTCCTATTTACTGAATTGAATGATAATTAATGAATCACATTGTATTAATGAGCCGTTTAATGTGCCGTGTGGGGACGGCCGTAAAGAATACACTTTCCTACCGCCAACAGGAGGCGTGTCGTAAGAGGCGGCTAATTCCTGTAGCACGAGACGGGCAGCAGCGTCTGCGTGAGAAATCTTGTAAAAAAACTGCGCTCCCCAACCCGCCTGCCAAGCGTGGTGAGTATTGGCGATCCCCCCCAATGTGACTCATTGGGGGAGGCCTATGTTCAGCAGTGGACGTCCTATGGCTGAAATGATGATGATGATGATGATTGTATTAATAATGAGCTAATGATAATTGTAATAAGAACACATTCTAATGAAAAAATTTCATGTTATGAATCTCATAAGCATATAAGGCATAAGAAGCTGACTGCTGATTTACCAACCGCAATTTATTGTAACCCTATTTAAGAGCAAATAAAGAATTTTAATTTCAATTTCGATTCCATGCAGCTGTTAAAGGGTTATTAAGTAACACACATCCAAACATAATACGAGATAGACATGAATATTACAAGAGTAAGATTAGTGTACTTCTAAATATAATAGCTGTCCCGGCAAACTTCGTCACGCCTTTTCATATCATCATTATCATTTTAGCCATAGGACGTCTACTGCTGAACATAGGCCTTCCCCATTGATTCCCAAATTGGCCGGTTGGAAGCGGCCTGCATCCAGCGACTTCCTGCAACCTTTACCAGGTCGTCTATCCACCATCTATTCATATATGTTTTTATATGTTTTACTTTGTTTTTCACTCACTGTTTTTACTCACTGTGGCCTCTCAATACATATTTGACAATATCATGTACGTACGCAAAAATTTAGATCTTTTTATAAATAAAAGTGGTATTCATTCATATAACACCACAAACAAAAACAAACTTGTGGTCCCAAACTTTAGATTGGCCAAAACAAGTAATTCATTCTTGGGAAATTGTATTAAATTTTTCAATAATATACCTCACAATGTTACCAAATTTTCTATTAATAAATTTAAGTCACATGTCAAAACTACACTGATGTCTAAGGGGTATTATAAAATTCAAGACTATCTTGATGACAAGAATGTATGGTCAGTCCAGCCTGCACTAAATTGATGTGAAAACCTACCTGTTTATTTTGATTTATATTTTTTGTGTGGCAGCTAGTGGTGACTGAGTTTTTTCCGGCGTTTCTTCTCAGCACTTGCCAGATTGTCTGTGTCTTGTCTCGAAGCGCTAGTAGGGCCCAAAAAATAAGAAGACATGTTCTAGCCCCCTAAGGGCAAATAGTGTTATTATTGACGTTCATAAGTGGCAATTTTTTCCTGAATTGAATTAATGATTTTTGACTTTGACTTTGACTTTGACTTTTTTGTTTCTGCTATTTTTAGGGGATACAAATCCAAAATTTTAAGACAGATTTATAATAATAGTTTTATAGCAATAGATTTATAGTAATAAAAATAACCTTATTTAACTAAAATATTTACACCGACCCACAAAGTGCACACAACCGTAAAATAGTTTAACAGAATGTAAGTAAATTTGTAAGTCCCTTGTATGGGACAAAGTTTTCGGTCTATGTCCGACATAATCCGACAAGTTTTTCCCCTTGGGTGTCAAGCAGCGTGTAACAAGAAATCATGGGGGAAATAATTAGATACAGGGACTTAGATATATGAAATGTAATGGTTATCCCACTGGGCAATTAGTTGGTTGCTTAGTCTCTCGTATTATATTTTTGTAGATCAGTGGCTCTAACTTATTTCATGACGCAAATCTTTTAAAACTAGTTTTTTATGAGATTGAAATTGTTTCCAAGTTCATTATAATTTATAAGCAACAGTTTTAAAGGCGGAGTACACTTTAATTATCGCTGTTAAAGACACTGGTAATTTGTAATACTATCGGAAAGATGCGCTGTACAAATCATCTCTTTTGATTCGTTCTACTACGTACTATCGTTTTTAATTCTTCTTCTTTCGTGTCAGTGGCGACTCTTGACGGACTTCGACCAAAATTTGGTAACTTCTATGGCGTTTTATGTCGCTCTGTTTAAGTCATAACTCGTGCAGGTGTAGGGGCACAAAGGGCAGGAGATTAGGTGAGCCATAGTTTGTGGGTCCGCACCACTGCTGCACTCACTTTGTCGCTCGGTCCTCATATCCCACCTTACCAAATTTTGTCTACAGCGGCCAACCTCTGTACGGAGACGGTTTAACGCCTTCCAGGTTGGCCACGGCTGTTCATGCCCAGGAGGAAGGTGTTCAGACGGCGGTATAAAATTGGAAGGCAGAGGAATTTTGGAGGACCAGAGCTGAATTCGAGCATCTGTAGGCTGGGTGGTGATGGCTTCGGTCAGTTTAATTGAAAATTACCATTGTAGCGTGATGTGTGGATTTACCTAATATCGATACTAATACTAATAGAGACATTGTCCGGTCCCCCACTCGCCAAGCATGCCGGCCAATCAAAAGGCATGCGGGTTGCTGCAACTAGCAGCAGCAGTCACACGATTGGCAGGCTTCTTTTCAATGTGAAGTGTACAATTGGTTTTGATCTCCTTAAATTATATCAATCAATGAAGACGCCCGCTTTTTGATTCTCTCCTTTTAAGTAAAAACCTGTCTATCAACAATCGCAAAACGTTGCTACATAAGAGTACGAGGTATAATGTAAAATGTTACACTGTAAGTATTAGTGCAGTTAATGCAGGGAAACAAGTGAGCAACGATCAGTTTTTTAACAGATTTTAGCACACAGTGTCATTACGCAACGTTTACGTAACGTTCTACGTGCTGGCTGCGAATGTTACATTACGCCACGTTACGCTGGTCAGAGCTTACCTTAAGGTTTTTGTTTAAGTTGTACGCACTTGTTGTTGTCAGCTTTACGTCAGATTATCAGGTATTTGTGTGATATTCTTGTTTAATTATTCATGAAATGTTTAAAAATAAAAATAAAACAATTTTAATACAGAAATAAACTAACAGAAAAATAAAACTTACTTACACATTTTTATTGCATTCAACGATAGTTAAAACTGTTGGTTTAAAACATCTCTGTTTAGCCTAATGGTCGACTGGCAGTAAAAGCCACATGGCATTAAGTCCACCTTTTATAAGAATTTAATGTATGCAATAAACTTTAATTGTATAAAATAAATAAGAAGAAGAAAACACATTTATTAATTATTATTCATGTAACTAACTACTTAGTTAGCGTAGCGTAATAAAGTAAGTGATTAACAATATTCAAAGTAAACTACCTATTTACATTTTAAAGTTAAAAACACCAAACACTGCAGTCCCTCGCCAAAACACATCTTTTTCGTCCCAACCCTTCACAGGATCACGCGAGATCCAACCCCTTTTTACCTTGTCATAATCTTTACCCAAAAAACTTATTCCACACGGCGAATCCCCGTAAGAAAATAATACGGGATGAAATAATAAGGGTTAAGGAATTGCATCCACAAAAGCCTCCCCGTGTCGTCTGACAATATTTGGCTTGTCCTCTAAATGGATGGCACTTTTTAGGGTTACCTTGGTACTCAAATAGTGCTTCAAACGAGATGCTATAAAACTTATTATATTTATTCTGTGCTATTACTATTGTGATAGATAATACTATACTCTATCGAGGCAGTCACAACCCTCAGTACTGAGAAAACCGATGCGAAGAGGAGGAGGTGCTATTACTAATCCTACGCTAGTAATCTAGTTTCGGTGGGACCTCAGTAGTTAGAGTTTTGCCTCACATCCATTGCTGAGTTCATATCCTATCTTAGAATGCCTGGAATGCCTTCATCATTTCAGCCATAGGACATCCACTGCTGAACATAGGCCTCCCCCAATGATATCTTTGAGGGAGGCCTTTGCCAATACTCGCCACGCTTGGCAGACAGGTTGGCGAGCGCAGTTTTTTTATAAGATTTTGCACGCAGACGCTGTTGCCCGTCTCATACCACAGAAAGTAGTCGCCTCTTACGACGCGCCTCCTGTAGGTAAAAAAGTGTATTCTTTACGGCCGTCCCCACACATTCCTTCTTACTTTAACTTAATTGTGTTGCGGTGGGAGGAAACATAAGGAACCCTGCATATTCAGGTACACGGGATATGTAGCCATGGTCCAAAACTATAGAAATGGTTGCTGTCTTGAGGTGGATGATTATTGTCCCAAATGTACCTAACAACTAGATTCACCTCATCTAAGATCTCGGTCAAGCGTTTTTCAAGTAGAAACGGGAAAAGCGCTCAGCAAATAACACCTTATTGATATTCCTACACTATCTTTTCGTCCGTCTGTTTTAGATACTTTAGCGAGGGCGCAAACGTGGACACTTCTGTGTCTTGTGTCAGACACAAGGTACCTGCCACAAGACACAAAAGTGTCCTCGTTTCATCCACTCTCTGCGCATACGTTAACATTTCTTGTGTCCAGTTGCTTCCACTTAACACATACTCATGACGATCAAAAAGTGTTCGGTGTTGGCAAATGAAAACTAAAAGTGTCCACGTTTGCGCAGCGCCTTATAGGGGCAAAAATTTTTATTCGTTCAAGTAAAATCGTAAAGTTAAAGAATATAAATATGTATGCGTCAGACAGAAGGAAATTATAAGTACATGTAAATTTAACAAGAAATATAAATATTAGGTATTTGGGTAGACAACATACCAGTTGTCACTGTCTTAAGTAAACATTCACATACTTTACTGAACAACATTCTTTGCAATCGAACCCGGAACCCTTAAGCTTTTAAGGCGAATCACTGCACCACTGCTCCACTAAAGACGCTCCAAAAACCTAAGTATCTGCTACATAGAATCAACAAACCCGTCTATTTCAAACTTTATGTCAAACTAGCCACGACATCAAGCCCCATAAACTGTCACCTCTGTCCCAAATCCCTTTACTCTATGGTAAAGCCTTGTACTGTAGTGTTGCACGTATTGCCTTTCGATAATGTTGATTTATCGATATAATTATCTTACGTTATTTAATTGATATTACTAACTATGGGCTGTTTCTTATTGGCACTGGTCCAAAATTGTCCTAAAGTAATAGTAGGAAAAAAATATATGTTAAAGTGCTTCATAAAGAACGAATTTGCATAACTCTTTTCATAGTTATAATGCAAAGGCAAAGGAGGTCAAAAGACATAGAAAAATTCTAAAATTTACCCCAAGTCAGTAATTTCAATCTTTTCTAAAATCACTAGTCGATAGAATAAATACGTCATAATAACGTCATATTTTCTTAAAAATTACGTGATTGACTGCTAATTTATAAAAACTTTTAAAATGAAAGCAACATCAAAACCACTGTATTTTTTGCCATTTCATTCTAAAATGACTTCAATTTATGTTTCTTGTTTGTCAAATCAAATATTATATCAAATTAATAATATGTATTGAACTGACAAATAAATATGTATGCAATATGCCTATCATATACTTATCAATCATTCAGTCAGTAGTACTGACGTTACAAATAATATTAAGTTGTCGTCAACTATTTATGATCGAGTATCGATACATAGTTTCTTTATCACAGTAACTTCACTATACGGCAAATCCCTAGGACTTTTGCAGCCGTAACGAGGTCCCAGGTGAGAACCCTTGCCCAGTATCCGAAGGTAAGATCTTAAATTTTCGTTGGGCCCTATAAAGTGGGGAAATGATGTCCCGAATTGGGCACATTCGAATCTGTTGTCTGAACAGATTCTATTCCAGACTTTGTTTGGGATGTCCTAGTTTTTGGGTTGTAATAAATCGGGCGATGTTTAGGGCATACGCTTTTATTTAACTGTACTTTGCCGTAACTGTGATAAATTTCAATTTAGTTGTGTACTTTTTTCGATAGAAATAAATTACTAAACACTACATAATTCGTCGTATTACTTATGATGGAACTAGACGCTCAACAGATTTGGATAAAATTCGGCACAGAGATACATAAATAAATATAAATCGGTGTTTTTGCCAATTTATTTAAGACGCCACCATAACTGCGATACAGGGTAAATTTTTATAAATGTAAAATACAAGGGTTTATTTATTCTTATGTTAAGTAACAACTTTGACAAATAAACTGATAATCTATCATAACCTAATAATGTTATTGTACTTTGGCCATCCACGTTTATGTTAAGTATAGTTTTTGTGCACTAACAAAATTAAGTTATGATACATTATTAGTTTAAAAACCCTTAAATATATAAGATTAAAATTTCACTCAACACATTACTCAAAGAGTATTACTTTACGGCCGAGTGTTCGTTACGAGTTACGTTTAGTTAACCCGTCCTCGATTCAGAACCGTTCGGTAACTAATTGTCGACCAGACGATCACGTGACACTTATGATTTAACAGGATTTAACATTAGTGTCACGTGGTTTATCGGTTGACAATTAACTCTCGAAGGGTTCTGTATCGGGGGGTCACAGTAACCAGACAATGGAAATTTTATTGTTGGCCACATGTAGGTGGTTTGAGCTTAGAAAATGTAGTTTACAAAAGACCTATACTCAGTGCCAACAATAGAATTTGATGAAATATTAAGAACATAAACATATTTGTTTACCTATGTCCCTCTAATTACTTGCTTGACTTTTAAAGTACTTAGTGGCGTTTGATACGTTGAGTTTCAAAATAACAGGAAAGAAATCAAAATATCTCCTAACAGCAAGGCTTTAAGTACCATAAGTAAAGACTACAACTAAATGTAACAGTAAGAACAACCCAGGGTCACGTATCTATGGTTTAAGATTTGATGAGCACTTCAGGCGCACTTTCGTACTTGTAAGTTTGCTCTGCAGCAGCTGGCCCCTAATTGAGCAGTTTTGGATTAAGCGCTACTTCATTACGTATTTAAAATGTATCAATACATGTAAAAATAAAATGTTTAGCTATTGCTCGCAGATCCGTATTCATTGGTTTGAAACAAAAAAGAAGTAGGTTGGCATGATAGCTTCTCCCTTAGGAACCTTATTGTATATTCTGATAATAAAAGTCGTATACTAGGTCGTGATGTATTTTATGCGCTAAATTGAATGTAGATCAGTTTTAAGACAAAAAGCTCGTTTTTGCTCCTGCTGTTCTTATCCAGGGTCTAGGATCTCATTATAATAAAATAGTAATCACTTTCTCTGGAGAAATTAAACACTACGATACCACTCGCAAAAGTCGTGAAATGCGTGCCTGATTTTGCAGAATACAATTTTAATGTCAAGACATTTGCTCCAAGGTGCAATTACTACGATTTAAACAACGTAATTTCATTATCTTTTTCTTCGTCCTCTTCAGCATATGTTTTGTCCCCTGTTGGACATATGCCTCCTGAAGCTCTCTCCAGCTAGCTCTTAGTGCGGCGATTCTTGTCCAGGCCGGTCCTGCCGTCTTTGCAATATCGTCCGACCATCTTGCTGGTGGTCTGCCCACACTTCGTTTTCTTGTGCGGGGTCTCCAGAGCAAGACCTTGTGGTTCCATCTTTCGTCGTCTCTACGGCATACGTGGCCTGCCCATTGCCCTTTCAGTCGTGCCACCTTTTGCCACGTTGGTAACTTTGGTGCGCTGGCGGATTTCATAAAAACGAATAAATATTTTTATGGTTTTTATCAGTTTTTGATTTTAAAATTTCCGCGTGTCACTCCTTTGACAACTGTCATACTATTAGCATTGATCAAGTAAACTATTAAGAAGTTGACGTTGTAAACCTAAGTCAAACCAATCAATCGGTTCCGAAACTGAGTCAACATTAGTCAAAATTTATAGCTCAAATAGCTCATTCTTTGGAAAGAGTTTTGAGCCATGTAAATATGTCTAGCAATTGACAAACAATCTCAATTTTATAAAGCCGTATAGCCACCGCTTAATTGCATTACCTCTCGCCTTTATTTTTTTTATAAAAGAACACAATTGCAATAATCGTCGGAGGCTGTCATTTCAATTCAATTCACCGCGACTTATTGTTTTCACAGTCTATTTATCTTTTTCCATTGACATCTTTGTTATTAAAGCCCCAAGTTTCAAACGAAGAATGATCGAGAATATTGGAAAAGCATTTGGTTAATGAGAAGTGAAATAAGTTTTTTCTTTTTCTATTGATTACGTCTCAAGGTTAGGAAAGTGTCACTTTTTTAAGGCGGCTCAGATAAGAGACAATTTTATCCGCGAGTGTGTTTTTTTACTCCGTGTAGGTAGTGTTGCAACGATGTATCGGCCAAGCGATAATATCGAAACGGAAAAACCAATATTTTAACAATGTCGACATAATATTATCGACAGTAAGGAAATATATTTCAATTTTATTCGTCCACTGGTAGGTGAAATCACAAACCCATTGACATACTTTTTGTGAACTGTCGAAACGCATCCCTTTCATATGGTTGGTATAGCAAATAGCAAACTGTAACTGTTACCAAATTGAACTGAATTCAAAGTAATTTGAAAAAAAAACTTAACCGAGATTCGAATAAGGTATTATTAAAAAGATAATAATGTCAACACCCATATTAAAATCCAGTGATGCTCATCCAATATTCTATAAATTCTATCTGTGAACGAAAGGCACTATGTATAGTTACATTAATTGCCAGTCTAGCAAAAACAAAATACCTATACTACCTACTGTTAGAGTGGATAACTGCGTCCGATAAACTCACCATAATAGAGACAACGACTGGGTAAAGAAAACGAAATTCTATTTAGTCCGTCAGTTAGATTATCAAAAAATAATGGACATTTATTGTTTCTTTTGTTAATCAACCAAAAAATTACAAAGATAAAGCGCGTCAATGTTCGGTAGTGGGCTTGTGACGTCACTTCTAAGCAAAAATACTTACTGTTACTGCCGGATCAGTGAATTCTTCTTGGGGTCATCGTCATCACTTCAGCCATAGGACGTCCACTGCTGAACCAGGCCTTCATCTTTCTGATTTTCTGGTTGGAAGCATCCTGCTTCCAGTGGCTTCCACTTTGGTCGACTATCCACCTTATGGGTGGACGTCATACACTGCGCTTGTCGGACGTGGCCTCCATTCTAGAACCTTTTCGGGCCATCGACCGTCAGTTCTACGTGACGTGCCCCGCTTATTGCCACTTTAGCTTGCTAATCTGTTGAGCTATGTCAAAGACTTTTGTTTGTATATGGATCTCCTCATTTCTGATTCGATCTCGCAAAAAGATAAACAGGGTGGCCAGAAAAGTGACGTCCAAAAATTTTTTTTAGGTGCCTTGTGTGGAAATCTATCTGAATCACCCCTGGGTATATAACCCCTATTCTACGATTTTTCGTCGATTTCGAATTACGATTTTTTTAAATAGCCTATGAAGCCAGCAAGCAAGAAGTACTACTTTTCAAACTAATACCGTTGCAAAAATTCATAGAATAGAATAAATTTATTTGCTTATAAAAGTGAAGAATGTCATGTCATGTCATGATGTAGGAGAACGCAGCTTTTGGGTCGTCCTCCGCGAACTTTTTCTAACACCCTGGGTAAACAAATGGTAGAATACTTACGGCATTAACACTCTTTTGATCTTCAAGTGGAATTGTACAGATAAGACCCGTAGCTGAGAAAAAAAACGCGATCATTTTTTTACCACCGTTTCTCGCCTGCCTCACTTTTGTTGGCCTGTTCTCATTTTCAAACACCCATTCACAAGATTGCTGTTTTTTTCGGGTTCAAAACAATAAATCCACGTTTCGTCTCCTGTGACAATGTCATAAACAGCATTAGAATGTCTGTGGTCGTACTTCAGTAGCATCTGTGAGCACCATTCCACGCGAGCCCGCTTCTGCTCCGCTGTCAGTTCATGAGGGATCCAACCAGCAAAGTTTCCGAACTTTCAATTCTTCGTGTAAAATTTTCTGAATTTATCTCATACCAATCCCCAATAGTCCTCAAATTGTCTCATAGGTAATCCGCGGGTTTTCTTCAATTAGCCGCTTAACAGTAGCCACATTATTTTCGTTGACGGCAGTTGAAGGACGCCTTTCACGAAATTCGTCATGTAAAGAAACTCGACCTCTCTCAAATTCAGCAAACCATCGCCTCACGGTGCTCAAACAAGGTGCTTCTCTCCTAAAAGCATTTTGAAGACGAGCGGCACAGTCTTGCGGAGAGAGAGAACACTTTTAAAATCATAAAAAATCATCGCTCTAAAATCTTTTCGACTTAATTCCATTTTCGTTGCGTAGGTACTTTGATGTGTGATAAAAAACAATTGACAAATCATTTTCCGCCAATTGTTTTTTTTTATTACTAAGAAGGTAGCAACGTTTAAAAAAATATAACATTCGAAATTCAAATAGTTCCGATTAGCTAGAAGTGCAAAACTTTTAGTGTACCCCATGTACAAATTAGGCGATTTAGACTATGTAAGAAGACTGCTAAATTTCGCAGACAATACACTTAATCACCTACCCTTACTTTATTGATTAGATGCTTATCCCTAGTAGCAAATTCACCTATATTACACAGTCACACAGATCCGGCAGCCAACTCTCACCCGGAATCGAAATGCAGCCTAATTAGCATAAAGCAAAGCGCTCTAATTAGATGTGGTGAGGCCTAACGCCATGGTCATTACACGGACGATCAGCTGATCTCGGTTTTAATTAGGTCAGCATTACGATCAGCATTACTGACAACAGTCAGTGATATTCATGAGTCTTGATGGCGTCTAAAACTCAACTGACATTGTTTTTTACTAGTCCTTACTTGCAACTCATTTGACCACTATCAAGTGTAGTGGTTCACGCTCCGAACTACACAGCCAGGTGGTTGCGGGTTCGGATCCCGCAAATGTTTATGTGATGAGCACGAGTATTTGTACCTGTGTAATGAATGTTTATAAACATGATATACTTAAGTATCATCATCATCATATCAGCCTATTGCAGTCCACTGCTGGACGTAAGCCTGCCAAAGAGCACGGGAAATCGTGCCTTTTTCACCCATCCACTGCCAGCCATCTTCTTAAGGTCGTTGGTCCATCGAGCTGGGGGGCGTAAGTATGTTTATTCGTTATCTAACCGCCACAACACAAGTTTTATGTACTTAGTTTGAGCAAATATATCCGTGTAATTGTCAAAGAAATATATCTTTTACCATGTAAACAAATCTATGGAGTCGATTTAAACCTCCTAGTTTTATCAACTAGAAACTGTCTAAGTGTATAAAATCCAAATGAAAATACTATGATTTGGTACTATCAAGCTGCTGACCATGGAGCTGGAAGGTGGATTATGGGACTTTTCAATGGCTATTAGTAAAACCTCTAAGTATAATTTAACCATTTTTCAGTAGGCGCGTGTCATATAGTTTAAACTTAGCATTAGGAAAATATTTTAATTCTTTAAAATCATTTAAGGACCGTATATTAAATCGCATCAGCTGTTCTAATATTGCATCAATAAAAAGTATGTAGGCCGATAAATAATTATAACTGTAACAAATACAGACACTTTAAATAATAAATACAATTGAAGTGTCTAATTTCAGAGATTTTTACAATACGTCTCGCTCGGCGTTCGGCAACATTCATCTTACGCGAACATCTTTACTAAACAAATATTTTTTCTTCAAACATCCAATCTAGATCAAATCGTTCGAATAGGATAACAAGAAAATCTGGATTGTGTCTGGAACACCCTAAAAAATTACGTTCAAATATCTGGCACTGACGAAGCACCAATTTATCTAGAAATCACATTTTCAGGCCCATATGATTACTAAAGCTGACTAGAGTTGGATGTAACATGACAAAACCTTCAAAGTTTCTAAATAAAATATGGGCCTAAGTTTTTTTTTCTTAATAAATAAATATTGGACAGTATCCCATAATTTGATCTGATCCTATAGTAAGTAGCCAAAGCACATGTGTTATGGAAAACAGAAACAACGACGGTACCATAACACCCAGACCCGAGACAATATAGAAAAGTTTATTCTCTACATTCACCCGACCAGGAATCGGACCCAAGGCCTCAGAGATAGCGACGCCAAGTCCAACGTGCTCGCCCCTCGGCCCCAGAGGTCATCAAATAAATGACTGGAGACAGGGATGTTTATTAATCTACCTAATAAAGTCGTATGTCAGATTGACTTAGTGGTAAGGTTTGCGGTTCCCGCTGTAGGTCAATTAAAAAACTATTGGTTTTAAATTGACTTAGGTGTAGTTTACACTAGGTTTCTCAAAATTCGTTCTCTATACTCTTTTTATATTCCATATTCATACCACAGTTTCACACAACGAGTAAAAACTCGTCTTCTCTGCTCGTTAACGTTAATATTTAATTATTATGTTATTTGTATCAGGTAAGAATTTTAAGAACTCTGCAACACCTTCCCCTTTCTATAATGGTTGTCCTCTACCTAAAGGTTGTTTGGAAGAGATCGCTATTAGCGATAAGACCGCCTAAATTGTACATCTTTCTGTAAAAATCATGTGTATTTTACTTGTATGGTGTGCAATAAAGAGTATCTATCTATCTATCTATTAACGAATACAATTCACATATTATTTACCTTACTCTAAGTCATTCTCCGAAAAAGAAATAATTTATGACTAAGTTGATATCTTGATGGCGTTTCTTAATTAAGATGGCCGCCGTGACGTTTACAAAACAAGGGTGTTTTAAAGAAACAAACTTTATAATATAATATTCAATATTTATATATAGATGATAATACCACCTTTTCATCATAACCAATTTAAGATTTTTAAAAGTAAATATTCTTCATTTTTCTGTTATTTATTTATACATATTTGAAAGTTTGCTACAATACCTAATATAAACTTTCCGAATTAACGTATTTAAATACGTGATGTGTGTATAATGTAGTATTATTTCAGTAAAAACGTAAACTTTATAGTTCCGCCATGTCCGTTCGTCTGTCCGCGTCTTAGCTCAGAGACTTTAACTGCCGCACTTAGAGACGTTACTTAACTTTAAGGGGTACTTAAGATCATAAAGTCGTACAAATATAGACAATGATTGAATGAACAAAAATGTTTATCAACACTTTACTGTTGATTGGCGTCTCTAAGGAAGGCAGTTAATACTAGAAACCTGTAACTTTGCAAGTGTAAACCTGTAACGCACTTTTTTTGTATATTGTTTGACGTAACAACAAACTAGTTTAAGTACTATTAGGAGCTCTTGATTAAGACTTAGAATATAATGAAAATGTACCTATGTGAGCAGATACAAAACAAAGAAAAATATTAAGATACTAGCTGTTGCCCGCGACTCCGTTCCGTTCGCAAGGTCGCGAACAAATTCGCGGGCGCAGATAGCTGTTACATATTTTTATTCTCATTCAAAAATTTTTGCCAACTGAACAGCGACATCTATTATTTAAAAAGAATATTTTATGCCAGACTAATATCAATATTTGTGCCAAGCTTCAACTACATCCGTTCAGCCGTTCAAGGGTGATTGAATATCAAACATCCATTCATACCAACTTTCGCATTTATAATATTAGTAAGGTATGTTCTGTCTGCTATACTTCAAACTGGAAATGGTCGTGTAATTCTTTTAACTGTACTTCCGTCAAACTAATTTATTTTTTAACTCCAGTCGCCTTTGTTAAAGGATGAGGTAAGTGGATCAAGTAGGTTCACAAACAGGCAAACACAATGATAGGATTAGAGAAAATTTCAAACACCTTTTAAAGTGATGGTTCTGAGGCTCTGATACTACTTTTGAGACATACATCGAAATGATAGCAAAGAAAAAATTACAGTATCATCTTCATTTTATGGATAAGTACAGACAACGGCAGGTCAACCTACCTTAAAAGTAAAAGGTCATTGAACCGATTTTCAACTTTAAGTCCAACTTCTAGAGATCAATATCAATTAAGAAAATTTGATGTTTTGTGGTAAGTGACGAGCTGTTATCTGTACTTTTTTTTAACAATTATTAAAAAGCCAGACACCATTTCAATTGTCATGGTCTCGATGTAAGGAATTAACATCCTTTTGTTACGAGAGACACCGGTCCCAACTTCAGTTTTCTGCCTCTCAGTGGGCTTAGCGATGTAAGTTCTAATCAAACAACGGATTACTAAAACAAAAATGAGTGACTGTTTTACTCCATTGGCCTCTTTTGCCAACCTTAACTTTGTTTCAAAGCGCTACACCTTTACCTTCAGCTTTTAATAACAAGGGGTCAAACGAGGTGAGCTCAAGTTAAGGTGCTTTTGCGATCTTAAGAGTGAGTTATAAGAGGAAATAAGTGTTAAATGGACAATTAAATTAGCATGTGAATAAATCTTCTTTTGAAGCAAGGACAGATATTTACGATCTGATGTTCGTATACCAGCTATTTCAAAATAAAATAGACTGTCCCCAGTTACTAAGTTCTTTTCCTCTCCAACCTACCAATGAATCTACCAATGCGTAGGACTAGACGTCTTGATCGTTGGTCTCCTTTTAAAATGTTAAGTGCGGAATGGTAGAGCTCTGTGGAGTATCTCAACTCCAAATACGACTTATTGCTATGGAAGAGCGGGGTCTCCTAACACAGGTGCATATACTAAACTGAGATACTGAATAAAAGTTTTTATTTATTATTTATTTATTTATTCCTGTTCCCATATTAAGTAGACTTTACAATAAATGCAGCACATTGATAGAGCTTCATTTTACAACAATTTCATAAGAACCATGCCTTAACCATGAATTCTAATTCAGTCACCTATGAATTCCATCGCGCTGGAAGACGTTATACGTTAGCTTATTTGTCTCCATTCAAACAATAACTGCTCCAATAGCTATTCTAGGTCTGTCTGTCTCTTTCTTTCGGCTATCGGTCTTAAAAAAGTCTTAGCAACCTGCTACTTTATTATCTTTTGTTTTCAGATAACATCTATGAAGATTTTATCTTAACGCGCCTTCTGAATTTACCTTAATAGTATTTGTGGTAGAATTCTGAAAGTTGGAGACTGAAACAGTTAGTATATCTCAAGCCATGATTGCAACACAAGTTTTTCCTATCATGTACAAAGCGATCTAACTTTTCGCGAGTTCGTAAAGTTTGTCTACTTGCAGTTTTGAACTCACAACAGAGGCAATATATGCAATTTTAATTCTTTACTATCATCGGGGTAGGGTCGTTAGCTATACTGAAGTTTTAAAATTTATAACTATTGTTTGGAGCAAGATTTTAACCTTCCGCTCGACTTAAAATTTTACTGTAAATGTTTATTGAGATACATTGACGTTGTAACATTTTATAGGTGCATATTCATTTGGAATAAATTTCTGTTTTGGTGTAATATTCCCGTGGCACATTTCCCTGGATCCCATTCTCATGTTTAGTGCCGTCATCTGATATAATAGTATTATTTTCTATGTTTAATTTCAGGTTGGGGATTTTATAAAGAATCAAAATAGTATTAAATACAAGTGCTGGTTTGTACGCTCAAATATTTCAAGTAGACGCAATGACTTCAAGGAGCATCTTATTGTGAAGGTCAGAGAAAAGGCACCAAGTCCCGTGAAAAATCACATGTAACAGATCAATCAGAACAAGTTTGCTGTAGGTAGTTCCATTATTGATTGTATTAAGTCAACCGTAACATGAGAGACGATATTGTGAAGTAAGAAAGTCACTCATAACAACCGTAACGACCAACACTATGCATCAAAAGCGTACCTAACAATTGAGAAAAGAGTAATTTTCTAGCTAAAAGTTAATTTATAAAATAAATACGACCTGCCCAAAGGGTTAACTTATTTACACTCTGAGAACATCTTAATTAGATTCCTTTAAATTGGAGAGGAAAAGAGAGAAGATGGGTGTGTGCATACGAATGAGAATCAAAGCAAAGGCCACTCGTGTCCTCTATTCTCCTCCTCCGGTCCTCAATTGGTGAAAACCCACTTAACGCTTTTGGTGGAAAACACACAGGCGAAACTGTGGGCGGCACCTTGTTTACTGAAACCATGATAAGTATTTCTGGCGATGATAAGTTAAATTACTTTAATAATATTACATGGCATGAACGTAAGATATGCTAAGAGCCCAAGAGCCCCATTCATCAACTTGGCAATAATTGGCCCAACTCCACTTTGATGTGTTCGTGGCTTTATTGCAAGTTAAATTTGCTCGTTAGTGTGTAACGAGTCTTTTATAGGAAGTTATATCATGTGAGGCATTATAAGGAGTTGTCGAGGAAAGGCTTAAACATAATTGCTGATTATATTTAAGAAGAGGTTTGATACCTTACAATAAGTCTGTTGATAGAAGTAACGATTTCAATGCTTACTTTAAGGTATGTATGTATGCTTAGTAAATAAATCAGTTTTCTGTAATTTTATTTAGAACATCAACATCAAGTTAGATACAGACTGTTAGTTTAACGAGAGACATTTTATTTTAGTCGAAAAGCTAGTGGACTTTACTTTTTTTTTGTTATTATATTATTTGCAACGTAGTCAAATTTCAATCTTACACATTAAATAATTATGTACTTAGATGCATACGCCAGAAATTTTATATAAATATATGGTGGCTTCCATAACTAAGATGATGATATGAGAAGATAGTGAGAAAAAACGGAACAATTTTAAAACTCATAAAGAATACGTGTTTTACATTAGGCACTGGTTGAATATTTGGAAATAAAAATAAATCTAAATTACCTTTTTTTCTAATGCAAAAACAACTACATTATTTAGGATCATAATGTAGACTTACTTTATTAAACCTAAAAAAAGAAATGGTAGAATTTTAACAATAGGTAAGTATTTCCTTGAACATCTCATATTATGTTAATTTATCAAAGTTAGCCAAATAACGTTACGAAAATAACTCAAAGCGGAAAAAAACACGGTTGTATATGCCGCAACATTTTATTACGAATAGGAAGTTTTCCAAGAATTAACTTATAATTATGTATAAAGGTACGTTCAGGAGTGGACGTCCTATCGCTGAAATGATGATGATGATGATGACGATAAAGGTAAAACTTGTAAAGGCAAAATAAAATTATTATCTTAACTATAATGTAGAACTGAAGCAACTTTGTGTTGTTGATTGTTTTTTATTTGTAAGTGGTTCTGAACAAAACACGCAGAGAAATCGCTGGTAGGCAATTAAGGCAGCAATACATAAGCCTAATGCATCAACCTCCCTGTCGCAAGGACATATATAAAAGAAATGCATATAATAAGAGTATTGTTTTGTATAACTTGCTACCGGAAGAGCTAAAAACACTTTATGGACCAATATTTAAGAGGAGATTGACTAACTGGCTTCTGGACAAATGTTTTTATAGTTTTATTGAATATTCAAATTGGCGACAACATACTCATATTTAACTTCATTTAAACTACCAAACATTAATAATACTAATGTAATTTAATTGACGTCAATATTATGTGTAATTTTGTAATTGAATTTTTGCATGTCTGCGAGCAGACTGAATACATGCGCTACTTCCTTTTAAATGATATCTTTATTTACTGTGTTCTTGGCAAATAAACGCTTGAGTTTAAGTTTTAGTCTGAGTTTGAATCTAAATTGTAATACTTGTTAGATGCTTGGAAGAGTAGGCAGGATGCTTTGGGAATTTTTATGATCATTCTAAAGCTTTCGATTGTCTGGACCATCAAATTTTACTAAAAAAAACTAAGGCACTACTTTGTTTCAAATGATGCCTTAGATTAAACTCTTATCTCACAGGCAGAACACAAAAATGTTTGCATCAATGGAACTGGGTCTTCTGGGTCACCTCTTATGGTTATGCCACAGGGATTATGTAAGGGCCCCTGCTGTTTCTGATTTCCATAAATGAACTTTCATCTTTTATAAAAGACCTTTGTGAAAAAGTGCTATTTGCACTTCATTGAACTTTGAAATTAAAAGGGTAATGATTCATTTGCGGTTAAATAATGCTCTTGCGCAAGTATTGCATTAATTCACTACCATTAATCTTATGCTCAATGCAAATAAAACATAGTGTATTAAATTCACAATGCCGAACCGAAGACTGGTCCTGACACATATGGCTGCAAAAGATAAACGACTAGATACGTCTAGTTTCACTTGATAATAAACAAATAAATGATTTGGATTCAGACATTTGAGATTCCCGTTTCCAACGAAGTGCTCTTATTGAGACTCTGTCAGGAAGACTTAGTTTAGCTGCTTATGTTGTGAGAAAGATAAAACAACTGACTGATGTTGGAAGAACAATATTATAATGGTAGTAATTTACGACCTCAGACCCCGAGACTTGTTGAAAGAGCTGTTTAAGGAAATGAATATACTAGCAATGGCAGCTTTATTTATTTATAGAAAATATTATGTACATTCAAAAAAACCTGCATCAATTTTCTAAATAAAGTGTTATTTTTAATGATTTTTTATAAAATAAAAATATTATGTTCGAGTAATTTTTTAAACGTATTTTTTTAAACTGAAAATCAGTTTATCCATTTGGAAGCTACGATGTCATAGACCGACACACATGTATACACGATGAACTTATTACAGCCCAATTTTTCCAGGGGTTAAAAAAAGATGGGTCGAGCTTAAATCAAGGTCAGCAATTTATAACAAGCAAGTATCGTAATTTGCCTGCCTGGTCTATAAAACAGTAATAAACAGTTCTGACACTTTTTCCTGAAATTACTTATGTTGCTAAAGTTGTGTGCAGAAAAGATTGCGATCACTTCATGCACGAAATCTACTCCCGCGCTTTCTGAGAGGCTTGCATCAATTACAGAAATACCATAAGGTGTCGACTACTAAAAACGACCCCCAGTAGTCCCAAACTTGTCCTGTCCAGCCTCATGTGACGGATTCTGCGACAAAAGCTTTAATATACTAAATTTACAAAGTTTAAAGTGTTCTAGTATCGTGTAAGTATATTCTTCGATATTATGCTTTACATTTTTTCTATAATATACAAAAAAGTTGTAACAACTCTATAAAGTTCACTAATAATGAGCTCAGTGCTTTAATATTTTTAATTTCACGAGCCTTCCTAATAGCTATGTCAGTTGTCAGACGAGCTTTTTTACGTAAACACCGTTAATTTATCCCAAGTTGACGTGAGACCGTTTTATTTAATTAAGAAGGTACCACAGCGGAATATTTCATGATATAACACCAACATTAACTGCTAAATTTAACTTTAATCCATAGACTTTAAGGTGTAAAATGAAAAAGAGAGCAGTCGATGTTTCTAATCACTTTGAGTCGTGTAAGGTTAGCTTCTGGGATTCTAGTAAAATAAATGAATCGAGTCAACTAAAGTTACATCTTGAAACGATACATAGGTACGTGGTAAGGTTTATCAATATCAGGACAAAATATTTGTTTTTTAAATTTATTAATATTTAAATAAAACTTATGAATATTGAAGGACTGGTCAACAGTATTACGATTGTTGTCGTGTTTTTATAGAATTCGTTGTTTGTTACATAGAAAAGCAATGTTGTATTTCGCAACAGAATCATCCCGGTTACTTGTAGTTAGATAGTAGTACATCGTTACGTACGTCATTATATTGATAGATATCACTATCGTTTATTAAACTTAATAGCTGCAAAGATACAATTGTAAGTACCAATAACTTTTATTATCAACAACTAAAACAAAGCCGACTTATCTAGGGCACATATATTTGTATACATATAAATCAAATGAATCCCCAAAAGGTTGGCCTTGAAACTTTTTAATAAAAATATTCAATCATTTCGCTCCAAAGTTTGTCAAAGATTGTTAGAAGTTAATAAAATGTAGATGAGTAAGGAACTTTTTTCTCTTTCTCGGAACACTGGCGTACGAAGGAGGATCTATTATGGCACTTTTTAATGCAAATTCTATGAAATTGGAGATTTAATGTTCCCGGTCCAGACTGTAAGTCGCAGACAACAATGTTATAGACGCCGCAATAGTAATTAAGCAATAAAAATACAGTAGCATACTACTAAAATACTTTATAGTACGATTACGATCACTTAACATCCAGGTATAAAAGGACTGTGAAACTATTGGCTACGATCCATACGCAAAATTTATTTAGTTCTACGTATTTAAATAAATAAATATTGGACAACATCACACACATTACTGCAATGCTAAGGTAAGTATCCAAAGCAAGTGACTTAAAGAAAACAGACACAACTACCCACACCACCAATGTGTTTGATTCAGTTAAAATCAGTTGTTCCTTTTTAAAGTGCTATTCAAAAAAATATTTTACAGTTTTTATTCATCAAAATAAAAGGTATATGAAGATCTTTGAAATATGGTAATGTTAGGTCGATTTACTGTAATTAAAATAGAGTCTCGTGATTGTGAAGAAAAAATAACAAGAGAAGAGCGCTGGACAAATACACGTCTATTTGATTAAATAAAAAACTATCAAAGCGTGTTTCTTTTTAGGACGCTTAAACTTCAGAAAGGTAAACGTTTTACAAACAAGGTCGAATAAGTTGCCTTAATAGGTATTTTAATATTTTACCACAGTGTCTGTTGAGTTACTTTGTCTATGGATAAAGTTGTAATACTTGATACCGGTGATGTAAATTTTTCCGCTCTATATATTGTGATAATGAGGTGACTTGTTTTGAACGGGAACACGAATACTTTTCTAACTTTTAGTTTGTTTAGCAGTTTATGATTTGTGCCCAAAATTGGGATCAAGGTAGTATATAGTGCTTTGCATTATCTTTTGAACCTGATAACTTTACCATGTTGGGTCTCCATCTATCGTGCTTTCTGTAATTTTACAGAATAGACTAATGTGTCTTCTATTCCACTAGCTATAGTGTCATAACACTTATTTTACAATATACAGACATCAGCTCGTAAACCTACCACAAAACGTCAAATTTTCTCAATTGATATTGATCTCCATTTGTCAGACTTAAAGTTGAAAATCGGTTCAATGACCTTTAACTTTTTAAGGTAGGTTGACCTGCCGTTGTCTGTACTTATCCTTAAAATGAAGATGATACTGTAATTTTTTCTTTGCTATCATTTCGATGTATGTCTCAAAAGTAGTATCAGAGCCTCGAAACCATCACTTTAAAAGGTGTTTGAAATTTTCTCCAATCCTATCATTGTGTTTGCCTGTTTGTGAACCTACTTTATCCACTTACCTCATACTTTAACAAAGGCGACTGGAGTTAAGAAAGACATTTGTTTGACGGAAGTACAGTTAAAAAAATTACACGACCATTTCCAGTTTGAAGTATAGCAGACAGAACATACCTTACTAATATTATAAATGCGAAAGTTGGTATAAATGGATGTTTGATATTCAATCACCCTTGAACGACTGAACGGATCTAGTTGAAGTTTGGCACAGATATTGATATTAGTCTGGCATAAAATATTTTTTTTAAATAATAGACGTCACTGTTCAGTTGGCAAAGATTTTTGAATGAGAATAAAAATATGTATCACTAGCTATCGGAGCCCGCGAATTTGTTCGCGTGGTTAGTTTTGACTAACTAATTATGGTTTTGTGAAGACCTCGTGAACGGAGTCGTAGGCAACAGCCAGTATCTTAATAGTTTTCTTCGTTTTGTATCTGATCACATAAGTAAATATTTTCATTATATTCTAAGTCTTAACTAAGAGCTCCAAATAATACTTGCCGATGACTGTATCTTTTATCACAATTGGTTTTTTTTAAATTGTTGCGTGTTGTGAACCGGATTTTAGGCAGCCTGTCTGCTTGACCACTGGTTGACTGGTAGGAAGTAATTTTTAGAAGTTAGAAGAGAAGAAGTCCAAAATTGAATTTTATAATTGTTTTTAAAATGCAATGAAGTATTGAATAAATAAAAAGAGAACAGTTATTATCAACATACGTTCTAAAAAAGCTATTTTAAGTAGGTAGCTAAAGTATAACGAGAAATCCGTAATATTATACAATCCACGATTTACAGCAAAAAGTTTGTTAAAGTTAAAAAATGGTTAGTTAAGGCACTCATGGTAAATAAGGCTACGCTGTTTTGAGCTTATGACCTTTTCTGTTGGTGTCAGGGGCAAAAGATTAGGCGTCGTGTCATATCAGAAGGTCAAAGACATGGAAGGGTTAGTTACACCTAAAAGAGCGTAGTTCTTATTTTTTGATGGAATTATTAAGCAAAGAATGTTCTTTTTATTGCACACTATTAAAAGAACTAGCTCGCGGCGTTGCCCGCGTAGAGTTCGGTCTCCGTGCACCTAATTCCAGTGCAAGATTGAAATACAACTATAAGCTTGTGTGTGTCTATGATGCGGGATAAAGCGTCAACAATGTTGATCCTTTCTAAGATAATATTGATAATTTATTAGGCAGTGAACGTCCTACCTTGGTTTGAAAAACGATCGGCTTTGCGGGCTTGATTTTATAGTTAATTTTGACTTAGTTACTACTTTTTTTTTGTTATTTACATAAAATAAAAAATATGTAATTTTAAAAGTATACTTGATGATTATTGTGTAGTATTTAAATCTTATAATAGTTGTTCATAAAGATAGAAAAAGAAATAATATTTGATAGAAAATTTATAACTTTTTTTGTTATTTTAGCATTTTTTTTCTGCTATATTTTGTAAGAAAGTAAAAAAAGTATTCAACCTATATACAAATAGACTATAATAATATCGTCAATTAAATATTAAAATCAAATTGTCAGGATAACTTGTAGTCTTTTGTAAACCGATTTTGAAACGTAACTCGTACGTCATTTTTCTGAAATAAGGGTAGTGCTTTTGGTGATTTACCTTTATTTTTGAAAAGATATGAAAAATACATATGCGCTACATGCAAGAATAAGAACTAATCTTTTAAAATCACAGTATTATTTTGTTTCAATTATCATTCACGTCTTTACAATCAGAGAACAAAATGTACGAAAATACCACGATATCTAGGACGGCCTCTTAAGTATTATTATCAACTACCAAATAATTCATAATTTTAGAAAAAATTTGATTATTATAGTACCATCACTATACCAAAAGTTATAGTGAGTCAACCTTTAAATATACACATAATTATGCTGTCATGGGTTTCTATTTAGAACTTTTAAAGGAGAACAATTCCGTCATACATGATTTTTCCGTTACTTTTAACCGTTTACTCAGCGTACACAACGGAAGCTCTCAAAAAGATATATTTCGTTTTCATTTCGTACCTGAGATAAGCGCGTTCAAACAAACAGACTCTTCAGCCTTATAATATTAGTACAGATTACAGTAAATTTATGTTAACAGAAATATGCATAATTTAGGCGGTCTTATCGTAATTACTTTTAGACAACCTTTAGGTACAGACGACAGCACGTCAACCTACCAAAAAACGTCAAAATTTGTCAATTGATATTGATCTTTACGCGTCCGACTTAAAGTTGAAAATCTATTCAATGACCTTTAACTTTTTGGGTAGGTTCACCTGCTGTTGTCTGTACATAACAACTACCAATATGACATAGTACTTTTGATTAATAAATCAATTTATAAATCTAGATATATACAGGGTGTAACGAAAAGGTGAAATAAAACTTTAAGGGGTTATTCTACGGCTAAATCACATCAACTTTTTCTATGGGACCAACATCAAAATCTCAAAAAAAAAATTGACGTTTCCATACAAACTGATGCCAGCTGTTCGCGTTTTAGTATGGGAAAGTGTTTTGTTTCTTGCGATTTCGATGTTGGTCCCATAGAATAAGTTGATGTAATTTAGCCGTAGAATTATTTCACCTTTTCGTTACACACTGTATAAATACGTCACTCTATATTACTTGTATAAATTTAAATATGTTCATAACACACACCTTGATCAATTAATGGATTTTCAATTTGCATTAAAATATTAAATGAAAATTTGATAATATGTGCAAGAAGAAACTATATCAGTAATAGCTAGTAACATTCCAATGAGAGAAGGCATAATCATGTTTTTGACCAACTAAAAACGTGAGACCGTAAAGTCTTTTTAGGATTTAAGGGTTGCACCTGAGGCACTAAAGTTTACCTCCAGAATGCATGCAACAATGTAAAGTTTTACTCCCAGAGCTTAGCAACTTAGTAACATTGCTTATTCAACGGGTAAAATAGTTCTGACTAATAAAACTACGTTTAATTTTAGCCTTCATTCCAAAGATAAGAAGAGTAATAAAATCAACTTTTGAAGTCGTAGTGACGAACGTGCGAAAGAAAACTAAGGTGGATTAAAAAAATGATTGTTTGTCCTGTAATGCGTTCTTAAACCATCCAATTGTTATGGAACTTGGGCGAGTCGTAAAGCCAGGGAAAGTTCCGGAATCAAAATGAAGAACACGCAAACAAAGTCGCCACCAACAGCTAATTTCTAATAAAATCATTATTATGTACATTATTATTATTATTCATAATTTATTATGTACATGATAATTAAGTGAATGTCAAAAATCTTTTGCCATTAATGTTGTATTATTAAAGTGCAACCATGCTTCAAATTCAAATTCAAATATATTTATTGTAGAATGTAGGTGCATACAGAGGTCTTAAAAATAGTTTTGGATCAGCTACATCTTGCCTTATGGGCATGCAACATTATTTACTCCAGTCACTAATCTGTGAATAATGAATGAATTTGTAGCTTTAGTAATGTATTTTGCATTCAAAGTTCCATTGAAAAAAAATGACCGTAAGTAATTTAAATAGATAATACAGAACACAAATAAAACATTGTTTCAAAGGCTCAAAAAGCACAAAGCCGCACAAACACCCTGCATGCCCTAAAAACTATACGGGAAGGGTTTTTACAATGATAAGAAGTTCACAAGCTTGCTACAGCGAGGTTTTTGCCCAAAGCCGTAACTCAATACAAATACAGTAGGGTCAAATCATAATACTGTGCACGCGGAACTGTTCACCAGCTTAGCATTATGTACAAAATCTACCTTGTTGGCCTCTAGGTAATTGGTGTGATATTTGATAGAAAATTTTAAATGACATAATATGATTTTATTCGACATTGACATAATTATAAATTTATTATTGTATAATTTATTTAATTGTATTAATTATCTGGAATGTGACTCTCTTGACTGACAACCGTCATCATAAGTGCAAATTTACTTTATTCCGTTTATAATTAGACAAGGATCTTTTTCTGACATTTATTTTAATTTTATTTAATATTGTAAATCAATTTAATCTTTTAAGCGTCTTTAATGAATTTCTGTTAGCTTTTAAGATGGTTGTTAAATAAATTAAATAAATAAATAAAAAATTATTACCTTTTATAACTTATTTTAATATGGGTAGCGGGTGTTTTGGAATTAGCCAGCCGTTTGCCTCCCGTAAACACACAATGGGAACACTCTTTAGATGTCGAGAGGACGACGAAGTATGAGAGTTCCTGCGTTCCTTAAATAGTGATAGAACTTGCAGCGCTGATACTAGTGACTAAGATAGGGCTGTGGTATTTTAATGGTCACTCAGGCCCTTACCTAAAATCCAAGTGGCGTTACTTTTTAACCAACCAACCTCTGGATATTTGAGAATCTGTATACGGATTTATACCACTTGTTTCGCGGCTAGAAAAAACATCTTAAGAAAACCTGCAAATTTAGCTAACAATGGAAATGTAGCCATGGTCTAAAATGTTTTTATTCCCTGTCTAAGCGTAAAGAGATCTGTTTACAACCAATCCATAAGTAACAAGTAGACTTGCTTCATCTCGGATCATGGTCAAGCATATCTGGACTACGAACAGCTTGAAGCTAAGAATGATTAGAGTTAAAGAATATTGCAACTCCTCCTCTGCATAAAAAGTAATTAAAGCACTGTTTCCGTGAGCGGCAACTGTTTTAGCAGTTAAAAGTGACCTTACCAAACATTTTTATCTTACAATTTGTTCCCGAAGACCGTAATAAGTCTGTTTCAACGGAGAAGTTAGAAAAATTACTCTTTAAGGATCGAGAGAGGGATTCTGGATTCTTTGCGCACCTGTTCCTTTTTTCTCACAAAGTGGGGGTAATAAATGCATTTTTTACGGAAATCTAGGACAGAGTTTATTGTTGCTCCCGCTCCGAATTGTTTCTGTGGAAGAAATCTCAAAGTAAAGTTGCACGGTGACCTGTTTACTTTTGGCTGGCTGTTAGTATGACATTTTTTTTAAACATAAATAAAGCTGGCTAGTTTCAATAGAAGATTAAAAAATAAATAATAACAAACATGCGCCAGATAGGACTTTTGTCTCAACACTATTAAATCTTACTTCGAGACAAAAACAATTTTTGTGTTGCAATAATTGTTATATTTTGGGAGTGCTGAATTATCATTTTTTTGTTACATTTATAGTTTTGAGAAATTAGCTAAATAATACAAATCCTTTACTTTGACATCAATAAAGCAAATGATTCATACTCACGAAGCATACGTAATCACGACACAAAAGAAATTCCGTTGTTAGATATTGTCTTGGATGTTGACGAGCTAAAATGATTTATTAGTAAATATTGTACTAACTTTAAATCTAACTACTTTTTAATTAGTTCAGCTGTTTAGTTATGTCATTACAAAATTATTATAAAATGGGCTAGTTTCCTAAAAAAATCTAATTAGTCCGTCAGTTGGATTAACAAAAAATATTGGACACGTATTTTTTCTTTTCTAAATCAAACAAAAAATGATAAAGATATAGCCCGTTGAAGCTCCGTGTAACGTCACGCCTTGCGACACTTTCTGGCAAGACGTGACGTCAAGTGCTCACTTTGATGCGCTTTATCATCATCATTTTTTGTTTGATTGACAAAAGACAAAATATGGGTCCAATATTTATTGATAATCTAACTAACGGACTAAATAGAATAATCATTTTTTTACCCAGGAAACTAGCGTTAGCCTAACGTTTACACATGGATAACTTAGTACATACGTACATTTGTCCTTTCAACAGTTAGGTAAAAACACATTGTTACTTAAGAACTCTTCACGCTCCCATCTCATGTTAGCACTATCTCTTTGACTTGCACAAATTAAAATATTCCAGACAGACGTCTTTCGGTTTTCATCTGTTGGACCATAGTAAACATATTTCAATGCAGTAAGTTCACTTTTTAATTTTTTATTTATTTATTTTATTTTTATTTGTAAGAAAACCAACAGCGATAACATAAATATTAAACTAAAGTCTATTAACATACAATAAGGCCAATAACAGGCTTTCCTTAAGTTACAAAACCACATGTTGTCGGTAGGTTGCAAGTGAACATGATTTATTATATTAGGTACAGTAGAAGTTAAAGGTAAGCGTCAGGCAAATCAAAAATGATTAGGATTCAGACAAACTGCTTACTATAAAGATATAAATGTGATAAATTGTGTAATAAATTTGATGAATTATTACATTTTAAGACAATATACTAAAATTTATGAAATACTTGAGGTGTTTTATCTTTTAAACTAAAAAAAAAGAACATACTATGTGTATGTTTTAAGCTGACAATTGAGAAGTGCGCTGTTTTGTAGATATGAATGATTGGCAGTTTAATTGTCAATGAGTGGTTTTAGTAGACAAAACTATTGTTTACACAATCCAACTAAAAGACATGCGTTACAAGTTATTATTTAGGTAAATATGTAAGATAAGTAATTGGTGGTATATAGAAAAATGACAGAGACTTGCAGATGCATTTTCTGAACTGTATCTACGTACAGTAACTGTTAGCGGGGAGTGAGATTTCTGCCCCCATCTTTACTGTAAACACACTTTCATTTTGAGTCTCCACCAAGGAATATTGTTTTAGTGTTCATTTCGCTGCAACTGGTTTGTTTGGGAATGTTTTTGGTTATATTAAATCTTGTAATGAAGTAAAGTAGTAATATGTCAAAACACCCAGACTTTGCTTAGTCTTCAAATGTAATATCTGTTTTAATATTGATGTTATAATACTAAGTTTATTAAATTTAGGATGTTAGTTTCATTTATTAAATAGACCTTGAAAATGTTTCTCTAAAAGATATAGTTATACTGAAAACCACATCAAAATCTTTAAAAAAAATAAAAAAGCAAGTAATGATATAATTTGACAATCTCCTTAGCTGAGAGGCGAGCATGCCGGACTTGATGTTGCTATCTCTGAGGTCTCGGGTTCGATTCCCGGTCGGTCAATGTAGCAAAAAATATGTTTTTATAATGTCTCGGGTTTGGGTGTTGTGGTACCGTCATTGTTTCTGATTTCTGTAACACAAGTGCTTTTGCTACTTACTATAGGATCAAAGCAATGTATGTGATGTTGTCCAATGTCAAATAATTACGAGTATTAGTACTTATTTACCTAGCTTGCTAATCGACAAGATTTTTCCGACTCAATATTCCAACGACATACGTCGTTTAATCGACAAAATGTAATGTCAGCAGTTACCTAAGCCAAGAACTACTCAAGCAAGACTGCAAACGAGTTTTTTTTTTTCTTGGACTCACTATGGTTTGTAACATAAAATTTGTTTAAGGGAGGAACAACTCAACCAAGTATGTCCTTCGTTCACCTTACTAAGCCCTTAGCATAAAACTTGCAAGTTTGTAAGTGTACATAGTCGAAACTTTCAATAACAATAAAATTGTATTCTCCAGACATTTAAAAGGTTGCTTATTTTAAATTTATCTTTAGCATCGTTTTTTAACTGATTTTAATACTTGCCTTTAAAATAAAAAGTTGGTTATGTTTTAGATCTTGTTCATTGCATAATAAGGACATAAATAGAAGGCTCACTACGAGCAAAGCGACAAATAGAAAGGTGAACACCACACGCTTTGAACTAGTTCAGTTTTAATTAAAGTCAGGAGTCTGACGTTTCAGTTGTCACTTTCTACGACTCTTACTGCCGCACTCAGAGACGTCAATTAACTGTAAAGTGTTTTAACATTTTTTGTTTATACAAAAATTGTCTTTATTCGTATCGACTTTAGTATCACAGATTTTTCTTAAGTAACCATTAAAGTTAAGGAACGTCTTTGAGTGCGGCAGTCATTAGCCAAAATATAATATGCGAATAGACGGATTCGTAGTTAGATATGATTCAAATGTCAGATTCTTGACTGACTATTTCCGTGCGTAACAACAGAAAGAAGCGTCTTAATCGTTATTATTTTTAATAATCCTATGTTACGAAAAAACTTTAAAATATCCGAAAATAAAGCTAGTCGAGAGACTACGAAAACGAGTGAGCTAACAAGGATCTTACACAGTGCACAAACGAAGCAAAATTTTCATGAATGAGTTAAATTATTTATGCGTACAAATTTTTACAGCAGATAGGAATAAATTAATGTGAAAAAAAAACTTGTTATTTGCATAGTTTGATTAAGTTACTGATTCTGAACCACTCCTAAAGATTTGGCACCCCTTTGCTATGTAACCCTGTATGAATAAGATCTTTATTTACACGTGTAGAGCTTAATCGTCACTTATTTATTTTAAACCCGATTAATTGGATTATCCTTTGAAGTTCAGATTTGAATTTAAAAGCAAGTCTACCGTTTTCTTTCTTTTTACATTATGTTTATACTAGCTCTCTAATAGCTCTAGGGTATTCTTTGTGCCCAAAGAATCTAAGTTCATTGTAATTGCCCTAGCGTGGTTTTAATAAAACTTTTTGCATTAGGCCAGGTACACACGGGAGTTAAGACAAAAGGCGTGCTCTCACAGAAGTTGGACCAGGTTACACAGAAGGGTATTTCAAAGGGATTATATGTTATAATTATGTGCCCGTAACTTGGAATTTCGTAAATTATTCGCGGAATGGAAGTATAAGTAAGTAAGAAGAAAGAATAATTTACTTGTAAAATTAGTCACAAAATTATATCAGTAAGTATAATTTTGGATGTATGTTATTGAATCACAGACAACTAAAAGAATAACAATTAGGTGATAGAATAAAAAATAGAAGTCATAGTCGGTAGAATAAATAATATTTATCTTCATAATTGAAAACTGTATCTAAAAACATGCTGTTTTTTAAACTTAACGACATGTGGTTATCAGTTTCGGTTACTCTCTGACTACCATTTCAAGAAGTATTAATTACTACTACTACTACCATTAATACTACCATTAGTAGATAATACTATTATCTAGTAGCTTGAGGACGATTCGAGTCGGTTTTAGAAATAATGAACGGTTTTATACCACCCACTCTTAGAAAAGATCGTGCGGAAACCTGCACATTTAGATAAAAAATAAATCAAATAAATATTGGACAACATCACATACATTGCTCTGATCCTGTGGTAAGTAGCCAAAGCACTTGTGTTACAGAAATCAAAAACAACGACGGTACCACAACACCCAGACCCGTGACAATATAGAAAAGTAATTTTGCTCCTCCGAACCTCAGAGATAGCGACACCAAGTCCGGTATGCTCGCCTCTCGGCTGTCGTCCTATTAACACAACACTGGATATATCTAGTTTCCTTCTCCTATTGCACACAATACTAAGTCACTACTATCACTATTTCAGCCATGAGAAGTCCACTCCCATGGCTGAAATAGTCCCAATGACCTATCATCGGGGGGGGGGGGATTGCCAATACTCGTCACACTTGGCAGGCGGGCTGGCGAGCGCAGTTTTTTATAAGATTTCGTACGCAGACGCTGCTGCCCGTCTTGTGCTACAGGAATTAGTTGCCTCTTACGACACGCCTCCTGTTGGTGATGGGGAAGTGTATTCTATACAGCCATACCCACGCGGCCACTACTAATTAATTTAACATATTTTTTACAGATAAAAGTACAGTCAACGGCAGGTCAACCTACCCAAAAAGTTCAAGTTCAGTAAACCGATTTTCAACTTTAAGTCCAACGTATAGAGATCAATATCAATTAAGAAAATTTTACGTTTTGAGGGAGGTTGTAGAGCTGTTATCTGTACTTACAATTTAGACAGTCAAATCTCAATCGCTTTAAATGTAATAACCTGACCTGCTGAGTTAAAGATCATGGTCATGCATGACCAGACTAGAAACAGGAAAAAGCGATAGAAACTCACGAAGAAAGAACTTTTTTATTTTCAGTTTTGTCACTAAAGTAACATTTTGATAAAATCTTTCTCCTTCTGAATATTCTTAGGCCATTCAATGAAGGCTAACTTTAGGTTTACAAGCCAATCTTTTAGACACCTCAAAAAGCCAGTACAATACAAAAAACTCAGAATAACACATAATAGTAAAAAAAAGTTGAACCTAATCCAGAATTGTTGCGCAAAAATTGCTAGTGATGCTGATATATCGATATCGATACTGCACCATAAAAAGTAGCTTGCTTGCTAATAGGTAGACTGATATGTACCGCAAATTATAATGCTTTAAATAGTACAATATAAGTTTATACTTATTAAGAAAGTATAGATATTATCGTGCCACAACTGTCACTACGCTATTGGAATAGGAATAAGAATAAGAATAAGAATAAGAATAAATTTATTTATAATAAGAATACTAAAAAAATATTTCGATGCCTGATTAATTTACAATTGCTACAGTTTTTATTCATACACCATTAAATACTGAACTTATTAGTGACGGTACTTTAAATACAATTACAAGTAATCGATAGTGTTACTCTTTACGACCGAAACTGCGATAGATGACTGTTGTCAATAAAAATGGAGGAAGGATAGAGAACGCAGACTTACAGGGATAATGGGCTAGTTTCCTAAAAAATGAAATTAGTCCGTCAGTTGGATAAACAGAAAATATTGGACATGTATTTTTTCTTTTGTCAATCAAACAAAAAATAATGAAGATAATATAGCCCGTTAAAGTTTCGCGTAACGTCACGCCTTGCGATACTTTTTAGCAAGGCGTGACGACACGTGCTCATTTTGATGCGCTTTATCTTCGTAATTTTTTGTTTGATTGACAAAAGACAAAATATTGGTCTAATATTTTTTGATAATTTAACTGACGGACTAAATATTATAATCTTTTTTGACCCAGGAAACTAGCCCGGGATAGAGCGAAGAAGAAAGAGCAGAAAGCGGATCATGATATTAGAGGGAAAGAAAAAAAAAACTTGTTAAATTCAGTGGTTGTACTATTACCACATTTATCGATAGTTTACGACAATGACCTATCAAGTAGCATCACTAAAATTGCGGGACACGGCAAAATAAAAAGGGCGGAGGGCTTTTTAATTCGAAATGAGCTCGGAACGCACTGTGAGAGCTGGCGAAAAATTTTTTTTAATATTGACAAAACGTCTTTTATATCCCTCCAATTTGGAAAAGTAATTTTCTCTTTTGAGTCAGCCCTCTTTTGTACCTGGACCATTGTGATATTGGTCCTCAAATTTATTTGGTCCAATATTGAATGAGGACTTGAGAAGTCAGGGTCGGCCATTTTATTTTTGTTTCGTCCAGTTGTAGATGACGTAATTAGAATGCGGAGGAATGTTTGATATTTTGTTTTCCTTTGTTCGAGTTTGGAGGTGATCTGTTGGAGAATTTGGCGTTGAGTTTGAATGTTTCACAAAAGGTACTTTATTAGTGGTTTTCTCATTTTATAGTTACTAAAATATAAGCCCATTTTCATGCTAAAATTAGTATATAGGATCAAGTAAACTTAACACAAAACATCAAATTTTATCAATTGATATTATAACTATACGAGTTTTAAACTTTAAGTTTAGGCATTTCAGGAAATTTGCCATTTTAAGATGTTGACTGTACGTTAATTTTAAATGAAAGATATTTAATTAAAATAAATTATTTTAAATTTTACTTGAATTGTAAATATACGTAGTATAATATGCGTAGGACGTCCACTCAAAAGGTGGTCAGACGACCTCGTAAAGGTCGCAGGAAGACGCTGGATGCAGGCCGCTTCCAACCGGCCAATCTGGAAGTCAATGAGGGAGGCCTATGTTCAGCAGTGGAGGTCCTATGGCTGAAATGATGATGATGTAAATATATTTTTTTCGCCTAACTGGACCCCTAAGAAACCTATTTTAATTTCACGACGAATTTTTTTTACATAATGCTCATGTGTTATTTTTTATAAAACATTCCAAAGATAATGAACGAAGGCATTTAAAAATCTTCGTAAATTTTTATGACAAATGCGTAGCCTAAATTGTTTATTGCAACATCATCCATATCTTTCCCTTGGTTTAATGTTTAGATATTGGAATTATTGCGAAATTCCGAACCCGGGCCCACTGCCGCCTGATTTATGGGGCTTAGCAGTTATTATTATACTGTGGAGGACACATAACACGTACCCTAATGTGTGCCCGCATACCTAGCTGGCGATAAATTTGTAGCGAAAACTGAAATGAAAACTTTTAACTTAATAATAGCGACACGACTATGATACCGACGGTGGCAGCTAAGTGGTTAAATCGCATCACATCAAATCTGTAAGTCATGACGCTGAATTTCAGCACGTATACTATAAATATTGTACAGAAACGTGCAAATTATGCGTACATATTAAATTAAACAAAAATAAGTTGGTGTGCGTGTATGCGTCGCCAGCAACCAATACCTAATATGTGTATTTGTATTAACTATAATGTAATCTTCCTTATCATTATTTTAAACCTTCTTTTATTCTATTTTAATTTCTTAGGAGTTGAATTAATAAATATTAGCCTATGTTCTTTCCTAGAGTTCAAGATTTTTCGTACAAAATTTCATCAAAATCGGTTTAGTTTTCCCCACAAAAAGTAGCGTATGTCCTTTTCCTAGGTCAAATCTATCTCTTAACCAAAAATTTACAAAATTGGTTTAGCGGCTTAGGCGAGAAAACCAGACAGATAGACTTTCGCATTGATAATATTAAGTAATGTTAGGTAACATAAGTATGGATTTATTTTCTTTATCACAAGTGACACGCAAGAACTGTGAAAATAAGTTAGTAGTTTCGCAAAAAAGTCGAACACTTACACCCCACATCGTGCAGCAAGCCTTTCGCCACTTGTAATTACAAAATGAAGTCATTAACTTTAAAAAACAAAAAGAAGTCAACATAATTTCCTTATCGCTTAAGCCCCACTTAACCATTTGAGATGTAAGCAAGCAAACATTTAATTTTTAACGACAGCCTTCTACGTAATAGTAGTGGAATAGAGATAGTAATACAGTAGGCTCAAAACTTGAAACAATAAGGTAAACATCCTTATTTTTAAACAGTACTTATATTTCAAAGAAGTGTACTAGAATAGCCAAACAGTTACTATAAGTGTTCCTTTTTTGAGGGCAATAAAAAAAATAAAAAAGTGGTACCTTTAAAAGGATTACTTCATCGTACTCTGTTAATCTGTTGAAACCTTTTTTCCCAGGCACTGGGATAATATGGGAAATATAAAGTTGAAATTAAAATAAAATACTAAGGTCTACAGTCCCTTTGATATTTATTTTAAAAAGCCGCCTATCAACGTTTTCAAAAGATGCGGCCGTTAGATCATGTTGTGTGGACATGTTGTTGAAACATAAAATAAAAATACAGGTGCAAAAATCGCTCGTTCCGCGAATCAACTCGCACTTAGTTGGTATTTTTACGGTTTTATCGTTATAGATAATATTGACAGTTTACCATCCCTACAGAGCTTTTTTAGATGCAGTCCACATGCTATAACACACAAAATATCGACATTTTAGTCTTCCCCTCCTCTCCATGTCACGATTTTGTATTTATTTCTTTAACTTGTACCGTCACGTAAATGGCATGACCCTACCTCATGACCATGACGTTATATGTAAACGACTGCTTAGGTTTAGAAAACCGAAATAGAAGCAATTTAAAAAAAAAACCTGCGTTTTGTTTTTCTTAATGTAGGTATGCTTTTCACAAGTGAGCCTACCGTGTATATTTTGAACATACCTGCAGCTTAGATTCCTGGAAATGCAATAGTATTGATCAGAGCCAGGAAATTGTACTCTACAGTAACTGTTGAAGTTTAACTGACTTCCATGAAAAGAAACTAGGGCTTATACAATCAAGCTTAGTTTTGCATTTGTAAGTTGTTTCAGCTAACACTTATACACTACTACGAGTATATATAAATTAGTTTAGCATTTGTAAGTAATCATAGCTAACACATACACGCACTTCTCTATACAGAGTGTAACGAAAAGGTGAAATAAAACTTTAAGGGGTTATTCTACGGCTAAATTACATCAACTTTTTCTATTGGACCAACATCGAAACTTAAAAAAAAAATTGACGTTTCCATACAAACTGATTATACAATTCCTATTCCATGAATTAGTTATACCTTCAACAACTATCACTTAGGTATCGATATTTAAGGGCCAACCAGGGCCAACTTAAATTAATTTTCTTTTATAACAATATTATGTTAGTGAAGTTGTTATCAAATAAAATAGAGAAAGTCGAACTTAAATACGAGAATTTAATTTAGTTTCAAACATCTACTTAGGTACTCTAGCGCTGAAATAACTAAAAGTATACTTACTTTATCCAGATATTCCTTGCATTATAACCTTAACGATGTTTCTCAGTCGGACTTCTGTACCCCTAAATGTTATGCTCCAGTGAAACTCCCAAGTATTGTCTACTTTCTAGTTGAATCTTTTGCTCCTTTTCACCTTTTTGTCAACATTTTTATAAACATTTACCGAGATCTCAAGTCAATTATGTCCAAACCACATTGCTTTGCTGGACGTCATTTTTAATTACGAGTTATGTTGAACTTTGCATAATAATGATATTATGAAAAATAGAATTTGTATATGTACCGGCAAGCGCAGCGTAGGTCGTCCACCTAAGAGGTGAACAGACGACCTGGTAATGGTTGCAAAAAGCCGCTGGATGCGGGCTGCTTCTAACCGGCCAGCTTGGAAGTCACTGGGGGAGGCCTATGTTCAGCAGTGGACGTCCTATGGCTGAAATGATGATGATGATGAGAATTTGTATCGATTTCCCTTAACCGTCTTTTATGTTTGTTTACTTCAAGCTTATTTTATTTATTTTTTCTCTAAAGAGTCATACGTAGAAATAACACTACTTATGTACTTTCGCTACTTATTATTATTTATTATAATAACTTATTATAACAAGGACATGATAATAATAATAATATGTAAATTTAAATTGATAGTTATGTCATGTAATGGTTTTTTAATTTTATTTGCCTGAAATAAATTATATTTATTTTATTTTATTATTTTCACGTATCTTTTTTTGTCTCTAATATATAAAAAGAGACAAATTGTACCTATTCTTTTTAACCTAAGACTTTAATCCACAGAGCAACAGCTTTTTGTGAGCAATGTTTTCAGCTTCCTCATTCTCTTTTCAAGTCGTATGTAGTATATTTAGGCTGTTAGTTAAATTTTAATTGTCTCAAATACCATTGATAGCAGATATTATAATATACAATGTCGTCTACGTTAAATTAAATTACTGATTTAATTGAAATATCGAAATCACTCGTGACTTATGAACCAATAGCAAATTGAGTTTGACTGATTCGTTTAAATTTGTCGTACGGTAAACGTAAAATGACACACAAAATCAGTTTATTGGTATGTAACAAATTCAAATTCTAATTCTTTTTTTTTATTCTGTAACAATTTTTTTTTTTTTTTACATCTATTGTAGTGATTGAGGATTTCCTTTTAAGTAAATAAATACTTGTGTTAGGAAATCCCCCCTCTCCATATCAGCGATTTACATTAGTGATACCTATTAAGTAGATGATAAGGGCCTTACTACAAAAAAGACAGACCAGGCCCAAACACTGCCCAAAGATCAGCCAACCAATCAAAAAGTATGGTAACATAACCGAGACTTGTGGGATGTGTCAATATTCCAAACTGTATGGCTATTTTCAAGACGCAATCCAAGCCCAGTCCATCCCCTCTGCAGCAAGGCCATTAATGTTTGATTACAATTTTTTTTTTTTTAAACAGTTATAATTTAAAAAGTTTTTTTTAAGAGTTAATATAATTTACTTACGAAAAATAACAGAAAAACGCATTAGTGTGTGTATGTGTGTGTGAGTGTGTGTATGTGTGTGTGTGTGTGTGTGTGTGTGTGTGTGTGTGTGTGTGTGTGTGTGTGTGTGTGTGTGTGTGTGTGTATTAGGAATGTGAGAACAAGTAGGTACCTAAGTTTGCTTATGCAGCGTCTTTAAAAAAAAAAGTAAGTATCAAAGATAAAGACAATAACAAAAGACTTCGAACTTTTTTGTATGGAGCCTGGCATACCTCAAATTGCAAATAACCTTTATTATTGTTATTTTAGTGTACACCTATGATACATACGTTAATCGAAAGGAAAAATATATACAAACAACAAATACTCTTTGACAAAATGTCGTAAATGATATACTTTGTTCAGAATTTCGATTTGATTATTTAAATAAAAGTAAATTTTATGTTCATGCTGAAATTCTGAACAAAGAATATCAAATACGACATTTTGTCAAAGAGTATTTGTTGTTTGTAATTATTTTCTCTATTGATTAACGTATGTTTCATAAGTGTACACTAAAATAACGTTATTAAAGGTTACTTTCAACTTAAGGTATGCCGATTAGGTTCGATGGCTTTTCTTCAATACAGAGGGGCTGATATCTAAAAGGCACCAAACCTTATTGGCATACCTAAAGTTGCAAGTACCTACAATTACGTTATTTTGGTGTACACATATGAAACATCTGCCAATCGATAAAGAAAATAATTACAAACAACAAATACACTTTGACAAAATGCCGTAAACGATATACTTTGTTCAGAATTTCAGTTTAAACTTTGTTCAGAATTTCATTATTATTTATAATTCAAACTGAAATTCTAAACCAAGAATAAAAATAAAAAAAATCTAAATGCTTCTACATTTATAAACATCAATGTCTTGGCACTGAGGCTTGTGCTCATCACACAAACATATTTTGCTACTTACAGGATTCGAACCCGCGCCTGTTGACTTTGTAGTCTTTAAAACAACAATATTAGAGGTTGTATGGAAAGACGGAAAAATACTAAAAATATAAATAGTTCATTGCAAGAGAACCTATCATTATAATTATCATTTCAGCCATAGGATGTCCAATGTGAACAAAGGCCTCCCCCATTGACTTCCAGATTGGCCGGTTGGAAGCGGCCTCCATCCAGCGTCTTCCTGCGACCTTTACCAGGTCGTCTGTCCACCTTGTGGTTGGACGTCCTTCGCTGCGCTTGCCGGTACGTAGCCTCCATTCTAGAACCTTTCTGCCCATCGGCCGGCTGTTCAACGTGCTATGTGCCTCGTCCACTGCCACTTCAGCTTGCTAATCCTTGGACAACCTATACCCATACTGTATCTCAAGCAGGGCAAGGCAGGGGTAGGACAAAAACCTTTTAACACGGCTCCTGGAGCGTATCATGTGTCATTAGAATATTATCTAAAACATAACATGACAACCTAGGAAAAATTGAAGTCGTCTTGCGACCTCAAATATGTTTACGTAACGACTTCTTGGGGAACGTTCAGAATCCTGCTTTTTACCCGTGCACGTAAAATTCCAGTTATCATAGTTCCTTCAAATAAATGCAATGTCAGCCAAGGAATTTTACTTAAATCCTTTTAGGTTTCTGGACTTGAGTCGTAAACTACACTCATGCGTTCTATCTCGCTTTACGACTAGTTTTATTATATTACGTTTATCTTTCGGAATATAAATGCGCATTTGTGCCTTTATAGTTTTCCACGGTTTGCTCGAAAGTGGTACAATAGTTTAACGTGTCAAATAGTTTGACATTCAAATTGGACTTTTTAAAGATTTAGGTACCTACTTGTCTAATAGTTAAAAATATTGCAGATCTGACATGTCGAATTTTCCCTAGAAATCAATACGAATCTCTTTTCCCAAAAATGGAAAATGGTTGCCTATCATTTGAAAATAAAATATCATTGCTAGATTTTACTAAGTGAGTAGGACCGAGGGTTCCGGACAAACTTGTTTCAATTTATGTTTATGAAAATTAAAAAAATTAAGGTCTTCGAATTTTTTCCTCTACTTGTGACATTGTTTTTTTGGTAAATTTCATTAATATAGGTCAACTGAAAATACTCTATAGGTTAAGATTCCCTTGCAAGTGTCAAAATATGTGGCATAGCTATTGGCGGCTTTGATTACGTTGACTTAGAAGTAAGATTTTTTCACAGTTTGAGGGATGTAAACCCAACCTGATTGACAGACAGACAGACACGGACAACGAAGTGATCCTATAATGGTTCCTTTTCATTTGAGGTTCGGAACCCTAAAAAAGGGTTTAATAAAACTCTGTTTATGTGTTACTATCTTTATTTGTCAAAGTTTATCTTAATTTCATAGAAGTTACATAACCATTCTGTATTGCGTCTCTACTTCCATTTATTGCATAAAATAAATTCTCAGTAATAACTCTTAATCGTCAATGTATAAACTCTATTAAATTTCATTGATTTCCCAACTAAAGTACTGAACTGTTTAGGAATACCCCATAGAAATTACATAAAACTATTTACAAAGTATGTATTTACAAGTGTACATTACAATTATTTTAGTTAATAAATACTTAAATAGTCATATTACAAAAAAATGTATCTTTAAATAAAATAAAAAACAAATGTTAAGTTAAAACGTAAATACAGTTAGCCCTTTGAAACATGTTTACACATTTTTGCATCATTAAACTAAGTAAATAAATTTGAATTCCATTGACAAAGTTTATACTTACCTATTTATACAGTATAATTTTAGATAAGATTATACATAAGAAAAATAGGTGCAAAGAAGCCCTGATTTTATTTTATATTAGAAGGCACTAACTCTACCAAAATTATGTTAAAACAATTATTCAAAACTCTGTCAATGGAAACATAAATATTAAATTATACTTACAAATTCGAATTTCTTACAGTAAATTAAGTGTCTTATCAAATACTGAGTGTTTTATTTTTTAATTAGAATTCGGTGCGATTGTGTGGAATGGAGTCAAATGCCATAATCTCTATTCAAATTAAATTCTGAAGAAAGCTCTCGTAAATAGAATGAAAGAGAATTTTAACACGTAGTCCAAGTCAAGAGAGACGAGCGATAACTTTCGGTTTTAAATCATATTACGCACTTCCCTTTTTTACTAAAATAACACAAACCATTACCCAGCGAATGGATTATAAGTTAATCAGAATGAAAAAGACAAATCAAAAAAATGATTTAGTATTGATTATAATATACGTTACTAAAACTACTAAACATGGGATGGCCTATGACAAAAAGTTTATCATCACAAATGACACAACTGACTGAATAAGCTAATTAAGATGTAAATAAAGTAAATACAGATCTTATAGTTTTTTATGAGCAAGTGATATTTAACCAAGCACCAAAACAAGATATTTTATGATTTAGCGATATATCGACACCAACTGTAAAAATATGATAGATATAACCGCCGATAGTGCCGTGTTTTATTATTACACTTCCCCACCGTTAACAGGGGTGTGTCGTAAGAGGCGACTAATTTCTGTAGCAAAAAACGGGCAGCAGCATCGGCGTGCGAAATCTAATAAAAAAAACTGCGCTTGCCAACCCGCCTGCCAAGCGTGGTGAGTATTGGCTATCCCCCCCGATGATAGGTCATTAGGGGAGGCTTATGTTCAGCAGTTGACTTCCTATGACCATATGATGATGATGATGATAGCCGCCAATTTGAAACGGCCGCCACCGTGCCGGGGACGTCACATGTTATGATCAATGTTTTGATAAAAAAATTACATGGCGGCTATATCTATCGCATTTGTGAATAAATTGACAGTTAGTGTCGATAAATCGCTATATCATGTCGTGTTTTGGTGGTCATGCTAGTGGGGCTGAGAGTGGTAAACCAGTCTTATCGACTATATCAAACAATGATAAAATCAAAGATTAATTGCTTGCATTCACATACTCCTTTTTGTGTATAGTCCCGCTGTCGCTCGTCACTCATTTCTATACCTATCCAAAATTTAATTTATTTTATTTACATTTCTTCTCGCTACTCCAAAGATAATTTAACATAGGTACAAAATAAGTTCCTGAAGTTTGTTGAATTTTAAACACTGTATAGCTTTGTTTTGTTTAAATGGTTTGTTCAAAAAGGAATTTTATAAGTTGAAGCATGTCTTTCAACATTTATGTACCTATTGTTTCAAAGCAAGCCATTTAAACTATATCATGTTAAATAGAAAACAGATTTAGAAAGTCCGTTAAAAAAACATTGTAAAACCGTGTTAAATTACATTTCAGTAGGTATATATTTAATTTTCAATTATTTAACATAAATCTTACTAATTTCACATTATTTTTGCCGTTCGCGTGATAAGAGCTATTTATTTTACAAGAAAAATAAGTTACTGTTCTATTTTAAGAAACCTACCTCTGTTAAAAAACATCAAATTAATTAATATTTAGACGTCTTTTGAAACTTGATATAACTTCAGCCTACGTCTTTTTCATATTAATGTATTTTTTGTTGTTTTATCCTTAAGAGTAGGAGGAGATGTAGGTTCTCGACTCATCACGGCAAGTTTTTGCTGTAACATCAATAACCGAAGACACGAAGACGCATGTGCCTTATCTCTTGATTTCAGCCTAACATATTAACCCTTATCACGCCAACGGAATCTTATTGCACCATAAAAAATTCACCTACAAATATACATCTAACCCTCAAATGCCGGTGGCCGCTGTAACTTTCATCTGAACCCGTCAACTGTGCTGGTGTAAAGAGTGGCGAGGGTACAATAGAGAGAGATGAGAAGATTGACTGAAAGCGCGGTTGGAGACGCTGTGTTAGCATTCCCATGCTGCATTGCTGCGGGATGCTCGCCTGTGGAAAAAACTAAGAGTTTATTTCAAATTACACGATGAAACAAATTATTATTCTTTTACCCCGCATGAAACTGCAAATATAAAATACGCTAAAGTTTTCTTTAGAAGATTTTTCCAAGCTATTCGTGTGGCCATACTGTGAAACAAAATCTTTGACAAGATATTATTTGCTTTAAATAATATGACAGCAATTATTACTATTAACCACGAAAGTACGGAAATTATTGAGGCTGTCATCATTGATCCTCTACAAACTAGGTACTGTCAAGATAAATAAATTAATGTACTAAATCATCAATTTGAATACACTTAAACAACTTGTTTAAAAGCTATACCAAGTTACACACTAACATCACTTAGCGTGCTCATTTTAGGGTCTCAGTAAAGTGGTTTTATATATAAAAAGGTCCTTTCTAAAATTACGCCACGTCACCCATCCACCGATCAACTTTTTAATTTAGGAGGATCGCTTTTTCCTCCACTCGAACAGCTAAAAGGAACTCGGTTTATTGGTTTTATTATCCAGATTTACTCAATTGAGAGTAGCTAAGGCGAAGCGTTATATTTTATGTGAATTTTGCATGTACTCTATATAAAAGAGACTCTTTAGATAGATAATTTTTGTTCTGAAACTGTACCTAAACTCTGTCTTTTACTAACAGTTTTTTTCCAGTGACAATAGACAGAAACTCTTCAATCATGACATAAGCTTCATAAAAGGAGATCATTGGATTTCTAACTAATTTGGTAGGTACAATCATTTTGAAGCGGAGTGAGTTTAGTGGTCACGTCATTTTACGATCCATAAATCACGAGTTCAAATCCTAGAACGTACCATTGGACTTTTCTGAATCAATCTATGATTTTTAATATTTTTTGTCAGTAAGGGAAACTATTCCTATTCAGATAACACTAGCTGTGTAACCATGGTCTAAAATTGTCTGGTTGGCTCTCTGAGGGTTATAACGCTCTGATATCAATCGCTCCAAATGTGCTAACAAGACTTGTCGCATCGTCTAGCGTACCGGTTATATGGGACAAAGTGCCAAGCGAAAGAAAGATAAAGTTGTTTGTACAGACAACAGCTAGTCAACCTACCTTAAACCGTCAAATTTTCTTAATTGATATAGATCTCTATGTGATAGACTTAATGTTGGAAATCATCAATGCCCTTTAACTTTTTGGTAGGTTAACCTGCCATTGACGTTACTACATTCGACTTCCAAGTCTGAGCTTCTACTTTGATGTCTTACTGAATTATTGAAAAAGTTGCCATGTCAAAATTCTTACCATTTATAACATGAACATTGACCGATGCAGCTTCGGCCATAGTCGGTACGCAACTATAGTTGCCACTGTCACTCGGCAGCAACTTCTCGATGATGAGCCGTGACGTGAGCTGCTCCGTCCACTCTGTTCTCAGCCGGACCCTGGGCTCTTCTGCTATCTCATTTTCTTCTACCTCCTTATACTCTATTAGTTTTGATCCTGTTAACAAATGGTATGATTTAAAACACAATCGCTAAGGCAGCGCTAGAGAAAAACAAAAAATGGACTCGATGGATTTTTTTACTTTGTACTGATTCTGCGTTCTATGTCTGAACGTTAAAATTCGCTTCTGCCCATTAATGGGTTAATATTTCAAAAATCAAAATATTTTACAAACATACAATATTCAATGAAAAAAACATCAAAAGCTATGATTGAAGTTTAACTTGTTGTGACACGCAAACTGGCATTTAACTGAAAAAGCATAGGAAACGATCAAATTAGCATTTTTATTCGTAAAAGGAAATTAGTTGGGGTCCACTTAGAATTGGATTTTTTCTCTGAAATGGGAACATGTAGGGTTGATGGCTGCTATTTTAGTCAAACTATGAACCGCCATTTTGTGGGGCGGTTAGGCTAATGAGAAGGATCCTATTTCCTTTTTTAATCAACCGACTTTAAAAAAGGAAAAGGTTCTCCATTTGTCACATGTATTTGTTTTATACAAGCTTTATATTAGTTTTTATATAATTTGACATGAAATAACTTTCTATCAGGAAGTCTTTTTTTCTGATAGAGAATTATATTGAATAGTTGTTATTCAAATTTCATGCAGATTGATAACATAGTATCATTATATTAACCATCAATAATTGAATAAATTATTTATGGCATTCAACACACAAAAAATTGTATAAAATATGTTTTTACAAAAAAAATACCGACTAAAAACTTTACCTCAAGTAAATAATTATTACGAGAGAAACTACGTGTATCAATGAAAAAGAAACTATACATCAGTTTTTTTGTAACCTACCCATTTTAAATGAAAGAAATTAAAATCCATTTTATTTTTTAGTTTAAAACTGCGATAACGGGGCAATGAGGTACACTATTATGTCTCATGGTGAAAAGTGGTGAACCCGTAGTAAATGATAGTTTCATTAGTTTTCATTTAAGTCTACCCTCCTAACATCGAGATACTGAGGGAGACGACCTATTGTTTATGTTCTATCTCTGTCTACACATTTCTAAACCTACCTACAGAAAATGTGATATTTCCCACTCACAACATTCTACCTCTATGGGTGTCCTACTTACCCTCCAAATGTGCGAGATGGGCGACAGAGATAGTCTGCAGGTTCTACCGGTCCCACCCTCCAGTTCCGTCGATTCCCTGGTAGGGTGAGACAACCTTACAGGGTCTCTTTCACACCCGTTTACCAAATACCATACAAACCTAATTACCTTTATTAGCCCTACCTGCCTACCTAGTTGCAAGTGGGATATATCTAAACAAACTTTATTAAAATAAAACAATCCCTGCGCTAATTACATATGCCTTATAGCTAGGCCCTAATAGAAAATTAAGCTTTATTTACAAAACATTAAACTTATAACTATTACATCAAAATAGATTGGTTTGTCCGTAACAATAATATTACCTGGCATAACATTCTTGCGATGATACAGTTTTAATGATTGTTATTTAAATTTTATAATTTAAATTCTCGTTATACCTTGACGACGTCGATAAAGCTATATTTTTGGTGCCCGGGGGGGCCTTTTTATTAAATTTATGACTATTAAGTAATCAATCGCTCTTATAATAGATAAAAAAAACAAAATATATTTTTTGCTTTACACACTCACATACACGCACACACAATATACCCTACCTAGTGGCTTCACCCGATCCCAAGACTATAATCGTAGGGCTAGGTAGTTAGGTTGTTGTTGTGGTTAGGTTCGCACGTTCGCACACGCCCACTTATAATATATTTTGAAACATATTACAAATAATACAAATTATGAAGGAGCGTATTCTCCTGGTACAGGCATCTTCTTGCTTAAAATGAGGCTGCTGCAAATAATTAAGATAAGTAAAATGATCAAAAAAAATAAATGTTTTTTTAATGTTAGCTTTTTTTGTATAACGCCTACTCAATGGCTTCTCTGTTCATCACCGGGCAAACGATAGTTTGGACTGTTTGAAAACTCGCAAATTGAGGCCTCACTGCGTTAATGTACGAATAACCGACTAGTTTGATAGTTGGGCAATGAAAAGTATTTAGGGTTAGGGCAATGTGCCTGAATTAGGGGCAAACGGGGCTTTTGATTGTTTTGGATGACGTGTCAGGGTTGCTAATGTTATTTAAAGTATTGCTGAATATTTTGTTTGATAAACCTGATAACAGTACTCCTCCATGCATTCAGACTAGGTCTACGTAGTAAACACATGTAAAGAGGCATAAATTTAAATTGGACTATGAATGTAAGGATATTTATTTATTAGAAACTGACAGAGTTTCTCCTTAACAAGTATAAAATAATCGGTTTAAACGAATTGAATAAAGTAAGCTTGAACGACATTAATAATACATATCGGCTGGTGATGAAAAGAAGTGCCGTAACATATTCAGTCACCTTTGTCAGTCAGAAAAACAGTTACAATATAAGAAGTAAGTAAAAACTAGGATGGTGTCATTGTCCATGCGCTCTTGTCGTTTAAATAGTCAATAACCCTACTTTCTTGTTTAAATACGTGACCATCTATCTTGTCTCCTTGATACTTAAAGCTGTGTGCACATAATCGCAACACGGGGCGGGTAAGCCGTGTTCACATACGCGTTTTTGTCGCGTCGCTTGCCACATGACACGGGTACTCGGATAAATATGAGAGCACCCTTAATTCTGCGTCATTTTTTTCTCTTTGTGCGTTAAAGAGAAGCATTCATAGTCCGTTTCTGTCTGAATATTGGTTTCATCTCTGAAAAATCAACGCTTGAGATACATAACAATGTAATTATACACGTTGCAATAACATGGATATATCCTGATTTAGTAAAGATAATTATGCTCTTAAAATATAGTTATTATGTCATTTGTGTTATTATTTTTGCATATCTAAAGCAGTAGATAAAAAATATTGGTTTTCAAGGGTTCGAATCCAAATCAACATCTCAGCCATAGCAAGTCCATTGCTGAACATAGGCCTCCCCCAGTGACTTCAAGATTGACCGGTTGGAAGCGCCCTGCATCCAGCGGCTTCCTGCAACCTTTACTAGGTCGTCTGTCTACCTTGTGGGTTGACGTCCTACGCTGCGCTTGACATGGCTTTCATTCCATACCCCCTCTGCCCCATCGGCCGTCAGTTTTGCGTACTATGTGCTCCGCCCACTGCCACTTCAGCGTGCTAATCCGTTGGGCTATATCAGTGGCTTTTGTTTTGTTTACGGATCTCCTCATTTCTGATTCAATTTCGCAGGGAAACACCGAGCATAGCCCTTTTCATAGCATTTTGTGCGACCTTGAGCTTTCTTATGACGCTCATAGTGAGTGGGCATGTTTCATTTCCATATGTCATCACTGGTAACATACACAGGTTGTAGACTTTCGTCTTTAGGCACTGAGGGCACTGAGGTATTTTGGACGAGAAGACGTTGTGTAGTTTTCCGAACGCTGCCCAGCTGAGTTGGATTCGACGATTGACCTGCTTCTCAAAATTGGACCTACCCATTGGGATAGTTTCCTGGGTCAAAAAATGATTATTCTATTTAGTCTGTCAGTTAGATTAGCAAAAAATTTTGGCCCCATATTTTGTCTTTTGTCAATCAAACAACAAAGATAAAGCGCATCAATGTAAGCACGTGACGTCACGTCTTGCTAAAAAGTGTCGCAAAGCGTGACGTTACGCGGAACTATAATAGGCTATATAAATTCATCATTTTTTGTTTGAGTCAGAAAATAAAAAATACGTGTCCAATATTTTCTGTTAATCCAACTGACGGACTAATTCGATTTTTTTAAGGAAACCAGCCCATTTCAAGAGTTTTTTAATAGCTCGAATTAGTTCGTGTATTGTTTAATGTTATATTTAGTTCATGTATCACACAAGTTTGATGCATTGCCCAATCCTTTTTTTCGAACTTAGCTTGATACGCTGCAGTATGTTGCTTTATTACATTCATTTACTTCTTTGTGGTTGATTCAAATTCTCCGCCACGTTTGATCAAGATCTGTAGACAACGTCATTCGTTTTTCTGTGTTCTCCCAACCATGAATCACACGTTAGACCGTCCGTCACCGCATGACGCGGGTAGTCAGATAAAAGTGTAATTGTCCGATGTTTTCACCCCAATTTCACATTTCGGGGTGAAAAACTTCTCAAGGGCAACAGTTATCCTTGATCTCATAATGTCCTCTTGAGTTCCGGAAAGGCAGGACTTTAGCACTATGGTTATATTTTACTAACGAAACTTTTCTGACTGATTTAACCTTGTAGTACAGTAAACGACAATTCAAACTACCCAAAAACAAAATAGGTTTATTCAACAGATTTCTGACTCAATGAGACGAAAGTTAGATAATTAAAAATCCTTGGATTATAAGCACAAAATAACTTTATCGTGGGTTGACATGAACTAGGAAAGTATCTGTATCTCAGGATCACAGTAAATAATCAAAATGTACGATTGTTTGTGTAAGAGAGCTTTAAAATGGATTTTTTGTTGGAGTTCATTTTCCCCCGCCTATCTGCCAGCTAAATCGTTGATTTAATGTTAGAAAATTCACGACAAAAGTTTTGTATACATTTTGCCGTGTGTATCGAATAGGCAATAGCACCATCTTACTCAAGATAGTCGTTTGGCATAACAACTCTGCCTACATACAATAAATGGCAAGATGATGCTTAGAGTGCAGAAAAAAAGGTACCAAAAAAAAAAATATTAAAAAAAAACTGAAACTGTTCTAGAGTTACCTTATGCACATCTCAAAATGATTACATTCAGCTCTCTCAGTTCACCCCTCTATGGTAATTGACATAATGATGATGAGATGGCGCTGAGCACATTTTAAAACGTGGTTTCGTTTTATTGGCCCATCAGAATAAAAAGAAGTGCGTTTATGTCTTGCGCTTCATCTTATAAGTACCTACAGCGTACGCTATACGGTATACCTATGGTAAATAGAAGTACATGTTTGCTATTGTTTTTTTAAGGTTTATTTATCTGTGTTAACACAAATTAGAATTAAGTTCTATTCAAATATTACTTTTATTTTTATTTATTTACTACTTTATTGCACAAACTTAATAAAAGTGTACAAAAGGTGGACTTAATGCTAAAACCATTCTCTGCCAGTCAACCTTTAGGTCATACAGAAAGCTTGCAAAAAGGTGCGGTAAACAAACAAGAAGGAAAACATTAAGTAAGTATATGACGCAACAAATAAATTAAGGTATATATATTTAACATTAAAATATATTGTATATAAATATAGACAGTTTTTAAAGTTTATATTGTTTCTATTACTTTAGTAAGTATATATTACTTGTCAATTTCCAAGCGGTCGCACGAAGCCACATAACAATGGAATTTCTATTGTGCCTCCATTACGGATGCTTGATGAGCATTAAAACGAGAGAAGCCGCGGGTAAATGCTAGTAGTCTATAACATCAACAACCTTTGTCCTATGTTCCTAGAAATGGGGTATAAACACGATGCCTTAGAACAGTATTACTTCAACTTTGTTATTTTTTCTGTAAAGATTGACCTTAAACCAACACTACATAAGGGCATAATCTTGAAATAATACTTTCAACCTTGTTATAAGTACATAAGGTTTAAAATATGATGTGCAATGTATGGATAGAGTTTACGGTAAGGTTCACGATGAAATATCGAGCTGTTTTAGTGGGTATGCTTGATAATGTAAGTCCCAAATAACCTGTCATTGTCCCTGAGGTGGTAAGTACGCTTCAAGGATTTTATTGTGTTCATATAAAAATAAATCGTGAATACACAAGGGCGAGAGGGTCGCCAGTCTACCAGCCCCTCTAGCATGACCACCAAACCTCGATATGACATACATAGCTATTTATCAACACCAACTGTCAATTTTTGTTTAAATATGATAGTTAAAGCTGCCATGTTCAATTTTTATCGAAACAGCGATCATAACATGTGACGTCACTGGCATGACGAATTAAAATGGCGGCTATTATGTGTCTTTCATATTATTTTAACAGTTGGTGACGATATGATATCGCTATATCATATCGTGCTTTGGTAGTCATGCTAGTTGGGCTTACATAAAAACTAGAAATTTTGTTTTTAATTAATTATTTATTGAATACTGCTTCAATTTGTGAGAGTCGGTGACTTTGTATTTTAATTTTTATAACATGGATATACGGAACCCTTAAATTAAAGTTAAAACCCTGTGACTATGTTATTTAATACAATGTTTATGGAATAAATTACATTGTATACGTGACGCATAATTTTTTGGCTACCATAACCCGGTTTATTTGATATAAAACCTTTTGCATGCTGCAGAATTTTTCAGGATTAGGAATTTTAAGAAAACGTCCTAGTTTCAATTTTAAGTACCTATTATGGATTAAAGCATATTTTTTTTGGGACTATTGTAACTGTTAGACATTGAGATAGATGAATTCTATGAAAAAATCTTACTTTTAACTATTATGGATTATAACGTATTTCTTGGGTACTGTAAGACATATACATAGATACTCTTTATTGCACATCATACAAACAAACAAATTACATTAAAAACATTAAGAAAAGCACAATTAATATAAATAATCAACTTTAGTTTATTTTGTCAAATAATTTTAAATTTTTATATGAGGTGAGTTTGTCTTTAATTACTTAAAATAAGATGGTGATCTTATTCACTTTAACCTAGAATACCTTCATAACGAACTCCGTAACTGAGAGGAGAGCACGGTGGCTTGGCAAGCCATCTCTGAGGTCCCAGGTTCGATTTCCGATCAGGTCAATTTAGAAAACTTTTTTTAAAATTGGCTCGAGTCTGGGTGTAATGGGAGACGCCTCTGGCAAAAATACGTTGTCTATGTCTATGTTAGCTCCTTACTTTGAGACCATGATACTAAAATTGCGTGTTTTCTGGCGCATATTTATATTTATTTATGTACTAGCTCTTGCCCGCGACTTCGTTCGCGTGATCTTCAGTTTATTCATAAAGGATTTTCTGCGCAACTTTCTATTTTTTTCTTTCATAAGAACCTTCTCCTGATAATAATTAACAGAACAAAAAAATAATTACCGAAACTGTTCCATCCGATCACGCGTGATGATCAAGGAAAATAGAGATTCTTTTTTTTTACATAGATGTGTTTGCTTATCTTTTTATGGCAGTGGCAGCTCATGCCTCAACACCAATTTAGTCGTAAGTTCAATTCCCAACACGTAAAGTTTTTGCAGAATCAAAAATTAAATTCATATCAATTACTCAGAGGCGAGGCACGACCATCGTAAGGAAACTCGCACATTGAGTTATCATGGGATGTGTAGCCATGGTGTGGTTCTTTCGTCGAAGGGTTCTTATCTTTCTAAGGCAGTGGCAGCTTACGCCTCAACATCAATCTAGTCGTAAGTTCAATTCCCAACACGTAAAATTTTTCACAGAATCAAAAAACAAACTCATATCAATTGCTCAGAGGTGAGGCACGAGGCGAGGCACGACCATCGCAAAGAAACTTGCACATTGAGTTATCATGGGATGTGTAGCCATGGTGTGGTTCCCCCGTCGAAGGGTTCTTCTTCTTTAGCATATTAGCATATTTAGGCAACTAATTCCTGTATCACAAGACAGGCAGCAGCGTCTGCGTGCGAAATATTATAAAAAATTGCGCTCGCCATCCCGCCTGCCAAGCGTGGCGAGTATTGGCAATCCCTCCCGATGAAAGTCATTGGAGGAGGCCTGTGGACCAGTTCACCAGTGGTTAAATTGATGATGATGATATCTGTTCGGTCCACCGTTGGACATATGCCTCATAATGAAGCTTGGGTTAGTTAGCTCAGAGGGTTAATAAATGTCTAATGGAAATCGCTAAAAATTTAATAATAGATACGCCGCACTTATAACCAAAAGTACCCTAACTTGGAACGGGACTGGAAAAACTATTAATTTTTCTGGTGATGTTAACTAAGTCAAATTTTTCTTTGTTACTGCAACATGCAATTGGTTTACCCTTACTTTTTGTCGCATTGAAATGGGCCACACGTTTGAGTGGATATGAGATAGCATGTAATATGTCGTGCAAATATAAGATTTAAATCAAATAAATAAAAGAGCTGACTGAAAAAAAACCGGCCAAGTGCGTGTCGGACGTGAAATGTTGGGTTCCGCAATTTCCCGTAACAATATGCGGTATTTTTCAAATGACTTTGAAAAAATGCATATTTTTAAAAATAATAATTAATTTACTTTTAAAATTAAGCATACAATTTGTTAGTTTTACTATACAAATTCAATTGGCTGTGTGGTAATTTTGTATGGAAAGTCGATATATTTCATGCAAAAATTTGTTTACCAAAAGGTGATTGACGACCTCCATAGCCGAGAGGCGAGTATACCGGACTTGGTGTCGTTATTTCCGAATTCGATTCCCGGTCGGTCAATGTAGAAAAAAAACTTTTCTATATTGTCTCGGGTCTGGGTGTTGTGGTTGCTTCGTTGTTTCTGATTTCTGTAACACAAGTGCTTTGGCTACCTACCTACTATAGGATCAGAGCAATGTGTGTGATGTTGTCCAATATATTATATATATTATTATCATTACCATGATGTATAAGATATTGTGGTTACAAGGTTATCTTTAAGTAACGGAACAGCCTGTATGTGTGACTCGTTTCATCTAGTTCCTATTTACTGAATTGAATGATAATTAATGAATCACATTGTATTAATGAGCCGTGTAATGTGCCGTGTGGGGACGGCCGTAAAGAATACACTTTCCTACCGCCAACAGGAGGCGTGTCGTAAGAGGCGACTAATTCCTGTAGCACGAGACGGGCAGCAGCGTCTGCGTGAGAAATCTTGTAAAAAAACTGCGCTCGCCAACCCGCCTGCCAAGCGTGGTGAGTATTGGCGATCCCCCCCAATGTGACTCATTGGGGGAGGCCTATGTTCAGCAGTGGACGTCCTATGGCTGAAATGATGATGATGATGATGATTGTATTAATAATGAGCTAATGATAATTGTAATAAGAACACATTCTAATGAAAAATTTTGCATGTTATGAAGCTCCATAGCTAAATAGTCATAAGAAGCTGACTGCTGATTTACCAACCGCAATTTATTGTAACCCTATTTAAGAGCAAATAAAGAATTTTAATTTAAATTTCAATTCCATGCAGCCGTTAAATGGTTATTAGGTAACAAACATCCTAACATAATACGAGAAAGACATTAATATTACAAAAGTAAGATTAGTGTACTTTTAAATATAATTGCTGTCCCGGCTAACTTCGTCACGCCTTTTCATATCATCATTATCATTTTAGCCATAGGACGTCTACTGCTGAACATAGGCCTTCCCCATTGATTCCCAAATTGGCCGGTTGGACCAACCAATTTGGGAAAAGATTAGGATTTATCACCAAAAATTGATGAAATAAGTAAATTTTATAAAAAAAAAAAAAACCGACTTCAAAACACTGAAATGCTAAAAATAATCCTAACACTTAAGTACCTAATCAGTTACTTTTGGAGTCGGTGCAAACAAAAACATTGAATCTCTCATCGGCTGGCACCGACTCCAAAAGTAACTGATTAGGTACTTAAGTGTTAGGATTATTTTTAGCATTTCAGTGTTTTGAAGTCGGTTTTATTTTTTTTAATAAAATTTTATAGCAATAGATTTATAGTAATCAAAATAACCTTATTTAACTAAAATATTTACACCGACCCACAAAATGCACACAACCGCAAAATAGTTTTACAGAATGTAAGTAAATTTGTAAGTCCCTTGTATGGGACCAAGTTTTCGGTCCATGTCCGACATAATCCGACAAGTTTTTCCCCTTGGGTGTCAAGCAGCGTGTAACAAGAAATCATGGGGGAAATAATTAGATACAGGGACTTAGATATATGAAATGTAATGGTTATCCCACTGGGCAATTAGTTGGTTGCTTAGTCTCTCGTATTATATTTTTGTAGATCTCTCTAACTCTAACTTATTTCATGACTAAAATCTTTTAAAACTAGTTTTTTATGAGATTGAAATTGTTTCCAAGTTCATTATAATTTATAAGCAACAGTTTTAAAGGCGGATACACTTTAAATATCGCTGTTAAAGACACTGGTAATTTGTAATACTATCGGAAAGATGCGCTGTACAAATCATCACTTTTGATTTGTTCTACTACGTACTATCGTTTTTAATTCTTCTTCTTTCGTGTCAGTGGCGACTCTTGACGGACTTCGACCAAAATTTGGTAACTTCTATGGCGTTTTATGTCGCTCTGTTTAAGTCATAACTCGTGCAGGTGTAGGGGCACAAAGCGCAGGAGATTAGGTGAGCCATAGTTTGTGGGTCCGCACCACAGTCACACTCACCCACCTTACCAAATTTTGTCTACAGCGGCCAACCTCTGTACGGAGACGGTTTAACGCCTTCCAGGTTGGCCAAGGCTGTTCATGTGCAGGAGGAAGGTGTTCAGACGGCGGTATAAAATTGGAAGGCGGAGGAATTTGGAGGACCAGAGCTGAATTCGAGCATCTGTAGGCTGGGTGGTGATGGCTTCGGTCAGTTTAATTGAAAATTACCATTGTAGCGTGATGTGTGGATTTACCTAATATCGATACTAATACTAATAGAGACATTGTCCGGCCAATCAAAAGGCATGCGGGTTGCTGCAACTAGCAGCAGCAGTCACACGATTGGCAGGCTTCTTTTCAATGTGAAGTGTACAATTGGTTTTGATCTCCTTAAATTATATCAATCAATGAAGACGCCCGCTTTTTGATTCTCTCCTTTTAAGTAAAAACCTGTCTATCAACAATCGCAAAACGTTGCTACATAAGAGTACGAGGTATAATGTAAAATGTTACACTGTAAGTATTAGTGCAGTTAATGCAGGGAAACAGGTGAGCAACGATCAGTTTTTTAACAGATTTTAGCACACAGTGTCAGTACGCAACGTTTACGTAACGTTTTACGTGCTGGCTGCGAATGTTACATTACGCCACGTTACGCTGGTCAGAGCTTACCTTAAGGTTTTTGTTTAAGTTGTACGCACTTGTTGTTGTCAGCTTTACGTCAGATTATCAGGTATTTGTGTGATATTCTTGTTTAATTATTCATGAAATGTTTAAAAATAAAAATAAAACAATTTTAATACAGAAATAAACTAACAGAAAAATAAAACTTACTTACACATTTTTATTGCATTCAACGATAGTTAAAACTGTTGGTTTAAAACATCTCTGTTTAGCCTAATGGTCGACTGGCAGTAAAAGCCACATGGCATTAAGTCCACCTTTTATAAGAATTTAATGTATGCAATAAACTTTAATTGTATAAAATAAATAAGAAGAAGAAAACACATTTATTAATTATTATTCATGTAACTAACTACTTAGTTAGCGTAGCGTAATAAAGTAAGTGATTAACAATATTCAAAGTAAACTACCTATTTACATTTTAAAGTTAAAAACACCAAACACTGCAGTCCCTCGCCAAAACACATCTTTTTCGTCCCAACCCTTCACAGGATCACGCGAGATCCAACCCCTTTTTACCTTGTCATAATCTTTACCCAAAAAACTTATTCCACACGGCGAATCCCCGTAAGAAAATAATACGGGATGAAATAATAAGGGTTAAGGAATTGCATCCACAAAAGCCTCCCCGTGTCGTCTGACAATATTTGGCTTGTCCTCTAAATGGATGGCACTTTTTAGGGTTACCTTGGTACTCAAATAGTGCTTCAAACGAGATGCTATAAAACTTATTATATTTATTCTGTGCTATTACTATTGTGATAGATAATACTATACTCTATCGAGGCAGTCACAACCCTCAGTACTGAGAAAACCGATGCGAAGAGGAGGAGGTGCTATTACTAATCCTACGCTAGTAATCTAGTTTCGGTGGGACCTCAGTAGTTAGAGTTTTGCCTCACATCCATTGCTGAGTTCATATCCTATCTTAGAATGCCTGGAATGCCTTCATCATTTCAGCCATAGGACATCCACTGCTGAACATAGGCCTCCCCCAATGATATCTTTGAGGGAGGCCTTTGCCAATACTCGCCACGCTTGGCAGACAGGTTGGCGAGCGCAGTTTTTTTATAAGATTTTGCACGCAGACGCTGTTGCCCGTCTCATACCACAGAAAGTAGTCGCCTCTTACGACGCGCCTCCTGTAGGTAAAAAAGTGTATTCTTTACGGCCGTCCCCACACATTCCTTCTTACTTTAACTTAATTGTGTTGCGGTGGGAGGAAACATAAGGAACCCTGCATATTCAGGTACACGGGATATGTAGCCATGGTCCAAAACTATAGAAATGGTTGCTGTCTTGAGGTGGATGATTATTGTCCCAAATGTACCTAACAACTAGATTCACCTCATCTAAGATCTCGGTCAAGCGTTTTTCAAGTAGAAACGGGAAAAGCGCTCAGCAAATAACACCTTATTGATATTCCTACACTATCTTTTCGTCCGTCTGTTTTAGATACTTTAGCGAGGGCGCAAACGTGGACACTTCTGTGTCTTGTGTCAGACACAAGGTACCTGCCACAAGACACAAAAGTGTCCTCGTTTCATCCACTCTCTGCGCATACGTTAACATTTCTTGTGTCCAGTTGCTTCCACTTAACACATACTCATGACGATCAAAAAGTGTTCGGTGTTGGCAAATGAAAACTAAAAGTGTCCACGTTTGCGCAGCGCCTTATAGGGGCAAAAATTTTTATTCGTTCAAGTAAAATCGTAAAGTTAAAGAATATAAATATGTATGCGTCAGACAGAAGGAAATTATAAGTACATGTAAATTTAACAAGAAATATAAATATTAGGTATTTGGGTAGACAACATACCAGTTGTCACTGTCTTAAGTAAACATTCACATACTTTACTGAACAACATTCTTTGCAATCGAACCCGGAACCCTTAAGCTTTTAAGGCGAATCACTGCACCACTGCTCCACTAAAGACGCTCCAAAAACCTAAGTATCTGCTACATAGAATCAACAAACCCGTCTATTTCAAACTTTATGTCAAACTAGCCACGACATCAAGCCCCATAAACTGTCACCTCTGTCCCAAATCCCTTTACTCTATGGTAAAGCCTTGTACTGTAGTGTTGCACGTATTGCCTTTCGATAATGTTGATTTATCGATATAATTATCTTACGTTATTTAATTGATATTACTAACTATGGGCTGTTTCTTATTGGCACTGGTCCAAAATTGTCCTAAAGTAATAGTAGGAAAAAAATATATGTTAAAGTGCTTCATAAAGAACGAATTTGCATAACTCTTTTCATAGTTATAATGCAAAGGCAAAGGAGGTCAAAAGACATAGAAAAATTCTAAAATTTACCCCAAGTCAGTAATTTCAATCTTTTCTAAAATCACTAGTCGATAGAATAAATACGTCATAATAACGTCATATTTTCTTAAAAATTACGTGATTGACTGCTAATTTATAAAAACTTTTAAAATGAAAGCAACATCAAAACCACTGTATTTTTTGCCATTTCATTCTAAAATGACTTCAATTTATGTTTCTTGTTTGTCAAATCAAATATTATATCAAATTAATAATATGTATTGAACTGACAAATAAATATGTATGCAATATGCCTATCATATACTTATCAATCATTCAGTCAGTAGTACTGACGTTACAAATAATATTAAGTTGTCGTCAACTATTTATGATCGAGTATCGATACATAGTTTCTTTATCACAGTAACTTCACTATACGGCAAATCCCTAGGACTTTTGCAGCCGTAACGAGGTCCCAGGTGAGAACCCTTGCCCAGTATCCGAAGGTAAGATCTTAAATTTTCGTTGGGCCCTATAAAGTGGGGAAATGATGTCCCGAATTGGGCACATTCGAATCTGTTGTCTGAACAGATTCTATTCCAGACTTTGTTTGGGATGTCCTAGTTTTTGGGTTGTAATAAATCGGGCGATGTTTAGGGCATACGCTTTTATTTAACTGTACTTTGCCGTAACTGTGATAAATTTCAATTTAGTTGTGTACTTTTTTCGATAGAAATAAATTACTAAACACTACATAATTCGTCGTATTACTTATGATGGAACTAGACGCTCAACAGATTTGGATAAAATTCGGCACAGAGATACATAAATAAATATAAATCGGTGTTTTTGCCAATTTATTTAAGACGCCACCATAACTGCGATACAGGGTAAATTTTTATAAATGTAAAATACAAGGGTTTATTTATTCTTATGTTAAGTAACAACTTTGACAAATAAACTGATAATCTATCATAACCTAATAATGTTATTGTACTTTGGCCATCCACGTTTATGTTAAGTATAGTTTTTGTGCACTAACAAAATTAAGTTATGATACATTATTAGTTTAAAAACCCTTAAATATATAAGATTAAAATTTCACTCAACACATTACTCAAAGAGTATTACTTTACGGCCGAGTGTTCGTTACGAGTTACGTTTAGTTAACCCGTCCTCGATTCAGAACCGTTCGGTAACTAATTGTCGACCAGACGATCACGTGACACTTATGATTTAACAGGATTTAACATTAGTGTCACGTGGTTTATCGGTTGACAATTAACTCTCGAAGGGTTCTGTATCGGGGGGTCACAGTAACCAGACAATGGAAATTTTATTGTTGGCCACATGTAGGTGGTTTGAGCTTAGAAAATGTAGTTTACAAAAGACCTATACTCAGTGCCAACAATAGAATTTGATGAAATATTAAGAACATAAACATATTTGTTTACCTATGTCCCTCTAATTACTTGCTTGACTTTTAAAGTACTTAGTGGCGTTTGATACGTTGAGTTTCAAAATAACAGGAAAGAAATCAAAATATCTCCTAACAGCAAGGCTTTAAGTACCATAAGTAAAGACTACAACTAAATGTAACAGTAAGAACAACCCAGGGTCACGTATCTATGGTTTAAGATTTGATGAGCACTTCAGGCGCACTTTCGTACTTGTAAGTTTGCTCTGCAGCAGCTGGCCCCTAATTGAGCAGTTTTGGATTAAGCGCTACTTCATTACGTATTTAAAATGTATCAATACATGTAAAAATAAAATGTTTAGCTATTGCTCGCAGATCCGTATTCATTGGTTTGAAACAAAAAAGAAGTAGGTTGGCATGATAGCTTCTCCCTTAGGAACCTTATTGTATATTCTGATAATAAAAGTCGTATACTAGGTCGTGATGTATTTTATGCGCTAAATTGAATGTAGATCAGTTTTAAGACAAAAAGCTCGTTTTTGCTCCTGCTGTTCTTATCCAGGGTCTAGGATCTCATTATAATAAAATAGTAATCACTTTCTCTGGAGAAATTAAACACTACGATACCACTCGCAAAAGTCGTGAAATGCGTGCCTGATTTTGCAGAATACAATTTTAATGTCAAGACATTTGCTCCAAGGTGCAATTACTACGATTTAAACAACGTAATTTCATTATCTTTTTCTTCGTCCTCTTCAGCATATGTTTTGTCCCCTGTTGGACATATGCCTCCTGAAGCTCTCTCCAGCTAGCTCTTAGTGCGGCGATTCTTGTCCAGGCCGGTCCTGCCGTCTTTGCAATATCGTCCGACCATCTTGCTGGTGGTCTGCCCACACTTCGTTTTCTTGTGCGGGGTCTCCAGAGCAAGACCTTGTGGTTCCATCTTTCGTCGTCTCTACGGCATACGTGGCCTGCCCATTGCCCTTTCAGTCGTGCCACCTTTTGCCACGTTGGTAACTTTGGTGCGCTGGCGGATTTCATAAAAACGAATAAATATTTTTATGGTTTTTATCAGTTTTTGATTTTAAAATTTCCGCGTGTCACTCCTTTGACAACTGTCATACTATTAGCATTGATCAAGTAAACTATTAAGAAGTTGACGTTGTAAACCTAAGTCAAACCAATCAATCGGTTCCGAAACTGAGTCAACATTAGTCAAAATTTATAGCTCAAATAGCTCATTCTTTGGAAAGAGTTTTGAGCCATGTAAATATGTCTAGCAATTGACAAACAATCTCAATTTTATAAAGCCGTATAGCCACCGCTTAATTGCATTACCTCTCGCCTTTATTTTTTTTATAAAAGAGTAGATTATTCCGTTCTCTTTTCCATAATTTCATGTTTCGGACAACTGTCCCATGCTTTTAATAGCAACAAAGAATTTATAAGTAGGTGTTCGTAGTACTTATATATTCCCTGGATGGCAATGACATTAGGCCATAGACTTCGGAGATAAAAAATTGAAAGAGACGAAGTTATCTGTTGTCAGTGGTTTTAAATGTTGCGTCTCTTTTCTTCTCAAAGCAATTAATAGACAAAATATCCAAAACATTCGTTCTTTTACATCCCTAAACAAAACCTAATTATGTAGTTCATGGTACAAATTCAAAACAAGCTCAAATCAAAATCTCGAAGCAGCATAATTGCTTTTACAATTTTGTAGCAGCCAAGCAAAGTATCATTACTAAAATTAGAGATCTATACATATAATTCATTTATTTCTTAGATTTTGTTACTGTTTTTACAGTATTCATTCAGAAATTAAGAAATCAATGAAATGTCTGCTATGACCATTTTCCATACCAATAATTTTGACATAAGAAATCAATTTGTAACTGTCATTAGTGTCAAAATAAACGTCATTTGTATGGAATTGAGTGAATGATAAACAAAATTGTATGTTGTCAAAATCGATGAAACAAGATTGTTTTTACGACCTCATGGTACCAAATTGACGGATGGGCGTAATTTGAGATTGTTTTAAGAGTTTATGGTTACCCCCCAGATGTCTGTCTCACTTATAGAGTTCTATAAAAATACGGCAAATATGACGTAATTAGAAACAAAATACATTTTTTAAATTCACCTCCTAAACAAGTAAAGCAGGGTGTCACAAACCGTATTCCATGCGGGCAAAGCCACAGGCACAACTAGTAAGATATAAATTACATAATTATACTTTCATTAAAAACTTAAGTAAGCCACAATTGCAATAATCGTCGGAGGCTGTCATTTCAATTCAATTCACCGCGACTTATTGTTTTCACAGTCTATTTATCTTTTTCCATTGACATCTTTGTTATTAAAGCCCCAAGTTTCAAACGAAGAATGATCGAGAATATTGGAAAAGCATTTGGTTAATGAGAAGTGAAATAAGTTTTTTCTTTTTCTATTGATTACGTCTCAAGGTTAGGAAAGTGTCACTTTTTTAAGGCGGCTCAGATAAGAGACAATTTTATCCGCGAGTGTGTTTTTTTACTCCGTGTAGGTAGTGTTGCAACGATGTATCGGCCAAGCGATAATATCGAAACGGAAAAACCAATATTTTAACAATGTCGACATAATATTATCGACAGTAAGGAAATATATTTCAATTTTATTCGTCCACTGGTAGGTGAAATCACAAACCCATTGACATACTTTTTGTGAACTGTCGAAACGCATCCCTTTCATATGGTTGGTATAGCAAATAGCAAACTGTAACTGTTACCAAATTGAACTGAATTCAAAGTAATTTGAAAAAAAAACTTAACCGAGATTCGAATAAGGTATTATTAAAAAGATAATAATGTCAACACCCATATTAAAATCCAGTGATGCTCATCCAATATTCTATAAATTCTATCTGTGAACGAAAGGCACTATGTATAGTTACATTAATTGCCAGTCTAGCAAAAACAAAATACCTATACTACCTACTGTTAGAGTGGATAACTGCGTCCGATAAACACACCATAATAGAGACAACGACTGGGTAAAGAAAACGAAATTCTATTTAGTCCGTCAGTTAGATTATCAAAAAATAATGGACATTTATTGTTTCTTTTGTCAATCAACCAAAAAATTACAAAGATAAAGCGCGTCAATGTTCGGTAGTGGGCTTGTGACGTCACTTCTAAGCAAAAATACTTACTGTTACTGCCGGATCAGTGAATTCTTCTTGGGGTCATCGTCATCACTTCAGCCATAGGACGTCCACTGCTGAACCAGGCCTTCATCTTTCTGATTTTCTGGTTGGAAGCATCCTGCTTCCAGTGGCTTCCACTTTGGTCGACTATCCACCTTATGGGTGGACGTCATACACTGCGCTTGTCGGACGTGGCCTCCATTCTAGAACCTTTTCGGGCCATCGACCGTCAGTTCTACGTGACGTGCCCCGCTTATTGCCACTTTAGCTTGCTAATCTGTTGAGCTATGTCAAAGACTTTTGTTTGTATATGGATCTCCTCATTTCTGATTCGATCTCGCAAAAAGATAAACAGGGTGGCCAGAAAAGTGACGTCCAAAAATTTTTTTTAGGTGCCTTGTGTGGAAATCTATCTGAATCACCCCTGGGTATATAACCCCTATTCTACGATTTTTCGTCGATTTCGAATTACGATTTTTTTAAATAGCCTATGAAGCCAGCAAGCAAGAAGTACTACTTTTCAAACTAATACCGTTGCAAAAATTCATAGAATAGAATAAATTTATTTGCTTATAAAAGTGAAGAATGTCATGTCATGTCATGATGTAGGAGAACGCAGCTTTTGGGTCGTCCTCCGCGAACTTTTTCTAACACCCTGGGTAAACAAATGGTAGAATACTTACGGCATTAACACTCTTTTGATCTTCAAGTGGAATTGTACAGATGAGACCCGTAGCTGAGAAAAAAAACGCGATCATTTTTTTACCACCGTTTCTCGCCTGCCTCACTTTTGTTGGCCTGTTCTCATTTTCAAACACCCATTCACAAGATTGCTGTTTTTTTCGGGTTCAAAACAATAAATCCACGTTTCGTCTCCTGTGACAATGTCATAAACAGCATTAGAATGTCTGTGGTCGTACTTCAGTAGCATCTGTGAGCACCATTCCACGCGAGCCCGCTTCTGCTCCGCTGTCAGTTCATGAGGGATCCAACCAGCAAAGTTTCCGAACTTTCAATTCTTCGTGTAAAATTTTCTGAATTTATCTCATACCAATCCCCAATAGTCCTCAAATTGTCTCATAGGTAATCCGCGGGTTTTCTTCAATTAGCCGCTTAACAGTAGCCACATTATTTTCGTTGACGGCAGTTGAAGGACGCCTTTCACGAAATTCGTCATGTAAAGAAACTCGACCTCTCTCAAATTCAGCAAACCATCGCCTCACGGTGCTCAAACAAGGTGCTTCTCTCCTAAAAGCATTTTGAAGACGAGCGGCACAGTCTTGCGGAGAGAGAGAACACTTTTAAAATCATAAAAAATCATCGCTCTAAAATCTTTTCGACTTAATTCCATTTTCGTTGCGTAGGTACTTTGATGTGTGATAAAAAACAATTGACAAATCATTTTCCGCCAATTGTTTTTTTTTATTACTAAGAAGGTAGCAACGTTTAAAAAAATATAACATTCGAAATTCAAATAGTTCCGATTAGCTAGAAGTGCAAAACTTTTAGTGTACCCCATGTACAAATTAGGCGATTTAGACTATGTAAGAAGACTGCTAAATTTCGCAGACAATACACTTAATCACCTACCCTTACTTTATTGATTAGATGCTTATCCCTAGTAGCAAATTCACCTATATTACACAGTCACACAGATCCGGCAGCCAACTCTCACCCGGAATCGAAATGCAGCCTAATTAGCATAAAGCAAAGCGCTCTAATTAGATGTGGTGAGGCCTAACGCCATGGTCATTACACGGACGATCAGCTGATCTCGGTTTTAATTAGGTCAGCATTACGATCAGCATTACTGACAACAGTCAGTGATATTCATGAGTCTTGATGGCGTCTAAAACTCAACTGACATTGTTTTTTACTAGTCCTTACTTGCAACTCATTTGACCACTATCAAGTGTAGTGGTTCACGCTCCGAACTACACAGCCAGGTGGTTGCGGGTTCGGATCCCGCAAATGTTTATGTGATGAGCACGAGTATTTGTACCTGTGTAATGAATGTTTATAAACATGATATACTTAAGTATCATCATCATCATATCAGCCTATTGCAGTCCACTGCTGGACGTAAGCCTGCCAAAGAGCACGGGAAATCGTGCCTTTTTCACCCATCCACTGCCAGCCATCTTCTTAAGGTCGTTGGTCCATCGAGCTGGGGGGCGTAAGTATGTTTATTCGTTATCTAACCGCCACAACACAAGTTTTATGTACTTAGTTTGAGCAAATATATCCGTGTAATTGTCAAAGAAATATATCTTTTACCATGTAAACAAATCTATGGAGTCGATTTAAACCTCCTAGTTTTATCAACTAGAAACTGTCTAAGTGTATAAAATCCAAATGAAAATACTATGATTTGGTACTATCAAGCTGCTGACCATGGAGCTGGAAGGTGGATTATGGGACTTTTCAATGGCTATTAGTAAAACCTCTAAGTATAATTTAACCATTTTTCAGTAGGCGCGTGTCATATAGTTTAAACTTTGCATTAGGAAAATATTTTAATTCTTTAAAATCATTTAAGGACCGTATATTAAATCGCATCAGCTGTTCTAATATTGCATCAATAAAAAGTATGTAGGCCGATAAATAATTATAACTGTAACAAATACAGACACTTTAAATAATAAATACAATTGAAGTGTCTAATTTCAGAGATTTTTACAATACGTCTCGCTCGGCGTTCGGCAACATTCATCTTACGCGAACATCTTTACTAAACAAATATTTTTTCTTCAAACATCCAATCTAGATCAAATCGTTCGAATAGGATAACAAGAAAATCTGGATTGTGTCTGGAACACCCTAAAAAATTACGTTCAAATATCTGGCACTGACGAAGCACCAATTTATCTAGAAATCACATTTTCAGGCCCATATGATTACTAAAGCTGACTAGAGTTGGATGTAACATGACAAAACCTTCAAAGTTTCTAAATAAAATATGGGCCTAAGTTTTTTTTTCTTAATAAATAAATATTGGACAGTATCCCATAATTTGATCTGATCCTATAGTAAGTAGCCAAAGCACATGTGTTATGGAAAACAGAAACAACGACGGTACCATAACACCCAGACCCGAGACAATATAGAAAAGTTTATTCTCTACATTCACCCGACCCGGAATCGGACCCAAGGCCTCAGAGATAGCGACGCCAAGTCCAACGTGCTCGCCCCTCGGCCCCAGCGGTCATCAAATAAATGACTGGAGACAGGGATGTTTATTAATCTACCTAATAAAGTCGTATGTCAGATTGACTTAGTGGTAAGGTTTGCGGTTCCCGCTGTAGTTTAATTAAAAAACTATTGGTTTTAAATTGACTTAGGTGTAGTTTACACTAGGTTTCTCAAAATTCGTTCTCTATACTCTTTTTATATTCCATATTCATACCACAGTTTCACACAACGAGTAAAAACTCGTCTTCTCTGCTCGTTAACGTTAATATTTAATTATTATGTTATTTGTATCAGGTAAGAATTTTAAGAACTCTGCAACACCTTCCCCTTTCTATAATGGTTGTCCTCTACCTAAAGGTTGTTTGGAAGAGATCGCTATTAGCGATAAGACCGCCTAAATTGTACATCTTTCTGTAAAAATCATGTGTATTTTACTTGTATGGTGTGCAATAAAGAGTATCTATCTATCTATCTATTAACGAATACAATTCACATATTATTTACCTTACTCTAAGTCATTCTCCGAAAAAGAAATAATTTATGACTAAGTTGATATCTTGATGGCGTTTCTTAATTAAGATGGCCGCCGTGACGTTTACAAAACAAGGGTGTTTTAAAGAAACAAACTTTATAATATAATATTCAATATTTATATATAGATGATAATACCACCTTTTCATCATAACCAATTTAAGATTTTTAAAAGTAAATATTCTTCATTTTTCTGTTATTTATTTATACATATTTGAAAGTTTGCTACAATACCTAATATAAACTTTCCGAATTAACGTATTTAAATACGTGATGTGTGTATAATGTAGTATTATTTCAGTAAAAACGTAAACTTTATAGTTCCGCCATGTCCGTTCGTCTGTCCGCGTCTTAGCTCAGAGACTTTAACTGCCGCACTTAGAGACGTTACTTAACTTTAAGGGGTACTTAAGATCATAAAGTCGTACAAATATAGACAATGATTGAATGAACAAAAATGTTTATCAACACTTTACTGTTGATTGGCGTCTCTAAGGAAGGCAGTTAATACTAGAAACCTGTAACTTTGCAAGTGTAAACCTGTAACGCACTTTTTTTGTATATTGTTTGACGTAACAACAAACTAGTTTAAGTACTATTAGGAGCTCTTGATTAAGACTTAGAATATAATGAAAATGTACCTATGTGAGCAGATACAAAACAAAGAAAAATATTAAGATACTAGCTGTTGCCCGCGACTCCGTTCCGTTCGCAAGGTCGCGAACAAATTCGCGGGCGCAGATAGCTGTTACATATTTTTATTCTCATTCAAAAATTTTTGCCAACTGAACAGCGACATCTATTATTTAAAAAGAATATTTTATGCCAGACTAATATCAATATTTGTGCCAAGCTTCAACTACATCCGTTCAGCCGTTCAAGGGTGATTGAATATCAAACATCCATTCATACCAACTTTCGCATTTATAATATTAGTAAGGTATGTTCTGTCTGCTATACTTCAAACTGGAAATGGTCGTGTAATTCTTTTAACTGTACTTCCGTCAAACTAATTTATTTTTTAACTCCAGTCGCCTTTGTTAAAGGATGAGGTAAGTGGATCAAGTAGGTTCACAAACAGGCAAACACAATGATAGGATTAGAGAAAATTTCAAACACCTTTTAAAGTGATGGTTCTGAGGCTCTGATACTACTTTTGAGACATACATCGAAATGATAGCAAAGAAAAAATTACAGTATCATCTTCATTTTATGGATAAGTACAGACAACGGCAGGTCAACCTACCTTAAAAGTCAAAGGTTATTGAACCGATTTTCAACTTTAAGTCCAACTTCTAGAGATCAATATCAATTAAGAAAATTTGATGTTTTGTGGTAAGTGACGAGCTGTTATCTGTACTTTTTTTTAACAATTATTAAAAAGCCAGACACCATTTCAATTGTCATGGTCTCGATGTAAGGAATTAACATCCTTTTGTTACGAGAGACACCGGTCCCAACTTCAGTTTTCTGCCTCTCAGTGGGCTTAGCGATGTAAGTTCTAATCAAACAACGGATTACTAAAACAAAAATGAGTGACTGTTTTACTCTTTTGCCAACCATAACTTTGTTTCAAAGCGCTACACCTTTACCTTCAGCTTTTAATAACAAGGGGTCAAACGAGGTGAGCTCAAGTTAAGGTGCTTTTGAGATCCTAAGAGTGAGTTATAAGAGGAAATAAGTGTTAAATGGACAATTAAATTAGCATGTGAATAAACCTTCTTTCGAAGCAAGGACAGATATTTACGATCTGATGTTCGTATACCAGCTATTCCAAAATAAAATAGACTGTCCCCAGTTACTAAGTTCTTTTCCTCTCCAACCTACCAATGAATCTACCAATGCGTAGGACTAGACGTCTTGATCGTTGGTCTCCTTTTAAAATTTTAAGTGCGGAATGGTAGAGCTCTGTGGAGTATCTCAACTCCAAATACGACTTATTGCTATGGAAGAGCGGGGTCTCCTAACACAGGTGCATATACTAAACTGAGATACTGAATAAAAGTTTTTATTTATTATTTATTTATTTATTCCTGTTCCCATATTAAGTAGACTTTACAATAAATGCAGCACATTGATAGATCTTCATTTTACAACAATTTCATAAGGAACCATGCCTTAACCATGAATTCTAATTCAGTCACCTATGAATTCCATCGCGCTGGAAGACGTTATACGTTAGCTTATTTGTCTCCATTCAAACAATAACTGCTCCAATAGCTATTCTAGGTCTGTCTGTCTCTTTCTTTCGGCTATCGGTCTTAAAAAAGTCTTAGCAACCTGCTACTTTATTATCTTTTGTTTTCAGATAACAACTATGAAGATTTTATCTTAACGCGCCTTCTGAATTTACCTTAATAGTATTTGTGGTAGAATTCTGAAAGTTGGAGACTGAAACAGTTAGTATATCTCAAGCCATGATTGCAACACAAGTTTTTCCTATCATGTACAAAGCGATCTAACTTTTCGCGAGTTCGTAAAGTTTGTCTACTTGCAGTTTTGAACTCACAACAGAGGCAATATATGCAATTTTAATTCTTTACTATCATCGGGGTAGGGTCGTTAGCTATACTGAAGTTTTAAAATTTATAACTATTGTTTGGAGCAAGATTTTAACCTTCCGCTCGACTTAAAATTTTACTGTAAATGTTTATTGAGATACATTGACGTTGTAACATTTTATAGGTGCATATTCATTTGGAATAAATTTCTGTTTTGGTGTAATATTCCCGTGGCACATTTCCCTGGATCCCATTCTCATGTTTAGTGCCGTCATCTGATATAATAGTATTATTTTCTATGTTTAATTTCAGGTTGGGGATTTTATAAAGAATCAAAATAGTATTAAATACAAGTGCTGGTTTGTACGCTCAAATATTTCAAGTAGACGCAATGACTTCAAGGAGCATCTTATTGTGAAGGTCAGAGAAAAGGCACCAAGTCCCGTGAAAAATCACATGTAACAGATCAATCAGAACAAGTTTGCTGTAGGTAGTTCCATTATTGATTGTATTAAGTCAACCGTAATATGAGAGACGATATTGTGAAGTAAGAAAGTCACCCATAACAACCGTAACGACCAACACTATGCATCAAAAGCGTACCTAACAATTGAGAAAAGAGTAATTTTCTAGCTAAAAGTTAATTTATAAAATAAATACGACCTGCCCAAAGGGTTAACTTATTTACACTCTGAGAACATCTTAATTAGATTCCTTTAAATTGGAGAGGAAAAGAGAGAAGATGGGTGTGTGCATACGAATGAGAATCAAAGCAAAGGCCACTCGTGTCCTCTATTCTCCTCCTCCGGTCCTCAATTGGTGAAAACCCACTTAACGCTTTTGGTGGAAAACACACAGGCGAAACTGTGGGCGGCACCTTGTTTACTGAAACCATGATAAGTATTTCTGGCGATGATAAGTTAAATTACTTTAATAATATTACATGGCATGAACGTAAGATATGCTAAGAGCCCAAGAGCCCCATTCATCAACTTGGCAATAATTGGCCCAACTCCACTTTGATGTGTTCGTGGCTTTATTGCAAGTTAAATTTGCTCGTTAGTGTGTAACGAGTCTTTTATAGGAAGTTATATCATGTGAGGCATTATAAGGAGTTGTCGAGGAAAGGCTTAAACATAATTGCTGATTATATTTAAGAAGAGGTTTGATACCTTACAATAAGTCTGTTGATAGAAGTAACGATTTCAATGCTTACTTTAAGGTATGTATGTATGCTTAGTAAATAAATCAGTTTTCTGTAATTTTATTTAGAACATCAACATCAAGTTAGATACAGACTGTTAGTTTAACGAGAGACATTTTATTTTAGTCGAAAAGCTAGTGGACTTTACTTTTTTTTTGTTATTATATTATTTGCAACGTAGTCAAATTTCAATCTTACACATTGAATAATTATGTACTTAGATGCATACGCCAGAAATTTAATATAAATATATGGTGGCTTCCATAACTAAGATGATGATATGAGAAGATAGTGAGAAAAAACGGAACAATTTTAAAACTCATAAAAAATACGTATTTTACATTAGGCACTGGTTGAATATTTGGAAATAAAAATAAATCTAAATTACCTTTTTTTTCTAATGCAAAAACTACTACATTATTTAGGATCATAATGTAGAGTTACTTTACTAAACCTAAAAAAAGAAATGGTAGAATTTTAACAATAGGTAAGTATTTCCTTGAACATCTCATATTATGTTAATTTATCAAAGTTAGCCAAATAACGTTACGAAAATAACTCAAAGCGGAAAAAAACACGGTTGTATATGCCGCAACATTTTATTACGAATAGGAAGTTTTCCAAGAATTAATTTATAATTATGTATAAAGTTATGTTCAGTAGTGGACGTCCTATCGCTGAAATGATGATGATGATGACGATAAAGGTAAAACTTGTAAAGGCAAAATAAAATTATTATCTTAACTATAATGTAGAACTGAAGCAACTTTGTGTTGTTGATTGTTTTTTATTTGTAAGTGGTTCTGAACAAAACACGCAGAGAAATCGCTGGTAGGCAATTAAGGCAGCAATACATAAACCTAATGCATCAACCTCCCTGTCGCAAGGACATATATAAAAGAAATGCATATAATAAGAGTATTGTTTTGTATAACTTGCTACCGGAAGAGCTAAAAACACTTCAAGGACCAATATTTAAGAGGAGATTGACTAACTGGCTTCTGGACAAATGTTTTTATAGTTTTATTGAATATTCAAATTGGCGACAACATACTCATATTTAACTTCATTTAAACTACCAAACATTAATAATACTAATGTAATTTAATTGACGTCAATATTATGTGTAATTTTGTAATTGAATTTTTGCATGTCTGCGAGCAGACTGAATACATGCGCTACTTCCTTTTAAATGATATCTTTATTTACTGTGTTCTTGGCAAATAAACGCTTGAGTTTAAGTTTTAGTCTGAGTTTGAATCTAAATTGTAATACTTGTTAGATGCTTGGAAGAGTAGGCAGGATGCTTTGAGAATTTTTATGATCATTCTAAAGCTTTCGATTGTCTGGACCATCAAATTTTACTAAAAAAACGAAGGCACTACTTTGTTTCAAATGATGCCTTAGATTAAACTCTTATCTCACAGGCCGAACACAAAAATGTTTGCATCAATGGAACTGGGTCTTCTGGATCACCTCTTATGGTTATGCCACAGGGATTATGTAAGGGCCCCTGCTGTTTCTGATTTCCATAAATGAACTTTCATCTTTTATAAAAGACCTTTGTGAAAAAGTGCTATTTGCACTTCATTGAACTTTGAAATTAAAAGGGTAATGATTCATTTGCGGTTAAATAATGCTCTTGCGCAAGTATTGCATTAATTCACTACCATTAATCTTATGCTCAATGCAAATAAAACATAGTGTATTAAATTCACAATGCCGAACCGAAGACTGGTCCTGACACATATGACTGCAAAAGATAAACGACTAGATACGTCTAGTTTCACTTGATAATAAACAAATAAATGATTTGGATTCAGACATTTGAGATTCCCGTTTCCAACGAAGTGCTCTTATTGAGACTCTGTCAGGAAGACTTAGTTTAGCTGCTTATGTTGTGAGAAAGATAAAACAACTGACTCATGTTGGAAGAACAATATTATAATGGTAGTCATTTACGACCTCAGACCCCGAGACTTGTTGAAAGAGCTGTTTAAGGAAATGAATATACTAGCAATGGCAGCTTTATTTATTTATAGAAAATATTATGTACATTCAAAAAAACCTGCATCAATTTTCTAAATAAAGTGTTATTTTTAATGATTTTTTATAAAATAAAAATATTATGTTCGAGTAATTTTATAAACGTATTTTTTTTTAACTGAAAATCAGTTTATCCATTTGGAAGCTACGATGTCATAGACCGACACACATGTATACACGATAAACTTATTACAGCCCAATTTTTTCCAGGGGTTAAAAAAAGATGGGTCAAGCTTAAATCAATGTCAGCAACTTGTGACAAGCAAGTATCGTAATTCGCCTGCCAATTTTATTCTCTCTCTCTTTATAAGTCTATAAAAGAGTCATAAACAGTTCTGTCACTTTTTCCTGAAATTACTCATGTTGCTAAAGTTGTGTGCAGGCAGACCAGAAAAGTTTGCGATCACTTCATGCACGAAATCTACTCCCGCGCTTTCTGAGAGGCTTGCATCAACTACAGACAGACCATTAGGTGTCGACTCCTAAATACGACCCCCAGTAGTCCCAAACGTGTCCTGTCCAGCCTCATTTGACGGATTCTGCGACAAAAGCTTTAATATACTAAATTTATAAAGTTTTAAGTGTCCTAGTATCGTGTAAGTATATTCTTCGAGATTATGCTTTACATTTTTCTATAATATACAAAGAAGTTGTAACAACTCTATAAAGTTCACTAATAATGAGCTCAGTGCTTTAATATTTTTAATTTCACGAGCCTTCCTAATAGCTATGTCAGTTGTCAGACGAGCTTTTTTACGTAAACACCGTTAATTTATCCCAAGTTGACGCGAGACCGTTTTATTTAATTAAGAAGGTACCACAGCAGAATATTTCATGATATAACACCAACATTAACTGCTAAATTAACTTTAATCCATAGACTTTAAGGTGTAAAATGAATAAGAGATCAGTCGATGTTTCTAATCACTTTGAGTCGTGTAAGGTTAGCTTCTGGGATTCTAGTAAAATAAATGAATCGAGTCAACTAAAGTTACATATTGAAACGATACATAGGTACGTGGTAAGGTTTATCAATATCAGGACAAAATATTAGTTTTTTAAATTTATTAATATTTAAATAAAACTTATGAATATTGAAGTACTGGTCAACAGTATTACGATTGTTGTGTTTTTATAGAATTCGTTGTTTGTTACATAGAAAAGCAATGTTGTATTTCGCAACAGAATCATCCCGGTTACTTGTAGTTAGATAGAAGTACATCGTTACGTACGTCATTATATTGATAGATATCACTATCGTTTATTAAACTTAATAGCTGCAAAGATACAATTGTGAGTACCAATAACTTTTATTATCAACAACTGAAACAAAGCCGACTTATCTAGGGCACATATATTTGTATACATATAAATCAAATGAATCCCCAAAAGGTTGGCCTTGAAACTTTTTAATAAAAATATTCAATCATTTCGCTCCAAAGTTTGTCAAAGATTGTTAGAAGTTAATAAAATGTAGATGAGTAAGGAACTTTTTTCTCTTTCTCGGAACACTGGCGTACGAAGGAGGATCTATTATGGCACTTTTTAATGCAAATTCTATGAAATTGGAGATTTAATGTTCCCGGTCCAGACTGTAACTCGCAGACAACAATGTTATAGACGCCGGAATAGTAATTAAGCAATAAAAATACAGTAGCATACTACTAAAATACTTTATAGTACGATTACGATCACTTAACATCCAGGTATAAAAGGACTGTGAAACTATTGGCTACGATCCGTACGCAAAATTTATTTAGTTCTAGGTATTTAAATAAACAAATATTGGACAACATCACACACATTACTGCAATGCTAAGGTAAGGATCCAAAGCAATTGAATTAAAGAAAACAGACACAACTACCCACACCACTAATGTGTTTGATTCCATTCAAACTCAGTTAAAATCAGTTGTTCCTTTTTAAAGTGCTATTCCAAATACAGTTTTTATTCATCAAAATAAAAGGTATTTGAAGATCTTTGAAATATGGTAATGTTAGGTCGATTTACTGTAATTAAAATAGTCTCGTAATTGTGAAGAAAAAATAACAAGAGAAGAGCGCTGGCCAAATACACGTCTATTTGATTAAATAAAAATCTATCAAAGCGTGTTTCCTTTTTAGGACGCTTAAACTTCAGAAAGGTAAACGTTTTACAAACAAGGTCGAATAAGTTGGCTTAATATTTTACCGCAGTGTCTGTTGAGTTACTTTGTCTATGGATAAAGTTGTAATACTTGATATCGGTGATGTAAATTTTTCCGCTCTATATATTGTGATAATGAGGTGACTTGTTTTGAACGGGAACACGAATACTTTTCTAACTTTTAGTTTGTTTAGCAGTTAATGATTTGTGCCCAAAATTGAGATCAAGGTAGTACGACCGTTCGCTTTGCATTATCTTTTGAACCTGATAACTACCATGTTGGGTCTCCATCTATCGTGCTTCCGGTAATCTTACAGAATACACTAATGTGTCTTCTATTCCACTAGTGTCATAACACTTATTTTACAATATACAGACATCAGCTCGTAAACCTACCACAAAACGTCAAATTTTCTCAATTGCTATTGATCTCCATTTGTCAGACTTAAAGTTGAAAATCGGTTCAATGACGTTTAACTTTTTTGGGCAGGTTGACCTGCCGTTGTCTGTACTTATCCTTAAAATGAAGATGATACTGTAATTTTTTCTTTGCTATCATTTCGATGTATGTCTCAAAAGTAGTATCAGAGCCTCAGAACCATCACTTTAAAAGGTGTTTGAAATTTTGTCCAATCCTATCATTGTGTTTGCCTGTTTGTGAACCTACTTTATCCACTTACCTCATACTTTAACAAAGGCGACTGGAGTTAAGAAAGACATTTGTTTGATGGAAGTACAGTTAAAAAAATTACACGACCATTTCCAGTTTGAAGCATAGCAGACAGAACATACCTTACTAATATTATAAATGCGAAAGTTGGTATGAATGGATGTTTGATATTCAATCACCTTTGAACGACTGAACGGATCTAGTTGAAGTTTGGCACAGATATTGATATTAGTCCGGCATAAAATATTTTTTTTAAATAATAGACGTCACTGTTTAGTTGGCAAAGATTTTTGAATGAGAATAAAAATATGTATCACTAGCTATCGGAGCCCGCGAATTTGTTCGCGTGGTTAGTTTTGACTAACTAATTATGGTTTTGTGAAGACCTTGTAAACGGAGTCGTAGGCAACAGTCAGTATCTTAATAGTTTTCTTCGTTTTGTATTTGATCACATAAGTTAATATTTTCATTATATTCTAAGTCTTAACTAAGAGCTCCAAATAATACTTGCCGACGACTGTATCTTTTATCACATTTGTTTTTTTTTTAATTGTTGCGTGTTGTGAACCGGATGTTAGGCAGCCTGTCTGCTTGACCACTGGTTGACTGGTAGGAAGCAATTTTTGGAAGTTAGAAGAGAAGAAGTCCAAAATTAATTTTTATAATTGTTTTTAAAATGCAATGAAGTATTGAATAAATAAAAAGAGAACAGTTATTATCAACATACGTTCTAAAAAAGCTATTTTAAGTAGGTAGCTAAAGTATAAAAAGAAATCCGTAATATTACACTTCCACGATTTTGCAGCAAAAAGTTTGTTAAAGTTAAAAAAATGGTTAGTTAAGGCACTCATGGTAAATAAGGCTATGCCATTTTGAACTTATGACCTTGTACAACTGTTGGTGTCAGGGGCAAAAGATTAGGCGTCGTGTCATATCAGAAGGTCAAAGACATGAAAGGGTTAGTTACACCTAAAAGAGCGTAGTTCTTATTTTCAACCGACTTCAAAAAAGGAGTAGGTTCTCAATTCGACTGTATGTTTTTTTTTTTGTATGTTTGTTACGCGATTACTCCGCCAATTATGAATCGATTTTAATGATTCTTTTTTTGTTTGGTAGATCATACTTCAGAGGTGGTCCCATATAAATTTTATCGAAATTGATTTAGAACTTTTTGAGAAAATCAACAAATATATACCCAGATAATATATTGGTTGTGGTTCTTGTTACCTATCTTCGACAAATATGAGCCGATTTTGATGATTTTTGTTTTATTGAATAGCTTATACTTCAAAGATGCTATGATAAAAGTTTGAAAAATAAAAATCACCCCTAAGGGTAGGAAAATAGGGGATGAAATCGGTGTTCAGCAGTTAGGTTAGGATTTATCACTAAAAATAGATGAAATAAGTAAATTTTATTAAAAAAAATAAAACCGACTTCAAAACACTAAAATGCTAAAAATAATCCTAACACTTAAGTACCTAATCAGTTACTTTTGGAGTCGGTGCCAGCCGATGAGAGATTCAATGTTTTTGTTTGCACCGACTCCAAAAGTAACTGATTAGGTACTCAAGTGTTAGGATTATTTTTAGCATTTTAGTGTTTTGAAGTCGGTTTTATTTTTTTAAATAAAATTTACTTATTTGATGGAATTATTAAGCAAAGATTGTTCTTTTTGCACACTATTAAAAGAACTAGCTCGCGGCGTTGCCCGCGTAGAGTTCGGTCTCCGTGCACCTAATTCCAGTGCAAGATTGAAATACAACTATAAGCTTGTGTGTGTCTATGATGCGGGATAAAGCGTCAACAATGTTGATACTTTCTAAGATAATATTGATAATTTATTAGGCAGTGAACGTCCTACCTATGTTTGAAAAACGATCGGCTTTGCGGGCTTGATTTTATAGTTAATTTTGACTTAGTTACTACTCATTTTTTGTTATTTACATAAAATAAAAAATATGTAATTTTAAAAGAATACTTGATGATTATTGTGTAGTATTTAAATCTTATAATAGTTGTTCATAAAGACAGAAAAAGAAATAATATTTGAATGAAAATTTCTAACTTTTTTGTTATTTTAGCTTTTTTTTTTCTGCTATATTTTGTAAGAAAGTAAAATAAGTATTCAACCTATATACAAATAGACTATAATAATATCTAATCAAGTATAATAATATGATTTATATAATAATAATATCTAGTCAATTAAATATTAAAATCAAATTGTCAGGATAACTTGTAGTCTTTTGTAAACCGATTTTGAAACGTAACTCGTACGTCATTTTTCTGAAATAAGGGTAGTTCTTTTGGTGATTTACCTTTATTTTTGAAAAGATATTAAAAATGCATATGCGCTACATGCAAGAATAGGAACTTATCTTTTAAAATCACGTGTTATTTTGTTTCAATTATCATTCACGTCTTTACAATCAGAGAACAAAATGTACGGAAATACCACGATATCTAGGACGGCCTCTTAAGTATTATTATCAACTACCAAATAATTCATAATTTTAGAACAAATTTGATTACCATAGTACCATCACTATACCAAAAATTATAGTGAGTCAATCTTAAAATATACACATAATTATGCTGTCACGGATTTCTATTTAGAACTTTTAAAGGAGAACAATTCCGTCATACATGATTTTTCCGTTACTTTTAACCGTTTACTCAGCGTACACAACGGAAGCTCTCAAAAAGATATATTTCGTTTTCATTTCGTACCTGAGATAAGCGCGTTCAAACAAACAGACTCTTCAGCCTTATAATATTAGTACAGATTACAGTAAATTTATGTTAACAGAAATATGCATAATTTAGGCGGTCTTATCGTAATTACTTCAAGACAACCTTTAGGTACAGTCAACAGCAAGTCAACCTACCAAAAAACGTCAAAATTTGTCAATTGATATTGATCTCTACGCGTCCGACTTAAAGTTGAAAATTGTTCAATGACCTTTAACTTTTTGGGTAGGTTCACCTGCTGTTGTCTGTACATAACAACTACCAATATGACATAGTACTTTTGATTAATAAATCAATTTATAAATCTAGATATATACAGTGTGTAACGAAAAGGTGAAATAAAATTTTAAGGGGTTATTCTACGGCTAAATTACTCAACTTTTTCTATGGGACCAACATCAAAATCTCAACAAAAAAAATTGACGTTTCCATACAAACTGATGCCAGCTGGTCGCGTTTTAGTATGGAAAAGTGTTTTGTTTTTTGCGATTTCGATGTTGGTCCAGTCCCATAGAATAAGTTGATGTAATTTAGCCGTAGAATAACCCCTTAAAGTTTTATTTCACCTTTTTGTTACACACTGTATAAATACATCACTCTATATTACTTGTATAAATTTAAATATGTACATAACACACACCTTGATCAATTAATGGATTTTCAATTTGCATTAAAATATAAAATGAAAACTTGATAATATGTGCAAGAAGAAAATATATCAGCAATAGCTAGTAACATTCCAACGAGAGAAGGCATAATCCTGTTTTTGACCAACTAAAAACGTGAGACCGTAAAGTCTTTTTAGGATTTAAGGGTTGCACCTGAGGCACTAAAGTTTACCTCCAGAATGCATGCAACAATGTAAAGTTTTACTCCCAGAGCTTAGCAACTTAGTAACATTGCTTATTCAACGGGTAAAATAGTTCTGACTAATAAAACTACGTTTAATTTTAGCCTTCATTCCAAAGATTTCAGAAGATGTTTTAAACGGGAAGAGTAATAAAATCAACTTTTGAAGTCGTAGTGACGAACGTGCGAAAGAAAACTAAGGTGTATTAAAAATATATTGTTTGTCTTGTAATGCGTTCTTAAACCATCCAATTGTTATGGAACTTGGGTGAGTCGTAAAGCCAGGGAAGGTTCCGGAATCAAAATGTAGAACACGCCAACAAAGTCGCCACCAACAGCTTATTTCTAATAAAATCATTATTATGTACATTATTATTACTATTCATAATTTATTATGTACATGATAATTAAGTGAATGTCAAAAATCTTTTGCCATTAATGTTGTATTATTAAAGCGCAACCATGCTTCAAATTCAAATTCAAATATGTTTATTGCAGAATGTAGGTGCATACAGAGGTCTTAAAAATAGTTTTGGATCAGCTACATCTTACCTTATAGGCATACAATATTATTTACTTCAGTCACTAATGCTTTAGTAAAGTATTTTGTTTTCAAAGTTCCATTGAAAAAAATTGACCGTAAGTAATTTAAATAGATAATACAGAACACAAATAAAACATTGTTTCAAAGGCTCAAAAAGCACAAAGCCGCACAAACACTCTGCATGCCCTAAAAACTATACGGGAAGGGTTTTTACAATGATAAGAAGTTCACAAGCTTGCTACAGCGAGGTTTTTGCCCAAAGCCGTAACTCAATACAAATACAGTAGGGTCAAATCATAATACTGTGCACGCAGAGCTGTTCACCAGCTTAGCATTATGTACAAAATCTACCTTGTTGGCCTCTAGGTAGTTGGTCTGATTTTTGATAAGAATTTTTATATTATTTACTTACATTATTTTTTATTTATTTATAGGTAATTTGGAATAAGACAGCCTTTTCTCGTCCTGTGGCTCTAGAAATGGTTGTAATGGGAACACTTTCTAGATGCTGAGACATCTTCTTGGCGTAATTTCGCCACTGGGATGGCTAAGTATGAGAGTTCCTCCTTCCCTTAAATAGTGATAGAACTGGCAGCGCTGGGACTAGTGACGAAAATGGAGCTGTGGTAATTTAATGGTCAGAGCCTTACTTCAAATCCGTGGAGCGTTATTTTTTATCGGAGCACGTACCTCTGGAAATTTAAGAATCACTGTACGGATTTATACCACTTGCTTTATGGTAAGGAAAAACATCGTGAGAAAACCTGAAAATTTAGATGACAATGGAAATGTAGCCATGGTCTAAAATGTTTTTTATTCCCTGTCTAAGCGTAAAGAGATCTGTTTACAACCGATCCATAAGTAACAAGTAGACTTGCTTCATCTCGGACCATGGTCAAGCATATCTGGACTACGAACAGCTTGAAGCTAAGAATGATTAGAGTTAAAGAATATTGCAACTCGTCCTCTGCATAAAAAGTAATTAAAGCACTGTTTCCGTGAGCGGCAACTGTTTTAGCAGTTAAAAGTGACCTTACCAAACATTTTTATCTTACAATTTGTTCCCGAAGACCGTAATAAGTCTGTTTCAACGGAGAAGTTAGAAAAATTACTCTTTAAGGATCGAGAGAGGGATTCTGGATTCTTTGCGCACCTGTTCCTTTTTTCTCACAAAGTGGGGGTAATAAATGCATTTTTTACGGAAATCTAGGACAGAGTTTATTGTTGCTCCCGCTCCGTATTGTTTCTGTGGAAGAAATCTCAAAGTAAAGTTGCACGGTGACCTGTTTACTTTTGGCTGGCTGTTAGTATGGTTTAAACGACAAATAAAGCTGGCTAGTTTCAATAGAAGATTAAAAAATAAATAATAACAAACATGCGCCAGATAGGACTTTTGTCTCAACACTATTAAATCTTACTTCGAGACTAAAACAATTTTTGTATTGCAATTGTTATGTTTTTGGGGATACTGATTTATCATTTTTTTGTTACATTTATAGTTTTGAGAAAATAGCTAAATAATACAAATCCTTTACTTTGACATCAATAAGGCAAATGATTCATACTCACGAAGCATACGTAATCACGACACAAAAGAAATTCCGTTGTTAGATATTGTCTTGGATGTTGACGAGCTAAAATTATTTATTAGTAAATATTGTACTAACTTTAAATCTAACTACTTTTTAATTAGTTCAACTGTTTAGTTATGTCATTACAAAATAATTATAAAATGAGCTAGTTTCCTAAAAAAATCTAATTAGTCCGTCAGTTGGATTAACAGAAAATATTGGACACGTATTTTTTCTTTTCTAAATCAAACAAAAAATGATAAAGATATAGCCCGTTGAAGCTCCGTGTAACGTCACGCCTTGCGACACTTTCTGGTAAGACGTGACGTCAAGTGCTCACTTTGATGCGCTTTATCTTCATCATTTTTTGTTTGATTGACAAAAGACAAAATATGGGTCCAATATTTATTGATAATCTAACTAACGGACTAAATAGAATAATCATTTTTTTACCCAGGAAACTAGCCCATTATACGTTTACACACGGATAACTTAGTACATACGTACATTTGTCCTTTCAACAGTTAGGTAAAAACACATTGTTACTTAAGAACTCTTCACGCTCCCATCTCATGTTAGCACTATCTCTTTGACTTGCACAAATTAAAATATTCCAGACACCGTCTTTCGGTTTTCATCTGTTGGACCATAGTAAACATATTTCAATGCAGTAAGTTCACTTTTTAATTTTGATTATTTATTACATTTTAAGACAATATACTAAAATTTATAAAATATTTGAGGTGTTTTATCTTTTCAACTAAAAAAAGGACTCACTATGTGTATGTTTTAAGCTGACAATGATTTGGCAGTTTAATTGTCAATGAGTGGTTTTAGTAGACAAAACTATTGTTTACAGAATCCAACTAAAAAACATGCGTTACAAGTTATTGTTTAGGTAAATATTTAAGATAAGTAATTGGTGGTATATAGAAAAATGACAGAGACTTGCAGATGCATTTTCTGAACTGTATCTACGTACAGTAACTGTTAGCGGGGAGTGAGATTTCCGCCCCCATCTCTACTGTAAACACACTTTCATTTTGAAAGTCTCCACCAAGGTATATTGTTTTAGTGTTCATGTCGCTGCAACTGGTTTGTTTGGGAATGTTTTTGGTTATATTAAATCTTGTAATGAAGTAAAGTAGTAATATGTCAAAACACCCAGACTTTGCTTAGTCTTCAAATGTAATATCTGTTTTAATATTGATGTTATAATACTAAGTTTATTAAATTTAGGATGTTAGTTTCATTTAATTACCTTGAAAATGTTTCTCTAAAAGATATAGTTATACTGAAAACCACATCAAAATCTTTAAAAAAAATAAAAAAAACAAGTAATGATATAATTTGACAATTTCCTTAGCTGAGAGGCGAGCATGCCGGACTTGATGTTGCTATCTCTGAGGTCTCGGGTTCGATTCCCGGTCGGTCAATGTAGCAAAAAATATGTTCTTATAATGTCTCGGGTTTGGGTGTTGTGGTACCGTCATTGTTTCTGATTTCTGTAACACAAGTGCTTTTGCTACTTACTATAGGATCAAAGCAATGTGATGTTGTCCAATGTCAAATAATTACGAGTATTAGTACTTATTTACCTAGCTTGCTAATCGACAAGATTTTTCCGACTCAATATTCCAACGACATACGTCGTTTAATCGACAAAATGTAATGTCAGCAGTTACCTAAGCCAAGAACTACTCAAGCAAGACTGCAAACGAGCTATTTTTTTTCTTGGACTCACTATGGTTTGTAACATAAAATTTGTTTAAGGGAGGAACAACTCAAACAAGTATGTCCTTCGTTCACCTTACTAAGCCCTTAGCATAAAACTTGCAAGTTTGTAAGTGTACATAGTCGAAACTTTCAATAACAATAAAATTGTATTCTCCAGACATTTAAAAGGTTGCTTATTTTAAATGTATCTTTAGCATCGTTTTTTAACTGCTTTTAATACTTGCCTTTAAAATAAAAAGTTGGTTATGTTTTAGATCTTGTTCATTGCATAATAAGGACATAAATAGAAGGCTCACTACGAGCAAAGCGACAAATAGAAAGGTGAACACCACACGCTTTGAACTAGTTCAGTTTTAATTAAAGTCAGGAGTCTGACGTTTCAGTTGTCACTTTCTACGACTCTTACTGCCGCACTCAGAGACGTCAATTAACTGTAAAGTGTTTTAACATTTTTGTTTATACAATAATTGTCTTTATTCGTATCGACTTTAGTATCACAGATTTTTCTTAAGTAACCATTAAAGTTAAGGAACGTCTTTGAGTGCGGCAGTCATTAGCCAAAATATAATATGCGAATCGACGGATTCGTAGTTAGATATGATTCAAATGTCAAATTCTTGACTGACTATCGCCGTGCGTAACAACAGAAAGAAGCGTCTTAATCGTTATTATTTTTAATAATCCTATGTTACGAAAAAACTATAAAATACCCGAAAATAAAGCTAGTAGAGAGACTACGAAAACGAGCGAGCCAACAAGGACCAGGAAGAAGGATTATAATAAAAATTTGCAAATTTTTATTATAATTTTTTACGCGTACAAATTTTAACAGCAAATTTTAATTAGGAATAAATTAATGTGAAAAATAAACTTTTTCTTTGCATAGTTTGATTAAGTTACTGATTCTGAGCCACTCCTAAAGATTTGGCACCCCTTTGCTATACTATAACCCTGTATGAATAAGATCTTTATTTACACGTGTAGAGCTTAATCGTCACTTATTTATTTTAAACCAGATTAATTGGATTATCCTTTGAAGTTCAGATTTGAATTTAAAAGCAAGTCTACCGTTTTCTTTCTTTTTATATTATGTTTATACTAGCTCTCTAATAGCTCTAGGGTATTCTTTGTGCCCAAAGAATCTAAGTTCATTGTAATTGCCCTAGCGTGGTTTTAATAAAACTTTTTGCATTAGGCCAGGTACACACGGGAGTTAAGACAAAAGGCGTGCTCTCACAGAAGTTGGACCAGGTTACACAGAAGGGTATTTCAAAGGGATTATATGTTATAATTATGTGCCCGTAACTTGGAATTTCGTAAATTATTCGCGGAATGGAAGTATAAGTAAGTAAGAAGAAAGAATAATTTACTTGTAAAATTAGTCACAAAATTATATCAGTAAGTATAATTTTGGATGTATGTTATTGAATCACAGACAACCAAAAGAATAACAATTAGGTGATAGAATAAAAAATAGAAGTCATAGTCGGTAGCATAAATAATATTTATCTTCATAATTGAAAACTGTATCTAAAAACATGCTGTTTTTTAAACTTAACGACATGTGGTTATCAGTTTCGGTTACTCTCTGACTACCATTTCAAGAAGTATTAATTACTACTACTACTACCATTAATACTACCATTAGTAGATAATACTATTATCTAGTAGCTTGAGGACGATTCGAGTCGGTTTTAGAAATAATGAACGGTTTTATACCACCCACTCTTAGAAAAGATCGTGCGGAAACCTGCACATTTAGATAAAAAATAAATCAAATAAATATTGGACAACATCACATACATTGCTCTGATCCTGTGGTAAGTAGCCAAAGCACTTGTGTTACAGAAATCAAAAACAACGACGGTACCACAACACCCAGACCCGTGACAATATAGAAAAGTAATTTTGCTCCTCCGAACCTCAGAGATAGCGACACCAAGTCCGGTATGCTCGCCTCTCGGCTGTCGTCCTATTAACACAACACTGGATATATCTAGTTTCCTTCTCCTATTGCACACAATACTAAGTCACTACTATCACTATTTCAGCCATGAGAAGTCCACTCCCATGGCTGAAATAGTCCCAATGACCTATCATCGGGGGGGGGGGGGATTGCCAATACTCGTCACACTTGGCAGGCGGGCTGGCGAGCGCAGTTTTTTATAAGATTTCGTACGCAGACGCTGCTGCCCGTCTTGTGCTACAGGAATTAGTTGCCTCTTACGACACGCCTCCTGTTGGTGATGGGGAAGTGTATTCTATACAGCCATACCCACGCGGCCACTACTAATTAATTTAACATATTTTTTACAGATAAAAGTACAGTCAACGGCAGGTCAACCTACCCAAAAAGTTCAAGTTCAGTAAACCGATTTTCAACTTTAAGTCCAACGTATAGAGATCAATATCAATTAAGAAAATTTTACGTTTTGAGGGAGGTTGTAGATCTGTTATCTGTAATTACAATTTAGACAGTCAAATCTCAATCGCTTCAAATGTAATAACCTGACCTGCTGAGTTATATCATGCATGACCAGACCAAAAACAGGAAAAAGCGATAGAAACTCATGAAGAAAGAACTTTTTTATTTTCAGTTTTGTCACTAAAGTAACATTTTGCTAAAATCTTTTCCCTTCTGAATATTCTTAGGCCATTCAATGAAGGCTAACTTTAGGTTTACAAGCCAATCTTTTAGACACCTCAAAAAGCCATTACAATACAAAAAACTCAGAATAACACATAATAGTAAAAAAAAGTTGAACCTAATCCAGAATTGTTGCGCAAAAATTACTAGTGATGCTGATGTATCGATATCGATACTGCACCATAAAAAGTAGCTTGCTTGCTAATAGGTAGACTGATATGTACCGCAAATTATAATGCTTTAAATAGTACAATATAAGTTTATACTTATTAAGAAAGTATAGATATTATCGTGCCACAACTGTCACTACGCTATTGGAATACTAAAAAAGTATTTCGATGCCTGATTAATTTACAATCGCTACTGTTTTTATTCATACACCATTAAATACTGAACTTATTAGTGACGGTACTTTAAATATAATTACAAGTAATCGATAGTGTTACTCTTTACGACCGAAACTGCGATAGATGACTGTTGTCAATAAAAATGGAGGAAAGATAGAGAACGCAGACTTACAGGGATAATGGGCTAGTTTCCTAAAAAATCTAATTAGTCCGTCAGTTGGATAAACAGAAAATATTGGACACGTATTTTTTCTTTTTTCAATGAAACAACGACTTGAAAAAACGCCTTGCGACACTTTTTAGCAAGGCGTGACGACACGTGCTCACTTTGATGCGCTATATCTTCGTCATTTTTTGTTTGATTGACAAAAGACAAAATATGGGTCTAATATTTTTTGATAATCTAACTGACGGACTAAATATTACTATCTTTTTTTGACCCAGGAAATTAGCCTATTACCCGGGATAGAGCGAAGAGGAGGAGAAAGAGCAGAAAGCGGATCATGATATTGGAGGGAAAGAAAAAAAAAACTTGTTAAATTCAGTGGTTGTACTATTACCACATTTATCGATAGTTTACGACAATGACCTATCAAGTAGCATCACTAAAATTGCGGGACACGGCAAAATAAAAAGGGCGGAGGGCTTTTTAATTCGAAATGAGCTCGGAACGCACTGTGAGAGCTGGCGAAAAATTTTTTTTAATATTGACAAAACGTCTTTTATATCCCTCCAATTTGGAAAAGTAATTTTCTCTTTTGAGTCAGCCCTCTTTTGTACCTGGACCATTGTGATATTGGTCCTCAAATTTATTTGGTCCAATATTGAATGAGGACTTGAGAAGTCAGGGTCGGCCATTTTATTTTTGTTTCGTCCAGTTGTAGATGACGTAATTAGAATGCGGAGGAATGTTTGATATTTTGTTTTCCTTTGTTCGAGTTTGGAGATGATCTGTTGGAGAATTTGGCGTTAAGTTTGAATGTTTCACAAAAGGTACTTTATTAGTGGTTTTCTCATTTTATAGTTACCAAAATATAAGCCCATTTTCATGCTAAAATTAGTATATAGGATCAAGTAAACTTAACACAAAACATCAAATTTTATCAATTGATATTGTAACTATACGAGTTTTAAACTTTAAGTTTAGGCATTTCAGGAAATTTGCCATTTTAAGATGTTGACTGTACGTTAATTTTAAAAATAATTTTAAATGAAAGATATTTAATTAAAATAAATTATTTTAAATTTTACTTGAATTGTAAATATACGTAGTATAATATGCGTAGGACGTCCACTCAAAAGGTGGTCAGACGACCTCGTAAAGGTCGCAGGAAGACGCTGGATGCAGGCCGCTTCCAACCGGCCAATCTGGAAGTCAATGAGGGAGGCCTATGTTCAGCAGTGGAGGTCCTATGGCTGAAATGATGATGATGATGTAAATATATTTTTTTCGCCTAACTGGACCCCTAAGAAACCTATTTTTATTTCACGACGAATTTTTTTTACATAATGCTCATGTGTAATTTACATGTATCATTCAGCAATGGCGTTATTTTTTATAAAACATTCCAAAGATAATGAACAAAGGCATTTTAAAATCTTCGTAAATTTTTATGACAAATGTGTAGCCTAAATTGTTTATTGCAACATCATCCATATCTTTCCCTTGGTTTAATGTTTAGATATTGGAATTATTGCGAAATTCCGAACCCGGGCCCACTGCCGCCTGATTTATGGGGCTTAGCAGTTATTATTATACTGTGGAGGACACATAACACGTACCCTAATGTGTGCCCGCATACCTAGCTGGCGATAAATTTGTAGCGAAAACTGAAATGAAAACTTTTAACTCAATAAAATAGCGACACGACTATGATACCGACGGTGGCAGCTAAGTGGTTAAATCGCATCACATTAAATCTGTAAGTCATGACGCTGAATTGAATGAATATTGTACAGAAACGTGCAAATTATGCGTACATATTAAATTAAACAAAAATAAGTTGGTGTGCGTGTATGCGTCTCCAGCAACCAATACCTACTATGTGTACTTGTATTAACTATAATGTAATCTTCCTTATCATTATTTTAAACCTTCTTTTATTCTTTTTTAATTCTTAGGAGTTGGATTAATAAATATTAGCCTATGTCCTTCCCTAGAGTTCAAGATTTTTCGTACAAAATTTCATCAAAACCGGTTTAGTTTTCCCCACAAAAAGTAGCGTATGTCCTTTTCCTAGGTCAAATCTATCTCTTAACCAAAAATTTACAAAATTGGTTGAGCGGCTTAGGCGAGAAAACCAGACAGATAAACTTTCGCATTGATAATATTAAGTAATGTTAGGTAACATAAATATGGATTTATTTTCTTTATCACAAGTGAAACGCAAGAACTGTGAAAATAAGTTAGTAGTTTCGCAAAAAAGTCGAACACTTATACCCCGCATCGTGCAGCAAGCCTTTCGCCACTTGTAATTACAAAATGAAGTCATTAACTTTAAAAAACAAAAAGAAGTCAACATAATTTCCTTATCGCTTAAGCCCCACTTAACCATTTGAGATGTAAGCAAGCAAACATTTAATTTTTAACGACAGCCTTCTACGTAATAGTAGTGGAATAAAGATAGTAATACAGTGGGCTCAAAACTTGAAACAATAAGGTAAACATCCTTATTTTTAAACAGTACTTATATTTCAAAGAAGATAAGATAAGATAAGATAATATATTTATTTGCGAAAAACATGGTACAATCTTAGGTCTTATAATAGGTATAATATGAACAAACATGTTTTACCGATTTATCGATATGCAAACATTTCGTCGTCGTGCAATTGAATCTTACTTACAAACAAAATATCATATCAAATTAGGTCTACAAAATTACAATTATAGCATTTTAGTATCAAACAGTAAGATGTCAACGTCAATGAGAGGTATACAAATTATACAGGCAAAGTCAAAATGCAAAATGTCAAATGTCAAATGAGTAACAAAATAATCTCATCAACCTTATAATTACAAGCATTTCAATCATTAAATAAAACAGTGCGATGTCAATGGATTATATAAAACTTTACAGGTGTCATAATAATGCAGACTGTCAGAATAGTAATCATAATCATGTCAACCCAAAAATTAATAATGATTTGTAAATAAGCAAATTGACAATCTAACAAGTCAGAAGAACTCAGAAATCGATTGCAATTTGCTTAAAATGACCATCACGGCAAAATTTTATAAATTCATGTATGTCATAAAAACAGTTATCAATTAGAACACAGAGAATAATTCTTTTAAAAACATTAAGTTGCAAATGTTGAATGTGGTTTGGAAGTAAATTAAATAATGTAACGCACATGCTGTGACAATTTCTCGAAATACAAGCTGTGCCTGATTGGGGCACGGATAACTTCCATGGGTACCTCCTTGTACTACCACGATTACCGTCATCCTTTTGTTTTGTGAAGAGGTTGGCATGTTTCTTTGTAAATGTTAGAATTTCAAATATGTAAAGAGATGGTAATGTGAGAATTTTCAACTTTTTAAAGAGAGGTCTACATGATTCCATCTGTCCCACATCGCAAATGGATCTTATACATTTCTTCTGCAGGATAAAAACACGGCTAATGTGCGTCGAGTTACCCCACAGAATCAGCCCATACCTCAGTATAGAACCAACGTAACCATGGTACGCCATCAGAGCTGTCTTAAGGTTAGCTAACTCTGAGAGACGATACAGAGCGAATACAAACCTGTTTATTCTCTGGCATACAATTTCAACATGACTTTGCCATGTGAGTTCGGAATCGATCACAATACCGAGGAAAGTCGCTGACGCAGTCATGGCAATGGGATCGCTGTTGTTGTGTACCGATAATTGTTGAGTTTTTCCATTTTTGTTGTGAAATTGTATATACTTTGTTTTATTTGTATTAATTTTCAAATCATTATGTTCTAGCCAATTTGTTATATTTTCAACTACATTATTTATTTCATCATTATAGTTAATGTCAGGTTTTTTGTGTATTGTCACTGAAATATCATCAGCAAATAGTGTTACTGGATACTGCGTACATTTGGGAAGGTCATTGATATATATAATGAAGAGTAATGGTCCCAATATACTACCCTGTGGGACACCCGAGCCATTCACTCTAATATCTGATCTAGATGTCACACTCTGGAGCTTATCATCCGGCATTGGTATTTCCACAAACTGTGTTCTTTCATCGAGATAGCTCCTTATCCAATTATACGCAGGTCCTCGCACTCCATAACGCTCGAGCTTAGATAGGAGAGTATTATGATTGACAAAGTCAAATGCCTTACTCATGTCGAAGAGGACGGTGGATACGGGAATCCTCCTACCCATGTGGAATGTTATATTTTTTATAAGGGAGTAACAAGCCAAAGTTGTTGACCTTCCCTTGCGAAACCCAAATTGTTCATCCCTGATTATGGATTTTTTTGTAAAAAATGAGATTAGTCTGACCTGCATGACCTTTTCAAAAACCTTTGACAAAACTGGAATAAGGGCAATGGGTCTGTAGTTGCTCAAATTATGCCTCTCTCCGCGCTTAAATAGTGGCTTGACAATGGACATCTTAAGAGTGCTTGGAAACGTACCCTCCTCAAAGCATCTATTCACAAATTGTGCTAGCAATGGTGCCAACTCACCTGCACAAGCCTTAACTACTCTGGTACATATCGCATCATAACCTGTAGCACCTGTATTATTCAAAGTGTTTATGATTTTGATTATTTCATTTTCGTCGGTGGGGCTTAAAAACATCGATACGGAAGTGCTTTCGATGAACTTAAGTTTACTTGAATTGTGTTGATGGTTGTCAGGTAGATTAGTCGATTCAATAAAGTGATTATTAAATGTATTTGCTATATCTGAAGGTTTGTCTATTATTTTGTCTTTAATTTTTAAGTAGTCTATATTATGTTTGTCATTTACATCATCTTTGTTATTTATTATATTCCAAGTGGCTTTGCATTTATTCTTGGCTGTATTAACATATTTTTCATTCATATTTTTTTGGGAAAATTGTATACATTTTCTTAATATTTTAGAGTATTGTCGGTATTTATTTTTAATATTGCGTGTATGTGTTTTATAATATGATAGACGTAGTTTTCTTTTAGTTCGGCATGATGTCCTTAAGCCCTTGGTTAGCCATTTTGATTTTATGGTAGCTTTATTAAAAACTCTAATTTTATATGTAGGAAAACATAAGTCATACAAAAGGATAAGTTCATTATGAAAGAGTGTAAAGTCAGCATCTAAATTTTTGAAGTCAATAAGGTTTTGCCATGGGTAGCTCGTCAAAACATATTTGAATTTGTTCAAGTTGTCAATACCATAATCACGCCTCATCTCATGCCAAGTTTTAAGCGGTGCTTTACGCAGTTTAACTGGTACAGTCAATAATTGAGCTGTATCATGATCTGATAAGCATAAAGCTTTAGTATACCCGCTTGCTTCCTTTATATTGCTCGCGAAATGATCAATGCAAGACTCCCTTCGTGTTGGTGTTTTGATATGTAAGTCCAGATTATAGCTAGTTATTATTTCTATTAATTCGTCCGATAAATTATTTTTCTTTAATGTGTCAATATTCCAATCGCCTGTAATAATAATATGTTTTTTGAATGATTTTAATTTGTCAAGAAGAAGATGTAATTTATTAAAAAATGTTTTTACGTTTGCTGTTGGCGTACGGTAAATACACACAATAATTATCTTATATTCTATTATTTCTAGTCCACAACATTCGAAAGTGAGTTCTGCTGCCAATTCCTTAAGGAAATATAGTTCTTTAGTCGTTATAGATTTACTGTGTAAAATACAAGAACCCCCCCGCTTTTCCTTTGACCTACAAAATGAAGTACCCAACTTGTAACCTTTAAGATTTATGTTTGACTCACAATGTTTCTTGACGAACGTTTCAGTCAAACAAATGACATCTGGGACTTCATTTGTTTCTGACATTTCATTAAGTGTAATTTCTATTAATTCCTTCTTACTAAAGAAACCAGCTATGTTCTGGTGCATTACATAAACGAAGTCATTATTTATAAAAAAGGAAATGTCTGTGATCTCAGGTTTGGTGTGTGGTGTTCTCCTGGTATGGAGAGGCACAATTCAGACCTTGGTGAATAAGGTAATTCAGAGCGGTCCAATACATCCCCATGACCATATATGCAAGTAGATTTTTTAAATTTGCGATGGGATACATGTGTGATCTCTCTGGATATTCCAAAACACAAGTCTGATAGGAAATATCTAGAGCCTAGGCGAGATCTATAATAATTAAGCCCCACAAAAGAACAATGGGTGAAGCCCTTACATATAAGTTCTATTTCCTTATTAAGAGAGATATTCAAGTTCGCATTACACGGTAGACCACATATTATAATATTTGTGTGACATGTTGAACCTATCCACTTCAAAAGTGTGGTTTTTAGATTTGAAGGGTTGTTTTCGTTTATACCTCCTATAGCTACAACAAAATCATGCAACGTGAGACCACGCAGTTCCGCACTACAGGTGCTGAGAACCTCCCGAAGGCACGCACCGTCCTTCCAAAAGCATGTCACCAAATAATTTGCACCCAACAGTTGCTGTAAAGCATGTTGTAGGCCTCGTCCCTGCTGGTCAGCTATTACAACGACTTTGGTTTTTGTTGCAGTAGTTTTCTCTATTGTTTGGTCAGTTTCTTCCTTTAGCCCGAGTGGTTTCTCCTGTATTTTTATTTTCTTCACTGTGTTTGTATACTCCTCACTAGCATTTTGACTCTGCATGCTTTGATATAAGTTTTGTTTTATGTGTTTTCGTTTGAATTTCTTTGCAGATTTTTTATTACTTTTGTTTTGATTACTCGTAGTTGTGGAGCATATAGTTAGTAAGTCTTTTATTTTCTGGTCCTGTTCTTTTATTTTTAGTGCCATAGATTTATTTTCTAACATTAGATTATCCATTTCATTCTCAGTGGATTCAAGTTTTAACTTTAATTCAAAAATTTCATTTTTCATGATTTCTAATTCTTGATTTTGAAGTGTTGATAAATCTGGTAAACTTTTTGTTGCCAAGCTTCTCGATTCTGACTCGGACAAAGAAGAATCTGTAGTCTCAACATTTGGCAATGACATTTCATGGAAGTTCTTTTTCCCTCGTTGTGTCACAAACATGGAACAGTCAGGTACCCGGTCTTCGGTGCATGTAGGTGACGCCGATTTGAGTGTTGGGCTTGTAGATGTTTTTTGTTGATTTAGCGGAGATGGCGTGACCTGGGTATCCAGGATGGTTGTCATTGAAGTTTCAGTCTGAGCAGTTATTTTTGGAGACGCAGACGTAGATGGCAACAATGGCGAGGGCTGATGTACCAAGCCCTCTGATGCCAAGTTTGCAGAGTAAAAAGGCGATGCCGGTGAAGACGTCTGGCCCAACCGAGGCGAATCCCGTAGATCCGCAGTTAATGACGCATGATCAACAGTGTGACAGTCTGCCACCGATGTTCCCTTCGAGGAGACCATTTCCAGAGTAGCTGGTTTCACAGGTAACGGTTGCTGGTAAAGAGATGTCTCTTGTGAGGGAGTTGGTGTTGAAGATCCAGGTAATACACTGATGGCAGGCATCCGCTTTCCCCCTGTGATAGGTGCTGGTATTACTCTATGTGAATGAGGCTTAATTATTGGTGTGCTGGTTGTGGGTTTATTTTTTCGATTCATACACTTTTCGCATGTCCATAGTGATCTACGTGAGAGATCCATAAGGTAAAACAGTTTTTCCGACACATTTGCGCACTCGATATCGAATGTTTTTTTGCATAAGGTACAATTCAGGTAACGACGGTTCTTGATTTTTCGACTGCATTTAGCACATATACTGCATTTGGAAGACATATTTTTCTTATTTAATGTCAATAATAAAAAAATCAATAAATACCAAAAACAGCACCGACACTAATTATAACTCGCACAAAACGACGCTTGAACGAAGCACGGTTGCTATCCAGTCGTCTAAACGCAGCACGGGTCGGCCGCGGCCGCTCGCTCGTGAGTTCTCGTGTGGTTCTCGTGGCGGCGGTGACGGTGACTCATGGTCGCCAACGCGCTTGTTGTGGTCGGCGAGTTATCGGTAGCCGTTTTGTGACAATATTTTAAACTTAATTTGGCTATTACTCCGTAACGACACTGAATGTTGGTAAACAACTTCAAATAATCGACGAGTCACTTCACTGGCTGTATATTGGTTATAAATTAAACGTCCGATTAACACTTTATACTGCAACTTGAAATTAAAATCCGCAGAGAAACGTAATATAGGTGTTTCTTGAACAACTACCGCACGACGACTATCTGATACGAAGTGTACTAGAATAGCCAAACAGTTACTATAAGTGTTCCTTTTTTGAGGGCAATAAAAAAAATAAAAAAGTGGTACCTTTAAAAGGATTACTTCATCGTACTCTGTTAATCTGTTGAAACCTTTTTTCCCAGGCACTGGGATAATATGGGAAATATAAAGTTGAAATTAAAATAAAATACTAAGGTCTACAGTCCCTTTGATATTTATTTTAAAAAGCCGCCTATCAACGTTTTCAAAAGATGCGGCCGTTAGATCATGTTGTGTGGACATGTTGTTGAAACATAAAATAAAAATACAGGTGCAAAAATCGCTCGTTCCGCGAATCAACTCGCACTTAGTTGGTATTTTTACGGTTTTATCGTTATAGATAATATTGACAGTTTACCATACCTACAGAGCTTTTTTAGATGCAGTCCACATGCTATAACACACAAAATATCGACATTTTAGTCTTCCCCTCCTCTCCATGTCACGATTTTGTATTTATTTCTTTAACTTGTACCGTCACGTAAATGGCATGACCCTACCTCATGACCATGACGTTATATGTAAACGACTGCTTAGGTTTAGAAAACCGAAATAGAAGCAATTTAAAAAAAAAACCTGCGTTTTGTTTTTCTTAATGTAGGTATGCTTTTCACAAGTGAGCCTACCGTGTATATTTTGAACATACCTGCAGCTTAGATTCCTGGAAATGCAATAGTATTGATCAGAGCCAGGAAATTGTACTCTACAGTAACTGTTGAAGTTTAACTGACTTCCATGAAAAGAAACTAGGGCTTATACAATCAAGCTTAGTTTTGCATTTGTAAGTTGTTTCAGCTAACACTTATACACTACTACGAGTATATATAAATTAGTTTAGCATTTGTAAGTAATCATAGCTAACACATACACGCACTTCTCTATACAGAGTGTAACGAAAAGGTGAAATAAAACTTTAAGGGGTTATTCTACTGCTAAATTACATCAACTTTTTCTATTGGACCAACATCGAAACTTAAAAAAAAAAAATTGACGTTTTCATACAAACTGATGCCAGCTGGTTTTAGTATGGGAAAGTGTTTTTTTTTTGCGAATTCGATGTTGGTCCCTGTCCCTGTATAATATCGCAATCGCAAATCGCTAGGAAGAAAGAGAATCGCTCATATTTATTACAAAATATTTTTTGAGTAAAATACATATTTAAAAAAAAGTATATATACTTTCATAGATATTATTTTCACTTGAAAAAAATTATGTAAGAAAGACGGGAATCTCTTTGCTATTTTTTAAGTGTTATAAATTATATCTCGTAAACATGTAACTAGAAACATATTTTTTATTTATTTAACCCGATTATTAGAATAAAAACATAATCTTTTATACATTTTATTAACCAGTAAACTGTGTTTTTATTGAACAATTTCAGAGAAAGGCACTTGTATTTATTCTGTATCAAATAGTAAATGCAGTTAAACAGAAATCTAACCAAACAATTTGCGATAGTAAACGGAACGGGTCGTTTTACAGAATCCCGGGATTCCGAATCAAATCACGCGAAATCCCGGTCGCATAGCAACACTAATCGTAACGAAAATTGCTTGCCGAGTATACACGCCGCACAGTGATCTGAAATTGTAATGTTTTTGACGAAATAGATTAAAATTAATTTGTATGTTATTTCAAATACGCAAAATTTTAAAATAGATAGTACTCTATGAAAACATAAAATATATACAATTTCAAGTTTTTTAAATAATTATCTTAACCCCTCACAAGAACGAGGGGACGCAGGAGAAAAACGAGACGCAATTGAATTTTTATTGTTGCGCAATCTTATGCATTCGTTTGTTTTAGGTTTCACGAGTAAAACGAATAATACAATTCCTATTCCATGAATTAGTTATACCTTCAACAACTATCACTTAGGTATCGATATTTAAGGGCCAACCAGGGCCAACTTAAATTAATTTTCTTTTATAACAATATTATGTTAGTGAAGTCGTTATCAAATAAAATAGAGAAAGTCGAACTTAAATACGAGAATTTAATTTAGTTTCAAACATCTACTTAGGTACTCTAGCGCTGAAATAACTAAAAGTATACTTACTTTATCCAGATATTCCTTGCATTATAACCTTAACGATGTTTCTCAGTCGGACTTCTGTACCCCTAAATGTTATGCTCCAGTGAAACTCCCAAGTATTGTCTACTTTCTAGTTGAATCTTTTGCTCCTTTTCACCTTTTTGTCAACATTTTTATAAACATTTACCGAGATCTCAAGTCAATTATGTCCAAACCACATTGCTTTGCTGGACGTCATTTTTAATTACGAGTTATGTTGAACTTTGCATAATAATGATATTATGAAAAATAGAATTTGTATATGTACCGGCAAGCGCAGCGTAGGTCGTCCACCTAAGAGGTGAACAGACGACCTGGTAATGGTTGCAAAAAGCCGCTGGATGCGGGCTGCTTCTAACCGGCCAGCTTGGAAGTCACTGGGGGAGGCCTATGTTCAGCAGTGGACGTCCTATGGCTGAAATGATGATGATGATGAGAATTTGTATCGATTTCCCTTAACCGTCTTTTATGTTTGTTTACTTCAAGCTTATTTTATTTATTTTTTCTCTAAAGAGTCATACGTAGAAATAACACTACTTATGTACTTTCGCTACTTATTATTATTTATTATAATAACTTATTATAACAAGGACATGATAATAATAATAATATGTAAATTTAAATTGATAGTTATGTCATGTAATGGTTTTTTTAATTTTATTTGCCTGAAATAAATTATATTTATTTTATTTTATTATTTTCACGTATCTTTTTTTGTCTCTAATATATAAAAAGAGACAAATTGTACCTATTCTTTTTAACCTAAGACTTTAATCCACAGAGCAACAGCTTTTTGTGAGCAATGTTTTCAGCTTCCTCATTCTCTTTTCAAGTCGTATGTAGTATATTTAGGCTGTTAGTTAAATTTTAATTGTCTCAAATACCATTGATAGCAGATATTATAATATACAATGTCGTCTACGTTAAATTAAATTACTGATTTAATTGAAATATCGAAATCACTCGTGACTTATGAACCAATAGCAAATTGAGTTTGACTGATTCGTTTAAATTTGTCGTACGGTAAACGTAAAATGACACACAAAATCAGTTTATTGGTATGTAACAAATTCAAATTCTTTTTTTTTTTATTCTGTAACAATTTTTTTTTTTTTTACATCTATTGTAGTGATTGAGGATTTCCTTTTAAGTAAATAAATACTTGTGTTAGGAAATCCCCCCTCTCCATATCAGCGATTTACATTAGTGATACCTATTAAGTAGATGATAAGGGCCTTACTACAAAAAAGACAGACCAGGCCCAAACACTGCCCAAAGATCAGCCAACCAATCAAAAAGTATGGTAACATAACCGAGACTTGTGGGATGTGTCAATATTCCAAACTGTATGGCTACTTTCCAGACGCAATCCAAGCCCAGTCCATCCCCTCTGCAGCAAGGCCATTAATGTTTGATTACAAATTTTTTTTTTTTAAACAGTTATAATTTAAAAAGTTTTTTTTAAGAGTTAATATAATTTACTTACGAAAAATAACAGAAAAACGCATTAGAGTGTGTATGTGTGTGTGAGTGTGTGTATGTGTGTGTGTGTGTGTGTGTGTGTGTGTGTGTGTGTGTGTGTGTGTATTAGGAATGTGAGAACAAGTAGGTACCTAAGTTTGCTTATGCAGCGTCTTTAAAAAAAAAGTAAGTATCAAAGATAAAGACAATAACAAAAGACTTCGAACTTTTTTGTATGGAGCCTGGCATACCTCAAATTGCAAATAACCTTTATTATTGTTATTTTAGTGTACACCTATGATACATACGTTAATCGAAAGGAAAAATATATACAAACAACAAATACTCTTTGACAAAATGTCGTAAATGATATACTTTGTTCAGAATTTCGATTTGATTATTTAAATAAAAGTAAATTTTATGTTCATGCTGAAATTCTGAACAAAGAATATCAAATACGACATTTTGTCAAAGAGTATTTGTTGTTTGTAATTATTTTCTCTATTGATTAACGTATGTTTCATAGGTGTACACTAAAATAACGTTATTAAAGGTTACTTTCAACTTAAGGTATGCCGATTAGGTTCGATGGCTTTTCTTCAATACAGAGGGGCTGATATCTAAAAGGCACCAAACCTTATTGGCATACCTAAAGTTGCAAGTACCTACAATTACGTTATTTTGGTGTACACATATGAAACATCTGCCAATCGATAAAGAAAATAATTACAAACAACAAATACACTTTGACAAAATGCCGTAAACGATATACTTTGTTCAGAATTTCAGTTTAAACTTTGTTCAGAATTTCATTATTATTTATAATTCAAACTGAAATTCTAAACCAAGAATAAAAAATAAAAAAAATCTAAATGCTTCTACATTTATAAACATTAATGTCTTGGCACTGAGGCTTGTGCTCATCACACAAACATATTTTGCTACTTACAGGATTCGAACCCGCGCCTGTTGACTTTGTAGTCTTTAAAACAACAATATTAGAGGTTGTATGGAAAGACGGAAAAATACTAAAAATATAAATAGTTCATTGCAAGAGAACCTATCATTATAATTATCATTTCAGCCATAGGATGTCCAATGTGAACAAAGGCCTCCCCCATTGACTTCCAGATTGGCCGGTTGGAAGCGGCCTCCATCCAGCGTCTTCCTGCGACCTTTACCAGGTCGTCTGTCCACCTTGTGGTTGGACGTCCTTCGCTGCGCTTGCCGGTACGTAGCCTCCATTCTAGAACCTTTCTGCCCATCGGCCGGCTGTTCAACGTGCTATGTGCCTCGTCCACTGCCACTTCAGCTTGCTAATCCTTGGACAACCTATACCCATACTGTATCTCAAGCAGGGCAAGGCAGGGGTAGGACAAAAACCTTTTAACACGGCTCCTGGAGCGTATCATGTGTCATTAGAATATTATCTAAAACATAACATGACAACCTAGGAAAAATTGAAGTCGTCTTGCGACCTCAAATATGTTTACGTAACGACTTCTTGGGGAACGTTCAGAATCCTGCTTTTTACCCGTGCACGTAAAATTCCAGTTATCATAGTTCCTTCAAATAAATGCAATGTCAGCCAAGGAATTTTACTTAAATCCTTTTAGGTTTCTGGACTTGAGTCGTAAACTACACTCATGCGTTCTATCTCGCTTTACGACTAGTTTTATTATATTACGTTTATCTTTCGGAATATAAATGCGCATTTGTGCCTTTATAGTTTTCCACGGTTTGCTCGAAAGTGGTACAATAGTTTAACGTGTCAAATAGTTTGACATTCAAATTGGACTTTTTAAAGATTTAGGTACCTACTTGTCTAATAGTTAAAAATATTGCAGATCTGACATGTCGAATTTTCCCTAGAAATCAATACGAATCTCTTTTCCCAAAAATGGAAAATGGTTGCCTATCATTTGAAAATAAAATATCATTGCTAGATTTTACTAAGTGAGTAGGACCGAGGGTTCCGGACAAACTTATTTCAATTTATGTTTATGAAAACTAAAAAAATTAAGGTCTTCGAATTTTTTCCTCTACTTGTGACATTGTTTTTTTGGTAAATTTCATTAATATAGGTCAACTGAAAATACTCTATAGGTTAAGATTCCCTTGCAAGTGTCAAAATATGTGGCATAGACTATTGGCGGCTTTGATTACGTTGACTTAGAAGTAAGATTTTTTCACAGTTTGAGGGATGTAAACCCAACCTGATTGACAGACAGACAGACACGGACAACGAAGTGATCCTATAATGGTTCCTTTTCATTTGAGGTTCGGAACCCTAAAAAAGGGTTTAATAAAACTCTGTTTATGTGTTACTATCTTTATTTGTCAAAGTTTATCTTAATTTCATAGAAGTTACATAACCATTCTGTATTGCGTCTCTACTTCCATTTATTGCATAAAATAAATTCTCAGTAATAACTCTTAATCGTCAATGTATAAACTCTATTAAATTTCATTGATTTCCCAACTAAAGTACTGAACTGTTTAGGAATACCCCATAGAAATTACATAAAACTATTTACAAAGTATGTATTTACAAGTGTACATTACAATTATTTTAGTTAATAAATACTTAAATAGTCATATTACAAAAAAATGTATCTTTAAATAAAATAAAAAACAAATGTTAAGTTAAAACGTAAATACAGTTAGCCCTTTGAAACATGTTTACACATTTTTGCATCATTAAACTAAGTAAATAAATTTGAATTCCATTGACAAAGTTTATACTTACCTATTTATACAGTATAATTTTAGATAAGATTATACATAAGAAAAATAGGTGCAAAGAAGCCCTGATTTTATTTTATATTAGAAGGCACTAACTCTACCAAAATTATGTTAAAACAATTATTCAAAACTCTGTCAATGGAAACATAAATATTAAATTATACTTACAAATTCGAATTTCTTACAGTAAATTAAGTGTCTTATCAAATACTGAGTGTTTTATTTTTTAATTAGAATTCGGTGCGATTGTGTGGAATGGAGTCAAATGCCATAATCTCTATTCAAATTAAATTCTGAAGAAAGCTCTCGTAAATAGAATGAAAGAGAATTTTAACACGTAGTCCAAGTCAAGAGAGACGAGCGATAACTTTCGGTTTTAAATCATATTACGCACTTCCCTTTTTTACTAAAATAACACAAACCATTACCCAGCGAATGGATTATAAGTTAATCAGAATGAAAAAGACAAATCAAAAAAATGATTTAGTATTGATTATAATATACGTTACTAAAACTACTAAACATGGGATAGCCTATGACAAAAAGTTTATCATCACAAATGACACAACTGACTGAATAAGCTAATTAAGATGTAAATAAAGTAAATACAGATCTTATAGTTTTTTATGAGCAAGTGATATTTAACCAAGCACCAAAACAAGATATTTTATGATTTAGCGATATATCGACACCAACTGTAAAAATATGATAGATATAACCGCCGATAGTGCCGTGTTTTATTATTACACTTCCCCACCGTTAACAGGGGTGTGTCGTAAGAGGCGACTAATTTCTGTAGCACAAAACGGGCAGCAGCATCGGCGTGCGAAATCTAATAAAAAAAACTGCGCTTGCCAACCCGCCTGCCAAGCGTGGTGAGTATTGGCTATCCCCCCCGATGATAGGTCATTAGGGGAGGCTTATGTTCAGCAGTTGACTTCCTATGACCATATGATGATGATGATGATAGCCGCCAATTTGAAACGGCCGCCACCGTGCCGGGGACGTCACATGTTATGATCAATGTTTTGATAAAAAAATTACATGGCGGCTATATCTATCGCATTTGTGAATAAATTGACAGTTAGTGTCGATAAATCGCTATATCATGTCGTGTTTTGGTGGTCATGCTAGTGGGGCTGAGAGTGGTAAACCAGTCTTATCGACTATATCAAACAATGATAAAATCAAAGATTAATTGCTTGCATTCACATACTCCTTTTTGTGTATAGTCCCGCTGTCGCTCGTCACTCATTTCTATACCTATCCAAAATTTAATTTATTTTATTTACATTTCTTCTCGCTACTCCAAAGATAATTTAACATAGGTACAAAATAAGTTCCTGGAGTTTGTTGAATTTTAAACACTGTATAGCTTTGTTTTGTTTAAATGGTTTGTTCAAAAAGGAATTTTATAAGTTGAAGCATGTCTTTCAACATTTATGTACCTATTGTTTCAAAGCAAGCCATTTAAACTATATCATGTTAAATAGAAAACAGATTTAGAAAGTCCGTTAAAAAAACATTGTAAAACCGTGTTAAATTACATTTCAGTAGGTATATATTTAATTTTCAATTATTTAACATAAATCTTACTAATTTCACATTATTTTTGCCATTCGCGTGATAAGAGCTATTTATTTTACAAGAAAAATAAGTTACTGTTCTATTTTAAGAAACCTACCTCTGTTAAAAAACATCAAATTAATTAATATTTAGACGTCTTTTGAAACTTGATATAACTTCAGCCTACGTCTTTTTCATATTAATGTATTTTTTGTTGTTTTATCCTTAAGCGTAGGAGGAGATGTAGGTTCTCGACTCATCACGGCAAGTTTTTGCTGTAACATCAATAACCGAAGACACGAAGACGCATGTGCCTTATCTCTTGATTTCAGCCTAACATATTAACCCTTATCACGCCAACGGAATCTTATTGCACCATAAAAAATTCACCTACAAATATACATCTAACCCTCAAATGCCGGTGGCCGCTGTAACTTTCATCTGAACCCGTCAACTGTGCTGGTGTAAAGAGTGGCGAGGGTACAATAGAGAGAGATGAGAAGATTGACTGAAAGCGCGGTTGGAGACGCTGTGTTAGCATTCCCATGCTGCATTGCTGCGGGATGCTCGCCTGTGGAAAAAACTAAGAGTTTATTTCAAATTACAACATGAAACAAATTATAATTCTTTTACCCCGCATGAAACTGCAAATATAAAATACGCTAAAGTTTTCTTTAGAAGATTTTTCCAAGCTATTCGTGTGGCCATACTGTGAAACAAAATCTTGGACAAGATATTATTTGCTTTAAATAATATGACAGCAATTATTATTATTAACCACGAAAGTAAGGAAATTATTGAGACTGTCATTATTGATCCTCTCCAAACTAGGTATTGTCAAGATAAATAAATAAATGTACTAAATCATCAATTTGAATACACTTAAACAACTTGTTTAAAAGCTATACCAAGTTACACACTAACATCACTTAGCGTGCTCATTTTAGGGTCTCAGTTAAGTGGTTTTATATATCCTATGTACATCCAGAAAAAGGTCCTTTCTAAAATTACGCCACGTCACCCATCCACCGATCAACTTTTTAATTTAGGAGGATCGCTTTTTCCTCCACTCGAACAGCTAAAAGGAACTCGGTTTATTGGTTTTATTATCCAGATTTACTCAATTGAGAGTAGCTAAGGCGAAGCGTTATATTTTATGTGAATTTTGCATGTACTCTATATAAAAGAGACTCTTTAGATAGATAATTTTTGTTCTGAAACTGTACCTAAACTCTGTCTTTTACTAACAGTTTTTTTCCAGTGACAATAGACAGAAACTCTTCAATCATGACATAAGCTTCATAAAAGGAGATCATTGGATTTCTAACTAATTTGGTACAATCATTTTGAAGCGGCGTGAGTTTAGTGGTCACTTTATTTTACGATCCATAAATCACGAGTTCAAATCCCAGAACGTACCATTGGACTTTTCTGAATCAATCTATGATGTCTAATATTTTTTTTGTTAGTAAGGGAAAATATTCCTATTCAGATAACACTAGCTGTGTAACCATGGTCTAAAATTGTCTGGTTGGCTCTCTGAGGGTTATAACGCTCTGATATCAATCGCTCCAAATGTACTAACAAGACTTGTCGCATCGTGTAGCGTACCCGTTTATATGGGACAAAGTGACAAGCGAAAAAAAGGTAAAGTTGTTTGTACAGACAACAGCTAGTCAACCTACCTTAAACCGTCAAATTTTCTTAATTGATATAGATCTGTATGTGATAGACTTAATGTTAGAAATCATTAATGCCCTTTAACTTTTTGGTAGGTTAATCTGCCGTTGACTTTACTACATTCGACTTCCAAGTCTGAGCATCTACTTTGATATGTCTTATTGAATTATTGAAAAAGTTGCCATGTCAAAATTCTTACCATTTATAACATGAACATTGACCGATGCAGCTTCGGCCATAGTCGGTACGCAACTATAGTTGCCACTGTCACTCGGCAGCAACTTCTCGATGATGAGCCGTGACGTGAGCTGCTCCGTCCACTCTGTTCTCAGCCGGACCCTGGGCTCTTCTGCTATCTCATTTTCTTCTACCTCCTTATACTCTATTAGTTTTGATCCTGTTAACAAATGGTATGATTTAAAACACAATCGCTAAGGCAGCGCTAGAGAAAAACAAAAAATGGACTCGATGGATTTTTTTACTTTGTACTGATTCTGCGTTCTATGTCTGAACGTTAAAATTCGCTTCTGCCCATTAATGGGTTAATATTTCAAAAATCAAAATATTTTACAAACATACAATATTCAATGAAAAAAACATCAAAAGCTATGATTGAAGTTTAACTTGTTGTGACACGCAAACTGGCATTTAACTGAAAAAGCATAGGAAACGATCAAATTAGCATTTTTATTCGTAAAAGGAAATTAGTTGGGGTCCACTTAGAATTGGATTTTTTCTCTGAAATGGGAACATGTAGGGTTGATGGCTGCTATTTTAGTCAAACTATGAACCGCCATTTTGTGGGGCGGTTAGGCTAATGAGAAGGATCCTATTTCCTTTTTTAATCAACCGACTTTAAAAAAGGAAAAGGTTCTCCATTTGTCACATGTATTTGTTTTATACAAGCTTTATATTAGTTTTTATATAATTTGACATGAAATAACTTTCTATCAGGAAGTCTTTTTTTCTGATAGAGAATTATATTGAATAGTTGTTATTCAAATTTCATGCAGATTGATAACATAGTATCATTATATTAACCATCAATAATTGAATAAATTATTTATGGCATTCAACACACAAAAAATTGTATAAAATATGTTTTTACAAAAAAAATACCGACTAAAAACTTTACCTCAAGTAAATAATTATTACGAGAGAAACTACGTGTATCAATGAAAAAGAAACTATACATCAGTTTTTTTGTAACCTACCCATTTTAAATAAAAGAAATTAAAATCCATTTTATTTTTTAGTTTAAAACTGCGATAACGGGGCAATGAGGTACACTATTATGTCTCATGGTGAAAAGTGGTGAACCCGTAGTAAATGATAGTTTCATTAGTTTTCATCAACATTTGTCCCAACTTAACAAACATTGCAAACAACACCGGGAGAGGTCTATGTTCAGCAAATAAACCTTTGAACATGAGCAGTGCGGTCGGCAATCAGTCCTATGGCTGAAATGATTATGATGATGATAAATTGTTACATTTCTATTAATTAACAAGATTAGTCTCAATTTTAATTGTGTGTGATATGATTTTAACAATTTTAAGTTTTGGACCAATTGAGTTAAGTATTTCCTGTACATAAAATTCCAATTAACTCATTCCTATTTCATGCTATGAATAAATAAATATGTGTCAGACAACACACCGCAATTTTCATGGTTTTGAAGTAAGGAATTAACATCCCTGTGTTACGAAGTAACCAGACAATTTATTTTGCCAGAAGTGTCTCCCAGAACACCCAGACTCAAGTCAATTTAGAAAAAATAAGTCTATTGACCCGAACCGGGAATCGAACCTGAACTCTGCCTACAACACAACACCAATCGTCAAATGTTGTGAACTATAAATTTAAAACCGTCACGGAAGGAAGCCGAATTAGCTCAATTTGTCTAGTTGCTATACCAGTAACTCTATCTATTATTGATTGGATCACGTTTGAGCACAGGATTTCCATAAATAAATCCAACATCCGCAACGACAAAGTGCTTTGAATCTGGTTAGATTATATTAACATGAGGATTGAAGTGAACATGACAAATATTAAAAAAATATATGAAGACGTTAAAATCTTTCATTGTTATCAGAATAAAATTTTTGGAGTCATTAAGACGTCGACATACAGGTTTACATTTCGCGGTAGTGCTAATTTTTCAGTAACTAAATAAAATAAAATAATAATAATCGATCTACGTAAAAATCTTTTTTTTTTTAATTCTTCCATTCTACATTTGAAAAATAGAATACGTAGAAAATTTACGATTAATCGATTAAATTGCACTGTATGTGCACTGCATGAGGTTCTTGTTGGAGCGGCGTCGGCGTACGCCTGTGATCTCTAATGAATGACGGCGCATCTCGCGTTTTCTTTTTTTTTCGGTAATTTTTAAGTATATGTTACTCCAGAAATACGACGACTGAAATTAATTACGATAAATTAGTATTTTTATATTGATCTATAGACCTTATTTTTAAAAAAGCAGGGGCTGCAGCAGAGTCAGCGTAAAATGCCAAGTGGCGCGAATACGAGTCTCTTGCAAGTGACTACGTGTTTGCGCCATTTGGTGTAGACACGTTTGGACCGTGGAGACTGAATGCTGAATTACTCAGTCTCCTTTAAATGGAATACTGATGTCTCCAATATTTTTTAATTTTTTTCTTGCGAACTGAACTGACTGACTAAGTTGCTTTAAATATTTCTTGTAAAATATTATTTTAAAGTAAATTACATTCGAAACGTCAAGAAAATTGATTCATAAAAAGAGGCATGTGTTGCGTTAATACCCGTGTAGTTTATAGTGTTAATAGCCGCTGGGTTCATGTCTAGACGGCTCTGAATACATAATAGCGTTTACTCAGAAATCATTACGTTCCTGGAAATAACAGGACATTCTAAAGGTACACGTCATGTAGCTTTGAAAATTGACGTTTAAACGTATTGATACATTGGCTCGACTGAACTAGTTAATTTACCAATCGAAAATTATTCATAGTAGACAAATAAAACCGGAATTCGTGTAATTTTTGATGATAATGATTATAATAGTGGTTTCACTGAAAATTTACAAAGTGAAAAAACAAAACACTAGGTACTAATTTTTAAAATACGATTGGTCCTTTTTTCTATGATGTTTTATATTTAAACAAAAAAATATATAGGTACATTTAGACAAAAAAACCGTGTATCATATCGTAAAACAATTTTGCCGACAAAAAAATTGTCTGAAAATAGTACAGCTAAACGGGTACTTTAAGGGAATTATTTTATTTTATTATTTTGGCCCATATTTCTTTGGAAAACTTGTTTAATTACATGTGTATTCTGAAAAACACCTTCAAAAGAAAATAGAGTGCAAAGGCTCTTATGTTACACCACCACCACACATACACCACTTCTATAAATAAAAATGTCAACACGCAGTCAATAAGAAATATGAAAAAGTAGGCAAACACATGACCTCATTTCGTGAGGATTAGCCATAGCACACACGTTATTAAAACCAAGGATTTAGATGTTCAGGTATAGGTTACTAGGCATGTTTCCTGGATTCCGTGCCAACGATATGTATTTTGTTCAGTAAACAGGGTTACATAGCACGATAGTGCCAAATTTTCAGTAGCGACTCAGAATCAGTAACTTTATCCTACTAAATTATAAATGTGATATTAATATTATGTGTGTGAGTATAGCTATCCATATCTAGATCCAGATCTATATCTGTGTTACTCTTTCACGAAAAAACTACTGAATGAATTATGAAATTTGGCATACTGATTGACCATGGCCTGGATTAACACATAGTTTGGGATACTTTTTATTCGGATAAAGTCAACGCAGATAAAGTTGCGGGCAAAAGCAGTATATTATAAGAACAAAGGTTTTTTTTTTTTTCATTTTTATTTATTCATTTCTGCTATTAATATAACTCGGCGTACACTCTTTGATGAATGACGTTACACCTTGCGTTTTCTTTTTGTTTTCGAAAATTTTAAAGTATATTTTGTTCTAAAGAAGATTTGGAATTAATTAAAATAAAGTCGTATTATGATATCGTTCTAATCCTTATTTTTTAAATTGGCTCTACCTTGCAAGGTAACCCTGTATGTGTTTATGCATGGTTAAACCACAGTTAAACAATTAGAATAAACAGAAGTGAAACTAGAATAACAACGAATAGGAAATTAAGATAGTGAAGGCCATACGCAGCTTAGTATAAGTGAGTTATTTAAACTGAACATAGTGGCACTACTCGAACACTATTAAATTTTATTGTAACTCTATCTTTGTATCGTCTTATTGTTACGTTTTTTTATTTTGATTAATTTCTGTGGCGTTATTTTCTTTTTTTGTATGTATTAATGTCTGTTATTTTTTTCTTTCATAAGAAAAGTTACAACAAAAATTACAGTTTTTTTAGTTTACTAAAATAACGTTAGTTAAAATAAAAACTAAATATACTTTTTCTTTGTTTGTTCTTTCTATGCACACATACGAGTATTGCACAAAGTTGACACACAATGAGCACCTAAAGACAGCTATCACCGAAGAGGTTAAACCAACTACAAAATGGAGCAACGGTTTGACCAGCCTGCCTAGCATGACTACTAAAAACACGATATGATATGATATGATAATAGCGATATATCGACACCAACTGTAAAAATATGATGAATATAGCCGCCATTTTGATTTTTTATGGAAAGAGTGATCATAATATGTACCGTAACCGGCACGGCGATTCTACACGGCGGCTTTAACTATCATATTTTTACACTTTGTGTCAATATTTCGCTATATCATATCATATCGTGTTTTAGTGCTCATGCTAGGCAGGCAGCCTTTTAGAATCGGAAAACTTTAGTGCTAGACAGAAATCGATAGAAGCATTTGAAGAAGTCCTTTTCCCAGAAGTGGAATGTCAAAGGTTAAAAGGCCCTAGTAAAATTTAAAACCTATTAACCTACAAGTGAAATAATAATGAAATACTAACCCTTATACCAAAATATGGTGCCGAGGTCATGCGGGCCTTGACTCAATATGCAAGTCAGGGAGAGTGAGCTGCCTGTCTTCACGTACAGATCTACTGGACCCAGGATGTGTGCCTTCGCTTCTGTTGACAAAAGAGGATTACATTTACTTTTATAAAACATATTATTTATAAATGTATGATGTTTATTGTTGTAACATAGTTTTAATACGCAGTTGGGACAATTCCTAGTGGCTAAGACAAAAAAAATATTAGTCCTCTGCTGGACGTGAGCCTCCTCCAAAGAGCACAATCTCCAGGTTTTTTTAGCCAACTACTGTAAGCCATCTCCTAAGGTTGTTAGTCCATCGAGCTAGAGGCATCCTCATCATCATCATTTCAGCCATAGGACGTCCACTGTTGAACACAGGCCTCTCCCATTGACTTTTATCGGGGGGGCATTGCCAATACTTGCCACGCTTGGCAGGCGGGTTGGCAAGCGCAGTTTTTTTGTGCCAATAATATTACGCACGCTGACGCTGCTGCCCGTCTCGTGCTACAGGAATTAGTCTCCTCTTACGACACGCCTTCTGTTGGCGGTGGGGAAGTGTATTCTTCACGGCACTGTAGGGGCGTCCTACATTACGTTTACTAAGACGAGGTCTCCAATCGATAACCCGTTTACTCCACTTTTCATGGGTTCTGCGACAAATTTGACCGGCCTGCCATTTTAGTTTAGGTACCTACTACATTTTTGGATTAAAAATATTTTGGGTTTTTTCTCCCGTTAAATTCTAACGAAACGCAGCCTTAGAAGTAAATATTAGTAATCTTAGAAAAAATCTCTGCAATGTTTTCATTTTCATAATATTTCGTTTAAAAGGGAGTCTAAGAATTTATTATGGGTTTTAGATTTTCGGCACACGTCATGTGTTATAAAAGTTGAGGGGATTTCTTTTTTGTCTTTAAGCAAAAATTGGTACGGTATTCACGGCAAAGTATTTTATTATGAGGCCCATAGACATTCTTATGAAAGTTGACGCAGGAATTTAATTTATTTTTGAATAAAAAAATATCCTCGGATGTACAACCAAAAGTCTTGTAGGTACACTTTAAAAGCCGGCTGTGTGTTCAATTCAAATCGGATTATATCTTGGATTTTACGTGAAGAAAAAAATACCATTCATACAAAAATCTAAGTTTTTTTTAAAATAACGCCTTAATAATAGCCACGGCTATTTTATTTAATAATTTTTATTATTTATTTGGTTATTCTTTTCAATTATGTTAATGAATAAACAGTGACTTAATAATTCCTCATTAGGCGCTGTTAATTAATATTCGTGCTAGTTCTGTGAAATACTATCATTATTAAAATTTGAATACGGCTCACATCTCAAGCAAAGTTTATCTAGCTACCTACTATCTATTCTATCATTATAAATTATCTTTCTAATTTTCTAAAACACGAATTCTTTGCTTCAAAAAACATGCTGGTTTTAATCATAAACAGTTCAAATTACATCCCTAGATAACCCAAAGGAACGTAACGGAAAACGTGAGCCGAAAAAAAAAACGCTTTTTATCGTCCTAATTCAGCAAAAGATGGTGCTTGTTAAGATATTAAAGACAAGAAAACACCCATGGAATGTGTTCCCAACGATGATACAGCACGTTTCAGAGCCTCAGTACAGTAAGCTACAAACCTTTGGATGCTATATCTCCTTATATCAAAGGCAGAAGGTTAAGAATTCTGTAACATTTTCTATCTATCCGTGGAAGACCCGCTCGTTTGGAGGTACTCGAGAAAAAGTAAAGCTAAGATTAAATCTACAGGGCTACGCAACCTTGGGAAAGTATTAGTATTTTTTTAAAACTGTTTAGGGGCGTTGTTATGCGTAAAATAACATTATCTAGTTGAATAAAATCACAATGGTGAATAATAATAATAATAATGTTTATTTCAGATAATCATCCATACATATTTGTTAGTAATATAAGTACCTATATTATGTTAGTAAAAATAATAATAAATAAAAGAATTAAAACCAGATTATCCTAAAATCTGCCAGGATGAGAGCAGTTAATTTCAGTTTAGGAAGTTGAATGTCCCACCCACATGCATTCGAGTCCAATGCCTCTGAATGGGACAGTCAAGCTTACCTTGAAATACCTTCAGGACACAATTTGAGCTCTCCCGTAGTCTGCATAGCATTGACGCAGTACGCTTCCTCATGATGCCATAAAAATCATCAACACCTGCTTCAGCGAACATGCTTGAGGCACTACAGTATCTGGGAAGGCCAATTAGCATCCTGAAGGCATTATTGTACTGGATTCGAAGCGCGTTTTAGGCCCTCTGCGTATAGTCACACCAAAGGCTGCAGGTGTAAAAGGTTTGACAGTACGCCTTGAAGAGGGTAATTTTGACATCGATTGTACACCTAGCAAACCTGCGGGTAAGCATATTGCATCGGACCGCCAATATAATAACGTTTGTCGATATTATGATTTTTGATAACGATTTCAATAGTATACCATGTCAGCCTATTGCAGTCCAGTGCTAGACGTAAGCCTCTTAAGAGCACAACAGAGCGCAATCTCTCACTTTTTTTATCCAGCCACTGCCTAAAATCATCCTAAAGTCGACAGTCCATAGAGCTGGGGAGGCGTTCTACACTACATTTGCCAAGGCTCGGTCTTCAATCAAGAACCCGTTTAATTCACCTTTTATCGGTCCTGCGACTAGTTTCATCGGTTCAATAGTATAAAACGTTGTAATATACTTAGATCTTTAGAGATGACCTAACGCAACCATAGATTTAGTATGTACGTAACGTATTATAAGTCTATGAACTTACTCAATTATTGTCTTAGTTAGTGGACTTGCAATTCATTTTATGTACCTATACATTTATTTTTTTTGTAAAAGTATTCAATTTAATTTAAATAAGCAACTTAATATTCTAAATCAAATTTAGCAACTCCGTGCTTCAAAAAACATATTATTAAATTGTTGATCTATGTCTTAGATTTGCTTGAAGTCAGACAACTTAATATCTAGCAAGTTAAGCAGACGTATATTGAACTAAACAAGTTTGTTGACCTATCAACCCTTAATTAAAACAACTCAACCGCATCTCCTACGTTAAATTCACAGTCTCTAACAAAACTTCAATAAACACAAGTTCTCAAATTACCTCTCATTAAACAGAACTTAGCCTGCAACTCGTAACAAGTCGGAGCGTGGCTTGACATTGCAATTTTGCACGCCTTCGACTAGTTAATACTTAGTCACAGAGCAAACGAATGAGTTAGTACAGTTAACACAAGCAAATGGGATTTGCGACGTGGTTTAAAACGCAGAGGTTAAGTAGAATAACATTAAGTTGTGTTCGTTGACTTTTGAATTTGTTTTGCAGGTGAATTTTCAAAATACATTCCGTTAGCGATTTTGTATCGAGTTTCTTTAGTTGTAAGCATATTTCATCATTGCGTTAGATTATCTACCCACTATGTCAGTTTTTATAAGTCCATTTATTGTTTGGTAAAATTTGTATTTTGAAGGTATATTTATACTCTTTTTCTGCCCGTCACGGCCCTCTATGTATGTAACGTTCAGTTCAAATCGATCCACGAGCGACACCGCAAATCGCAACGGTGTCTATAATTCTGTGTCTTAGTATAATGAACGGTTTCATCTTATATTTCGGCGTTTCACCCCGTTTTGTACCCTTAGACTTTACATTCCTTGAGCTGAATTTTAACGTTCTGTCTCTAAGTTCTAAAAAATAAATATTTTTTTATGTTTGACTTTAAAGAATTTTAGATTTTCTTGATAGTAATTTGGCCGAATAATAATTAAAATTTGTCTTGCTGCTAGATAGGATAGCTTCAACAAAAGAATATTAGATACTACGTTATCCCAATGACAAAGCAGTAGTATCTTTTGTTGGAACACGTTTTCTATACTTCATATCTTCGAATTAGACTAACTCCGCTATTGCATACGAAATGATTGTGCATTTGGTATGGCTGTTAGCTTTTAGACAGAACTTAGTACTGTGTTAGGGTAATGACATGGAAAACATTTGTGAGGACGAGTTAGCAGTGGCTTTCACAATGCACGAGAATCAAGTGTAAAATTTTGAACGCTGTCAAGTACATATTAAAGACTAATTTCCCGTTCCCACCGTTAAAATAGGGTTGTCACACAAAAGACTTTAACTTTTTTGTATGGGGCCTGGCATGGCATACCTAAAGTTGCAAGTAACTCAAAATAACGTTATTTTGGTGTAAACGAAACAAACGTTAATCGAAAGAATAAAATATAACAAATAAAAAATAATACTCTGACAAAATGTCGTAAATGATATACTTTGTTCAGAATTTAAATTTGAATGAATGAATTTCAAAATAAAATAAATATATATTCAAATTGCACAAAGAAAATTCTGCACAAAGTAGGTATCTATACAGAGTTAAATTTCACGGTAGTGTCAATTTTTAAGGGACCACTCAGAATCAGAAACTAAATCGATCTACGTAAAAAACAAACTCTTTTTTTTTCATTAAATTTTGTTCCATTCTGCATTGAAAAATAGAATACGTAGAAAATTTACGATTACTCAACTAAATTGCACCGTATGTGCACTGCATAAGGTTCTTGTTAGAGCGGTGTCGGTGTACGCCTGTGATCTCTGATGAATGTTACGAATAGTAATAATTTTTTATATCAATTGGCGTATGTTTCATAGGCGTCCTGGCAAAAGGGGTAGACTCAAGAAATGCTGGCTTGACGTCGTAAGGGCTGACGTGCGTGCCAATGATCTCACAACTAGAGACGCTCAAGACCGCGCGAAGTGTAGGAGTAAATCAAGGAAAGCGGACCATGGGCTCCAAAGCAATGGCTTTGGATGCAACCGGGATTGACCGTATAGATGAAGAAGAAGACCTGTGTACTTGAGTTGTGCTGCTCTTCAATATAATCTCATACTACATTAACTCCAAAGACACACATTTATTAGGAATTGTGCTATGGTGTATTTCGAGTTGTGCTACTTTTCATACAGGGTTACATTGCAAAGGGGTGCCAAATCTTTAGGAGTGACTCAGAATCAGTAACTTAATCGAACTGTGCAAAGAACAATAAAAATATATTTTCACATTTCATTATTCCTATCCGCTGGATAATTTAACTCATTCATGAAAAAAATGCACCGTATGTGCACTGTGTAAGGTCCTTGTTGGCTCGCCGTACTTAAGCCTCTGATGAATGACCGCACGGCATTCGTAGTCTCTCTATTGACTTTATTTTCAGATATTTTAAAGTATTTTTTTTCTTTGTGGCATCCGAAAAATTATTATTATTAAAAATAATAACGATTAAGACGCTGCACTGCTTTATATTGTTCCCTAGACCTTATTTTTTTAATGTGGCACCACGTTGCAATGTAACCCTGTATAAGTCTGAATTTACTCTTTAATTGGTTATTCGACGCAGTAAGCGATGGATTCGAACATTATTAACCGGGAATATAAGCAACGAACATCAATCGACATTTGGGTAGATGTTCAAAATGACCTCAAAAGTGGTAATTGATTTCATTTGTTGCTGCTTGCTTTGACATATTAGCAGTAGTTACAGATATGAGTCAGATTTGACAGAGCGTTCTAAAAAATATTCCGGATCATCCAAAGAGAGGCCCAAGATAGAAAATGGCTAATTTTACCTGAATATTATGTATCCTTGCGTTGATGCACAGTTTAGTAATAAACATTCAGTGTCGCTCACATATAATCTAAATTTAGATGAATATAAATATTTTTTATATTAATTTATTGGATGCCGAGCATTGCCAAAATAAATAAATAAATAAAATTAATGACTAAAATAATTACGCACAGACCTAGATTAATAATTCGTAAAGGTTTAGATGGGTGAAAACGTTACCGCCCGAAACAATATTTCAAACAGGATTGCCTCCTGGACTCTATCTATCATACGAGGAAAGAGGGACAGAGCGTTGTGAAACAAATAGCCTTTTTGAAAATACATACTCGTTTCGCGTATCGATTTAAAAACATGGTCGGCGGTACAATTAGTTGCTATCTGCATAAAAGTAACCAAACTTATCTATGACAACAGTCGACAGTTATTATCAGTTTTATCAGTCTTTGGAAGTCCACTGCTGTACAAAGGCATTCACTATAGAACGCCACAGCGAGCAGCTCTGGGCCGTATGCACCCAGCAGTGACTTAAGTTGCTAGTACACCGGGTCCTGTTGCCCACACAATAACTTTAACAGTATGAGTCGCTTGATTCAGTAACATCATTTACCTCATTTCGATTTGAGAGGAAAATAATGTCAGTAGTGTAATATTTATCTGAGCACCCTTTATTGCTTTTAAATTACATTATGATGGCTATTACTTCCGCAGTAATAAATCAAACTTCTTCCAAGAAATATTTCAGTAACTTCAAAAGAAAATTTGGATTCGCAGAAACATCGCATGAAGTTATTTACGAAAGAAAAATTCTTGCGATCCTTATTAGAAAAGTTATTACAGAATTGTCCAAGAAACACCTCCAGATCTGAAACCAGAATTTCGCAAACTTTAATAACCTCTAAATCATAATACAGAACCGTATAGCAATTTATATAAGTTGAAGTAACTTTACTTAGTATATTACGTTCATAGGTTAACCTTGTTCTGACTTTATGAATATTTTCTAGGTACATTGAATATTTAAAGTTATTTTGCTCGTGTAAATTTTCGGGGTAACGTAGAAATAATATGGAAATCATTTTAAAATTTCTGAAAGGAATAAGGTTTTTGTTTCTTGTAATAATATTTTAGGCATTTTATTGAATCATTTAAAAATATGAGAAGCGTTGATATTATTAAATAAATGCTAAAACTCTAAGTTTTACAAAATAATAAAAGCTATGCAAAAGTTAAATTTATATTGTTGGTATTTGGATTTTAAATTCTTATATTATCAACATTTACGTTTTACTAAATATATTAAACAAATTATTGATTGTAACTTGTGAAAGATCCACCTTTTATCAACGCTCTTGACTCATATCGTGTTTTCATAAAAAGCATCGTATCAAATCTTGTGTCTCTAAATTATATCTCTCTCTAACATATTTTCTGGGAAACGCTAGCATAACTTTCAACTAGTCCGCGATACGAGCGAAAAAGTTAATCGCCTCTAACTTCGATGTGACGTCAGCCTCACGATTTCGGCTAACATAGAAATAAGCTCTAGGGTTATCAATTTTAACCTTTAACCAGACCCAGCACATAAAAATTATATATGACAAGTGAATAAAGTTCAAAATGACGTGGAAACTGTTTAGTCTGTAAAGTAAAGGATTAAAATACGATTCCTTTTACATCATTTCATAAACACATTTACGATAATATCAGTAAAAGATATACTAATGGCGATTTCAAGTTCGGATTCATAGTTAAGATTTACAATATCAGCACCTGATTACGTAGTTTTTGTCCCAGAGCAGACGTAGGGGAAAGTTTTGCTTAAAGAATGATTAAACTAAAAATAACAGCAAATACAGAACACAAACAAATTTTACGCATAATTTCTTTCTGTAGCTTTTTTTAAATAAAATTATGAGTCATGACATCTTATTTGCCATATACGTAAAGAAAAAAGATTCTTTGATACAACCCGAATTCATCATCGCACGGAGACTTACTCTAACTGAGGCAAAAAATATCATTTTTAAAGTCTAAGGTAATTCTGTGGCCTCGCGTAAGTTTTTTGTGGACGCAGCTGTATTTTATTTTTCAAAAATTCTTAAATGATTTATCAAAGGAACCCGATTAAATTGGAGACAAAGTTTCATGTTTGTGTGCGAAATATTCTTTTTTTTTTCCCTCGATATAAAAAATCCTAAGTAGGCAGCCCTGCATATAAATACGCTCCGAGTTCGAGCTTCTGTTATCGACATAAATCTGTCGTGCGAATGTAGAAGCATTGCCTTAAGTCGCTTTGAGTCTGTCAGTTATGTATTTGGGTTATCGCTTATACTCTTGGAAGAGTTAAATCAGTTTGGGATAGAATTTATTGGTGAACCATCAGTTTCTATTGGTCCTAAAGTTGATCCTTGTGGGAGACTTTGTAGTGCATTGGAGGTGAAACATGTTACAATAATGTAACTGGTATTTTAGTGAATTCTCTAAAAATATTATAAATTTTATGTCATTGTAAAATAAAGTATCGCAATAGTTTTTTACAGATATTCGAAACCTTTACTGTTAAATGATACGTCATTAAACAATTGAAGTGGCATTTATTTTGAACATAAAATGTCCTAGAAATCCATGTCACCGTGTTTGGGATCTATCCCAGAATAAATCTATTTAAATCTATTTAAAAAAAACATATTACTATATCCTGTTTAAAAAAAGAATTTTCAATGTGTTCTTGTATTCTTTCTAGTTTAATCATTTGTCCTGCATGCAATGTTAGAAGCCAAATAATTCCTTAGTAATGTCATCCTCGACTCACTTAAACTGTACTACTTATACCTTATACTATACAAGGTTCATTGACGTTTACTGACTCACCCACAACATTCAGTTGGAAGGCCAGCGACATCTTTGGTTCTGTGTTCACTTGGCACTCGTAGATACCAGCGTCCCGTTCTTGAGGAAACTTGATCTGCAGGGTCCAGTTTTCTGATTTGTCTGGCCTTATTACCTGTGAAGTAGGGGTTTTTATTAGAAAACATTTTAAAACTGATAATTTTATACTATTTATATAATGGTCGGTGTCGGTGTCCTTGTGTTTACTATTCAATGTAATTAGGCCGAAGCATCGAGCGAGCATCTAAATAAATGACAACAAACACTTTGATACATAGACTTAGAAAACGCTACGCATGTAGCCGCCTTACTGAATGAATAAAATTCAAAAACGCCTGTGATTAGGGTTTTGAAATTGAAAAATGTCAACAAAATAATTTATGCATGATTGTACTATTGTGAAATGATATATTGATGCACCGACAATGTATTCTGCATAAAATATTAAACGAAAAATTATAATACCAGTATTTAAAATCATTGATTCAAATGCACATATCAATATTAATTTTTGGTTATCAACAAATACATTTTGATTCCTGGAAATGTGTAAACAAACAACTTCAGTATTAGTATAAAATAAAAATATTTTATGTTGCCAATGTCAATAAAAAGCACTTAAAATATATTCATAGGCATCAATTATTTTCAATCAGTGAACAAAATCCACAAAATAGCTATGATACTGAAATCCGTCCTATCAGCCTTTGGATGTTCATTGCTGCTAGACCTAGGCCTCCCTTAGGTATAGAAATAATATGCAAATAGTAATTTAAACTTAGTTATGTCTTTAACCACTTTAGCCCACCAAAACTAGATTTAATAGACATTTATTTTAATGTTACGCAATCATAAGTAGACAGCTCAGTTTCCAGTAAGTTAACCTTCAATAACATGTTGTTTTAGTAATTACCCTTGTAAAATATGTTGATAGTAGAAGGGTTAAGGGTTTTAGAACCTATGTCCAAGGTTTTCACCCAGAAACATGATTCAGGCAGCTTTACTCTTCAAATCGTCCAAATCCCTTTGATAGTTATATCTACATTCTTGAATACTTCTAAGGTATGGTAATGTCTGTCAAACAAGTAAATCAGGCCTGTTGGGGGTTTAATAAGATGAAGGCTTCTAAAGGGCCTTAGGGCGACGCTTCGATATTTGGGTCAAAGGGCTTGCATGCCATGTTTATTTACACGTCTTAGATTAAACTGAGACTTGTACGAGATAAATACATATAGTATTATACAATATACAGTCACGTTTGTACAAATAAACGTACTCGTAAAATTGTTGTAGGTCAGATTTTATTGAAATATCAAAAGTGAGAATGCATTTAAACTTTGATTTTGATTTGACTGTGACAACTACCAAATACTAGATGCTAATACTAGCATGTCAATGCAATGCATGCAATGTAGCATGTATAAATACTAGCATGTCTTCCAAAACACGAGATGATAATATGATATGATATAGCGATATATCAACACCAACTTTAAAAATATCAGAGATATAGCCGCCATTTTGATTTTTTATCGAAACAGGAATCTTAATATGTGAAGGCGATTTAACATGGCGGCTATATCTATCATATTTTTACAGTTGGTGTCGATATTTCGCTATATTATATCATATCATATCGTGTTTTAGTGCTCATGCTAGGCAGGCTGGACCTGAACCTAGCAACCACTATTGCTGCCTTGATCGCCTAATTAAAGTTAGCCCGCGCTACTTATTTACTGTTACTTAGTTAGTTACTGCTCAAAGTGCATGAGAGCAGAAAAAAACAATATCATTGGTTCTATTACGCAGTCACACGCATTCCAAGTTTCATTCCTCAACCCTAACAAGATACTGTTACATCTGTATTTGATTCTTTCTGTTTCTAGGTAATTCGAGAATAAAGATTTTATTTATTTTTTGCATCACTAAACTAAACTAACGTTTTTTAAGTCTATGGTTTAACGTAGCATTAATGTCTGTGTTACAGTTTGTTACGTTTTAAGAAACAAATGACAATTTGACAAGTAAAATCAAAACATCAAATTCTGACTTTTGCTCTAGTACTAAAAAGCCTCAATAAATACGAAAATGTGGTAAAATGTTTTTTTTTTCATCTTCATCTCAGAAAAATGATTTGAATTTGCTTACCTGAAATCTTTGATCTGATGTGTATGTTAGTATTCCTGCTGTTAAAATGTGAAGGTCTCTTTTTCTTATCCACGATACCTAAAACAAGATTTACACATCAGTTATATTCTTACATAATAAAAATATTATCAGGATATTAAATAAAATATATCATTTTAAAATTAAGAATATTAAAAACATATTTTCGCATCTTATGAACTCTTTATTCTCATTTAATGATAACAAATTAAATGCATTATAGATTCAAGTTTCATATAATTTATCATTGAATGAGGTACACTGAACTTAAGCTCCACAGCTATACCCATACAAAAGCATGCAGATGTTAATTACTTAATAAAAGTCAAAAGTCAAAAATCATTTATTCAGTTTAGGGCAGAAAACTGCCACTTATGAACGTCAATAATAACATTATTGATTATATATGGGGCAGAACATGTATCGTTATTTTTTGGGCCCTACTAGCGCTTCGAGACAAGACACAGACAATCTGGCAAGTGCTCAGAAGAAACGCCGGAACAAACTCAGTCACCACTAGCTGCCACAAAAAAAAGGAAAAGCAAATAATGTATACCTGTGCGAGCAGGGCAGTATTTAATTCCAGACATTTTTGTCATTTAAATAGTAAACAGTATAATAACCATTTTTTATCAAAATAATCTTAACATGCGATTTAAACTCAAACATGGGTAGTTCAACAATAGACTGTGGTAATTTGTTAAAAAAGCGAATACATTTCTCCATGAACGAATTACTCACTTTATGCAGTCTGAAATTTGAAACAGCAAGTTTATCTTTATTTCGGGTATTCAAATTATGTTTGTCACTTTTCTTAGGGAAAAGATGCAGGCGAATGTACATAATATTTTCATAAATGAATTGAGAGGCCACTGTAAGTATATCAATTTCTTTAAACAGTTCTTTTAACGAGTCTCGGAGTCGAAGGTTGTAAATTGACCGTACAGCTCTCTTTTGTAGTACAAAGATAGATTCAATATCTGCTGCTGAGCCCCATATCAATATTGCGTATGACATTATACTATGAAAGTAGCTAAAATACACTAATCTTGCCGTTCCAACATCAGTCAATTGTCTTATCTTTCCCACAGCATAAGCAGCAGAACTAAGTCTTCCTGACAGAGTCTCAATATGAGCACCCCATTGCAGACGGGAATCTAAAGTTATTCCCAAAAAGGTAGTGGAATTACTAGTATCGAGTCGTTCATCTTTTACAATGATATGTGTTGAGACCTGCCTTACATTTGGCATTGTAAATTTTATGCATTTTGTTTTGCTTGCATTGAGCAAAAGATTGTTGGTACTAAACCAATGCAGAACCCGCGAGAGTGCATTATTTACATCGTCAAAAGATTCTTGACCTCTTTTAATTTTAAAGATCAGTGATGTATCATCTGCAAATAATACCACCTCACATAGGTCGGTTGCAAAGTAGGGAAGGTCATTTATATAAATTAGAAATAGCAGGGGTCCTAATATTGATCCCTGCGATACACCCATGGTAAGAGGTGACCCTGAAGATTCAGTTCCATTTATACATACTTTTTAAGTTCTGCCTGTGAGATAAGAGTTTAATAAATCTAAGGACTCTTTTGAAACCCCATAATCTCAACTTTTTTAGTAAAGTTTGATGATCTACACAATCAAAGGCCTTAGAAAGATCACAGAAGATACCTAAAGCATATTGCTTACTCTCCCGAGCATCGAATACATGTTTTAGGAGTGCTACTCCAGCATCGGTAGTATTTCTACCTTTTGTAAAACCGTATTGTTTATCATGTTGTAACTTATTTAGGACAAAGTGAGATAAAAGTTGATTAAACAATATTTTTTCAAAAATTTTACTAAGTACGGGTAAGATAGATATTGGTCGAAAATTGGAGGGATCAGTTTTCTTACCCGATTTAAATAAAGGAATAATTTTGCTAAATTTCATTAAATTTGGGAATTCTCCATCATCAATACATTTGTTAAATATAATTGTAAGATGAGGGGCTATTGCATTTATTATTGTATTAATGATATTGACAGAGATTCCCCATAGATCCTTAGTTTTTTTCATATTTAATTCCCTATATGTTTTTAGTATTTCCTCAGCGTTTATATGTCTAAAATTTAATGGAGATTGACACTCATTAACACCTGACTTTAAAAGAGACTCAGCTAGTTCAGCAGAAGATGCAAGTTCTTTAGTTGTAGAGGTAGCTATGTTTGAGAAGAATTTCTCAAAAGTATTTGCAACTTCTGTGTTTGATTTAATTAGCTTATCTCCAACTTTGAGAGAGTAAGTGTGATCCCTTGGTTTTTGTCTACAAGTTTCCTTATTTATAATATTCCACGTAGCCTTCGCTTTATTAGTAGAACCTGTAATTATGCTATGTAGATGGTTTGACTTTGCTTTGGCACATACTTGTTTAAATATTTTAGAATACTTTTTAACATACTCTATGATCTGTGGGTTCTGAGAATCTGCTTTTAAACTATACAAGTCATATAATGTATTTCTACTTTTATAAATACCAGGAGTAGCCCAATCATTGAACTTACTCTTAAGGTTATTTATTTTTATCTTACTTTCCGTAAAAATCTGATCAAATTCATTTTTAATTAGGCCAAAAAGATTCTCGTATAACTCATCAGCACTGTGGTCAGTCGTAGGTTTTATTAAATGAACACCATCATAATTTTTTTCCTTAAATCTGTCAATTCTACTGGCCTACGACAAACATCTACAATGTTCGAGACATGATGGTGTTCAAATGATGCCTTTTGTCCACTATGGTCCGAGCTTAGACAATTTAAAATAGATTTATCAATTACATCGCTATTACAAAAAATATTGTCTAAGCAAGTAGCCGATGTGGGGGTCACCCTTGTAGGTTTATTAAAAATATTTATTAAATTATACGACTTAAAAAGATTAAGAAAACGGATTGATGTCTGCGTGTTTACCAATATATCAATGTTAAAATCTCCACATCCAACTATTTTCTTATTTGATTTACAGACTTTTTTTAAGACATCATCCATCGTGGATTCAAAAGTGTGGTAATTCGCAGAGGGGGGCCTATATACGCTAATTATTACATACTGCTCTAGCTCAGCACACGCTAGCTCAATAGTTTGTTCAACTGAGAGTGCTACTATATCTTTGCGTTCTTTACATTTTAATTGACTATTTAAAAGTATAAGTGACCCTCCTCTAATAGCAGACTCCCTTGTGAACGAATAGTTTTAATACCTACATAGTCTACAAATTAATTAACGGAAGTCTTAGTAAGAGCCTCTAAGCACACTTAATTTACTTTCCATTAGAGTATGATTTAATATTAATGACCCTGATACATCTAAAACTATTACCAGAACATTATATCATAAATAATTTAAACCTATTATGTTAGTTTGTTTAGCAGGAAGGGAAAATATCGCTTTAAGAATCTTGAATTTAATGAGCGAAAGTCGGAAGTCCTTAGGGTAATTACAAAAGTTTAAACATCATTAAATAAGTCTTGATTTGTATAATAATTTCGGTGTCAATATATTTTAAAAATTGTTTTGTGGAGTTTTATGTTTGTTTTATTCCCTAGATACTAATTCAAGCAGCATAAATACTAATGAAAGTAGATAACAGATAAACATTGGTACTTGATAAGATTTTAGGACTTAATAACAAAAAGCTTCCGCTTTTCATCAAACATCATCAAACAATCACTCCGATTTTAACTCGCTGGTTTAGACCCTATAACCACTTGACTAGATGGTATTCAGACTATCATTTAGGAGCTGAAAATTATTTAGATTCCCAAACCACTATGACTCGGTTAAGTGTTTAGGATTAGTGGCTACACTGATTACATTAGTAGACAAACTCAGTTATTTGATACGGACAAAATTATTTATTGGTTAGGTCATGTTGGCTTTCCATTTCAGAAGTTGTAAAACTGAATGTTTTTTTTAAAAGTAATTTTAAATATTAGCCTTTGCCAACAACTTATGCAACTTGACTACATTTTTAAATAACTCTCGTCATTTACAAATCTATTTGTAGGTATTATATCTGACCAATATACTTATATATGAAATCCAGATGTGAGTCGTGGGCAATTATGGGAAAACTAAGTTAATGTATACATTGCAAATCAAATTTAAAAACAAGGTATAGGAAACAATATAGAGAAGCGTCTTAATCGTTATTGTTTTTAATAATCGTATGTTACGAAAAAATCTTTAAAATATGCGAAAATAAAGTCAATAGAGAGATTACGAAAGCCGCGCAGTCATTTGTCAGAGGCGTAGGTACGGCGAGCCAAAAAGGACCTTACACAGTGCACATATGGTGCAATTTTTTCATTAATGAGTTAAATTATCTACGCGTACAATTTTTAACAGCGGATAGAAATAATTAAATGTGAAAATGTTATATTTTGATTTTTGCATAGTTCGATTAAGTTACTGATTCTGAGCCACTCCTAAAGATTTGGCAACCCTTTGCAATGTAACTCTGTTTAAACATTGAAAATGTTAATATACAGACGTGTTTCGAATAAGCATTCATCCACAGGTTATCTATTAGGAAGTTCTGCGACAAGCCAGATGAAAGCAAGTGCTTTTATGCACAGTCAAAAATCGTAATTCTTTATATCTCGGCTATGATGTTATAATACCACCTTCTGCAGGTGATTATAATGGGCAAGATCGCCAGCAATTTCTGGCTTCGCAGTATTCAGAAATGTACAAAGGAATGAGTACAGTCTGACATCAAATATTTTACATCGTAAGAAACAAGGTTCCAGGAGCTGGTAGCCAACCTTCAATAAATAAATATTGCACTGATCTTAAGATAAATAGCTACAGCACTTGTGTTATAGAAATTAGAAACTACGACGGTACCACAACATCAAGATCCCATTAAAAGAATTCAGTAATTTTTTTATTGGTTATGGCTTCTAAAGACTAGACCGCCACGCTTGGCAGGCTTGTTTTAATAATACTGTGCAAAATAGCCACTGAAAATAAAGGTTTTATTAACGTGATTTAGTTAGCTTATGTTGTTATGTAGGAACTTTGTTAGTAAGTATATGTAAATCGTATGATATTAAAATACAATAAATTAATACCTTGAAATTGATTTCATGATGGAGCCAGAAAGGTGTGCGTTTCTTCAACTTCATTTAATTGATAACGTTCGATACAAAACATGCATATTACATAATAACCTTTAGATAAAACAACACACAACATTTTATTTGTTATAGTGATTTCTAATAAAATATTCATTTTTCATAAAACCATGTAGCATAACATTTACAACAAAAAAAAAAATTTTCCATACAACTATTTTTGTATAACGTTCATTTTATATATTTTATTAATTAATGTAACTATCATTTAAAATATTTAATAGTACTAACGTTGGTTGCTTCTCAAACCAAAACGGTTCGACCGATTTTTATGTTTTTTTATGTGTATTTGGTAAGTATGAGAATAGGTCGTCGATATGTGATTAGGCTGGCCCTATCAGATATTTTTTTCTAAACTAAAGACCACGTGAACAAAGTCGCGGCCAACAGCAGTGTTAATAAATTTTGTGAAGTGACAAATTTGAACGCAGAATCTCCAATGAGTGTATAAATGTGAACAATAAGGCCATACAAGTGCAAAGAGGAGTTTAATGATCATATAAAAGCATCCAATTGTGCTAAAAGTGCAGTAATTAATCTCTCAGCTCAATGACTCTCCGAGAAAATACAGCTGTGCTGTGGTTTTATTTTTAAATGTAATTTTTCCAATACTTGCCTGGAGGTTTGCCAATAAATGTCAGTTACCGATTCTTGTGATGGTTATTAGTGTTTTCTGAACGACCGCGGTTGGGGTTTAGAATGGAAAATTTTCCGAGTTGGCTGCATTTTTTATTGCAACCTGTCATGAAGGGGACGGATATATTGTCGTTCGAATGTGGCATGATTTGAATCTATTACAAGAAAAGACTTAATGTTAATAACATTATGCGCCAATCCTATTGCCATTCTTTATGGTAACTTGAGATTTCGATTTTAAGCGTAAGATTACGTGAAAATTTAATGAGAAGCACATCACAATCTTATATAATAAAACAAAGTCGGGTTAGTTACACCATGTATAAGTCAAGAACAGCTGGGCCGATTTTTATGATTTATGATTTTTTGGATTTGTCTCCGTCCCGAATAGCAGAATAACTACTAAAACATCGAAAAATTCACAAAAAAAAAACGAAGTGGTCGTCGGGACAGTTTGTAAAATACAAATGTTTTTAAATAAAAACATTAATTATTAATTCGATAGTAAGAACTTTAAGTAGCAGTTAAAAGTATATAGGAGGTATTTATGTTTTGAATCTTTATTTACTTGTGCTATACAAATTTAATGATTTTAGGTCAACGGGAAGTACCGTAAATTTGGATTTTCTAGTAGACAGTCAAAATAATGCAGCATCACCAGTCGTTTTTTAGGGTTCCGTAGCCAAATGGCAAAAACGGAAACCTTATGGATTCGTCATGTCTGTCTGTCTGTCTGTCTGTCTGTCCGTCCGTATGTCACAGCCACTTTTTTCCGAAACTATAAGAAATATACTGTAGAAACTTGGTAAGTATATGTATTCTGTGAACCGCATTAAGATTTTCACACAAAAATAGAAAATAAACAAAAATGTTTAGGGGTTAGAACTAAAAGTTAGTTACTTAGAACTAAAACTCAAAAAATTTTTTTTCAATAAACCCATACGTGTGGGGTATCTGTAAATAGGTCTTCAAAAATGATATTGAGGTTTCGTGTGTGTGTGTGTGTGTGTGTCCCTGTAACTTCTAAAATAAGATAATGATAAAACTAAAAAAAATATATGATGTACATTACCATGCAAAGTCCAGCGAAAATTGGTTTGAACGAGATCTAGTAAGTAGTTTTTTTAATACGTCATAAATTGTAAACCGCAATTTACACTATTAAAACATCGAGCAAAGTTATAACGAACTACAAGAACTTGTATATTATGTTACTTGCTACTACGGAACCCTTCATGGGCGAGTCCCATTCCCATTGTATTGAAATTGTTTTTATTTTGATAACTCCATGCGTCATTGATAAAAGGAGCCTTATGAGATAAACAGAAGAAAAACAAAGTGATCCTAAGAGGTTTTTTTTAGTTTTTGAGGTACTGAACCACATTTATCTGAATGATGCAAATTAGAATAGCTAGAACCAAATTTATATACTACATACAACTCCAACTCTACGATCGCTATGTCATTCACGGAATCCGTTTCGAGGTACCAAAAGGTCTAAATGGGTCCTTTTGAGAGAGTAACCGTTTCCACTGGGCTTCAAAGGGTTGGATAAGATGAGATGCAATCATTTGTAGTATGCGTAAGTATGTAGTTCAGTAACAAAAAGTTTAATTTGCCTTTTGTGATTATTTGTATTAAAGGATTACTAAGTCCACTAATGTAGATCATCATCATTTCAGCCACCAGTCCACTGCTGAACACAGGCCTCCCCCAATGACTTTTATCAGGGGGGATTGGCAATACTCGCCACGCTTGGCAGGTGGGTTGGCAAGCGCAGTTTTTTATAACAGACAGACGCTGCTGCCCGTCTCGTGCTACAGGAATTAGTCATCTTTTACGACACGCCTCCTGTTGGCGTTACAGAAGTGTATTCTTTACAGCCGTCCCCACACGGCATGGCAAGTAGACCATTTGACAACATTTATAATGCAAAATTAGCTTCACTTGTAAGAAAGTGGGTAGTAGAACTAATTCTTAGTTACTTGTGAGTTCCTCGAGTGTAAGCTCATTTCGTTTATTTTGAAGAAACCCATAATTTTCATTTTTGGTAACCAGAGTATTATGATGGAGCCAGGAGGGTGGTAGTGGAACCCTTAAGTAGCTAGTAAGAGCTTCGCCTTCGTGGACCGACGAGGGAGCTTGAAGCTTGAGACTTCTACGTAGATTTGCAATTGGTAATTCGAAGTAAAAAGACAAGAGTTTTGGGCTACTTTTATATTTTAACTTTTACACAGTTTTACAGAAATACAGGTAATACAACGATCAGAGCTGCGCCGATGATGAATGACCATTGGGCCTTACAGCTACACCTTATATACTCATCTTTCAAGGATGTTTAGTGATAAGGTGGATGATTATTTGATTAAACTACGAAAAGTATTTAATACTTTAACACATGCTGCATGCAACCTTAAAGTTCGATTAGATAAGCTCGAATTTCTCAGGAAAGAAGTTTTACATTTGTGACATACAATCACAAGTGAAGGCCTTAAGCCTAATGACAATAAAATCAAAGCAGTTTTAAGCTATCCAATTCCAAAAGTAGACCGCGCAATTAAAGGGTTTTCACGTCTTATTGGTTACTATAAAGGTTTTATAAAAGACTATGCAAAAATAACGAAACCAATGTGATGTCATTTTTAAAAAGGGTGAAAGAATTAACTGAAGATTACATTAATGATTTTGAAACCTGTAAAACATTATTAGTTAATGCACATTTACTGCAGTATCCAGATTTTACTAAACTGTTTATCTTGACAACTGACGCTTTCAATGTAGCGCTAGGAGCAGTCCTTTTTCAAGGAACATTTTAATATATAAGTCCAATCATTAAATTACAGCCACCGAAGAGGTTAGGAAGTATTTTTGATAAAAAAGGGACTAGAAGTTGCGTAAGAATTTTTGAGAAGTGTGATAAATTATTTTATCTCAAATTATATCAGTAATTAATTACCATACATCTGATAAGTGTAGTCCTGATGCAAAATTAAAATTTAACCAAAGAAGTTTACACTTCTGTACAATCAAGTAACACTGTTTTCATTTATAGGGAAACTACTTAAAAAATAAAAAGAGTCACATAGGCAAAGATGTAGTAGGCCCAAGCGGTTCGGCAAACGGCGGACAATTTCAAGAGTTAGGTAAAGACGAAGTAGGCCCAAGCGGTGTAGCACTCGGCGAGTTTATCTATAATGAACAAAATCGCGGTTCCTTTCCAGAAAAAGTAATACTTCTAATTACTACTATTCCATCCGAAATATTAAGTATAATCCCAACGTTTGACCGATTTAATTTATGCGAATACATCATAACAAACTTTTCTTTTACAACCAGTGTTAAGCAAGAATCATATATATTGCATGTCATTACATCTAAACTAACAGGCAAGGCCGCTTCACTAGCAAGTGAATTTGATAATTTAATTGTCAACAGGGAACAAGAAAATAAAATGCTCACCCAACATTTTGGCGATCAGAGGTCAGAGGAATGTTTATTAATGGAATAAGAGTCTATAATTATCAAACCAGGAGAATCTTATTTAGACCTATGTAATAGAATTCAATTGAAACAAAGCAATTTATTTGCTCGAATAAATAACGATCTTAAACGCGATAGCAAAGTCGAATATGTAACCATATCGCGCTTAATGTATTTTTGTATAATTGATTGATGATGGGATTGATGAGAGTAGCTCGTCTGAAACATCCACTTAATTTGGAAGACGCATTACAAGTTGTAATGAAGGAAAAAAATTTTTTTTTACGAGCAGTACAGAATGAGAAATCAAATTCTGGAAAACAACAACGCACAGCGCAAACCTGTTTTAAGACACAACACAACCTTTCAATCTACCTCAGAACCGGAAGTACGGAAATAATGTACAACCAAATAGGTTCACAAACCCACCACCACTGCGTCCTTTTAACCTTAGACCGATGAATCAATATCCTAACACTCGATTTAATTTTAATCGCTCGCCAAAATCAAGGACCGTTTAACAATCGATTCAATCACAAAAATATGAACTTTCCTCCGCGACCTCACATAAAGTCCTCATTATTATCATTTCAGCCATGGGACGGCCACTGCTGAACATATGCCTCCCCCAAGGATTTTCATGGGGGGGATTGCCAATACTCGCCACGCTTGGCAGGCGGGTTGGCGAGCGCAGTTTTTTATAAGATTTCGCACGCAGCCGCTGCTGCGTAGTCGCCTCTTACGACACGCCTCTTGTTGGCGATGGGGAAGTGTATTCTTTACGGCGGTCCCCACACGGCACCTAATTCTAATGAATTAGAACCGAATCCGAGTACTTCGAGAGTCGATACCGCTAATGACGGATCGGACGAATCAAACGAAAATGTGAATACCTTACCTTACATAATCGTACCAGAACTAAGCTGTGCCAAGTTCATATTAGACACGGGCAGCACGTGTTCATTCGTAAGTAACAAACTTGCAAACTTATACCTTATGCGCACGGCGTGAGTCAACACAATGAAGCCATATTAACGCCGACCTTTAAAATATTTCAACATAACTCACAAAGTAAGTTTTACGTGTACGATATTAACGATTTTTATGACGGTTTAAAAGGTATAGATTTATTAAAATATTCAAATCCGACGATTGATTTAAAAAAATATGTTTTCTTAACATCAACCACGGAAAATTCAATCTTCTTTAATAATTGAGTCAATAGTCAACTAAGCATAAAGTCTTGACATTAATCACAATTTATGTTAAACATTATTCAAAAGATTATTAAATTATACAAACTAATACCCAGTGATATTATTTTAGATGTAAGTAACATGCACTTATAAATAAAGTTGACATATAAATTTTTTGAACACAATAGTTCTCAATTATATTATTAGATGATTATTCTAAGTACACTTGTTACAGAATAACTTATTATCTTAAAATTATTTGCATTTTTACGTAACATATTTCATTCTTACGTCGTATTGACATTTCAATAACATTTTTGTTACAATATTAATTTATTTTACAAAATCCCTTTAATTGCATTATTCATATTTCATGCTTTTAATTTACATTTATACATTCTGATTATATTCTTTATACATATTGATAAAATAAGTTTTCTCTTATTTGTGCATGCTTTTAATATGCCTTTCTTACATACTGATAATGGTATTCCTATTAGCCTTTCCACAAATGATATCCTTTACTAACCATGTTAAGTTAAGTTTGTTTTTTTCAAATTTTTACAGTAGTTAATAGTAACTGGTACTACATTTCGCGATGTCTCACCTGTAACGGTTGCTTCTTCGTAATGCGGTTCTTCGTAATCTTTTCCTTTTCTCTGATTGAAGTCTGGTATAAATAGTATCTTCGATATTAAAACTAGTACTTGGCTCATCATGTTATCTTTTGAGTTTATGTGTCTAACATTATCTTTATGTTCTTACATTTTCTCGGATAAATGTCTATAAAGAATTTTCGTTCGTTTCGCGTGATCAGACTTTGCATAAAATTTCTTTCAAATTTGATATCAAATACGCTTTTAGATGCTTCATGACCAAAACAACTTCATGACACTTTGCTGCATCTATGGATTCTCCCGATTGACATCGGACGCAAACGAAATCTTGCGTAATATGTCTCGAGACTGTAGCTCTCCTCTAACAAAATTTGTTTGATTCGTAGGCTTCTCCTTTCAATCCTCAAAAGGAATCTTCCAGCACGGGACAATTATAGTAAGGGTGAAATTTGTGCAGACTTACTCGATCCGTAGTTCAAACCTTAATTGTCTTCAGTGGCTGGTGAGCGGAAAATCCTACCGACAGCGCCAGTAAGAGTTTCACCGTTGTGGACCGACGAGGGAGCTTGGAGCTTGAGACTTCTACTTAGATTTGCAATTGGTAATTCGAAGTAAAAAGGCACGAGTTTTGGGTTACTCTTATATTTTTAAAATTTACACAGTTTTACTGAAATACAGGTAATACAGCAATCAGAGCTGCGCCGATGATGAATGACCATTTCGCCTTACAGCTACACCTTATATACTAATCTTTCAAGGATGTTCATTGATAAGGTAGACCACGTGTACTAATCAGGTGTGAAGGGCCTTACGAAAACAAAACTATAAAAACTTTACGACTTTCGTAAACAATGCGTAGAATAACTAGGCGCGGTATGCAAATGACACGTATTCAAATTTTTAGATGATACAAAATATAGTTTATGATCCAATTTCCGACTAGTTTATATTTTTTATAGGTTTTTAATGAAGGTTCAGTGGAATATTAATATACATGATAATTTGGTATTTGGAGGTGGCTGATCTAATAGTCGAAGACATGACTAGCTACTGGTAAACATATTTGGGCTCATTTTGTTTATTTCGATAAGTCACTATAGTAAAGATGGTCTGATGATGGAGCAAGAAAATGGCAGTGTACTTATTAAATGGCCACTGGAATACCACTCGAGTTTAGGATTATTTAGTTTATTTTAATAAGGGAAGCGATTTCTATTATTTTTCAAAATTTGATTTTAGTCATATTGACGTCTAATATTACTGTAACTAAACAACATCACCGCTTCTTAAGCAAACCCAAGGTAAACATAAAAACAAATTTGAAAAAAAAACGTTACTAAAGTTGAAATCAAAGGCAATTCATAGCACCTTTTATCTTTTGTAAATTCGTAAAGACCTTTGCTATGATAAATTAAGTAGCATATGTTTTAGCATGGATATAATTCATTCTGGGCTTGTCTAATTGTGAAATAAAAGTACATATTTAGTCTTGTTTCATACGAGAATAATTACTTTTCATTTATCTAATTACATTCCATATACTTTTAAGGTAAAATTTTATTCACAAGGCTTTTTGTATCAGACTAAATAGTGGATTATTTACAAAGGTCTTATGTCAAAGACGTATAATCTGCAAACCACCTATTTGCGTAAATAAAGAAGAAAGTATCTCAGCTAAACTCGAAATAATGTGCGTTAAATATTTATGACTAGGTATTCATTTAAGCGTGGTTCAACGCTAAATGTATAGTTAAAGCTTAAATACCTATTTAAGATAAGAAATATCTTTTTATATTGGCAGCCAAATGAAGTTCTCGTTTCTGAGGTATTTTAGTTGCGGCTGAAGTTAAACTTAAAAAATATTTTAAGGAGTAAAAAGCAATAATAAGACCTTAGATCAAAGTCTACCTAAATTATTTGTTGTTTTTTTTACTTCATCTACAAAAAGGTATCAATAGGTCTATACGCTTAAGTGTTGGGGTGTGGCAAAATATAACATTATGAACCCAATCACAAATAGGTACCTTACATATTTGTGTAATTTTAACATGTCACATATCGGTAATGATTACTGTTTACATAAAGCTCATAATTAATAACGTTTTTATTGGTTTTAGATCTTAATACAAGGGGCTAAAGTTCGAAGTACTACGCCTTATAAAAAGGTTGTAACGTAAACAAACACAGGTGCCACCTAGTGACACTACGCAAAGTCTAGGGGGTCGGCGCGCGGTCGGACTAATTTAGTTTAAGTTTACTCGCCGCCGAATCAACACTAACCCAGGAACAGCAGTGTTTCCTTACGAGCGTGGTTATAACTTTGTAGTGACTTTAATTGTTGTAATACGTTTTCTTTGAAAATACAATTAACAACAATTCATAAGACGGAGTTTTCTATTATTACTCATACTTACTCTGCCTACGCTATTAAGAATACAGAACCTCTGTCTGAGGATTCACAATTTACAACAAACATAAAATTTCATTATCATTTCAGCCATAGGAAGTCCACTGCTGAACATACGCCTCCATCGCCATTTTCCAATGGACGCCATCTATCCAATGACCTATCATCGGGGGAGATTGCCAATACTCGCCTCGCTTGGCAGGCGGGTTGGCCAGCGCAGTTTTTTTGATAAGATTTCGCATGCAGACGCTGCTGCCCGTCTCGTGCTACAGAAGTTAGTCGCCTCTTACGACACGCCTCCTGTTGGCGGTGGGGAAGTGTATTCTTTATGGCCGTCCCCACATGGCGCACCACATAATTTCATCATTCTACTTTATTTTATCCGAATTCAATGAGAAAAGGTTTTATTTAATTACAAAATATCCTGTTTTTTGGATAAAGTGTAAAGATTCAAATTGATCTGGGATCTAACTGTTTGTAACTGTCCTAACTATATTTAGTCTATATAGTATAATTTATTAAACTAAGACAGGGATTTTGATAACTTTTTCACTTATAGATTGACTGCTTTACGGTGATGGTTAATGTATGTTATTTATAACCATAGATTCTTTAAGCTAGTCTCGCTAGCTATGCGAAGTCAGGACAAGAAGCTAGTTAAAATATAAGATAAAAGCCATAAAAATGGCGACGGAAGTAGCTAAGAAGATATAAAGTTTACAAAAGAGCCCATTGTATTCGTTGAGCGGAAGTCTTTTATGGTGTATGTACTTCAAATCTTATCTTAGACCTTTTTTTATCAGTTTTTTGGTTACGTAACTAAATGACACTAAAGCGTGACCCCATTAATATATGACTAGGCTAATGTCTTTCTGTTTGTCCATCCTATATAAAGTAAGTAGCTATACGAGTAGAACCGTACAAGATGTTCAGTCAGATCGGTTCTCAAAATAAAGGTCTTGTTCAAACTCACAAAAAAGAGAAGAAGAGGTTTTTCCAACAGTCTAATTCAGAACTAGGCTGAATAAGATTATGACATCAGCATCATCATCATTATTTCAGCCATAGGACGTCCACTGCTGAACATAGGCCTCCCCCAATGACTTATCATCGGGGGGATTGCCAATACTCGCCACGCTTGGCAGGTGGGTTGGCGAGCGCAGCTTTTTAAGTGTTTCCACAACGTGTTCGACGTGTTAAAATGCTTTAAAAAAAATATGTAAAAAAACATGTGTTAAAATGCTGTAATCAGTTGTTGATATTATAAAAATGTATGATTATAACGTTTTTATTGTGGTTATTTTAGACTTTTGACGATTGGTACGCTTTGAGCGAAAAGATGCAGATCAACTGCGGCTGCAAATTTTAAAAAATCAAGCTGTATATTGCTTCTTTTATTATTTCATTCAACTTTAACCCCATTTGAGCTACCTACCCATAAAGTCGAGACTTAACTGCGGCTGCAGTTTTCAGACTATTTGCATAACATCGAACAATATAAATGGCTTGACTGTAGGGTTGCCAATGTTGCCATCTCAATTAAAATATATTCTCTGAAAAAAAACTTTAACAAATATGTGTAGGTCTCGTATTTGGTACAGCTTACATTAAACGACCATGTGTACGTCGTTAAATTCCATAAGTTATTTATGATGAATGCATGAAAGATTAAGGGAGGTACTGAATTATGTTTGAAACATTAGACTAGCATGCATTTGCTCGATTATCCATCACTGATAGCTAATACTCATAGATAAGAATTCTCTTATTAATGAGTATTAGCTATCAGTTTATTCAAATGCACATGCTACTTTTAGCATAGACAAGCAATAAGTCGCTTTTTGAAAGTCATTCCTCAACGCTGCCGAGATCGAATAAATCGCCAAAACGAGATTCAGTTGCAGAATTGACAATCGGTAATGATTAAGCTCAAACGCAGAGTCGTAAACGCAATAGAGCCGCAAAATCGCAGATCGGTAATGCTAAAGTTTAAACGCAGAGTTGGTAAAACACAATGGAACCGCAAAATCACCGGTCGGTAATGCTAAAACTAAATGCAGGGTCGTGAAAAGATAAGTAAGTAAGTAAGTAAGTAATATTTTATTTGGCACCAAAAACAATATAAAAAAAAATACAAATGCAGGAATGGTCGGTGCCAAAAAGGTCTCCCGCTCAGCATTAGTCGTGGCATAGACCACGACACTGGTATTCTGCGGGAGCCTTGGACACCGCATCATTATACAATATAAAAATTAAACACAACGTTAAAAACAGAGAAAAAGAAACAATAAAAACAATATAAAAACCATTAAATTACATATAATAGAAACTAAATAATATAATCAATAATAGCATGTCGTCAATGTCAAATAATTAATTAGGTCATAAAATAAAATAATAATAATGTCTGTACAATAGTAAAGACGGCGTTGCAAAATCGCATATCGGTAATACTAAGGCTCAAACGCAGAGTTGATAAAAGCAATGAAGCCGCAATAACACTGATCGGTAATGCAAAAAATGGAACGCAGTGTCGTTAAAACGAGATGGCGCTACAAAATCACCAATAAGTAATGCCAAAGCTTGAAGTCGGTAAAATAGCACTCGAACGCTCAGTTCCAGTTGCGGATTATTGTTTGATTCTAAATCTAGAATCAAACCTATAATCAGAGGTAAAATGAAATTGGCAACCCTATTTGACTCGAAGCCTTGATCTATTTTCATCTACTCGAGATCCGTTGTTCTGAAATAGACCAATCGATAGAAGGTTTGTAATGGCAGTTCGTGTGCGGCCTTTATTATGAAACTAATCACACTTTTTTACCACTACAGCAAAAGGACGGTTTATGATTTTAGCAGTCTATGTATTTTTATAAATAAGTACGCTTCACACCGTATTGCCTAAATTACAAACGTCCCTACAAAAAATATAGGTATGTCTTTAGATATTACTGTCAGTATATCTGTCTCTGCGACTACACCTATAAAACCAATATTAATTATAATATGCTGCTGTTTTTTTATTGTTTGTCATTTACAATAGGCAATAATAGGCAATGTACCAACATTAGTGTTGTCATAAATTTTTTAGTCGCGGTTTTTGTCGTAGTAAGGTTTAGGTTTTAAACTTTATTCATTAAAAAAACATTATTCTGTTATGATAGATCGATTTAATGATTGGAAATAAGAGCCATTGCTAGCTTCGACTTCTTTCAGCGATGCAAACGCAAAATTGCCAGATATAATCGTGTATGTGCTTAATGTTTCTATCTGGCTTTGTAACTTGCAACTGCATGCATTTGCTCGACTATCCATTACTGTGGCTAATACTCAGGAAAGGAGCATAACTGCTAACGTGATTTAGCATCGACAAGTAAAAACTACAGTTGCAAGATTTTGATAATCGATATAACAATTATTTTTTATCGATTAAGCCCGTCACTGTCCTGAGCCCTGCCTCCGTTTTCTTGTCTTCGTTCTTCCGATGTCATATATTAGCGTATATGCATACAGTAGCGAATGCGATTTCAACGTTTGCATCGCTTCTGTCGCCAGTGCGATTGCGACCAACATGCGACTGCATGCACGATGACCCTAAATGGTTACAACAATGGTGAGTTTTAATGACTTACTGCTTTATCTCCCAGCTGCTCAACCCTGCAATGCAGGAAGGCGGTCTGCCCCACCACCGTCGTGACGTTCCGGGGCACGTTGTACTCAAAGTATGGGAACGAGCCCACACTGTCCTCGCCATAGTGGGCACTACCTGTAACAAATTTATAATAATCATTAATATTTTTTTATTTTCTAACCCTTAAACTGTATTACAAGTGAATAAGGTTTAAAGTGTGGTCTCATTTATAGCTCACTGCCTTGTTAAGGGCCAAATATGCGCCAGGCACACTCTTTGTCATAATCTCGAAGTAAAGAAATCAAATCCTAATGTTATAAACCAGATATTTATTATTACCAGATATTTAATTTTGCCAGAGGAGTCTCGGAGCACACCCAAAACCTTTTTTAGAATTGACCAGAACTGGGAATCGAACCCCTTAGAAAAAGAACCCTTAGAATCATTGCGCCGCTTCCCAATCGAGTAGTCAATTAGGAAAGTGGTCTGCAAGAAAACAATTGGAAACTAATAGCCGAGGATCGGGCTTGCCGTGCGTTGGGAGGGACATTTATCCTATCCTATATCAGAAGAGGGATAATGGATTAAAACCTTGTTAGTTTGGTAGCCTTAGGCGGCAATTGCCTGCTGGAAGTAGGAGAACCGCTAACGATCTTAAGTTAGTTAAGGCTCGGCCATCAATGCCTTTGAAGTAGAATCGGGAATCACTTTTAAGAAAAAACCACAACATTCAAATTAGGTAGCTCAAATGTTGCAGTGTTGTTATACATTTAGTACATGTGGTAGTTGTAAGATAATTTATAACTCCAAAAACCTTCTATCAAAATACATAAAAATTTCATAAAGGACAAACATCGAAATCTCAAAACAAATGTCCTATTCCAACTTATTGGTCACCTGACATTATTGGTATGAGGAATCAATTTTTTTAAAAGCGATCACGAATCCATAAAAAGTTGTTGTTTATGCAGCTGAATTTTACTTCTAAGAGGTTTGGAGTAAATTTGAATTATACGTTGAAGATGTTAAATGTATTAGTATTAAAAAAACAGAACATGGTAATCATATCCATATCAGCCATAGGACGTCTTCTGCTAAATACAGGGTTACATTGTAAAGGGGTGCCAAATTTAAAATATAAAGGGAACAATATAAAGTAGCGTCTTAATCGTTATTATTTTTAATAATCATATGTTACAAAAAAAAACTTTGAAATATCCGAAAATGAAGGCAATAGAGAGATTAGGTAGGTACGCAAGCCGCGTGGTCATTCATCAGAGGCGTAGGTACGGCGAGCCAACAAGGACCTTACACAGTGCACAAACGATTTACAGCGGATAGGAATAATTAAATGTTTTTTTTTTTTTTGTTCTTTGTATAGTTCGATTAAGTTACTGATTCTGAGACACTTCTAAAGATTTGGCACCCCTTTGCAATGTTACCCTGTATGGGCTTCCCCAATGACCTCCATAAAAAAAAACAACTTTAACTTCTTTCGATGGAGCAGAAAGGTTCTAGAATGGAGGCCACGTACTGGCACTACATGCAGGCCGCTTGTAACACGGTAATACGTTATCTTCTTATTATTCGTAACTAATCACGTAAAATAGAGATGGCAAATTCAAACTAGGTACGTAATAATAACTATTTCAAGAAGTATTAAGGATCTACGTTAAGTTGCTAAATTTAAATAATCCCATTAAAAGCTACGAGCGTCAATTTAGACTCGTCTTACTCGCTATAAATGCAAATATTTTCGCGATGGTATGTCTATTTATTTTCATATCATTTTTCCTGGAGCGTGTGGATAATAATCATACTTGCAAAAAACGCCATACGTACCTACTCCTAGCGATTTCACGTGTGATTGCGTTGGAAATATCCATCCCGAGTTCCGTCTATTTTATTATCTAATGTTGTATTAAAAGGTGAGTATTTTAGCTTTATTATATAGAGGGTTATTTGTATAACATCAACAACCTCCAAAATCAACAACAAAAGCTGTTTCTGGCGCACACAACAACATTTTCTATGGGACCAACATTGAAATCGCAAAAAAAAAACACTTCTCCATACTAAGCCGCCACCAGCTGACATCAGTTTGTTTAAAGCAGTGTATTTTTTTATTTCATTGTTGGTTCCATAGATAAAGTTGTTGTATTTGAGCACCAGAATCAGCCCCTAGTAGGTAGTTGATGTTTTGCAAATAACCCTGTATACTACTGTCGTAATTTTTTCACAAGCATTTAGCTGGCAGAACTTGACACTAAAAAAATTGCACTTTAAAGCTTATTATACTGCAAATAGATCCCTCAATTTAAGAATTATTTTAACACATCTATAATATTTTTAATTAACCTATCCAACGACCCCCCACACTTTGAGTTAGACAAGAAAAAAATAAATTGTACTTATAGGGAAAGAAGCATACTTTTTTTTAAAGATTTCCCTCTACCTCTTTGTCGGGGTGATTAATTTGTTTACTAATGCGAAATTACTACTTGGCCTTTTAGCACTAAGAGCTTCTGAGCTAAGCTGCGTACAGACAGACAGACAAACGGACTTACATGGCGAAACTATAAGGGTTCCGCGTCGACTACAGAACCCAAAAAAACAACATGTACAGTGTTTTAATATTTATTATGGTTATCTAAATTGAACCAAAAACAAGAGACTAATCGTATGTCGTAAGAATTACAGTTGTATAACTTGTACATTGGTCACGGTTTTATCGAATTAGCACATCCATGTATACCTTATCATTCCATTACAAGGTATTAACTTGCTAACAGGATTCTTTCGTATTTACAACCCGGACTAGTGAAGCCAACCGATTTAATATCATTTTCTCGCACGCATTCAGTAAAAACCTAAAAAGTGCGTACCATTAGATTACGCCTGAAGGTTTCCATTATAAATAGAAATAAATTAAAGGAAATAATTCCTTGCTGATTAATTTTTTTTAAATTGAACTAGTAGAAAAATATCTGTTTTATTTATTTGGACAACCAGTAATAGTTCAATTAAAGGTATTTTAATAAAAATAGAAAAATCTGCCAAGTGCAATTTTGACTCGCGCACAGAGGGTTCTGTACAAACTAGGAGGTAAGTAAATACTTCGACTGTAATGGGAATCGAATCTAAAAGTTTTATTTTTCTGTAACTTCATAAATATTTTCAGTTTTTTTTCCTTTACAAGACATTGGTTCTTGCCAAATTTCATGATTTAATACGAGAAGTACTCCCTTTGATTACCGGATGTCAAAATATACGGCATAACTGGCCGTATCCTTTGATTATATTCATCTAGACATTTTATTTTTTTAGATCTTCGTATTCGTATTGCAAACCTGAGTATTTGACATTAATTTCAACTTGATATCTCCTAGCATTACTGATGATTAGGGTCTTGACAGACGGACGTCAGAAAGGAATTCTTTCTTATTTTTTGGGGTACGGAACTGTCAATATGCCATAATAATATAGTTAAAACTATTTCAAAAACTGATTGATGACTTCATTCCACAAAATTTTATGTAAAATTAAGCTAAAAAATGTTATGTATAAAAATTCAAATCATTAAGCATTCAATACGATCTCAACTTTAATTGGTACGTAATGACGTTAACAGATTAACAACACTTATCTGGGATAAATTAACGAACACAAGCAAAATAAATTAGTGAAATACGTATGCAAATGTAATGAACATCCGCCCCACAGACAACATACACCTATAGAAGCCGAATAAATATGCCCAGAAACAGAGCAAACTAGTCCATCAATGCTTACGCAACAACACATTTAACAATTGTTTGTTTTGAAAGTAAAATCAGAGAACATAGAATATAAATATAGAATGGCTAATTTAATTTATTTAATTATAATAGCCAAGATAAATTTCGCTTGAAAAATTGGAATGCCACAGATGGTAATCAAATCCACATCCTTTTGCAAAATAGGTAACAGGTTAAAAGAATGGAAGTTTTCCAACTGACAACAGTTTCCTGCGCCGAGATGATGATTGTTTTTTATTGGATCGTGGTCACAACTTGCGTCATGGAAATGTGGTCCCTTTTATCTGCGTGTAATTTTATTTATTTATTTTATGGTATAGTATTATGATGAGAAGATATATGAATTCTAAGCAGTTGTTTTTATGTAAAACACTATATTGGAAAAATAAAACAAGGTTGAACTAATACTGTTTGAAGAACTCATGGTTAGATCCACGGTCACTTATTTAAATTTATTAAATCTATGATTCTCATCAATTGTCTAAGCAACGAAGATTGACGTAACTCGCTGTCTATACGAATAAGTTGTCTGTGGTTCATTCCAAACATTCGAGTGTTAACAGCATAGGATACACCGTCCTTAAACTTCTGCTTTTAGAAACGGGTTCAAATAGAATGCCAAATGATACAATTACCGAAAACAAAGGGTTAAATTATTTAGCTCAGGAACAGAGTGCTGAAATTCAAAATTGTGATCATTAAACAAGTGTTGAAAGATAAATTATTTTACGCAAAACTAAAATGTGTCCCCAATTCGAAAAATCACGTATTTAGTTTGTACCTATGGCTATAACTACCCTGTGTACCCTGGATCTATTAAAATTAGCCTAAAAACAGACTATCAAGCGCGTCCAGTTCGGATTGGTAGAGGAATGTTGTAAGGCCAGTGGCTGACCCTAATTGTTAGATGTAATCAGTCCTCTGACTAGTCAGTCAGATAACTTATATTAAGCGACATTAGACGAAACAGACCTTTAACGTTTTCAAAGCACGGAGATACTGGTGATAAATATCAACAATAATATGGTCGGAAAGGTCACCCATCCACTCACAACCTAACATTGGTAATCACTAAGCGCTGCCTCCACTGGGCTACAAGCACCTGTTTTTATTATAAATCAAATTGGCTTTTTATTTTCAGCACAATATCAGCACACAAAAACTAGTCAACAGTTTTGACGTGCCATTTTCCAGAGATTTAAAACCATCTGTTTCTAATCTATTAAACAACCATGACTCTTAGGCTTGGGGCTCTTTTAGGTCTAAAATTCTATAAAATGGCACTGACATTGATTTGGAGAGTTGTTTATACCCTTTTCACCAAGTAAATGGGGGCGGGTGAATTTGATTTGAATCATTCATATCAGAGTTGGGTCCAGCCGTCCGACTTTATTTAAATTTTTAAAGGTTTAACATTACACGGTTGAAAATGACAATGTAGATGAAGATAAATCGCACAAACCAGTTTGTATACACTAACGCAGACGGCGAGGTGATTGACTTGTTTAGTCCGCGCTGCGCGTAGAATGATCGTCCTGAACTGACTGGCGCGTTCATTGAGTAATCGGCGCGGGCAGCCGCGAGCATCGACGGACAGACGCGGTCAATAAGACTGCCCCGCCCCGCAAATTCAATTTCAATCAACAGATAATTGTTGTTCAACAGAAAAATGTTTTAACTTAATATTAACATCAGGAACATTTTAAACGTAGCATGTTTTTTTGCTACCGGGCGACGCAACTGCTTTTCAAACTCATACTTACGAGATTAATAAATATAATAAGATTTCAGTAAAACAGCGTTGTTCCATACACGTTATATAGTTGCATACCCACCCTCAATATCCGAAAGAAAAAATATTGCAAATATTTAACAAGTAGGATGAAACATCGTAAACGATTTTAAATGGTATTTCCTTAAAACCTGAGCCTGCATGTATTTTTTTAAGTGAAACATTTACTTTTGACATTTACACATTTATTACTAACAGTTTTAGTGCCCCTTTGTTTGCTAACTGCTTAGTAATAATTATAAGGCGATCGGTAACATTAATTACTAAGTGAAAAAATTATAAATCATGATTCATGAAATCCTGGAAATTACCATATTTACGAGTATGTGTGTCGGGATGCGGTCATGTCACTCCCATAAAAAATAGGGTCCTGTACAATATTACGCTAAAATTTGTTGTGCCGCAACATGATATCTCAATTAGGGTTGCCACGTCTACAATAACTTTTCCCATTTTTAACATCCCGGCTCACCCTTTTAAAATGAAGCTACCATCATTTAGCCAAATTGCTAGACTTAAATCGCCTGGTTCACATCTCATTTACCCCGTTTTTACGACTTTGGGCGATGTTTTTAAAAGACTAAACCCCTTCACTCTATTTTCGATCTTACTAAAATACCATAAAGTTGATTTTCAAGTGGTATTTGTACCATTGTCAGGTGTATGGCAATGAAAGTAGATGTTCAACACAATTGCGGTTCGCTATTTTGGCGGGGACATTTTCTTCTTTATTTAATTAAAGCAATATAGTTTTGGACCTCAATTTTTGGTCGGCAATAAAAAGTAATGCGTAGATATAATAAGCTCAGTTAAATTGTGTTCACGGAGCGTGTTATGTTAATTTTGGTAAAGTCTACTCATAAATGGCTTTGTGATTGTTGAAGTTCGTGTAAGCCAGCTTATTAGTCGTGGATCCAAAATTACTGTAATCTTGGTAATATCGTAGCTTTTTATGGAATTTTACTTGATTTAAATACTACTTATGTGGTTGCTCTCATATATAATAAAAGTTCTGAAGGTCTGTTGTATTTTTTTACCTTTTAAGCGATCAAGAATCGCGTGGAAGGCCCCACAAGAAAGATGTCACATTTTCACTTCGGTTAAATTTTCCATTAGTGTCGACGTTGGCCACCACAGCATGATAATAATGCAATGGTGTTCCCTCATTGCAAATTATCACCATTCTTTTAAATCTGGGGTAAAAAGTAAGAGGTAGAAACGTCTGCTTTAGAAGAAGTAAGTAGAAGCAGCTAAACTGCTCAGCGGTTTAGTTTTATCAGGTTAGTCATTGACTATAGATATCTAGATAAATAATACTTATTGCACACCACACAAATAAAAACACTATCATCATCATCATGACGCCAAATTTATTCCCTTAGGAGGTAGATTAATAAATAGTGGCCTTGTCCTTCCCAAGGGTTAAAGCTTTTTACGTACTAAATTCATTAAAATCGAAAAAAATGGCCACAAAAATGTTGCCTAATAATAATATGTACAATCTATATGGTTACCAAAAAACATAAACATTGGTTTAGCAAATTAGGCGTTAACGAAACAGTAAAACGTAACAGACAGAAAGACAGAGTCACTTTCGCATTTATAATATTAGTACGGACATGGATTTATGATTTGATTTCACCATTGCAGCATCATAATATTACGCAATGCGTTACGATTTTTTACAACTTAACCAGTAAGATTCAGTCGGAACCAGTTACCCCTGTCGCAGGCTTAGCACGGAAGCCTCGCGCCACTTGACCTAATAGTTTTATACTAAGCTCCTTAGCTGCTAAAAGGAGAAAATCTCTAAGAGTAATATGTCGCATACATACGACCTAGTAATGGGAGTCAAAGGGCTTATCTTATATTAATTTACCTTCTAATGTCTGTACCCAAAGGGCAAAAAGGAAGACCTATTTCTGGACAACATGAAATCTAATTAAGTGTTACTTATATTTTCTGTTAAGATTCGACGAGGCTAACAATGGTTGGCTGAAAAATGATTTTATTGTGCAAAAAAGTACCTTCTTATTCTCTGTCAACTATAATGTAATACTTGCCCACAGGACAGGAAGCGGACCAGCAAGAACTGTCACCGAAACTATAGAAAATGTAAATAGACATATTTTTATGTAGGTATGTTCGGCCTGAAATAAAGTAAAAATTTATGTATCTAAATAAAATGTTTTAACTCAATAAAATGGTGACTGAAATATATAACCATACATGCTTTAATTAGCTAAAACATTAGAAATACATTGTAAATACCTACAGTGGGAAAGTTTGTAGTAGGGGGGGGGACCTTTATAACCATTCTAATAATAGAATTAGCCAGGTGTACAGGTATATTTAGGTACCTGTTCACCAAAAGTCTCCCGAATGTAAACTATTTTATAATAAATCCACAATTTGTTTCTAACTTAAAAGTTCGCATTTATCTCATGATAAGCAATAATACTCGTATACTTTGTATTGTTTTCGAATTACAGTCAACCCAAAAAATTTACACACCTGTTTACGTAACACAATTTCTCATCGTATTATCCCAATAAGCGAAGCGCCACCGCTATACAGGATTGTAATGATTTTCGGTCAAGTGAAACGGTCGCGGTAGGCCTCGGTACTCTCTTTGAATACAGATCACCTTTTTTGGCGAAACTCAAACTTTCTTTCGCAACGAATACCCGGTATTACATGAGGATGTTAGGATAAGGCTGATTGCACATTTGCGATTGATCAATATCGCAAAGCTACAGGCATTGAAGAAAAGAAGAAAATAAACAAAGAAAAATATTATTTTTGGACATAACACACAAATGACACGTTAATTAAATTAAAAAGACAAATAAAAAACAAGACATTCATAAAAAATAAAATAAAAAGAAACAAGTATTTAAAATTTTAGAAAACCAAGCGGTGTCACTATCTGCCTGTGATGTCCAGGATAATGGGACCTCACTCAGTTTGAGCCACGGCCTGTGTAGGCCACGACGCTGGTATTCAGTAGGCCTCGCCGAGTGGGGTACACGGACGGACAGCTGACATAATTAATCTTAATTTATTAAAATAACAAATATAAATGTATTGATTGATTTATAAATTGATAATTAAGAATTTACTACGTAACTAAAAGAACCATATTTACTTATCTGACACTAGGGTGTAAATCTATGCCATGCCTATATCCCTTAGCCATTATAAAACCTCTGGAGCTAATGATCCTCTAAGCCTCGGCACCCAAGTCGCTTTTTGGTTCTTTATGTAGCTGTCCTCTACCTGAAGGTTGCCTAAAAGAGATCGCTTTTAGCTCTAACACCGCGTAATTTGTACTCACAGCTTTATGTAATAATCAAGTACTAATAACCGGCCAATCTGGAAATCACTATGGAAGGCCTATGTTCAATGTTGGACGTCCAATGCCTGAAATGATGAAACTACTTTGATGTGACTTCTACGGGGTAGAGTCGGTCTAGCTAGCTAGAAGGTTATTTTCAGACGGTCAAGCTCCAGTTCTAACATCCGAAGCTCAAAATAATTATCAGCAGAAAACGACCCACTCTAACATGATGAACTCAAATCGTAGATCAATACATTTTTCAAAATTCCGATATAATCTCATCGAACAGCAATAAACTTAAAAGAGCTAGTTCTACGAGGCAGAAAGATTCTGAAATGAAGGCCACGTTCCGGCAAATGCAGCGTAGGATGTCCACTCACAAGGTGGACTGGCGACCTGGTAAAGGTTGCAGGAGGAGGAGGAGCGCTGGATGCAGGCCGCTACCTGCCGGCCAATCTGGAAGATACTGGGAAGGCCTATGTTTAGCAGTGGACGTCCTATTGCTAAATTATGATGATGAGCTAACTCTAATGTACACTACGAATGCCACTAAAGAATTTGTTGGACTAATTTCTTTGAAGATCAGACCATTAAACTTCTACCATCGATCGAATAATATCTCTACGCTTTTAAAGAAACACTCAGGAGTTCTATACAAACAAATTGTCCTTTCTTGGCCAACAAAGAACGTTTTACAAGCGATTAATCGAGTAAATGGACAAGGAAATAATGTTGCACTGAACGGCTAAAGATCGACAGAGAACCGTCAGGATTTTTGTAAAACAAACAATCTACAATTTTCTTTTGTTAGCTTCGACTTAGAAAGACTTATAATTGAATGCGTTCCTTTCCTAAGATAACCATAAAATTATTGGTTTTGTTTTGCATTATTGCAAGTAACCTAAGTGTTAACGGTTGGTGTTTGCAACATGAAATAAGAAGAATTGTACAGTTTTTAAAAAGTGTAGATTTTATGCATGTCAATTAGGACCTAAGTCTGTCATTTGTTTTATCTGACGGATGATATTTTTTCTCCTACGCCTATGAATGTTATACTTGACGGGGGATATTTTATCTGACACATGTTATGCCATCTTAGATGGTACTGTTTACGTTGACAAAACTGGTGGAATTCTCGAAGGTTATAGTGTCCATTTAGGATATAATCGATTTAGGTATGTCTCAATTATTTTGGAAGCTTCAAAATTTTTAATTTCTTCATACGGTATTGTTTAAGTATTCATGGTATTTATGTTAAGCTGAGCTGTATTTTTCAATACGTTGGACCTAGTAATTTAATTTTCGAAGCGTACAAATATTCTAGACCTGGGATGCTGACTAGTGAATGCTTACAGCATTTTAACCAAAGTGGGCTTAAGAAATGCCTGCCCGAATGAATATTTATTTATTCAGATCTCCAACAAGGTTACATCAACAATGGCCCATTAAACATTTAAATAATTATGATAATATGATAGAACATGTGATAAGTGCAAACTTAATTATAGGCGACAACAGCATGCACAGGAGACAACAGCATCACTTCATTTTAACCTAATTTTAAACACCATAAAACAAACAGAAAAAGCCTACCTAAATCTGTTTAAAGTGTCTTAGTATAAAATATAAAGATTTTTACAAAAAATTATGTACGAAACATACCAAATTCACGTATCATGTGTAGCCAGCCTTATAAATACCGTATCCCACACCGGTACGAAATTTCGCTTTATTTCGACGAGCTAACTTTTTATCACGGAAGCTTCTTTTAGGTAAGTGGTAATGGTAGCAAATACGCACCTAAAACTTTGTCGGGAAATTGGCAAAAGCGATTTGAAAATACATGTACATATACCTATTATACGGAAATTAGGCGCAAATGTATTTTGGCTGTACAAAGAGGAAAATTAGATTAAACCAATTCTTGAAATTAAAAATTCAGGGGTAAAATTTTAAGCTGGTTTTCTGTTGAGATTTTAAGTAACAATTACTTTGTTTTATTTTATTTTAATGTTGCTACGTCTACGTAAACCTTTCTAGATGAAACGTCACGTCGCATTGTTAAAACAAACTAAATGAGCCCATACTCATAAAGATTTACTACTAATCAACTCACCTGGATTTACAATTATCGATCAACCACGTTTACAATTATTATATACACTTAAATAAATAACTAATTAATATAATTATTAACGTACTCGTACATGACTTAGCTCCAAATGCTCGTGCTCATCATACAAACATTTGCCTTTTGCGGGATCAAACCCGCAACGCTTTGTAGTCCGTAGCGTAACCACTAGACTAAACGGCCGTCATACTAAGATGGAGTTAATTATTTCAATAATAAATTAATTAAAAAAATTAATTGTTACCACAATCACACCAATTAGCTAGCCCCAAAACAAAGAAAAGCTTGTAATTTGGCCACTAGATAAGACGTTTATAAACATCCTTGACTTAGGTACAAATGCTTGTGCTCATCACATGAAATTTGCCCCTGGCGGGATTTGAACCCGCAACCGCTTGTCTTTGTAGTCAAGCCCCCCTTGCATGACCACCAAAACACGATATGATATAATATGATATAGCGATTTGTCGACACAAACGGTATTTTTTATTAAATATGAAAGATATAGATGCCCTGTCAGATTTTTATGATCGCTCTTTCGATAAAAATCCAACATGGCGGCTATATTCGTCATATTTTTTAATAAATTGACCGTTCGTGTCGATAAATCGCTATATTATATCATATCATATCGTGTTTTGGTGGTCATGCTAGGGGGGCAGAGTGCGAACCACTACACCAGACGGTCGTCGAAATACAAGTAAAGTTAATAAAATAAGGTAATAAAAACTTGAGCTCTTTATATTATTACGACCTATGAGTATTAGAAAAATAGCGCTGCATATTGATTTAATCTCTTTGCTCATTGCTTTTAATCTAGCTCAAGTAAGCTATAATGTATACATTTATTTTCGCTTGAAGAGAAAAGAAAATTACCTACATAGGCAGAACCACAAAAGAAGATCGCTGAACAAAAGTCACGATGAACAGATAATTCTACCGCGATCTCTTTGTGCTTCATTCATTGGTTACCTCACTATTTATCTCCATCATTGACAGGCTATAATGGAGATTTTTTATGACCTTAGGCCTATTATCATCTCAGCCATAGGACGTCCACTGCTGAACGAAGGCCTCCCCCAATGACCTATCATTGGGAGGGATTGCTAATACTCGCCACCCTTGGCAGGCGGGTTGGCGAGCTCAGTTTTTTATAAGATTTTGCACGCAGACGCTGCTGCCCGTCTCGTGCTACAGGAATTAGTCGCCTCTCACGACACGCCTTCTGTTGGCGGTGGGGAAGTGTATTCTTTACGGCCGTCCCCACACGGCATTGCCTTACTTAAACCTATGGCTTAACCCATTGTCCCAACTCATATGGCCCCGCAGGGACACCGTTAGGTTTTCAGAGGATATACGGGCCTCGCTCTGATGTCCAGAATCCAAATTAACCCTCGGTAGTTAGAAACAAATAACATCACTCCACAAATGCTATGATAAACATGTTATTTTAGAGTGCGGTCTCTTTTTGCCACATGCATTGGCTAAGTCATTATTTGCCTGCCCATTGCTACTTTAGCTAAATAGTTTGTTCGGTCTTCGGTCTTCAAATGTTTTCTGTAAATGACTGCCACCAAATATTTCTATGTCTATCCGTTTCATCATCATCATTCTTTAGAAACCTTTCCTATAGAGCGCCACAGCTAGCCGCTCTAGACCTCGCAATCTTGACTAGGTTGTCAGTCAACAGGGTGCTGCTGCGTCTTCCGGTTCGTGGTCGACACTCAAAATTATTTCTTCAACAATACTTGTGAGCTCTTGTGGCTAGTGACCTGCCCAATGACACTTCAGTTTTGGGATTTGAAGACTATCTGTTTATGTATTGTCAAAACTACAATCAAGACCCCAATTTTATCCACAATGTTCACAATCTGTTATCAAAAGTCTATTCGATAGTGGCTAATCGCAACATTGTGAGCCTACTACGTCTATCACTACTTAGGCAGCGGTTTCGCACCGAGACAGCATTTTGATATAGTGTAATTGATTTTCTCGGTACAAGATAAATGGCAGTATATTTTGAGCTGAGCTAGATACTCGTTATTGTACTGAACAAATCTCATAACTGAAATACATCTATTTTATTGTCTAGTAGGGACTGTATTATAATTATATTTTTGAGAGGTGCCATCTTTTTATTAATGACCTAATTAAATTAATAAAAATATATTGGACAAATTAACATTAATTGCTCTGATCCTATGGTAAGTAGGAAAAGCACTTGTGTTATAAAAATCAGACACAACGATGGTACCCTAACACCCAGACCCGACACAATATCGAAAAGTTATTTTCCTACATTGACCAACCGGGAATTGAACCCGGGACCTCAAAGATAACACTAGTCCGGTATGCTCGCCTCTCGGCTACAGAGGTCGTCAAATTGGCACAGTAGTGGCGTAGTGATTCAGCTCGTTTACGTAAATGAGCCAGGTTCAACTCAACTTTTCTTAATTGGCCCAAGTCTGGTTTCTTTATTCCTTACCTTGAGAACGAGAAAGAAATTGTGTTTAAAGTAAAGCAAAGTATGCTTATATGCCCCCTGCAGGGCACTTGTCTCAACTATGAGGTGGTTAGGGCCAGGCTCCACCACGTGGGCCCAGTGCGGATTGGTGGAGAGGTGTTGTTAGGCCAGTGACTAAATCTTACTCTCAGATGCTTATACACTTCTGTGATATTATTTTTACCAGTAGCGACGACTGGCGGGTTAACACACGTATTTTATTTTAGCAATGAATTCCAAACAAGATCGCTAGTAACAGTTCGTCGGACTTAATGATGTAATTAGTATGGTCTTCGTCAACGGTACAATGGGTCTTTTCATTTTCGTGATTATTGTTATAGCAAAGATATAAAGTAAAATGTAGCGTCAAATATTAGTTTAAGTTTGCCTACTTACAATAATTAGACATGCCACTACACTATTACACCTAACATCCATAATTGTACTGTAAGAAGCCAAACTTATAATATAAAGAGGTCATACAGTTAAAGCGTACTTATATGGTGATCTAGAAGCACATTCAATAAATCGCATTTAATTTTAAAAACGCGCTAAAGCAGATAGATATACTATATTATGTTGTATGTTTGTTGAGTAATCAATTACTGACGATAAAATCTTGAGTTCAATCATATTGTAGATGTGCGACAATCTTTCTGCATTAAAAAAACCAGTCACAAATCCGGACTGTTTTCGTATTTTTGGTACACTATCTCATTAATAAAAATAAGAAATATTAGACAACATCACATACATTTTGATCCTTAGCTAAATCACTTGTGTTATAGAAATCAGCAACAACGGCGGTACCACAATATCCAGACCTGATATAACATAGAAAAGTTAGTTTTCTACATTGACCCGACCGAAAATTGAACCCGGAACCTCAGAAATGGCAATTCTAAGTCTCACGTTCGGACGAGGTACGCCATAATGTACTTATAGTCATAAGGTCGAGCGTTTGCTGATTTTTACTACTAAGTAAGTTTGCATTAAATTTAAGTTGTTTATTAAAATATATCGTTGACTCACAAAAAAAACATCGAAATAAACCTGCACACTGATCAGTTGTTGAATATCAAGTGTACATGGAGAAGGCAATGATTAAACAGTCGTTGGGAGTATTACGCAAAATGGTCCGATCTTCTAAATTTTTTTTTCACGTATTATATTGTTTTTACTGAATAACAAAGTACCTAAAAGTCATGCTTATATAGATTATTATAGTAGTAAGTATAATAAAAAATTAAATAAGTGTACTTATTAAGAAGAAGAATACTAGATCCAGTCACTGACTCTTCGTCAAATTTCTAAGCTTTTTTCACCTCTGAGTCATTGAACCTCAAGAAATGTTTAGCTCCTGTTTTGTCATCTCAAGAAACCCAATATCGTTGAAAATTAAGCACAAATTTTACTACCGCACCGCTGTCACTAAATACGTTAATTTTAATAACTCCAGTCTCTTCCAGAGTTCATAATCTTGGTCTGCCTTAATGAAACACATTAATAACATCTGCGCACACTAAAATGTCCTTTGTTTCTTGTGATTTCGGAATTGTACTCTTTGCTGGTAGTTCGTTAATATCCTTTCTTCCGTATAGAAATAATTGGGAGAAGTTTCGTTATACGGTAAGTCGGAAGTTTTTGTAAGTAGATATTGTTTATGAAATTCTGATATTTTAGTTTTCTTTCGTTCGATTAGCTGACTGATCGTTATCTGACCTAGCCCCGATTCAGAACGTTTCGATAACGAGTTGTCAACCGGTGAATCACGTGACGCTAATGTTAAATTCTATAGTGTCACGTGGTTTTCCAGCCGACAATTTGTTACCGAAAGGTTCTGAATCGGGGGCCTAAAGGGTATGTTATGAGATTGCTGAAAAGAAACTTTTTCCAGCTTAGGTATTACGGGGTATCCATGAAAGTATGGATCAAATCGAACAGGCGTATAGCAGGGTACACAGGGTTATTTCCTAACTTTTTTGCTCTATGAATATAGGTTCTATTTTCAATTGATAAAAAAATATAATTTTATTTTTATTTTTTCATAATATTACATAGAGCCTACACAAATAAAACATAAAACGATGTAGGAAAGTTTGCCTTTTCTTGGGTACTTAGTTTTTTTTTATTAATTAGAAAACTAGCAAACACACATTTTGCTGTAACAAACATTTTATTTTAATTTCAAGTATGTTCGTAAGAATAAAATATACTAATGAAAGCTGATCATGTTATAAAAAAAGTTTCCAAACTGAAACAGTTATTTTTAGGATATGAATTGTTAGACTATAATAAATACTTTTGAATTTATGAATATTCAAACAATAAAGGTCGTTATTTTTTAATTTTGCTAACTTCAAATGTTTTATTTTTTTATTTGAGAAACGATTTATTTCCACTTTTTGACTATTGGTGAACTATCTAAGCTCTGTAGTATAGTTATTGATCTAAATTTTTTTTTTCTTCCTTTGTTCCTAAAAGAAAATAAAAAAACATTTCACCATTTTCATTACACATTTTTATAATTTATATAATCATTAACGGTGTAATTTAAACCCTTTTTCATTAAAAATATTTAAGTTCAAATGCTGGCAGTTCAGCAATGGATTGTGGTAATTTATTAACAATAGAAATACATTTTGTCATAAATAAATTTCCTACCTTGTGTAATACATTTCAACATGGAGTGAAAGTAGTGAAAAATAAAAAAAAACTGACAAAAAAGCTATGCAGCGTTTCTGATACAAGAAACAAAACAAATCCGAATTTAAATCGATCATTTATCGTCATATCGTTTAGAATACAGAAGTTCAACAGAGTCAGAGCCACATAGTTAAGAATCATGTTTTTGAAGTACTGTAGATAATAATCTCAAAAACGACCCTTAATTTTGAAATCCGGTATTGATAGGTATAAATTTATTTTCGATTTATTTACCTCAACGAGAACATAGTAATGCATACGAACTAGCAGAACGTTTTACAAAAACAATTCAATCGTTAATGAAATCATTAAAATATCCGTGCTGAATTTTGAACGTTTAATTTTATGTCCAAGCAGCCCGGACCAAATTACATTTTCAAACAATACAGCAAACGTCAGTACATTTGGTTCCAATAGCAATATATTCGGGATACAACAACTTATTTGTGTGAAATCTATTTGCCCCGATATAATCACATTAGTTGGTCAAACATTTGCCCGGTTTGGGCAAATACACGAATAATGTTCCGATACGTTGTTTGCTCATCGAAAGGTTCGTTGTATTTGGAAAATGTTTAAATAGTATAGTTATCTTTATTCAACTCATACTTCTGAAGATTGAGGGCCTCTTACACCACTTGCTAATAAGTTCCAGATAACCGACCTGGCACTTTTTTGACAGCGAATTGTATGGGTTATCTGTCAAAACAAGTGCCAGATAGGTTATCCGGAACTTATCAGCAAGTGGTGAAACGGGCCCTTAGGCTCAAAAAATTCAAATTACTTCACCATAATCATCGTACGTTAAAATAAGAAAGAATTTCATGTCCCGCTATGAATGTTGTTTCTGCAATTACAAACTACCGCATGAAATCTAAGAAAATATTACTCTTGGAAAACTTCCTCAATAGTTTAACAACAAAAGGTAGTCGTCTTGATAAAGAAGAGACAATTGTAATGGTTTTTAATGTAGTTCTTTTAATCAGTAATGATGTTGCATAGAAAAATACGCTTCTAAATAATGCTTTGCAAAACACAAAAAACTGATGAACCACGCTCGTATTCCGTCGGGATGTCAGTCACGGATTGGACGGCGATGCCGCGGATGGTCCATTTACAAATGAACAATGCGGATGAAGAATCCAGCTGCCTTCAATTCAGAGCCAGACTGCAGGTACGAGTACAAAGATAGTTTGGACTATACGATTTCCAATGTTTGTAGAAAATGTATTTTATTAGAGCCTGCCTTATACGAATATACACATTATGATAAATAGTAATATATAATAGTAATACACAGTTAAAAGTTATACAACGTTTTCCAATAGATATAACCAAAGATGCCTTACCGTAACATAATATTTGCCAGAAAAAAAATGTGCCATAATGTACAAGTTACTTACAGGATGTACCGTAAGTCAAAAGACAACGAATTTTTCACCATAATGTAAAGGGTATGTGTCGTGTGGGGATGGCCGTAAAGAATACATTTCCCTACCGCCAACAGGACGCGTGTCGTAAGAGTCGACTAATTCCTGTAGCACGAGACGGGTAGCAGTGTCTGCGTGTGATATTTAAAAACAACTGCGCTCGCCAACCCGCCTGCCAAGCGTGGCGAGTATTGGCAATCCCCCCCAATGAAAATCATTGGGGGAGGCCTATGTTCAGCATTGGACGTCCTATGGCTGAAATGATGATGACTGTGGTTACAAGGTTATCCTTGAGTTATGAAACACCCTGTATATTTAAAGTAAAATAAATCTTAAGATTTATAAATCTAAAGTTATTGCCGCGTCGATCAATGATAATGTCAAAAAACGATAGAATTTTTTTTGTCGTTTCTTGAGGTGGTCAAATTATATCCAACTAGCTGTCCCGGCGAGCTTCATACCGCCCCTGCATACATTCCCCCCCCCCCCCGATTTTTTCCGTGTTTTTTATAGTTATTCTGCTATTAGGAGCGGAGACAAATTCAACGAATCTAAGATCATAAAAATCGGTCCAGCCGTTCTCGACTTAGATAGATAAACAGTGTCAATAATCTTAGCTTATATTCTTAAAATAACAAGATAACACAAAAACAAGTTGCTTATTATAAAATAATATATTTTTTAAATGTATTTATCAAAGCAAAGAAAAAACAAATTTTACTAGCTTCATAAAATTTAGGGGTCTTTTATGAATTTAGCATAAAAAATATACCTAATTAAAGCAACGTTCTTGTTTTACAAACGGCTCATTATTAAAACATTTTTCTTTAATTAATTAGTAAGTAATAAAAGGCAAAGATACAACACTACGTTATTAAAGAGAAACAAGTGGGAATAATTTATGCAGGCAAAGTAAGCGAATAGCAATTAAAAGGAACTCAAACCGTCTAAGAGTAGATTCTCGCTTTTTAAATCAAAACTTTTCCAAGACTATAATGGAATAACTGACGTTCTTATTCAGTTTTATTTCACTCAGTAAAATAACAGTGTTTTTATCAGAAGTGCACTGTTGCCTAGTAATGCTGTGATAATGCATTCTAAATATAACCAAAGCACTGTTATTTTATGACATCTTACAATTCAATTAGATACGTTGAAATTATATACATTGGTCCCACCGCTTGCTTGATTTACCACTGCTTTGACGACCCGATTAGTGCAGTGGTGTAGTTATTTGCCTTAAGCGAAAGGGTCACGGATTTTAATATTAGCCGTGTCAAAAAACCAACAAACGTTTAAAAATTGGCCTGCATTTTGGTATGCCCCAGCACAAAACGCAGGGCATAGAATTGTTGTATGTTTTTTTTTCTTGCTGCACCGCCTGTCTTTCTCTGTTTAATCACTGGTTGACTGGTAGAGAATGCTTCTTGGCATTAAGTCCGCCATTTGTACAATTATTTTTAAATGTGCAATAAAGTATAAATAAATAAATAAAAAATTGTATTCTATACATATATTATTATATATTCTATTCTATAGATCCCTATTCTATAGAATTATATTCTATAGATTCTATGCCTTGTGTTTTGTGCTGGTGACGTGGTAACGTAAGATAACTCCTAACTTCGATAACATGACAATAAGTGTGTTGCCTGGCGCATGTTTATATAATTAATTAAAAAGAGCACCTAGAGGCATAGGTACAGTGGTTAGTAACAGCAAGGAAGAAGGACGACCATTTTGACAGCCTCTCCTAAAATCAGCAGGCGTAAATTTTATACCCTTAGTTCTAAGAGTTCTAATTCAAATTACGGAGAGCCTTTCTCCTCTATCGACCTATTAAAATACAGCTGATGCTAATCAAATAATATTTATCCAAAAATCATCATCCAAAGTTTTCCCAACATCTATAATTGAGAAAAAACTCCCAACAACCGTCTCGTTAGTTATTGAGCAAGAAGACTAACTTCCTATCACGTACGAAATAAATAAATTGCTGTAGATAACACCCACGTAATTCCAGCATCGGGAACTTAGTACAACTCTGTTTAATTGGGGGTAGTGTGTATAAGTTAGTTACTGGAGGCGGCCAAGCCAATTTGTGGCTAGTGGTTCATATTTGACGTGTTTTATTCGATACGTGGATACGGTTTTAATTATATTGGTATCTTTAGATCTATTCATTTGTATGTTATAGCCTGAACACTGAATATGCATGACCATGGAAAATGTCTGTGTTTAATATTTTAACTTTAGCACAAATATACTACAGTAAGGATATCACGAATGATTTACCTCTACACGATAATTGTTTTCTTTTTTCTGCTTTGTTTAATTTGATGTCACTGTCATACACTGTTAATGCCTATTTCATTAATAAACATGTGTGGAATTATAAACTGCCTTGTTATATCCATCCAAAATACGATTGTACTAATTTAAAAAGAGGCTGAACAGTGATAGAGTTTCTTGCGCTGTAAAAAATAATAATTGAGGCGTGTAAAAGACACGGCTTAATTCAGACCTATTTTTAGAAATTAATTGGTATTATTGCTTTTTATTGTCAATCTTACTTACCTTTTCTAAATTCCCGGTAATTGTTTAACCCAAAACGTTTTCTTACTTTTTGTTCATATACGGATAAATGCAAACCGCGCAAGTAAAAGATAATTTAAAAAAACAATTGGACAGTTTAAGATTTCTGGTGGTTAATGTTAAACACATTTCAGTCGTGTTATCAGTATTGCAGAAAAGGTTTGTTTTTGCAGGCATTCAGGTATGTATTGGGAGTTAGAGTAACTTCACTGCAATAATACGAATTGTTAGTAGCTCCATCAATAAACTTGCACAATAGTTAACTAAAAAAATGTATTTTATTAATTGGCACGGGTCTAGGTGTACTGGGAGAAGTCCCCGGAAAATTTAACTCGAAACACAAGGATGTTAATTTCTTACTTCTTTTTTATTATTTCTAAATTAAACCGAATCGGGAATCGAACCCAGGAGGTCCCTTTGCGTTTAATGTAAATCAAGTTCATCATCTGCTTCTCAAAAAAGGTTCTTTTTAACAAGCTATGGTAATCTTTAGAAGGTAGGAAGTTCTAGAACTCACCCTGGCTCTCGTTAAAGAACCCCAGCACCATGACCACGATGACAACGAGCCCGGCCTTGAGCTGGTGGCTGAGCAGGCACATCGTCTGCGCTTGTAGGCCCCACACCAGCGCCGGCATGGCTCAGCCCTGTCTCATCCATTCGCTGTACGGCTCGGTAGCAGTTGAGCGAAACGGGTGTGGATGCATCATCTGTTGGCAAAAATATTAGGTTATAAATGTAATTCGGTAATTTTACATCTCAAGTTAATAGTCAAAGTTTATATGGCAATGGTAGTGTTGGTAAACCTAAAATTGTGAGTGGTCATATTTCCATCTATTCCGATGATCGTACATGACGTTGTATATTATAATCATTGAATATAAATTTAATAAATAATGCAATAATTAATTTTTTTTTACTAAAGGCACTAGTACTTTGATTAGCATTGTAAATAATCAAAATAGTTTAAGTAATGGGGCGGTCATTCCCAACTACTCTTCATGTAGACTGAACAGGTAGTAATAGTACCAGTAGGAATATTTAAATGTTTCGGACGAGCATGACATTTTGCCAGTAACTGTGCAACGTCCAAATAGTTATTAAATATAAAAGTATTAAAAAAATTAAAATCAAATAAGAATAAAGTGCGATGATGATCATTCTTTTTCTTCTTCTTGTGTCGATGGCAATTCTCTGAATTGTTTGATGACCAGTATTCAGTAAAAACAATAATGGAACTACTGCTCGAATGTAATAACTTTAATGGCACCATCATTTGAACCTAAAACATATATTTTATTTATATTCACCAATAAAAATAATCTAGGAATTGGTATGGCAGAATTGGTTGTGCCGGAAAAACCTCATTCGATGTAAAAATATTTCCATCCATTTTATAATAGAATCCAATTTATATAATCACATTATTCTGTTTACCGCAACCGTACACCTAAAACTGTATACGTAACCACGGACGTCGCTCATTTTTTGGTCGTTTATCCATGAAACTTCCCAATTAGAGAGTTTACCGCTTACAAAGAAAGTTGCAAACTTCCCTCCTCCCATTAAGACTGTCTCTTAGAATCACCCGAGTTGAGCCTTGCAAGTTTTAATGTCTTGGGAGAAATTTTCTTTATACGGCAGAATGTTTGATGTGGGAGTATAAAAATAAGAATGAACCCTGGATAAACAAAGTTGTTAAAATATATTTATTTTAGATGAATTTTACATTAAAAGCTAGATTACTACTTAACAATCAAAAGTGTGTCTTAACATTTAAAGATTTGCTCATAATTCAATCTGAATTTAAATTAAGCTAGTTTGTTTTGTTCAATTCAGTGATAAAAAGCAGCTATAAGGACGCAGCCTCGACTTGAGCAAGCGGTGTGGGAGCGGTAGCGAGAGCGGATACAGTAATACATTTTCCAAGGGACTGTATATCACTATAAAATATCTTATATAAAATATATAAATACCGGTAAAACAATGTATAAAAGACAAATTTCTGTACTGAAATTATTCCTTTCTACAAGTATTTATTCTTTACTCAATAAGTTGCACTGGAGTACAGTACAGGGCCCAAGCGCGGAGTGCAGTTGTTAGTGGATGGAGGAAAATGAGCAGGAGGGGCTCTGCAAGCAAATGTAGCCATTACAGTTCAAATGTTTTAACAGTGTACTTAATTAAACAAGAGTATCAATAATATCTGTACTGAAATTGTACGTCACCAAAATATAAATACACATATGACGTCATACAGAAATACTTGAATGTTTCTGTTACTTAAAGGTATGACGTCGTACAGCAATAAATTGTACCCATATTCCTACCGGTATACAATCCCTGCATTTTGAATTATACTGTTCGAATCCGTCCTCAATTTAGTGTTTCCGGATAATCAATTATCGATATTGAGAATCAATCAAACACCCATTAAAATTATGTATTTCGATTATATCGATAGAATAGATAGTATTCTTCAGATATCCACTCGCTGTAGCCGAGACCGCGTCTCAACAGCGCCTAAAGGCAGACGAGTTAGTGTTAGTGTACTCAAGGCACTCAGTCTAGCCTACGAATAATAAATAGGTGACAAGGGACAAGAGCTTAATATTTAGCTAATACTTTATAGGTTGTTGACTGAAGGGCAAAAAGGTGACAGACAATAATTCGGTGTTTACGATTTTTATGAATAATTTGCACCATTTAATAGTAATATTTTAAATATTAACAAAGTCGAAATTCCGGGTGTCAGTTATTATTAGCTATCTTACATTGAACAATAATCAATTGCCAGTGAGATTGCTATTAGAACGAATCATTAATAAAAAAAATACTACTAAAGAAAACTCACATTTGACGGACATTGGCTACCGTTATATAACAAGTCTCTAAACTGAACAAAAAGTCAAAACAAAGAAACAAGCTATCAAAAAATATGACGACAGAAGTTATTTTCACTACAAGGGTGTTTACAATAGGTACCAATTTACCTACTGCAGATAATCTTTGCTATTTTTAATTAGAATAAGAATTTAAATTAGTTTATCAATAAGTAAGCAACTTAGAACAATACTGACACCAACCTAACGCCAAATTAAATGTAACTTAGTTTTATTAAATGAATAGGGTTTTTTTTTACTGATAAGTGGTTTAAGCTGGTGCTCACTCTCTTAACTCATGTTTTGTTATAAACTAAGCTGTGGTAAATGGTGCTGGTGTTAAAAATAGTCCTATCTTAATATTAACATTGTTTTTAACTCTGTATTCAACGCTGTTTTTTTACCCAATTTTTTTTTTTAAAAAGTCGTAAATTTTGTAATAGATACTGAAAAAAATATAAATTATATAAATTACTAGCTATCCCGGCCAACTTCGTACCGCCCCTACATAATTTTTTTTTTCGTGAATATTTTCTTGTTTTTATAGTTATTAGACAAATTCAACAAACCAAAGATCATAAAATCAGCCCAGACGTGCTCGAGTTATAAATGGTGTAATTAACCCGACTTTGTTTTATATATTAAATAGATGCAAATTTGACGTCTATCTGTAATTTTTCTTTAAGTCACACACTTGAGATGTGTGATAGTAGGTAGATTGTCGAAAATAGAATGGATACCTCCAAAATCATAACCCTATTTTTGCGGCAAACAAAAAATACTATGACGGATTAGAAAGAGGTAGGCATGGTTTGAATTCCCGAGGGGTTGATGTTTTTCGCGGACTTGCCTTTGATGTAAGCGCTCGTGAATAAAATATTTTCCGCTTTATGTGTGGAACAGTTTTACGTCTTTTGTCTTTAGAATACATAATTCTAAAATAATAAGTTTGAGGTATCACTCAACGTCAAGAAGTGGCAAGGGACTTGTCACATCTATCTTGGAACCGATGACCGATGGAGCCTCCAATGTTTTGGATATAAACTTATTGGTCTCACATTTGCCCTGTTTATTATATGTTTTTATGATGTGAGTGAAGATTGACACTTTAAATATTGGCAACTCGCTATAATGAATACACATTAAGCAAAACAGATGTGAATTATATAATTTATGTGCCGAACACTGCTGTAACCGCAACAACATGAATTTGGTAACTAGTATATAACTTGTGGCTATAGTAAGATATAGTGTGTATTAGTTTATACTAAACAAAGGTAAAATAATAGTTAAAGTTATACATAGTCACATTCATGTTTTATCAAGATATCATGCGAAATAATAGAACAACTTTACGTCATTTTAGTTTCTAAACGTAAGTCATTCAACGTCCTTTAATTATAACATTTCTAGTCATCATCATCATCATTTCAGCCATAGGACGTCTACTGGTGAACATAGGCCTCCCCAAAGAGGGGGGATTGCCAATACTCGCCAAGTTTGGCAGGCGGGTTGGCGAGCGCAGTTTTTTTTATAATATTTCGCACGCAGACGCTGCGTGCCCGTCTCGTGTTACAGGAATTAGTCGCTTCTCACGACTCGCCTCCTGTTGGTGGTGGGGAAGTGTTTCTGTCATCCCCACACGGCACCTTTTTCTAGTGCGATACGAGAAGTCTTAGATGGCAAATCATCATCAAAGAGACAGTAACCGGAACATTTGGGATCGATTTTTTATATCTGGACTTGTAGGTTTCTTAACAATGTTATTCCTCACTGCTGAGATATTCAATGCATATCAGTGGATACATTTGAAAAGAGTGCCAAATCTTTAGAAGTGGCTCAGAATCAGTAACTCAATCGAACTATGCAAATAACAAAAAAAAAACACATTTAATTATTCCTATTCGCTGTTAAAAATCGTACGCGTGGATAATTTAACTCATTCATGATAAAATTGCACCGTATGAGCACAGCGTAAGGTGCTTGTAGGCTCGCCGTACCTACGCCCTGATGAATGACCGCGCGGCTTTCGTAATCTCTCTAGTGACTTTATTTTCGGATATTTTAAAGTTTTTTTTTGTAACATACGATAATTAAAATTTTATTAAAAAAATAAAACCGACTTCAAAACACTAAAATACTAAAAATAATCCTAATACTTAAGTACCTAATCAGTTACTTTTGGAGTCGGTGCCTGCCGATGAGAGATTCAATGTTTTTGTTTGCACCGACTCCAAAAGTAACTGATTAGGTACTTAAGTATTAGGATTATTTTTAGTATTTTAGTGTTTTGAAGTCGGTTTTATTGTTTTAATAAAATTTACTTATTTCATCTATTTTTAGAGATAAATCCTAATCTAACTGCTGAACACCGATTTTATCCCCTATTTTCCTACCCTTAGGGGTTTTTTTTTTTCAAACTTTTATCATAGCATCTTTGAAGTATAAGCTATTCAATAAAACAAAAATCATCAAAATCGGCTCATATTTGTCGAAGATAGGTAACAAGAACCACAACCAAAATATTATCTGGGTATATATTTGTTGATTTTCTCAAAAAGTTCTGAATAAATTTCGATAAAATTTATATGGGACCACCTCTGAAGTATGATCTACCAAACAAAAAAAGAATCATTAAAATCGATTCATAATTGGCGGAGTAATCGCGTAACAAATCCCCTTTGCAATGTAACCCTGGATTTAAGAAAATCCAAAACGTACGTGTTGAAATACAACCATATCATCCTTGACTTCTTACAATTGAATATACAGAATCAGTTTACCAGACTTGTTATTATCATAACTTAACTTAAATTTTTCACCACAGCCGGTGAGGACCGGTTACGCCAACTAGCAATTGACATTTAAGTTAGAATTGAAGCAGCTAAATGCAATAGGATATGATGATGATTATAACAGACTATCATAAACACAAGGGACAACCTTAACAGGGCGACACAAAATGCCGTAGAAGTTACCAAATTTTGAAGGAGTCCATCTAAAATAGCTATTGCCACAACATAAATAAATTAAGAAGAACAGATACGTTTCTACCGGCAAAAACAACGCAATAAACTAAGACTTATCTTCCAGAAATCTTTATTTCATTTTCCAGAAACCTTTGTCTGATTCTACTTTATAAAAATGACGCTATATATCACTTCATCTAATACAAAAACATAATGGTTTTACTTAACAAACCTTGGCCGCATAATATCGCAACTGAAGGGTATGGCGATGCATATTTTTAAGGAAAACTTCCACACATAACTACCCGAAAGGGATAAATGATGTATTCCGCCGATGACTTGCAAAGGGACTGTGTGATAAGGCGTTTATAAATAATCCATTATGACGTCACATCTCCTTCTCGACACGGGAGTTATGTAATTAAGGTCCTAATGCATTATTTAAACCCATTTAGGATTGATTTGGGTCATCCTTTTCCTTTCCGTGAATCTTTAAGTGTTCCAGCTAGAAGGATTGTGTTTTCGCGATTTCGGGTCTTATCTTTGGCGAAAATTGTAAATATTTATGTACACATAAATCTGTTTCTTAAGAGGTACCACTTTTAAGAACCTGCTGAACCTTTGAACTGCTCAAAATTTGTAATATTTCTGAAGCAACATTGAAATGCATTATTACAGTTAAAATCGTGGATTTGTAAGCTTCTAACTCATGTGTAATAAAAATATATTTTTGAAATATTATAAAAACATCAAACTGTCACTTATTTTTTTAATGCCTAGATTTCTTAGTTAATCATACATAATTTAAAGCTGAAACCTGTGTAATATATATTTGTTGTTTATGTATAATACGATTACGTGTAATAAATCTAATTCAAAAATCCTTGGATAAAGACATCTTTCTGTTTTCAGAAGAAATCACAAAGAAAATGCGTACATTTTTCTAAAATAACTGAAAGCGCACAATCGACTACTAATGCTTGTAATTTCATCCTTATTTCTACCAAAATAAAAGTGTTTTTCCCTTACACTGTTCGTATGTGACACGTTATTTTTTTCCGAGCGTCGAGTGTTACTGTCACGGATGAGATGTGTTACAAAAATGGCTCAGCTTCTGCATAATGCTCTCCGGCCGGTATATTTTTTCTACCGTCAGTACAAAACGGATGTTATGCCAGAGGGAAGATGTCTCGTTTGTATGTAATTTTTCAAGTCTATGTTCATGGAGGAGGGACATTGCCGCGTTTAATATTTTCTGAGGCAATGCAAATGTTACTGACAGCGCGATGGAAAAAAATAACTGTGAATCGACCTTAGTGGCTTGCATCGATAGAGGAGAGGCTTTCGTCCAGCAGTGAACTGACTTGTGCTGATTATGATGATGATAAAAGGTGCGTTAAGCGTTTCAATACGTGTTTCTTTTAACGTATATGCTAAAGCAACATGCTCAGTTTCTTTAAAATACACTAACCTAATAAGACCGCACTAGACAAACATATTTCTTGTAATAATGTCATTTTACACATTGACTAGAACTACCCCAGGCTTTCCTTTATACCAGTGGATTCCAAGAGTTGGTATGTTGAGACCAAAGACGGGCTACGACTTCAGTGTTTAGTATTAGTCGCGCATAATACAACTAATATTATTATTATGTACCTAAACCTTAAAGATAACTGTTAGAAAACCGCAGTATAGCATTAACTAAAAAAATTAAGACCACGCAGACAAAGTCGCAGACAACAGCTAGTAAATAAATGAATAATAAACACTATTGGCTGTACCTGATTATCATGTTCATGACGTTTTTTTGTTTTAGTTTAAATAATTATATCTATTGAACCGAATAGGCCAAGGGACCAACAATCATACCGCAAACATCAATACGGAAAATCACTATCTTGTCGACAAAGCAAGCGCGAGATCAATAGATTCTTAAGGGTAGTGGTGTCACTAAAAGTAGATTAGCATGTAGTTTTAAAAGTTACTGCTTAATCCTAAAATGTCGAAATTTAAAAAACAGGATGTTTCGGACAGGAGATAGATCATAAAAGGCTCTATCTTCTGTCCAAAATTTGTCTTCGTAAAAATTGCACCATTTTTTCACAAATTAAGATGTTGAATTGTTTTCCTTAGCATTTCTTTGAAAATATTAATTTGCCTAAAAACGGTGCGCGATGTTTAATAGTACTATTTTAATGTTTTCGATTGGCATCATTTGTTCAAGGACATTTTTTATTTGCACACCAAAAACCTTTTAAGTTGTAGCGACACCTATCTCGCTACATATAAAACTGACGTATCCTACATCGCGATATTAAAGTTATCGAAGCGATTGAAGCATATATACAAGAACCCGACAACAACCGTCGGGCAGTAGCCCACCAGACACAACACCTGTCTAGTCGGAGGATCCTCCCTTTCCAATGGTGGATGAGGAACTCAACACCCTGTTCCTCTCACCCCCCAAAAAGTGATAGTTTGTTTTAACTTTAGGCTGTAATTTACATTTAGTAATCACGAGTACGAGCACTTACAGTTTTTTAAATGATTTAAACATATTTAATTTCCTATGCTTAGTTAATAACTGAGCCATTCCTATTCAAATTATGTAAATCGCAAACCATCCCACTCGATTTCAGCCCATATTTCAATTTAACTGCCAAATCAAATAGCCTTTAATAAAGTTAATTAATGCCTAGTACTATTCAATTATAATTTAATTAATTCATGACAGGCATATCATAAGAGAATATTCGTATTTCGATATTAAAGTTAGTAAAGAAATAGGATGATAATTATTTTGCCTTACAAAAAAAACTCATTTATAACAAATTTACACACTACAAAATTTGACGTTATTAAAAAAAAAAACTGTACAGGGTTACAGGGAAAGTCGTACAGAATATTGAAGGACGTTATTATTCAGGTAATTTCTGATTGAATTGATTCTATAATATGGTATCCGAAACCTAACCGTTATGGAGATATTGAATTTTAAAGATATTTTTTATAATCTTTTTTCTTTTGGCTTTTCTATCGATTTGTTTGCGATTGGAGCTACTAGGGCCCGGTTTTTTATGTTTCCAGTTAGAAGAGTCAATTAATAAAAAAAATCAACAAAAATTTAACCTATTACTAACAGCTTCACAAAACTGCTCGACAACGGTTGAAATTAAATAATTTTCACTAATTGTTTTTAACTTTGAAGACCTTTTAAAAAAAAAATATGGTACTGATCCTGCAAGTAATTTTAAAAACTTCTACGTTTTTTTAGCTATTCAAAAGGGTATAACACTTGCTATTAAATAGGCCAAACGTTGACAAAATAACAGTTAAGGTTAAGGCAACTAAAAATGTACCCTATTTTTAGTTTGAGGTAAAAATAGCCAAAATGGTAAATAAAACAAAAAAAATACAGTACAAATACTTTTATAATTCGTGTTCCACTTGTCCGCCATTGTTTCTTACACACATTCTCATTCTTTTTCTTAAATTACTTTTTACAACAGAAGTTCGCAGGTTCCGTCTCATTTCCTCAGCCGCATCCATATTTTTTTGTTTTAAAATTTAAAATTCAATATCTCCATAACGGTTAGGTTTCGGATACCATATTTTAGGATAATAGTACTTTTTTAAATGACCTAAATAGTAACGTCCTTAAATATTCTGTACGACTTTCCCTGTAACTCTGTATATCGATTGCATCCAGTATTGGACTGCTCGATGGACCGACGAACTTTGGAAGATGGCTGGCGGATGAATAAAGAAAGCGAGATATTTTGCTCTTTGGTGTTCTTTGGGCGCTTACGTCCAGCAGTGGACTGCAATAAGCTGATATGACGATGATAATGATCCAGAATTGTTTCTTGAAATATTAATTGGACTATCACTGATGTAAACCTAACTCTTTGTCAAATCCTATTACTATACATCGTCTACGGATGTATGCGGTTAGAATTATCGCTAAACATACTCAAAACCGACGAATTAAGGAGTTCCTATTTATTAAAAGGTTTATTTATTTATTTAAACTTTACTTTCACAGATAAAGATCGTACAAAAGGTGGACTTAATGCCGTGTGGCATTCTCAGCCAATCGAACATTTGTTGTATGATGTAATAAAAAAGCTACCTAATAACCTAAGTTTGAAAAACTTCCGGAAATCTTTTCATAATTTTTTTCATAAAATACAACGATTATTGTTACTTTATAATCATTTGATTTTTCATTTGAACTATGTTTGTTTTATTTAAAAGGACTTGGGTCAAACTATCTCCCAGAACCGTTTGATTTACCTATTTTGGGACATCCTGTATTCATAGACTAATATTCAAATTATTTACATAATTAAAGTCGCATGCCAAGTAAGCACGTGTAACTTTACTACAAACGTGTTGCAGAATTTTAACATCAGATTCTGAGAAATGTGTAAATTAGATTTTCTTTGTAATACAGATTAATTGGCTTTGTTCTTGTAATAGGTTGGGAAATTAACAATCATTGTTGAGTAGAACATTCTCGTAATACGCAAAAACATACATACAGGGTAGTATCTGATATTTTTTGCTAAGTAAGTTTAACTTATAAGGATCATACTCCAAAAACATTCGACAGAACAATATAAGTGGAAACTCTATTTTTTTTAACTGATTGAAAGTTCTCAAAATTTGAGAAAAACAAGGAAAAATCGGGTAACATACATAAGGTATATTTGTATAGCCCTGGATGTAAGGAATACAAAAAAAAACGTCACCTTTTGAACCATCCTGTATACATACCGACTAAAGATATAGTATATATTTCCATAATAAGGTAATTTTTCATTAAACAGGTGGTTCATTTAACGAGAGGTTATTTTTATTGGATGGTACTCATATTATTGTATAATTGTATTTTATTGAATCAAATAGCAGAATAACAATGTTACTAAGATTTGAAAGAAAGAAAGAATAAAACAATAGGTAATAATGTTGTTCGATATAGGTAACTTTTTTAAAGCCCCAACAATTAAAAATCTAAAGTGACCTTAATTCTCTAAACTGACCATAAATTGTGTTGAAAGACAATATCTCATAAATCTTGTCGTATCACTCGCTCTCCTTAAACGCATAGATATCGGAAAGGAGTTCCCCTAAGCCATTCTTACAAAATTTGTGGAATTTATTCATGATGTATACCCAACAAAGCCTCGAGAAATATTTTCCGTAACAGTGACGGACATGGGATAAAGGGGGGATAAAAAGGGGGGATAGATAACCTTTCGATAACAATATACGACGATTCGGCGCGCCCATACATAATTCATGGAGGTTTTATGCAACACATTTGAATTTCATCTTGGGTTTTGTGCATGTGGACATTGGATGTCTTTAAAATAAAAACTTACGAAGAATGGAAATGATTTATTAAAATACTTAATATCTGCTCATACACACTCGACTCGACCACACCAGGTCGTTAGTAATTCATGACTTAAGAACTAATTATAGGAATCCATATATTTGCTTGGCTAAATTGAATAACTAATCTCATTGACAATAATATTGTGTTTATTTTGGCTTGCTACGATTTGATTAAAATGATTTAGTGATTTTCTTTTAATTTGACGAATTACCGGTTATCTTTTGCAAATATGGTCATATTAGTGCTCACTTTGACTACACAGCGCCAAAAAACATGCATGCACTTTTGGCAATTCTCTTTTATCACCTTTGAATAAATGTCATCGCTTGTTAAAAGTGTACACATATTTTTGACACTGTAGTCAGACGACGTCAGTAGTGTATGTACTATTACCCCATTATGGTTAAAAAAACGTACACAAAAGTCAATTTGAGCCCCAAAAGAAAGACCAAAAAGAAAAAAGATCAGGGGGGTAACCATAAACTCTTAAAACAATCTCAAATTACGACCATCCGTCAATTTGGTACCATGAGGTCGTAAAAACAATCTTGTTTCATCGATTTTGACAACATACAATTTTGTTTATCATTCACTCAATTCCGTACAAATGACGTTTATTTTGACACTAATGACAGGTACAAATTGATTTCTTATGTCAAAATTATAGGTATGGAAAATGGTCATAGCAGACATTTCATTGATTTCTTAATTTCTGAATGAATACTGTAAAAACAGTAACAAAATCTAAGAAATAAATGAATTATATGTATAGATCTCTAATTTTAATAATGATACTTTGCTTGGCTGCTACAAAGTTGGAAAAGCAATTATGCTGCTTCGAGATTTTGATTTGAGCTTGTTTTGAATTTGTACCATAAACTACATAATTAGGTTTTGTTTAGGGATGTAAAAGAACGAATGTTTTGGATGTTTTGTCTATTAATTGCTTTGAGAAGAAAAGAGACGCAATATTTAAAACCACTGACAACAGATAACTTCGTCTCTTTCAATTTTTTATCTCCGAAGTCTATGGCCTAATGTCATTGCCATCCAGGGAATGTATAAGTACTACGAACACCTACATAAAAACTCTTTGTTGCTATTAAAAGCATGAGACAGTTGTCCGAAACATGAAATTGTGGAAAAGAGAACGGAATAATCTACTCTTTTATAAAAATAATAAAGGCGAGAGGTAATGCAATTAAGCGGTGGCTATACGGCTTTTTAAAATTGAGATTGTTTGTCAATTGCTAGACATTTTTACATGGCTCAAAACTGTTTCCAAACAATGAGCTATTTGAGCTATAAATTTTGACTAATGTTGAGACTCAGTTTCGGAACTGATTGATAGGTTTGACTAAGAGAGTGCGCGCACGGGAGACTTTTGTCGCTGCGACGTTTTTGTCTCTCATATCAAGTCCTCTGTTAAGTATGGAGGTGCGCGCACGTTGCGACGCTACAACTGGGAGACATTTTTGTTCGCCGACCAGCACGGTTGACAAAGTTGTGTCTTTGTTTTTTTTTAATACAGGGTCTTACGGCTCTGGGTTCTAGACCTCACAAATAAAAATAATTAAACAACATGTAAATCCAAATACTCAGTGTCTTGTTTTGGTGCTCAAACACAACTTTTTCTAAGACCATCGAGATTTCGAAATAAAAACCAATGTATTTTAGTTAAATGAAAATCATTGGACAAAATTGTGTCTCTCCGCCAGTGTTGCCAGATTCATAGGTTAAGAATTATCCTAGTTTTACTGCAAAATTATCGTGTTATCGCATCCCCAGTTAACAAAATTACTGTATTTGTAACTACCAAATCTAGATTTTACTAGTAAAAGAACAGAATATACGGCTCAAAAGTTTAAATCATGTTACTTGATTACTTTGAAAATTACAAATTTTTGTTAACTAAATGACTGCAGTACTTACTGCACAAGCATCGAGCACATACCCTAAAGAGCAGCATTAAGAACCATCTTTCGTTAAATAAAAAAGTACAGATACAGATTAAAAAATGGCAGACATTTTTACGCTAAAAGTCTATCTCTTTCGTAGTGCAAAGAAATTATATTTACTATCCTGCTGTCAGAGTCAAAGTTGTCCAAATAAAGGTAAAATGTATTCAAATACACAGATTAAAATTTCATAAAATTATCTTTTACTTATCTGACCAAAATGTCACGGATTTTCGTAGATTTATGGTGCGATACATTATGATTTTTTCTATTGCATTACATTCCAAAATATCGTGAATCTAGCTTATTTATCCCACGTCTGGCAGCACTGCTCTCCATGTATTCTACATCCAGAGCCGTAAAACGAAATAAAAAAAAAAAAAAAAAATGTATTCTACATACAAGCGAATGACGCTTCGAATTTTTTTATAAGTTTCGTCTCTGTCTCCTTCTTGCGCGCACCCCTCTTTGGAGACGCGACGCGACAGACAAAAACTTTTTGGTCCCAGCGACAAAAGTCTCCCGTGCGCGCACTCTCTTAGGTCAGCTTCTAATAGTTTACTTGAACAATGCTAATAGTATGACAGTTGTCAAAGGAGTGACACGCGGAAATTTTAAAATCAAAAACTGATAAAAACCATAAAAATATTTATTCGTTTTTATGAAATCCACCAGCGCACCAAAGTTACCGACGTGGCAAAAAGGTGGCACGACTGAAAGGGCAATGGGCAGGCCACGTATGCCGTAGAGACGACGAAAGATGGAACCACAAGGTCTTGCTCTGGAGACCCCGCACAAGAAAACGAAGTGTGGGCAGACCACCAGCAAGATGGTCGGACGATATTGCAAAGACGGCAGGACCGGCCTGGACAAGAATCGCCGCACTAAGAGCTAGCTGGAGAGAGCTTCAGGAGGCATATGTCTAACAGTGGACAAAACATATGCTGAAGAGGAAGAAGAAAAAGATGATGAAATTACGTTGTTTATATCGTAGTAATTGCACCTTGGAGCAAGCAAATGTCTTGACATTAAAATTGTATTCTACAAAATCAGGCACGCATTTCACGACTTTTGCGAGTGGTATCGTAGTGTTTAATTTTTCCAGAGAAAGTGATTATTATGTTATTATAATGAGATCCTAGACCCTGGATAAGAACAGCAGGAGCAAAAACGAGCTTTTTGTCTTAAAACTACATTCAATTTGGCGCATAAAATACATCACGACCTAATATACGACTTTTATTTTGAGAATATACAATAAGGTTCCCATAGGAGAAGCTATCTTGCCAACCTACTTCTTTTTTGTTTCAAACCAATGAATACGGATCTGCGAGCATTAGCTAAACATTTTATTTTTACAGGTATTGATACATTTTAATTACGTAATGAAGTGGCGCTTAATCCAAATCTGCTCAATTAGGGGCCTGCTGCAGAGCAAACTTACAAGTACGAAAGTGCGCCTGAAGTGCTCATCAAATCTTAAACCATAGATACGTGACCCCGGGTTGTTCTTACTGTTACATTTAGTTGTAGAGTCTTTACTTATGTTATTTAAAGCCTTGCTGTTAGGGGATATTTTTAATTTCTTTCCTGTTATTTTGAAACACACAAGTTTACTTACTATCATAATAAAAAGAAATGAAAATAATAAACGTATCAAACGCCACTAAGTACTTTAAAAGTCAAGCAAGTAATTAGTGGGACATAGGTAAACAAATATGTTTATGTTCTTAATATTCCATCAGATTCTATTGTAGGCACTGAGTTTAGGTCTTTTGTAAACTACATTTTCTAAGCTCAAACCACCTACATGTGGCCAACAATAAAATTTCCATTGTCTGGTTTCTGTGACCCCCCGATACAGAACCCTTCGAGAGTTAATTGTCAACCGATAAACCACGTGACACTAATGTTAAATCCTGTTGAATCATAAGTGTCACGTGATCGTCTGTGGACAATTAGTTACCGAACGGTTCTGAATCGAGGACGGGTTAACTAAACGTAAACGTAAAAAGTTTTATGTAAACCTAAAACATTAAACCCTGTTTGTGCATTGAATAAATGACAAAAAAACATTATTTAGATTTGCGTTGAATTTGTTGTCAATTGTTGGATTTCTTGTGCGGCAGGCGAGAAGACCACGCTCCCCACCAGCGCGACAGAGCCGCCGGTATCAGACACAGACCGGTGCATTCGCAATGATGGGCAGCGACTGCCAAGATCCAAATCATACCTTTACTAATTATTATTATAAATATAACAGTTGATACTTTAGTTTCTCAATCACGCTTTAACGGCTAAACTTAATTAGCTGAAAGGCACACATGCATGGGTATTGATCTAGCCCAACACATAAGGTTTTTTGTGTTACCGCGGGACGATTATTATACTAATATAAGTCTACGTAGACAAAGTTGCAGGCAGTAGCAAATATAATATTTTAAATCTAAAAAGTCACCATCATCACCATCATGTTAGCCTATTGCAGTCCACAGCTAGACGTAAGCCTCCCCCAAAGAGCACGATCTCCAGCCACTTCCAGCCATCTTCCTAACCTAAGCTCATCGTTCCATCGTGCTGGGGGACGTCCAACACTACGTTTACCGTGGCGTGGTCTCCACTCAATTTAGTCCACCTTTCATCGGTTCTGCGATAGATATGGCTGGCCCACTGCCACTTTATCTTACTGCATTTTACTTTACTTACTTGTACCTATAAAGTACGCTCTTTACATATTTGGTAAAATCTCAAGTTAATTAAGTACATTTAGACATAAGGTAGCAAGTTAGTAACATTATAAAGCCGACCAAGTGCAAGTCGGACTTGCATCCTTCGTACTATCGTACTATATTAAACACGAGATACATCATTTCAGCCATGGACGTCCACTGCTGAACACAGGCCTCCCCAAATACTCGCCACGCTTGGCAGGCGGGTTGGCGAGCGCAGTTTTTTATAACATTTCGCAGGCAGACGCTGCCGCCCGTCTCGTTCTACAGGAATGAGTCGCCTCTTACGACACGCCTCCTAGTGGCGGTGGGGAAGAGTATTCTTTACGGCCGTCCCCACACGGTATACATACGAGATACAAATTTTCTTAAAAAAATTATTAATTATATTTACTAAATATTACTCTTAGTAATGGCAATAGTATGTATTGCCATTATTAAGATCAAATTCAAATTCAAACGTTAATTTGCCAAAACACAGTTAAAAAAGGTAATATAAAAATCAATTAAATAAAAAAAGAAAAAAGATCAAGTAAAAGTAAGCCGAGATGGCAGTAAAGAACACACTAACAGAAAGCGTGTCGTAAGAGGCGACTAATTCCTGTAGCACGAGACGGGCAGCAGCGTCTGCGTGTGAACTATTATAAAAAAACTGCGTTCGCCATCCCGCCTCCAAGCGTGGTTGTGGAGACGGTGGTGGGTACGGGCTATTATGAGCACGATCAAACGTGCGACGCGTCTAACTTGTTAAAAAACCCACACATGTCCAGGGCAATAACATCTTTCCGGACGTATTGTCCTGCTGATCGTTGAGCTGGTGGACCACGTGTGCAGCGTGTTAGCTGGAGCTTGGTGGACTCGTCACTGCGGAAACTTAATTGTTTGTCATCTAGTGAAATTAACTAGCATATTCAAAGAAGCAAACGCTCGAACAGCTTTGCTACGTGTTAAATAATGTGATGGGTCGATAGCTTTAAGGAAAACGTCCCTTGGTCTTTTCCTGGTTCAGATAGGACTATGTCACACCCCGCTTCCTATACCTTTGAAAACTGACTGGAGCGGAGAATGTATTTAAGAGCATAGTAAGACAGACTCCTCTTGAGTCGCAAATAAGTGAGTATCGCAAGACGATATGAGTTCTATACGATTAATTTAACTAATCATTTGAGTAGCTATCAATCGGGATTTTTTAACAACCTATTTAACTACCGGGTTCTTATTAAAACTAGATAGTACTAAAATAAAGCGTACATATTTATTTCACTATTTATTTGTGTCAATTGGCGTTTTGCAATGATTTTATGAAACTACTATTAGTATAGGTACACTTGTATGCTCTGTGCATCGAATTTTTATTTACACAGCTTACAGTTTCCTGCGTTCCTAATGATTGCCCAGCATAAGCTTTGTTCTCCTTTAGTACCAGGGGTTACTTAAAACTTGAATGCTTTGATTGTATTTTTCGTGAAACTAATCTGCAATAAAACTATTACTATAAAAAATATTGTGAATCGACGTTGTTCGACGTACTCGTACATAATACAATTTGAATGATTATTATGATGTTTCATTAAACCATTTTCTAATCTCATTTCTTACTAACTGAAAATATTATTTTGTATTCCTGTAAGTCATATTTCTAAAGTAAAATAAATTATTTATGAATGTTGACAACAAATAATGACTTTTATTTTTTTCTAATAAGTACTGTCAAGACACCATTGCACTAAGTAGGTTGGTATCGGACAATGCATTGTTCCGAAACATTTATGAAAAACTCAGAGCTCAGTCGTAGCTCATTTAGTAAAGGTGATATCTACGATAGAATAATTTTCAGCGCTGCTGACATGCCTCCTAGGGGAAGCAAAATACATTTTCTTTAATATTTTGACAAATTTAGTACGCAAGCATAGGTATTTATTTATTTCACTGACATTTTGTTAATTTAATTATGACGATTCGGACCACTTGCAACGCTTATACTATTTTTACATACCATTCGGTCTTTCCCAGCCTTATACAAGATTGTTTTACGTAGATCATGGTACCAAATCACGTGACCTAACATATAATCTCATATCAAAGTGCAACCAAACAAAGTTGGTTTTGTAAGAGTTCATGGTTACCCCCCAGGGGGGTAACCATAAACTCTTAAAACAATCTCAAATTACGCCCATCCGTCAATTTCGTACCATGAGGTCGTAAAAACAATCTTGTTTCATGGATTTTGACAACATACAATTTTGTTTATCATTCACTCAATTCCATACAAATGACGTTTATTTTGACACTAATGACAGTTACAAATTGATTTCTTATGTCAAAATTATTGGTATGGAAAATGGTCATAGCAGACATTTCATTGATTTCTTAATTTCTGAATGAATACTGTAAAAATAGTTACAAAATCTAAGAAATAAATGAATTATACGTATAAATCTCTAATTTAAACAATGATACTTTGCTTGGCTGCTACAAAATTGTAAAAGCAATTATGCTGCTTCGAGATTTTGATTTGAGCTTGTTTTGAATTTGTACCATGAACTACATAATTAGGTTTTGTTTAGGGATGTAAAAGAACGAATGTTTTGGATGTTTTGTCTATTAATTGCATTGAGAAGAAAAGAGATGCAATATCTAAAACCACTGACAACAGATAACTTCGTCTCTTTCAATTTTTTATCTCTGTAGTCTATGGCCTAATGTCATTGCCATCCAGGGAATGTATAAGTACTACGAACATCTACTTATAAATTATTTGTTGCCATTAAAAGCATGAAGCAGTTGTCCGAAACATGAAATTATGGAAAAGAGAACAGAATAATCTACTCTTTCATAAAAAAAATAAAGGCGAGAGGTAATGCAATTAAGCGGTGGCTATACGGCTTTTTAAAATTGAGATTGTTTGTCAATTGCTAGACATTTTTACGTGGCTCAAAACTGTTTCCAAACAATGAGCTATTTGAGCTATAAAATTTGACTAATGTTGGGACTCAGTTTCGGAACGGATCGTAGGTTTGACTTAGGTCAGCTTCTAATAGTTTACTTGATCAATGCTTAACGTAGTATTACTTGTTCAGTGGCTGATAGTATGACAGTTGTCAAAAGAGTGACATGCGGAAATTTTAAAATCAATAACATAAAAACAATGAAAATATTTATTCGTTTTAATGAAATCCGCCAGCGCACCAAAGTTACCGACGTGGCAAAAAGGTGGCACGACTGAAAGGGCAATGGGCAGGCCACGTATGCCGTAGAGACGACGAAAAATGGAACCATAAGGTCTTGCTCTGGAGAGCAAGAGTCTGCTTGCACAAGAAAACGAAGTGTGGGCAGACCACCAGCAAGATGGTCGGACGATATTGCAAAGACGGCAGGACCGGCCTGGACAAGAATCGCCCTATTAAGAGCTAGCTGGAGAGAGCTTCAGGAGGCATTTGTCCAACAGTGGACAAAACATATGCTGAAGAGGAAGAAGAAGATGATGAAATTACGTTGTCTAAATCGTAGTAATTGCACCTTGGAGCAAATGTCTTGACATTAAAATTGTATTCTGCAAAATCAGGCACGCATTTCACGACTTTTGTGAGTAGTATCGTAGTGTTTAATTTCTCCAGAGAGAGTGGTTATTATTTTATTATAATGATATCCTAGACCCTGGATAAGAACAGCAGGAGCAAAAACGAGCTTTTTGTCTTAAAACTGATCTACAGTCAATTTATATGACGATTCAATATATAGTATACGACTTTTATTTTGAGAATATAGAATAAGGTTCCCAAGGAAGAAGCTATCATGCCCACCTACCTACATCTTTTTTGTTTCAAACCAATGAATACGGATCTGCAAGCAATAGCTAAACATTTAATTTTTACATGTATTGATACATTTTAATTACGTGTGTGTGTGTGTCACAAACACACACACACACACGTGTGGCGCTTAATTCAAAACTGCTCTATTAGGGGCCTACTGCAGAGCAAACTTAATCAAATCATAAACCATAGATACGTGACCCCGGGTTGTTCTTACTTTCTTACATTTAGTTGTAGAGTCTTTACTTTTCTTATTTAAAGCCTTGCTATTAGGGGATATTTTGATTTCTTTCCTGTTATTTTGAAACACACAAGTTTACTTACTATCACTAAAAAAAGAAATGAAAATAATAAACGTATCAAACGCCACTAAGTACTTTAAAAGTCAAGCAAGTAATTAGAGGGACACAGGTAAACAAATATGTTTTTTTCTAAGCTCAAACCACCTGCATGACGTGGCCAACGTGGCATAAAATTTCCATTGTCTGGTTTCCGTGACCCCAAGTTATCAATATCCAAGTTTTATGTAAACCTAAAACATTAAACCCTGTTTGTGCATTGAATAAATGACAAAAAAAATCATTTAGATTTGCGTTTAATTTGTTGTCAATTGTTAGATTTCTTGTGCGGCAGACGAGAAGACCACGCTCCCCGCCAGCGCGACACAGCCGCCGGTATCAGACACAAAGCGTTGCATTCGCGATGATAGGCAGCGACTGCCAAGTTCCAAATCATATACCTTTACTAATTAATTATTATAAATATAACAGTTAATACTTTTGTTTCTCAATCACGCTTTAACAGCTAAACTTAATTAGCTGAAAGTACACACATGCATGGGTATTGATCTAGCCCAACACAAGGTTTTTTGTGTTACCGTGGGATGATTATTCTACTAATATAAGTCTACGTAGACAAAGTTGCAGGCAGTAGCTAATATAATATTTTATAAATAGGTAAGCTATTGACCTAAAAAGTCACTATCATCACCATCATGTCAGAATATTGCAGTCTGTCAGTCTGGACGTAAGCCAGACGTATCTCCAGCCACTTCCAGCCATCTTCCTAACCTAAGCTCATCGTTCCATCGAGCTGGGTGACGTCCAACACTACGTTTACCGTGGCGTGGTCTCCACTCAATTTAGTCCACCTTTCATCGGTTTTGCGACAGATATGGCTGGCCCACTGCCACTTTATCTTACTGCATTTTATTTTACTTACTTGTACCTATAAAGTACGCTCTTTACATATTTGGTAAAATCTCAAGTTAATTACACATAGTGACTGAGGATTTAAAAGATGATAAGGATATAGAGAGAGAGCGCAGGGCATTGGCGATTCGTGGTGGTGTGCTGGCCCACAGGTTTGCTCGTTGTACTGCAGAGGTAAAACTTACTTTATTTAAAGCGTACTGTCAAGGTTTCTACACGAGCGGTCTGTGGACGAGTTTTACGCGGCGGTCACTCAGTGCCCTGCGAGTACAATATAATAACGTTTTCAGGGCTCTGTTTAGGCTACCTCGGTACTGTAGTGCATCTGGAATGTTTGCAGATGCACATACAGACGATTTTTACGCGATAATGCGTAAAACATCTGCGGCTGTAATTGCGAGACTAAGGGCGAGCAGGAATGGAGTCCTGAAGATGATAGCAGAGAGGCTTGACTCGGCCATCTACCGTCGTTTCATTGATTTACATGTCAAGCATGTGAATCAATGAAATGACCATCACTGTTTCCCACCGTGCACTGTTTGTTACTAACATAGTTTATAAGTTTATTGATACTAACAGTAACATAGTCCAATCTACTAACATAGTATATAAGATCAAATTGTTACTAACCAAATTATGGACTTCTTGGTCTGAAAATAAATTATTTTTATTTTTTTTTTATTTTTTATTTTTTATTTTAATTAAGTACATTTAGACATAAGGTAGTAAGTAACGTTATAAAGCCGACCAAGTGCAAGTCGGACTCGCATCCTTCGTACAATCGTACTATATTAAACACGAGATACCTACATCATTTCAGCCATGGACGTCCACTGCTGAACACAGGTCTCCCCCAATGGTTTTCATTGGGGGGGATTGCCAAAACTCGCCACGCTTGGCAGGTGGGTTGGCGAGCGCAGTTTTTTATAATATTTCGCAGGCAGAAGCTGCCCGTCGTGTGGGGACGGCCTTAAAGAATACTCTTCCCCATCGCCAACAGAAAGCGTGTCGTAAGAGGCGACTAATTCCTGTAGCACGAGACGGGCAGCAGCGTCTGCGTGTGAACTATTATAAAAAACTGCGTTAGCAATCCCGCCTGCCAAGCGTGGTTGTGGAGATGGTGGTGGGTACGGGCCATTAAGAGCACGATCGAACATGTGACGCGCCTAACTTGTTAAAAAACCCACACATGTCTAGGGCAATAACATCTTTCCGGACGTATTGTCCTGCTGATCGTTGAGCTGGTGGACCACGCGTGTAGCGTGTAAGCTGGAACTTGGTGGACTCGCCACTGCCGAAACTAATTTTTTTAGCATCTAGTGAGATTAACTAGCGTATTCAAAGCAGCAAACGCTCGAACAGCTTTGCTACGTGTTAAATAATGTAATGGGTTGATAGCTATAAGGAAAACGTCCCTTGGTCTTTTCCTGGTTCAGAGAGGACTATGTCGCACCCCGCTTCCTATACCTTCGGAAACTGACTAGAGCGGAGAATGTATGTAAGAGCATAGTAAGACAGACCCCTCTTAAGTCGCAAATAAGTAAGTATCGCAAGACGATTTGAGTTCTATACGATGAATTTAACTACTCATTTGAGTAGCTATCATTTAACTACCAGGTTTTTATTAAAAATAGATAGTAATAAAATAAAGCGTACATATTTATTTCACTATTTATTTGTGTCAATTGGCGTTTTGCAATGATTTTATTAAACTACTATTAGTATAGGTTCACTTATTTATTTATGCTCTGTGCATCGAATTTTAATTTACACAGCTTACAGTTTCCTGCGTTCCTAATCATTGCCCAGCATAAGCTTTCTTCTCCTTTAGCATCAGGGGTTACTTAAAACTTGAATGCTTTGATTGTATTTTTCTTGAAACTAATCTGCAATATAACTATTACTATAAAAAATATTGTGAATCGACGTTGTTCGCCGTACTCGTACATAATACAATTTGAATGATTGTTATGATGTTTCATTAAAACATTTTCTAATCTCATTTCTTACTAACTGAAAATATTATTTTGTATTTCTGTAATTCAAGTAAAAAAATATTTGAGAATGTTGACAACAAATAATGACTTTTACATTTTTCTAATATGAACTGTCAAGCCACCATTGCACTAAGTAGGTTGGTATCGGACAATGCATTGTTCCGAAACATTTATGAAAAACTCAGAGCTCAGTCGTAGCTCATTTAGTAAAGGTGATATCTACAATAGAACAATATTTAGCGCTGCTGACATGCCTCCTAGTAGAAGCAAAATACATTTTCTTTAATATTTTGGCAAATTTAGTACGCAAGAATAGGTATTTATTGATTTCACTGACATTTTGTTAATTTAATTATGACGATTCGGACCACTTGCAACGCATAGACTATTTTTACATACCATTCGGTCTTTCCCAGCCTTATACAAGATTGTTTTACGTAGATCATGGTACCAAATCACGTGACCTAACATGTAATCTCATATCAAAGTGCAACCAAACAAAGATGGTTTTGTAGGAGTTCATGGTTACCCCCCAGGGGGGTAACCATAAACTCTTAAAACAATCTCAAATTACGCTCATCCGTCAATTTGGTACCATGAGGTCGTAAAAACAATCTTGTTTCATCGATTTTGACAACATACAATTTTGTTTATCATTCACTCAATTCCATACAAATGACGTTTATTTTGACACTAATGACAGTTACAAATTGATTTCTTATGTCAAAATTATTGGTATGGAAAATGGTCATAGCAGACATTTCATTGATTTCTTAATTTCTGAATGAATACTGTAAAAACAGTAACAAAATCTAAGAAATAAATGAATTATATGTATAGACCTCTAATTTTAATAATGATACTTTGCTTGGCTGCTACAAAATTGTAAAAGCAATTATGCTGCTTCGAGATTTTGATTTGAGCTTGTTTTGAATTTGTACCATGAACTACATAATTAGGTTTTGTTTAGGGATGTAAAAGAACGAATGTTTTGGATATTTTGTCTATTAATTGCTTTGAGAAGAAAAGAGACGCAACATTTAAAACCACTGACAACAGATAACTTCGTCTCTTTCAATTTTTTATCTCCGAAGTCTATGGCCTAATGTCATTGCCATCCAGGGATTATATAAGTACTACGAACACCTACTTATAAATTCTTTGTTGCTATTAAAAGCATGGGACAGTTGTCCGAAACATGAAATTATGGAAAAGAGAACGGAATAATCTACTCTATTATAAAAAAAATAAAGGCGAGAGGTAATGCAATTAAGCGGTGGCTATACGGCTTTATAAAATTTAGATTGTTTGTCAATTGCTAGACATATTTACATGGCTCAAAACTGTTTCCAAAGAATAAGCTATTTGAGCTATAAATTTTGACTAATGTTGACTCAGTTTCGGAACCGATTGATTGGTTTGACTTAGGTTTACAACGTCAACTTCTTAATAGTTTACTTGATCAATGCTAATAGTATGACAGTTGTCAAAGGAGTGACACGCGGAAATTTTAAAATCAAAAACTGATAAAAAACATAAAAATATTTATTCGTTTTTATGAAATCCGCCAGCGCACCAAAGTTACCGACGTGGCAAAAAGGTGGCACGACTGAAAGGGCAATGGGCAGGCCACGTATGCCGTAGAGACGACGAAAGATGGAACCACAAGGTCTTGCTCTGGAGACCCCGCACAAGAAAACGAAGTGTGGGCAGACCACCAGCAAGATGGTCGGACGATATTGCATAGACGGCAGGACCGGCCTGGACAAGAATCGCCGCACTAAGAGCTAGCTGGAGAGAGCTTCAGGAGGCATATGTCCAACAGGGGACAAAACATATGCTGAAGAGGAAGAAGAAAAAGATAATGAAATTACGTTGTTTAAATCGTAGTAATTGCACCTTGGAGCTTGACATTAAAATTGTATTCTGCAAAATCAGGCACGCATTTCACGACTTTTGCGAGTGGTATCGTAGTGTTTAATTTCTCCAGAGAAAGTGATTACTATTTTATTATAATGAGATCCTAGACCCTGGATAAGAACAGCAGGAGCAAAAACGAGCTTTTTGTCTTAAAACTGATCTACATTCAATTTAGCGCATAAAATACATCACGACCTAGTATACGACTTTTATTATAAGAATATACAATAAGGTTCCTAAGGGAGAAGCTATCATGCCAACCTACTTCTTTTTTGTTTCAAACCAATGAATACGGATCTGCGAGCAATAGCTAAACATTTTATTTTTACATGTATTGATACATTTTAAATACGTAATGAAGTAGTGCTTAATCCAAAACTGCTCAATTAGGGGCGAGCTGCTGCAGAGCAAACTTACAAGTACGAAAGTGCGCCTGAAGTGCTCATCAAATCTTAAACCATAGATACGTGACCCTGGGTTGTTCTTACTGTTACATTTAGTTGTAGTCTTTACTTATGTTACTTAAAGCCTTGCTGTTAGGAGATATTTTGATTTCTTTCCTGTTATTTTGAAACTCACAAGTTTACTTACTATCATAATAAAAAGAAATGAAAATAATAAACGTATCAAACGCCACTAAGTACTTTAAAAGTCAAGCAAGTAATTAGAGGGACATAGGTAAACAAATATGTTTATGTTCTTAATATTTCATCAAATTCTATTGTTGGCACTGAGTATAGGTCTTTTGTAAACTACATTTTCTAAGCTCAAACCAAGGCCAACAATAAAATTTCCATTGTCTGGTTACTGTGACCCCCCGATACAGAACCCTTCGAGAGTTAATTGTCAACCGATAAACCACGTGACACTAATGTTAAATCCTGTTAAATCATAAGTGTCACGTGATCGTCTGGTCGACAATTAGTTACCGAACGGTTCTGAATCGAGGACGGGTTAACTAAACGTAAACGTAAAAAGTTTTATGTAAACCTAAAACAATAAACCCTGTTTGTGCATTGAATAAAAACATCATTTTTGCGTTTAATTTGTTGTCAATTATTGGATTTCTTGTGCGGCAGGCGAGAAGACCACGCTCCCCGCCAGCGCGACAGCCGCCGGTATCAGACACAGAGCGGTGCATTCGCGATGATGGGCAGCAACTGCCAAGATCCAAATCATACCTTTACTAATTATTATTATAAATATAACAGTTAATACTTTAGTTTCTCAATCACGCTTTAACGGCTAAACTTAATTAGCTGAAAGGCACACATGTATGGGTATTGATATAGCCCAACACATAAGGTTTTTTGTGTTACCATTACCGTTACCGTGGGACGATTATTCTACTAATATAAGTCTACGTAGACAAAGTTGCAGGCAGTTGCTAATATAATATTTTAAAAATAGGTAAGCTATTGACCTAAAAAAGTCACCATCATCATCATCATGTTAGCCTATTGCAGTCCACAGCTGGACGTAAGCCTCCCCCAAAGAGCACGATCTCCAGCCACTTCCAGCCATCTTCCTAACCTAAGCTCATCGTTCCATCGAGCTGGGGGACGTCCAACACTACGTTTACCGTGGCGTGGTCTCCACTCAATTTAGTCCACCTTTCATCGGTTCTGCGACAGATATGGCTGGCCCACTGCCACTTTATCTTACTGCATTTTACTTTACTTACTTGTACCTATAAAGTACGCTCTTTACATATTTGGTAAAGTCTCAAGTTAATTAAGTACATTTAAGAATAAGAATAAGAATAAAATAATTTATTCAGAAACCACACATAGTTGTGAACATGAAAGAAAAGTAAATAATACAATAATATTTAGACATAAGGTAGTAAGTTAGTAACGCTGACCAAGTGCAAGTCGGACTCGCATCCTTCGTACTATCGTACTATATTAAACACGAGATACATCATTTCAGCCATGGACGTCCACTGCTGAACACAGGCGTCCCCCAATGGGTTTCATTGGGGGGGATTGCCAATACTCGCCACGCTTGGCAGGCGGGTTGGTGAGCGCAGTTTTTTATAACATTTTGCAGGCAGACGCTGCTGCCCGTCTCGTGCTAGAGGAATTAGTCGCCTCTTACGACACGCCTCCAGTTGGCGGTGGGGAAGAGTATTCTTTACGGCCGTCCCCACACGGCATACATACGAGATATATATTTTCTTTAAAAAAATTGTAATTATATTAACTAAGTATTACTCTTAATAATGGCAATAGTATGTATTGCCATTATTAAGATCAAATTCAAATTCAAATGTTCATTTGCCAAAACGCAGTTAAAAAAGGTAATATAAAAATCTATAAAAAAATAAAAGATCAAGTAAAAGTAAGCCGAGATGGCAGTAAAGAACACACCAACAGAAGACGCGTCGTAAGAGGCGACTAATTCCTGTAGCACGAGACGGGCAGCAGCGTGTGCGTTTCGCCATCCCGCCTCCAAGCGTGGTTGTGGAGATGGTGGTGGGTCGGGATATTATGAGCACGATCGAACATGCGACGCGCCTAACTTGTTAAAAAACCCACACATGTCCAGGGCAATAACATCTTTCCGGACGTATTGTCGTGCTAATCGTTGAGCTGGTGGACCACGCGTGCAAGCGTGTTAGCTGGAGCTTGGTGGACTCGCCACTGCGGAAACTAAATTGTTTGTCATCTAGTGAAATTAACTAGCATATTCAAAGCAGCAAACGCTCGAACAGCTTTGCTACGTGTTAAATAATGTGATGGGTCGATAGCTATAAGGAAAACGTCACTTGGTCTTTTCCTGGTTCAGAGAGGACTATGTCGCAGTGCACCCCGCTTACTATACCTTTGGAAACTGACTGGAGCGGAGAATGTATTTAAGAGCATAGTAAGACAGACCCCTCTTGAGTCGCAAATAAGTGAGTATCGCAAGACGATTTGAGTTCTATACGATGAATTTAACTACTCATTTGAGTTTTTGAGCTATCAATCGGGATTTTTTAACAACCTATTTAACTACCGGGTTCTTATTAAAACTAGATAGTACTAAAATAAAGCGTACATATTTATTTCACTATTTATTTGTGTCAATTGGCGTTTTGCAATGATTTTATGAAACTACTATTAGTATTATATAGGTACACTTGTATGCTCTGTGCATCGAATTTTAATTTACACAGCTTACAGTTTCCTGCGTTCCTAATCATTGCCCAGCATAAGCTTTCTTCTCCTTTAGTACCAGGGGTTACTTAAAACTTGAATGCTTTGATTGTATTTTTCTTGAAAATAATCTGCAATAAAACTATTACTATAAAAAATATTCTGAATCGACGTTGTTCGACGTACTCGTACATTATACAATTTGAATGATTGTTATGATGTTTCATTAAACCATTTTCTAATCTCATTTCTTACTAACTGAAAAAAATATTTTGTGTTTCTGTAATTCATATTTCTAAAGTAAAATAAATTATTTATAAATGTTGACAACAAATAATGACTTTTACTTTTTTCTAATAAGTACCACTGATAAGTACTGTCAAGACACCATTGCACTAAGTAGGTTGGTATCGGACAATGCATTGTTCCGAAACATTTATGAAAAACTCAGAGCTCAGTCGTAGCTCATTTAGTAAAGGTGATATCTACGATAGAATAATTTTCAGCGCTGCTGACATGCCTCCTAGTAGAAGCAAAATAGATTTTCTTTAATATTTTGGCAAATTTAGTACGCAAGAATAAGTATTTATTGATTTCACTGACATTTTGTTAATTTAATTATAACGATTCGGACCACTTGCAACGCATAGACTATTTTTACATACCATTCGGTCTTTCCCAGCCTTATACAAGATTGTTTTACGTAGATCATGGTACCAAATCACGTGACCTAACATATAATCTCTTATCAAAGTGCAACCAAACAAAGTTGGTTTTGTAAGAGTTCATGGTTACCCCCCAGGCCTATTTTGGTGTATAGCAGAACTACACCACTTATGCCGATCTTGGCCTATTTTATTCCATAAATTTCAGTGCTGGATTCCTTGCCTGTGACAGTCACGAAATATGATGAATAAAATAACCGTAGATAACACTAGCACTAACTAAAATTTATTACAAGTGACGCCCAAAAAGACTGAAATAAAAAGATCTGCGAAATAGTTTTCTTGTTTTAACCTACTCACATCGATATGGTCGTGCATAGAGTAGGCTTAATTAAAAGTCCAGGACATTTCATCATTATAAATAGATAATACGAGCATATATTTATTTATTTATTTATTGTAAAAGGTACACCAACAGTACATGTATACAATATTTATATATAACACCAATCATACATCATAAATTTCTTATACATGCACCTATTATAGGTAGCATATAGGTATGTTCTTTAAATAAAAATCGATTGCCGTACATTAGTCTCTCGCAAAAAAAATAAAAATGGCTCAATTGATTTGGCTGATTCCTTTTACGTTATGCTTTTGTGCTGTTTTTATGAAAAGAAAAATTGGGAAAACTTTCAAATCTGGGAAAGACTGAATGTCCTATTTTTAATGGAAATACGCTACTCGAATTCACGAAGGCCATAGGCAAGTTTGCAACATTTGCAACTCTGATAAACATGGACAAATGTCGAATGTCCATATTGCGCCCTACCCAGTATTGGTTAGGAGTTCTAGCCACGAACCGCGTAATCAATGGCAAGTAATTTTTATTTATTCATTTTATTTATTGTAGGAAAACTAACAGTTCACAGTTAAAAATACTAACACACACTTAGCACAAACTTAGCACTAAAACCAATGAAGTCTCCACTAATAGAAACCCTACTGCATCCACCCTTTTATGCTAACATGTTCAGTATACTTATTTACATTTGGATAAAATCCAAATGGCGGCTGGGTTTATGAATGGCGTAAAATAATTTAGTTGTCAATGAGTTTTAAAAACATGTGAAAAATATTGTATTTTTTGTGCAATGACTTTCTATTTATGTATATGTTAATTTATTGTATCGGTTAAATAAATGTACGTGTTTTTTATTTCTAAGATTGTCTTTAATTTTGAAAAACGATTGTTTGTTATTACTTTCTACGAACTGTCACTTGAAAAATAATTAGTTACTGTCCTCTTTTTTCTGAAGTAATTTTCATGTTTTGGTTAAAAAACACGATTATGTCTGACACGATGCTCAAACATGATAATTTAATAGGTAATAATCTGGAAATCACTAGATGCCCATGTTCAACAAAGGACGTCCTGTGGCTGTAATGATGATGATGATAAATAGGTACTCAATGATAATTATTTATTCAGTAGGTATTATATAGGCCCTCTCCCGGGCACATACTACCTATCCCAAATCATAACTTGGCCCTACCACTGCTTAAAAGACTACATATTGTCTGGTGATAAGAATAAACTGCGCAATAAACTCAGTAACGTAAAAGTGTGTGAATAATTTCGTCAACGACCACGAGAAACCGGTCTTTTATAAAACGGTTGGTTTAACTAAAGAAGTATCTTAAGTTTAACTAAAGAAGTACTCTTAAGAGAGTCTAAACTAAATATTATTTGTACGAGTACGTTTATGCAATCAACCCAAAAAGAATAATCTATATTTGATAAAAAAATAATTTTCAAGAAAACACTCTTCTAAATGTCAAAATAACCTGACTTATTTAATTGTCTTTTGACAGACTATTGTGACATGTTTTGCAATTAGTTTAAATGGGAGATAAAATTTAAATACTAAGCTACTTTTACAGTCGTATAGTCATAGAATCTCCTTGTGAGTTTTTTTGTAGTTGGTTGATAAACTACCTCTACCCGTGCGGGATTCAGTCTGTCACAGACTTCATCGCGCGTCCTCTGGGAACTACAAATTTAATCGGGAAGAAATGTAGTCTATGTTCCACACAGGGATTCGGGATTCACATTCACATTTTCTCAAAATTGATTCTGTAGTTGTTTCGTAAAAGATACAAATGGATTTGAGAAAATGACTTCCATATCCTAATAATAAAATAATACCTATCTATACGCCAGTAACTCACTGATTCGAAATGGTCTCGAAGTTAGGAATTAACAAAGTGTTGGTTAAACTGAAGTGGCAGTGGGCTGGTCACATTTGCCGTAGAACCGATAACCAATGGGGTAGACGCGTTCTTGAGTGGAGACCGCGGTTTGGCAAGCGCAGCGTAGGGCGCCCTCCGACAAGGTGGAGCGACGATATACGTAAGGCTGCGGGCAGTGGATGGAATAGAATTGCAGAGGATCGGGCTCAATGGCGTGCCTATGTCCAGCAGTGGACTGACGTGGACTGATTATGATGGTGTTAAAGAGTTAGACTCACGAAAAGATTGTGCGATGTTTTGGTTAACCAGGCAAGAGATTAGAATTCGTTTATAGCTACTGGTTATGTAAATCGGGATAACGACACCACCAATCAACTGGCGTGCTTTTCATGAGCTGTATGTATATGAAATGCTTTACCTTTACGTACTGTAAAACAAAGTTAGAAGACTAAATATTTATTTATTTCAAAGAAATCGACCTGCGCTCTGACTATTCATAATGTGGTGGTCTGAATATATTTTTTAAAACAATCAACACAATATGCCAATAGTTCATTCACTAACCGTAGATATACATACGTATTATGTTTCGATTAAAACTTTAACCAAACACAAATTCAGACTAAAACTGGCTTATAGCGTAATCTTGACAAGGGCAATCGCACATGACTAATATTCAATTGCTTTATATAATACTACCTGTTGCCCGCGACTTCGTTCGCATGGTCCTTAGTTTTTTCATAACTTTCTTATTTTTTTCTTTCATATGAACCATCTCCTGACCATAATTAACACAACAAAAAAAGAATTAGCAAAATTGCTCCATCCGTTCACGCGTGATGCGATAGCCAAGGGAAATAGAGATTTATTTTTATATAAAAGATGTGTATTTTCGATACTTGATCAAACGAAATGTGCGGATACTAGACCCAAAATTATTGACAAAAAAATTTTTTTTTTTTTTGTCAGCCATCTTAAGATGTGATGATCATCAATTAATTAATCAAGATTAAGGAAACATACAAAAAAGTACACCTCAAGGACCTAGTTTTAAAGTTACAGATCAAAAATGAAAAAAAAGCAACTTCTTTACACAAATTTTAGAAGTTTTTAATTTTTTTAAAGTTTTTTGTTAGGTGTGGCTGTTTTTTTTTTTCTTATTAGCTAGATAAACTGTTTAGCTTTCAAAAGAAACTACTTTGAAAAAAATACACTGTTTCAATAAAAAGAAACGACGAAAAAACAACAAGGAGAATTTTTAATTTTAAAAAAAATTTAACTGCTCGGCTTTAAAGATGACTTACAATTTTTTTTTATTGATTTTTTTGTCGATAATTTTGGGTCTAGTATCCGCACATTTCGTTTGATCAAGTATCGAAAATACACATTGTATATAAATTAAGCAGACGAATTTATTTATTTATTTGGCTGCAACATTATCTATCTAACCATTTTGTCAAATCCCAAAACGAGTACACTAAACTTAAAGCCACCTGTTTTGAACGACTAGGTAGCGGCATAAATTGTCGTTAATTTCATTATTTCAGCCATTGATAGGACATCCACTGCTGAACATAATCCTCCCTCAGTGATTTCCAGATTGACCAGTTGGAAGCGGTCTGCATCCAGCGGCTTAAATTAGCGTTATAAATACAATAACGTAATTTATTCACGGTGAATTTTCACTATTTGTAGCCTTTGGAGATTTTAATGCCGGTCCCAAATAAAAGTTGATATAATTGACTGGAGTGTGTTACTTTTGCAGCTCCAAACCCAACACAAAATTGATCGTGTATTTTTAGAATTAACTAACTCTTGTTTAAAAAAATAAGGAATGCCTTTCCTTATTATATTAGTTCATCAATGTTATTGTTAAGTTTAATATAAAATAATTTGTTTGTTTATCTCTCAGTAATCAAATAAGCAGTCTATATTTCATTTTAATAGTCGCCTCTGCTGGGATGATCATGTGAATCATGTATGTGACGGGCTAAGGGGTATGCTAGCTAAATTTACACTTATTAAGCACAAAATTCCGTACAATACTCGACTTCTACTGTATCAGTCGCTGGTGGAATCTAAGATATCATACGGACTATCCAGTTATGGCAGAACCTATAACACACACTTAGATCGCATTTTCAGTTCACAGCTTCGTAAATTAAAAACAATAATACCTCAAAACAGATGCAATAAATTTGAAAATCCCGAGGACGTCTTTAGCTACTGTAAAATTGTACCAATACATGATAAAGTTAAGTATGCGCTTTTAGTAGAAGAATTTTTTAATGACCAGTTTCAATCTCCAGTCATCCATTACTTTAATTCCCGCAAAGCAATCAATCCGAAACTGACCTTACCTTCTTATACAAACCTCTATGGCAAACGTACCTTGGAATAAATGATCCCACAATATATTAACCCATTACCTAATATCCTAAAAACTAACATAACTCTAAATAATATTAAGTATAAACTAAAAAAACACTTTTTAGAAAGCATTTAAATATTCATAAAACTATAAATAATATAAATACAAAACTAAACAAGCACATAATTTGGCAGCGCCCTGTATGTATGTGCTGGGAACTGGTCGGGCGCGGGCTCGGCGACCGGCTCGGCGCGCATGCATGGGAGGCGTAATCGTGCAAAATATTACATTGTTCTATGTATTGTCATTTTTATTTTTCAATGTTTTTATTATGTCATATGTTGTGTACATCTATCATTATTTTTTAATCTATCTGCAACGGCACCGGTATGCGGTAAAGCCCTAAAGCTTATGTCATATCGTGTAAATTTTATATACTGATTAATATTGTTTGTTTTATAAATACATTTTTAAAAAAACTCGTAAAGTAATACAATCCTTTTATACTCTGCTAAGGCGCAGTCAAAATGCCCCTGAGCATACCAAAATCCATGCCTCGCTTATGTAACACACAGTAAAATAGGACATCGGTATATTATGTCTGACAAAAATCGCAAACGAAAACGGTTGTCTGCATCGCCCCTAATTATTCAAAGGGATTGGCTTTGCGGTCGCTAAACAACTGTCAAACCGGTCATGGCTGTTGATTAAAACCTGGAACGAATGGGGTAATCACTTTGACACTAATTGGGAGTTTATTTAACAAATCAGGATTCATCATTTCATTGGGGCAACGTTAAAAGGGGAATTGTGAATACAATAAATTATTTGTTACAAAGTTATGATTTATTATTATGACCCAGTTGGGTAGATCCGATTTTGAGAAGGTGTTCAATTGTTGAATCTAACTCGGCTTCGGTTCGGGAAATTATACAACGTCTTCTCGTCCAAAAGATGAAAGTCTACAACCAGTGTGTGTTACCAGTGATAACATAAGAAAAGAAACGTTGCCTCTTACTATAGGCCTCATAAAATGGTAGTGAGCGGGGCACATAGCACGTAGAACTGATGGCCAATGAGGCAGAAAGGTCCTAGAATGAGGCCACGCACCGGCAAGCGCAGCATAGGACGTCCTCCCACAAGGTGAACAGACGACCTGGTAAAGGTTGCATGAAGCCGCTTGATGTGGGCCGCTTCCAACCGGCCAATCTGGAAGTCATTTGGGAAGGTCTAAGTTCAGTAGTGGACGTACTATGGCAAAACTGATGATGACGAAGGTTATTATATCAGTAATAACATTTGAGCAAAAAGCAAAACAACATTTAAGTAATACTGCTTAAAGAGATAAACGACCCAAAATGTGAATTAAGTGATATATTTTTCTTGAACTCACTGTTCATATTATACCCAAAAGTACGTTTTGAATAAGATATTCAAGGCTTTATAATACTTAACATTTAATCCATTTGCTCTGAAATGTTCAGTAAAAGGATGTCTTAGGCAATTTAATCGCGCCTGTATTGATGTTGAAGTTAAAGCGAAGTTTTGAACAGTTCTCTTAAGACTTTATCGACATTCAGAGCTAGTGCATGCCTGAATGGGTCTAAAGTTAAGCTATTCGTCGTCTGACTTGCCTATTTATTGCGATCTATATTCTCCACTGGAAGTAGGGCATTAGCTATTACAGGAATATTTACTGCAAATATACCGGTTTTCTTTTGTCTATTTCCAAGTCGTTTCGTGAAATATGAATTCAGAACTTCTAAGGCTCTTAGAACAGTTAACAACAGGTCCAATTTAATCAAGCGACAAGATTAAAGTATTTCTAAACAATTTTTGTCTTAAATAAGTCAATCTGAAAGCGTAAATGAAATCTCCAAATTGTAAGCTTTACAAAATTTAAACATTTTCAAGGCTTAGATTTTATTTAAGAAAATAGTAAGACTCAATTATACAACCGATTTACTGTAGTAATGAAAATCTCTAAAACAGTTTGTGAATAATAATTTCTGTACAAGATTGTTTCAAAATCTTATTCTGTTTATAAACAACTTTACAATCGCATTGGATGAACTACGGATCTTTGGGCTACCATAGCCCAAAGATCCGTAGTTCGATTCCCAATCTAGTCAGTTTAGAAAAAATATTTAAAATAACAAACCGATCTACAAGAGTTATTTTTCCAAATTGGCCCAGAACGACCAGACGCCTCACCTCTTAATACAAATATGTTAAAACGCTACTCCCAAACCAGGCCATCGGCAAGTAAACTGGTGCTTATTTATTCTGCAGTGCAATACCACAGAATATAATATTTACCAAAGTATACATACACTGCCGTTGGCCGTAAAGAATACACTTCCCCACCGCCAACAGAAGGCGTGTCGTAAGAGGAGACTAATTCCTGTAGCATGAGACGGAGCAGCAGCGTCTCCGTGCGAAATCCTTTAAAAAACTGCGTTCACCAACCCTCCTGCCAAGCGTGGTGAGTATTGGCAATCCCCCCTGATGATAAGTTATTGGGTGAGGACTTTGTTCAGCAGTGTACGTCCTATTGCTAAAATGATGAAAAATGTTAAATTACACATATATTATTTATTAAGACTTCCAGATATTGATCGGTTAGGAGCGGTCTGCGCTTCCTGCCATCGTTACCTATTTTAGCAGCGGACGTCTTATGACTGAAATGATGGTGATGATGATCATATTAAAAAATGACGACTTGACATGACATAGGAATGACTGTCATTTTTTGAGTTTCCGCCAGTGCCAAATGCCACTATCCGAATTAGATATTAGACCAAGTGTCTGTCTGTCTGTTTGCATATCACAGCTATTTTATCGCAGCGTATTGATTTTAGAAAGACTGAGTTCTCAACAAGCTTATTCATTACGTAATACGTACTAGTACTTTTTTTAATAAATATTGGACAACATTGCTCTGATCCTGTGGTAAGTAGCCAATTTAAGTAATGTTAAGAAAGCAGTCTCATACAAGGTAAAATCGATCAAACTAAAAACGACTTATTGAATTATTACAATAACAAAAATGGAAAAAACCCATTAAAGGGATTAGGAAATAAAAGGCAGATTTTCTAGAGTATGCGTTTAAAAAACGGGGTAAAAACGAACCGACTCTTTTCCAACTCAAAATATATCCAAACGAAAAACATTCGCTGTTTGTTGGAAGCGCTCGAATCGTTCAGATCCATCACTGCCGTTACCGACATCTGACGACAGAAAAATTAAGCATCGGAATCGTTTTTTAAACACAACACCTCCTCCATCAATCATTGAACCTCGGCCATTTTTCACTGTCTATTTAAAAATGAACTCGACAAGATCTAACATGCTGTACAGAAATTGAAAGTATGTTTGGGGAAGCCATATTGAGAATTCGAAGACTTTTTCTTGAGTTGTTAACGCAATTTGACAGGCTTAAATGATCAGTAACAGGTGCTGAGTTGTTCCTGACAAAATGTCATGCTCTGTCATTTTGTTAATGGTCAGTTTTATAGATTTACTTTTGTTTTTGTTATTTAATTTGGTATAAAAGACAATTAGACATATTTTTTATTCTCGCGACCCGATTGGCCTTAAAAGACTTTGACCGCGAACTCCCAGCTTCGATTCCAGAATATATTATTTTGCCTGGTATCTCGTTACATAAGAATGTTGATTTCTTTTTCGAGACCATAATAGGTATGAACACAGACGTGATATTTTATATTATTTGAAGTGAGCAAAAAATATCTTATCACAAAATACATAAAGTGCTATATCAAATTAATGTGTATTGTGAATAACATGGTTCAGATTTATTTAACCTACAGGAAACTTAGTCTCCTTCTTATATCAACATCTAACAAATTTATATAAAACTTGGCATAGACCCAAAAGTTGTTTTCTATTTTAGTAGATGATGAACAGTACACTTAGGTCTCAAGAGACATCTAAACCCTTGCGTAAAGTGACACATTAAATTACATCCGAGTAAAATTGTATCAGTAAAATTCATACTCATATTTACACCCTTTTACAGCGACCGATAGTTATCAAGATCAAAAAAAATTTTTTTTATTTTTTCATGTTTATTATATCGATCAAGGTAACAATATCAAAAAATTACGGTGATACGCGACAAAAATAGTTTCAGTAACATCTGGGTTAAGTAACAAGTTTTTTATAAATGTTCATTTCATTACGTTCATTTCCGCAAAAGCGACACTCTTATCGCTACCTGCACACGTCAAACAAAAACGTTCGAAAGCAAATTGTGCTCCAATTTAAGAGTTGTTTTGTCAAAAACGTCATGTCTCCATAACAATGGATTATTTCCTATTACATCGCATGAAAAGCAAAATAAAAAGCAATGATATTTTTCACGGGGACACAAGCGGCGATCAAAAATCAAACGAATATGCTGTTTTGTTGAATGGTAACATTTACGAACGATTGATTGGAGAACGAATGGAACGGAATGAATCAAATCACGAGCTCAAGTGGAAGTTAGGGATGTTTTGCGATCGAATAATCAAAACTCGATTCTTTTAGTAAAAAAATCGTTTTGTTAATCTTCTGAAATGCTGAATTTGTTGGATGCTTCTAATTATACTTTTAGAGTTAAAACTAATGCAATTTAAATCAAAACTTTCGTGAAATCATCAACTATGAATAAATGTGATACAGATCAAGTGATTGTTTACGGAGTGTGGGTGCAGGTGATGTGATTGGGGTTCCTATGCCGGCGTAACTGAGCGGAAATTGTAAACAAAATAATTTCATTTTTATAATTATTTGATACAGATCCACTAAGAAAGAAAGAAAGAATACAAGAAAGAAAAATGATTATTTGGTACCTCTTTAATACAAATTAAAAATGTTTAGGATTTACGGCGCAGTATTAGAACAGAACAGAATTTGTCTTTTGAACAAAAAATCGCAGATTTTCCAAAAATCATTCCAATGCCAGTTGGATTCGATACGAGCATTCAATTTTTAGTTTCAGAATAGACATCCCTTGTGGGAGTTATTTCGTGAAAACTGGAAACCACTTGAGATTTTTTGCTGGCTGTTTATTTATTTCATTCAAAGGCACAATGGATCTGCCTTAAAAAATCTAGATGTTCAACCCTTTGTGAACGAAAACGTTTTTCTTTTGGAAAGGGACATTGAATACAGTCGGCGAGATAAGAAAATGACCACTTTTCCCCCTATTTTCATAATGACAAGGAAAAAATTGAGTGTCAATTTTCTTGTTGGTTGCACTTGCTAAAAGTTGTGAATTATTATTATTTAATTTTCTGTGCCTGTATAAAAACTCGGACCAAGTGCGTGTCGGGCTACGTGCCATGCGGGGTCTGTAGTTTTCCGTCACAATATATAGTATTTGCTGTTTTACATAATTAACAAAATCATCTAAGTTAAGTTTGCGTCGTATCGATAATGCCTGGAAGAGCTTCTGGTCCATGAAAGCTTATATGAAGGGCAACCTTCCCATTTCGCTAAAGCGAAAACTCGTCGACACTTGCATCCTGCCCATTCTTACGTACGGAGCGCAGACCTGGTCTTTGACCGAGAGTCAAAAGTCCAAACTCAAAGTTTGCCAAAGGGCTATGGAGCGGAGCATACTAGGTGTAAAAAGGATTGATAGAATCCGCAACACCGCCATCCGCTCCAAAACCGGTGTCGCAGATGTAGGCGAGAAAACTGCAAAGCTAAAGTGGGAGTGGGCAGGACACGTGTGCAGAATGCATCCAGACAGGTGGGCCCAAATCGTCACCCGATGGGTACCTATAGACGGCGGTCGCCGAAGAGGTAGACCCAAAAAAAGATGGTGTGACGACTTGGTTAACTTAACGAGGGATTGGGAGTCATTGGCGATAGATAGAGATCGATGGAAGAGTCTGGGGGAGACCTTTGCCCAGCAGTGGGATTAAAAAGGTTGATAAAAAAAAATAAAAAAAAAAAAAAAATCTAAGTAATGGACTAGTTTCCTGAAAAAATCTAATTAGTCCGTCAGATGGACTAACAGAAAATATTGAACACGTATTATTTTCTTTTCTCAATGAAACAAAAAATGTAGAAGATATAGGCCGTTATAGTTCCGCGTAACGTCACGCCTTGCGACACTTTTTAGCACGGCATTTTTTGATGATGTAACTGACGGACTAAATAGAATAATCTTTTTTTGACCCAAGGAACTAGCCTATTCCGCAAGGGGCAAATGTTTGCATGATGAGCACGAGCATTTGTATTTAAAAAAGTATCTTGGGGCACGGTAGTGCCTCCGCCAAGTCGAAAAAAAGCGGCATGGCCGTACCATCCTTTTCTCGAAGCAGTTCAGGCTATTTTCGACCCCCTATAACTGACCTATCCAACGACACCCTATATCATAGCGCAGAAGAGAAAAAAAAACCCCTACTGAACGTCTAGGGGAAATCATTTTAATTTGAGTTTTTATTCTACCACATTGTCGTCGTGATTCATTTACCCTTGCGTAAATACAGCTGTCTAAAACTAGGAGTCTTTGAGCTCAGCCGCGAACAGTCAGTACTCGGTGAAACTATGGGTTCCGTTTTGACTACGGAACCCTAAAAACGTAATAGTTTAGGTTTAGAACGTATATTATTCGGATTTGTGCTAGCATTAACGTTAGTGGCTTCTCAGACTGACGCTATTAAAGGAGCTCAAATTGTTCAAACTATCAAGAGCTATTTGAAAAATTAGATACAGTACTTTTCGCACAAATTATGTTCTTTCCAGGTTTTACATATTTAGTAGGCCTCATTATTTCAGCCAAAGGACGTCCACCTGAACATAGGCCTCCCCCAGTGACTTCCAGATTGGCCCGCATCCAGAGGCTTTCTGCAACCTTAACCAGGTCGTCGTACGCTGTGCTTGCCGGTACGTGGCCTCCATTCCAGAACCTATCTGCCCCAGTGGCCGTGAGCTACGTGCTATTCACCCCGCCTAATAGGCTTTTTCAAGGTTCTAACGAAATAAATTTTATAACTTGTAGTTAACAATAGGTTTAGTATTAACAATTTAAATAACCAGTGTAAAATGTTATCAACATTTGATACAATATTCTGTACCAATCTTTGAAACCAATGAACGAAATAATGTGGGTAGATCATAGGCAAAGGCCTTTAACCGTTAAACGAATAAATAAAATATTTCGTTTCCAAATCTTTATAATTTTTTCACGGAATTCTATTCTAAAAATGTTTGCAAAATAATCTTGCAAAGTGTTCCTTGTTTCAAAGGTAAAATTGATTATATCCATAGAAACCCTTTAAAGAGGAACGATCCGATATCTAGCCCCCTACGAAAAATAAATAATTTTATTTTGTGTGAAAAACAAAAGTGTTTTCGTAGAAAATCTTAAGGTCAATCTTATTTAATGTTCTTTATCCCTAAAACATATTTCAAAACAAATAAAATCAAAACAAAAATTTATAAAGAAATGAATGAAATAAAGAAATATAATGGCTTTAAAAATATATATAAATTTCATAACTACAAACATGTGTTTAATGATTTAAATCTTTTGGTTTAACAAGTAATCCATGTTTAAACCAATTTTATTAAACATGTTTAATGAAAGATCATTTCATCAATGTCAAATATATAAACTCGAGCATTTGTATTTTAGTCACGGTTTTTATTAATGTATGTTTATCCGTTTTATAGCAATAGTACAAGCTTTGCTTAGTTTAAGGCCAGATAGTTGGATTATTATCTTCGTTTAAATCGATAAAATAAAATCAGTTTTATTTCCTGTAGTTTTTAAAACAAATCAGCACAAAGTTTATATTATTATGGCCTTTTAATAAGCCACCACTGTTAAAAGGTTAAGGCGCTGCGCAAACGTGGACACTTTAAGTTTCCAGCTGCCGACACCAAACACTTTTTGATAGTCATGAGTATGTGTTGTGTAAGCAAAGACAAAGTCAAAGTCAAAAATCAATTATTCAGTTTAGGACATAAAACTGCCACTTATGAACGTCAATAATAACATTATTGGCCCATATGGGGCAGAACATGTCTCCTTATTTTTTGGGCCCTACTAGCGCTTCGAGACAAGACACAGACAATCTGGCAAGTGCTGAGAAGAAACGCCGGAACAAACTCATTCACCACTAGCTGCCACAAAAAAAAGGAAAAGAAAATAATGTATACCTGTGCAAGCAGGGCAGTATTTAATTCCAGACATTTTTGTCATTTAAATAGTCATTACCAGTAGAATAGCACTTTTTCATTAAAACAATCTTAACATGCGATTTAAACTCAAACATGGGTAGTTCAACAATAGACTGTGGTAATTGGTTAAAAAGCGAATACATTTCTCCATGAACGAATTACTCACTTTATGCAGTCTGAAATTTGAAACAGCAAGTTTATCTTTATTTCGGGTATTCAAATTATGTTTGTCACTTTTCTTAGGGAAAAGATGCAGGCGAATGTACATAATATTTTCATAAATGAATTGAGAGGCCACTGTAAGTATATCAATTTCTTTAAACAGTTCTTTTAACGAGTCTCGGAGTCGAAGGTTGTAAATTGACCGTACAGCTCTCTTTTGTAGTACAAAGATAGATTCAATATCTGCTGCTGAGCCCCATATCAATATTGCGTATGACATTATACTATGAAAGTAGCTAAAATACACTAATCTTGCCGTTTCAACATCAGTCAATTTTCTTATCTTTCTGGACACAAGAAAATTTTCAGCAACTGGACACAAGAAATGTTTACGTATGCGCAGAGAGTATATGATTTCATACTGGTTCTATAGAAATCAAATATTCATCGGTAGTTTATGTCTGACACAAGACACAAGTGTCCACGTTTGCGCCCTCGCTAAATGTATGATGAATTGATGACCAAGCATTTAGAAAAAAAAAACAAATTTGTTTTCATAAAACATAATGACCTTGTTACCCTTGACCTTTTAAAAAACGTATTTTAACCTATTTGCGTTCATCCTCTTCATCGTTAAAAAACATGAAATATCGTGATTAAAATTGATGTCACATGTTTGCTCGAGAGATCAAACAGAATAAAAGCCCTAATAAATTTGCATAAATCCGCAAAATTCTGCGCTCCAAATTATACAGGTGACAGATTTTCAAGTTATTTGCGTTTCCAACGAATTACCAATGGCATCTACTGAGATATATTTGATGATTTAAAATTCATTTTATTTTACATTACGTATTTGTTTCAATTTCATGATTTTCGGAGGCTTTTATAGGTCAAGCATTATCACTCCATACATTACATACTATTATACATTTTGGTTTGTCACCGCTTTTGTCTGGCTGTATATGGTAATCTTATAGACTATTAGAGGGAACTTAATTCGGTTTGTATATTTAACGATGGACTTTATGAATAAGATTTAAATTTCGCACCTAACTAGTTGAATCAGCCATACGATTGTCGTCCCTCGCTTTGGTAAAATTAGTGTGGGAAGACAGAGACAAAAAGTTTGTTTAAAATCAAATAGTAAATGGCAAATGCAATTCGTCAACTGACAATATTGTCAGCCCAAAGTGCTGCCAAATTTGTAGATCAAAATACTAAAGCGACCTATCCTTGCTTTGTTTTTGTGCTTTAAAGGAACCATTCCTTCAACCCTTCAATAATGAAACCTACATGCTTATACATGAAAAATTGTTAGAAAATTATCTAGTAAGAAAATCAACACAAATGCGACTTTCGTTTCTATGTGTATGGAACGCGATTCTCAGACCACTGTGCGTCAGTGGAAACGCATTCATAGAAACTCAGTATGAAAATCTCTAAAACAGTTTGTGAATAATAATTTCTGTACAAGATTGTTTCAAAATCTTATTCTGTTTATAAACAACTTTACAATCGCATTGGATGAACTACGGATCTTTGGGCTACCATAGCCCAAAGATCCGTAGTTCGATTCCCAATCTAGTCAGTTTAGAAAAAATATTTAAAATAACAAACCGATCTACAAGAGTTATTTTTCCAAATTGGCCCAGAACGACCAGACGCCTCACCTCTTAATACAAATATGTTAAAACGCTACTCCCAAACCAGGCCATCGGCAAGTAAACTGGCGCTTATTTATTCTGCAGTGCAATACCACAGAATATAATATTTACCAAAGTATACATACACTGCCGTTGGCCGTAAAGAATACACTTCCCCACCGCCAACAGAAGGCGTGTCGTAAGAGGAGACTAATTCCTGTAGCATGAGACGGAGCAGCAGCGTCTCCGTGCGAAATCCTTTAAAAAACTGCGTTCACCAACCCTCCTGCCAAGCGTGGTGAGTATTGGCAATCCCCCCTGATGATAAGTTATTGGGTGAGGACTTTGTTCAGCAGTGTACGTCCTATTGCTAAAATGATGAAAAATGTTAAATTACACATATATTATTTATTAAGACTTCCAGATATTGATCGGTTAGGAGCGGTCTGCGCTTCCTGCCATCGTTACCTATTTTAGCAGCGGACGTCTTATGACTGAAATGATGGTGATGATGATCATATTAAAAAATGACGACTTGACATGACATAGGAATGACTGTCATTTTTTGAGTTTCCGCCAGTGCCAAATGCCACTATCCGAATTAGATATTAGACCAAGTGTCTGTCTGTCTGTTTGCATATCACAGCTATTTTATCGCAGCGTATTGATTTTAGAAAGACTGAGTTCTCAACAAGCTTATTCATTACGTAATACGTACTAGTACTTTTTTTAATAAATATTGGACAACATTGCTCTGATCCTGTGGTAAGTAGCCAATTTAAGTAATGTTAAGAAAGCAGTCTCATACAAGGTAAAATCGATCAAACTAAAAACGACTTATTGAATTATTACAATAACAAAAATGGAAAAAACCCATTAAAGGGATTAGGAAATAAAAGGCAGATTTTCTAGAGTATGCGTTTAAAAAACGGGGTAAAAACGAACCGACTCTTTTCCAACTCAAAATATATCCAAACGAAAAACATTCGCTGTTTGTTGGAAGCGCTCGAATCGTTCAGATCCATCACTGCCGTTACCGACATCTGACGACAGAAAAATTAAGCATCGGAATCGTTTTTTAAACACAACACCTCCTCCATCAATCATTGAACCTCGGCCATTTTTCACTGTCTATTTAAAAATGAACTCGACAAGATCTAACATGCTGTACAGAAATTGAAAGTATGTTTGGGGAAGCCATATTGAGAATTCGAAGACTTTTTCTTGAGTTGTTAACGCAATTTGACAGGCTTAAATGATCAGTAACAGGTGCTGAGTTGTTCCTGACAAAATGTCATGCTCTGTCATTTTGTTAATGGTCAGTTTTATAGATTTACTTTTGTTTTTGTTATTTAATTTGGTATAAAAGACAATTAGACATATTTTTTATTCTCGCGACCCGATTGGCCTTAAAAGACTTTGACCGCGAACTCCCAGCTTCGATTCCAGAATATATTATTTTGCCTGGTATCTCGTTACATAAGAATGTTGATTTCTTTTTCGAGACCATAATAGGTATGAACACAGACGTGATATTTTATATTATTTGAAGTGAGCAAAAAATATCTTATCACAAAATACATAAAGTGCTATATCAAATTAATGTGTATTGTGAATAACATGGTTCAGATTTATTTAACCTACAGGAAACTTAGTCTCCTTCTTATATCAACATCTAACAAATTTATATAAAACTTGGCATAGACCCAAAAGTTGTTTTCTATTTTAGTAGATGATGAACAGTACACTTAGGTCTCAAGAGACATCTAAACCCTTGCGTAAAGTGACACATTAAATTACATCCGAGTAAAATTGTATCAGTAAAATTCATACTCATATTTACACCCTTTTACAGCGACCGATAGTTATCAAGATCAAAAAAAATTTTTTTTATTTTTTCATGTTTATTATATCGATCAAGGTAACAATATCAAAAAATTACGGTGATACGCGACAAAAATAGTTTCAGTAACATCTGGGTTAAGTAACAAGTTTTTTATAAATGTTCATTTCATTACGTTCATTTCCGCAAAAGCGACACTCTTATCGCTACCTGCACACGTCAAACAAAAACGTTCGAAAGCAAATTGTGCTCCAATTTAAGAGTTGTTTTGTCAAAAACGTCATGTCTCCATAACAATGGATTATTTCCTATTACATCGCATGAAAAGCAAAATAAAAAGCAATGATATTTTTCACGGGGACACAAGCGGCGATCAAAAATCAAACGAATATGCTGTTTTGTTGAATGGTAACATTTACGAACGATTGATTGGAGAACGAATGGAACGGAATGAATCAAATCACGAGCTCAAGTGGAAGTTAGGGATGTTTTGCGATCGAATAATCAAAACTCGATTCTTTTAGTAAAAAAATCGTTTTGTTAATCTTCTGAAATGCTGAATTTGTTGGATGCTTCTAATTATACTTTTAGAGTTAAAACTAATGCAATTTAAATCAAAACTTTCGTGAAATCATCAACTATGAATAAATGTGATACAGATCAAGTGATTGTTTACGGAGTGTGGGTGCAGGTGATGTGATTGGGGTTCCTATGCCGGCGTAACTGAGCGGAAATTGTAAACAAAATAATTTCATTTTTATAATTATTTGATACAGATCCACTAAGAAAGAAAGAAAGAATACAAGAAAGAAAAATGATTATTTGGTACCTCTTTAATACAAATTAAAAATGTTTAGGATTTACGGCGCAGTATTAGAACAGAACAGAATTTGTCTTTTGAACAAAAAATCGCAGATTTTCCAAAAATCATTCCAATGCCAGTTGGATTCGATACGAGCATTCAATTTTTAGTTTCAGAATAGACATCCCTTGTGGGAGTTATTTCGTGAAAACTGGAAACCACTTGAGATTTTTTGCTGGCTGTTTATTTATTTCATTCAAAGGCACAATGGATCTGCCTTAAAAAATCTAGATGTTCAACCCTTTGTGAACGAAAACGTTTTTCTTTTGGAAAGGGACATTGAATACAGTCGGCGAGATAAGAAAATGACCACTTTTCCCCCTATTTTCATAATGACAAGGAAAAAATTGAGTGTCAATTTTCTTGTTGGTTGCACTTGCTAAAAGTTGTGAATTATTATTATTTAATTTTCTGTGCCTGTATAAAAACTCGGACCAAGTGCGTGTCGGGCTACGTGCCATGCGGGGTCTGTAGTTTTCCGTCACAATATATAGTATTTGCTGTTTTACATAATTAACAAAATCATCTAAGTAATGGACTAGTTTCCTGAAAAAATCTAATTAGTCCGTCAGATGGACTAACAGAAAATATTGAACACGTATTATTTTCTTTTCTCAATGAAACAAAAAATGTAGAAGATATAGGCCGTTATAGTTCCGCGTAACGTCACGCCTTGCGACACTTTTTAGCACGGCATTTTTTGATGATGTAACTGACGGACTAAATAGAATAATCTTTTTTTGACCCAAGGAACTAGCCTATTCCGCAAGGGGCAAATGTTTGCATGATGAGCACGAGCATTTGTATTTAAAAAAGTATCTTGGGGCACGGTAGTGCCTCCGCCAAGTCGAAAAAAAGCGGCATGGCCGTACCATCCTTTTCTCGAAGCAGTTCAGGCTATTTTCGACCCCCTATAACTGACCTATCCAACGACACCCTATATCATAGCGCAGAAGAGAAAAAAAAACCCCTACTGAACGTCTAGGGGAAATCATTTTAATTTGAGTTTTTATTCTACCACATTGTCGTCGTGATTCATTTACCCTTGCGTAAATACAGCTGTCTAAAACTAGGAGTCTTTGAGCTCAGCCGCGAACAGTCAGTACTCGGTGAAACTATGGGTTCCGTTTTGACTACGGAACCCTAAAAACGTAATAGTTTAGGTTTAGAACGTATATTATTCGGATTTGTGCTAGCATTAACGTTAGTGGCTTCTCAGACTGACGCTATTAAAGGAGCTCAAATTGTTCAAACTATCAAGAGCTATTTGAAAAATTAGATACAGTACTTTTCGCACAAATTATGTTCTTTCCAGGTTTTACATATTTAGTAGGCCTCATTATTTCAGCCAAAGGACGTCCACCTGAACATAGGCCTCCCCCAGTGACTTCCAGATTGGCCCGCATCCAGAGGCTTTCTGCAACCTTAACCAGGTCGTCGTACGCTGTGCTTGCCGGTACGTGGCCTCCATTCCAGAACCTATCTGCCCCAGTGGCCGTGAGCTACGTGCTATTCACCCCGCCTAATAGGCTTTTTCAAGGTTCTAACGAAATAAATTTTATAACTTGTAGTTAACAATAGGTTTAGTATTAACAATTTAAATAACCAGTGTAAAATGTTATCAACATTTGATACAATATTCTGTACCAATCTTTGAAACCAATGAACGAAATAATGTGGGTAGATCATAGGCAAAGGCCTTTAACCGTTAAACGAATAAATAAAATATTTCGTTTCCAAATCTTTATAATTTTTTCACGGAATTCTATTCTAAAAATGTTTGCAAAATAATCTTGCAAAGTGTTCCTTGTTTCAAAGGTAAAATTGATTATATCCATAGAAACCCTTTAAAGAGGAACGATCCGATATCTAGCCCCCTACGAAAAATAAATAATTTTATTTTGTGTGAAAAACAAAAGTGTTTTCGTAGAAAATCTTAAGGTCAATCTTATTTAATGTTCTTTATCCCTAAAACATATTTCAAAACAAATAAAATCAAAACAAAAATTTATAAAGAAATGAATGAAATAAAGAAATATAATGGCTTTAAAAATATATATAAATTTCATAACTACAAACATGTGTTTAATGATTTAAATCTTTTGGTTTAACAAGTAATCCATGTTTAAACCAATTTTATTAAACATGTTTAATGAAAGATCATTTCATCAATGTCAAATATATAAACTCGAGCATTTGTATTTTAGTCACGGTTTTTATTAATGTATGTTTATCCGTTTTATAGCAATAGTACAAGCTTTGCTTAGTTTAAGGCCAGATAGTTGGATTATTATCTTCGTTTAAATCGATAAAATAAAATCAGTTTTATTTCCTGTAGTTTTTAAAACAAATCAGCACAAAGTTTATATTATTATGGCCTTTTAATAAGCCACCACTGTTAAAAGGTTAAGGCGCTGCGCAAACGTGGACACTTTAAGTTTCCAGCTGCCGACACCAAACACTTTTTGATAGTCATGAGTATGTGTTGTGTAAGCAAAGACAAAGTCAAAGTCAAAAATCAATTATTCAGTTTAGGACATAAAACTGCCACTTATGAACGTCAATAATAACATTATTGGCCCATATGGGGCAGAACATGTCTCCTTATTTTTTGGGCCCTACTAGCGCTTCGAGACAAGACACAGACAATCTGGCAAGTGCTGAGAAGAAACGCCGGAACAAACTCATTCACCACTAGCTGCCACAAAAAAAAAGGAAAAGAAAATAATGTATACCTGTGCAAGCAGGGCAGTATTTAATTCCAGACATTTTTGTCATTTAAATAGTCATTACCAGTAGAATAGCACTTTTTCATTAAAACAATCTTAACATGCGATTTAAACTCAAACATGGGTAGTTCAACAATAGACTGTGGTAATTGGTTAAAAAGCGAATACATTTCTCCATGAACGAATTACTCACTTTATGCAGTCTGAAATTTGAAACAGCAAGTTTATCTTTATTTCGGGTATTCAAATTATGTTTGTCACTTTTCTTAGGGAAAAGATGCAGGCGAATGTACATAATATTTTCATAAATGAATTGAGAGGCCACTGTAAGTATATCAATTTCTTTAAACAGTTCTTTTAACGAGTCTCGGAGTCGAAGGTTGTAAATTGACCGTACAGCTCTCTTTTGTAGTACAAAGATAGATTCAATATCTGCTGCTGAGCCCCATATCAATATTGCGTATGACATTATACTATGAAAGTAGCTAAAATACACTAATCTTGCCGTTTCAACATCAGTCAATTTTCTTATCTTTCTGGACACAAGAAAATTTTCAGCAACTGGACACAAGAAATGTTTACGTATGCGCAGAGAGTATATGATTTCATACTGGTTCTATAGAAATCAAATATTCATCGGTAGTTTATGTCTGACACAAGACACAAGTGTCCACGTTTGCGCCCTCGCTAAATGTATGATGAATTGATGACCAAGCATTTAGAAAAAAAAAACAAATTTGTTTTCATAAAACATAATGACCTTGTTACCCTTGACCTTTTAAAAAACGTATTTTAACCTATTTGCGTTCATCCTCTTCATCGTTAAAAAACATGAAATATCGTGATTAAAATTGATGTCACATGTTTGCTCGAGAGATCAAACAGAATAAAAGCCCTAATAAATTTGCATAAATCCGCAAAATTCTGCGCTCCAAATTATACAGGTGACAGATTTTCAAGTTATTTGCGTTTCCAACGAATTACCAATGGCATCTACTGAGATATATTTGATGATTTAAAATTCATTTTATTTTACATTACGTATTTGTTTCAATTTCATGATTTTCGGAGGCTTTTATAGGTCAAGCATTATCACTCCATACATTACATACTATTATACATTTTGGTTTGTCACCGCTTTTGTCTGGCTGTATATGGTAATCTTATAGACTATTAGAGGGAACTTAATTCGGTTTGTATATTTAACGATGGACTTTATGAATAAGATTTAAATTTCGCACCTAACTAGTTGAATCAGCCATACGATTGTCGTCCCTCGCTTTGGTAAAATTAGTGTGGGAAGACAGAGACAAAAAGTTTGTTTAAAATCAAATAGTAAATGGCAAATGCAATTCGTCAACTGACAATATTGTCAGCCCAAAGTGCTGCCAAATTTGTAGATCAAAATACTAAAGCGACCTATCCTTGCTTTGTTTTTGTGCTTTAAAGGAACCATTCCTTCAACCCTTCAATAATGAAACCTACATGCTTATACATGAAAAATTGTTAGAAAATTATCTAGTAAGAAAATCAACACAAATGCGACTTTCGTTTCTATGTGTATGGAACGCGATTCTCAGACCACTGTGCGTCAGTGGAAACGCATTCATAGAAACTCAGTATGAAAATCTCTAAAACAGTTTGTGAATAATCATTTCTGTACAAGATTGTTTCAAAATCTTATTCTGTTTATAAACAACTTTACAATCGCATTGGATGAACTACGGATCTTTGGGCTACCATAGCCCAAAGATCCGTAGTTCGATTCCCAATCTAGTCAGTTTAGAAAAAATATTTAAAATAACAAACCGATCTACAAGAGTTATTTTTCCAAATTGGCCCAGAACGACCAGACGCCTCACCTCTTAATACAAATATGTTAAAACGCTACTCCCAAACCAGGCCATCGGCAAGTAAACTGGCGCTTATTTATTCTGCAGTGCAATACCACAGAATATAATATTTACCAAAGTATACATACACTGCCGTTGGCCGTAAAGAATACACTTCCCCACCGCCAACAGAAGGCGTGTCGTAAGAGGAGACTAATTCCTGTAGCATGAGACGGAGCAGCAGCGTCTCCGTGCGAAATCCTTTAAAAAACTGCGTTCACCAACCCTCCTGCCAAGCGTGGTGAGTATTGGCAATCCCCCCTGATGATAAGTTATTGGGTGAGGACTTTGTTCAGCAGTGTACGTCCTATTGCTAAAATGATGAAAAATGTTAAATTACACATATATTATTTATTAAGACTTCCAGATATTGATCGGTTAGGAGCGGTCTGCGCTTCCTGCCATCGTTACCTATTTTAGCAGCGGACGTCTTATGACTGAAATGATGGTGATGATGATCATATTAAAAAATGACGACTTGACATGACATAGGAATGACTGTCATTTTTTGAGTTTCCGCCAGTGCCAAATGCCACTATCCGAATTAGATATTAGACCAAGTGTCTGTCTGTCTGTTTGCATATCACAGCTATTTTATCGCAGCGTATTGATTTTAGAAAGACTGAGTTCTCAACAAGCTTATTCATTACGTAATACGTACTAGTACTTTTTTTAATAAATATTGGACAACATTGCTCTGATCCTGTGGTAAGTAGCCAATTTAAGTAATGTTAAGAAAGCAGTCTCATACAAGGTAAAATCGATCAAACTAAAAACGACTTATTGAATTATTACAATAACAAAAATGGAAAAAACCCATTAAAGGGATTAGGAAATAAAAGGCAGATTTTCTAGAGTATGCGTTTAAAAAACGGGGTAAAAACGAACCGACTCTTTTCCAACTCAAAATATATCCAAACGAAAAACATTCGCTGTTTGTTGGAAGCGCTCGAATCGTTCAGATCCATCACTGCCGTTACCGACATCTGACGACAGAAAAATTAAGCATCGGAATCGTTTTTTAAACACAACACCTCCTCCATCAATCATTGAACCTCGGCCATTTTTCACTGTCTATTTAAAAATGAACTCGACAAGATCTAACATGCTGTACAGAAATTGAAAGTATGTTTGGGGAAGCCATATTGAGAATTCGAAGACTTTTTCTTGAGTTGTTAACGCAATTTGACAGGCTTAAATGATCAGTAACAGGTGCTGAGTTGTTCCTGACAAAATGTCATGCTCTGTCATTTTGTTAATGGTCAGTTTTATAGATTTACTTTTGTTTTTGTTATTTAATTTGGTATAAAAGACAATTAGACATATTTTTTATTCTCGCGACCCGATTGGCCTTAAAAGACTTTGACCGCGAACTCCCAGCTTCGATTCCAGAATATATTATTTTGCCTGGTATCTCGTTACATAAGAATGTTGATTTCTTTTTCGAGACCATAATAGGTATGAACACAGACGTGATATTTTATATTATTTGAAGTGAGCAAAAAATATCTTATCACAAAATACATAAAGTGCTATATCAAATTAATGTGTATTGTGAATAACATGGTTCAGATTTATTTAACCTACAGGAAACTTAGTCTCCTTCTTATATCAACATCTAACAAATTTATATAAAACTTGGCATAGACCCAAAAGTTGTTTTCTATTTTAGTAGATGATGAACAGTACACTTAGGTCTCAAGAGACATCTAAACCCTTGCGTAAAGTGACACATTAAATTACATCCGAGTAAAATTGTATCAGTAAAATTCATACTCATATTTACACCCTTTTACAGCGACCGATAGTTATCAAGATCAAAAAAAATTTTTTTTATTTTTTCATGTTTATTATATCGATCAAGGTAACAATATCAAAAAATTACGGTGATACGCGACAAAAATAGTTTCAGTAACATCTGGGTTAAGTAACAAGTTTTTTATAAATGTTCATTTCATTACGTTCATTTCCGCAAAAGCGACACTCTTATCGCTACCTGCACACGTCAAACAAAAACGTTCGAAAGCAAATTGTGCTCCAATTTAAGAGTTGTTTTGTCAAAAACGTCATGTCTCCATAACAATGGATTATTTCCTATTACATCGCATGAAAAGCAAAATAAAAAGCAATGATATTTTTCACGGGGACACAAGCGGCGATCAAAAATCAAACGAATATGCTGTTTTGTTGAATGGTAACATTTACGAACGATTGATTGGAGAACGAATGGAACGGAATGAATCAAATCACGAGCTCAAGTGGAAGTTAGGGATGTTTTGCGATCGAATAATCAAAACTCGATTCTTTTAGTAAAAAAATCGTTTTGTTAATCTTCTGAAATGCTGAATTTGTTGGATGCTTCTAATTATACTTTTAGAGTTAAAACTAATGCAATTTAAATCAAAACTTTCGTGAAATCATCAACTATGAATAAATGTGATACAGATCAAGTGATTGTTTACGGAGTGTGGGTGCAGGTGATGTGATTGGGGTTCCTATGCCGGCGTAACTGAGCGGAAATTGTAAACAAAATAATTTCATTTTTATAATTATTTGATACAGATCCACTAAGAAAGAAAGAAAGAATACAAGAAAGAAAAATGATTATTTGGTACCTCTTTAATACAAATTAAAAATGTTTAGGATTTACGGCGCAGTATTAGAACAGAACAGAATTTGTCTTTTGAACAAAAAATCGCAGATTTTCCAAAAATCATTCCAATGCCAGTTGGATTCGATACGAGCATTCAATTTTTAGTTTCAGAATAGACATCCCTTGTGGGAGTTATTTCGTGAAAACTGGAAACCACTTGAGATTTTTTGCTGGCTGTTTATTTATTTCATTCAAAGGCACAATGGATCTGCCTTAAAAAATCTAGATGTTCAACCCTTTGTGAACGAAAACGTTTTTCTTTTGGAAAGGGACATTGAATACAGTCGGCGAGATAAGAAAATGACCACTTTTCCCCCTATTTTCATAATGACAAGGAAAAAATTGAGTGTCAATTTTCTTGTTGGTTGCACTTGCTAAAAGTTGTGAATTATTATTATTTAATTTTCTGTGCCTGTATAAAAACTCGGACCAAGTGCGTGTCGGGCTACGTGCCATGCGGGGTCTGTAGTTTTCCGTCACAATATATAGTATTTGCTGTTTTACATAATTAACAAAATCATCTAAGTAATGGACTAGTTTCCTGAAAAAATCTAATTAGTCCGTCAGATGGACTAACAGAAAATATTGAACACGTATTATTTTCTTTTCTCAATGAAACAAAAAATGTAGAAGATATAGGCCGTTATAGTTCCGCGTAACGTCACGCCTTGCGACACTTTTTAGCACGGCATTTTTTGATGATGTAACTGACGGACTAAATAGAATAATCTTTTTTTGACCCAAGGAACTAGCCTATTCCGCAAGGGGCAAATGTTTGCATGATGAGCACGAGCATTTGTATTTAAAAAAGTATCTTGGGGCACGGTAGTGCCTCCGCCAAGTCGAAAAAAAGCGGCATGGCCGTACCATCCTTTTCTCGAAGCAGTTCAGGCTATTTTCGACCCCCTATAACTGACCTATCCAACGACACCCTATATCATAGCGCAGAAGAGAAAAAAAAACCCCTACTGAACGTCTAGGGGAAATCATTTTAATTTGAGTTTTTATTCTACCACATTGTCGTCGTGATTCATTTACCCTTGCGTAAATACAGCTGTCTAAAACTAGGAGTCTTTGAGCTCAGCCGCGAACAGTCAGTACTCGGTGAAACTATGGGTTCCGTTTTGACTACGGAACCCTAAAAACGTAATAGTTTAGGTTTAGAACGTATATTATTCGGATTTGTGCTAGCATTAACGTTAGTGGCTTCTCAGACTGACGCTATTAAAGGAGCTCAAATTGTTCAAACTATCAAGAGCTATTTGAAAAATTAGATACAGTACTTTTCGCACAAATTATGTTCTTTCCAGGTTTTACATATTTAGTAGGCCTCATTATTTCAGCCAAAGGACGTCCACCTGAACATAGGCCTCCCCCAGTGACTTCCAGATTGGCCCGCATCCAGAGGCTTTCTGCAACCTTAACCAGGTCGTCGTACGCTGTGCTTGCCGGTACGTGGCCTCCATTCCAGAACCTATCTGCCCCAGTGGCCGTGAGCTACGTGCTATTCACCCCGCCTAATAGGCTTTTTCAAGGTTCTAACGAAATAAATTTTATAACTTGTAGTTAACAATAGGTTTAGTATTAACAATTTAAATAACCAGTGTAAAATGTTATCAACATTTGATACAATATTCTGTACCAATCTTTGAAACCAATGAACGAAATAATGTGGGTAGATCATAGGCAAAGGCCTTTAACCGTTAAACGAATAAATAAAATATTTCGTTTCCAAATCTTTATAATTTTTTCACGGAATTCTATTCTAAAAATGTTTGCAAAATAATCTTGCAAAGTGTTCCTTGTTTCAAAGGTAAAATTGATTATATCCATAGAAACCCTTTAAAGAGGAACGATCCGATATCTAGCCCCCTACGAAAAATAAATAATTTTATTTTGTGTGAAAAACAAAAGTGTTTTCGTAGAAAATCTTAAGGTCAATCTTATTTAATGTTCTTTATCCCTAAAACATATTTCAAAACAAATAAAATCAAAACAAAAATTTATAAAGAAATGAATGAAATAAAGAAATATAATGGCTTTAAAAATATATATAAATTTCATAACTACAAACATGTGTTTAATGATTTAAATCTTTTGGTTTAACAAGTAATCCATGTTTAAACCAATTTTATTAAACATGTTTAATGAAAGATCATTTCATCAATGTCAAATATATAAACTCGAGCATTTGTATTTTAGTCACGGTTTTTATTAATGTATGTTTATCCGTTTTATAGCAATAGTACAAGCTTTGCTTAGTTTAAGGCCAGATAGTTGGATTATTATCTTCGTTTAAATCGATAAAATAAAATCAGTTTTATTTCCTGTAGTTTTTAAAACAAATCAGCACAAAGTTTATATTATTATGGCCTTTTAATAAGCCACCACTGTTAAAAGGTTAAGGCGCTGCGCAAACGTGGACACTTTAAGTTTCCAGCTGCCGACACCAAACACTTTTTGATAGTCATGAGTATGTGTTGTGTAAGCAAAGACAAAGTCAAAGTCAAAAATCAATTATTCAGTTTAGGACATAAAACTGCCACTTATGAACGTCAATAATAACATTATTGGCCCATATGGGGCAGAACATGTCTCCTTATTTTTTGGGCCCTACTAGCGCTTCGAGACAAGACACAGACAATCTGGCAAGTGCTGAGAAGAAACGCCGGAACAAACTCATTCACCACTAGCTGCCACAAAAAAAAAGGAAAAGAAAATAATGTATACCTGTGCAAGCAGGGCAGTATTTAATTCCAGACATTTTTGTCATTTAAATAGTCATTACCAGTAGAATAGCACTTTTTCATTAAAACAATCTTAACATGCGATTTAAACTCAAACATGGGTAGTTCAACAATAGACTGTGGTAATTGGTTAAAAAGCGAATACATTTCTCCATGAACGAATTACTCACTTTATGCAGTCTGAAATTTGAAACAGCAAGTTTATCTTTATTTCGGGTATTCAAATTATGTTTGTCACTTTTCTTAGGGAAAAGATGCAGGCGAATGTACATAATATTTTCATAAATGAATTGAGAGGCCACTGTAAGTATATCAATTTCTTTAAACAGTTCTTTTAACGAGTCTCGGAGTCGAAGGTTGTAAATTGACCGTACAGCTCTCTTTTGTAGTACAAAGATAGATTCAATATCTGCTGCTGAGCCCCATATCAATATTGCGTATGACATTATACTATGAAAGTAGCTAAAATACACTAATCTTGCCGTTTCAACATCAGTCAATTTTCTTATCTTTCTGGACACAAGAAAATTTTCAGCAACTGGACACAAGAAATGTTTACGTATGCGCAGAGAGTATATGATTTCATACTGGTTCTATAGAAATCAAATATTCATCGGTAGTTTATGTCTGACACAAGACACAAGTGTCCACGTTTGCGCCCTCGCTAAATGTATGATGAATTGATGACCAAGCATTTAGAAAAAAAAAACAAATTTGTTTTCATAAAACATAATGACCTTGTTACCCTTGACCTTTTAAAAAACGTATTTTAACCTATTTGCGTTCATCCTCTTCATCGTTAAAAAACATGAAATATCGTGATTAAAATTGATGTCACATGTTTGCTCGAGAGATCAAACAGAATAAAAGCCCTAATAAATTTGCATAAATCCGCAAAATTCTGCGCTCCAAATTATACAGGTGACAGATTTTCAAGTTATTTGCGTTTCCAACGAATTACCAATGGCATCTACTGAGATATATTTGATGATTTAAAATTCATTTTATTTTACATTACGTATTTGTTTCAATTTCATGATTTTCGGAGGCTTTTATAGGTCAAGCATTATCACTCCATACATTACATACTATTATACATTTTGGTTTGTCACCGCTTTTGTCTGGCTGTATATGGTAATCTTATAGACTATTAGAGGGAACTTAATTCGGTTTGTATATTTAACGATGGACTTTATGAATAAGATTTAAATTTCGCACCTAACTAGTTGAATCAGCCATACGATTGTCGTCCCTCGCTTTGGTAAAATTAGTGTGGGAAGACAGAGACAAAAAGTTTGTTTAAAATCAAATAGTAAATGGCAAATGCAATTCGTCAACTGACAATATTGTCAGCCCAAAGTGCTGCCAAATTTGTAGATCAAAATACTAAAGCGACCTATCCTTGCTTTGTTTTTGTGCTTTAAAGGAACCATTCCTTCAACCCTTCAATAATGAAACCTACATGCTTATACATGAAAAATTGTTAGAAAATTATCTAGTAAGAAAATCAACACAAATGCGACTTTCGTTTCTATGTGTATGGAACGCGATTCTCAGACCACTGTGCGTCAGTGGAAACGCATTCATAGAAACTCAGTATATACACTAAACACCTTTTAGTTTTCTTTCCGAGAATCAGTCACAACTAACTATACTGCACAACTGCTATATTAAAATGTTTAATCACAAAATGCACACTTACAAGCTGGCCTGATTCATTACACGCAAAGGCAACATTTGGTTTGAACCTATTTGTTATCAAACATTGGTGTTAGAAGCCTCGCGTACATGTTTAGTGCATTAATGATCGTAATGCTGGTGTTATATCATTTACTTGTTGTATTACACTAAAGTTAATGATAGTACATCGCTTTATTACCCTCGATGCTGCTAATAACTCGTATCTTAAATTCAAATTCCATGTAAGTTTATTATGGCATATTTTGATTTAAACATTATATACCACTTACCTATTTCTCCGTAGTTGTCATCTACTTTAGTTGTAAGGGCTTACGCTTAAATTGTTCATATTAACGTAAAAATCTATTTTGAACTTCATTGAACTAAACTATCTAACTTACAGTGACGGCTTGCCACAGGAAGAAAATAATATTAGATATAAAATTAATTTGTGTTTAAATACTATGACATATAATTCAGAAAAATTTCATATTATTGACATTAATTATTATTTAAAATATAATTCAATTTATTTGACCCGAGATAAATATTATCTCAGCAGTAAAATTAAAAGACAGATAGCAATGTCGCTATCATATTTTATTAAGTGTTCAGCCAAGAACTTGGCTAAACAAACTGCTTTTATTGAGCAGAGCAATGACATAACAATTCACAAGTTGGAATCAGTTCCAACGAATAATTATATACATTTAAATTAAATATTAAGACAACAGAGGAAATCTCTTGCAACCTACCTATAGCGACAAAGGAAAAGTCTAACTGCCTTAATATTGTTCATCAAAATATACAAGGCTTTTCCGGCAAAGAACTGGAAATAACATTGTATTTGCAAGACATGGATATACATGTCCTCTGTCTAACTGAGCACTGGCTTAAGAAATGTGAAGTGCTCATAGGAATTGAAAATTGGGAAGTCATTAGCTTGTTAAGTAGAGAGTCAGCTATACGTGGGGATCACTAATTCTAATTAAAAAGAATATTAAGTCCAAAGAACGCAAAGATATCGTGGCACTCTCTATAGAACAAACTATTGAACTAGCATGTGCTGAGCTGGAGCAATATATTATTATTAGTGTCTACAAACCTCCATCAGCAAATTACCATCTTTTTGAGTCCACTATGGAGGAGGTATTAAAAAAGGTATGTAAATCGAATAAGAAGATAGTTGTATGTGGAGATTTCAATATTGATTTATTAGTAGATACACAAAACTCTGCAAGGTTCCTAAATCTTTTTAAATCTTATAATTTATATAATCTATTTAATGAACCTACAAGAACCACTCCTACATCAGCTACTTGCTTAGATAATATTTTCTGTAATTGTAAAGTAATAAATAAATCGATTATAAATTGTCTCCAATCGGATCATAGTGGACTAATAGCCACATTTGAGCACCATCATGTCTCGCCTATGGTGGATATTGTTTGTAGGCCAGTCACTGCTAGCCAATTAGATAGATTTAAGAATAATATTGATTGTGGAATAAATCTATTACCAGCCAACAGTAACACTGTAGATGTATCATATGGAAATCTGTTTGGATTGGTCAAAGATGAATTTAATAATATATTTAAACAAAAACATGTTAAAATAAACACAAATAAATGTAAATTTAGTGACTGGGCCACGACTGGTATTTATAAAAGTAGGAAAAAATTATACGAATTATACGACCTAAAAGCGCACACTCAAGACCCTAATATTATTGAATATGTTAAAAAATTCTCAAAAATTTTCAAAAAGGTATGTGCACTGGCTAAAGCTAATTATATTCGGGATATTATTGTTAGCTCTAAAAATAAAATAAAAGCTACTTGGAGCATTATTAATAGAGAAACAAGCAGAAACAGACAATCGGATCGCACAATTAGCCTTAATATTAATAATAAAATTATTAAATCAGACAGTGAAGTAGCAAACGCGTTTAATGATTTCTTTTCTAATATACCAATTGCTACAACTAATAAATTAAACTCTACGCCAGGTCTTGCGGAAACTTTTTTGAAATCAAATGTGGATGAATGCAATTCTTCCCTAAAGTTTAGACATGTTAATCCTGATGTTATTGTTAAAACATTTAGAGAGCTGAATATGAAAAAAACTGAAGATTTATGGGGCATTTCGACCAATATAATTAACCATATAATCGATAGTATAGCAACTCATCTTGCTTGTATATTTAACCAGTGTATTGATGAAGGTACGTTTCCTAATTTAATGAAATTTAGTAAAATTATACCATTATTTAAATCCGGTGATAAAAGTGATCCCTCCAACTTTAGACCTATATCAATACTACCAGCTCTTAGTAAAATATTTGAAAAGATAATCTTCAATCAACTCTTATCACATTTTAGAACTAACAAACTGTTGCATTTGAAGCAGTTTGGTTTCACCAAAGGTAGAAACACAACTGATGCTGGAGTTGCACTCCTTAAGCATATCTTCGATGCTTTTGAAAGAAAACAAGATGCTTTAGGGGTTTTTTGTGATTTGTCTAAGGCTTTCGATTGTGTAGATCACAAGACTTTATTAATGAAATTACGGCATTATGGTGTCTCAAATGATTCAGGTAAATTGTTAGAGTCATACCTCACAGATAGAATTCAAAAAGTTAATGTCAATGGAACTGACTCTTCTGGAGCTCCAATACGCATGGGTGTGCCCCAGGGCTCTATATTGGGACCTCTATTATTCCTAATCTATATAAATGACCTTCCTTACTTCACTAAAGATCTTTGTGAGATAGTATTGTTTGCAGATGATACATCATTGATTTTTAAAACTGACAGAGGTAAAGCTGCCTTTGACGATGTAAATAGTGCTCTCTCTCAAGTAGTACGCTGGTTTACAGCTAACAACCTGTTGCTAAATGCAAACAAAACTAAATGCATTAAATTCACTATGCCCAATGTGAGGCAGGTCAGTACGCATATTAATATGTCAGACGATCATATAGATGCAGTCGATTCCACAATTTTTTTGGGAATTACATTAGACTCCCGGCTCCAATGGGGTCCCCATATAGTTGCCCTGTCAGGAAGGCTCAGTTCAGCGGCTTATGCAGTAAGGAAAATAAGGCTTTTAACTGATGTCGAAACGGCAAGACTAGTATACTTTAGTTATTTTCATAGTTTGTTGTCGTATGGTTTACTGCTATGGGGCTCTGCTGCTGACATTGAATCAATCTTTGTGTTGCAGAAAAGAGCCGTACGTGCAATATACTGTCTTGGACCTCGTGACTCTCTAAAGGAGATTTTTAAAGATATTAATATATTAACAGTAGCCTCTCAATACATTTTTGAAAATATTATGTACGTTCGAAAAAATCTAAGTTTGTTTAGCTTAAAAAGTGATTTTCATCATTATAATACTCGTAATAAAAATAAACTTGTCGTTCCGAGCTTCAGACTTCACAAAGTTGGTAATTCGTTCTTGGGGAAATGTATTAAATTTTTTAATAAAGTTCCACAGACTCTTGTTGAACTACCTGTACATGAGTTCAAAATTCACATTAAAAAAAACCTTATGAAAAAAGGGTATTATAAGGTAGACGATTTTTTGAACGACAAGAGTGCATGGACTTAACCTGCTTAGCTCGCACTTACTTCATGTCTTGTAATTGTATTTCCTGTAAAAAAGGCTGACAAAGGTGACTGAGTTTGTTGCGCCGTTTCTTCTCATCACCAGCCGATATGTAGTCCCGAAGCGGTGGTAGGGTAAAGCTATATTTTGGGACGTGTATAAGTGCCCGGAAGAGGGCCTATAAACTGAATAAATGAGTATTAATGAGTATTAATGAGTATTAATGAGTATCATTACCTACTTGTTCATCGTTAAAATGAATGAATGAAATGAATTAACGGAGATATTTTTCTTTACCATAATTATCAAACTCTGTAATCGACTGTAGAATGGTTTGCTTGCGTCATTTCTCAGTTAACCATGAGTTGCAAAATTCACAACCTCATTAAATCGATAAATCAAACTCAATTCAGTTATTACAGAAAATTATTTGCTCGGAGTATCAAATTTAGCAAAGGTAAACAAGAAATGAACATTCAGACGGATTGGATCAAACAAAATACTGCTAACTTAAACAAAGTCCCTTTAATCAAGGAATAAAATGCTTGTAATTAAAATCATTCAAGTTAAAATTGACGTAATTATGAGTCGTCCGCCTTCGTGTACGTTAATTATATTGCTTTAGAGCGATCATTGACATTTCCATGTGACTGATCTGTAATTATGTTATGACGTAGTTCGAAAACTATTTTGATAGCATGTGACTAAAACGTTTTCAATTGCAATTCCATTTGAAAATTGTTTATTGTTGGAAAGCGACAAATCTGTTTCGCGGTTTTTAAATGACGCTCACAGTTCCTTTCATGCGTTTTCACTAAAGGTTTTGACACAAAAGCAACCGGTGACAATAGTGGGGTTGAGATAGGTGCACCTCAAGGTTTCACTTTTGGTCCATTGTAGTATTTCTTAAGTATAAAATGTTGATCTTGAACAAAAAACCGGCCAAGTGCGAGTCAAACTCGCGCACGAACGATTCCGTACTATTATCTATACAACATTAGACATAGTAAAAAACGTTGTATGGGAGCCTTCTTAATTTAATTATTTATTTTTGAAATGATTTTAAACAACTAAATATTTTGTAAATATTAATTCAAGAGTCTACCTGTTGCCGTTATTTATACCGAGCAAAAAACGGCAAAAAAACACATTTGTGTAAAAATTTATGCGAGAAATAAAAATATTTTAAATTACGCCGCGAACTGTTATAATAAAATTCTAAATCTATATTTAAAACAAAGTCGGGGTAGTAACACCATTTATACGTCAAGAATGGCTAGACTTATTTTAATGATTTTTGTTTTGTTGAATTTGTAGACAGATAAACTATTAAAACATTGAAAATTTCAAGAAAAAAAACTTAAAGCGCTACGGAATTCGCCGGGACAGCTAGTAATATTATATAATATATAAATTTGATACTATCTAAGAATAGATTATATAACACTAAGGGCCAGGCACTTTTTTGACAGCGAATTGTATGGGTTATCTGTCAAAACAAGTGCCAGATAGGTTATTTGTAACTTATCAGCAAATGGTGAAAGTGGCCCTAAACATATAACTAAATTATCTTATCTCAAAGGATAAGCTTTATTAAGACCTAAGTTAGCATGATGTATTCAATTATTTTACTCAGTTTTAACGAGACAAGTTACTATGTTGATTATTTTTATTTGTTAGTACAATGCAATCTACTACTGAATGAAAATTTGATACCTATATTATGTGTAATGAATTATAAAATATAAATATTATTTTCCTTAATCAAATTTCCGAAATTAAAATTTATATTTATAGAAAATAATGTTTGGGTCTTGTTTATTATGTGCACGCGCCGTAGAAAATTTTCGAATTCAACTGAAGACCAAACTAACAATCACAGCTAGCAACATACATTTCAGGCAGTATTTTCTACAAAAAACTGTGTCCCCGATCAGAATCTAATATCCACAGCTTTAACAATAACTTAGGCAAAACGTATACACATGCTTATGAATATATAAGGACAGCTTGGGACTTGTACATCAATTTAACGTGCTTTGCCAATGTACTAGAGGCCTTATGAATTCAAATTAGCCTCGAAACAGAATACCAATGTTCATGTTTATTGCATTAGTAACTGAACACGCAAGATATCCATGACAAATGTTTGGGCCGGAACGTCGTCGTTTGCAAAAATGCCGAGATACCATCTTAAGTATTTATGTGGCATATATAACGTCACATAAGACGCATTTCTCTTTAATAGTTTTTACGATATGTTCAGTATGTCTTGATTTATGGTACAATATGTGCAAAGGTACGGAAATTTGCGGTTCTACGAAAATTCGTAAATCTTGGTTTATATTTTTTAAAGATTTGATATACATTTTGTAGAACAATTTCTGTGATAAACATGCACAGTAAATCAATTAATTTGGGCATTTCGTCAAATGGAGTTTAAAATTTCAAAAAAAAAAAAACTAATCAGCCTATACAAGCCCAAGATTAATCAAATGATGTGGAAGTAAGCGCGGGCCCAACAAAAAATACTTGAGCGAAGACCTCTCCTGAAAAAAGGGCAACGTAAATTTACAAGCAGATGAATTCACTCAATTTCGTACAAAAAACATTTGAGAGTCTGTTCAACGAGCACTTATCAAAATAATAACGGCGTAAGAAGTGAAACGGACAAAAACAGGTCGATGTTGATTCAAGGAGGAGTCGGTAAGCCGCAAACATCATAAATAATTTGTTATCAAATTCAAAGCTACAGCAAAATTTTACTGTGTCCTTTAACAAAAACAATGTTCGACAAAAATATAAAATTACGTGACACTTCGCACGCTGCGCAATGTCTAGTATCAACGATGGAAAATTATGTAACACTATTTCGTATAATCGTATGGGTTATCTAATGGAACGTCAGTTCTATAAAAACATAGATATTTGATAAAGGTGAACATGTGAAATATTATCCTTGAATGTTTCTGACAATCCTTTCTATGCCCGTGTACGATTTGCCTGCAATATTCAACGTTTTCCTTTGTTTTCTTTGAGGCATGATACAAAGTGAATCGGGTTCCTTTTGTTCCATCTTTGATGATTATTTTATTGTTTGATCGTGAATGGTTTCAGTGAAATTGATGTCTATGATAAATATTTCATCTATAAACGTCCCAAATTCAGCCTTTGAGAAGTGACAGTTTATTTTTGGCTATCTTTTTTGTTTTATCTAAATGTTCTGCACAGCATTTCGTCAATGTCAATTTTGTTTGTTTTATTTCTAGTTTTACTCTCTTTCATGTCACAAATCATATATTTTGGTATAAAATCGTTTTAGCTATTGAACTATTCACAGCTATACAAAAACAATAACTTTATAAAATACAATATTTTGCCTTAACGGACGACAACTACATTTAGGGCTGATTTTTCAATTGCCAGATTACTATACTCGATCGATTCGATAACAATTTCTACAGGGTGGCCAGAAAAGTGACGTCTAAAAAAAATTTTTTTTTTAATAATTAAAAACCTACACTGATAATTTCTTAGTTTCTAAGTGGTTTCAGAGAATGCGCTAGACTAAACTTTCATAATAAAAGTAGTAATTCATAGTATAGTAAGGCTTCATAGCCTATTCAAAAAAAAATGTAACTCGAAAACTACGAAAAATCGTAGAACATACTTATGGGTGATTCAGATACCTCCCAATACGAGGCACCTAAAAAAAAATTTTGGACGTCACTTAGTTATCACAAGTTATCTGACTATTGAATAATCGGCCCTTAATATGTTACATTTTTAACATTGACAATAAGCTCGTAATATTTACGGCCAGTCTTGTAAACAGAGAAACAACAAATCCTTCCGTCTAGACGTACTTTGGCAAAGTGCTGATATACAGCTATGTCACTAAATTCCGTCACTAAACAACTTCAAGAAAAACTTAACTTTGTTCCAACTTTTATGACTGATAACCCGCTGGGTCTACGTAGACTGGCGTCATAGTTAATCCAGAACATCTAGTTTTCTTTTTACTTTATTATTGAAGCAATTTTTATACCTAACTAGCTGTTTCGGCGAACTTCGTACCGCCTCTACAATCGTTTTTTTTTCGTCTATTTTTTCGATTTTTTAATGTTATTCTGCTATTCGGGGCGGAGACAAATTCAACAAAACTAAAATGATAAAAATCAGTCCAGCCGTTCTTGACTTATAATGTTGTAACTAACGACTTTGTTTTATATATATAAATTAGTATTTTTTTGGCTTTCTAGCATTCTTAAGTTACTCTGACAATGTTAAGAAAACCTTATGCCTGTTATTTCGAAAGTATTTTTCCTTTAAGTTTAATAAGTGAAATGGCTGCTTCTTTTGTGCTGTTGAGACTTAAAGGTCCAACGACCGAGCTAATTCCAGTAATCCTGGGACCACCTTTATTAAAAAAGAAAACCTTATAATCTACCCTAATCAGTCCAGGCGTCTGATTAAAAATTCAGATCCTTCGTAACTTAATCACCGGGGTCTGAAACAATTCACTGTCGATAAAAGAAGTATTTTTCTTTTCCATTTTATTTTAAAGATCTAAATAGAAAGTTTTTGGATATGCCAAGATTTACAAATTTGATATAATGCGGTTGCAAAAAAATCACTTTTTCATACTAAGCCGTCGACCAGCTGACTCAGTTTGTCCCATCAAAAAAGTTGTTTTATTTAAGCACCAGAATCAGCCCCTAGGGGGTTGTTGATGTTTTAAAAATAACAATAAAAAATAATTAACTGGTACAATGTAACACAAGAACGTTAATTCCTTACTTCAAGAAAATTACAATTAGTATGTATTCTTTCGCATATTTCAGTATTATTTAGTAAATTGTTTTTTCTAAATTCGGGTGCTGTTTTTTTAAAAACCATTTACGAGCATTGCCAAGTAACTAATATCTGGTTATTTAGTTGAAGTTTTAATATTAGTTTAAAGAAAAAGACGTACGATCCGGTATGTATCTAAAATTACAGTTTTTTTCTTTTATATTTACTATTACTATTATTGTTACCCACCTAACTTCTTCCACAAACTTCTAAATCTTGTTTATTTTCCTTTTTTTTTTCAGGCAGAGGCCGCCCCCAGTGACTTCTAGATGGGCCGCCTATAGGCAAACTAAAGTAATTCCCCAGACTAAGTTTTGAGTCCATAATCTAAACATGACAAGTTACCCATCAACCTACAAGGTACAATGATCAGCGACAACAAACAATCAAAATTTAAGGGGATATTCTCAAATTTGCACGTCAAACTCCATCACCTTGTAACAACACGATCCCCGCTTGATATAGAGTCCCGAATCTATTACAATATCAATCAGAGTGTAATCAAAGACAAGCGATGTATAATTACGCTTTCGCTGATGGGGGGATATTCTATATTCTAAGAGAGCATCAAATTTTGTAAAGGGTTACAGTGTTAGAATTTGAAGTTCGTGTACATTGTGCATTTGAATTGACGGTATTAATGGTATACAAACATGTGATTGTTATCTTATTGTCAAAATCGAAAAATTTAACTATGAATGTAGTTGATGTTTCAAGTGAAGCTTTAAATCGAACGCGTTGGCTTTTATGTAATGTTTTTTATTGTTTTTGTAATTATATTACCTTACTACGCATACTTTTTTACTGCGTTCTCAAATTTGGTGTTTTTTTATTTTGGTAAAGTATATCGTGTAAAATATATACGTATATGAGTGCCCGGAAGAGGGCCTATATACTAAACCAAAAATTTAAAAAAATTCGACCAGATATTACAACTTTTAAGTGTAAGCCTGCAGTTTACAATTTGTTTTCCCTGATAATTGGACGATTTCTATAACAATAAAACAAAATTTCGTAATAAAAAAACTGAGATCTCATCTGAACTAAAAGTGAAGACTTATTTTTGGAATGGGTCTTTACAATATTAAGTAATATCACAGCAGCCTCTCTAGCATGACCACCAAAACACGATATGATATGATATAGTGATATATCGACACCAACTGTAAAAATATGACAGATATAGCCGCCATGTTGAATCGCCGTGCCGGTGAAGTCACTTAATATGATCGTTGTTTCGATAAAAATACAAAATGGCGGTTATATCTGTGAAATTTTACAGTTAATGTCGATATATCGCTTTATCATATCATATCATATCGTGTTTTGGTGGTCATCAGTGTTGGGCATTAATCAATTAATTTGTCAATTATCTCGTTAATTGACTAAAAAAGTAATTGCAATTAAATTAATTACAATTAAATTAATCGCAACTAAACTTTTAATTGCACCTTGCAATTAAATTAATTTGATTAACATATGTCAATTGTAACTCACAATTAAAATAATTGCAATTAACTTTTTTAGTTGTTTTATGAAACAATTAAAACTAACAATTAACTTTAAGTATCAAAACGAAATTAGTAAAAGATTTAGGAAAATTAAACTGTAAGACTCGGATATTTCAATCTCAGATAAAAACGGATGCTCCTCCGATGCACCAATGACTAAAGCAGAACTTTTGATGCTGCATTATTCTTTTGCGACAAAGACAAATTTGCCAAAGAGTCACAAACTATCAGACAGCATGTTCGAGAAGAGAGTGGTATTAAAATGTAATTTAAATTATAATTAATTGTTAATTGTGGTAAATCACAACTAACAATTAATTAATTGTTAATTGTTACTACTACAGTTAACAATTAATTAATTGTTAATTGTTACTACTACAGTTAACAATTAATTAATTGTTAATTGTTACTACTACAGTTAACAATTAAATAATTGTTAATTGTATTTTTCCACAATTACAATTGATTAATTGTTAGTTGTTGTGGTTATATTTACCAATTAATCAATTGTTAATCTTTAATGGTTTTTGCAATTAAAATTTGCCCAACACTGGTGGTCATGCTAGGGGCGCAGAGATGCGTTGTTTATCATATTATAGCCGCGCCCTGTCACTCTCAGTTTTGTTAAACAAGCCGCCTTGATATTTTGACAAATAATAACGTAAAATCAAACCAATTTAGTTTATATATTTTCCCAAACAAAGTTTGTTAAAACAAACGTCCAATAGTGAATTTGAATGAGATAAAATTCAGGGAATATTTCACTTGATTTAACGATGATACATAATTTATAAGTTGCTGGATCCAGTGCGTTATTATTTATGAGTTCTAGATATCGTAGTTGGAACCGGGTACAGTCATAAGCGAAAACAAATGTTAGTACACAGCGAATTGTCGTTGGTTTTGGAACGGAATTCACATGCTCTTACTCAAATATAACAACTTTTTGTATGAAACTAATGTCTAAATTAAGAAGAAAAAACTCTCCCATACAAAATGACCTGTTACGATTAATATGAAAAGTTATGAGGAAGCAATTGACTAATGTCAAATACAATTTTTTTTTCCATAAATTGTCGTAATTTATATGGGTAATTACACTAACAGCTATACTCATAAAGTGTCAGCTAGCATTTGTTTTTTAGATCTACTTTATGTAGTGTTAAGAAATACACTCGCGTTTTGAACTGCGCGGTTCTCAAATGCAAAACGCTGTGATTGGAGTCCCAAAATAAATATCTAATGGACTCTGGTGCAGTTGATTTGCTTTGAGTAAATGGGTTCTGGGTTTTTCTTCGGTACTACTCAATATAAGAAATAAAATTTACTAAATTGATACGCGTTTAGGTAGGTATGCTAGAGGACGCCTTTGGCAAAATAAAATCATCACACCTAACACAGATAATAATATTTTAAAGAATTATTTATTAACTTGAAACACTACTTGGTATTTTATGTAAAATAAAAAATAAAATATTTTTACATAAAGAATTGTATGTAGAAGCCGTCAAAATATAAAATTTCAAGAGAAAATATACCTCGTCTTACCATAAATACTAAAACAAAAAAAAGATCTATTGCAAATAACATTTACTACTTTTACAGTTTGTTAGTTTAATACACAAAAATAAAATAAAATAAAAATAGAAGAAGCTGATTTGAAGTGGTCTCTATTGGTTGCAACACAGTCCTTTACACGTTGAAGACAGTTATAAATAGAAGCACGCACTCTTTCCATAGGAAAATTTTTCACTGTCAATCGTACGGATTGATTAAGGGACTTTAAATTATCATGGCGTTTAGAGCAAGGCGTACTCTCTAAAACTGATCATAAATCATAATCCAGCGAATTAAGATCAGGACTAGACGACGGCCAGTCTTCAGCTCTGATGAAGTCCGAAACGTTCGTTTAGACCGTAGACCGAGCTTTATGACCAGGCGCCGAGTCTTGCTGGAATGACCATTCTTGGTTATTGAACATGGTGTTGTTAAGGGGCTTCATTATCTTCTAAAGGATGGTATCTTGAGACTACTACTTGTGCCGATGTTTTGATACCTTTTTCACAAAAGTATGACTCAGTCACTCCTTCTTAGCTAATACCCCACCAAACCATCACTGAAGTCAAGTCGGATAGTGCCCACGTTGCACTTTGTCAACTAACTGGGAAGCTTCCTTAGAGCTTATATAAATACGGTCATTTTGTTTGTTAAAATGTTGCTCAATTGTAAAACAAATTCTCATCCGTAAACAAAATTATTCTGTGACCTCCCTTTGTTTCGGTAGTTGTTTTGATTTTACTACCCTATTCTTTTTTAAATTATCAGTTAAGAAATAACTACATAGTACGTCTCTTATAGGCTCTATTTCTTAGAGGCTGCAAGTCCTAAGTCATCTTTTGAAATATGCGACATGGTTCTAGGTGCTATCTTCATCACCCGAGATAAAATCTTTTGTTTTCGGACAGGATTTCTTCGAATTCTTTCCCTTACTGCTTTAACCACCTTTTTCGTACGAACACAACGTGGACGGCCAGATCTTTTGCTGTCACAACAGAAGAGGTCTCATTGTACCTATTAATAGGCCGGTACACAAACATTTTACTTATACTAAGCGTATGAAGAGTTTTAAAAATTGCATTTGGCTCCATACCTACTTTGTGTAATGCAATCACAGCGATTCGGTTCTCTTTATCACCCCACTCCATTTTAATATCGCAAAATATTGTACAATGTTTACATATTTATAATTGTGTTAGGGTCCTATCGATGTAATAAAACTAGCGGACTGTAGAAATATAGGTGCTGTAATTCTCGCCTCTTAATTACAATGAATATAAAAAATACGCGATGGTGGGTGTCCGAAGGCGAGTGTCCGAGCGCGGTCGCGATGATCTCGCGATCGTCAGTGTCCGCCGCCCGCACTCGTCTCCCGCGTTTAGTGGTGTTGCGTTCTCAACAATTGACTCAATGAACAACCATATAAAAATGACAGATTCCAAATTCAAACGTAATATTCTGTTAATTTTTAATTGTAACAGTATTTATGGTCAGACTAAGTATAACTGTAAGACCGTTAATATTACTTGATTTTAATAATATGGGTGACGACTAGTCACCCATCTGTGGTACATTTGCATGTGACAAAGTAACAAATCACTTCCCCATACCCTTAGAACGTAACAACTTGATTTATGTTGAAGATACGATAAATCTGACCGCACCAGACCTTTATGACTGTGGCACTGTTACATAACTACAGCCTACATCTCTTATAAACGAGAACTAAAGCTTAGTATTGAATGGCAAAAAATGTTAAGGGTCTAAAGAGATAACGTTGTTTTTACACGTACAAAATTCATTATGTAACTCGGAAGAAAATTATAATACGAAAGGGTCTTTATTTTAATTTCAATGGGGACGTGTCAAAACTGTGAGATAATTTCATCCATTTTGAAAGATAAACGAAAATTTTGTGTAAAGTATGACATTATGCAAAATAGTATCAATCTATCCTTATTTATTGTCATTGATGATGATGATGAGATTTTTTAGGAACTGGTCTTTCGATATTAATTATTTTAAATCAATTTTAAAATAAACCTTTCTATTTCAAGAAAATGATCAATTTTCGAAGGATCTGAAATGTAAATACTAATGGCGCAATTTACTTAGATGACGCTGTTAACATTTATTTACTGCCCGGATTCGGCGTGGGTAAATCCGCGAGGTTTGAGCCACATCTGTCGCAGAACCGATTAAAGGTGGAGTAGTTCTCGAGTGGGGACCACATCTTGGCCAACGTAGTGTAGGAAGCCCCCCAGCTCGATAGACCAACGACCTTAGGAAGACGACTGGCAGAATGAAAAAAGCGGGCGATCGAGCTCTTTGGCGCTCTTTGGGGGCTTACGTCCAGCAGTGTAGGCTGACAGTGAAGTTTACTCAAAAATAGGGTACAGCTGTACGATAGCTGCTACTACACTATTTTAACGTAAACTTCTAATAAGAGCGACATTTTAAATTTGAAAATTCACCAGAGGGAATAACCTAGTCTAGTCAAATTAGAATGATCCGTTAAATGAATGTTCAGGTTTCCTCATGATGTTTTCGTTTTCGATAAATACATAGTGCCCTGCGGGGACGGCCGTAAAGAATACCCTTTCCCATCGCTAACAGGAGGCGTGTCGTAAGAGGCGACTAATTCATATAGCACGAGACGGGTAGTAGCGTCTTCGTGCGAAATTTTATAAAAAATTGCGCTCGACAACCCGCCTGCCAAGCGTGGCCAGTATTGGTAATCCCCCCAGTGATAAGTCATTGGGAAAGGCCTTTGTTCAACAGTGGGCATCCTATGGCTGAAATGATGATGATGAAATACACAGATACGTGCTGTGATGCAAACTGAGCTCGCTCATTGCACTTGGAAATACGTACATATAATAAGGCTAGTATAATTTTTACATGTTTGTATAAGTCATCTCTTGATGACAATGTCATACAAGGGTATAAGCGGGCCTAGAAGAAGCCTTGCCTTGAAGTTCTTTTTTTTTTAAATTTAAGAACAAATAATTGTTAGATTAAATAGAGGTACATTTGTGATATGTGTTTCGAATGAATGAAATGAAAAGTCAATTGTAACTTCACTTATGTACAAACTTTGACTAAACCATGGATTAAATGTTTAAAATTTCATGTCTTTGGTAACAAAACATAACACAAACATGTGAAACTTAATATTTCTAACTATTTTGATGTGCGCTATTTTAATGTCATGTGTGCCCTTTGAGACCTTTGATATACCCTTATCCTTTCTTAGTTGACCAAAGGGTCACCCCAAGAGAGGACTTGGTCAAAATACGCTGCGTGAAGTTTACAAAGTTTGTGTAAACTATAAACAGCGAATATTTCTTTGTTTGCTAATATATCTGATGATTTATTTTTGACAGAAAATGCGGGTGGAGTTTATTTCACAATCATTTTCTTAGTTATATCCGTGGATGATGTCACTAAAGCAAATATTTTGTACCACAATGATCTATATCCCACCGCCACACCACCGCTATGTCCCTTCTATTTCGTTTTTTTCATTATCATCATCATCATTTCAGTCGTAGGACGTCCACTTCTGAACAATGGCCTTCCCTAGTGATTTCCAGATTGGCCGGTTGGAAGGGGCCTGCATCCAGCGGCTTCCTGCAACCTTTACCAGGTCGACTGTCCATCTTGTGGTTGGATATCCTACGCTGCGATTGCCGGTACGTGGCCGTTCCAAAACCTTTCTGCCCCATAGGTCGTTTACGGATCTCCTCCTCATTTCTGATTCGATCTCGCAAAGAAACACCGAGCATAGCCCTTTCCATCCAGCACGCTGTGCAACCAAAAGCAATTTTTTTTCAATAAATTAAAATTTAATTAAATATTTTTACACGCCCACACAGTAGGATAGACAGACAGATGGATGGATGGATAATTATGTCAAACCTATGTTTTTTTTTTAAATTGTGTGCACCTGTTTTAAAAGTGAATTCGGATTAAGTAACATACATACATAGTTGCACATATAACACGTCTAAATTGTTTTAAATTTTAACATAATATAAAAATACTGTTTATCCATGCTAACATAACGTGCTAATAAACTTGGTTAAATACCATTTGTTACGTTGGTACCTTAACGTTGAACGTTATTTTCACTCGCAAGACATATCGAGCGGAACAAAATAGCACCCCGTCGACGTATTAATCAACTCTTGGTAAATTAATATTGACACTTGTATTAGAGCTCTCCAGAGGATTCGCATACACCACAGCTTAACAAGAACAGCTACGCTCAAATGACTTGTTTTAAGATTGCAAGTGTTTTTGAGAGGAGTTATTTCTATCATTTCTTTTTTATTGTAGTGTGTAAAATATAATATGAATACTAACTAATAATATAAAGAAGTAAATGTTTGTTTGGATAAAATCCTTTGAAAAATATTTATAAGAAACCTATCGGAAGGACTACCTTTTATTCTGATTCTGAAAAAAAAAACAGGCCAGGTGTAGTTCGGACTATCTAGAACTTACATATACAAATTTTCTAAAAAACCGAGGGTTTTCTAGAAAATTTGTATTATATGTAAGTTCTATTCTTAGTTGGTCCATGACGGGAATCAAGTCTCAAAGATTTTCCGAGTTGGTTCGAAAAAGATCTTTTCGGATTTTTTCCTTTACTATTATTAATTCAAAAATTGCTTCTTGTCAAATTTCATAATTATGTTTTGATTATTCTAAGCTTTGATTCAATTGCGGCTGTCAAAATATGACCAACCATATCTTTTGATTGCGTTGACTTAGAAGTTTTACTTTTTGACAATATTGAGGGATTGAAGACTTGGGAATTTGGTATTAATCTCAATTTTAGACTTCTACGCGATCTCGATTATCACGAACGCGTGTTCGTGATAAAAGGATCTTGAGATACACACAGAGAGATCCTATTAGTTATATAGATAGTTTCTTTTGTCCCTTTTGAGGAACCCGGGACTCAGGTATAGGGACCTAGGAACGGAACCCTAAACATAACATTTCCTGAATGATAGAGTCAATATTGTTGGCGAAAATAAACCTAAATATGTTCAGTTGTCATGAAATGTTGAATATCTGCAATAAAAATAAATTCAGTAGTATTATTTCAATACTACCTGTATTCATCGCGGGCTACAGCTAATATATTAGACAACATCACATAAACCACGTGACACTGTTTGATTTAACATTAATGTCACGTGGTTTAAATTATGTCTAATATAGGTCCTACTGCAGGGTAAAAGCCTCAACTATGAGGTGTTTTAGGCCATACACGCAGGCCCAGTGCAAATTGGTGGAGGAGTATTGTAAGATCAGAGAGACATAACCTTACTCCCAGATGTTATAAGGCCTTTAACTGGGCTTCACTACTATTATCAAGCGATATTAGCTGCAACCAACTTTATACGTGCCTTCCAAAACACGGTGATGCTTGGGATAAATATGGATGGAATGGTAACCCATCCAATCACAATCACGGCATAGGCGGCTTAACTTTGGTTATCACTACGCTGACGCCACTGAGCTACAAGCACCTCCGTGACGTGATTACCAATTCGTTATCAAAGAGTTCTGAAACGGGGGCCACGTCGCCGTGTGTGTATTTGTATGGAAGCAAACCTTCTTTAAAATCCTATTCATTATTATAATTTAAGTTCTAATTGCGCATCTCAAGATTACCAATTTTAATTTCAAACTATCCATTAACACGGTATTAGACATCATTCTATAGCTGTCAGTTTCTATGACGTTGACAGACACAGAAAGATCCCGTACTTAACTGATCCGGCAATTTCACTCTGTTAGTCAGTGGTAAGATGTCGCAACGTGGACTGGCTGTCTCTCACGTACTGTGTTACATCGGTCGGAATATTGTTTGTATGTCTAATTATTGACTTAATAACAGTCCTTTGTTAGGAAAACCCTCGACAGATGTGGGTCGACTCTTTTGATTAGAAATCGTGTTATTGATCGAGTTAATTTTTTTTTAAGTATCGGGTGTAAATATTTGAAATACTATGACGTGATTAGAGTTGTAAAGTGTCCGTCACGTTATAAATGTCTGACCAATATGACCGAGCAAATTGGACATTTTCTCAATGTGACTTGACATTTTGGACATTTATTGTCACTAACGTCATTTCAATTCTATTGACAAACTATGAAAAAAAATCATTTGGTCACAAATAAGTGCATTATTATAGAGAGACAGCTTTAGTAGTGATGATCTATAACGAAATGAAATTTCTAAAATCTTTCTCCAAGAACAAGCTAAAAAGTGTCGTATGCGTGCGAGTTTTTTTTGAGTTCGATCCAGATTCAATTACATGTTTTATTGTATGTTTTTACTGTCGAATTCTTAACACTTTAGTTAGACTTACTTTAGTAGAATTCTTCCTTTTTTTATTTTATACATAATAAAAATATGTGACCATCGTGACAATAAATGTCCAATGTGACCAAGCATTTATCATAAATGACGGACGCTTATAGCATATGACCGTCAATTACAACTCTAGACGTGATGCATAGAAAACCAGGATCCGTACTGTTTGGGATCCATAATCCACACATTGTTACAAAACTAAAAAATAACTATCAACATACTAGTTTAATGTAGTATCGTTGCAAATGTTCTAATTTTGCTTATTTCAAAAATATAAAAAAGCACTGGCATTTTTAACTGCATGATAAACGTATCCTTTACGATACAATATTTAAATATCAAGCCTGGTGTACCTTGCTGATTGCTGACTTTTAGGTGGTTCAGGGGTCTAAGTTAGTTGTTATGTAGGTTAAACTCTGTTTGGGATAAATAACAAGATTGAAGTACCTACCTATCGTACCTATTTTAAGAGTTCATACTCGTAGTTAGGCCTCAGAGCTGAGCGGTACAGGGGGTATGTAAAAAAAACGTTTTTATTTAAGGACTGCCTTTTTTAGACCTAACTCAAAAGGTCTACTATGGTTTTTTTTTTCCGTTCGGCCCTGTAAACCAAATAATTTAAAATTACTATTACTTGAGTCAACCTTTGATAAATTTATGAGCTATTAAAAACAATCGTGTTTTTTACAAGGCTAGTTTTACTGATTCATATTTAGCTAAAGAATTTTAAAAAAGACAAGTAAATGGTTATTTAATTACGACCGTTTGGTGTAGTCGTTCGCGCTCCGAACGCGGAACGCGAAACACGCGTTCAGAGCGCGAAGCGCGAGCGGTTGCGAGTTCGAATCCCGCAAGGGGTATATTTGTGTGATGTGCACGAGCGAGCATTTGTACCTAAGTCATGGATGTTTATAAATGTATATAAGTATGTTTATCCGTTATCTAGTCGCCAAAATTCAAGCTTTGCTTAGTTTGGGGCCTAGCTAATTGGTGTGATTATGGACACAATTAATATATTTTATTTTTTTAGGTTTTTACGTTCAAATAAACAAAACATTATTGTAGTAGGCATACAAAATGTTTCAAAGCTTGTATTAGTGTTGTTGATTTGTTTATTTTTTTATGAAACTCCAACAAATATGTAAAACCATTCGTATTTGATTTACCTCTGCTTAATTTAGTATGTACATACAGCTAAGTTAGGTGATCCTTAGTCTAGTACTACAAAACTTCTACTTGTTTATTAAGATTCAAACGCATAAACTCTCAAGTTTAATAATTTAGAAAACTGCGTTCCAACAATTTCTCAGGGGTAGGGAACAGTTGCAAACTATTCTACCTTATCGACGGAAGTTTAATCTACCCCTGGGAGTTTGGTAGCGATCATAATTCGCATGTTTTAGTATGTAGGACTGTTTGGAACTGAGGGTTTAAAGTCACTTCTGTTCTTTGGAAATTTGTAAAAGCTTTCAATAATATTAAATAAGCAAATGAAAAGCCAATTTCAATTGTATATTTCATTAATTAATGTTGCAGTTCCTTTTTTCACTTCAATATTGTTTTCAACTGGTTTCAAAATAAATGTTATAAAATATGCACGTAATAAAGATTTTTTTATAAAAGCAGTAATTAATTTCAACTGTGCGAGATTTATCTTGTACCTATATGCCTTTAGCGTAGGACGTCCACTCACAAGGTGGTCAGAAGATCTGGTAAAGGTTGCAGGAAGACGCTGAATGCAGGCCGCTTCCAACCTAGGGAGGCCTATGTTCAGCAGTAGACGTCCTATGGCTGAAATTCTTCTTTCTAGCGCTTTATTAGCTTCACTTATAACTAACTAACTAACTATGTAATCAAATCTTGAAAATAGTTTTTAACCTACTTCTAACTGGCGTATCGATTTGAAACTTTGCATGTATTTGACATTTGGATGACAATACAATAATTTGCTGATCTGATGATGGAGTCAGGAGGTGGATGGTGGAACTCTTTCACAACTACTAGTAAATGGTTTGGTCTCATTTGATTCGTTTTGACATGTGTTTTACAGTTATTCAAACTATGATATACTATTCCGTTCGAAATACACTTAACTATGATCGGGATCATAGATGCAGCTAGCCTTGTTATTATTTCACTTTAAGCGATTGCCATCAGACTTTCGTCCTATTTTACCATTTCAAGGAAAATTGTAAGTATCCATCTAACCACACATATTTAACCACCAACAATCATGAACAAATGGTGTGCAGAAAAAGTAAAATGCTGTAATATAAATTGTTTCGACCGTTAAAAATATCCACAAACCAAAACCCAAACATTACTAATTCATTACACAGAGCCATCTGGCGGGTGATTGGGCGATTCATTAATTTTATTACTTGTTACCCCAAACATAAAACACGTTCACACCGGTTTATTGTTCCCATGAATTAAACATACGGATATAAACAAAGTGAGACTTGTTGTTGCTTTTTTATGTTTAAGTTAGGGTCTTGAAGTAACTACCGCAGTACATAGTGGGATGAGCCGTAAAACGGCCCGATTTTAGACTAAGAAATAGATACGTTTATATAAGAAGACAGGAGGCTTATTTCAATATTCCTATGCTTCACTGGACATATTGAGGAGTGCAGAAAATACTTAGCCAACTTGTAATCAGATCGAGCTAAGTACTGAATGCACCCAACTGAAAGGGGAACCCGACTTACTAGTTAAATTGCAACCACTCTTGCACCGTCATGAATGATAAAGGTAAGATTACGTACGTTTGTGAAAGCAGATCAGTCGATTCAAACTCTTTTCTAGTGTACATTTTATAAAAGAAAGGTCTGTTGGAGTCTCGAGCATGGGCTGAGCCCAGTACTAGGTTGTGATCAATCCAAGCCAAGTCTTGAAAGCACCCTTCTGAGAGGTGAATCCGAATAGTCGTGTCATCATTATGGCCAAGGGCTAAATTGTAGACTTTTCAGTAAATGCTGGTCAGTCTACGCGAACTCCACTCTATAACTGTAAACTTTCCAAGTTTTAGGTCAATCTCTGTCAAGGATAGAAAAACTAGTCTTAATAAGCAAACCATCATGGTTTGGGTAAAACCTTAGGCTGTTGACATCCGTCTGTGGGCGGTCAGCGGACCAGTGTGCAAGGATTTGTGACCATGTAATATTAAATACTAAATAACAATGAGAATAGATGCTTAAAAGTGATAGTAGACTCAAAGTTCTTATCTCAAAAGACAGACCCAATAAAAACTTATGAAACTTGGTCAGCAATCGATTACCCAAACCACACAATGGGGCAATCAGCAAAAAAATGATAATAAACTCAAGTAGGTACCGTCGGGAAAATAACAATGGTCCCAATCTTCGGAAATCATGCTAATGTCGAAAGTAAGGGGCAATACACACGGTCACGAAGGTCAAATGCTTGACCCTTTTCATGGAATTTTTGGACTCTCCCTATAGATTTACCACAGGAATTTGTAACCGTATTTTATGCGAGAAATTACCTTACGGGTCTCGGTCACTTCGACATTTTATTGGTCTAAAAATTAAATGTTTACCCTGTATTCTTAATAGCGTTTTAAAGGTCAGTGCTTGTTATAACACAATACACAAAAATATTATTATTCATTTTATATCTGCTAAAAGGTGTGTTATATATCCAGCAAGATAGTACAAATTATGCAAATTGGATAGAAAATCTTCTTAATTAAAGTCTTAAATCTTCTTAATTCTTGAGTTAGTATCAGTTACTGACCTTTTTTGAGTCGAGGGTTTATAACAATATAATTTTTCATTTGGCGTACTTTTGGTGAAGAAAAGCCTATTTTAAATCTATTTTCATCTTATACACAGTGAATTTTGGTTGGCATTGGAGCCACAAAAGCCACAATTTCCTTCTCAAATATAGCAATGTTTTATAGAAGAACCATAGAAATTGACAAAAATTAATTCACTTCCCAATACTAAATCACCGACCGCTACTGACATCAGTTTGTAGAGTTGTTTTTTTTGAGATTTCGATATCAGTCATTATGTAAAAGTAGTTGTATTTGAACAAGGAGTCTGATATTTGCGGCTCCACAACCAAAGAATTTGTATTGCAAAAAATAAAGCTTCATCGTAATCGTCTCGTCTCTCGACATCGGAGTAGGTAGATTGATTTGATGTACTTTGGTAGTATTAGGATAATATGGATATGCCTTTTTTTTAAAAAAAACTGATACCAAGAAATTTCGGAATCTCGGAGGCATGTCCATATTAACATCAATGTTGAGTTCATTGACCCCAAATCAATCTACCTACCCCGATCACTGATCATAACACTTCTTTAAAATGCTCATTTTTATGCCTATTTTTATATTAAGTTGTGTGTATCACCCTTAAGATTACAGAAAATAGACTTGTTTGTTTGTTTACCTTGACGGCTTTCCGCAGAATACTTAAATTCAGCGAAAAAGTTACATGGCCCTAATTTTTCTAGGGTTCCGTTGTATTGGATTACAAAAATTGATTTATTGTGCCCGGTTGTAGCAAGCCTTGAGGAGAGCTTCCATAGCAAATAAACGTATGCGTATAGAGTTCACGTACCATCAAGCGTAGCGTGGGACGTCTGGGTGGACGTGCATGGAGACAGATGACCTAGTAAAGGCTGCAGGAAGACAGTGGATAGAGGCCGCTTTCAACCGGCCAATCTAGAAGTCATTGGGGAGGCCCATGTTCAGCAGTGGACGTCCTATGGCTGAAATGACGATGATGATGATGACTGTAGACGTAGCTAGCTCATTCCCACTTTAGAGTACGTACAAAGGAAGTACAAAATGTTGTAAATAGTCGTCACTATAAGAAAGAAATAAAGTGAAGTAAACAAATAGATAAAAGTGATACTCGCGCAATAGCCGAAGATACAGTAGGTGCAGTACACACTGGACGTGATAAACTATTTAGCCCTACGTAAGGCTATTGACAAGAAAATGATAACTTTATATTGCATTTGTGTTTTTATTATTACATACATCATTTAAAGCATCCTCGATATACTGCAATCAAGTTCTTTTATAATAAACAATTTACTGAGTCCAGTAGTTGTCAATCATGAAAAGTACATTAGAATATAAGTAGCCACCTAGTCGACATAAAAGTTTTCAAACAAGTCCACTTATCTAACAGCAATCGAACCATTACTAGATCAAAATATTGACCAATTAAATTAAAATTAATGTGAACTATCAATAAGCTTAAGACTCGATAGTCGTGCTCGCTGGCAACACGCTCGGGCTTAAACTCTTTCAGCGTATTCCAAGATTTTGTATAAGTGAACAAGGTTCCTTCTGTGTATTATTTATTTTGAGGTAAATTATTCAAATTAAAAAATAACATTCAGTTGAAGTTTAGGATGTAGGCCTTCTGTATCTATCTCTCGTGATGCTAGTCAATTTCACTGTTTGTCAAGTATACAACACCTCTGCGCAGGTCGTGCTCACGGAGCGTCTCTGGCTATTTGTCGAAAGCTATTTACAGTTAATCGATAGGCAACTTTGTCAAACCTATCTAAGAAAATAATATTTGTAGGGTGCAACGGTATTGGCATGACTTTCGTGATAATAAGTTTGTGGCAGAAAAATCACCAGAATACACGAAAGTCTCGAACCAAATGGCCTGGGAATAGAAAAGGTGTACAAAACAAGATGTTTGCTGCAAGTTTTCCAGTGTCGTTTCAACCGAATCTTTTGGGAATAGTGTAAGTTTTTTAACTTTTACGCAATTAAAAATTAAATGGACATTTGCATTGATAAATAAATGTATTATTATGTGCCGCTAGGCGTTTTCACCCCGCATGCCAGACAAGGTAACGTTTACTTCCCATCTATTTAAATAAAAATGAATCTTTATTTCCATTGGTCATCGCATCACGCGTGAACAGATGGAACAATTTCGGTAATTCTTTTTTTGTTGTGTTAATTATTGTCAGGAAAAAATCAAATGAAAGTTGCGCAGAAAATCATTTATAAATAAACTAAAGACCACGCAAACGATGTTGCGGGCAACAACTAGTTCTCAATAAAGTAAGAAAAAAAACGGAATAGGGCTCTTCAAAATGTTGGCCCAGCTCTATGTTTATAGTATTTATAATTCTATCAACCTCTGTTTCGCTTTGGTGCTCCAGCCACTACGCTTATTTGAAAGGCATGGAATTTTCTATGCCTCTTCTCGCTTAAGTTTTAATTGCTTGTTCATTAAAAGAAAATAATTTCTACTGTTTAATTGATCATAAATACTGTTAGTAAAACTCCTCAAAACTTAGACTAACCGTTATCTTAAATGTGAACTTGAGTTTTTGTAGAACCACTGTTCAAATAAAGATACACGCTTGGCCACTATTTTTTCACTTTAATCCCAACACCAGCACAAAGCGGCTATAGGGCTGTCAAAACAAAGTGTTATTCCCAAAGAAATTCCCTTGTTTGCGCCAAAACCGCTATTTGGTTCTATGTGCTTGTTTTGATGTCTTTCGTTATTTATTTTGTGGTGGAGGCTTAGATAACGATCGTTAGGAAAGTATAGATTTACTGCATATTCAGATGATAGCGATTATATTTGGGAGAGAATAATTTACATACAAAACCGTAATAAGTAACTGGAAAACTAAGAATGCTACCATAACTATCAAATAGCGTCTAAGACGCTGCGCAAACGTTGATACTATTAGTTTCCAGTTGCCGACACCAAACACTTTTTGATCGTCATGAGTATGTGTTAAGTGGAAGCAACTGGACACAAGAAATGTCTACGTATGCGCAGAGAGTGGATAGTTAATAAATATTCACCGGTAGCTTGTGTCTGACACAAAACACAAAAGTGTCCACGTTTGCACCCCTGCTAAGCGAGTATATCTTAAATGTCACTTGATTATGTTGTCTGTGTTTGAAATAATTTTAAAACCTTTTAACTTAAAATTATTATGAAAATAATAAGAAGAACATGTGTACAAATTTATTACATCCATGTATGTTTTTAGTTTAATTGTGATTTTAAATATGCACAGTTTTATTATTAATTTGAGCATTACAACCTTCTCGCTACCAATTCAGGGTAAATGTATTTTCCTTTTTTTAGTCTAAGTGAAAAAAAATCAAAAAGAAGTTATATTTGAGCACCAAAATTAGACTTTAGAATGTTATTCAATAATCAGAATCACCCAAGATTATTATTCAAAATAGAGTTGTAATAAATGCCAATATTTCACGTTCCACGTTAACTTACTTAGAGAACCGTAGAGTAAAGTACCTGAAAACAAGAAAATATAGTTAATAAATTTCTCTCTAGTCCAAAATAGATTCCAATATATTTTTATCTCCTACTCGTTTAAAAGACGGTTCCCCGAGCAAATGACCTCTAGCATTCTTCCTCTCCACCCCGTATTGCACGCCAGAGAAACAGAAGTTTGTAAGTAATTAATAATTGACAGAAATAATCAATAATGGACCAATTCAAAAAAATATTTTGGCCAATTTTGAGTCTTTAAAATTTCTATCAATTAATCAAGATTAAAAATTAAGATAAGAATTACTTACGGAGGATATGCAGAGAATGCATTTTTATAGACGTAGTTTAAAAGCCTGTTTTCTCAAATATAGAGAAAATACAAAATAGTTTAAAACGATGATTTTAAAAATAAAACTTTAAATATTATTATTATATTTTTCGATTATTTTTGGATGCAGTAAATAAGGAGTAGAAAATTCTTAAAAAGTAGGAAAAAACGAGTTACGCTATATGGTGGGGCCTTAACTTCATTCAACATAACAAGATTTTGAAATAGTTCAATAAGTTTCGTAACCATTCCATGTTCCTAAACAACCTATCGTACACAACGTGACAGATGAATTACCTAACTTACCATACTAATACGGCCATAGTAACGCAAAAAGTCACGATAAAAAAAAACTCAAGAAAATTAAGATTGATATTTTATATTTGTCATGTCGTATCTGCTATTTTGTGTTATGTCCAAAGTATATAAAATGATTTTCTTCTTTTTCTTCATATAGAACCACTTAGCTGTCATCTATCTGTATGTAAAGACTCTTCTTCTTTCTTCATCAAGTAGACATAGCATCAAATATTAAGGTTTCATTAAACACCTTGGAGATAGATAGATAGATAGATACTCTTTATTGCACACCATACAAGTAAAATACACATGATAAATATAATTTCTAAATCCACGCAAAAAACAGATGCGGCCGGTTATGACGCATATTTTGACAGACGCAAGGGAATTAAATATAGTACAGCACAAATAAAGGAGAATATCCTAAAACAGTAAATTTTCAGTTACATATTTTTTTTAAAGTTACAATAAAAACAATTCCCTTGGTGAAAGAGCTACTTACACACCTTTAAGTTCGCGCGAAACTTTCGGTGTCCAACTCAGTGTCAAAGTCCAACTTACACTTGGCCAGTTTTTAGCAAACAAAATGTTTACTGCGATATTAAAAAGTAAATTACTTAAGTGACTTCACACAATTTAGAAAAGTGTGATTTTCAGCATGTTTTAATTTTTTAAGAGGAAATCGGGACAAAATAATAATATTGAAATTCTATCAGCCCTTTCCTTGAGAGAAAATTACATTGAATAAAATATTACGTAAGTAATAAGGAAAAGTGGAAATAATTTTCCAGTCATATTACAATGCTGTTTTCCGGGTTCCTGTTTGTAATCATTTCTTTAGATTATTTTTGAGTTCTCACTTAAAAACAATAGAAAGTTGTTTTGTAACTTGAAGTACAAACTTGTTATGCTACAGGTACAAGTCCTGCTTGTTCGTTTATTTCCAGAACTTTTAATTATTTTACAACATCATAATTTACAGTGTGTTTTGAAAATTAAGGATAATCTTGTAACAGCAGATAGCCCTTTGCGTGCTGCCACTTACCCACAGTAGACTAGAAAAACAATGGGAAACAATAAGAAAATTTTGAGGCATGCAAGTCATAATTCTCATGCTTTGCTATATAGTTTTTTTTTTTATTTCTATTTAATTTTCAAGGTAATGAAAAAAAAAATTTTTTTTCTTAAAAGTTTGTCTTCTTTTAGTACAATTTGGCTTGTCAGCGGCTTAGCATGAAGAAGTGAAATTTATTTTGCGATTTAATTTAGTAATTAAAGATACTAAAGTTACGGCTAATATCACACGTATTGATAGTTAAAAGTCTGACTACATTTCATATTCTCTTATTTTTCAAATATACTTATTAACTATTGTTTTTTGTTGCAAATTTCACCACAGTGCTAAGGAAAGAGATATTTTCGTGCAATAAAACGTAATATTTTTCTACGTTCCATCATGGTACTCGTATTTCCCCAAACACACATATATACCCACCTTTATTCAGCATACTCATTATCGAGGGTACCCTCGTTCAATAGAATGAGGCCCAGAATGACTTCCTCAGCAGAATTTATGGTATACCTTGCTATTACCTCCCCCATTTTAGACACCTGCATAACAAAACTGCAGACGTGCAAGTTTTCTAGTTAGGGTTACTTCGATAATATTGGAAAATATTTTAGTAGAGTTCTATATGAATATGATAAAATTGCGCGTTATGCTCGTATGTCGTTTTTTAAAACGTGAAGTGTGCGAGTGTTCCTAAATCACTTTTTTCACTGTGTTAATGTAATTATTGTTTCAGCTTTAGTGTTTATTCAGAATCCAATTAGCGCCGTGTGGTGGCGGCCGACACATACCGCAAACAAAAGGCGTGTCGTAAGAGGTGACTAATTTCTGTAGCACAAAACGCCCGTTTTGTCTGCTGTGCGAAATGTTAAAAAAAAACTGCGCTTGCTAACCTGCCTGCTAAGCAAGGCGAGTATGACAATCCCTCCCGATGATGGAAGTCATAGGGGGAGGCCTATGTTCTGCAGTGGACGTCGGACGGCTGAAATGATGATGATGATGATTGTTTATAATTTTTTTGCACAGACTAAAAAAGTTGTGAAAATAATGCTCTACCATCATCATCATGCTTGCATTTTCACACCTGCGAGGAACAGTGAGAACCTTTGCATTTAATAATAATTTAGTTCCTGTGGCAAAAAGGACTTATGACAGACAGACAGTAAAAGGATTCTATATTGGTTTCGTTTTCAGTGTTCCACAGTGACTATGGAACATAACTAATTTGGAATATACAGTGTGTTAACTAATAAAAGGCGTTCCCGTTAACAGACAACATAGGAAAGTTTGTGTTTTACTTTGTTCCGACCGGGAATCGAAACTAGGACCTTAAAGATGGCGACGCCAAGTCTGGCGTACGGCTTATATATTTTGTGGTGCGGCATGAGGTAATTCTTATTTAATCCTTTGGCCGCCGAGTTTTACAGTAACATCATATTTAGTACCTACGCTTTAATGCGTCATTAACTCATTAGTGGTCAATGGGTTAAATAATTATCTTGACAGTAGCAATACCTACATACTACCTGCTCATAACAATAGGGAATGCATAGCATAAAAAAATATATGGTTTTTACTATATTTATAAAACATATGAAATTATAGTGCTAATAGTGAAAACAAAATTGATTTTAGGTAAAAAATAACCGTAATATAGTAATTAGAAATTAAGGTATACCTATCTTTTTCTAAAACAACTTTTACTATGAAAAATGTATGGCGGACGTGTAATGTAACGTCATAGTATATATCGGATCTCCTTGTGTAACACGCGACTTTAATGGGCTGTAGCTAGTCAGGTATTTATCAATATTTTTTGAAAATTCTTAAAGTTTTATTAATTATAATTAAGTACTATTTATTTTAGGACCAAATAAAATAACATGAATATTCCCCATTTGCTGAAACGAGTATCAAACATCACGTCAAACAATCAATTAAAGATAAGTCTTTGTCAGCCATAGGAACGGCAGTTAACACGTCAAAATATCTACACACATTCAGAAACTTGTTCAATTATTCAACTTGTTTGAGATATGTTGTTTGTGAGAGTGTTCATTTGAGATATGAAGCACAATATAACTTGAATAGGATTAATGTCGACAGATACGGAGTTAACATGGATTGTCGAATATTCGGATGAAATACTGTTTGTGAAGAGTGTTTGCGTTTGCAGCTGCGAGGTTTGATAGCACGGTATATTTAGGAAAGGATGTCACGAGTTTGGACAAATCGATATATGGCGGAAATCATAGTCAGAAGCTACACTGTCCTGGAGACGTATTACTGAATCATGCGAATTCCAATTCGAACACGAAATCGCAAGTTTCGCATGCGAATTTAAAATCACAATTTTTGAAACTTCATTCCATGAATTCTGCAACGACCACTCGTTTTTATTTTTTCAACCGACTTCAAAAAACGAGGAGGTTCTCAATTCGACTGTATGTTTTTTTTTTTTTTTTTTTTGTATATTTGTTACGCGATTACTCCGCCAGTTATGAATCGATTTTAATGATTCTTTTTTTGTTTGGTAGATCATACTTCAGAGGTGGTCCCATATAAATTTTATCGAAATTGATTTAGAACTTTTCGAGAAAATTAACAAATATATACCCAGATAGTATTTTGGTTGTGGTTCTTGTTACCTATCTTCGTCAAATATGAGCCGATTTTGATGATTTTTGTTTTATTGAATAGCTTATACTTTAAATATAATATGCTAAAAGTTTACAAAATAAAAATCACCCCTAAGGGTAGGAAAATAGGGGATGAAATCGGTGTTCAGCAGTTAGATTAGGATTTATCACTAAAAATTGATGAAATAAGTAAATTTTATTAAAAAAAATAAAACCGACTTCAAAACACTAAAATGCTAAAAATAATCCTAACACTTAAGTACCTAATCAGTTACTTTTGGAGTCGGTGCAAACAAAACATTGAATCTCTCATCGGCTGGCACCGACTCCAAAAGTAACTGATTAGGTACTTAAGTGTTAGGATTATTTTTAGCATTTTATTCTACTAGGAGAAATTACGGAAGAATGACATCGACAAATAAACATATGTTTGACAGAAATTTGACATAATAACTTTTTATTTACGTTCCGCTTTAAGGGATTCAATACCAGTTTTTAAAATCAATGAGTTTTTGCATTCTAATTTATAATATTTTCTGCGTAAAACGAAAATAGTTACAAGTGATTAAAAAATGCGTAAAATCGGAAGCAATATAAACTGTTTTCATACACGAATTGTTTTCGTGTTCGAATTCAAGATTAATTTCTAATGCTTCAAAATTACGTCTCCTGTTTCTGGTTTACCAACTTCCTACTGTGCTAAACTTGTGCGATGTTGTGGCCCAAATCTTAATAACAGTATAAATGGTGGAGACGACAATAAATGAAAAAAGTTTTTACTACTTCGCAACTTACTTATTATGCAGTTTTTAATATGGAAGTGAAATTGAACGATGCTTTATACAATTTAACTGGTTACATCGACGATTTTGTGTTAACCATTGTTTTAAAGATTTCATAGTGAAAGTTGCTTGAATAGATTAGAGTAAACTGTGTTTTCATTTCCTATCGTACGGTCGTCCCCACCCTGTATAAGGCCCAAAATTAGTTCACTTCCTCTTAGAGGATAGTTCTACTGCTGAAAATAATGCGTGTTTTTATTTTATTTAATCCAATACAAATTTTTGTTGTATTTTCGCAGTAAAATCACCCGCATCAACTTTTAAGAAGGTACGAGTATTTTTGTAAGTAGGTAAACAATAAATTTTCATATGGTTTATTTGTTACCTACTTTACCACGTTTAACAGAATTCGCTGAAAAGCACACTTACGGATTTTGATTGATTGATTGATATTGATGTATCTTAATTCAAAGGATAATTTATCCCAGTTTTAATTTCTTTTGGGATAATAATTCATTGCTCTTTAGATTAATTCAAAAATCTACGCAGACAAAGTCACATGCAGAATATTAAAAACATTTAACTTAAATAATAATGGGAATACAGGATGTCCCAAGGAGGGTGTATCAGTAAACGCCGAATGTCCTCTAACACCAGGCGCCCGCTAGTACACCCTTCTTGGGATTTCCTGCATGTATATATGCCTTATTTTTTGGTCACACTTGTATATCACTCGTAATAAACAAAAATAATAAAGGTATCGGCTTAAGAATTTTGCAAAAAAGCCGTATAACCTATTAATAACACGTTTTCTCATGTTCAGCGTCCTTTTTAATAATTAACATTAGCAAAAACACACCTACCAAAAAACCGAGTAAAGTAAAGGGTTAACAAGATTAAACTGTATTAAAAATTATGAGAACATTCCACTGGATTATGCAATTTACAAGTCCTTTCTGTACAAGTGAGTATGAGTGCTTTCGTGTGGGTTTTAGCAGAATTATATAAAATTTAATTTAGTTTGGGCCTGTTCCGAGGGCCAACCTAAATAAACTTACAAATGGAGAATGGCTTAAGTTGTAGGATGCAGCCAAATACGCTTGAACGGTTTTTCTTTAGTATTTTACTGAAACCTAGGCAGGTTTCAGTAGAATATTAAAGAACCTAGTTAGGTTTCAGTAGAATATTAAAGAAAAACCCGACTTCTAAGAATCAGTTAAGCCTATTGCATGATTTCCCGCTTTTTACATCCACTGCCAGCCATTTTTCTATGGCAGTCATATTATTATGTCACATAGCATTCTATCAAGTGTAATTAATTTTCAAAATTGTTGAAGTACTTACTAAATTCAGTGTAGTTATAATCTTAATCACTATAGCGCCAACATAAAGTTACATTTAGGACTTCTCCACAGATAAAGCCATTAAAATCATAAGTAGGTTATCAAAAGAGACAAGAGAATGAGCTTCGAATCGAATCTTCGATCGAGAGATCAATAGAGAGTTAATTCATGGTTCAGGACGCTCGCATGATAAGTTAACTATTAAGTAAGAAAAGCCAAAATCTTTCTATAGCTAACCACGTAAAGGAGCTTGCTCACCGGTCTTCAACTAGCTGTACTTGGGTGACTGTGTCCAGAAGTTCTTTGAGCTTATTTCGCCATCGCCATTTTACTTTTAAACGCCTAGAAGTATCAAGAGCTACTTAGTTGATTTATATGCTACTGATGCGCGAACCAAGCTCATAATCATCATTCATAACACGCTTTGCCACGAATTAGAATTGTTTACGCTCGTTTTTTTCCGAACTCATATCTACTTGCTGCGGTATCTTTAGAGAAAAAGAGAGAGATAGAGATATTTTTTTATTAGACACACACAACAATACAAAAAATGAATAAAAAAAGAGCATAAAAATATCTTTAGAAGAGGACTATATTAAGCAGTAAACTCCCAAAGGCTAATGACGATGATGATAATGATGATAAAGATAAACTTGTCGTTCCAAATTTCAGATTGCACAAGGTAGGAAGTTCATTTATGGGAAAATGTATTCGTATTTTTAATAAATTACCACAATCCCTTGCTGAACTGCCAGTATTTGAACTTAAATTACACGTTAAGATGATTTTAACGAAAAAGGGTTATTATACCGTTAGTGATTATATAAATGATAAAAGTGTGTGGATTTAAAACTGATTAGCTCGCACCAAAACTTGTAAAAATATTATTTTTAAAAGAGGCTGACCACAGTGACCGAGTTTCTTGCGCTGCTTCTTCTCGGCACTAGCCCACAAATTGGCCCAAAGCAGTGGTAGGGCAAAAAAAATATATTGGGACGTGTAAAAGTGCTCTAATGGCCTATTTGCAAAAATAAATGATTTTGATTTTTGATTTTGATGATAATGTTAATGTTATAGATGCTGTTTTTTTTAAATTTAAAAATAAAAAAACAATCGACAACAACATTATTTCATTCACTTTGCAAAAGTTTCTTTATTGTAGAATACGTGAACATCATCATCTGATGAATTGGAACCCCGAAGTCCGTAACCCAACTTTATTAAATTACCCCGTCTTAGATGTGTATAAATCGTTGAATTTATCGCCAAGCCCATGTTTACACACGTAGGGATGCCACGTTTCTAAAAAAATATTTCCGAAAAAGTACAACTCATCACCCATCCTGCGCATAGCCCCGACCTAGCACCCTATGATTTCTGTATTTTCCCCAAAATCAAATATTTGATGAGAGGTTTTACTTTTATCAACTCCGAAGAGGCAGTGATAGCGTTCAATCAGCACGTAAAAACATGCCTTCAGATCTGTGATCCTCCTGTTTTTAAAAATGGTTCGATCGCATGAAAAAATGTTTAAAATGTAAAGGAGAGTATTTTGAAAAGCAATAAACATAATATTTTGGTTATAACATGTTGTTTTTTTAAGTTACGCAAATCTTATAGTGTGACCTACATATAAGGTTAGATAAGGTTATAAAGATACACCACCTGTTCTGAGCCACAGGTACTATTACAAAGTATAGTTGACAACCCTATCGTGGAGTGGTCACCGTTTGATATACATTTTGTAAGGCCTGTTTAATTTGAGGCCGACTATTTGCCTAAGCCCTTATAGGCCCAATAGTTGAGTAGTTATTTTGGGATTAAACGCTTGCTAAAATATTGGACGTTGTTTTAACTACCCAACAGCTGTGTTAACAGTACCTGGGATGTTCAAAGAACTTCTAATGATAATATTTGGCGATTTGAATTCGCTGGGCTTGACATTAAAATTTAAAAAAGGTTGGTATATTTTTGGTTTGAACATCGCATGAGTTACTCAAATCTTGACAGATAAATTTAAAGAATGGTCTCACTTCCTCGTGCAGATATGCTTGTTCATACCTTAATGTTCTAGACAGCCCTATGGGCGGAGTGACACGCCTTAAGTGCAAAGGTCTCTCGGGTTTAATTCATTGTGCAATATATTATAAAAACTTTTATTAATTGTCTAGCTACCTGAGTGTGCTCGGAGACGCATCCGGCAAGATTTGTTATCTGCTAGTTCGTGATATCCTTAATATTAATTTCTTACTGCAAACTATGCGATACAAGATTAAGATTCTCGACCCAGAAGGAAACCTAAAAGTGACTTTAGTATTAAAGTCCTCCTAGAACTTTTTTTCATCGAGCTGATTCTCGCCTTAAAAGATAAAAGATATATTTATTTGCTAAGAATAGGTATTACAGGTTCTCATTACATCATTTATATAATTGTGCTCAATTCTGTTAAAATACATTAGAATGCAAATTTTTTTTTTGGTCAAGAGTTCCTTAACAATGTGGTCAGCCATTCCCGTAGTTTTTTGGTCATTTATCTAACCGGACCATATTTAAATATGTCAGGAATTTTATTAAAATTTTTACACACATGCAATAACAATTTTACTAACATAATTATTAACTTTGGAAAGAAATCAACTACGAGTCTATCAGGCGATCTCGTATTTCTGGGGTAGATCTCAACTCAGCTTACCCTTTCATCACTTAATATTCACATGATAAAATCCTCATGCACAACTTGCCTACCATAATATTTGAAGACCACGAAAAAAGATAGAAATTATGGTAGCTCGCTTAAATACACTTCTAACACTAATTATTAACGGGCTTGTTTCCTAAAAAAATCTAATTAGTCCGTCAGTTGGATTAACAGAAAATATAGGACACGTATTTTTTCTTTTATCAATCAAATAAAAAATGATGAATATATAGCCCGTTAAAGTTCCGCGTAACGTCACGCCTTGCGACACTTTTTAGCAAGACGTGACGTCACGTGCTCACTTTGTTGCGCTTTATCTTGGTCATTTTTTATTTGCTTGACAAGAGACAAAATATGGATCCAATATTTTTTGATAATCTAACTGACGGCTTAAAAAGAATAATATTTTTTTGACCCAGGAAACTAGCCTATTATCATCATCATCATTTCAGCCATAGGACGTCCACTGCTGAACATAGGCCTCCCTAATGACTTCCAGATTGGTTGGTCGGAAGTGGTCTGCATCCAGGGGCTTCTTGCAACCTTTACAAAGTCCTATGTCTACCTTGTGGGTGGATGTCGTACGATTACTAATTATTCACACGATTTAAATCCCAACAACTTCTCTACCATATTTGAGGTTCAGGAGAAAAGACAGAAATTAGGGTAGCTGGCTTAAATAGTTAGGCTAACTAACCTGAACAACCAATTTACAAAGTTAAGTCTGCCAAGGTTTATGTTTTAATCCCTTTCTAGATAGGTATTCAAGGTGATAAGATAAAACAACTTGACTTAAGTTAAAACATATTACCTAAGATCTAGATTATTAAATACTGGCTTTTGTCTACGACTTTGTCTGCGCAGACTACAGTACAGACAATAGCTTACCAAAGATAAATAAATAACCGATATACGATAACAAAAAGACGGGGACAATGTGAAAAAAAACCATTTGTTAAGCTGTACCTTTAAGAACTTAAAAATTCAGCAAACTTCATTTGTTCTGTACATTGAAACACACATTTTGTTACCATTAACAATAAATACCTAAAACCTATTTTATTAGTAAACGTTACATGTTATACTAGTATGAACACGTGTTTTTAATGTTAGTCCCATATAAAAATTTGTTTTATCACTCCCTAAAAAGGAGTTTGCTAATAAAATAAGACCTTACATAACTAGTGTAGTAAGTAAGTCTGTCGGTACCGGTAAGATACGGTCAAAAGTATCTAGTGGTCAACAAATAAATATAGGACAACATCACATTCATTGCTCTGATCCTAATGTAAGTATCTAAAGTCCTATGTTAAAGAAATCAGAAACAACTATGGTACCACATCAACCCGAGATAACATAGAAAAGTTAGTTTTCTACATTGACCCGACCGAGAATCCAACCCGGTGTCTCAGAGAGGCGACGCCAAGTCCAGACTCACCGACTCGAAAAAAATACATTGTTCTTAACCTCATTGCCCGTGGAACCTTAAAAGCGATAAACCGCGCAAACCGCAAAGTTTCCCGCATAAAACTCAAACAGATCATCTTTTGAATAAGTGCCTGTAAATCCCAAAACAGACGCGTAAAATATTCTCCATAAAAACTTCGAGCCAACTCAATAGCTTTTAGATAGCAAGTACGTATTAAAAGGGAAACACGGTCACAGAGAAAAGAGTGCAGCCAGTTCATTTTATATAAACAAAGCTAGGTCACGGACGAAAAAAAAAGGAACGAGATATTGGTAAGTCAAAAAATTATATCTTTATAAAACAAAGTCGGATTAGTTACATCATTTATATTTCGACAATGGCTGGACCGATTCTTATGATCTTTGATTTGTTGAATTTGTCTCCGCCTCGAATAGCAGTTTTTTTTTTTTCATTTATTTTGGCAACAAACAGTCATATATACAGGGTGTAACGAAAAGGTGAAATAAAACTTTAAGGGGTTATTCTACGGCTAAATTACATTGCGACTTCGATGTTGGTCCCATAGAAAAAGTTGATGTAATTTAGCCGTAGAATAACCCCTTAAAGTTTTATTTCACCTTTTCGTTACACCCTGTATAAACATTTGGTAGGTAAAAATTAATTACAATAATAGACCTAATAGTGCCCAAAAGTAACATGCTATTAATACATATTTCTTACATGATCGGACATGATGAAGTTAGTGTGTACAATAATTGTAAAAACACCAAAGAATACACGAAAAAAAACATTATAAAGAGGCGGTACGACGTTCGCCGGGACAGCTAGTTTAGGATATATCTCTTTTTGTCGTTCATCTAATAAATAGCATAATAGTATTTTGTTGACATGACTAGTGAATCTTTTATTGCAAAATTAACAAAATGCAATACATTTAAAATATCGAGCAATAATTTTATTCCGTTTTGTATCCTTGTATTATAGCAATACATTGTTAATTGGTGTTCTTAAAACATTCTGAGAAGTAATATAGGTAAGAGGTTATCATAGTTAACTGGCTTTTATCTTCATACTGTGTCACAGTGCCGTGTAAGTTGCCAAGTAGAGCGACTGTATGGCCAAGTTTTGGCAGTGGTCCGTATTAAAGCAATGTTTTGTCTCAGATTATACTTTTGATTTAAACAAGCAAGTAAGTATGATTAAGACAAGTGTATAATTTATTTCTTGAAATATTGCAGTTTTGTTGCGCCCACAGAGCAATCCATTATAGGCACACATTGTGGATTTGTCATTTTGAGTTATGATTTGGTGGTTTTGTTTATGATTTTGCGACAATGATGTGCTTAAAGAATATTATGTTACCTTTTTCGAAAAAAAGCTGTCATGTAGGTATCCCAAATAATTCCAAAAAATCCCAGAGACATCTCTGTGACCACATCTCTCAATCAAAAGTTTAAAAAAAACTAAACTCGAAATCTACAAAAAAATTGCAAAAGATACTAACAAAGGATAATGTCGAGCCCCCTTAGGGACGCAACTAAACTCAAAATCTACAAAAAATGCGAAACAAGGGGTACAAGTTGGGTATATGTATGCTTTTCTGGTCGTTTGCTTGATACAATACTTAGGACACCCTATTTACACTTGTATAATTGGAACATTGGAAGGTTAGAAAAGTTGCATAAATAGTCTTGTTTTTTTATTCAACGTCAAAATGGATGTTCATTTTGAGACACCCTACATATTCTTATATGATTGGGACATCAATTAATCCTCTGTTAATGATGATAGGTTATTGAAATCCTCTGTTACTAAATTACAATCATTTTTTGTAACAATAAAGCAAAGTAAAATTAGTCTCATTATCATCATCATTAAGTGAACTGTAATAGGTAAGTTCTTATGAGAATAAATTCTTTAAACCTAAACCTATCATCATGTCAGCCTTAGGACTAGACATGAGCAAAATCATTCACCCGAGTGAAAAGAGTGATATAGTTCAATGCGAGTGAAAGATATGTTTCATTCATCTAGTTCATTTAGTTCATCTAGTTCAGTAGGTTTGTTAAGTTAATTTAACTCACTACTTCATACTTAGATTAATTGCATTTGGTATCATGACTCAATCGTGGAGAATTCTATTGAGATTACAGTATTTTGGCATTCAAGAAATACGAGTATACTGAGAATATTACTTAAAAAACTGATTTTGCGCTGTCTCAATTCATTTAAGGTGCTAAATTAACTTGAACTCTGACCGGCGGCGTCACATGTATCGGGTCGTGCAACTGTCGCGCTCTTGCAGTATGAATAAATATATAAATATAAACTAATTGAACTCATTCGGGCTAGAGTGAGTGAAAGATATACATGAACTGGTTTGGTGAAGTAGTTTAATTGTGTCATTCATTCAGGAACTACCCATATCTACTTAGGACGTCCATTGCTGAACGCAGTTTTTTATAAGATTTCGCACGTAGACGCTGCTGCTGCTGCTGCTAAAGGAATTAGTCGCCTCTAACGACACGCCTCCTGTTGGCGGTGGGGAAGTGTATTCTTTACGGCCGTCCCCACACGGCACATAAATAAGAAACGCGGCACGGAAAATAGGTCTAACTCTAACAAAAATGTAGGTCTATTTTCATCGTCAACAATATTAATAATAATGCTCCCGTTTCAACAGCCACTAATCTGAAAATTGTTAGGTAAGTTCACCCACCAACCCCTCCAAACAAAACACTCTTTCGCAAAACAGCCAGAAACATCGTTGGCCTTAAGCGAACCCGCAGCAATCATTCCAAATATCAGACAATAAAGGCTCCTATTAACATTTACAAGTAGTTACCGCAACACCCTAGCTTTATTACAAATGGTGTATTTTACAAAATTGCTTTGCCCTTTACGATTTCTTGAAGTCAAGAGGAATCAGTAAAGTTTGTGTAATAATTGGTTTGAACAATGAAGTGGTTTGTTTTAAGTCGTTAGTAGCTTTTTATGTTACGCAACTGAATAAAGTGGTGTTTGTCTATCCGTTGGCGCATTTATCACCAAAACGAATCAATTATAAACCGTCATCCGAATCATTTTTATTACGCGAAGTCGCTTAGTTAATTTTATTTCATTTAAAAAAATTGAGGACGCCGTGTTGCGTAAAAGTAAAGAAAAATATATTTTGATATTGTGATTGTAATTACGCCATCACGTTTCACCAACCATTAACATCATTTCAGCCATAGGACGTCCACTACTGAAAATAGACCTCCCCTTATGATTTTCAGGTTAGCTGTTTGCTTTCAGGGTAGCTGGTTCAGGTTAGCGGTTTGCATCTAGCGGTTTCCTGCAACTTTTACCAGGTCGTATATCCCCCTTGTGGGTGGGTACTTACAGAAATAACTGTCAGCACGATACAGGAAGATTGGGTGTATGATACCAAGCTTCTCTGCATGATAGATGCTTTACTTTTATACATAATAATATACAAACTCGTATAGTGGCGTGGAGGTGTAGTCTCTCGCAAAAATCTTGGACATATTGCTTGTCGGCCATTGCCACATTATGTTCGCTCCGCTTGCTCTTGCCTTGTACATCGTGTGGTCACTGTCCTAACCTAACGCAAATGGAATTTTATCATCATCATCATAATCTCTGCATTTTAAAGTCAACTGGGTTAAAGAATACCATAGTAAGCGGCTTTAGATTTTATCATTCTATATTCTGTCAAATTTAGATACATTCAATGGTTCATGGACCTACTGCAAAATATCATATTTTCTCAATTGATATTGATTAATATTAGCACGATTTTAATTTAAAAATCGGTCAAGGAAACATGTATATATTTTTTATGTTGTTGTTAATGAGCCTGACTCTATATTTATATGATTTAGTGTGGTAGTACACTCTTATTTTTTAATATAGTATGAAATATTTGAAATAAAATCGTTTTTGTTCACATGGATGGACCAGACACAAGTATGGGTGTTTTTTCAAAGATTCCACCCTATGTTTCTAGGGAAAATATGTTCACTTTTATCAGTCAACTCGTTATTATTAGATTTGTACTAATTTAAAATAAAAAAGTAAGCATACAACTTAAAATGTTATATTAAATGTTAATAAGCTCAAATTTTAAGATTGGCAGGTTGGGAAAAGTAAAAAAGCCAATTGAAAAGAACTTCAAAAGTAGGTCAACAAGCCTTTATAACCATCTACATTGTTCGATGCTACTTGATACGGGATAAAACCTCTCCAATTCTAAAATTAATGTTTATCCCCTTTAGAAACTCGACACCAGAAAACCAAAGGCATTATTACTGGACTCACAGATACAACAAAAACTGATTTATAACATATATTTCACGTAAGCTTACAATTGATGTGGGGTCCCAGATACGGGTAGAACTCCTCTTGTATTAATTATTGTAATTTATACATGTGTAAGCACCACAGATCATTTAGCTCTGTAGATACCGTCAGGGGTTTCGAAGCCAACCGGAGCACAAAGAAGTATTGCTGAAAACAGTTTAGTCATAAAACTTTGATTTTGTAGTACCTAACTTCAGATTTTGTTTAATCTTATAAAATATAGTTGAATTCATCATCATCATCAGTCCATGAAAGTCCACTGCTGGGTATAGATCTCCATTATAATAGAACGACACAGCAAGAGGCTCTAGGCAGTTTGCATTTATCGGCTTTCCGCAAGCTTGAAAAGATCGTCAGGCCACTGGATTGGAAGCCTGCTAAATTTTGTTATTATTATTGTGAAATAGTTTTCTCAAAAATAAAATCAAAAAGTAAGAAAATTTATTAGATTTTCTTTATTTAAAGAAAAAATATCTAAAAGTTTTTATTAATTTCCCTTAATGTAAACGCTCATAAAACCAAATGAGTTTAATTATTGTAGACACAGCTGTGACTTAATACTAAATCACATTAAACGAATAAACGCAAATTGCACTTAAATTTTGTAGAGTGTGTTTTACAGTCTACAAGTGTAATACGGTTCAACAGTCGTTTTTCAAGCTCAAATTGGATTTGTTATTTCAGTTATCAATATTAGTCGTTTTAAAGGCGTCTATAAGTCTAAGTAATCTGTGGTAATCACAACCGTGGGAACCTCAAGCTTTGTTGAATTTGAGTGGTGATTTGTAAGGGATTTTACAGCCATTGTCAGATCGGATGGTTTTAATTTGTCAGTGATAAATGTTATCTCTGTACTCTTGTTTCGAGTTAGCATTTTAGGTTTCTGCGGGTGTTTTCATAAGGATGAATAAATTTGTGTATTCAAATCTATTTGAATTATTCTGTACGTCCTGCCTATATGTCCGTCCGTGTGACCATCCTAGCCTATCCGTCTTACGTCCGACCGTCTGTTTGTCTATCCTATTAACAAAGGGACGTAGTTTTTATGTAGTGTTAGTATGTTTTGTTAATGACGTCACGTCTTGTTAACATAATAAGCAATAAAAGATAACATCATAAAAATAAAGAAAATTGCTGTTGCTGATATAAAATGAGGAGCGAGGAGCTAGTTGTAACAGAGGCAATACCATATTTTTTTTTCATAAAGTAAACCAACGTTTGTTAATCTGTCAAGCTCATACCACCCACATGTGGATGCATAACAATAAAATGTATAATAATATATGTATCGTTTCCGTGGTGTAAGAAGGGTTAATCTATCCTTAATATTTTACTATATTGCATGAACACCACTGGTTTTCCAATAAATGGGACTTAAAGTAGTCGTGTGCATGACATTTTTTTAGAGTAGGTTTTGGAAAAAATCATATTCGTACATCTTTGGCCTTTGGCACAGATTTAAAATCTTTGACCGATCAGTTGAAAGCTTATCTCAATTTTCACAACACTTTTTAAAATAAAATGATGTTATATCAATACTCACGATCACTGCCTATTTTGTAAATATTAATTTATGAAAAGCTAGATAAATAATATTGTATAACATAATTACAAACAAGAAACATTTTGTACAGAATTTTATAAACGAAATGTTACAATATGGCCTTCCCTGCTCCCCAATCTGCACTGAACAATTTTTTTTAAGTACCACTCTCTTCAAATGGTAACCCATTTTCAATCGTCTGAAAAACCTACTTAAATACTCTTGTAACCAACCAAGCAGTCTTGTTCCCTCTTTACCTAAGTAAAAATAAATTCATTGCTCCTAAAATAATACTAAGAATACCGTACATAATCTGAGCCGCAATATAAAACTTTGCTTACGACAAACAACGTCATAATCCTCTTAAACATAACGCTTAAATTTTTAATTATGAAAGAAAAACAATCTACCGCGGAATCGTAAAAAATGTTTTAATAAAGCGCGAAATCTGTTCAGATTTTGTTAATAAAACTTGAAATAAAGTAAAATACTTTGTCGGCTTATTCTCTCTTACTACTTATCACTGGGGGAGGCCGATGTTTACCGGTGGATGTCCTATGCCTGTAATGACGATGATGATGATGATGATTCTCTCTTACCTAATGCACGATTTTGTAGAAGAGTACATAATTATACACATAAATGTGTATGGACCGTAGCAGTTGACATCTACCAGTTACGTAGTTAATTCAACCTTATAATGAGTCACCAATACAGAGCAACTTTTGAATCAGTTGCCAAATTCAAGAAGACAACTTTTTGGGGTCAATTTCAAAAACGCGTTTTTTTTTTGTTTCCCTCGAACAAACTAACGCTCTACCACGATAATGTATGGAGCAGCAAAAACATTTCTGATTTTAATGATCACTCCTTAGTAAAAGTTATTTGTTTTCATGAACACATTCGCCTCCTTAAATTTGGCACTGTATAAACCTCGTGAACCGTTTGACTTAATCATAATCAAGTAGGTATTTACAACACATTACACTAAATAAATGACTAATAAGACTATTATAATGGGTAGTCTATAGTCTTCCTATTAAAACAAAGAGACATTATAAGGCTGACACGCAGTTGCTTACACTAACATGTTAAATCAGGGCTCTTAGGGACATGACAGTGTCTTGGTCCCTTGCCAAATCGTATCGCTACAATTTGGGACGCTTCACTCGAGTGGTCTAAATGCAAAGATCATAATGAGAATTGTTGACAGAACCGACCGGTCAAAAGTGTCTGCTTATGTTACTCTTGTGCATACATTACTCTGTTCTAAAAACTAAAAATTCGAAATTCTGTTAACTATAAACGGAATGTTTATTAATTAACGTTTTTGGGATAGATATTATAAATTAGTAGTAAAAAGATGTTTAATCTTTACTAAAAACTTCATGATAATTACTAACAAATAAAATATTACAAAAATAAAGTTCCGTTATTATTTTGAATACAATACATATAGAAATATGACACATCGTAGTACAAAATGATTTGAAATTATCATAACCCGTTAATACTTAAAGCTGTAAACAGATCTAAAATTTTAGTTTGAAAGTAACAAAGTAAACGAATAAAATAAGCCTTTTTAATTCTTCCGCTTATAAATCGCACTTTTTTCGAGCTCAGACATAAATCTCAGCACGAGTCTTAATAACTGAAACTTTAATTAACTTTGTAAATGTTTTGGCAGTTGATGTTTAAATAAACTTTAACAAGTTACCGCTTTCATTTACTTAACAATAGCTACAATATTTTTAATGAAAAGCTTTAAGCGATAAAATGTACAAGAATTTGGTAGCTCTAAAGGTGCCACCATTTATTATTTTTATTAGAATAACGGAGGGCTGAGAGTGGTGCCCTGAGACAACCTTTTTGAAACAATAAATTAAAAGTAGATGAAGCGATGAAATCGTGTTATCACTCTCTGTTGGAAACAGTATGTTTGAAAAGGACGGATATCCCAGACTATTACGGTTTAGGTTGCAGAGTATGAACTCCATAATACGATGGGGTGATATTGGTTTTAGATGTTTATACGAGTTATAGTGATTGTTTCGGTCCATCGATTGGCAATAAGGCCGGTCCTTTTGTTGGTGTAAGGCTCATTGAAATTCAAATTTCTGGTCCAATATGCGATAGCGATAATTTCAGCATATGCACGGTGCATGCGGTAGTAAAGTTGCCAGCTGCTGGGGCGGAGCAGGTGTAAACGATATTACATACAACGCATCAATTTATGAAATTTCCTGGCTCTATTATTTTTGTACGTGGTCGGATATTAAACGTAAAAACATTATTGAGACGAGAGTTAAATCATGACATGTTTTTAAGAGAAAAGATTTTTTTTTCTTGATCGTTAATTGTTAATGTGCCATGATTTTCTTTGCTATTTGTGTGTGATGTCTGATTAAAAATATATTTTATTCCAGTGACATTGAAATCAAACCCTACTTTATAAATGAAAAATAAACAAAAGCGTTAACTTGAATATCTAACAGCCTGTCATTCTCTCACTCCTTATTCGTACGTTGCAGAACCGTAACCGAAAGAATACTAATAATCAATGTTTTTGAACAATTTAATACTATTAAATCCAATATTGTCACTAGTCACATCAAAATACGATCAAATGTAATCATTCTTATAAAGATAGTCGATTAGATTTACCTAATCAAAAAACAACGAAACTTAAAACTAAGTTACAAAACCGTTCATCTTTGTTAAACAAGCGGCTTAACGTTTATCCCACGAGTGCTGCGACTTAACAGACTACAACTTTGTGTTTAGTAAATCAATTTACCCTTTGCTTCTCCCTCGCACAAAACCGTCCAAAACTAAGAGACAAAATGCCACAATTCTACTCTAACATAGAATAATAGAGAAGGCTTACTTTTATCAATATTTAATTACACTCACTCCTTACGATGAAGGTGGTGCAGATTTATGAAGTAACTTACTATTCTTCTTTTGTGTCTCTACACCTACGGTCCCAAAAGTTTTCAGGATTTGGTCGGAGTTAATACAGAATCGCCATTGTCATGACAAAAAAAGACCTCGCTGAAACCACTCCTGACCTGTTCAGTACAGCATCGATCGAAATTTATGCGAGTTTAAAAATATACGCTGCGACTGGTAAAATTAGGAATTTTTCGTTAAATAGCCGATTGCGGATGCAAACTATCCAACGCAGCAGAGTCGCCAACTTTTAGCAATCACGACCAAAAATTTTACGACTACATCGATACATCAGTGCACGATTGACGTAGTTGCAAAATTTCTGATTGTGGATGCTAGATGATGGTTTGACCAAAATATCAAGATGTCCCAAGATAAAGGTGTACATAGGCACACATTGATGTGAAGGCACAAAATGAGTAAACCAACTGATAAACAGCTTTATTGTAGACACAACGCCACAATTTTACGAGCTCGAAGAGCTCAAACAAAGGCTTGCACTAAAAGGATATCCGATTACGCAAAATGTGCATGTTTTCCTTTATAAAGGCTAGACGATGGACTTGTATGTTAGGAATATAACCATACGAGTTATTATAAAACCGGACTGAACAAAAAGGTGGTAAGCAAGGATACAAAACTAGCTATACATTTGATTTCCATTGTAAGTTGAACTTTGAGTCTATGCAATGAAATTTCAGCTTACAATTGAATTGTATATCTTGATTTGTAGCCGAATGTTGTACAAATTTAAAAAAAAATTGCTATAAACGAAATTCAGACTGCTAAAAGTCTATAGTAAAAGCTAAAACTTTAGACATGTATTGTTAAATAGATCAACTTAGAGTAGTATTCTCTTGAATTCCTAAAATCGTTGCAGAATCATCATTATTAAAAGAGCTGCGCTCTTGTCAGTAGAGTTTTACATTCTTCTCTTAGAATGAAAATTGGCGTCGTATCCTTATACTATCCACGTCCATTCTTCCATGTACCTAGGTCTTCTTTTTCTTTGTCCTTTCTATCTTCCCCCTAACTCATCGAGACACAATAGGAATTGCATTGTTATGCGGTCTCATGAGACCGTTGGATGTTGACGAGTTGATTGACCCCTTATTTATGGTCGTCGTATCATAATCAATATATCTCTATCCTAAGAATGTAGCTTGATCAACCAAAAAGTAATTTGTCAATCGTGGACTTTTAACCTTTATTATAGAAAGCAAGTCAATATTCCCAAATTCTACTGCAAAGATTCACGTTATTCTTCGTAAACTAAATGAAGAGCGTGCGTTATGATATCTGTCTAGCTGTGAGCCAAACAAATGAAAATAATGAAAGAGCTCTCCAAAACATTGGGCTAGTTAACAATAATAATAAATACAGGGTGGCGACGAAAAAATATTTTATTTATACACATCTAATCTTCTCGACAAATATAGGGTGAGTAGGGTGACTCCGTAAACATTGACAGATAAAATATAGCCTACTTATTCAGATGATGTTACGTAAAGGTTTTACTAATATGAAAAAGTAGGCCAGACTATCGGGTCAGCCTGTAATAGACGGACGAATATTGACGAAATGGTATTGTGTGTGAGATCGAACCTGCACATTTGGGTCGCGGATGCCACACGAGCGGCTTTTATAGTTGACGACACGACTTTTTCGTTTGGTAAAAAGAACTGTTATCATAAAAAAAGCATCATAAAAAAAAAAATTTTTTAATCTCATGGTTTTATAAATTAATGCCTCGGCTTTAGTTTTAAAGCCGGGGACGTCTTTCTGGCTAAGATCGGTACTGCACTAGCAACTTTGCCAACCTTAAAAAAAATATGCTGGTTTAACGAATTTAAGGACGGCAATTTCAAAGGGAATCGTCTGGTGTAGTGGGTCGCGCTCTGAACTACAAAACCAATCGGTCGCGTGGACTTCAAGGCAAAAAGTCATGGACATCCATATAAAGGTATTTAAGTTAATAACTTAAATACCTTTATATGGATGTCTTTAAGGACTAGATAATAGATAAACATACTATGTTTATCTATTATCTAGTCCTTAAAGTACAAGCTTTGGTTAGTTTAGGACTAGTTAATTGGTGTGATTGTGGTAACATTTTATTTATTTCACTTTTGTCAAAAAAATCTGTAGAGTCGTCAAGTGTAAAAGCAACAAAAAGCTTACATCACAACAATGTTACCGACAGCGCGGCGCCACAGCGTCAGATCGCGACTTATTTTGGAATACGAAGTTCAGCACTTCCAGTTTAAGGTATTACAATGTTACCGTTTGTTGGCTTTATGGATATTGTTATTATAGGAAAAGACAGTCTGACGACTACTAGGGTATGTCGTCGGGTGATTATTGAATTGGGGAGATCATCATAATATTACCTAGGCGTTTCTTGGTTTTGCGGCGGCGCATTTGCCTAATGATTTGATAGATTTTGTCATATTTAAAACAAAACATTTGACGATCGTCTGGTGTAGTGGTTCACGCTACAAAGCCTGATGGTTGCGAGTTCGAATCGCGTAAGGGGAAATGTTTGTGTGATAGGTAGGTACAGGCATTTTTAACTAAGTTATCGACAACCTCCATAGCCGAGAGGCTAGTACGCCGGACTTGGTATCGCTATCTCTGAGGACCTGGGTTTGATTCCCGGTAGGTCAATGTAGAAAAATAACTTTTCTATGTTGTCACGGGTCTGGGTGTTGTGGTAACGTCATTGTTTCTAATTTCTGTAACACAAGTGCTTTGGCTTACTTTCGCTTACTTACCATAGGATCAGAGCAATGTATGTGATGTTGTCCAATATTATTTATATTAATTATATAAATAAAAAAAAGTTATGGATGTTTAAAAATGTTTTAGGTATGTTTGTTCGTTATCTAGCCGCCATCAGTAGAAGCTTCGCATAGTTTGGTAACCCAGCCGGGTTGTTGGTGTAATTTTGAAAACAATTTATTTATCATGTGCAAAACAACAACAAAACCAATTTTATTGTCATGGTCTCAAAGTAAAGGATTAACATCCTTGTGTATTGTACCAGACAATGATTTTTTGCCAGGAGCATCTTCCAGCAGACCAACTCTCGGGCCGATTTAGAAAAAATCGTTATCTGAATTGAAATCGGACCCAGGACCTTTGCATTCAATTTCAAAGCTAATTACTGCGCCACTACACCAATGTTGCCTTATATACACACACTCACACACAAACACACGCACACGCAAGCACACACACGCACACACACACACACACATGCGCGCGCGCACATTAATACTAAGAAGAAGCTGTTAATCCATCAACTCAAGTCCCCAAGAGACAGGATTACCTAGTTTGGGGACTACTGTAAACCACTGTATGTACATCTTTTTAGTAATAAACGTTTTATTATTATTTATTTATTATTTATTATATACAGGGTGTTAAAAAAGTACGAACCAAAAGCATGAAGGTGGTTTATTCTAAAAAAAAAATCCGTGTCTGTCTGTTTGTCGTGATATGACTCAAACAACACAATGTCTAGACTTATCTCAAAATACCTAAATTAATGATCAGCTGATAACAATATGTACAATCTTACGAAGGTCAATGATAAGATTATTTTATCTCCAGACCGTGTTCCCGAATTCGTGGAAACAAGAATCCAGGAACAGACGCTTTTCCTGTTATTTAGAGGTTTTTTCCACGAATGCCAACTAATTCCGTCATTGCTTGATAATCGTATCAACTTGAAAATAACAGGTCACTATATGAATGTATCATTCACAAAACGAGTATAGTCTAATCGTTTTAGATAAAAAACCTTTAATCCTAACCATCATTTCAGCCGTAGGATCTCCACTACTGAACAAAGGCCTCCTGACTTATCATCCCCCTGCTAATACTCGCCACGCTTGGCAGGCGGGTTGGCGAATGCAGTTTTTTTATAAGATTTCGCACGAAGATGCTGCTGCCCGTCTAGTGCTACAGGAATTACTCGTCTCTTACGACACGCCTCCTGTTGGCGGTGGGAAAGTGTATTCTTTACGACCGTCCCCACACGGTACTTCTAATCCTAATATGTAAGTCTAATTAAATTATTTTTAATTAAGTTGATTTTAGTTTATTCCAATACACAAATTAAATGAGATTGGTAACTAACTCTTTCATTATTCAACAATAATTGAATGACGCCATGTTAGAACGTGCGTCTGGTGTAGTGGTTCGCGCTCCGGACTACAGCGGTTGCAGGTTCGAATCCCGTAAGGGAAAAATGTTTGTGTGATGAGCACGAGCATTATACCTAAGTCATGTATGTTTAAAAAAGTATTTAATTATGTTTATCCGTTATCTAGTCGCCATAGTACAAGCTTTGCTTAGTTTGGGGCTAGATAATTGATGTGATTGTGAAAACAATTTATTATTTATTTATTTTGTTTACATGATTAACCCTTCCTTAAAAACAAAGTAAAATCTGTCAATATTAATAAATAATTAATAATAAATATTGGACAACACCACATACATTGCTCTGATCCTATGGTAAGTAGCCAAAGCACTTTTGTTATAGAAATCAGAAACAACGACGGTACCACATCACCCAGATCCGAGACAATACAGAAAAGTAATTTTTCTACATTGACCCGACCAGTAATCGAACCCGGAACCTCAGAGATAGCGACACCAAGTCCAGTATGCTCGCTTCTCGGCTACGGAGGTCGTCATTATATTAATATAAATAATACGTTATAAATACGCCAACAAACCAAGCTCAAGCACCCTACTCTGTAATCAAAATATCAAAACCGTAATACTTAATGTATTATGTTCGTAATTTGCAACAATACATAAGATGTTATGAAAATATCCGCTAAAAACCGTTTGCCGCCTCGTTATTACACGATTAGGTAATTATAAGATGCTTAAGCGAGAGCCGCAGTGAAGTACAACGAATGCAGCCACCTAATTATATCTACTATACTCAGGGGCGTGCATCCCATATAGGCTATTATGCAGAGCCTACCTTCATAAAAAACCGACAGAACAGCTGACCATAATTATTAATTACGTATTCAAGTTCAAGTTATATTGTAAGTATTTTGTCGTCTACCTGTACTTATTCCTTACTAAAGCGCGCAACGATCTAATCGTTCCTGTGCAATTTAACCAATGTTAGGCTGCCGCGAGATCGCCTACTGTTTCACGCAAACTTACTCAATTTTCACTCACAGCCTACGCCCATCTGAAACCAATGCACGCCCCTGACTACACTGCCAGGTAGGTTATAAAAAGAGGTACATTTTGTATGTAGGAGGTAATCTTCGATACTACAGATCCTATTTTTAAAAATCTGTGATAAATATCTAAAAGTGATGTTCAGGACGGTTATAGGCTATATTTTATAGTGTATATCTATAAATAACTGTAAATAATAATGCTACTTGTGCAAAGGCAGGTTTCTAGATATAATACAAACATAAACTATTGGAAACAAATTGCAAATGACCATTTATAAAATATCTGAAAACATGACTGAAAATATCCATTGGAGATAAATGATAGTGTTTTCATAAATGTCAACATAAACATGAGTTATGTAATGTACCTATAGTAAACGACAATTTAAAACGAGACACCTCTGAAATTTTTGGTTGAGTTACTTTGTTCTTATTGACATTAACATCCAATAATATGCCACTTCAGTTGTAACGTTACAAAATCAAAACAATCCTATTATATGTTCTACTATGGTTGAAATAATAATGAAATAGCATTCATGTTTTTCAGTGTTCATTTTTTATTCAAAAAGCTAACTTTTCAAGAGCTGCAAGCTCGACTAAGCTGGCTTTGTTGCTCCGGCTTTGTCCGTTGTAAGAAACGCATTAACTTGCATGTGTTGAGCTTATCTCTTAGTAGACTGCAATATTAAAGAGAGCGAGAAAATAACCCTGTATGGGCTTAATCGCCCGTTTACGGTATTAGGTAATCGTTAATGGTAATGATAAAGGAAATTGTTACTGTTCTTGGTAAAAGATGTAATAACCTTTTTTGTTTGGTTTTGTCGACGAATTTATTTTTAAAATACTCAAACCAAGAAACAACCAACCAATTTTCTAGCCTGAAACTTTAAGATACATAAACAGAGTGTAACGAAAAGGTGAAATAAAACTTTAAGGGGTTATTCTACGGCTGAATTACATCAACTTTTTTTATGGGACCAACATCGAATTCGCAAAAAAAAAAAAACACTTTCCCATACTAAAAAGCGACCAGCTGGCATCAGTTTGTATGGAAACGTCAATTTTTTTTTTGAGATTTCGATGTTGGTCCCATAGAAAAAGTTGATGTAATTTAGCCGTAGAATAACCCCTTAAAGTTTTATTTCACCTTTACGTTACACCCTGTAGATAACAGACATACATATATAAATAAATGATATTAAATTGCGTCCATGACTCAGATACCTACAAAAACTCTGTACTGTGTGGTTTAGTGGTTCGAGCTCCGACCTACAAAGACGGGCGATTTTGAATTTTAATCTTGGAAAGGGCACTAACGAGTATGATTGTGATAAGCACGAGTACTTGCGTCACAGTTTAAAAGTTTATAAATGTATTTAAGTGTGATTACGCGTTATCTAGTCCACATAGCTTTGCTATGTTTAGGGCTTAAGAGGCCATGCACCTTTTTTCAGTGCAATATTGAAATGTTCTATGCTTGTGTGCGTCTATGATGCGGGATAAAGCGTCAACAATGTTGATCCTTTATAAGATAATATTGATAATTTATTAGGTTTGAACCTATGTTTGAAAAACGGTCGGTTTTGCGCGCTTGATTTTAAAGTTAATTATAACTTAGGTTTACTACTTAATTTTTTGTTTTTGACACCAAAAAAAATGATATTTTAAAAGTGAACCTGAATATTATTGTGTAATGTTTAAATCTTATAATAATTGTTCATAATGATAGAAAAATAAATGATATTTGAATTGAAAGTTCTAAAATTGTATGTTATTTTAGCATTTTTTTGCTATATTTTGTAAGAAAGTAAAAAAAGTATTCAACCTATGTGCAAATAGACCATATTTTTAATTTAATGTTAAAATAGAATTCTCAGGATAACTTGTAGTCTCTTGTAAACCGATGTTCAAACGTAACTCGAACGTCATTTTTCATAATAAAGGTAGTTCTTCTGGTGATTTACCTCTATTTTTGAAATGATATGAAAAATCCGTTTGCTTTACATGCAAGAATAAGATCTAATCTTATAAAATCACGTATTATTTAGTTTCAATTATCATTCACGTCTTTACATTCAGGGAATAGAATGTACGGAAATACGACGATTTCTAGGACGGCCACTTAAGAATTTGTGTGATTGTTGGAAGACAAAAAGAACTGTACCGTTGAGGTTAGTGCCATACAGTAATGCGTGAAAACAAGTAGGATTACTTTATTTTTAATTGTAATAATAATTGATGTTTTACTAAGAAAACATTATTATGTGCTGTGTTATTTTAATACAAAATATATTTTAAGAAACATTTCAATAAATGTTTCCTTTACTGATGGGGAAAAAAGCCGGCCAAGTGCGCGTCAGGCCCCGCGCTATTTCATAGTTTTCGGTCACAATATGCGCTATTTGCTAGCAGTTTTACATAATTAACAACATCATCTAAGTAAATTTCTTTTCCATGTACCTCTATTTTACAAGTTACCTAACTCGGTAACTTGTAAAACCTACCTAACTGTAATAGTTTTTTTTTTACTTTGTTGTATAATGTCGGTTTTTTTTTTTCAATTCTTTTCAAGCAGCCATTTGGCTTGCAGAGAGGGGACACTTCAATTTAGCAAAAAATGCACTATAAAGTTTTGTATTACGCAAACCGATGTCTGATCGAAAAATTGGTGCTTTCACGTACAATATTTTTAAACGACCTATCTAACAACACCTTACACCATGCGGTAATTTAGAAAAAAAACATCCCCACGTATGTACACTTAAAACTCAAGACAGAAAGACGGACAGACAGAGATGGCGAAACTATATGGGTTTCGTTCTGACTACAAAATCCAAAAAAATCTACCAATGTCTAAAATTATATCTTTCCAAATTAATTATTCCTAGCCAAAACAAATCAAAATGATTAATAATAGAAAATTTGAAAGAAAAATAAAGTAATATTAAACCAAACCCGATTGAAGGTCAACACCCCGTGCACCCCAATATTTCTGATGAAATAACAATATTTTTCTTATTTTCACTTTTCGCATGCCTGTAGCGCCTGTCAGAACTGTCAAACAAAATGAGATATAAGATGTGGTAAGCGTCCAACATAATTTGACCCCCTGCGATTCCCATCGCCCTCAATATTGCAAACTTTTCCGTCTCCACAAAAGGAGGGAAGAGATCGATCATGCTGGTCTTCTATATCGATGACACACGTCTCGATATTCTATAGAGTGGTTATTGTGGTAGCTACCTCTGATTCCGCTTAATATTGTGGGATGGATAAAATAATATTTGCAGAGATGTGCGTGGTAGAGTATTTTTTCTACCGACAGGGAGGGATCTAAGGATTTTGGAGGCTGTTTAATATTGATGCGGCGTATTGTGTTATTGCTAAGTAAAATTGGTTATTGTTCATTCGAAATTCAGTCTTAAGTACGAGGGTACATTATTTGATTAATTTTTCCAATAATACTTTTTAAACTGACTACATAGTTTTGTAAAAGTTGGAAAAAAATTAAAACGTTATTGCATGCTGTCAAGCCGCATAAATTGACAACCGGCAATGCTTTTGATTGCGGAAAGATTATTTGCGATTCGGTAGTCGAACTAAAAGCATGGTCGATCTATTTTAAGAGGCCGTCCTAGAAATCGCCTTATTTCCATACATTTTGTTATCTGATTGTATCTGACGTGAAAGATAATTAAAACAAAATAACACATGATTTTAATGATTATTCTTGCATGTGGTGCGAATGGATTTTTCATATCATTTCAAAAATAAAGGTCACCAAAAGAACTACCCTTATTTCAGAAAATTTACGTTTGAGTTATATTTGAAAATCGGTTTACAAGAGACTACAAGTTATCCTGACAATTCGATTTTAACATTTAATTGAAGATATGGTCTATTTGCACATAGATTCAATACTTTTTTTTACTTTCTTACAAAATATAGCAAAAAAAAATGCTGAAATAACATAACATTTTAGAAATTTCAACTTAAATATCATTTATGTTTCTGTCGTTATGAACAACTATTATAAGATTTAAACACTACACAATAATCGTCAGGTATACTTTTAAAATATGTTTTTTTTAAATGAAAAAAACAAAAAAATAATAGTAAACCTAAGTCAAAATTAACTATAAAATCAAGCGCGCAAAACCGATCGCTTTTTAAACCTAGATAGGACGTCCACTACCTCATAAATTATCAATATTATCTTGTAGTAAAGTATCAACATTGTTGACGCTTTATCCCGCATTATAGACGTACACAAGCATAGAACTGTATTTCAATTTTGCACTTAAATCAGGTGCACGGCTTCTTAATGGTTTTTATTTATCATTTAAAGAGCTTTAGAGTGCAAGTTTGGTGTAGTTTATGTTCTAATGTTTGGTGAAGTGATAAAGATCTGAAACTATTAGAATATTATTGTATTCAACGCCGCATTGAGTGTCAAGTGGCTTGTCTCAAGACAACTTGCTTTAGACCTGATAGCGTTGAAACCTGCTTCTACGGTAAGAGTAGCCTTCACTGAATCCAAGAAAGCAATAAAAACTAAACACCTGTTACTTATTGTGAATACTGTATCAAAAATCATTCGACTTCACTTCTCTGCTTATATAGCCGGATTGCGTCCATTAAAAAAAATATTATTTGTTTTGAATTGATTTAAATCCAATGACTTACCGATTGCCCGGTTGGAAGCGGTCTGCATCCAGCTGCTTCCTTTGCAGGAAGCAGCTGGATGCAGACCGCTCTTTTCTTTACCAAATCTTGCATATTTTTTAGTATGAACATGTTATTGCTAACTTGCTCTTAAGATTAAGAGTGCCATATTTCTGAAACGGGAAAACTTTGAAATAAGTATTTCGGAGATCGTGAAGTAACTTCAAAAGTCGTAAATCTGCTGACTTACTGCAAATATTAATCTTATTTTATTGCAAATCGTATACCCATCAAACGAGTACAGATTAAATTGGTTATGAGACGGGTAACAGTTTTATTGGGTCGTAAATTCGGCCTATCCTGAGAGATATTTTATTAACAGTGCAAATAAAAAATATCATGCGCAGATAAGCTAGTTCCCGTAAAAATTGCTCGGTGATACCTTGAGTTGGCGTATTTTTATGATTTTGTATGAAAGGATATTGCTCTCTAAGGATCCACTATGGCAGTAACGTTGAATGTAAGGGATCACTGGGGTTAGGTTTTTCTTGCCAGCTTACGCAATAGTCAGAGCAGTTGAGCATCATGATTTTTTAGACAAGGTCACATTGCAAGGTGCCAATGTTTTAGGAGCGACTCGGAATCAGGTAATATATTTTTTTATTTGAATAATGGAATTCTTGGATAATTTACAATTATTCGATTAAATTGCACCATAATAAATGTACACTGCATAAGATCCTTGTTGGCGCGGCGACGATCTCTGATGAAAGACCGCGCAATTTGCGTTTTTTTTTTCGTAAAATACAAAGATTAAAATTAATTACGTTAAACTTTTCCGTTCCGTTTTAGACTAGACATTATTCTTAAAATTTGGCACTACCCTGCAAAATAGCCGCGAAGGACTCTTCAAACTTCATTAAATGAATAAATACTTCTATGGAGTTAACTTCCTTTCTGTCTTTCAGTCAGAGGCCCAATTCCCGTAATTTAACAGTAATCGCAATCCAGTGTCGTTCCGGTTCCAGTAACATTACTATCAAAAACGGTATTTAGAATAGAAACCATTTCCATACAAAATTCTTAATTATGATCATCATCAGCTCAGCCTAAAATATTGCAGTTTACTGCTAGGCGTAATTCTCCTCCAAAGAGTGCCAAAGAGCGCAATCTCCCCCTTTTTTGTCAAGATACTGCCAGTCATCTTCCCAAGGGCGACGGTCCATCAAGATGAAGGGCGACCGGCAGCACGTTTGCCGAGACGTCGTCTTCACTCAAGAACCCGTTTACTCCACCTTTCATCGATACTGCGAAAGATGTAGTCAGCCCACTGCCACTATAGCTTGCTACATTTTAGAACTGTTTCCATTACTTTGGTCTCTTCTGGTGGATGACTTCATTCTATAAATGGCCTATAAACAATCACACTAATTATTTATTTAACCCTAGACTAAGCAGATCTTACACTAAATATTGCCACTTCTTCTTCTTCTTCTATACGGTCAATCCCGGTTGCGTCAAAAGCCATTGCTTTGGGGCCCAGGGTTCGCTTTCCTTGATTTACTTATTGCCACTGGATAGACTTATTTTAATTCCTTACGACATCCATGACTCAGTAACGAATAAATTCATAGCATAAACACTTGTAACTTACAGAATTCGAATCCGGGACCGCTTGGTTTTATAGTGCGAAGCGCAAAGCGCTAGACCAAGACGAAAGTCAATTTCTGTAAAAATCATGTGTAATTTACTTGTATGGTGTGCAATAAAGAGTATCTATCTTACAAGATCAAAATTCCGTCTCATTATTATCTTCATTTCAGCCATAGGACGTCCACTACTAAACAAAGGCCTTCCCCAATGACTTATTATCAGGAGGGATAGCCAATACTCGCCACGCTTGGCAAGCTGGTTGGCGAGCGCAGTTTTTTTATTAGATTTCGCACGAAGACGCTGCTGCCCGTCTCGTGCTACAGGAATCAATCGCCTCTTACGACAGGAGGCGCCACGCCTCCTGTAGGCGGTAGGGAAGTCCCCTGAGCCGTGTGGGGACTGCCGTAAAGAATACACTTCCCCACCGCCAACAGGAGGCGTATCGTAAGAGGCGACTAATTTCTGTAGCACGAGACTGGCAGCAGCGTTTGCGTACGAAACATTATAAAAAACTGCGCTTGCCAAACCGCCTGCCAAGCGTGGTGAGTATTGGCATCCCCCCCTTCTCGGGGAGGCCTATGTTCAACAGTGAACGGACGTTCTACGGCTGAAATGATGATGATGCTAGTGATTAAGTCTCCGGTTGAATTATAAAATTGAAACTGCTGCTGCGAATTTTCTCCACTGAATTCATTGCACATCCAAATGAAATTAATTCTCATTGCATCTCTTCATGTTTAAGAGAAACTCAAAATATACTTACAGTAAAATATGCATTCCAATATACGGTTCCCACAGTAAAATTGAGCGCAAAATACCTTGTTTACCGCCGCATCGTCGCATAAATAATTCGTGATTCTTTCCCCTTCGCTGGCGTTGTTTTTGCGAACGCGACCTATATCTTGGGTCATCATTCATCAGTTCTTTGTTATATGATGTATGGGTGTTATGGATCAGTGAACTGATCGTTTAGCAGGATTGGTTTGGTGATTGGGCAAATAAATGCCATCTGGCAATAATGAATAAAACAAAATTTTGCATGTCTTACCCAGACAAAACATGTTAGGCATTAAAATTATCTATAAATATAAAATAAACTTACTTTATTTCATCATTTCAGCCATATGACGTCTACTGCTGAACATGGCCCTCCCCCAGAAATTTTGGAAGCTGGTTGGAAGCGGCCCGCATACAAGTAGGTACAAGTAGTTTGAATAATGGTAAATATTATTAGTATCAATTCTGTGTTTATGACAAATACATTTATTTTTATCGCTGCTTAGATATAAAAATACACATATTTGTTAGTTTGTGTATAAATAATGTAGTACCCGTTTAAAGGTAATTATTAATTGAAAACAATCTGTGCTATATTAGAAATACAATAGACTTAAACAGGTACTCATGCAAACACTCGAAACTGAACTTGATTAAGCCAGATCTTCGGTTATTGTTGGCTTAAGTTAACAAGTAAGTTATCTAACTGAAGTCCACTAGAGGCTAATATGTATAGCAACACTTCGAATACCTATTAATTTTGGCATAATTCATGGCAGGAGTTTGCATTAAATCAAGAGTTATACACAAAAGTTTCCAGTCCATTTAATTTGAATGTAGATAATGTTTAGAAACAAATAAATTTGAATACTGTTTTGATTAAGTCTAGACAAAATTCGGGCGATGAATATCCAATAGAAAATTTCGATGAAAATTAATAATCCGCCAAATTGGGCGAGAGATGCTGACGGAGCCGCGATGTGGTAGGTTTCAGTAGCGGTGGGAAAGTTTAACACTATTCTACATCATTATCATCATCATAATCAGCCCACGTCCAATGCTGGACATAAGCCTCTCCCAATGCACGCCACTGAGTCCATCCTCCGCTATTCTTTGCCTAAATGTTTTCTACATAGTGATATCTAATCATACTTTTTTCTAAATATTTTTCTATACGAGTATCACGCATGGAAGTAATTTTTAATATTTTTCCAAATAAAGATAGATACTCTTTATTGCACACTATAACAAGTAAATTACACATGATTTTTGCAGAAAAACGTACAATTTAGGCGGTCTTGTCGCTAATAGCGATCTCTTCCAGTCAACCTTCAGGTAGAGAACAACCAATAAAGAGAGGGGAAGGTGGTGCAGAGTTCTTATAATTCTTAAATTTACCTGCTACAAATAGGATTGCAAATTTTATAGCATAAACGTATACACAAAAATACATAAAAATAATATATACATACATACACTAAACATACTTAATACTACTTGATAGAGAAAATGTTGAGACCAAAAGTGACCAGTAATATTCTAAGATATGAAGGCAGTTAAGATATAAAGGTTGTATTCCGGCTACAAATTTGGCTATACATTTCCATTATTTGGCCAACTCTCAAAATAAGGGCCACTTACTTAAAGGTGTTTAGTATATTTTAAAATTAGCATAACATGGAAGCATGTACTTCAAATTACTATGGTAGTAATACTATGATAGCCTACTATTTAACTTCCCATCATAAGAAGTAATTTTATTGTAACAATAATGACGTATGCAATTTTCTTTTTAAATTTTTATGAACACTCCACTCCTGCATTTTACGAAAAATTCTTCTAACATCAAAATTAACTAGGAACTCAAACACCAAACTTTTTCGTGCGGATAAAAACAAGCCCGAATTAAAAAAGCAAAAGGAAAGACCCGCATACCTTTACATAAATACATAAATAAATAGCCTTATAATATTCAACAGCAATCACATTTGAGGAAGAATAAATTCTCAGGATTAAACACAGACTTACCTACATTTTTATGGTGAATATTTGCTTCAATTTTATTTTGTCGGAGTCTTGGTGATCGAATAGTACAGCCAGATCTTTTGAACTAAACTTAATTATTTTTAGGTGTAAGTAGGTCATGGCTCAGCAACACTACTCCTTGACCAATTGATGAGAGACATAACATCTCACACGATTGCCAAAATCAGCCATGCCATGCCATAGCACAAAATAGTTTGAAATAATTATAGAATAGACCATTCTATTCTATCATTATCACAAAATAATAAAAAATCTATCACAAAATAGTTTATCAAAAAAATCTTATTAGTCCGTCACTTCTAATTCTAATAATCTTTTTAGGTCAAAAATTATTATTAGAATTAGAACTGACAAACTAATTAGATTTTTTTAGGAAACTAGCCCATTGTTTAAAATGATGAGATGCTTATAGCTCAGTGGCGGCAGCGCTTTACGTATAAAAGTATATTTTTTATTTGAAATTATACTTTCATAATTCTTATATTAACATATTTTTTTCAAGGTATTAGTCACATAATTTTGCACAACACACCCAGACCCATACCCTGTTTAGAAAAGTTAGTTTTCTAAATTGACCCTCACCGGAAATTGAATTAAACCCTGTAAGCTCAAGCTAATCACAGCGCGAATACTCTGATCAGGTCGCCTTAATTATTAAACTTAGGTGTTATAATAATACTGTTCACTGTCATAATGCAATTTATGAATGATCCTATTTGATTTAATAATAATTATGTATATCAGAAAATGCAGACCACGAGGCTATTAAGGGGATAGAAGCTTTAGCTTATTTTCAAAAATAATAAATAAATAAATCATCATCATCATTTCAGCCATAGGACGTCCACTGCTGAACATAGGCCTCCCCCAGTGAGTTCCAGATTGGCCGGTTGGAAGCGGTAAAGGTAAAGGTTGCAGGAAGCCGCTAGATGCGGGCCGCTTCCAAGCGGCCAATAAATAAATAAATAATAATAATTGTTTCCACAATCACACCAATTAGCTAGCCCGAAACTAAGCAAAGCTTGTACTATGGCGACTAGATAACGGATAAACATACTTAAATACTTTTATAAACATCCATGACTTAGGTACAATAGCTCGTGTTCATCACACAAACATTTGCCTCTTGCGTGATTCGAACCCGCAATCGGCTTTGTAGTCCGGAGCGCAAACCACTACACCAAACGGTCGTCGTCGACGGTACAAGTACAAGCAACTTTGAAACTGCTTGTGGCAGCAGCGTTTTTGCAATAATACTGATAATCCACGCTGCATTATATCACTTATATGTGACCATTCTGACTATATTTAGTGATATTTATCACAATCATCTTCAGGCTTTGAAAGGCAAGTTAAAATTTGTTACTGGCTTATGAGCCAGTCTACCTGTTAATAGTCGGAAGTTTTAAAGCAACGAAATGACAGTGACTAAAACTCCTAGCGCTTTTCCCCATTTTTAATCGGGGTAACCCTTTAATAATAAATTACATTTAAAGCGATAGCCATCAGATCTCCATAATACCTTAACAGTAAGAAACCATCTACATACATACACAGTACGCAGAACTGACGGCCAATGGGGCAGAGAGGTTTTGGAATGGAGGTCACGTACCGGAAAAAGGGCCGCGTAGGACGTCCATCCACAAGGTGGACAGACGACCTGGTAAAGGTTGCTGGAAGCCGCTGAATACAGGTTGCTTCCAACCGGCCAATCTGGAAATCATTGGGGGAGGCCTATATTCATCAGTGGACTGCCTATGGCTGAAATGATGATGACGATCATAAAGAGACAATCTATCTTAGACAACAAGTAATCGCTGACATAAATATTATTAATACTAGTAAATATCAGCCCACTTTTGTACGAATTGGCATGGCCGTTATATTTTTTATGTAGTTTTACGTAATCGGGTCAATGTTTGCCGGGGATGAGCCAGGATTATATCGACCGGAGTTAATAAAACAAGGTTTAATTTAGTGCCAACTGTGAATAAAGGAATGGTTACAATTATATTGTTTTTACTGTCTGCAGTACAGTTAAATGGACGTTAAGACCGCTAAGACTTAATTAACGGTAATTTACGCCAAAATTGACTGTTTAAAGTAAAATATATTTTCCACTGTTTTTATTTTATAATTATATTTTATTATAGTTTCTAAAATATTCTTTGAACTAGTAGGTACTACTGATTTAAATATTATTCTGTCTGCTTGTAAAAATTTTTTTAAAAACTAAGTTCGTTTTTAACTACTTTTCAAAATTAGTAGTTTTATTTAAAACATTGGTAAGTAGATTTATGAGTTTTTTAAATTTTATTTTACAATTATTTTTCTTTATGAAAGTGTTTATTATATTATATTATCATCACATATGAGTGAATACAATTTATGTAATACCGTTCTATTAGGTACCATGAAATTCCGAACAATATTGGTCAGTAACGTTACGGCCAAGGCTACATATATCAAGCCATTCATGACATTAGCAATAAACAACAAAATACTGCGTCATTTTAAATTTTAGGTAATAAATTCATTCTTTGACCAAATTATGTAATTTTTTAACATTCAGTGAAACATTAATGAAAATTGAAGAAGGCCATTTCTGTATGTCGTTAAAAAGGGGAAAAAACGTTAAAATTTCCAATTCCATTGATTGAATTTTTCGATAAAATTTATGTCGTCATAAACGCAGGCTGTAAAAGAAGTAGTTATCAAATTCAGTAATATTGGGAAGCAATTTTAAAATATTTTACGACCAATAACATTTAGGACAGAAGTACTTATTATTCTAACAGTACAACTTTATTAATATAAAGTTCGGTAACTATAACTTACTGAACGAAGAAATATTTCATCAGATAAACTAAAGCCAATAGCAATATTAGAAGTTATCGTGTTTTTTGCAAAAAAACACTACTAATACTCTATACCCTAGACATTATTATAGATACTTTGTGGTGTTCAACAATAATTTGACATCGCGGAATATAAATAATAATGATGTTTGAAAGACATAACTAAAACTATTGTGGTTTAAAAGTTGAGCAATGTATGCGACATTTTATCGAAACATCTCTATCTCCAAAGTCGAGAGCATTACCGGTATGATGCAAAATGAACTGGAAATTCTTACCAGTTCAAACCGGTTCGGGCCGGTTTGTGTCGATAAAATAAATATTTCTCTTCAGGAACAGACGCTATCCGCTTTGTTGAAAGTCGCCGAGAAAAATGAAAACTGATGTTTATCCAGATAATAAAGCTGGAGTTATTTATGTTATTATTATAAGGAATATTAACCTAAATTTTTAACTACCTACGTGATTTGTTTTTTATTTTTATTGAAAAACTTTTTGAGGTCCTGTCCTAAAATAGTGATGCAGTCGTTTATGTAAAATTTGAAAGCAAAGGGTCGTGGTTTCGATAACATTATTGCAGATCTTTAACCACCCGCATAATCAAGTCACGTGACTTTATTTACGTTTTTCAGATGTTTTGTTGTTTAATTGCGCTATGGAATACTTTGCTGACTTGGTTGTTAATGACTGAAGAGCTGATTTTTTCGCCCATGAATGAGAGAGAAAGAACGCTTAGAATAAGACAAATCGTGTCTCAAGGCACAATTAGTTATTGGTTTGAAATAAGATTTTTTTTTTTTTTTTTTTTTTTAATTAGCCGTCTGTCCCACTGCTGGGCAAAGACCTCCCCCAAACCTCTCCACTTATCCCTGTCGGTGGTTAGGGCCTGCCAATCTTGGAGAAAATTGTCCAAGTCATCGCGCCATCGCTTTCGAGGTCTACCTCTCTTGAAATAATATATCTGAATTAAAATGAATCTACATTCATGTATTTACAGATTATGTTTAGCTAGAAACAGTCATTTAGTAGATCTTGAATTGTCAAAACTGGAAGTAAAGCTTGTTTAATAAATCATTTTCTTTGTTATTTTTTTTTAATCTGTCAAGCTCAAACCACCTACATTTGAAACTATAAAAATGCAGTTTCACTTTTAAAAAGTTTAAATCCAAAATGATAAGCAAAAAATAACATATTCATTTTGTCTCGTCTCCATGGGTTAAAAAAATAAATTGTTTTTTTTTTCACAATCACACCAATTAGCTAACCCTAAAACAAAGCAAAGCTTGTACTATGGCGACTAGATAACGGATAAACATACTTAAATACGTTCATAAACATCTATGACTAAAAGTTTGTTGTCCAATTCATCTCACTCCTCAATAAAGACGGTTTCTTCTTAAAGGTAAATTCAATCTGGTAAAGTAAATAAGACCTGGTAACGGTCGCAGGCAGACGCTGGATGCAGGCCGCTTCCAACCGGGTTATTCCCTGAGTACCCCGATCTCCGAGGGCCCCGTCCCGGAGGACCCCGAATGAGTTAAATAAAAATAAATCGGGGTCCTCTGCATTTACAACCGACCAATCTGAAAGTCAATGGGGAAGGCCTATGTTCAGCAGTGGACGTCCCATGGCTATAATGATGATAATGAAATTCATAGCCTTCACGTGTCCATTGTACAAATAATAGCCGGCGAAACATTGGAAAATTGAATAACTGCGACTCTGCCAAGCGTAAAGTGGAATAGTCCTCTCCCACAGACAGATATCTCATTTATTTTTTTTACGACCGGGTTCATGGAATCGTAATCTCATTGTCGTCACTGGAGAACATAGAATTATTCCTATTTGATATGGAATAATTTTCATGCTCGTATAACCCCGAATTGTTGCGACAAGTCAGTATGTTTTTGACACTTGGATTACGTCATCGCGAGGCTTTCTGATTCGTTTTATTTTCACTGATAATTTGTCTGTCACAGTCGTGATTGAAAATATATTTTCAATTTAAATGTCCCGTAGTTAAATATAATAACCACATTGAATACCAATTTGTTGCATAACATTTGTCAGGTTTTTTCATTCAGAAATGCTTGTTCTTTTTATTAAATATTTTATGTAGCTACTTCGTTACTTAGATCTTTAGTTAGAGGTTTGGACTTGAAAGCTGCCTGTGCCAGTATAGGCTAGTTTCCTGTGTCAAAAAATGATTATTCTAATTAGTCCGTCAGTTAGATTATCAAAAAATATTAGACCCATATTTTGTCTTTTGTCAATCAAACAAAAAATGACGAAGATAAAGCGCATCAAAGTTTGGGAGTGACGTCACGTCTTGCTAAAAAGTGTCGCAAGGCGTGACGTTACGCGTAACTTTAACGGGCTATCTTCTTATTTTTTTGTTTGATTGAGAAAATAAAAAATACGTGACCAATATTTTCTGTTGATCCAACTGACAGACTCATCATCATCATTTCAGCCATAGGTCCACTGCAGAACAAAGGCCTCCCCTAATGACTGATCATCGGGAGGGATTGCCAATACTCGCCACGCTTGGCAGGCGAGTTGGCGAGCGCAGTTTTTTTATATGATTTCGCACGAAGACAATTTTAATGTAGGTCTCTTTCACTTCATGCCTTTCTTCACGGTCTTAAACTTTGGGCATCCAACTTTTCCCTACTACCTTGACCAAGTCGCGCTTAAACCTAGCGCGTGGCTTTTACACGCTCCTACGGCCAATTCAGGTCTCAATTCCAGCACCTTCATGTCCTATCTGCTGCCTGGTCTTCAGCATATAAAGTCCCTGCACTTCTAACTCGCTCTTTCTAGGGATATGTTCGTCAGCTTCAGTTTTTCTCTTATCTCCTTTTTAGGGTTTCGTAGTTCTGACCCCTGAGAAACCCTTATAGATTTTTCACATCCGTCTGTCTGTCTGAGGTTTTGCTAAGAAACCGTTAGTACTGGAAAGCTATAATTTGAATAATAAGAATAATATATAAGTGCGTGAATACTATACGACAGTGGTAGAATAAAATTTTGGAAAATATATTTTTTTATCCATCATTCCATCGTGTGGGGTTTTAAAATGACTTAAGGGTTGCTAATACTATTTGTCGATTTAATGCTCCATTTACGAATAATTTAACTTTAAAGTGCAATTTTTCGTTTCAGTGGGGCGCCCCCTCTCTAAAAGCTAAACTGCTGCATTTGATAAACTTTACATAGAAATTATAACGGTTAGGATAATTATTAGTTTAGCAGTAATAGTTGTTGAACTTGGGTGTTGGATAAATTTGTACCAAATACAAAATCCTTAAATAAAAAACGACAGAATCTTTCTATATTGTGATACTATGGAACCCTACACTGCGTGTAGCCTGATTGACTTGGCCAATTTTTTATATGATCACAAAGAAAAATAAACATATAATTATATTTTATTTATACTATGAGCAAGTATTCTTCAGTTTACGCTATTTGACTTTCTCTTATATCCATCTATTGTTTGAGCTATGAATCGTAGCCAGTATATATTTTTTTATCATTATCATAATTCAACCACATAAAGAACACTGCCGAACATAGGCCTCCAATGACTTTTAGATTGGCCGATTGGAAGTGGTCTGCATCGAGCGGCTTCCGGCAACCTTTACCAGGTCGTCTGTCTATCTTGTAGGTAGCCAGACGACTCTAACGACCTATTCCGTCGGGCTTTGTCAGCGATTTTTATTCAGTTTTTACAGTTTACATCAACGTGGGCGGGGCACATAACACGTAGAACTGACGACCGATGGGCCAGAAAGGTTCTAGAATGGAGCCTACGTACGTAAGCGCAACGTATGACAAGGTGGACAGGCGACCTGGTAAAGGTTGCAGGATGCCGCTGGATGCAGGCTGCTTCAAACCAGCCGAACTGGAAGTCACTGAGGGAGGCATATGTTCAGCAGTGGACTACCTATGACTGAAATCATGATGATGATGATGATGAATCGGACTTGCTTCATCTAGGATCATATTCTGACTAGAAACGAATCAATGGACTAGGATGAAGATGTGTTACCGTGACTGATTTAACAATATAATATATTTAAAACCTTTTAAATCATTTGTTAGAAAATTCACCATAGTTCAAAACTCGTTTTGTCCTATCTCAAAAGGCATTAAGCACAGATGACTAGAATAAAGCCAGGGATACACAAGGAGACAAATGTCCTACGACATTATATGTCCGTAGCGACGTCAGGCAAAGTTATACGTCTTTGCGATACTCCGCTTGACATATGGTGACATGACAAAATTTTATTTTTTGTATCGCGCGATGTTGCCAGACATGTCGAGCGAAGCCTGGCAATGTCACGCCACTTACTCGTCGTTGTTGGCGACACGTCGTCTTGCGCAATGTTGCCAAACATGTCGAGCGATGTATGGCAACGTCGCACCACATCACCCGATGTCGCAGGCGACAACGGGTTAAGTGGTTACACGACCATTTCACAGGACATTTGTCCCATATCTTATCCCTGGCTTTATAATATGTCTATGTTTAAAGCAACATAACTTTTATTTATTAAAGATACCACAAGTATTATTGTATCATAAACAGCAGGTTACCTCAACAAAACACTTCGTTTAGAAATTATAACGCATGTTTAGTACTTTGCCATTCTAAGTAACCGGTACATAGCGTTTTACGATCGGCTTTCAAAAATAACAACATCCTTTTTCCATTCCCCTTTTTGCCATAGGCGAAATCGTCTCTACTTTTCTAAGATATAAGAATGTTTTGCTTAAATAACAAACCTATTTCTCAGCATAAGATTACTATTTTCTACAGAAGTATAGGCTCTTCTTGTAGTTTCTAGCCTAACTGTTATTGTTTTTATGAATGTAATAGTATACGTATGTAATAATATAAATTCAGTCAACTATTCTTTTGTGAATTTCGTTTAAACATTTTCCGTGATGGAGTGCTAAGTAGGTCAACTTGAAGCGTAACATTTCATAATACTGAAGATTTGATTAATTTTGTACATATTTTGTCTCCTCCCTCGAGAATTTTGATGGCACGATTTAAATACTAATTTACCTAATTTATTCTATCCCGATGCTAATCTTCTTTCAAAGTAATACTTGACTTCTCTTTTCCTGGCAATTTTAATTAAATTTAATGGAATAAATTTAAGTTATAATCTAAGTCGATTCTTTGTGATTTTTGAATTTCAAACAATCTCCACGTCTCATAGAAGGAATTATCTGTTACCCTTTTTACGCATCTTCGTATTAATGAGCTCTTTAAGATAATTTTAAGTTAGTGATATGATAAAGACACGTCGTCTCGTAACGTGCCCTCTTGAAGGACTAAAATACTAAATAAATTAATGTGTAATGCCTAAAACTATTAGGAAATTAGTAAAAAAAATATTAAATAATAATTTGCGTGCACTGATGAACTTTCCCAATCTATCAAATACTTTAGTCTTCAGTGAAGGCTTAAAATCATTTTTTTATTAGATAAATATGTTACAACATTTTAATGAATTCTTGTTATTTATACCAATTACTCATGGAGTACAAATTATTTTAAAGAGTGGAAATTTCATATAATTTGTTCGACCAAATTTTTCACTATTTATTATTCTGTATCTGTTCTGTTTCAGTTTGGGCGAGAGTTGACAGGCCTTGTCATTTTGTACTAAATGTAAGTGAAAAATCACTAACTAGTTTCGAAAAAAAACATTGCTGATCTATAGGGTGTGCTCGATGCAATTACTTGTTATTATTTTTCTGGATGCAAACGGAGCCACTCAGTCTAGTACTCTATGGGGAGGCCTCATCATACCTGATACCAATTACTCTAATCATGTCAATCCTGAACTTACATCATCATTATCATTTCAGCCGTAGGACGTCCACTGCTAAACAAATGCCTCCCCCATTGACTTCCAAATTGGCCGGTTGGAAGCGGCCTGCATCCAGCATCTTCCTGCGACCTTTACCAGGTCATCTATCCACCTTGTGAGTGGACGTCCAACGCTGCGCTTACCGGTACGAGGCCTCCATTCTTACATAGTGCACAGCACTTACATAGTGAAAACTAAATAATGGCTATATATTTATGTACACTGGCACAACTATTCATATTTATCAAACAGAAATTTGAGCCGGGCTTTTTTGAACCCGCAACCGCTTTGGTTTTCTATTTAGATTCAAAATTAAATAATCTAACCGATTTTTATGTCTGTTGGTACAAAAATACTAGAAACCCTTACGTAAGATTATGAAGTAATTTTCAACCAAGATCGATGTAAAAATAAACTACAAAGATCTAAAATTAATCAAATCTTATCTTGACATTCACGAAGAAATTGTAATTTGAAGCCAAAAAGTTTATTAGACCACTTTGCAACTGTCATGTAAATAGTCTTAGACGTTATTAGAGCCTGAGTAAACAAGCTCTCAAATAAATCAATGTCACTTGGAGGTTGACTAAAATACCAATTTTCTTGTTAAAATACTTTTTCTATTATACGAGTACAATACAAATTTGAAAGGCCGAATACTTATAATAATAATTTTATTAATAATTCTATTCGCACGAAATTGTATAATGTAACTAATTAGCTTAGGGCCAGTTTCACCACAAGTTTTAGATAAACAATCTGACCCTTTTTTGACAGCTAATTGTATGAGCTATCTGTCAAAACCAGTACCAGATAGGTTATCCGGAACTTATCAGTAAGTGGTGAAAAAAGACGTGTATTGATGTAGAAGTACAAAACCAGTTTTCAGTTGTTAAAATAGATTTTAGGTATAAATTACTTTATTCCAAATGCTAGACATATACTTTTTATTGCACACCATACAAAAAGCGATCTTTTCAGGCAATCTATAGGTAAAGGAAAACATAAATAGGGATTAAAGTGGTGCATATATTAATAATTATAATAAATATTGGACAACATCACATACATTGCTCTGATCCTATGATAAGTAGCTTAAGCACTTGTGTTACAGAAATCAGAAACAACGACGGTAGGTACCACAATACCCAGACCCGAGACAATATAGAAAAGTTATTTTTCTACATTGACCGATCGGAAATCGAACCTGGAACCTCAGAGATAGCGACACCAAGTCCGGTATGCTGGCCTCTTGGCTACGGAGGTCGTCTAAATAAATATATTATCTAGCCCCTAAATAAGCGAATCTTGTGTTATGAAGATAATGGATTAACATTTGATTCTAAACATCCATTAGTTAGGTACAAATGCTCGTGCTCATCCCACAAATATTTGCCCCTTGTGGAATTTGAACCCACAACCTCAAGGCTTTGTAGTCCGGAGCGCGAAACACTACAGCAGACGGTTGTCAATAAAAAAATCTATCAAACGCAGCCTAGGGCGCCCTCGGACAAGGTTGAGCCATGATATACGCAAACCTGCTGGCAGTGGATGGAAAAGAATAGCAGTAGGCCAGGAGCGATCAGCGACGTGCATTGGGAAGCCTATGTCCAGGCTATGCACTGATTTGGGCTGAATCTAATGATGAAAACTGGGTATAATTCAAGTCTAAAAGATCTTAACACGCCGTAACCATAAAAACAAGTACCGACCAACTGTACTTTTAGATACAATATCTGAAAATATATTATTATATATATATAAATGAATCTCTATATTCCTTGTGGTCATCGCATCACGCGTAGGAATTCCTTTTTTGTTGTGTTAATTATTGTCAGGAGAAGGTTCATAAGGAAAAAAAGAAAACTGCGTAGAAAATCCTTTATGAATAAGCTAAAGACCACGCAAACCAAATCGCGGGCAACAGCTAGTACAGAATAAAAACTCAACTAAAATTGCGATCACAATTTATTAATAACATCGAAACGAAAAGCGAAAGTAACTGTTCAGTCATCCACACACAGCACTGATCTTGAATTAAAAATTAAACGAAGGGCGCACTCCATTCGCTCAGTAAACGGGGAAATTGAAAATGTGAGATATTTTATTTCTGATGGCATAGGAAAAACAAACATGGCTGTTTGAACGCGCTGAATGAATGGCTGGCATGCCGAATATTATTAGCTTTACGAATTGTAATAAAAAAATAGACAGAGTAAGAAATTTTATGGTGCTTAACCAGTATTTATAGAAGAACGTATTACAAATTACGTATTACCAAAGTTAAGACACCTACTCGTTGTGATTTAGTGACATTTATCACAAGCATCTCCATGCTTCGTAAGGCACGTTAAAAGTTGGTCCCGACTAATGTCGCTTGATACTAGTCTCGAAGCCTAGTCAGAGGCCTTAGGGCGGCTTAATAACATCCCACAGTAAGGTTAAGTCACGCCTTACAACACCTCTCCACCAATCTGCACTAGGCCAGCTTGGTAAAGTATGGTCGGAATGGTCAACCATTCACTCACAACCGCATCGTAGGTTGCTTAACTTTGGTAATCTCTGCCAAAGCGCAGCCGCCATTGAGCCACTATCACCTCATTATTAATATTTATTATAACGACCTTAAATTATAATGTGTTAACACTTTAATGATGGCCGAAATAAATGATATGTTATTATCATTATCATTGAATTCCATGTTAAGATGACTTTATTGAAAAATGGCTTTCATACTGTTAATGAATACCATCAAATAGGCCAGATTTATGCGGGTAATAATGAAATTTCGATTGCAACTCGTTTGCTCAAGCTATCAGAAATGAAAATGCGTGCAGTTGTGATCTGACCAGCCCTAATTGGAACATTCTCACATCAATGAATCTTACTTAATATTATAAATGCGAAAGATTATGAGTATAATTGTACCTTTGGATCTTTGTTACTCTTTAACTAAAAAACTACTGAATAGATTTAGATGATTTGGCATACTGATAGATCATTGCATGGATTAACACATAGGATACTTTTAGCAGACGAAGTCGCAAGCAAAAGCTAGTGAATAATAATTATCTGTATTCACTGCTGTACAACATCATTTCAGCCATAGAAAAGATGTCCTATGGTAGAAATGATGATGTAAAGAAGTGAAAGCAGAAGTAGATACTGTAATGTTGGGATTTGGTCATAGAAGTAAGTACACAACCTTCCTCGTTAATAATAGTTTATGTCTCAAAATATATAATGAACGTAATTACATGGATTAGTATAGTGTCAGCATAATGTAATACTTACTTATAGACACACTTCATACTTCTGAACATAGTCCATCCCCAATAACTTTTGAATTGGCCGGTTAGAAGTGGCCTCTGTCCAGCGGCTTTCTCCAACGTTTACTAGATCATCGTCTGCATCACAAGCTTCATTTTAAATATACCTACATTTAAGTTAAAACTGTAATTGAGTTTCTTACGCCGCTTCTTCTCGGCTTAGTGCTCGAGGATTATTAAAACAATGGCAGGTAATAAGTTTGGGACGTGTAAATGTGTCTCATGCGGGCCTAACTGAGTAAGTAATTTGGTTTTAAAAGGTTTTGAATGTATTTTTTTACAATTTCATATCTAAGATGTTTAAGTGATAAACGTAACGTAATTGCTTTTGATTATCAATAGCACAACTTTGTTATGCGACACCTAACTAATAGATAATCTAACCCTCAAAGAAATACTTGTCTCGAGAATCCACGACACCTCATGACTGCATACTTGTGGTTTGAACTGAACTAGAAACTGTAGCCAGCACACGCTACAAGCTTGAAAATGTTACCCTGATATATTGAAACATGTACACTTCATACCTTTGCCAATACTTGCAAAGACCGACTCAAAGACTATCAAGTAACTATTAAGTTCGATATATTTCTAAGTAATACGATACTCGTATAACTAACAAAATCTCTCATTCAATTAGATACATAAAAACAAACCAGAAGATTTTTTTGTTTTTCTAGACAGTTTTCTGTTCAGATTATTTTAGGTTTTTATTTTTCGTTCAACTTTTTTGGTTAGCACCATTATCCTGTGCCTGACGGCTGATGGGGCAGAAAGATTCTAGAACGGAGGTCACATACCGGTAAGCGCAGCGTACAAGGTGGACAGACGACCTGGTAAAGGTCGCAGGAAGACGCTGGATGCAGGCCGCTTCCAACCGGCCACTCTGGAAGTCAATGGGGGAGGCCTATGTTTAGCAATAAACGTCCTATGGCTGAAATGATGATGATGATGATTGTCCTTTGAGAAAGACACACTAAGTGTATAATCTTCAGAAGCTCTCACGACGCCACACTGTCAAGCCGTGGTGGTATGCCCTACTTAGTGCCTTGCGTTTAAGTGAAGTCCAGGCAACTATAGCGAGGCCGCCAAGCGCGAAGTGCAGCAGCATGTAATAGATTCGTACTTTTTTTTTCATGTTATCTCGTCTAGACACCAAAACGCAGTGTGTGCAGTATGAAGCTCTGCACAGCAGTGTAGCTGCAGCATGAAGCAGCACATACCCTAGAGAGTAGAAATATCATATATTTATCATTTAAATCGTCTCCGTACAGAGGTTCGCCGCTGTAGACAAAATTTGGTAAGGTGGGATATGAGGACCGAGCGACAAAGTGAGTGCGACTGTGGTGCGGACCCACAAACTATGGCTAACCTAATCTCCTGCCCTTTGTGCCCCTACACCTGCACAGAGGGATGACCTACACAGAGCGACACAAAACGCCGTAGAAGTTGCCAAGTTTTGGTCGAGGTCCGTCTAGAGTCGCCATTGACACGACACAAGAAGATATATTTTGTTCCACAAAAATTCCGCCATGTTAATCTTTGACTGTGCTGTTTTAGTATAGGCAAGTGGTGACATAACTTGTCAATTCATACCAAAAGTTAGTTAAAAATCACTAACATGTTTCGGAAATAAATGGTCCGTATTGCTGCTCTATATAGGGTATGTGCTTGATGAGCTGCAGACTTAAGTGAGTGGCGGTAACCAACGCTGCATAGTGCCACATAAAGTTGTATTACATTTAACCATGTCGCATGATGTTGCCAGCACGCTGCCCAAGCACTAAGCTAATGCGCTTCAATAATTTACACCTTAGTTTAAGCAATACTGAGCCAGAAATCTCAGGATATAGATTTCGATTTCAATCGCATCTATTTCTAAGGCTATTAGTGTATAAGCTTAAAAGGTGAATCCATTTTCTTTTTAATGGATAAGTGCGTTTTTTCAAAATGGCACCGAAGTAATTACTCTTCACTCTAGCTCTGATACACTTTTTAATCGAGGTAATGCATAATGGCTTGACTATGATTTTAGATTCTGGAAATTCTGGTTATTATTTAAGAACGAGATTTAGAGAGCTCGGGATTTCTCTGAAGGATAAAATGAAATAAGGTCATCTGACAGAAAACTAAAGTAGGTAATCGATATAGCTCAAAGGATAAGGAAACTGAATTGGCAGTGGGCTGGTTACTTTTGCCGCAGAACCGAGAACAGATGGGGTGTAGACCGCAACTTAGCAAACTCAGCGTACAGCGCCCTCCAATAAGCGAACTCAGAAATCGTCAGCGGGACGGTGTCCGATCAGGTTGGGAGTACGGTGGGTCAGGAGTACGGCGGATCGGGAGTACGGTGGGTCGGGAGTACGGCGGGTTGGAAGACCGGTGGGTCTATTAACATACGTTTAAATGGGCGCCCGAAGACAGCTATGTATTGTTACATGCCACCTGTCTATTATAAGTTTTAGATGTTCAGTTTTAAGGAATATAAGTATGTTGTTTTTTTTTATTATGTCTTCTCTTTCTTGCAAGAGGTTAGCGACCCTAGAAGCACAACTTTGGTTTTCTATTAAGTACTATGTATAAACAATGTCATAAAACAGTCCATCAACTTTAAGATATTAGCACGTTATTTCCTAATCTACACACTCCCTGACTATCGATCACCAATAATCCAAAGACCCGAGTGACAGTGCCATACATCAATGGAAGCCGCAGCTTAGAGTTACCACAATCCGTTTGGCCAAACGCCATGGCTTATATGAATAAATAACGCCATGTAGGGCCCTTTGCACTTCGTTATACGGCTCTAAAGCTGCCAAACACCCACCATATACGCCTATCGTTGTTTTTGTTTCGGAACCAACCAAATAACGGAGTTTGCGATATTTGTTGGTTTACGTACGCTTTTTCTTTTTAAGTTGGCTGAATTTTTTCATCCATGTTCCTGTGTGAAATGTTGATGGACAAATATTTTGAAATTTGACACCATTTTCACACCACGATGCGCAATATTCTTTTTATATTATGCAAGTTGAAGTGGTAATTCTTTTTCGAATGCTAGTCGGAAACATCAGAGTGGGTACAGATATGGCGAACCGAGCTGTTTGCAAGCGCCGCGCGTGTATTTCGCATCACATTTGTCAGATATCTCTACGCAACCCTTTTAAGTTTGAATTAAATACATAAATATTCAACAACATCACAACCATTTCTTTATTCTCAGGTAAGTAGCTAAAGAACTTGTGTTATAAAAACCAGAAATAAAGACGGCACCACAGTACCGCGACCCGAGATAATAATATAAAATAGAAAAGATTCTGGGAATCGAACCAGGGCACTCAGGCGATGCCAAGTCCGGCCTTCTTGTCTCTCGGCTACGGAGGTTGCCAGTTGTTACTTTGATACTCCATAAAACTTTAACTAATTATAAAATATTTTAGGATTTGATAACAAATTATGAAGCAATTATGTTTTGTATTTTGAAAATTTATTATCTAACCGGCCAAACTGGAAGTCACTGGGGACTGCCTATGTTCAGCAGTAGACGTCCTATGACTGAAATGATGATGATAATGATAACGAATTACTCTAAGCGTTATACTTAATACGCAAATAAATAATTTCATTTCCTTTCATTTTATTTATTTGAAGAATATTGTTTAATTAGATAGAAGTAACTAGACATTTCATAAAATGAACTAATAAAAGCCTCTTAAATTGCCCTTAATCCTAAGTTATTAATGACTTATGCTAGTAAAATATATAAATGCTGATATCTCTGAAGCAAATGAAACTGGCTTTTTGCCTATTTAAGCCCACGGATTTTCTCTGGGCCAAAGTGGTGGGTGTTAACCAAGGACTGACAAAGCTGCGAGAGGTCTTTCTAGAATTAAAGTGCAATATTATATTGTTTTGTGCCAAAATACTCAGCATGTACATAGTTACTTTATAGTTACTCGTACATAAAAGTGTATTAAACATCATCTTTGTTTCTCAGATCAAATTTTTTAAACATTTATTATGCAATAACAGTTAAAATTGTAATGCAAAAATGAAACTTTAACCTAAAACTAAAAACTACCTATTCAAAAATAAAAGCGAGTCCATGAGGCAAGGAGGCAAGGATGACAGCAGTCGCCAAACTAAGCCTGAGAGCGAGGAACGAGCAGCATTTTTAATACAGTAATACCTTAAATACACAAGTTTGACAATAATCTGGAAAATCACGCGTCAGGGCAATCAAGCACATCCACGTTATATTGCCTACCAGAGAACTAATTAGAAAAATTGATCATTAAGAACAGAGGAAATTAAGAAACTTGTCCCATTCCCAATGAGGGTTGATACAGCAAACCTAATTATTACATTTAAAGCAACCCTTAGCAACCCCCCACACTAGCGTCTTTCGAGCTTCGTTGTCTTGCCTAGCGCCAACGAGACGACGACGCTCAAAAGACCCTAGTGTGGGTGAAGCCTTATGAGATAGAGAAACTAAACTTTATTAGACCATAGCTACGCCTCTAGTTTTATCTAAATGTGCAGGTTTTCTCGTGATTTTCTCCCTCATAGCCGAGCATGTTACAAATCTGTACATAGATCTTGAAAAATAAATGCACTAAGATACCACCCTTAATCAACTATTTGCTTGATGTATTTTTTTTAATTTGCAATATTCATGAGACATAGGTATTTTGTTGTACCTAGGACGACATCCACAAACGCGTCTGAAGATTCGAAAAGTTGCTTTGCAAAACGTGTATTCCTGCGATAAATTCATATCCCGCAGCAAGTGCCTTATTTCTTCCGAATTTAGCGGAAGATGTTCTGAGAAACAGGAAACCCAATTAAGTCAAGTCTCTCTAAAGTTATTGTGTGTAACAAATTTCAAAGACGAATAATGAAAGTGGTTCACTTTAGTATCCAAAATAGAATAATAAGTTTGATGATGAATTATAAATTGATGTTTACCAGTATATCACAATATTACACCGCGTTTATTAAAAAGATTGAAGTATAGAAATGTCCCAACATTTAAAAATAATATTAACGCGTGTTCAGGCCTGTTCAGGCCAAGCGCGAACTTTAAAAAACAGGCAACTACTGCTCAAATGGGTGGCTGGTGAAGCCCTTGCAAAAATATCTTTCGTTTTAAGCATATATTATGCCGATACTTCCACTATGCTTTTCGCTGTCAAGTTGGTCAACGGACAATGCGCCAACATGTTAATAATGACAAAAGATAACCTGGTAAGATAAACGAGCAGCTGTTCTATCGGTTGAATGGATTGAGGGCACGTTGACACTGATAAGTCGATCCGTAAAGCCTGCCGACAATTTAAGCAGAGAAATTCTCAGGTGGAAAAGAGGAGTACATATGTATAATCATATTTATAAGAGATGCATATCATGAATCATCTTTTTGCTGCGGCATTTATTTAAAAAGCATTTTGTCGCAAAACGAATTTTTTGATTCAAATTGAAGTTGATTCTAGGAAGTTCTTTTTATTTAACGTTTTCGTTACTTATTTCTCAATGTGCACAATTTTGAAAAGTGTTTTAACAGGTTTACAAAAGAACTAAAATTTAACATTATTATTGTTTTTATTAAAAAAATTAAGAGTTTACTCAAAATTCAAATTAAATAAAACAAATTTTGCCATAATTGATAATCATCAAGTATCTTAATATCGATTCTGGCGCTTGTCATGTTGAGTGATTTAGGTTTAATTATGGTGTACAGCGATTTTTACAATCTAAATGTTGTCATTGACGTTTGATTCTAGCTGTACCTTATGCTTAGATATGAGCTAAAAACTGGTGTGATTGTTAAGGAACAAATGATGATTGATAAAACTGATACGCCTACAGCAATATAAGTATCCCGTTTATGTTACAATTGGCTCTGATGAAAGTCTGGACTGACAGCTCCAACGTTATAAAACGAAGTGTTAATCCACTTGATATGCAAATTGAATACAGAGGGCTTACCGAGTGTTTGTTATGTCTAGTCGAAGAGTTTGATTTTTATATTTAAAGGTGACCTCAAACATATTTTATCTTTAGTTTTTCTTTTTATGTATTTGACCTAATAATGTTAAGTTCCTTTCTACGTTGACACAGAATTAATCGTGAGCTATAAGGACACGCTTTTACTATACCGGACTCAAACGTAATATTATCTTTATTTGTTTTGGAGTACATAATTATCAAAAGCTAATTGAGCTGATTTTAAATATAAACTGGCACCCAAGTTATCGAAGTCGTCAAAAAAGTGGCACGACTAAAACAGCAAAGGCTAAGTATGCTTATGTCGGACAAGTTTATTGTATTCGAATTTAAAAAAAAAGAAAACTAATCAATAACAACCAGAACCAATCTTAAAACACTATGCCATCGAAGTATTTTTAACGACAAAATGTAAGCGTTCAATATTTGAATATACTGATATAAACAAAGGTCCGAATACATATTAAATACAGTCATTACATTGAAAAATATAGAATATTTTTTATTCGTATTTCACGCTCAATGTTGTTATCTGCGTAAGTATATCCTGAACCATTTATTTTGAAAATAGCGTAAAAGGCATAGAACCTAATTGGCATACCTCAAGTTGTAAGTATCCTTAAATAGCGTTATTTTTATGTACATCATGAAATGATGAAACATACGTTAATTAATAGAGAAAATAATTACAATTATCAAATACTCTTTAACGAAAATATGTCGTATATCATAGCCTTTGTTCAGAATTTCATCTATGAAACATACGTTAATCGATAGAGAAAATAATTACAAATAACAAATACTCTTTAACGAAAATATGTCGTATATCATAGCCTTTGTTCAGAATTTCAGGATGAACATGTAATATTTGTTTTTATTTACATAATCAAATTGAAATTCTGAACAAAGGCTATAATATACGACATTTTGTCAACGAGTATTTGTTGTTTGTAATTATTTTCTCTTTCGATTAACGTATGTTTCATAGGTGTACAACAAAATAACGTTATTTAAGGTTATTTGCAACTTGAGGTATGCCAGGCTCCATACAAAAAAGTTTGAAGTCTTTTAATAACTATTTTGTGATACTATTTACATTTACAAAATTTAGGTACAAAATAACAGATATCTATCCTCAGCTTCCACACCTCAAGGTCCTAGGGTGAAGAGTTATGGCCCTTAAATAAGGCGTTTTCAACCCGCACAATAACTGTTAGTAGTGGTCGTCTTTTTCCAAAGTAATTATCATACAATTTTCCGTATGTAGTTCTACAAACGCACGACTGACGTCCAGCTTAAAACGTCTAATTTGAAAGGCGAAGACCGCACTGTTGGACGCTTGATGTCTAAGTAAGATGCCTAGTAAAAAGAAATGTGCAAATATACGGGACTGTCCAAACTGCACCACGCGAAAAGCGAGGCCACTTTTCTTTTCTCTTGGCAACTCAATTAGATGCCAGGCTTCAGTAAGCTGCGCTTAGGGACTTGCAGTGTTTTTATAATGTTAATTCGTCATGTTTTTGTGATAAATAAATTCAAAATCAAATTTTTATTTGCGTCAAACATGGTATAAATAGTTGTAAAATCATGTACCTTGATAAAGAGTACCATAACTTAAAATACACGGGGGTAGATTCAACGATTCGATTCTAATAATCGCAATAACTCGATTTTCTATTATTTTATTTGTGCTATTCTTTGTCTAGGCGTGCGATACTTTTTAGGGTTCCGTAGCCAAATCGCAAAAAACGGAACCCTTATAGATTAGTCATGTCTGTCTGTCTGTCTGTCCGTCTGTCCGTCCGTCCGTATGTCACAGCCACTTTTTTCCGAAACTATAAGAACTATACTGTTGAAACTTGGTAAGTAGATGCATTCTGTGAACCGCATTAAGATTTTCACAAAAATATAGAAAAAAAATAATAAATTTTGGGGGCTCCCCATACTTAGAACTAAAACTCGAATATTTTTTTTCCTCAAACCCATATGTGTGGGGTATCAATGGATAGGTCTTTAAAAATGATATTAAGGTTTCTAATATCATTTTTTTCTAAACTGAATAGTTTGCGTGTGAGACGCTTCCAAAGTGGTAAAATGTGTGTCCCCCCCCCCCCCTGTAACTTCTAAAATAAGAGAATGATAAATCTAAAAAAAATATATAATGTACATTACCATAAAAACTACCAGCGAAAATTGGTTTGAACGAGATCAAGTAATTCGTTTTTTTTTAATACGTCATAAATCGTAAACCGCAATTTAACTTTCGTAATGTTATGGATTTCATTTTGCAATAAAAATACCATAACTATGACTCGATTGTCGTGATGGGTGAACTTTTACTCATAACGGTACCTACAGGTTTGTACGGAACCCTCGGTACGCGAGTCGGACTCGCACTTGGCCGGTTTTTTTTCACTTTTTTATGTGGGGTGCATAAAAGAAAGAAATATATATATTTAACAAATAATAATAATCAGTCTCTAGTCCACTGTTTCACATCGCAATTAGTAGGTTCTTTTTTAAACCACACTTTCCACATTGTTTATTATTTTACAAGGTAGTTAGACGACCTCCGAAGCCGAGAGGCGAGCATACCGGACTTGGTGTCGCTATTTCTGAGGTCCCGGGTTCGATTCCCGGTCGGTCAATGTAGAAAAAATACTTTTATATACTATCTCGGGTCTGGGTGTTGCGGTAGCGTCGTTGTTTCTGATTTCTGTGACACAAGTGGTTAAGCTACTTATCATGGTCGCAGGAAGACGCTAGATGCAGGCTGCTTCCAACCGCCAATCTGGAAGTCAGTGGTCCGAGGCCTATGTTCAGCAGTACGTCCTATAGCACAAATGATGATGATGACTTTTCATATTTGCTTAGTGTTAATAGACCTATTTCAGTCATGCTAGGACTTTTTTTTTACTACCACTATCACCCATTACTAGCTTTAGGCTTGGTGATTATTATTGAGTAAGAAAACTTTAAATTTAAACTTTCCTTATTTACAAATTTAGTGCAGTACTCAACTAGCTCGCACAAACTAAAACGCTGCTCCACAATATGAACTCGCCCAAGTTCGGCTGACAACTACTGAGATTTGAGTTAACATTTCGAGATATGATAATCTGGTTTCAACAACTTTGAAACGTATTGAACAGTTGGCAAAGTCGCAGGTTTGATTTTCAGATGGTATTTGAATTATTTGGATGCTACTTCAGAAGTCTCGGTATTATAATTATCCCTACGGTGATTTGTTGTGGTTTGACATTTACTAATAGGTTTTCAAAATTGTTTCTTTAGGCTTTTTTTCCTGTTTGACCAAAGTCTAAGATGCGGCAAGTCTTACTATTTTACATTTGAAACAATTGCCATCAAAGAAAATATTTTTACTTGAAATAATTTTACAACTGCCTCTGGTGGGATTCGAACCCACAACCTTCCAATATCCGGGCGACTGCTCTTCCAACTGAGCTACGGAGGACATAGTAATGTTTGCGAATTTCCTCAAGAGCTTATAGATTACTAACAGCTATATAATCTTTAATCCCAGCTTTCTTGATATAATAAATAGCATTATTGTGAATGAAAAAAATAAAAGAGTTTAAATTGCCATCAGACCAGCGGGATCAGACCATTTTTAGACAAGCTACGGTGCTAATGTCTATGGTTATCTGAATGTTCAGTTTTACTCGCGATGTTTCACCTCAAGTAGTATAAATCTGTAGATAGATTCTGAAATATCCAGAAGTACCTGGTTCGGAGCGAACTTACGACCCATGGATGTGAGGTGAGACTCCGATCAATAGGGGAGACCGGGGATAGTTGACTACAGTGGTAGGTAGGTGGCGTAACTGTCAAAAACTTGACCTATTTAAAAGTGTTGCAGTATGCAACTAAATATAAAAAGCTGTTTCTGCTTCTCGTTTAATTAACGGACACACGGCATTGCATTCTTATTCATTACCTCAAAATTACCTTCTCAAAGTTACCATCCATACCATTCTTTGTAACTGGTTTTCCCAAATTTAAGCAATGGTTATTCATACTGCCAGACTATGTCAAACTTTTATTCCTCTCTATTCTCTTCATCCTTATTCTGAACCTACATATTATAAATAGTTATGCCAAATTAATTAGTTATTTCAACCGGCCAATCTAGAAGTCACTGGGGGAAGCCTATGTTTAGCAGTGGACGTCCTATGGCTGAAATGACGATGATGATGATGATTCCAAAACATGAAAACCAACTAGTAGCTCAGTGGCATCAGCGCTTTAGTAGTGATTACCAAAGTTAAGCCACCTACGCCGCGGTTGTGATTAGGGGTGACCATTCCAACCATATTTATTGACATTTATCACAAGCATCTCCGTGCTTCGGAAGGCACGTTAAAAGTTGATCCCGGCTAATATCACTTGATACTAGACGTGAAGCCTAGTCAGAGGCCTTAAAGCGGCCTAATAACATCTGACAGTAAGGTTATGTTACTGGCCTTAAAACATCCCTGCACCAATACGCACTGGGCCCGCGTGGTGCAGAATGGCCCATACCACCTCATAGTTGAGGTGAGGCCTGTGCTCTGCAGTGGGACGTATAAAGGCACATTTTACTTTTTTTATGGAAACTAACTGAAAAGACAATTGATAGAGACGAATGTGGCGTTAATGCAAACAGCCCAGGGTCGTTTTCAATGGCATAGGTATACTCGTATAGGTACTCAAATAGGTCTTATATTCAGCAGTGACCTTCTAGAGGCTGGTGATGATAAAAATGACGAACATGAAACTAATTATCGTTTTGACCTAAGAAATACCTGTTACAAGATACAAAGTAACTTTCCTTATTTGATCTAACTAGAAATCGAGTTCGTAACCTATGGATGCTTAATTTGGTTGTCATATAACTGCGCTATCAATGTCGGTTTTTGATCGAAATGTTTCCGGGCTGTCCTATCTAGCCATTGAGTTCCGAAATAAACTGAGAATTTTCTAGACATGCAATTAAATAAAATCTGTTAGTGCCTGCAATACATGACCGTTGCTTTTGTTAAGCTAGCAATACTTTAAATCAATTCCAACAGTCGGCAAAGCGCGACTTATGAACTTCAATATGTATACTTTTAAACAAGAAAGAAACTACGGAAATAAACACGTGAACGTCAGCATTCTAGATTTCGATCGATAATTTGAAAACCCCAGAAGAATTTTTAGTCAAAATTAGTCTTTGTTACTTCTGAAAGCATATAGAAAATTAGAAGATGATCGTTTTAAAAATAATAAATAATGTTCTTCAATAGATCTTGAATACCTACATAACTCTTGTGTGCTGATGCTGTTGTTAAAGTATGGGTATTTTCCGAAAAAAACTTAACCACTCCTTACTGTAAAATGTACTTTAGTATCGTCTATATATTGAATAATATTAATATTATTAATTAAATGTGACCATCCCACTACTGGTGAGAGATGATAGTTATGAAAATATATTAATAAACAAAGGTTAGTTTGTAAAGATTTTACTAACACAGAGATTAATTCATCTGCAAATCCTAGGAATAGAACCGACGATAGAGCTGAAGAATGTTAAAGAAACTGGGCCTTACCATAACTACTAAATAGTACATGAACAGTGTTTATAATTACGTCAAATTCTATACAGACAAATCAAAACAAGGTTTAAGTAATACTGCTATATGAGATCATAGTTCGCCCCCTGGTCTATACATTACTTACGTTCACTTTCTATATTTAAAAGGTACGGACATCTCGATGTTCTGCCATTTAACAATACGTCTAACCTTGTACACTGAAATCCGACAATTTTCCCAATATGATTTGACTAAATGGTTTTGTGATCTACAGCGAGTAGTTGAGTTCAGATGTCATTTTCTGAATATTTTGTCTGAAATCTACCTGAATCTTGACGATTGCTTATACTCAGGCCAAAATGTTGATAGTGGACAGAACACAAATCAACTATGTAATTTAAAACTGTAATTGGAATGAGTAAGTATTTGAAATGTGCACACTGAGATATCTTTAATTAAATTTAATTTAAAAATTAAATCTCCATTGCAGTAGGTAACTTTATCAATAAGTAAAAACATCTTACTATTCAATTTTAATATTACTTATTATTATAAGTAATTCATAAATTATAACATATTTCATCTCACCATATTCGATAACTATCGCTTCTTGTAAGAATACTGCGTCTTTCCCTTTACCTCCACTCTCATGACAAAAACTGACGTGATTAAACTCTGCTATCAATTAGAACAATTCATTAACCTCGTAAGATGAAGGGTTCGGAAAATTAATGAACTTTCTTAGTGAGCTGTGTGTTAGTTATTAATTAGGTGTCGAAGGAATATAGTGTTATAATAATATACCATAAGTAACCAAATGCTTGTCTTAGTAAATTCTTGTTTAATATTTTAATATTTCTTACCTGATTATTATCCAACAAACATTAAGTAGGTACTCTTCTCAAAACTTCCTGTAACACTCAAAGTATCAACTTCACTTATCACTTCACTCTAAAACTCTAATCCGAGTTCTTACACAATCCGCGCTCACAATCCAATAAACTCTTTTATTGCTTATTATGTCTTCGTAGAGCCGTTAACACTTTTGTATTCCGAATTGAATTTGCCGCGACATCGTCACGAGTGAACGAGAAATGGAACAGCGTCAAGCCGGTACGACGGTTACCGCTAAACTGACGTACGGACTATAGCCAGGGTTGTTTCTTTCATCGTGTGCGTGAGGAACCCCTATCCACAAACGCTGTTCTCATGGTGAGATGCCAATGTGTGTGAGATTCAGGCGATTTTGCGCCGTTGTGATACAAGATTTGCGCGCATGTGGTGCTCTATCACCTACAACTGTGTCTGTGTGCGTACCCGGGTAAGACCTAACTCGGTTAACGCATGCGCGCAACCTCTGAAAAATAAAATCGTGTTTGGCGTTATTTAAATACTGATGTGAGAGGACAGATTATAAATCCACTGTGTCGTCGACAAAGGAGGTAATTTTCGGAATGGGGTTTTCATTAAATCCTATGTGAATCCTCCCCTTTGGAAATGTCTTATTTATTGGGTGTTTCAAGGGGATTTAATATTACGTTTGTTCACGTTTTTTACGATATTTTTTGAGATCATTGTAATTTATAATGTTATTTCCTAAACCCAGAAATATTACTTTTCTACATTCAAATACCTGCTTAAGGAATTAATACAAAAGGTTATGTAACACTAACATTGTAATATTATCATTATCATTACGCAGCATATTGCAGTTCACTGCTGGACTTAAGCCTCACCCATAGAATATATTAAAGAACGCAATAAATATATTAATTTAAATTTTATCATTTTATCTTCAACTAACTGTACCGTACGTTGTCTTGTCTAAATTTGACAATGTAAAACGACATTTTGCGCCCGTAGTAGCAAAAATCTCATAGAAAATGATATTTAGTTTTTCCTAAATTTAAAAATTTTTAGGAAACCTTTCCAGTTTTTTCTTTCCACACAATTTTTTTTCTGACAATCTCAAACACAACAAAAAAGAATGGCACTTACGTACATTGTGTGACAACCGTCTGGTGTAGTACGCTACGGACTGCAAAACCAGCGGTTGCGGGCTCGAATTCCGCAAGGGGCAAATGTTTGTTTATAATTAAATACATATTAAAATAAATAAAACAATTTATATATTTACTAGAATTTTTGATTAGCTTTCTAAAACAGTAATTAGCAATACCTATCGAAAACAATTCATCATCATCATCATTTCAGCCATAGGACGTCCACTGCTGAACACAGGCCTCCTCCAGCAAACAAACAACAAAACATATCCACAAAGCAAATTTAAAGGCCTTTTAGATAATTAATCTATGAAGTAAAATCCTGCGTTAATTATCTTTTACAACTTCATAAAGCAGATTTCAAACATTATTATTCTTGAAAATAAATTATTGCAAAGATTAAAATAATTGATATCAAATAACGAACGTCCTGAAAATTGCTATAATGTAGTACTAACTTAGTTTGCCTTGAGAGTATTAAGACCTATCTGTCGTATTTGTTAAGAAGAAAACGGTTATTAATTCCAGGAATTCAAAAGCGAAATTTCTAGGAGCCCACAAAATAAATGGTTGCGGGAAAACCATCATTATCTAGTGAGGCAACTTCGAAACAGTTTTGGTTTCCCAAAATTTATTATTCTCACGTCAGTATAAAACTTTTTCAATCAGGACAAAACGTTTACAAGAAAAATCAATACTTGAACCTTAAAAAGCCCATTTAACTTTCAATGGCTATATAATACAGGTTGATCCAAACCGTTGCCAAACCTCAAGTGGTAGTCGAAGACAAAAACCTCTTGAAACTTGGGGATATGAGATGGTCCAAGGTATAGACTGAGATTGCTGCTAAATTAAATACCCTTACTAGATAACCACCACTCGTTTATTCGTTTTACAGGTAATGATCTTTAAGGTCGATGAAGTTTCATCGAAACCCACTGTGATACAAATAGTAAGTACGTAATGATACCCCTTTGGCCAAATTATTTTTCGTCAAATTTCACTTCGCAAAAATCTAATCGCCTAAGTTTCATTTCGCAAATAAACCTTTAGCAACTGTACGTTTCGCACATAATTATTTTGGTAAATTTATCATTTGGCAAACTTTTACTTAGTTAAGTTTTATTTTGGAAAATATTATATTCCAAAAACAAATTGTTCAAATTATCACTTCGCATACTTAGGTACTCAAATTAAAGAATATGTATATAATTTTTGGCTTGAATTTTCCTGAAACAAAAATTATATCTCAGTTATATCATCTGGGTTAGGTTAGGTTATAACAGTAACGCGCGAAGGACGTGACGTGGCAGCGGCCGCCGAGCGCTAGCTCTATTGTTAATCATTAGGAAATTTAGATAAAAAGGATTAAACATATAATAATTTAAATTCATTTATTATAGAAATTATTACCTGTAAATTATTTGTCCATGGTGAAACAAACATCCATGCAGCATTTCATTTTCAAAATTGGAGCGTAAGCTTAAAATACTAGCTTTCTCGAAATCTAATACACTTAATTTTGGTGCCATGATCAATAACAAAAAAAAATAATTAAACTGAACTACCCACTTTACAAAATATAATCATAAGCTAGTTTGTATTCTATGCACTACTCACATTTTTTTGTAAATCTAATATAATATGCCTTGCAATATTTTGGGAAGAGTAAGTTTTGCTAAATGAAACATTTGTTTTAATAATATTTGGTTAAATAAAACACTGCCAAGCAATAATTTGTTAAACAATAGTATGCCAAAAAAAATACTTCATCATCATCATCATCATTTCAGCCATAGGACGTCCACTGCTGAACATAGGCCTCCCCCATTGACTTCCAGATTGGCCGGTTGGAAGCGGCCTGCATCCACCGTCTTCCTGCGACCTTTACCAGGTCGTCTGACCACCTTGTGAGTGGACGTCCTACGCTGCGCTTGCCGGTACGCGGTAAAAAATACTTGCCTTATAAAAATTTGCAATACGTTGTTTTGACAAACGTTTTTTTGCCAAATGAAAATTTGCGTACAATAGTTTGGGAAACGTTTTTTGGCCAAACATTAGTAAACCCACTGAGTTTGATATCAACTATGTGTTGGTTCTCATTTCTAATTATGATTGGTAAGTCTGCCACAGTGGCTGCGGGTCCAGGAATTGGCGATTTTAGATGTGAATTGATATAAAAACTACGTTTTCACTATTATCATAGTTTTATACCCATTTATAGTATTTATAGTGGTTTACTAATGTTTCGCCAAAGCCGCAGCCACTGTGGCAGACTTACCAATCATAATTAGAAATGAGAACCAACACATACTTGATATTAAACTCAGTGTGTCAAGCAAGATGTTATGTTTTTTAATAAACGTATTCTTAAACGTATTCATAAACGGGTTTGTCATTGTGTGTTGTCGTTGGAAAGTTCCATGACATGCCATGGACTGCATCCGCTGCTTTGTAGCTCGCCGGCATGTACAATAATGTACATGTAAATAAGTAACTCATATTTTTTTTAAATTAACAGTAATGTACGAACTCATTTAGGTGCAGTAAGGTCCACTAATCTAACTCCTTTATTAATTAAAAAAATACTACATTTAAACAATGACTAAACCAAGATTAGCCCAATTTATAACGAATGTCACCATTATCATTATCATAATGTATGTCAGTATTTGAAATAGTATTTATAGGTTAATCTTTTCTATAGATTTTCGTACATACAAATTACATGTTCCACTCATACATAACAAATCAATGTCATCTTCAAAAGACAAAGAAGCGATTAGAAAATTCAATGTCAGCGTATATAATGTTCAACTAGTTAAAAAACTTGTTAAATATTTTTAAACGAGGAAGCGATTTTTATACAGAATTGTTTGGAAATCGCTACCGCTTCTGCTTACTGCTCACGCCATCTCACAATCAAGGCAATCCGAACTCTTCATGCTAACAAGAGGCACTCTCCAATCTCCGATAGCTATTGTTTAACATGAGTACCCCAATTTACATTTTAAAATAACGCTCTAAAATCTTTTTACTCTAAGCGTCTGAGTTATCTGACCTAATTAAAATCTACCTTGATTACATGAGTACATTATTGGTTAAAATGTGTCGATCGAAGTATCGTGTCTGTAACTCAGCAAATCGTTTTGGCGTTACAAAATTATAAGTAAACTTTATTATTCATAGTTATTTTAGACAAAATAAGGTTTTATTGGGAATTTGAATACTTTATCTTATGAATTTAGCATAGCAATGCAAGCCTGCTACGTAATGTTCATTTTGTGCCCTACCCAGTATCCGTTAGGAGCTCTATTCTCAAAATTGTTGACAAATATGTCTACCTGGGACAAGTTATCCAGTTGGGTAGATCCAATTTGTAGAAGAAGGTCAATCGTCGAAAGAAACGTTCTAGAATAGAGACGTACAGGCAAGCGCAGCGTAGGACGTCTACCCACAAGGTGGACAGACGACATGGTTAAGGTTGCAGGAAGACGCAGAATGCAGGCCGACTCCAACTTGCTAATCTGGAAGTCAAATGGGGGAGACCTATGTTTAGCATTGGACGTTCTATGGCTGAAATTATGATGATGATGATAATGTAAGCTTAGCAAATTAAATTGACCATTCTTCTTTCTAGTTTTACCAACTGTATTCTAGGAATTTATGATTAGGAAGACATGAAACAAGAATATTAGATCTTATTGATGTTTTACTGCGCCTTTCTTAGATGACCTTGGAGTAGGGAAAGCAAATGATGGTAATATAAAATATGACGTTGTTATTACGATTACGTAAGGACATGCCCTTTAAGGTATAAATGTCATTTATTTTGTTATTTCATCAATGACATATTTAAAGTATGGGCACAGAACAATTGTTATAAGTATATTGTATTGGCGAGAGTTGATAAGACTTGTCAATTATTGATACTCAGTTCAAGTGATCACCAATCAGTTTTGGAGATAAGTAATTAGATTTTCTATAATACTGCTCTATATAGTAAGTGCTTGATGAGCAGAGAACAGTTTGAACTTGTCGTAATATATGTAGAAGCATTACCAGTGGTCACGAGACTAATTTTCACCTCCAAATCGGAGCAAGTGAAACCAAAAGCTCGTTCATTAGGTGCGCACGTAAAGCCATGGTATAATTGTGTGCGGAACTAGCAGTTACCACGCACCTGCGCGCTGCGTATTGACAATACTGGGGAGTGCGGAAGAAATGGACGAGGTAAAATGGGAATCAGAATTATTTGACGATCGAATTGGCACCGTAATGCGGTGATTCGTTTTGGACGCAAGAGTGGCTGGTTTGCTTTCTAGTCTAGCGAATTCAAAAGAAGAAATTTACGTAAATTGGTTTTGTCTGCAAGTGCTGAAATATTTACTTTCCGTGTAAAACTTTTCGTTGAATAGCTAATTTAAACGATCTCTGGAAAAATAAAGCCCCATTGAGAACCTTCCCTTTTGGAAATAGCATTACAGTGGGACATAATACATACAATATTAAGTTTTTAATAAACTAAAAGTAAAATTTACAAAACCAAAATAGTAATTAATGAAAAACCTAATCTCAAGGTTCTTTGAACAGATTATCACAAAAAACAAGAAAAAACTATCGAAAATTGCAATACCAGCACTGTCCGTCCTAAATAGCTACAAGGTACTATTCCTGTCACACATTTTTCTAAATTCACTCCCGAGAAACTAACCATCTGGTGTTCTAGTTTTTCTTTACTTTTTGTTTCCCAGAAAACCCAAGATATTCGCCTAATAAATACAGTACAGGTGCCACGTTCGTCTAATAGTTTTTCGTACCTCTACCATCCCCTGGGTTTCCTTCAGCCCGCATACAAATGTGTTGATTATTTACGAATAGCCTTATTCCGTGATTCGGAAACTTGTATTGTCCATCCGCGTCCAATTGTTAGGTACAGCCATCCTTAGATCACGATCCATTCAACTCTAGACTCTCCCGTGATGGTTATAGAACATATTTAGCTTCACAACAGATTTAGAGTTTGTGATAAACTGTACGGGACTTTGTCACATTTTATTGTGGCGAGGATGGAAATTACGGTCGTAATTTTGACAACACATTTGAATTTAGCTTATTAGTTTAATTCTGTTTAGAATTAACTGATTGTGGTCACACTAAATGTCTGATTAATATAATTTAATTATACTCGCACTGTCTAGGTTTTCAGGTCGTAATGTAGAGGATCTTTAATATCATTTTTAGGTGCGTTGTAAAACCTTACCTTTTTCTATTTACCTATCTACCTAGATAGTGTGAATTCTATGCCTTAAATGTTGATTGACTTAAAGGAAGTCGCTTAAGGGTTTAAGTCTCATTATTGATAATTGTGAATGAATGAGCTGTATATAGTAAGTACAGAATATCTGATAGAGCTCAATTAGTACTCAGTTAAATGGAAAATGTCTAGATAGAGTCTGACAAATAAACAACAGCCAGACAACACACCTATGCCACCGTCTCGCGGTATAAATTAATATCCTTGTGTTAATGTCAATGATTTTGTCTGGGGCGTCTCCCAGTACATATTAAACCAAGTCAATTAAAAACGGATTGTTTTCTGAAGTACTACGCATTCGTAGCAAAGCCAAGTCTATAAGCGTGCTAAGGTGAATTCTCTTAGATTTGCAAATTTTCTCAAACAAGGTCGAAAATCACTTTCTTTCCGTTTCTTTAGTTGTTACCATTACACCTTAACCTTTTTTACGGATCTGCTCACACTGTGCCTCAAAATCCGATTAATGTTTCATGTTTATTATTTATCACCTTCCTTAATATGTCTCCAGTAGACCGTGCACCTAACTGATAGTGTTAATACTATGGTGGTTAACTTTTTACGACTTATCCACACGCATATTAAGCTATCATTATACGGTCCCCTTTATAGCTGAAGTTGTATCATTGCTTCCATAACAAATTCGGGGTTTATGTGTTTAATTTTAATACAATTCTCAACTTTTAGTAACATGATAAGAGTTTTTTTTAATGGACTGATTTTGTGTTATTTTATGAACATGATGGAATGTTCTCATTTGGATAACGATTATTGTTTGAATTGATTTATTATAATAGGCTAGGCTATCACCACTAGAGGTTACTAGTGTTAGTGGGGTGTCTAGAAATCACAAATGCTAAGTATTTAACGTTTACTGTTTTTATTATTTAATCTATATACATATAAAATGAATATACATACATACGTAAACGAGACACAATATAAATTCCATTGTTATGCTGTCTCATGAGACCGCTTGGATGTTAACGGGTTAAAGTCTATTATTTTAAATAAGAGAAGTTGTAATAAATAAGAAGGCAATATACAACTATCACATATTATATTATGTTAAAAAGTTCATTATAAAAGATACATGGAAATTAAAAAATATTGTGTAACAATGCATTGGATTCTCAAAAAAACTAATTCCATAATACCAACCAAATAGCGTTAGTTCTCATTAATATGAATCAAGTCAAAAAAGTTTCCACCAAATAAAATGGCTGACATAAAAATATAAATAATGATGGCCGCAAAACAATTAACGAATACCACAGGAGATAATACAGAATGATTATTTAACTCGATGATAATGTATGGAGTATTTTATTGTTTTCGCAATTTGATGTTGGTCTCATAGCAGTCAACAACTTATCAACGCAAACGTTTTATTTTCCGATTCACAATAGTCCTAGTTTTTATGTCTAAGATAATTATCATAATAATAATTTATTTTTTGTGTTGTATTGATTTACATTGTCTTTAAAAGAATTATCCTCAAATGAGTCTTGGTAGAACATTACAACATTCATCATCATCATCATCATCATTATCATCATTTCAGCCGTAGGTCGTCCACTGCTAAACATAGGCCTTCCCCATTGACTTCCATATAAGCCGCTTGGAAGCGGCCTGTATCTAGCGTCTTCCTGCGACTTTTACCAGGTCGTGTGTCCACCTCGTGGGTTACAACATCAACATAATAATAGAATTAAATTAAAAATCTATAAAATTATCAAAATCTATGTATAATACATATTTTGTCAAAGGATTGACACAAGTTTGTTACAATGTTTATCAAACGACACATAGTATCGTAGTAGTACTTAATTTAGTTAATTAATTTTAGCCGTATATGATTTATAAACCCATACAATATTTTTGCAAACAGCTTCGAGAACATACTATAACGATACATCTTTCTCCGAAACTAGCTAGTGACTTTTCACTTTCATTAAGTATAAAATTACAACTTCTGTCAACGCTCACCCATACAAAAAACTCAAAACTCAAAACTGTTTATTGCGATCAGAATCATGTGGTGATAAGTGATGTTCAAAGAGGTTTACAGTACAAAACAGATACAAATTAAAAAATGACGTAAAATTTGGTATGTGCTCCGTGGCAAATAGCAAAAAACAGACATTGACAAACATTAGTTTTTCAGCTACGTGCTAACTAATAATGACAAGCTATAACCAACAATACATCATATTAGCCTCACATATTTTACCCTAGCAGTTATGTTAAAAGTTCATTGACCTCACCCTCGTTTTTCGGAAGGTCCAGGCCCATTAAAGCACGTAATATTCTAACAAAAAGAGGGATAGTCACGCCACGGTCAAGTGCGGAATCCAGTGGAACCACAAAAACGACCAAAATTTTCGCTTTTGTGCCGTGTTTTCAAGAGTATAGGAATTTTCAGGAGGAATTAAAGCTTGTTACATCTATTTTTTTATAATTAAAAGGTTTATGCGAAACAGTGGAAGTAAATTCTGAAAATTCTTACGCTTTTAACTGATAAAGCTTTTACTACAATACAAATCAACATTAAAGACTTGAAAAAATGGTTCTCTATAAAATTATACTTTATACTATTATTATATCTGTCAATTTTTCTATAAATAGATCTTCAACCAAGTATATAATGTCTAGACGGACATTCGAGGCAGCCAACGCTGCAACAAAAATTGTTCCAAAAATTGTTTGTTAAATATCTTCCCAGCATGTGTTCCATCTCTGGAGACGGACATGCCGCTAAGCACAAGCGAGGTGTTGGAAATGGCGATTTGTCCTAATAAAGTGTGAAAAAACTTTATAGGAAGACAAGACAAATAAAAAAGTAAAATACCATTGCTGAGTACCTAATTTTCGACCAATGTTGGCCTGTTTTTAGGGTTCCGTAGCCAAATGGCAAAAAACAGAACCCTCAAGGATTCGTCACGTCTATCTGTCTGTCTGTTCGTATGTCACAGACACTTTTTTCTAAAACTATAAGAACTATACTGTTGAAACTTGGTAAGTATAGATGTATTCTGTGAACGGTATTAAGATTTTGATACAAAAATATAAAAAATACTTAAGAGCTGAAACTCAAATATTTTTTTTTATCAAACCTATACGTGTGGGATATAGAGATATAAGGATAGGTCTTCAAAAATAAATGATATTGAGGTTTTTAATATGATTTTTTCCTAAACTGAATAGTTTGCGCGAGAGACCCTACCAAAGTGGTAAAATGTGTCCCTCTGTAACATCTAAAATAAGTGGATGATAAAATATAATAATATGATGTACATTACCATGCAAACTTCCACCGAAAATTGGTTTGAATAAGATCAAGCAAGTAGTTTTTTTTAAATACATCATAAATCGTAAACCGCAGTTTACCTTTCGTAATGTATGGATTTCATTTTCCAATAAAAATACCTAATAATAACTATGACTCGATTGTCGTGATGGGTGAACGTTTACGGATCTCCTCATTTCTGATTCGATCTCGCAAGGAAACATCGAGCATAGCCCTTTCCATAGCACCCTGTGCGACCTTGAGCTTTCTTATGAGGCCCATAGTGAGAGGCCACGTTTCAGTTCCATATGTCATCACTGGTAACACACACTGGTTGTAGACTTTCGTCTTTAGAATCGGTATATTGGACGAGAAGACGTTGTGTAATGTCCCGAACGCTGCCTAGCCGAGTTGGATTTGACGATTGACTCATTCTCAAAATTGGATCTACTGAACTGGATGTCATCATTGAAATGGATCTAACTAATATTAAAAATGCGAAAGTTTGAAGGAATTGATCTTTGTTACTCAATCAAGCCAGAACGTCAATCAAGCCAGAAAACCAGAACGAATCTAGTTAATCTAGATTAGGGACAGAAATAGATTAAAGCCTGGAATAGCATATAGGTTACTTTTTATCTCAGAAAATGTACAGTTTCCAAAGGTTGCAAGATAACTGTCATTATACAGAGTGTAACGAAAAGGTGAAATAAAACTTTAAGGGGTTATTCTACGGCTAAATTACATCAACTTTTTCTATGGGACCAACATCGAAATCGCAAAAAAAAAAAACACTTTCCCATACTAAAACGCGACCAGCTGGCATCAGTTTGTATGGAAACGTCAATTTTTTTTTGAGATTTTGATGTTGGTCCCATAGAAAAAGTTGATGTAATTTAGCCATAGAATAACCCCTTAAAGTTTTATTTCACCTTTTCGTTACACCCTGTAGATGGCGTTTCTTACCGTTATATGTCGCTACTCAGTTGTCAAACATTTTTGAATGTGGAAAAAAATGTGTAAATATCTGTTTCCTGCGACTACGTTTGCGTGGTCTTTATTTTAGAATAACTATGGTTTTGCAAAGACCACGCTCGAACAAAGTCGCGGGCAACGGCTAGAAGTATTTTTTTTTAATTTCATTTTTATACAATACTGTCTAAAACCCTGCGAGAGTATTTCGATGTTGGATCTAGAAATGTCTAAAGATGGTGAGTATTAACATATTTTTTCTCCGTTCTAACTCTCCACTAAATAAGTTCAATATTGTTCAATTGTAATAAAATGGATTTAGTTTAAGGATGTACCTATGTCGCCCTGAGAACAATGACAAAATATTACATGGTAATATTTTACCGTCCATGCCTCACTCATCCTTTTTGTATACTCCTGGCCTTATTTTGGCGACTAAACAAAGAAGGGTCGCAGTAATCATATTATACTATACGATTACTATACTATGTACTATAACTACGTGAGTAGCAATTTATTTTTGATTAAATGCAGTTGATAGCTATTATTAATGTATGTCTAATGTAAGCCTAAGCTGTTATTTTTTTAAATAGTTGCTTCTGTTTTTAACTCTAAAGAGGGATTTTTTGAACACACTGAATTTTAGAAACCAGGTAGGGAATTCTAAAACAAATGCCGAAATTTAGGCCAACTAAATATGTTTTCCAAATATTCTGTAACCATTTGTTAGTTATTTGTTACTTCATAAATGTTTGGAAATGGTTCAAAGTTCTCTTTAATTACTAAAAACTGATACAAATTTGAGTATCGCTAAAAAGCGATTTTGAATGTAAAATTTATTTTAAATGTTATAAACTAGACTGATAGATGCAAACGGACCGTATTCACTCGCAGTAGCGTTTTATCATATCATAGTAGGCCTGCCTATCCTGGAGACAGGCATAGTGCACTTAAGGCTCATGATAGATAAATAGTTGACATACATAATTTATTGAGCAACTAGCTTTTGTCCGCGGCTTCGCTCGCGTTAGATTTGATTTTGAGTTAATGTATGAATGTCAAACTCAGTAATTTAAAAAAAAACTCTACAAAACTTCTATAAAGACAACATTCTTCATAGCCCCCATGACTATCAAAACACGATATGATATGATATAGCGATTTATCAATTTTAGGATAACGCGGGTCTCGTTCTATACATCAAATGCAAAAATATAACCTTTGTGTTTGAATCACGTGTGGCTGTCTGTCAGCCCATCTGTTACAACCGATTAGCTCCGAAATTACTAGACCGATTGAATGGCACCAATAATTTCAAGAATTTTAAATAAAAAAAAAAATTAAAGCATAATATAATTTACACAGTAAGGAAACAGGTGACAACCAATGCCCGTGGTAGGAACACACTTGTGTTACTGTGTGCTGTGATGATGATGAAGACTGTATATCATTTCGTTCGTAGTAAAATCATTTAAAAACCAGTTTCTTTTTAAATACAATCCACGAATAACATTGTTAGGAAGTGTAGTCAAAAAACAAAATATTTAAAGCCCATCACAATTGTAGTTTATATTTTAGTTTAAATCTACTTATAACCGGTTTTTACTTGTTTCCAAGTCCTAGAACATGCCCAGGACGAGAGCAGATAATATCCTCATGAGGTCGTTCACCCTTACGACATTGAACAATGGTGACACAAGCAACAATGGCTGGACAAACATTAATTACGAGACTTGTTGAGATTTAGATTTAGCGGTTAGATAGTAACAGGGGTGTGCAAAAAGGGGTGCTTTTGTGCTGATTCTGCACTTTTGTGGCAGGAAAGATATTAAGTGGGATAACTAATGAATGAAAAGAAAAAAGGATTATCTTTATTAGAACTTCTAGCCAGAATTCTTACGGGCTCTTATTCTTCAGAAATTTTACGGGCAATACAATAACACATAAATAGTTTCGCTTTATCGTAAACCAGACATTATTTTAATATTTATTAATTAGTTTATTTCAGTTACTAAATGCGATTCCATGCCGGCACCTATTTGTAAATATATATACTACTAGCTATTCCTGTGGCTTTGCTCACATGGAGTGCAGCTTGTTACTCTATTTTAGTCCCTTAAGTAGTAAATAAATATATTTTTATATGTCCTTATGTATATTTTTATGGCGGGTTGACGAGCGCAGTTTTTTTAATAATATTTTGCACGCAGACGCTGCTGCCCGTCTCGTACTACAGCAATAAGTCGCCTCTTACGACACGCCTCCCGTTGGCGGTGGGGAAGTGTATTCTTTACGGCCGTCCGAAAAAATATAACAGGGGATAATTGTACCACAGGGACAATTGTTACAACTGCTATTCTATACAACAAGGTTAATTAGTAATTTTTATATTTTTTGTACTACATTAAACGCTACAACAACGAATCATGTCTTGTAGCCAGTTAAGTACTTTAGGTTATATTGTCTAACACTAGAAGGTCCAGTTAAGTTTGATGTTTGTCGTTTTTATTAAATTACTCCTGACAAATATGATTTGTTTTGACACTAGTTGGATAGCTAGCTTGGTAATCTAATATTTTTTATTAATTTAATAATTAAAATAAATATATTTTTCTATATAAAACTAGGTCTATTGTTTCATGACACATCTGGTACAACTGACTCCGAGTAGGAGACATTTGTACCAACTCTCCTCTTACGTTTAAATATAAATTATGTCAACTTATTTGTGTCTACACAACTAGATGATGCAGACTTAATCCCAAGAAAACTAAGTATCAATAAACATGACACTATTTATTTACATATTATATCATAAATGAAAACAGAACTTAATGTCAAAATTAAAACTTTGAATAATTTTACCCCATAAGTACTAGAAAAAGAAGCTATCCTCAAAAATTTAGTAAGATCTTGACAGTTCTTAGCGTATTTTAGAATATTTATCTGACCAAATGAGCTAGTTACATTTAGCGACTATACCACCTAAGTCAAAGAAGTAGATTATTTAGAAGCTTTAAGGAAAAAAAACAAAAGTGAATAAATTAGTTTATTTTACACTATTTTTGATTATCCTTCGAAATTATATGTTACAAGGCTACAAAAGAAAATTAACTTTCTGTTATAAACACAACCTCAAAGGATATACATATAACGTATTGTATTATTTACAGCATTTTATGTAAGATTAGACCTCAATTTTGTATGGAATTATCTTGGACAAAGACAAAGTTTTATGATATTTTTTTCATAAAATCACAAAACAGCGTTATGGCAAAGGTAGACCAGAGTATTGGGCTCGAGGCCTTATCTATTTTTTGTTCGTTGATGTTTTTATTTTAATTAATTAATGATCTAGTTTTTGTTTGGGATTAGAACGAACGAACGCATTTAAAGAGCCTGCCTTTTATTCCATAATTAAAAGGTTACTATCAGTTCCCGTTACGACGTGTTATGTAATAACTCGATCATTAACCAATATACAAATAAAATTATTTTATTATTCCAACTTCTAACGCGTCCCAATTTTGTTTATTACTCTGCCACTGCTTTGAAACTTATCATTGTAGGCTATTCAAACCTAAATAATTTTAAACTTAGGTTAAAATAAGATTGAACTATCTCGATTGTTGAACTATCTTAAGATATAACTGTGTAATTTGGCGATGTGGATTTTCGCCCCGAGCTACCTTTAAATGTAATTGAGTTAAAGTTGTTTTCAATTTCACTATAACAACATCTGCTAACTTTAATAACAAGACTCACCTGATACTAAGTTAGTTTCTGTAATTAGTTGGAGATAAACAAATTCTGATGAAAATTACCTTTTAGTTCAATTAACATAGTTAAGTGGTAGGATTGTTTGATGTTGCTTGATAAATGTAAATTTAGTACTGTACTGTACTAAATTTAGGATACATAACTGAAAACAAGTTGTAGTGTAAAGAACAACAATCTTATTGTATTTTAAAAAAAATGTAAAATAAATGTTAAATAATCTCACACCGAATGTAAACTTTGTTATAAAAAAGAATTAAATTAAATTTTAAGCCCCCCAACTAATAGGACGGAAGTAACTAGAGATAATCTGTCGGGTGCTGCCATTCGCTAACTGATGGAAATTACGTTGTGTATCTAAAGTAAATAGTCAAAGCACTTGTATAGCAGAAATAAGAAACAACAACGGTACCACAACACACAGAACCGAGACAATATAGAAAATATATTTTTCTACATTGACCGACCAGGAATCGAACCCGGGACCTCAGAGATAGCAAGCGTGCAGAGAGAATGGCAAGCGTATATTTTGTTCCATACCAAAATCTTAAGCTTTTAAATACTCCGTTTTCGTCAAGCAAGAATCCAATTGAGTCCAACCTCACAAGTGTCGACCAAATTAAAAATTCTCGTCACTCTTTATTGCACTCATTCTCAATGGGGCCTATTGACTGAAATTTAATTACGTGACCCGTTGCCCGGACTTCCGGGAACGGAAGTCTTTGTTGCTCTGTATCCGGTTAAAACAATGGCATTTAAAAGAAAAGTTTATTAGTGCCAGTTTACTTATTTTACAAATTGTAAAAGAAAATCTCTTTGAATTAAATGGAACGAGCATTTAAAGTTTTAACGCAATACACTTAAGTGTGTACAGAGAAGACTCAGTTGAATTACCATTTTACTGCCTACTTAATGTTTCACGTTTCACTAAAACAAAAAAACAGAATTTATGAGTGGTCTTTAAATGCAATTCTGTACAAGCGTTGATTTCGATAAGTTAATTAATAGGATATTTTAAAAATCAAGTTATTTGCACGTTTTTACGTACGTTTAGACGACTATATAATATGTAAACGGACTTCCTAAAAAGATATGAACTTGTAATAATGGAATAACTCCATTATACATATAAATAATATTTGCTAGATTACTTTTTATTGACATTGAATATAAGTTTAATTGACACTTTTTTTATTAATATTGTATTAGTTCAATATTTATAATCCTAAGTTTTGTAATTTTTGACAGTAGGAATAAAATAATTTAAAAAATTGCATGTCTTACCCAGACGAAACATGTTGGGCAATAAAATTATTTTAGTCACCTTATCTGTACCATGTGTCTAAGCAAATAAAATAATAATACATTGTTTTTACAACAAATTAGCTAGGCCCAAACAAAGCAAAGCTTATACTATGGCGACTATTAAATGGATAAACATACTTAACTAAATACATTTATGTTTATCCATGACTTAGGTACAAACGCTCGTGGTCATCACACAAATATTTGCCCCTTGCGGGATTGAAACCCGAAACCGCTGGCTTTGTAGTCCGGAGCGCGAACCACTACACCAGACGGTCGTCAAAATAAAAGACGGTCGTCAAATGTATTTCATTCATTTCATATAATTGAATCAACAGTTACGAGGCTTATCCCTTAAAAAATATTTATTCTATTTTTTCAACAAAGTTAAATTTTTTGTGTCAACGCAATATTTACTGCACTTCGCTACTACTGCAACTCGCTACAAGATCAAAATCGATTTGCCTCTCCTTCTTTGCCTACAACTGCAAGAGTAACCTTCACAATCAATAAATATTTACAATTCTTATATAAACTGTGTATAACTTATGTGCCGTGGGGACGGCCGTTCTCACCGCCAACAAGAAGCGTGTCGTAAGTGGCGACTAATTCCTGTGGCCGAGACGGGCAGCAGCGTCTGCATGCGAAAACTTATAAGAAACTGCGGCCACCAACCCGCCTGCCAAGCGTGGCGAGTATTGGCAATCCCCCCAAGAAATGGAGGTCTCTCTTTAGCACTGGACGTCCTATGGCTGAAATGATGAATTCTTATATAAACACTATCTTACTCTGAATTTATGATACCTACGATAGCTGTTATGTGTAGAGTTGTAAAGTGTCCGTCACGTTATAAATGTCTGACCAATATGACCGAGCAAATTGGACATTTTCTCAATGTGACCGGACATTTTGGACATTTATTGTCACTAACGTCACAAACAATTCTATTGACAAACTATGAAAAAAAAATTTGGTCACAAATAAGTGCATTATTATAAGAAAGACAGGCTTTAGTAGTGATGATCTATGACGAAATGAAATTTCTAAAATTAATTTATCTTTCTGCACGAACAATTTCGAACGAATTCTTCTTTTTTTTTAGTTTATACTAAAAAAAAAATGTGACCATCGTGACAATAAATTTCCAATGTGACCGAGCATTTATCATAAATGACGGACGCTTATAGCATATGAACAATTTACAACTCTAGTTATGTGCCGTAATTTATCATAATGTTATTTATTACAGATTTTCGATATATTATTATGAACATAAACCTGAAAAAGGGACCTTTAAACCTCTCTTACACCCTTAGCACAGCCCCAACCCTTTAGGACTTTTAGTCTGTTCATTTGAAACTTCTCAAGTTTATTTAACTGTACCAATGTTCAAAACTTTTAAGAAAACTAAGCTTTTTCTGGGGACCGAGTCTACTGCATATTTACTGCATTCTGCTTCGAACTGGCATGTTTATTGTTTTGTCTGATTTTAGTTCAGTCTCGCTACAACTGTATTTGTTTTTTTAAATTAAAAACAATTTATTGAGCGTTCAAGGTGAACCGTTTTGAAAGGGTCGGTAAAATGTCATTTGAATATTCGCGTGTGAAATATTCGGGTGTGAAATTGGTTCAGGTTATTTGCTTTTAAAGTATGCTTATGTGCGCAATTCAATTGAATGAGGGTGACAATAGCTTACATCCATAAGGCTGTGACAGCTGTGTTAATTTTGAAATTCTGATGACATTAAATAAATTATAAAATAAATATTTGCCAGATAACACACCAGTGAACATAATCTCGATATTTAACATTATTGTACTGAGTATTACGATGTACAAATTAGTTAATGTTGCCAGAGAGTCTTCAACTATACCCAGGCTTAAGCTACTCATGATTTTCGAATTTCGTTATTTTAGCTTCAAAATATAGAATTTGTCTAAACAAATTCTCGGGTAAATAAAAGGTTTGTTATTTTGGTCTTTGTATAAAGTTTTTTATTTAGGCTTTTATAAATGCAAAAAAAAACTCTAGATCTACTAGTTTTAGATTAAATTGTCTGTCATTATGCTCTTGAGGTTTATTAATATAATTGTCGTATTTGTCATGCCCTGAATGCTATTGAAACCAAATTTAATGACAACAAACATTATTTTGGCTCATACCATAACATACAATTTGCGTGCTATTTTTTATTAGCGAAACATGAGCTCTCTTTATTGTTTAATGTAACCATTAATATACCGTGTTTTGTGCAAATAAACGATTTATTTATTTATTTATAGCAAAAATTTTAAAATGAAATGAAATAAAACTATTTAGTTGTGTAAGAAACACGGTACATATTAAACACGTGCAAACTGTTCTTGAAATTTCCAAACCTGAAAATACTTCTATCTTTAAAAACAAGCGTTTCGAAAAATGCCTATCACTAAAAGCATTGCATGATAGAGTCACGCAAACAAAAATCTGAAATTTCAAACTTTACCTTGAAAACAAACGTAATTACCGCATGAAAGGTAATTAAAAACTAGTGGTTCACTAAGCATGCTGTCAGGGGATATAACATGACATTACTGTGGAAAATGCGTTCAAATACATCGCTTTACTATTTCTGCTGTATTTTCAATTATGAGTACATATTACTACTATACATTCATTTTTGTTTTTTTAATATTAGACAACATCACATAGATTGCTCTGATCCTATGATAAGTAGTTTAAGCACTTGTGTTACAGAAATCAGAAACAACGACGGTACCACAACACCCAGACCCGAGACAATTTAGAATAGTTTTTTTCTACATTGACCGACCGGGAATCGAACCCGGGACCTCAGAGATGGCGACACCAAGTCCGGTATGCTTGCCTCTTGGCTACGGAGGTCCTCATTAGAAATATCTAAAGAATAGTATTGTTTTCTGTTTACATTAACAGATAGGGGATTCTTTTTTTCAATCTTTACTGTCTAAGAAGTCTCTCATGATGATATTTTTTTTAATTACAGAATTTAGGTACAGACAACAGCAGGTCAACCAACCCAAAAAGTTAAAGGTCATTCAACTGATTTTCAACTTTAAGTCCAACATGTAGATATCAATATCAATTGAGAAATTTTGACGTTTTGTAGAAGGTTGACGAGCTGTTGTCTGTTCTTCATTTAAAGTTCTTAAAAATAGTCTTGGTGATGCTACATTCTTCTTTATTGGCATGCAGCATCATGTAACCAATATTATTTTATCAATATAATTATTAAATCAATTAAAATAACCTAAATAAATATTGTTCTATCATTTCTTTATTTATTATTATTTCTAGAAATTAAATTATTTTATTTCGTTATTACCTGAGTTAATGTTTGCTATATTTTTTTATAATGTCAAGAAAAGGGAAAAATTTACATAAATAATCATCATAATTTCAAAGATTCGTCAATTGTTACTGCAAAGCAACTTGCCAACTTGTCCAGTGCACTCGTGTGGTGATCCGAAATCATCACGCCAGGTTTTTCAAAACGTAAGTAGTCATTAATAAAAGGTTAATATTTTGAACCGACTTCAAAAAATGAGGAGGTTCTCAATTCGACTGTATGTTTTTCAAATTAACCTAGAATATCATACTGCTATACATTTTTTTATCTATACAATCCCACTGGTTGAGGATCCGATCACAGATCGTTGTCCAGCACCAAGTATTTTAATTCCCTCCAAGCCTGGTCAAATCGTCGTACGGTCGTTTGGGTCTACATCTTCGCTTGAGCCATCTTTAGCGTACATAATAACAAAACGCTTCTAAGTAATTTATTAATTATTTAAAAGCATAAAATTGTAGTTTGTAAATACATAATATACAGGTTAACATTGCAAAGGGGTGCCAAATTAAAAAAATAAGATCTAGGGAACAATATAAAGCAGCTTCTTTATCGTTATTATTGTTAATAATCATATGTTACGAAAAAAAAAACTTTAAAATATCCGAAAATAAAGTCAATAGAGACATTATGAAAGTCGTGTGGTCATTTATCAGAGGCCTAGGTACAGCGAGCCAACAAGGACCTTAAGCAGTGCACATACGGTGCATTTTTTTCATGAATGAGAAATTATCCACGCGTACGATTTTTAACAGCAGATAGGAAAATTAAATGTGATAAAAAAAACTTATTCTTTGCCTATGTAGGTCGATTAGGTTACTGATTCTAAGCCACTTACAGATTTGGCACCTCTTTGCAATGTAACCCTGTCGATAATACCAATTCTTCACCAAGCAATTTTCGACACAACTACATGTATTATTATGGTATTAATTACTAACATATCCAAAAGAAAACAGTAAATATTAAAAATATTATATACGGAACTAATAGCCAATGGAGCAGACGAGTTCTGGAGTGGAAACTGAAAACTGGTGAACGTAGTGTACGCACGCTGAACAGCTCGTACAACTGACGACCTGGCAAAGGCTCTTAACATCGAGAAGAATGGTGCTCGTTCAACAGTAGATGGAAAAGGGCTGAATAAATGACGAATATATAAAATCTCTCTCCCTAGATTGGTAATTTTTACTGCATATCACATAAAGGGGGTAACATTTTTTTGAGACGGGATAATTGACGCGTTAGAGAACGGATAATTTAAGTTTGAAAAAGGGAGGCGGTCGGTGGTCCCAAAAATATTATACTTTTTTTACACTATATAATATCATGTCATACAAATCATGTTAGTTCAAATATTATACTCGGACTCAAGGTCAAGCTATCTTCGAGAACGGTGTCATGTGTCTGGGAATTCATCATAGGAGATGGATATTTTTCTTTATAATTTATCGACTTAGAAAACATTAACAATGTATCGTTAAGTTCGACCCTGAAGCGCAAAATAAAATATAACTTAAGTTTTCTGTAATCAAACACAAAAAATAAAGAAGTTCAACGATGCAACTTTGCGGTAGAAATTCATGATACTAGTCTTAGGGTAACTGTTTTATCTAGGCTATGTTACCTCGGCTTTTTGTCGTCGCTCCCTTTCATAAGGCGAAAAGTTCTGGAACTCCCAAAGTGATGAACGGGCTCTTGTTTGCTCCTCATTATCTTTCGAGTTTTTTGTTCACTTATCAGTTGTTGAAGGTCTATGTGATAAATAGTTCAGCTTGGTTTAATACAAAAATCTGAGGCAATTTGTATTTAGGTCAAACAAATTTCCTTGGGTCAGAATAAAACAATGTAAGTTTGAATCTTACTAATATTATAAATACGAAAGTTTGGATTAATGGACGTTTGTTACTTAATCACGTTAGAACGGCTGAACGGATATCTACATGAAATATGACATAGAAATAGATTATAGCCTGAAATAGCCGACAGGTTTTTTTGTCCTGGAAAAATGTACGGTTACCGAGAGATGCAAGATAACTGATATTATATAAGGCGCTTCTTACCGTTAGATGTCACTGTTCCGTTAGCAAAAATTTTGAATGTAATTTTTTTATTTATTTTAGTTGTTGCCTGCGACTTCGTCCGTATTAAGACTATGGTTTTGAAAGGACCACGCGAGCGAAGTAGCAGACAACAACTAGTCGTTAATAAGTCAGAAGGACTACTCAATTCTAAGGAAAGCAACGGCGGATTTAAAAAATGTTAAACTACATATTTATAGAATAACAAATTAATACGACTCACTCATGAATACCACTACGAACGAGTCAAATTTCTAATTCCCTTAATTTGGCACGTTCATACAACGCTTGATTGATATCTTTCCAATTGTTTCCAAATTAACTTACCATTCAGTTCCGGATCGTAAGGCCGTAATATCTCTCTCTACCACAGACAAATCACAGCAAAAGGTTATGCAATCGTTTTAGGGAAACTACTAGCTGATTTGACGATATTATTCATATCACATTGGAATATATTGGCACAAGACCGTGAGATGTGCAATAATGCAGTAAAACCCTTTTTAAGACTCCATTTTTTCCAGTTATTAGACGTTTAGAGTAGATTTAGACGCGAATTCAAAAACATAGCCTACTATGTTTTTGAATTCGCGTCTAAATCTACTCTGAACGTCTAATGACTGGGTCCTATGATTAAGCGTCTCCTTGAGGCTAAAAAAAGTGTTTCCAATTTTTTATTTATCACCCCGCTTTAAGGTTTTTATAGCTCAGTGGCGGCAGCGCTTTGGTAGTGATTACCAATGTTAAGCAACCTATGTTGTAGTTGTGAGTAGATGGGTGTCCATTCCGACCCATCACAAGCATCACCGTTATTCGGGTGGCACGTTAAAAATAGGTCCTAGCTAATTTCGCTCGATACTATAGCCATAAAGCCGAGTCAGGGACTTGATTACATCTGACAGTAAAGTTTAGTTACTGGTCTTAGAGACCCCCTCCCCCCCTTCCCACCAATCCATACTGGGCACGCAAAGTGGAGTATGGCCCCACCTTATAGTTGTGGTGAGGCCTGTGCCTTTCAGTGCGACGTACCTATATAGGCATACTTTACTTTTATTTTTCACCCCGCTCTGTTTGTCCAAAAAAAATACTTCACTGCTTTTACGTCGACTTTGGTTCCTTCATGTGGAATCTATAAAACAAAATTGTCTGTGCTCTCACGGATTTCTTCGTGTCAAAAGTTAAGCTATTAATTGAATCGGTCAGTTGAGGTGTTAAATGGAATTGAGTTTGGGCAGAAGGTTTTCGATAATCGGGGGCCTTTTGGTTTGGGACATACGGGAAGGGTTTATGGGACAACTCAGTTTGAAACTATTGATATATGTAGTTTTACATACAACTTTCCCTTCGAATTTATCCACGTAAGTATTAAATCCCCATACAAATTTCATTTCAGCCCTTATGCAATGATTTTATTGCTCGCCTAGGATATTTAAGAAATATTTTCTTCGAAATCCAGTTGGTTGATTTATGCGTTCTCTGTCAATCATTTAATCACGATGCTGTTTTATGGATGACATTATAAACAAAAAGAACATGTTTTGATCTTGTGCTAGGTTTTGTGAACTGGCTGTCTAAGCCAAACTCATCCAGCTCTTAACAGACCTTTTCGTAGTAAACATACTGCCAACACATGAGATAGAGGTCTTGAGATGGCGTTTCGCGCTACACGAGTTTCTAGTGTATATTGGTGAAGTATTAGAACTTGTTTGTGTGAGCTCGTGTACATGTTCTTATGTATCGTCTTATTATTCGATCGTCGGACAGTTGTTCTTTATCCTAAACAAAAGGGTTAGATAGACAACGCATCAAGACTGACTCTCAGGATAGGCCGTACATTTGCAGAGCCTGGGTTGCTAGGTTACACGAAGATGATGACCAAACATCAGGTAGCAATAACTAATCTGTCAATGTCGCACTAAAAGTTACTCGAGTTTCATCTAGAAGTCGAATGGTGGACCACTCCCCTATAAAGCGTCACAGCTAGTGTCTTTGGGCAATATTCATCCAACGGTTTCGAGCAACCTTAACGAGGTCATCGGTTCACCGGGTGCAAGTCTTAATATCGCTGTATATTCTAATTTCTAGTCTCCACCTGACAACCTAATATCTTCTTTGACAGTTGTCAATTTTGTGAGGGATGTGGCTTGCAATTTGCCATGTTCAAATGGGTTTCATGATGCAAGTGCTTCTCTATACTGTATTTATTATCTACCTAATTCACTTGAAGTGACGACCGTCTAATCTAGTGGTTCGTACTCCAGATTTACAAAGTTAGTGGTCGAAAAGCCACTGGTCGTGGGTTTCTGCCTCCCCCCCTACCGCCCCTTCCTCTTAACCCCGCAAGTGTTACTGTGATAAGCACGAAAATTTGTCATCATCATCATCATAATTTTAGCCATAGGACGTCATTGTGAAAATTTGTACCTGAGTCCAATGATCGTTTTTTTACGCTTAGCTTAAAGTTACTGACAATAAATTCATTCTGAGATCAATATGTCAGAATGAATTAATTGTGTTTTGTAATTTGTATACAGGATGTTGTTTTGAACAACAGCCATATTTAAGGAGGCAAACGTGTTGATAAATACAAACAGTTTTTACTATGGGGTCAGCATCAAAAGCATGAAAAATTCACTGCTGTATGCAAAAAATAACCTCCATATTGTCATCGTTCAAAACGACACCCTGTATAATATATTGACGTTTATCAATCCGTCATCTAGTTACCATAGTACAAACTATGCCAGTTATATTACTGTGTTTGTTGGAATTTTTAATTTATTTGTCCAGTTTATTATTCTTACGGAGCAGTGTGTCACATAATCGGGCCGCCTTCCGACTTTTCGGATAATGACCATTTCGTCCTAGAACCGAACAATAATCGAACTCGTATTAAATAAGGCTATTAAAAGTTTTGCCACCGTTTCGGATCCGCTGTTATTTTTGAAGCTTACGGCATGTTTACATTAGCTTTCACATTCAAGTTAGACCTTATCAACTAGTTTGTAAAGTTCAAAGTCGGAGTGGAAGCCTTTATTTTGGCAACAATTCATCGAACCATTTTTCAGATTTATGCCATTGCGAATGATACTAGTTGTAATAAATTAAAACTTGAAAGGAATATAATATTGACATGACAATTATTATATGTCCAAGGCAGTTTTTTCTTAGGATTACAGAGGCTCGATTAGAAAGCAGATAAAGATTTAAATTTAAATTTAAATTTGAAATTGTCGTCAATGCATTTTAAGCTGCGATTGTTGTGATCATGTTGGTCTCACTAGTTCTTTGGCGTAACAGTAATTGAGAGACCCACGGCTGCCAACTGAGGGCCTATTCTTAGCTGTATTTGAGCCGGTTAACAAAGACATATCTCAATAAACATTTTCAGAATGGTTTATGGAACAGTAACCTTTTCATATTTCAAAGGTTCTATGGACGACAGAGTTAAAAAGGACATAGCTAAACGTGCCAACAACAACTGACTTGGCATTTCCAGATGATAGCATATGCCTACTTGTCATAAAATAGAAGACAAATATGAGAAAACAATTCAATTTTAGGGTTCCGCAGTCAAAATGGAACGCTTGAAGTTTCGGTCTGTCTGTCTGTCGGCGGCTTAGCTCAGAGACTCCTCGTACTAGAAAGTCGTAACTTTGCAAAGGTATACATACATATTAATCACGCCAACAAAGTGGCAGAATAATAAAAACATAAAAAAAACATTTTTAGGGTACAGTCAGCTTATTCTGACAGCTACTAATGTTCTCTTTATAACAAAATATTAACACATTAAAACTAACTTAATACCTAACTTAACTGAGAATTTATATTATAAATAATAACGCGAAAAATATATTTTCCTATTCTACGTCAAATTTGGTTTTCGACAAAAGAAAAATGGAATGACTCAAATTGAAATTCTTTAGTAGTAAAAATGACTATACGTTTCCAATAAAATCACAGCAAAACCAATATGGATGGATAACGGATAAATTATTTAACGGATAAATCCTGACAGTACTGCTGTTAAAAGATTTTAAATTCCGAACTTTGCTTGCTCTCAATGCGCAGTAACTAAGTCTTAAAGCAGAGTATCTTCCAAGTTTTTAAAAGTTCCGGCTTGTGTTTGTCAGTTTAGCCGACAGTTGAGACTTGGTCTGTTTTCATTTTTCTCTCAAAGGAAATAATTGTTATTTGCATTTTTACCCGTTATTTCCACTTTTATTATTTGTAATGTATTTATTTCCTCAAACTTTTTTCTTATTTATTACAAAAAGGTTTGTTCGACACAAAAAAAAAACAAAAGTTAATTAATTAATCAAATCAATCAAGGTAAGTGAAAACCATTAACCGCTGGAGGAATCTTACGGTCAGCATTAGAACGAAAGACTGCTGATAATTATAATAAAAAATATGATAATAAAGTGTGGTTAGAAAGTTTATTTTTTCTTTTTTTATTGTGGTAATCATTCCATCTTGTTGCTGAGTACGTTTTCTGCTCTTTCTCTTCGATTTCGTTCTATTCTTGGCAGATTCCTAGGTAAATCATAATATGCCCATAAATAATCTCTACTTTGTGACCACACACCCTGTTTAAACATAAGTTTGTGCCTTACAACATAAAAAAAATAAAAAACAAAAAAAACATATAAATTATCATAGTCACAAAGTAAGAAAGGTCATGGAGTAAAGAAAAGAAGATCATTTATTGATATTGGGGTTTGCAGCTCTCCGTGTTTGTACTGTCAAACGCAATCATTATTTTGATATTGTATTTCTTTTTTTTTTTACAGACAACAGCTTGACAACGTGCTACAAAACGTCAGATTCTAGGTTGACCTGCCGTTGACTAGACTAATCATATAGATTTTTATTTAAATCCTTCATAATTATCATAACTCCTGATTATGAAGCCTGACTGGCACATACGACCTCTTCGATCATAAACTACTCTCTTTTAAGGAAGAAATAAGGCAAGATAATCGATTGCCCTAAAAAGGCATCCAACTGTAATGCTTAGAGGAAGGCCTTTGCTCCAACTATGGTTCTATTTACTAAGATAGGGAAAAAAGTTTGTGAATGTATCAAAGGAGATACTGAGTTATTGGCTTATTAATGATGCTAGGCAAATATCACTACGTGTTACAAAATGCATATAACTTCAGGGAATCCAGTTTTGATTATTATACGTAAACGAAAAGTGTGTCTTTGATGTGGAAAAATAAACTGTATGCTACAAAGATAAAGTATATTTTATTCTTGTTTTTCTCTCTGGATTTGAGGCTATTCTGCTAATATGCGTTCAAATGGTGTAGCCAAGCGCCAAAATTACATTGATAGCCTGCAAGGTACCATTAAAAAGCACGTTAAAATCAATACTAATCTTGGAATAAGAGCTGATCGGTTAGTGTTGAGACACGAAGTGATTTTTAACCGACTTCAAAAAAGGAGGAGGTTCTCAATTCGTCGGAATCTTTTTTTTTATGTATGTTCAGCGATCATTCGTTACTACGTTGACCGATTTTGATAATTTGTTTTTGTTTGAAAGGTCTTTATAAGGAATACTTTCAGAATGGTCCCATATAAATTTAGTTAAATTCTGATGATGGGATCTATAAGAAAATCATCAAACATTGCATGAACTCCGTACCACGCCAACTGATTTTAGTATCTTTATCTTTGTATCTTTGCCAAATGTAGACCGATTTTGATGATTTTTTTTTAATGAATAGCTTATACTTCAATGATACTATACTAAAACATTTTCGGAAAAAAATTTACCCCTAAGGGTGAAAAAATATGAAATGAAATCGGTGTTCAGTTAAATTATGTTTCTACTTGTGCGATTTGTTTTGATTAGGATTTATCACTAAAATAGATAAAATAAGTTAATTTTATACAAAAAATTAAGACCGACTTCAAAAAACTAAAACGCTAAAAATAATCTTAACACTTAAGTGCCTAATCAGTTACTTTTGGAGTCGGTGCAAACGAAAACATAGAATCTCTCATCGACTGACTTCTTTTTGTGTCTGTCTTGTTGTTGGTGATTCTTAAGCACAAACACTGTTTTTTTTTACAGAGCATTAAGATCAAAATTTCAAATAAACACTCTCAGTATCGGCTTTCCAGGTTAAGGAAGTAAATAACGTTTTGGATGTTAAGAATAACTTTACTTACTTTAATTTGTTCTTCTTTTAACTTTGTTCTTTAAATTATACGGTTTTATTCCGAAAGAACAGTATAAAAAGTCAGTGATTAGCCTGAGATGAAGCTGTTAGCCTACAATACAGGTTAACCTGTCTAGTTTAAGCACAGACAAACAGTTAAAATCTTTATCTAAATAAAGTATTAATAAGTAGCTGCATTTAAAAAAACTGGTTCTTGAGTGGCATGGCAGCGTGGGCAGCACTCCCAACCCGGTGGACTGACGACCAAGTGAAGGTTGCAGTAACTGCTGCATACAAACGGCCTAGAGATGGCGTTGGCATTCTACAGGCGAAGTTTATGTAAAGTAGTCTGACCGTCAAATTAATTAAATCTAACAAAAAAATCAAAAATGTTTATTGTCCCAAAATGAATAGTAAGGCCGACATCAAGTTTTGTTTATGGAAATTAGCAAATCATACCGTTAAAACAATGAAATGTTACACATCATTAGTGATGTCTTTCTACAAATCGAAGGTAGAAATAATATCGATAGTTTTTTTAAAAGTGTTCTACAACATCACATACATTGATTACTCTGATCCTAAGGTAAGTAGCCAAAGCACTTGTATTATAGAAATCAGAAACAACGATAGTACCACAACACCCAGACTCAGGTCATCATAGAAAAGTTGGTTTTCTACATTGACCCGAACGGGAATTGAATCCGTGACCTCAGATATAGTAACGCCAAGTCCGGCGTGAACGCTTCTCGGCTACGCAGATCGTCTAGATAAAAGTTATTTTCTTTGACAACTCATTATGCTTGTCAATATGCGTTCCTGAACTTCAAAATCCTGAAATTGTCCTACTCTTAAGAAGACGTCATGAAATTGTAAGTCATGGTCCGAACTCATCTGAAAGAACACTAGTAAAAATGGAATGATTCATAGTATTCAATGCGAACAATAGATAATATGGACTTCATTTTGTCTGTCTGTAATTTATTCATTTATATTATCGGTAAATCGTTCTAAAATGGGGTATGCCGTTATAATTTGATTGATTTTAAAACCCAATATAGTCTTGTGTCAATATACGCTATATATAGCAAATACAGTATTTTCTTTCATTGTTTCGGTCCTAGTTAGATTAGACTTTCTGTAAAAGTTTGACAGTGCCAGCTTAAAAAGTGTAATAATTACGTGCGTACCCACGGCCATTTTCAAGTATTTTGACATCACTCTTAGTTGACAGCACTAGGAGTGCTACTTGATTTAGAAATTATAGTCGCGTTTAAGGCACTGTGAATAGTTAGGCTACTATAAACTATAAGAGTTGATTTTTAATCATCACGAGATTGAATTACAAATACTTACACCAAAAGGCTATCGATTTACAAACATTATAATAATTTGCATCGATAAGGCTTTTGTCTATAGTTTTACAGTACTATAGTGCTGACTAAATCAAAACACAATTATAGTTTTGTTTGCAAACCAAGCATCCTAAAACAATACGAACCAAAAGTTACAACGTGCGAAAACACGGGACTTTCAAAACTTGAAATGTAAATAAAACGTTTGTCTTTTAGTTTGGTTTGCAACGTACGTGAAAATACAGTTACGGATGACAATTCAAACTATTTTTATAAAATACAAACGACAATATGTATTCTCTGAAGATATTTGCTCTGTTTATTAAGGCATCCCGACAAATACACTACAATATCGGTGGCAAAAATATACTCAAAACTTTATGTACTAATATTATAGTAATAGTAACAACTGATGTACTTAATGCCATTACAGTCAATACTATCATCAACAGCCTTTAAACACCCGTAGTGCTGGACATCTTCTAACCAGGTAGTCCACTGGGTGGGAGGACATAATCAGTGACCAAGCTGAGACATGGAATGAATGCGAAAGTTAAAGGACGTTGTTTGTCATGCAACTTATTCATGTAGAATATGTCCTAAATTCATAAAAACTATCAGTACAAAGCTAACAATGTCTGTTACTCTTAAAACAATGTCGTCAAAGTTCCAGCATTTGAGATTACTTCAAAGATCTTAATTAAAAACCTATTTTTAGGACTTAAGTTTATTTAGACTTATTACAAAGACGTTTAGTTTCAATTATCTTCTCATCAAATAAATACTCATAATTTGCTCTGATTTTAGCGCTACTTAATTTAAACACTACGATTTTTTTAAAGTAAGCAATATATTTTATGATAGCAAATTAAGTATGATCAGAATTTTAATAACTACATAACAAATTAAATATAGCCCTAACTTTAAACCTTATACTAAAAATATTTACTTGCATAAAATATTATTACAAGTTATGATGGCTTTTCCGTTTTTGTTCTCAAATAATTTAACATAATTATGTACTCTATTTTAAAATAACGAATATTTTACACTTAAATGTAGTCATGTCATAATTAGAAGTATAAAACATTTGAAACTAAATAAAGGACTTGTGTCCATTCATGAGGCTTGTAATTTGAAAACCACTGTGTTTTGTCGGAAACTAGAACAGGGTAGAACGGGGGAGTAACCAATTTGCTTCTAGCTAAAGTTGAATTCTAAGTAATTGCATCTATCTATAAAAGCGAAACGCTTATTGCATTCCCACTAGTCAACAATTGGATTATTTAGAATAACAAAAAAATGGTCATAAAATCAATTCGGCTGTAAACAAACCTAATGCTTGAAAGTTATCTAAGTGGTCTGACTGTGTGTGAATAAAAACTCAAGTTTGAAGTCGACTAATACGTAACAACAAATACTTTAAAAATCTTTTGAATTTTTATGATTATGTGGAGAACCGTTTGTATTAATCAAACCGCTAAACACCAAAGGCTGCACCCATGTGGGTGACTCTACCCTACGCTTTCGAAAATTACATTAAGCCTAAGCAAAAACCGGAACTTGGCCAAGTGCCACTTGTAACAAACTTGGAAAACAATGTGTTCGCAACAAACTTGGTGGCCGCAAGATGGCTGCCGGAAGCCGGGAGTGGGATCAAGCATAGCCGATACCGCTTCCGGTACACGTTTTGACAGAACTGTGATGGATTGCGCTGTTATCTGGGGGATATGACCTAATAATTTTTATATGAGGAGTAAATAGAGGTTGTTAGCTCACTTTGATCAATAATTTGGGCAGGTCAAATTACACATGGGATTATTTTGGAGTTGCGATACTATCATGTTTTTTCTTGTATATCACATTTATTCTCTTAATCAACTCTATTAGAAGAGATTATTACTCGATGGTAATAAAAAAATATTAAAAGTATGCCTTTATACGTCCCACTGCAGGGAACAGGCCTCACCTCAACTATGAAGTGGTTTGGGCCTTAGGTACTCAGCCACGCGGGCCCAGTGCAGTGCGGTGGAGGGGCGTTGTAAGGCCAGTGATTTAACCCTACTGTCAGATGTTATTAAGCCACCCTAAGGCTGCTGATTAAGCTTTACAGCTAGTATCAAGTAATTAGCCGGGACCAACTTTTAAAATAATTATTAATGTCATCTGTATTTCACATTCAAATAAAACCAAAGTTTTCAATTTATACGACATATAAGAAATAGGTTCACAATCCAAGATTTGATTATATAGTTAGTTACTTAATAGTAAATACATTTATATAATACACGTGCTCAAAAGCTTTAAATTTCCATTACAACCTGAATTCTCACTAAATAGTTCGTATTTCAGTTTACAATATAAATTGTATTTAAAAGTTAAGATACTTTTAGCTAGTGAACAAGCCCAAAGCTTAAGTTGACTCTGATATGCCTACACCTTTAATTATAATGTTATGAAATAACTCATCTCATCTTCTTGATGATACAGCCTGCCTAGCATGAGCACTAAAACTCGATATGATATAGCGAAATATCGACACCAACTTTAAAAATATGAGAGTTTTAGCCGCCATTTTAATTTTTTATCGAAACAGCGATTGTAATAAGTGACGGCGATTCAACATGGCTGCTATATCTATTATATTTTTATAGTTGGTGTCGATACTTCGCTATATCATATCGTGTTTTTAGTGCTCATGCTAGGCAGGCAGGTGTTTGTTGCTGAAAATGTATGTTTGTTGGAGATAATCTTCGCTGATCCTGTCGGAAAAATCTTTCTCTGATATAGTGCCACGTTTTTCCAGAGTGTCATAGGCAATTTTTATTGTAATAAAACCATTTCTAATACTAATGCTGATTGATTGGCTATTATCCTATAAACTGTAGGTAGTCTATGTGGCAATATTATAGATAGATAGTATTTGTACCTTGAACGTTGGTAGCCATAATCAATACCGGTCACTCGAATGATAATTCGATCGATTATCGACGTCCAATATTTTCTAATAGGATCGATGATATTGTAAGTTGAGTAATCTTAATTTTTTGATATAAACAGTATCAATAAATATGAACTGGTAGATGAAGTATCGATAATAGACTACACGAGCACAGCCGCAAGCAGAGGCTAGTAAAGTAACAAAAAGCAATCCTTTTCCTGTCACCCACCTAATCTGTTACCATGACAAACCTTTTATTTTGCATAATACCCCCTCACAAAACGGGATCTGCTTATCACATTTAATAAATAGGCATAATCAGTTGGAAATTTGTTCAGAGCAAGTCTGAACTTACAATAAATTCGTCCCAAGTTGTGACCACAATAAAGAAATACCCAGTAAGCCACTTCGTGTATGTATGTAGTGGTTAAGTTAAGTGATGAGGTGATATAGTCAACAAAAGATGTTAACGTGTTTTTTTTTTAATTCACTAAAATGCTAGTTATATGTTGTAGCTTAAAAAAACCTAGAGACAGTAAAAAATGTAAGGTTTTTTTTTTAATTGACTTTTAAGTGAATCTTTGATATGTTTACGTGTGCTTACAAAATTGGGTAAAATTCATATTAGAACTGACTTGTGGCAACTAAATAGCGCTCTAGCTAAAAACCCAAATTTTCAATTACGAAATACAAAATTAAACTGCAAAAAAAAGGCAAAAGCATGCATACTACAGTTGCGTTATGTAGAGCAAAATTTTATGAGCATTATTAGAAAGCAAGACAAAAGTTTTGTAATAATAACAGACAGACATTCTTTCCCCGCACTGGGCTCATATATTCGTTTATAGAATCTTCAAAGTTAGAGTGAAGGCTGTGCCTGACTGTGGGCCGCCTATAGGCTTATTTGGTTTACTTTTGATATTGTATTACAAAATGTTGTTCTAAGGAGACTCTGTAGCATATGGCGGATACCCTACAGGATAAGATAGGAAACAAACTTGCATAGATTTATACCCTTAAAATAATTACTACTACTACTACTTACTACCTACTGCAATAGCATTCTGTATCCACACATTAAACTTTTTATGAACCCCTCTGGTTGTAGTAAACTACTGGTCAAGTGTCAATTTTTTTTTTTACTTTTCAGCAATCAAAAAGTAAACCCAAATCGGATCATCGTTCTGAGTAGCGCCACTTGGTGCCATGTAATTGAGATTGAGTTGACATTGATGTTTAATTTTTTCAGAGCTAAAGGATTGCAGGCCTGACTTTTAATTTAAACTTAATTCCTCCGCGCGTTCTGATGAAACAAAATTGACAGACAGACAGACAATGAAGTGAGTGAACGAATGGTTTCTTTTTTCCTTCTAGGTACGGTAGGTACGGAACCCTAATAAAAATAAATAGGCCTACAGAAAATAAGCGCTTCTATAAATGATGCGTGTGTTTATTTCTGATCGTCACGCGCAGTCTTTGCGTTGCTTATTTATAGTAACTCGCTTAAACATTAATTAGCCTACGTCACTAATCACTCCACACTAGACATACTTTTAATGCACGCCACTGAGCTCATTCCAGTGATAATCTTTCCGTCTGCTACCAGCAGCTTTGCTGTTGCAAGCAACATAAAATTATCGTTAATTTTATTTAGTGCGGCAACACTGAACGCGACTTCCTTCTTCCTTTTTTATCGTGTGTAGCGATTGTGTGTGTCGAAGAGAAAATAAATTCAAAATATGGTCCAAAGTGGTGTTTTCCTTAAAGTGCATCGCCCTCAACCAGCTATCAGTCCTCAGGCACTCTACGCAACAAAAATTTGCGTATATCATATCTTGAAGCACCTTGAAAACCATGCGCCATTTGCCAAGCCGAAGTTTACTTTTGCAAACAAGATTACTGAACTCATTTGTATTGTGTCTGAACTTACGATAAATTCGTCCCAAGTTGAGGTGCTAAACGGATTACAGTTCGGAGGGAATTCGGCCCTTTCATTAATCGAGACAAGGAGCCAGGAAGCATTTTGAATAGGCCCATTGTCAAGTGTTTTGGAAGTTTTATTTATCAAAAAATGTAATTAAAGTTATGATTTATTAAATATAATATTTTATCTTTATTTCAGAAAGTTACATAAAACGTTTGCAGAGTAAGTTTCTGGTAAATCAAATTTAAATTTATAAACTAACCAAACGAAAATATTAATACTTCAGCCAGCTCCTTAAATCATGTCTTACTCAATCAAGTGCTAGGATAAATTATAAGATATTTTAGAAGTACGCCGCTTTGACGTTTACTTATATGTATGTATAGATGTCCAACGCCCACAGAACATTCGTTATCGTGGCACTATTCGTACCTATGTCTACCTATATTATTAGTAGCCCCATTGCACATTCTTAGTATGTACAGGGTTACATTGCAGAGGGGTGCCAAATCTTTAGGAGTGGCTCAGAATCAGTAACTTAATCGAACTATGCAAAGAACAAAAAAAAATTTTTTCCCATTTAATTATTTCTATCTGCTGTTACAAAATCGTACGCGTGGATAATTTAACTTATTTAGGAAAAAAAATGCACCGTATGTGCACTGCATAAGGTCCTTGTAGGCGCGGCTTTCGTAATCTCTCTATTGACTTTATTTTCGGATATTTTAAAGTTTTTTTTGTAACATACGATTATTAAAAATAAAAACGATTAAGACGCTTGTTTATATTGTTCCCTAGATCTTATTTTTTAAATTTGGCATCTCTTGGCAATGTAACCCTGTATATCCAGTCAGCCAGAAAGCTCCATTAATTTCTGCCCCTTTGCATCACAGTAATGAAAGAGTAAAATCTTCTTGTATGCCATGGTAAGTTTGGTTAGTCCCCCCACTCCTAGATTAGGTACGGTCAAACAGTGACCACAAACGAACCGAACGACTAAAGCAAGTTAAATTTTACCTATTAGAATAGCACGATTTAAAAGTTCTTACTGATGCCACCAGTCAAAAGTTAGCCCTTCGCGTGCCACAATTTTTTTTCCTATTGTTTCCCATTGATTTACTGGTCTACCACGGGTAAGTGGAACGCGGAGAGTTAGTTAGTTATTAAGTTAGTTAAGGTGAACAGACGACCTGGTAAAGGTTGCAGTCAGCCGCTGGAGGCAGGCCTCTTCCAACTAGTCAATCTGTAAGCCATTGGAAGAGGATGTTTAGCAGTGGACGTCCTATGGCTCAATAAATGATGATGTATAGTGGGTAAGAATTTATACCACAGTGACATCATTATCATCATTTTAGCCATAGGACGTCCACTGCTGAACACAGGCCTTACCCAATAATACTCATTTATTCAGTACATAGGCCCTCTTCCGGGCACGTATACACGTCCCAAAATATAGCTTAGCCCTACTACTGCTTCGAGACTACATATTGGCTAATGACTTTCATCGGAGGGGATTGCCAAAACTCGCCACGCTTGGCAGGCGGGTTGGCGAGCGCAGTTTTTTAAATCATTTCGCACCCAGACGCTGCTGCCCATCTCGTGCTACATGAATTAGTCGCCTCTTACGACACGCCTACTGTTTGCGGTGGGGAAGTGTATTCTTTACGGCCGTCCCCACACGGTATACCACAGTGTACACGCTAATAACTTCATTTATACATAACTAGCTGTCCTGGCGAACTTCGCCTTCATACATTTTTTATGTGAATTTTTCCGTGTTTTTGTAGCTATTCTGCTATTCGGGGCGGAGACAAATTCAACAAATCAAAAATCATAAAAATCGGTCCAGCCATTCTTGATTTATAAATGGTGTAACTAACCTGACTTTGTTTTATACAGGGTGTAACGAAAAGGTGAAATAAAACTTTAAGGGGTTATTCTACGGCTAAACCCGTATGTACTGTAACCCTACTTAATAGCAAATAAAGATTTTGTATTTGTATTTGTATTTGTATTTAAATTACATCAACTTTTTCTATGGGACCAACATCGAAATCTCAACAAAAAAATTGACGTTTCCATACAAACTGATGCCAGCTGGTCGCGTTTTAGTATGGGAAAGTGTTTTTTTTTTTGCGATTTCGATGTTGGTCCCATAGAAAAAGTTGATGTAATTAAGCCGTAGAATAACCCCTTAAAGTTTTATTTCACCTTTTCGTTACACCTTGTATATATAGATACAATAAATCTGCAAGAAGCAGAGCTTCTCATAAGCCCATTACCTTCAGAATTAAGGCACTTTCGGTGAAACAGCTCTATGAAAGCGCCGAAATAATAAAATTATTTAATGACTCCACTCCGAGTACATCATTCCTTTAATTATCTTTGGGGCTGTAACGTTATGGTTTGGATACGCTTATACGAGTAACGAGTATGGTTCAGAGAATGAATGGCTCAAAGAATTAACGGCGTGATTTAAATGTGTGGGAAATGAATATTATAATTAGACAAATATGTAAATGATGTGTAATTAAGAGCCTTAAGAAAATAAATAAGATGATGACAGACAAAAATAATTGAAATGAGGTTATATAAAATATAAACCTTTGGTGCCTACCAGTTTTCATTCCTTTAAATTATCATTCAGAATAATTGCAATTGCATAAAAACATAATAGTTCTGCAATTAATTAAGGAAATACCTGATTTTACGATACAATCACTTCACAAAACGCCAACTCAAAAGTTTAATTTAGAAATGTTCTCCTTAACTGCTGTTAAATTAAAAAAAAACTTACACAAGAAAATTCGCAATATCCTTGAGTACCTTAAAAATAGCCGTAACAAAACCAAAACCGATAAACAGCCAGACAAAAAATAAACAAAGACTCGACTGGGTGTTGAACTCGGAACTCGGCGTCAAAAGGAGCGTTCTCATCAAGATTATGCTCGCGAGTATTCACCGAGCCTTAATCGATTTCGATATTTTGCCTTAATATATGTACCCGTCGGAAACCTGGATGTATTTATCTAGGGTCTATTGACCCTAATTTTTTCAAATCGTTTTGCAGAGCAACAAAATACCAAAGTAATTTGATTGAAGTTATCGAGGTAAAGATCAAATTCGTTATTAATATAATTCAACATTTAAATCACACAACGTTCGATATCAAACAATAACCTTATACTCATTTGCGCAAATTGCAATTACAATGTAATGTAATATGTTAACGTCTTTGTATTTTGCGAATAGGAAATAGATTATTTATACCTTGTTTGAAACTATACGAAGAATTATGTTACAACACAAACTAAATTTTGGTGTTACATACAATTGCGAATGCTCTCTCAATGAAAATGCCCCTTGTAGCAGACACTCGCAATTTGCGCCAATGATTACGTTAGGGCACGGAGTGAAGTGACTTTGACGATAATATTCCGTTTAGTGGTTGTTAAAAAGTAAAGTGCAATCTGTACACAGCTTAAACTTTTTTTTAAATCACATTCAACGTTTATAAACTCTGGAACGCATGAGAAAGCTCAAGGTCGCACACCATGGTATGGAAAGGTTTCTTTGCGAGATCAAATCAGAAGTGAGGAGATCTGTTAACGAAGAAAGTCCCTGTTACCCCAACGGATTTGTCGTTGGGGTCACGGAAAAGATTGGGCCTACCTTTACATGTATTTAACGTTCTTAAAAAAATATGGATGGAAATATTAGGTTTGGCGCTAAAAATGAGAAATGGCTCCTAAAAATTAAACAAAAATACAAAACTGGGACGCGTAAAGTCTAATCACTAATTTACTTATTGCTTCACATCGATATACATGTAGAATGTTAAATAGATAGAAGATGATACATGAAATTATCCAACATAAACATATTAGGGCACGTGTACAATACTGCTGTCGTAACGAAAAAGAGCACATTTTTTTGTTGTAAAATCAAAATATACCTTTGGATCCGGGATCAGAAAAAAAAAACGCATTATTCAACCTTAATTTTTTCAAGTTTTGCAAAATGTTAAATATGCCCTTTTGCGTTAAGACGACAGAATGATTTAGGCCTATTTGCAGACAGAATATTTTTTATTAGTTTGTTGAAAAAATTCAACATGAGCCTAGTGATCACGGCCTTCAGCATTGCAAAACATAATTATAAAGATCACTCGTGCCTGAGAATAGCAAAATCACTCTTCCCAACACAACATAGACTGATTGATCAACCCAATCATTCGCCCACTCCATTTAGTGAACTTGCGCAACGAAATTTGTAACTTGATTGATAACGTCTGGGGGTGACCTCACCCTGAATTCCTTGTTTTATTCCAGAAGTTACTTTATATCGGGATCCTGGGTTATTTATTTATTGGAAAAAGTCAAGTTTGCACCTCGATGAGCCGATTGTTTGTGCCAGTTTTGCAGACCTTACTCTGGTAAAGTTTTAAAATAAAAAGTAGAGGAGAAGATCCGTAAACGGACAAAAGTCGCTGACATAGCCCTACGGACTAACAAGCTGTGGACAGGGCACACAGCACGTAGAACTGATGGCAGATAGGGCAAAAGGGTTCTAGAATGGAGGATAAATTATGATGATCATTAATGCTATAGGCGTTATTAAAACTTAAATTTAAAAAACTGTCTTTTACGTTTTAAATAAATAAGCTTATGTTTTATTTATCACGAATAATAATATTTCAAATTTATGTAATGTTTTCAAAACACGCTATTAGGGTTCAAGATTATTTGTTATTGTTATGTTGATAAAAAACAGAAAACGCCAACTTTGTAATAACGTTTTGAACGTTTTCATAGGCGGTCAAATTATATTGGCGTTATTAAAATCATTTTTGGTAGCTCAAACAGTTAGTTTGCGAAACTTTGAACAAACCGTTGGTTAGTTTCGTAAAATTATGTAACAATATTTTGAAACAGTAGCATAATGTCTCAGATTTTATTTTGGGGCCCTGATACACTCGATTATTTAAAAAAATAAAAATATATTTGAGCCAATACAGTACAGATATGCAATTTAAGAAAAGGTACATTTTTCGAGGTTCCTACCCGTCAGAAGCCCGTCTTCGAACTAGACTTTAGTCTGAGTCTCGGAGAACGGGTTTGTCTCAAAGAGGAGCGCTGTTGTTGGTGTTATAAGGTACCTATAAGCTACTATGATATTACATAACTAAGGAAATACTTTGTTTCCCAAACTAGACTTGGTCTGATTTGTTGGAAAAAAGGAAGCTTAATAAATATAAGTATATGTCTCCATGAAAGGAGAAAGAATTTGTGAAATTCAATGTACACAACTGGGTGAGCGCGCGCCATGTATTTGATAAGTGGTTGTAAGCGTGAGTGACAATGTGTGCGTTTTATGCTCGTGAGTTCCGTGTCCATTAAACATGTAATTTCATATAATTTCAAACAGCCCAATTTATTACAAAAAAGTAATAATGTTAAGACTGTAGACTAAGTTTCAAGTTCAACATAAATAAGTTATGGATTATGGAGCAAAATGTAGACGTAATATTGCACTTTCGAATAAGAATAACTAAATCTATAATTGATAAACAACATTCTAATAAATGAGATTATACAATAAATTTACGTAATTGTAAAATACTTTTTTTTCGTCAGGGAAATGCTTACGCATAACACACCAGTGGTGGGGTCTGCCGGGAGTTATTACGCCTCCGGACCTCAGAAGTAAGACCCGTATGTCCTCTAAAAACCCGACTGCGTCCACTGGTGACATTTCTCCAGGCATTCGTCCACAGTTATCATGGCTATTATGATTGATTGGTATCGTTATATTTTTACCAATTAATTGTGATTTTCATAACCGATGCATTACGATTTTTATAGACATGTACAGGGTATTTCTACAAATGTAGCCCCAGCCAGTAAAATTTTGGTTTCATCATCATCATCATTTCAGCCATAAGACGCGTCCACTGCTGAACAAAGGCCTCCCCCGATGACTTATCATTGGAGGGATTGCCAATACTCGCCACGCTTGACAGTGGGGTTGGCGAGCACATTGTTTTACAATATTTGGCACGCAGACACTGCTGCCCGTCTCGTGCTACAGGAAATAGTCACCTCTTACGACACGTTACTTGTTGTCGATGTAGAAGTGTATTCTTTAAGGCTATCCCCACACGGAACTGGCTTATTTACAGACAAAATTTTATTCATTTAAAAATGGAACTAACTTTCATAAAGCCTGTTCGTTTTTTTTTATTTATAATCGAACAGATCGCTACATCACGCCAGTTAGCACCAGTGAGCGTGTAGCCTAATTAACATTCTATTTTTCTTCCATTTACACATGTGTATGGGTATCCAAATCTATTTGAGCGTTTGACACGCTTTCATGTTTAATGGATCACGGATTTATATCACGCAGGTTTAGTCAAATCACGCGGATGGGTTTGGGTGAGTGATTTAAACATATCAAAAGGTTTGTTACAAAAAGTGTGGAACAAAAAAAAACAAAGAATGTTCCTTATATATGGAAGCTTTCATCACTATCATTAGAATTTGGATTATTATTATGTAAGAAGAGTAAAGTAAAGCCCTTATACAGAACGTTAGGTTAACATCAAGCCAAAAAAAGTACGTGCTAACATAATGACATGCAAAAAAATAATGGTTAAGCCAGAAATTTGAAATCGTCATTTAAAAAGAATTTTTTGCATAACAATCTCTCAGAATTAAGTTTTGTTTGAAAAAAAAATACTACACCGTAGTATTTATATGCATATGTTAACATGGACTAGTTTCAGTATATGACACCAATTATTAAAAACTCAGTATAACTTTTGTCAATTTCTTAAAAGTTAAATGTCTATTAATTAATATCAGTTATCAACGTTTTCGTAAGCTATATATTAATTTATTTATTTTATTTTGTTTAAGGAAACAAACAGCTATCAATATTGCATTGGGCTTAAAAATTATGGATAGTACTTAAACACTAAAGTTTCCACTGCTAGGTAATACAAGTAATTGTTGAAGAGACAAAATGCGGAACAAAAAAAAGGGATACAAGAATATTAGTTAGATAGAAATAGATGTATTATTCACTAGCTAAGCTAAGCTAAGCTAAAACCAATCAGGCGGCCTTCTTTAACAAGCATCGAAAGTGGCATATCTGACTCTAGCTATATCTTACAAAAACAGGTGGTGATCTTTATGTATACTCAGGCGATATAAAAGATATTAGAAAAACTTCTAACTAATATCAAAAGTACGTTACGCAATGAGAAAAAAATCTTTTTATTCAGCCAAATTTTTATTATCCAAAAATGACTACTAAAATCTAACCTATAACATTTTTTAGATACTAGTATACAACAATAGAACTTAGTAGTACCTGAGTCCTGAATGTCAGATGGAACCGTGGTCAGAGCTAGTAAAGGTAATGTGAAATTGCCAGGTGCATTCACGAAATCGGCGTTTTACGACTAAATGTAATGTACGTCATCAATTTTACTTTACAGCTACGGTGCGCGTCGAAGTCCCTGGGGCAAGACCACGCTGGGTTCGGAGTCCTACTGACAGCGATTTTCCAAAATATATTTAAAAGAGGTTTTTAGGACGCAAACTGTATCTATGTGTGGATAACCAGCGCAATGAAGCGGGGATCTTTATTTTTCCAGAAACAGAGTCATACGCAGGTGAGCGGCCGTTAACAGAAGTGTCTCAGACAATATCAGATTTTGTACTATTATTAACGAAATAACCCATTTCGTTTCGTTTCAATCTGCTCCAAAAATCGTTCTTAATAAAATTTTATTACGAAAAGGCACCAAAGTTTATAGATAAACTAGCTTTTGCCCAGGAGTACGTCTGCGTTGACCTTACCCGAATAAAAAGTATCCTGCCTTAATCCAGGCAATAGTCTTTCAGTATGCCAAATATCATCAAAATCTATTTAGTAGTTTTAACAAAGATCCATACATCTACAAACTTTCACATTTACCTACAATATAAGTAGGATTAAGCATCACAAACGAACTTGCAGATGTTTTTTTTTTTCTGTATTCGTATACCTAATTTACGATAAGTTGGCAAACTTTGTAAATTTGTTCAGTAATAATGACAGACCGAAACGTCAAGAGTCGAGTTGCTAACAGAATCATTGTAACCCTGAATTATCGACAACTTTCCAACTTTTAGTTGTTAAAACACCTTGTAATTAACAAAGCTAGCTCTAACTTAGTTTAAAACACTTTAACACTTTTATAGTTTAAGAATAAGATTGTTTTAAAACTACTTGCCTATTAAAGGTAAGGTAAGCCTGCAACTATGCTCACGCTGTTCTTTCGATATACAAACGATCGTATTTTGACGTACTAATACACGTTAAGTTAGTGTTGTCATACTCGTAGCTTTAAAAAAAGCTAAACATGTCTATTATTGTGTGGGTGACTATATTGTACAATAAGACTGGATACGCATGCGTTGGTTTTTCTGATGGTAGTTCGGTGGGCAGTGTTTCCAGTCAATGCACACTGTAGTTCGGTGGGGGAATCGTGGTTCGCCTTTGCTCAACTTTGAAGTCAATGATTAGTCGGTATGGTACGGAATTCAATTCGTCTAGCTATATCATCGACATTTCAGCAATAGGACGTCCACTGCTAAACATAGGCCTTCCTCGGTAACTTCTACATTGGCCTATTGGAAGCGGCCTGCATCCACCGACTTCTTGCAACCTTTACCAGGTCGTCTGTCGACCGTGTGGGCGGACGTCTCCATTCTAGAACAATTCTGCCTCATCGGCCGACAGTTCTTCTTGATATGTGCCCCGTCCACTACCACTTCAGCTTGATAATCCGTTGGGCTTCGGCGACTTTCCTATTTTGATTATAAGATCCATAGAGACGCCATGTTTCAGTTCCATATGTGTTACACACGCTGGTATTAGACTTTCGTCTTTAGACACTGAGGTATTTTAGAAGAGTTGTCCCAGATAGACTTATTTGTCATCAATTCTGAGAGTAGTGATCCCAACTTTTTAAAAAAATAATGACAAATACTTAAACTAAATTATTTATACATTTTATTAAGAAAACAATCCTTATACCTATACTTATTGTAATGGTGCCGGTTGCCTGCAGGCACCTGTCAGGTTTTCACTGTCGCCTATTATTGGCGTAAGGCGCCATGAGCCAATTGGTGACTTTTCTTTTTCTATTTTGACGGGTGCTTGCGGCAACCGGCACTATCTCAAATACATCAAATACATCTACTTATATTAATAAAAAATAAAAAAATATCAATACTCTTACTTAGAACTAGCATCTGGATTAATGTTTAACGTTGTTGTTACTTGTAATAAGAAACTTTGTACGAATACAAATTAAGCATGTTATGAAACTCTGTTATTGGCTAAGTGTCACTTTTGTTAAACTATGCTAATATGTACATTGTAATAAAGCTGTAGAGTTTCCCAATCAATAAAAATAAAATAAAATATATAAACTGATACTGGGTAGGACGAAACATGGGCATAATAATTGATCTAGCTATATGGTGTCCTATAATCATATCAATATTATTTAATTACTGTTTACTGTTCTTCTATATCGGTGAGAGGTCTTCTGCTCTTGTTTGTTCTCCGATTGTTATTACAAGGCTAAATGAAGATGCTGGCGAACGCTAGGTTTATATAGGCAGCGAGTAGAGATTTAGACTTGCCTATTTAATAGAAGGCTCCGTGACTCTTTTCGATAAACTTTGAGGTCTGAAAAAACCTAGTCTTATCTGAGCTTCGGAACTTAACTTTTATGTCTCAGCGTGTAAGGCTCATTCTAGTTTAAGATCTCGTGCAGTCCATAGATTGTAGCTATACCTAGGTATGTGAAGTATAGTGTGACCTATTGTATTCGGGCGCGCGTAGGTAGTTTTATATTAAATATAGTTATTTTTTACTTTTATTATCCGCTTTGAGCTACTTACCACATTTAAGGGTCTCTTGTAGCAGAACGTTTGCATGTAAACTGACTTTTGCTACAATTTCTAAATGAAACATAATATTGATACCTGTACAAACAATCTAGTAATAAATATGTATTGATGTTTGAAATTGTTTTTTCTCTAACAAAAATCAACAAAAATAAAGTTAGAGCGATTAAATAATAACTCATTTTATATAAAAAAAGTATCAATTTTGCTTAGTTTTCTACTTTCAATTGCATTAGAAAAATCAGTGCTATAAATGAAATTACAGCAAAACTATACTGGTGATTAGCCAATTCCGCCGACATTACCTGCACACTCTTTCGCACGCGGGGACAAAAAATACAGATACAGGTTGTAGCGCTGTCCCATTTTCGGTCACTCAAGGTAAAATAGCAACGAAATGGAGCGTGATGATTCAAAATCATCCTACTGCTCCCACCGCGAGAGTACTCTGAGCTTATAGGAGGCTATTAGGAGTGTCTTTATGGTAGTTTAATGGAAACGCTTGAACGCTCGCTGCACGCCCCGCTGCACGGCAGCGCTACAAAGCACACCTAAAGGTAGGTATCATTTGAATCATGGCAGACGCTGCCCAGCAGTCCGGATCGCTGCCGGGTACGTAAAGCATCGCATAAATTGCCTCCAGAGTAGTGCGTCAAGACCCAGTAGTCGCTGTCAGGTCAAGACTGCTGAGCACCGAAATCCAAGATACGAAACATACCTTTAGGAAGCTCCCAGGCGAGCAAAACGTCACCACGCGCAGTCATGATTTGACAGCCGTCGACTATTGTCGCAAGCAGTCGCTGACAAAATCTCGCTCGTCTATAAGCTCCCTTAGACACTGTATTGAAAATACCGGATAAGTCAAACATAGTTTCGTTTCAACGCTTTATGAATTCCTAAGCATGTTTTTAAAGGACAGAGGTACAATGTGACTTTTTTGGAATAACAGACTTCTCTTATCAGAATTCATGTAAAAGTGTTTTAGGGTTCCGTAATTAGCACGGAACCAGTATAGTTTCGCCATGCCCGTTCGTTTCCGTCTGTCTGTCCACGGGTCAGCTCAGATACTCTTAGTTGCAGAAATTATTTTGCGTAGATATAGGTAATATTATCGAGAGAATAAAGAGGGAGTAAGTCAAATAAAAACGTTGAGTGTTGTTCTTTATTTATCATAAATATCCATAAGAGTACATAATAATCAAGGGCACAGTGTTAAACTAAAGTCATTATTTTATGGTCCCACAATACTTGCACAGAAGGGATGTTTTTTTTTCTTGTCTATCGCATGGTGTCGTTGAATGGGTCGTTGAAAAATATAATAGATGTGCATACACCATTTTTCGATTAAGAATTCGGTTTGCGTAAGATTAAGCTTTGAAGTGCACTTGTTAGAGTCAATGTCCCGACCCCCTCTACGATCGAAATGGTTGCTTTTTAAGCACGACATTTTTATTATATTATCGGATATTATAACGAAGTTAACAGGAAGACAACCACAGCTAGACTTTACAAGTTACAAAGGAAAGTAGTAAAAGGCAAAATGTAGTTGAAATTACTAAGGTAATGTTGTTAATATATGAAACAGGTAGCAAATACCGCATATTGTGACGGAAAACCAAGGAACCATACATTGTGCGTCGCCAGACACGCACTTGGCCGGTTTTTTTGGGTCTTTAGTCATTTCGCACCACAAGTTATTCGCCCCGCGGTGCGTATCGCCTAAGACCTTTTTTAAATGGGTCCTTTCGCACCACGGGGCGAAACGCCCAAGAACTTTTGGTAATGGGTCGATTCGGACCGCAGTGGGGAACAAAACAGTTCTGTACAAATAAATAATTGGAATCGTTAAGTTTTTGCTAAGAAGCGGACTAGAAAATGAGCATTGGGTCGTTTCGCAGTGATTACAGCGGTGCGAAAGGCCTCATTTAAAAAGAGCTCTTGGGCGATTCGCACCGCAGGGCGAATAACTCGTGGTGCGAAACGACTAAAGACCCGTTTTTTTCGGTCGGTCAATGTAGAAAAATAACATTTCTATATTTTGTCTGGGGTCTGGGTGTTGTGGTGCCATCGTTGTTTCTGATTTCTGTAACACAAGTGCTGTTGGCTACTTACCATAGGATCAGAGCACTGTACGTCATCATCATCATCATTTCAGCCATAGGACGTCCACTGCTGAACATAGGAATTCCCCAATGACTTTTATTGGGGGGGGGGGTTTGCCAATACTCGCCACGCTTGGCAGGAGGGTTGGCTAGCGGTTTTTTATAAGATTCCACACGCAGACGCTGCTGCCCGTCTCATCCTGTAGGAATTAGTCGCCTCTTACGGCACGCCTTCTGTTGATGGTGGAGAAGTGTATTTAATTCTTTACGGCCGTCCCCACACGGCACTGTATGTGACGTCAAATATATTTATCTGAATCAAATAAATGATTAGAGCTATTAAATTAACCTTTTATCGATGTAACATCTACATTATGAATCACACTGAGTGATTAGATATTACTAAGTTTAAGTATTTTAACTGTCAAAAAAGTAATAGATTTTATCGCGATTTTTTTTCTACAATACGACTGCCAATCTTAGACTTAAGTCACATACATTTTTTAAAGATTAGTTTTCAGAGCCAAGCTATATTCACATAATATGTTAATATAACATTGGCCATCAAAACTAACTAACTTAAACTAATTAACAAAATGGTTTGAAATAAACACATAAGAAAAATATTTATCCCCTTCATGTTCAAATAGTTCACTCGCATCGAAGTAAATCCTATAAGCGAATTTCGCATCGCCATCCCGAGTTCCTTACAAGTTCCAATCGAGTTATTCGATTGGCATTCGATGCATAATAATAATCGGTATGCGATTATATGAATTCTCCGGTATATGCCGTGCGACTCGGTGCGACCTTTTTTCGCACGTGTTACGAATGTTGAGCGGGTGGATTGAATTAACTCTATGTAGACGATATTGTTATTTCTTAGAAATGCTTTTTTATGTTTATTCTTCTTGCGTAAGGGTTGGTAGGTTTTCATTGATGATTTTGGTCAGAGTTAAGGAAAATTGATTGAGAAATCTCGATTACTTTGGGGTATAATGTATTATTATGTCGAATTTACACTAAAAGATTTTCACTGGCATCTTTCCGCTATGAATAGGTGACGTGTAGTTAAGAGAAAGCTTTCAGTCGAATTGCGAGAAGTATGTTTATAGTATCGATAGATTTATATTTGACGACGGTCTAGTGGTGCAGGGCCCCGACTGCAAACCTAACAGTTGCAGTTTCAAATCCCAGAAGGGGCAATTGGTAATGTAATGAGCATGAGTATTTGTAATTTTGAGTTTTGGATAATAATAAATGTATTTAAGTTTATTTAATCTTTATCTAGTCGCCTTAGTACAAACATTGCTTAGTTCAGAGGTACATAGTGTAAATGTTGAAAAAATGAATTTCATCATCATCATCATTTTAGCCATAGGACGTCCACTGCTGAACAAAGGCCTCCTCCAATGACCAATTATATTGGGGGTGATTACCAATACTCGCCACGCTTGGCAGGCGGGTTTACGAGGGCAGGTTTTTTTAATAAGATTTCGCACGAAGACGCTGCTGCCGTCTCATGCTATAGGAATTAGTCGCCTCTTATATCACGCCTCCTGTTGGCGGTGGGAAAGTGTATTTACGGCCGTCCCCACACGGCACATCCAGCAACCCAGAATTAATTTATAGATTTATATTTTGTCAATATTACTAAACATTAAGAAGGTAGTCAGTTATTATGATAAAGAAGATAACACGAGCAACTAACTAAGAACAATCTTATTGCTATCATAGCTCTCATTCCCAAAAACTATTGTGTTACAAAACTGTTATTACTACAGATCGCAATAAAAATAACATATGAATATGAAAAATGGAAAATATTTCAAGCTGTCAGAGACAGAAGCGCGGTGACGAGCTATATTGGGTACAGCCGACTGCGCACTGACAGACTATCGGATGAATCGAATGGCGTGGGTTGAGGATACGAAATGTTTGATTGAGAGCGTCTGTGATAAACACGAGTATCTGTGGATATTGGTACTGCTATAGTCAAAGCTAAACATTTCCATTATAAGCTGAGCTATGAATATAGGACCAGCCTATGTTGTAGGATAAAGTTTGGATTTTAATGAGACTTTTTATTAAAGCTTGTACAATGCACGTGATTTAAACCTAATATTTTCGTATGGTTGCTCTAATAATATCGGACTGATATTGTTGCTCAAATACAAAAAAAATTTCAACAAGACAAATCAACATCTCAAAGAAAAAATTGTAACAGCTGACCTTTATTCAGTATTGGAAGTATTTATTAAAATTACTTCTGTGTTGAAGTATTTTAGAACCATTATCAGCCCCTGGGAAGTTATCAGTGTTTTCAAAAGAAGCACTTATTGTTTGTTTATGGAACATTTATCCCAAACCTACCAAAAACAGTACCTCGCACCGATAAATATCATGACTAGACCTGTAATATTTTATTAAAAAACTGTTTATAATCTGGAAGTTCAATAGAAATGTGTGAACAGAAATATCGCAACTTCATTCATAAATGACTAAACCTGAAACTGAACCACTGTACCGACAGCAGCACAAAATAACTGGAACAAAATATATTTGTCTTTGATTATGGATAACCTAATTATCTTAGTTTATAAACAGATAAATACACAAAGCTTTTCGTGCTTCAATCTATTAGTAAAAATCGTATTCAAATCCGTACAATAGTTTTAGAATTATCTTAGAGAATATACACTGACGAAACGATATACGAATGCAGTGGGTAATAGGGTAATAAATAAGGAAGTGTGTACTTGAAGAAGTCACAAAATAAATTTAGATACTCAAAAAATGCTGGATTAGTTTTTTACGCCCTTAATTGCATTGTCCACAGAACACATTCTAGAAACTTAATTAAGGTGTATTTTTATTCTTTGTAACCACATGGTTTTGATTATTAGCGAATCACATAGGCATGCAATATTTAAATTGAGAGCATAATTTAAGTTATTTAATGCTTTTAATATCATTCATAATCATAAAATAAAATAATTTCGACTATTTTATATCTGTAAATAATTAAAAGTACGTGAGACAAGCCATTTATATAAACTATACATGATGTATGTCCTCCTTATACCTCAAAAATAGACAGAGACGTCAATGTTAGTAACTGCAAATGTGCAAAAAAGGACGACATGAAAACATCTGATTGCGTGTTTTATGGAGTGTTATTTTCTCTTGTACAACTGCCAAATATCTTCAATGCTTAACGTAAATATCTGAGAACACTTTTTTTTGCTGACTGTACAATTCTAGCTGAACTTTCCTATACTGTGGCGACTGCTCTGTTATTTATCGTTCTATGCTATTTGTGCTTAAAGTTTGTTATTAACAATAGAATGGACCTAACTACTTCACTAGGCGCTCTAGCAAATATGTGACAATTGTTCATTAACTACGTAGAACCTAGCATTAATACGAGTACTGCTAAGATTAATTGCTGTTAGAAATAGTATTTTACTTTCGATATAAAATGAAATAAAATTCTGTTTTCGTAAAAACTTGTAGATTTGTAAATAGTCCATAGCGGGGAATCGATTCTCAAAAATATTCCTGTTTTTTTTCTTACAAAAAAACTTTTTTTTTTATATAGCTACAAATTTACAATTTTCGAATATTTTCCTTTAGTGCCCTTTTCCTGTGACGCGGAAGGTATTACAAAATGAAAGAAAACTACAGATCTCTAATGATGCGAATAATTAATGTAAGTTACTCTTTTTGTTATTTTTACCTACCACTTGACGACCAGCTTGTCTGTTCCCGGAATAGGACAATTTATAAAAAGATCTTTTCCCATTTGGCTCCACCGTAGGTGTGCTGGGAGTTGCAGAAGCAGAGTCAAAGTCTAAGTCAAAGTCTTTTTTTTAAATTTAGTTTAGGACAGAAAATTGACACTTATGATCGTCAATAATAACATTATCGGCCCATATGGAGATGGCCCAGAATTCACTGTCAGGTATCTCGAAAGAAAAAAAAACGGTCATCATCATCATTTCAGCCACATGATGTTTACTGCTGAACAAAGGCCTCCCCCAATTACCTATCATCGGGGGGATTGCCAATACTCGCCTGTCAAGCGGGTTGGCAAGCGCAGTTTTTAATAAAATTTCGCACATAGACGCTGCTGCCTATCTCATGCTATAGGAATTAGTCGCCTCTTACGACACGCCTCCTGTAGGCAGCAACAATGACAATAATTGGTAAGTTGTTGGCACGTATTTATTCGTCTGTTGCCAGCGCTAATTAGTAACTTCTAATTTTGAATTTTGCTAACTCTATTACGCTAATCAATCTTAATCATAATTACTTGAAAAGTCTTGTCTCTCAATCTGTCTGACAGATGAAGTCTAGAGGCAAGGATAAAAGGTCTTTGTAAACACATTAATAGTATTATCGCAGACGTTAACCCTAATCGCTCAGGGCTAACCCTGGATTATCAACCACAAATTACAAAGGTCTAAAGTTGTAATCCCTGTTAAGACAATACACACACATCTTACGTTGGTTCAACTCAATCGCTTGATATGAAATCGAACAACGAAGAAAAAAAAATGAACATCACATACATAACTCTGATCCTATCCTAGCCAAAGCACTTGTGTTATAAAAATCAGGAACAGAAACGGTACCACAACACCCAGACCCGAGACAATCGTAAAAGGTTATTTTTCTACATTGACTTACCGGGAATCGAACCCAGGACAGTGATACCAAGTCTGGTTTGGTCGCCTCACTGCTACATAAGTCGACAGATGAGATTTTGATGTTGGTTCCGTAGTAAAAAAAAATGTGTAAGAGCAGCAGAATTACCCTCTATTCAACTCTTTTTCAAATCAACTCTTTATTGAACAACCATATTAGTTTAGTTACAGAGGTCTTAGTTTTTAGGTACAGGTGACATATGGACCCTGTCGGGCATAGCAAATAGGCATGATGACAGTAATTAAAAACTACTAAAATACTATATTTATTGAATAAAACTTGCAGCTTGGAATATATAAGTAAATTTTATTAAAAAAAATAAAACCGACTTCAAAACACTAAAATGCTAAAAATAATCCTAACACTTAAGTACCTAATCAGTTACTTTTGGAGTCGGTGCCAGCCGATGAGAGATTCAATGTTTTTGTTTGCATCAATCATCATCAATTTTTAGTGCTGCTGCCTAATCTAACTGCTGAACACCGATTTCATCCCCTATTTTCCTACCCTTAGGGGTGATTTTTATTTTGCAAACTTTTATCATATTATCTTTGAAGTATAAGCTATTCAATAAAACAAAAATCATCAAAATTATTTGTCGAAGATAGGTAACAAGAACCACAACCAAAATATTATCTGGGTATATATTTGTTGATTTTCTCAAAAAGTTCTAAATCAATTTCGATACAATTTATATGGGACCACCTCTGAAGTATGATCTACTAAACAAAAAAAAAATCATTAAAATCGATTCATAATTGGCGGAGTAATCGCGTAACAAACATACAAAAAAAAAAAAAAAACATACAGTCGAATTGAGAACCTCCTCCTTTTTTGAAGTCGGTTGAAAATACGCATTGTTTTTTTTATTATAAGTGTGATTAATATTTATTTTTATAAAATAAAACTACAAAATAAGGCAATCCGCCATGATATCTTGAACACCAATCAGAGCGCACGACGTCACGCTTGAGTAAACGCATAGGCAACACGTACGAACATCTTGTGTTTTTATTATTTTTGTTTAAATACCGAGTACTATTTGAGTGTGAATAGTATTAATTCAAATATAAAATAACACGAATTATGGATCAAGGATTGACTAAGGCAAACAGCGCTAATTTGCCTAGAATCGACATAATAATGCTGGGAGAGTTTTTGTCATCAAACAAAGACTTTTGTTCAGCAGAATTTAGAAATGTTAAAACTTCTATGTAAGTATATTAATAATAATTAAAAACTTTATAATTTGAGTTATAAAATAATTCCCTAAAATATACTTTTGACGATGTATTTCTTATCAAGTTATTTTTAAGGTTATGTTATTGAAATCTATTTTTATAATGCTTTTACCCTTTATTTATAAATTGATTTTTCTTTTAGGTCCTCCAGGCCATCCTATGGCGATGACGCTGTGAGTTATGTACAGCTGAAACGTGAAGGAAATTTAAAATGTAAAGTGTGCCCAGAACATACAGTCCATGCAAAGTTGTTTCATACATCCATGTTCGCTCGGCCGACTCGTCTGCAGCGTTTTATTATGTACCTCCTAAATGTTTGTTTTTAATGGTGACATCGAGTATCGAGTCGAGTTAGCAGTTGTATTGTGCTGTATAATTGCGATGTTTGGGCTGTGTAATTTTTGTTTTCATATCTTGCCTCGATTAATTAGTAAATGTTTGCATGTTAAAATTTCTTATTAGTTAGATATAGAAAAAGTTGATTGTGCTGTGTACGCTTCTAACGCTTATTACCTATTATTACAATAGTGTTTCAACTATGTCCAAACGATTTCTCAGTAAGTTTTATGAGAAATAAAGTTTTTCTAAACCTAAGTTGTATGGAGTAACATTAATAGTTGATGAACAGGAAGAGGTAGTGAAGTCAATAGAATGTAACGATTGTGTGGCTTCCCAAGGAGGTTGTAAACACGCCATAGCCTTCCTAATGTGGGTCCATCGCAGGAGTGAGGAGCCATCCTGCACATCCATTCAATGCTATTGGATGAAATCCAAACTTTCGAGGGTTGGTTCTACCATAAAATTTATAACATCCAAAGAATTATCCAGTGGCAGTCCCAGCGTGCCATCAGATGAAGAAGTATTCACAAAGTTTTTAGAGGAAGGGAAGAAAAGAAAACTTAACAACTGCGAGTTAATTACATATCAATGTGACTATGTTTGTTTGTTTCGTATTGTTTTATTTTGAGGAACGAACACAAATAGCTTATTAGGAGTTTTTATGGATGTATTCTCACACTGGGGGACCCCACACCACCTATACACTTTCGAATTCATATTTAATAACACAAAATAACTAAATTCTTGCACGAGCGCAGCTCGTTTACGTTTTGATTACTCAAACGTGACGTCACAAGCGACGCCATGACACTAACAAGCGTTTTAGGGGGAAATTTAAATTATTATTTTAAAATTGCATTTTTTTCCTACTAAACTTTTAATTTCTGCAGAAATATCTTATTCATTGTAAATAGTATATATTTCTGGACATTATAGGCCCATTTTTCAATTATTGTCATCATGCCTATTAAAGTAGGTAGGTATTAATATTTTTTTCGTTTTAAATTTACAATAATAAGGTAATACTTAACTGAAAAAATTACATAATTACTAAATTTAACTACAGAGAATCCAATCGTTTGTCAAAAAATTTTAACAATTAAGAATTTAAATAAATTATAAATTATTAATGAATCAATAAATTGGATTACAGTAGCGTGTTCCGATCAAGACATAAAATAAATGAATGAATAATGTCAAAAAATAATAATAAGTCAAAAATATATATTAAATAAATTAAATTGTGTCAAATGTCATTATGTGCATATATGATTATGTGTCAAATTGTCAATGTGTAAATGTCATTATGTGCAATTATTCAAAAAATAAAAAATATTTATCCTCAAAAAATTCTGTCAACGTGTAGTAACATTTATTTATTAGTGTATTTTTTAATATACTTTCGAAGCGCCTATCATTTGTTTCATCCTTTATTTTTTCTGGCAAATGGTTATATATTTTAATTAGCATGACGTTAGGCCTGTGGCTGTGTAAACGAAGTTTAGATTGTGGTAGGACTAGTTTGTGCTTAAATCGTGTGGGATACCGACGGTGCTGCTGGTCTATTGTTCTCATAGTAATTTGAGGGTATTTTCGAGCGAACTTGCATATTTCCAAAAGATTAGGAAGGAAAATCATTAGGAAGCTAATTGATAAAATAGGTCCTAGAAACTAGGGTTTTTTTTAACGGACTCAATCCTGCTCTATTAGCAGCAGTGATTCTGCCAATGTCAAGTGATTCATAATATAGTGTTCACAATAAATAACGGGTGTTTAGTTTTGATCGCTTTTCTTGGATTCAGTGAAGGCTACTCTTCCCGTAGAAGCAGGTTTCAAGACGCTATCGGGTCTAAATGATAAATAAAAACCATTATAATAGATCGACCATGCTTTTTGTTCGACTACCCCCTCACGGAATCCTATACTAGGGTAATTATTTATGTGTAAATTACAAGGGTTTTTACTCATGATAACAAAGAACTTTGTCTAAGAACTAGTTAGCTATCTCAATAGGCTAGTTTCCTGGGTCAAAAAAATATTATTTTATTTAGTCCGTCAGTTAGATTATCAAAAAATATTGGACCCATATTTTGACTTTTGTCAATCAAATAATAAATGACGAAGATAAAGCGAGTCAAAGTTTGGGAGTGACATCACGCCTTGCTAGAAAGTGTCGCAAGGCATGACATTACGCGGAACTTTAACGTGCTATATCTTCATCATTATTTGTTTGATTGAAAAAATACGTGTCCAATATTTTCTGTTAATCCAACTGACGGACTAATTAGATTTTTTTAGGAAACTAGCCTATTTTGTTATTTTACGTTTGCCGTCCGCTTTCTTGAGGAATAATAATGTTTGTCTAATATAGGAGTCCTCAGGGTAGAATTTACTAGTTAGGATGTTCATTACTGAGCCTAATTCTCGACTATTATTTTGTTTAAGGGCTATATTAAAAAAAGGAAAATAAGTACTACATAAATTTTAATCTAGGAGTTGTTATAAATAAAGCAGTACTCTGACAAAGCCGGGTCCAGTTCCTAGTTACTTTGTATTGGATGGTATTTCTCAAATCAATTATCTTTAAATTGTCAAACTAAAATTAATAGAACCCGTCTAGACCCAATGCAATTATCAGTGCCCTGACAACATCTTATCTAGCAGCCCCAAACTCAAACTTGTATCAATAAGATGTGCCCAAGTGGTAACCTTACCTTTGCTTTGAATTACTTACCACAATATAGCTAGACACAGTAATTTCGCTTCCCAAAAGGCTTGCAAATCATGTTGACATTGGTAATGGTGGACTTCTGAAAACCTTGACCACTTTCAGTCTTTGTCACGTCTTAACTTTGTGTATCGGCATTGATACCTTTCTATAACGCTTTTTGTTTATAACGAAAATTCTATAGAATATATCTTTTATGAGCCTAGTGCAGCTCAGTGCAATGGTATTTTTTGGTAAAATAGGTTGCCATCATGGATGCCATTGAAATAAATTACTCTATTAATTAAATTTAATTATCATCATCATCTCCTCAACATAGGCCTCCCTCAATGAGTTCCTCGACCTGTTGAAAGTAGCCTGCATGCTTGGTCCTTTTCCCGTACCGTTTGGATGTACGTCCTACGCTGCACTCGCTGGTACGGGACCTCCATTCTAGAACCTTTCTGCTCCATCAGCCGTCAGTTCTATATATTATGCGCCCGCCCACTGCCACTTTAGCTGGCTCATCTGTCGCACAACTTCAGCGGCCTTTAAATAAACAGGGTTCTAAATATGATTAAGGTTAACATAAAACCACGTCCATATCGCATCATGATTCATATTCTAATGATTCATGTTATGGCTCAAAGCGATAGTGAGCATCTTTGTGAGCTCAACAAAATGTTCATCATAAATCCTTAAACCCGAATCAAGTACTTACATATTAAGGGCTAGAGAAATAGTTGCCTCTCTTAAAATACTTGTCACCGTGACATTGTGGATCTCAAGAAATATTAGAAAAATCTTAGTGCGAGAGAACTTAGCGTGGAGTATGTCTGCAGTTACATCATCGCAAATCGTGGTGTGCTAAGCCTCAGGTTTTTAGGATAAACACCGACGAGGCCGTGCTTATTAGGGAGTGGTTCTTCTCTACCGATTTAGATTGCGTATTCACGTTTTACCTAAGGACCTACTTTGGGTTTATTAATTAAGATAATATGCTTGATTACGGGGCTAAGTAATTGAAATTTCAAAATTAAACTCGGCAATTTATAGAGGTGGACCGCTGTGCCGTAAGGTAAGCGTTTTAATGCTGCTAACATTAGCCTTGGTATTTATTGTAACACAATGCCAGTAAACATTAGAGAAGACATTTTTAGGTTTTCCGAAGAAAAACGTAAATTATAATAATAACTCTACCAGCAATCTCTTCTATTGTCTATTGTATTAACAATTTTTTTTGCCATATTGAAAAATGTTTGCCTTTTAGTAAATTCGAGCCTAACATTGTCAGTTTTTAGTCCCCTAAACATGAGTTCAGAGGGAATGATGTCTGTTAGCTTTTGATGATTTAAATTCTTTGATTTAATTTTCTCACATCTTCTATGATATTAAGAAGGATTGATGGAGAGGTGTTGAAAGGCCAATGACTAAACCTTACTGTCAGATACGTGCTGAAGGGATACAAACGCAAGATTCGGAGGATGTAAGGCAAGACTCTAATTCTACAACTACTAGACTACCACTGCAGAAATCTACTAAAACGCATATCTGTAATCGTTTATTAAATACAAAAAAGCAGATATATTAATATTAGTACAACTTAAAACTATACAGTGCAGGAAAAATATTCTCCTGAACTAGGTAGAACCTGTGCTTCAGGCCAGAAAGAACTTAAGATCTGTATTAAATACCTCCTTCCGACAAATGTTTGGTAATTCTCACATCCATTCCAAGTAATTAATGCCTCAAGCGCTTACCTGGAAAGCAAATCGCTTTTGGTATTGAAAGCAAATGTCTCATCTACATCTATGTCCGGCAATTGCTTGGCAATTTAGATCTCGTTTCCTTTAGCAGAAACGGTGAACATGAGATGCACATGTAAGTTATGTTTATGAGTTACTTGCTGTTATTAATGTGGTAAGCAACTAAAGTAGTTGGGCGGGGGACATAGCACGTAGAACTGACAGCTGATGGGGAAGAAAGATTCTAGAATAGAGGCCACGTACCGGCAAGCGCAGCGACGACTTGGTTAGATTGCAGGAAACCGACTGGATGCAGGCCGCTTCCAACGAGCCCATGGTTTTTAACCGGTGGTCCCTGAAAGTACCAGCAGTAGACCGCGAAACCATTTTGAAATTATAATAGATAGAACAACTCTTTACTTGTTTATATTATCTCCAAACAGTCGATGGTATTTGGCAAGACAAATGTTGTGGTCCCTCATCACTAAAATGTTAAGAACCGCTGAACTGGCCAATGTGGAAGTCATTAAGGGAGGCCTACGTCCAGTAGTAGACGTCTTATGGCTAAAATGATGATGATCATCATCATTTACTTGCCATGCTGTGTCATCTAGAGTAGGCGCAGTGTTATCAACTTCCATGCATAAATTATAAGCGGTGGTAGGGCAAAGTTTTTTTTTTGGGACTTGTATAAGTGCCCGAAAGAGGACCTATATACTGAACATATGACTATTATGATTATTCGCCATAAATTATTTGAAATACAAAAAAAGTAGTATAGAGCAGTTACTTTAAAACATAAAAAAATATAATTAGCACAGAAGCTCCCCAACTTTTTACTATCGAAGAATAAGGCGAACCACAACACCACAAGCCAAACAAAGGTAGAAAAGAAAAAGACAACCTACAACAATTTATAGCATCGCGTTCTAATTTCCTTCATAAAATAAACAGGTAAACAAACCTTTAGTTAATTAAAGAGCGTACACCTTGGTAGGGGAGAATAGGGTTAAGAGTTACTGGTTAAATTGTTTTGATCAGAATAACTTTGCCGGAATACCGGACTTGGTGTCGCTATCTGTGAAGTCCCAAGTTCTATTCCCGGTCGGTCAATGTAGAAAAATCACTTTTCTATATTGTCTTGCGTCTGGGTGTTGTGGTACCGTCGTTGTTTCTAGTTTCAGTGATGTAGTCCAATTTTAAAAACCAAAAATGAAAAAAGGAAAAAAGAATCCAAACATGCGCCCAGTTAAAGTTGCATTTGGATAGTGCGTGTAAGCACAGAATACCTAATAGCACTACCGTACAGAACACTCACTTCCTAACAAAAGTCAGGTTTAGGTATAAAAATATACCTAGACTCACCAGAACTACCCGCCTGCAAGCAAAATTGAAACTTATAACCGCGCGCGAACCACGAATTTTTTTTGCGCACCCCAGTTTTATGACCGAGCTGCGAACGACGGCATGGGGTTGTCACTTGAGAAGTTTTTGTACCTAGTTGATTTATTAGTTTTACGATTAAAATAAGTAGATTAAGCATTACAAACTTTGATTCTGTAAACATATAAATTCCATCTGAATGTCGTGTGTTCGATTCCTACGGGTGTAGGTATTCCTTTGTAAACATTATCCTATCCTATTCTTAATATTGTTTCTGGGCTAATATAACTAATTAAGGGTTTTTATTTTAACTATTACTACTTATCATGGACATGAAATTAAAGAAGAATAAATATTTCAATATGGTGTGAAATTTAACAAAATGTTAGCTCTGATTCACTATTCGTTTTATTCAGACAACCGGTAAACCACAACATCTTTTATACGCATTATTATATTGACGTTTAGGCTAAGTAGAAGACATTGCGGGTGAATTTGCAAAAGCAAAAAAAAATATTATCAAGTATGCGCTCGCGCGACGTGACTGCGACTGTCGTGCGAGCCGAGCGACAGCCCACTGGCATACGCCGCTTAGGGCGGCGCGCTGGCCGAATATACCTAATCTGCGGAGTGACACCCCCCTGGTGTAAGGAGGTAACTACATTAAACATAATTTTATCCACACGATACTAACAGTCTTATCAGACAGTCTTATAATGTGGTTGCCAATAGTGTAATGCCATTGCTTTTTTCCCAGTCGACACGCCCATTGTCGTAGTGTCTACGTAAAGAATAACTTTCCTTGTTTTAAAAGGCACGCACGTATTTAACAATTCTTTTTTTAGCTGATCTCACCTAGGCCGAACTCGATTAGAAGAGTTCATTTTCTAATCTGACCGGGAATCGAACCCTTACGCTATCGGCATTTAGGTTAGAAATGTGTGTACTTATATTAAGTATAAATATATTTTATAAGTGTAAATTAACATTAATATTTTAGATAATAAGGGACGTGATAAGTTGCTGCTTTTAACGTTCATTTTGATTGAATAGAAAAAAAAAATATTAATCATCTAAAGAAGGTAAAATCGATCATTTCAGGTCGAGGTCGAGGTAGGTGTGGTCAGTCGCCACAAATTAATTTAATCATTATAATATATTACAAAACATCAATCATGGTTAATAAATAACTTATACTAGCCCTAGCACATACCATTGTTATAAATGTTTCATAAAATGTATTTCCCGACAAAAATCAATTGAAAATCAGTACCCGTAGCCCCTCTCTCCTCTACTGAGCGAAGCTCATAAATCTTCTACGAAACAGGCAAAGCATGCTACCGTAGCGTAACCGCATTCGCAACAGGAATACTTCTGTAAGCACGCGTTTAAGGTTAAACCGATTATCGACCTTAGGCTCCAACAATAAGAGCCACAAAGAAGCCACCGACACGTTTCCCGATGCCGCAAATGCTATCTCTCAACCCGAAAACGCGAGCGAGTGCAATAGACCGATGTGAGCAATTTCATACTCTTTATTTTACGAATTTTGGGAGATGGTTTCAACTTAATTAAAGGTAAACTCAGTGATGTGTAAAACATTTGTACTTTTGCGGCTGATAAAATGTTAACGAGAACACGTTGAAAGGATTTTAACCATATTTTGGCACATTATTCGTGAAAACATTTTGAAATCGTATTACTTATATCGGTATTTTTCATGGGTTTAATAAATAAATAATTAGATTGTAAATTATGGAGTTCAGTTATTGAATCGCTGAATACGTTAACAATTCTAAGGGCCACTTTCACCACTAGCTGATAAATTCCGGATAACCTATCTGGCACTTGTTTTGACAGATAACCCATACAATTAGCTGTCAAAAAAGTGTCAGATAGGTTATCTGGAACTTAGCAGCAAGTGGTGAAAGAGGCCCTAAGAGTTATAAAAAAAACTTAACAAAGTTATTATTATGTCATCCGTTATAAAATTATAGATGCGAAAGTAACAGCCATGTTACGTTTTGACGTCAAAGCTTCTAAACAATATTTGATATTTTTTTGATAAAGAGATAGACTGATCCTTGGAAAAGGAATAGATTACTTATTGTCCCTAAAACTGAATCGATTTGATGAAATTTAGTATAAAAAAGGCTGAACTCTAGAAAAGGACATAGGCTATTAGTGCCGTATTCCATAAGGGCAAAGCCACGAGTACAGCTAGTTCATAATAATTGTGACTAACAATGTGCTTTAAATTTGTTGTAGAATATAGCACAGTGTAAGAAAATGGTGACTATACACGATACATATAAGTAAATTATCAATATTATTGTCAAGGTAATTAATTAATATGTTTGAAAAGAGCATTTTTTTGTCGCGGTTTTGATCAGCAGTATTATACGGACTTGCAAAGAAATATCCAATGTTTTTTTTATTCCACAATTTTGTTGTAGCTTAATTACGTCATAAATATTAGGGTTTTCACAATGAAACCTTTCTTTCTGAGTTAGGTTTGAAAAGAAAAGGTCTTCAGCATTAATAACCAATTAAAATAATTATTTAAAATGCTTTTGTATGAGTAAGGGTGTAAACCTATCTTACTTGTTACCTTTCCCAGTGCACGACAGGTTGTATAATTTAGTATATTATACGAATAATTATTATAAAATGTAACTATAACCAAATTTTAGATGCAATGGAGTACTAAAAGTAATTACTAATAATTTCTTAGACCAACTAAAAATTGTTTTGATAAACACTTTTAAAAACTATCAAAACACCATCTAGCAAGTTAATAGAAGGTGCTAGCAAAACCTTTAGCATTAGAACATTCATATTTTGCATGCATTTGTCTTCGCTAAGCGACGTAATTTACATTGTCAAAACGGTGCATAAATAATGATCGGGCCAGCGCTGCAAAGCCTTGGAATGCCAACTCCTAGCCACAGCTCTGAGCAATTAGACAGTCACCACACTTAAAAACCAAGTCCTATGTCATTTTAAGGGTCCAGTCCACTGATTGACGTAAGCCTTCCTAAAAAGCGCCAATGAGCACGGGCTTTTTTCATCCAGCCTCTGCCAGCCATCTTCCTAAGGTCGTCGGTCCATCGAGCTGAGGGCCGTCCTACGCTTTGTTTGCTATAACGTGCATTATTTGACGACCGTCTGGTGTAGTGGTTCGCGCTCCGGACTACAAAGCCAGCGGTTGCGGGTTCGAATCCCGCAAGGGGTAAATGTTTGTGTGATAAACACGAGCATTTGTACCTAAGTCATGGATGTTTATAAAAATATTTAAGTATGTTTATCCGTTACCTAGTTGCCATAGTACAAGCTTTGTTTAGTTTGGGGCTAGCTAATTGGTGTGATTGTGGAAAACAAAAAAAAACGTGGTCTTCACTGGAGAAACCGATAACTCCACCTTTACCACCATCGGTTCTGCGACAGATGTGGCTGGCCCACTGCCACTTTAGCTTGCTTCATTTATAACTAATAACTATTTCTATTACTTTGCTATTCTGCCAGATAACCTCGTTCCGGAATTTATCTCTTAACGGCATTCCAAGCATCGACCTTTCCATAGTTCCCTAAGTGACGTGAAGTCGGTGGGCCAGCTTGTTAATGTTTCACATTTCGGCTTCGTAGGTCATCACTGGTAGGACGCACTGGTCGAATACTTATTGCTCTTCAGGCATTGTGGCAGTGCATAATTTAACTCAAATAGTGAATAAGTTTTTCTACTAAGTTATTCTATAACTTAATTTATCTTATTTGAAACGTATTTCATTTGAGTCACTCTGTAGACTGTTATTTTTTAAATATATTTAAATATAATAATATCTTAATCAAAACGTTTTAGCTGATTTCTTTTCACTGTGTTCCTAGTGCAGTAATTAGTACCCATTTACAACGAATTTGCGACGAGGTTCACATTAATTCTGCAGTTGAAACATGGGTTTTCATAATTCAGTACATAATTTATCTGCGTTTAGCTTAATAATATGCAGTTTTAGGATTAGTGTCTTCAAATACAGCTTTTTGGAACAATATCGAAATCGAAAATAAACTAACACGCTATCTCGATTATAATGTATGGAGCACCTGAAAAAAAAACACTTTTTCGATATTTATCCCATAGCAAAAGTATATGAGCAGCTGATTACATGGTTTCAAGAAGTGTCCTATTCTTTTGTACCCCCTGTATAGATACAGATATGTAGAAAAATTTACACCGTGTATACACGGTAAATTTTTAATTGCTTTTGGAGCACCGAAAGCCACACTCCTTAAATACAAGTTCACTTCCCTTTACAAATCGTTACAGCTGATTAGACATTCTTGATGGTTTAGTGTTATTTTTTTTGTATAGGCCCTGTCTTATTCTTCTTCTTCACCTATACGGTCAATCCCGGTTGCGTCCAAAGCCATTGCTTTGGAGCCCTGTGTATATGTAAAATGCAAGTTAGTGTTTTAGTTTATAACATGGTTGTTAGTCAATCACACTTAAAAGGCTGAATGAATTTGAATTAGCACATAAACCACAGTCGTAACAGATTTTACACTATAAATCTGCCTTCCACGAATTTTGGAGACGTATCTCTGAAGTTTAGTATTATATATATAACTACATTATTTCGAATAAGAAAGCCCGAGAATCGTATACATTTTCCAAGACATACGACTTAATTATATTTCAAAAATATGTCTCCCAGCCTAAAACTTTTAACATAGACTAATGTTGTCATAGAAAAATACAAATCGTCAAGAAGCAAAAACGAATATTCGTTTTTGTCTTTGAAATATTTATTTTTGACAGTCTGACTTAGATTTATTAATGCACATAACAGACCTTAGAAAATTAGGGCAATAGTTACCCCGTAGCATCAAACGGGTTACTGTTATTTAGACTTACAGACAGTGGTGAGTCAGTTAGATTCCCAGATTGCGGGCGGTCTGAACGCTTTAATAGCACCACAAATAGCTCTATAAAGGCTATTGATGGTGTCTATCTAACTCTTGTTTCAAAGGGTTTATAGTTGTATGACATGACCACAAAATCAAAATTTACGACATTAATAAATAACTAGCCAACAGCTAAATATAAGTTTATATTAATCCTTTTGTTCACAATGTTTCTGGCATATTGAAACCGCTTGCGGCAAGCTCGGTGGTCCTGAAAAGTGGTGATTGCGCAAAAAAGACATAATTAATTCGTTTCGTTATTAACACAGAATCCTAATAGCTTCGCCACGTCTACCTCTGTCTATTCTGTTATATCCAAGTCTGTCGACAGCTCAGCTCAAAAACTCTGTTCTAGAAAGCCGTTATTTCGCATGAGTAGGTATAATATGTATGTAGTTATGTCCTCCACAAAAATAATTTTGAGTCCAAATTAAAATAACATAAGTCGGTTTACATTTGGCGAAAATATAAAATTTTAAAAAATATTAAGTTACTCCTCCTTTTTGAAGTCGATTAGCTAAGGCTTCAGAATGAATTAACTTTGAATGGTTCGGAAAATGATTTTTATAACATCATTACCATTTTTCTTCGACTGTACGATATTGACATTTTTATGATAATGTTTGTAAGACATTTTTAACAAGACAAAGCTTTTAGCTTCTTTGTTGAGTTATGCGGGAGACCTTTTGTGTCCTTCAATTTATTTACAAAAACAATAACATATTATCTTTATATATTATCTATCAATACTTGGTGGGTTTAACGACCGGACCTTTGAATTAGACACGTGGATTGAGTTTATATCGACAACGAAATGGTTTAGTAGCACGGTGACTAGTTGCGATTGACCACAAAGGGTTTGATTCCCAGTTCCGGCCCCCCATTCAGAACCCTTCGATTAAATTTTTTTTGACAATCGGTAAATCACGTGACGCTAATGCTAAATTATACTCCTTTCAAGGTGAGTTTTTTAACAGTTCACATTTTTTTTTTTGTTGTGTATCATTACACATTACAAAAATGCAATAATTTTTGCCTCTAGAAATCTAAGCAAACATTTTAAACCACTAATATAGCATTTTTAACTGCTTTTTAGGGTTCCTTAGCCAAATGGCAAAAAACGGAACCCTTATAGATTCGTCATGTCTGTCTGTCTGTCTGTCCGTCTGTCCGTCCGTCCGTATGTCACAGCCACTTTTTTCCGAAACTATAAGAACTATACTGTTGAAACTTGGTAAGTAGATGCATTCTGTGAACCGCATTAAGATTTTCACAAAAAAATAGAAAAATAATAATAAATTTTGGGGGTTCCCCATACTTAGAACTAAAACTCGACATTTTTTTTTTCGTCAAACCCATACGTGTGGGGTATCAATGGATAGGTCTTTAAAAATGATATTGAGGTTTCTAATATCATTTTTCTCTAAACTGAATAGTTTGCGTGTGAGACGCTTCCAAAGTGGTAAAATGTGTGTCCCCCCCCCCCCCCCCGTAACTTCTAAAATAAGAGAATGATAAATCTAAAAAAATATATAATGTACATTACCATAAAAACTACCAGCGAAATTGGTTTGAACGAGATCAAGTAATTCGTTTTTTTTTAATACGTCATAAATCGTAAACCGCAATTTAACTTTCGTAATGTTATGGATTTCATTTTGCAATAAAAATACCATAACTATGACTCGATTGTCGTGATGGGTGAACATTTACTCATAACGGTTACAGGTTTGTACGGAACCCTCGGTGCGCGAGTCCGACTCGCACTTGGCCGGTTTTTTTAACTGCCTCTAGAGGGATTCAACCCCACGACCTTTCGCTATCCGGGCGACTGCTTATACTAACTAAGGTACAGAGGACACAGTTACGAGTATAATTATAGGCGAATTTTTTCAAGTGTTTAGGGCTATTGGTATGCCAGCGTTGTTTTATCAATGTCTTGGATTTTTATACCTACAAACATCCGAAAGAATATTACTTTCTATATAAAAATGAATCTCTATTTTCTTTGGTCATCACATTACGCGTGACTGGATGGAACAATTTCGCTAATTATTTTTTTGTTGTGTTAATTATTATCAGGAGAAGGTTCTGATAAAAGAAAAAAATAAGAAAGTTGAGCATAAAATTCTCTATGAATAAACTAACGACCACGCGAACAAAGTCGCGGGCATCAGCTAGCAAATATTTAACAATTAGTTAAAATAAAACATTACTGTGACTATGAAAAACTGAAAGAATGTCTGAAGGATTTGTCATCTTTGAAAGACCACCCGATTTATCAACGCGACTCAACTGCTGGACTTGACTAAACACACTTAAAAGAACGTCATTTTTCTATTTTTAAAAAACTTCCTCAACTCCTTTCGTAATAATTAGTAGATTCAAGTAGAATATTTCCTGAACGAAGTCCCATTGAGCTGTCACGCTGAGGCCATTCTGGTGCCTTCCTAGTCTCGGCCGAGCGCAATTACTATGGCTTTTGTTATCTCTAAGGTTTTGAGGATATCCGACGAGATTTTAGGGCTCCGTGAGTGTCTTAAAAAAAGACAAACCAACTCATTTTGACTTATCATTAAAGCTATCATCATTATTATTCGTTAGGGACATGTTAATAATAATAATATTTAAATTTAAATTGATAGTTATGTCATGTAATGTAATGTTATTTTAATATGGGTTATTTGCCTGAAATAAATGTTATTTAATTTAATTTAATTATGCCAGCCTATTGCAGTCCACTGCTGGACGTGAGCCTCTCAAAGTGCACTAAAGCTATAATCAATACTAATTACACTGTAAATTGTAATAAAAATACTAGTTAACAAAATAATAATAATAATATTATATATTTTTTTAGATAGTTAATTATTATTATTGGATATCATTGTTTTAATCATAAGGTAAGTAGCCTAAATAATTGTGTTAAAGAAATCGGAAACAACGACGGTACCACATCTAGACCTAGATAATATACAGTTATTTGTAAAACATCAACAACATCCTAGGGGCTGATTCTGGTGCTCAAATACAACAACTTTTTCTATGGGACCAACATCGAAATCGCAAAAAAGAAATTCACTTCCCCATACTATGGCGCCACCAGCTGACATCAGTTTGTATAGAGAAGTCAATTTTTTTTATTTTATTTCAATGTTGGTCCCATAGTATAAGTTGTTGTATTTGAGCACCAGTATCAACCCCTAGGTGGTTGTTGATGTTTTATAAATAACCCTGTAGGATCAGACCTGGAACCTCAGAGATGGAGACGTCAAGTCGGATGGAGGTCAAAATTATTGGCGTATTGGTTTACTACGAGTTATAACTAACTAACTACGAAACCTAATTCTATGAATACAATACACTCTTACCCAGTTTTCACAAACAGTGCCCGCTACTCCACTGCTTTATTCACTTGAAAAATTACTCAATTGTACTCACGCCGACAGAGTAGACCATTGTTTTCAGCATTCTAGACAAAATTAGTCTTCACTGAAAATCTAGACTCTAGTCCATTCCAGACTGGGATATTAATCAACTGAATGTTCCAAGATAATTAATTTAATTAATTTTCAATACCTCATATGGATGGTCGTTAATTGCCTGTAAAATAGTTTAATGTAACAAATTGTTGGACGTAATTATACTATTAATTAAAATTGTATCTTTATCCATGATTTTGTTTACAGCAAATAAATTTGGTAAATGATCAAGCATTTAATATTCAAAGGTAAATAAAATGTTGTTTGTGTAGTGTAATTACGTTTTGCATTATTCCAACTATTGCTGATAACAAAAGCTTAGTACCTACATACATGTTTCGGCAAGAGTAAGGCAGTGAACAAGAATAATTAAAAGTGAAGTATTTTAACCCTATAAGTTACCTCTGACTAAAACAGAAAAAGAAAATAACTTGTAAACGTAAAAATAATCGTGTGTACATTCTTGTTCACGAAAATCCAGAAAAAGTTTGTCCTAACAAAACACCGAAAACTGTGACCGAAAAAATTAGAAAGAAATCCTTACCCTGGGATAAAACAAGCGAATCTATTAAATGTGTAGTTCCTGGAAGCACATAAATTCCGTTTCGAACAACTTTCGGGAGGTGCGGAACACGAAACAAGGATGCCAACTTATAAAAAGATGAGTCTAACAACAACAAAAAACTTGAGAAGAATAACAAAAATCTAATTTTGAGGGCAAAACAATAAACTTATTTAGAATAATATTACAGCTCAAAAAATTCTACCGCCCCAGGAAACCTATACTGGTACGTGTAATCAAATTATGAGACAGATCCGGTTTTGACAGCGTAATAATTTTAATATGTCTTCATGTTAACAAAGGTCTTCTAAGCTCAGCTCAGAAATTGTTGACAAATATGTCTGATCCAGTTGAGTAGGTCCAATTTTGAGAAGGAGGTCAGTAGTCGAATCCAACTCGGCTGGGCAGCGTTCGGAAAACTAAATAACGTCTTCTCATCTAAAAGACCTCAGTGCCTAAAGACGAAAGTCTACAACCTGTGTGTGTTACCAGTGATGACTTATGGAGTGAAACGTGGCTTCTCACTATGGACCTCATAAGAAAGTTCAAGGTTGCACTGCGTGCTATGGAAAAGGGCTATGCTCGGTGCTTCTTTGCGAGATCGAATCAAGAATGAGGAGATTCGTAAACGAACAAAAGTCGCTGACATAGCCCAACGGCAGTGGGCGGGCACATAGCACGTGGAACTGACGGCTGATGTGGCAGAAAGGTCTTGGAATGGAGGCCACGAACTGGCAAGCGCAGCGTAGAACGTCTACCTACAAGATGGAAAGACGACCTGGTAAAAGTTGCAGGAAGACCCTGGATGCGGGCCGCTTCCGACCGGCCAAACTGGAAATCACTGAGGGAGACCTATGTTCAGCAGTGGATGTCCTGTGGCTAAAATGATGATGATGATAAAACTAAGTAAAAAGTTAGTTGAACAGTTTTTTTAGTATAATATTATCTTACTAATATACGTTAACCAGCATGAAATTGCAAAAACAACATTTGTAAAAATAAAACACCTTTGGAAGCCAACTTCGTCCTCTCAGCTATTCATTTGTGAGTGTGTTTGTTGGTGTAATTTTTTAATTAATAAACTTCAGAGCTCAACCACAGTGCTACTTTTAAAGGTTCACTGTCGTAATATGAAATAATATTTATATTAATTTAAGATCTTTGTACAAACATGATGCAATAAACATATATGACTATGACTATGACTAATACATAATTTGTAAACTGACATATTTTTTGGACAGAGAACCTGTTAACTTTAAAACCAAACGCAGTGACTTGCGACTGGACGCTGCACTGGCATCCGAAAACGAAGTTTTTACAACTTTCGAAAACTTACAGCGACTAACCGTATGCTAACGATTGAACGCAAAGAATAGCAAAAACGCATATCGCAAATTTAAAAAGTATCTAGTGTAGGGCTCTAAGTTGATAACCCTGTCGAAACTACACCAGGAAAAACAAATACGTAAATCTTTTAGACGGAAACTCATCAAAGCAGAGCGGGCCTGCGTAATTTGTACTCCATAAACATTGTCAAATAAAAAAAGCAAGGCGATTCGCTCCTGGGACATCAATCCAAGTTTTTAAATTAAAGCGAGCAAAGAAAGTTGGGAATCCGAAATGAAAGCCAGAGTTTTCACGGACAATCCCCAATTTATGAATTTGCGTATTTCGCTGGACTTTATTTGATGGGTGTGAGGTGTTTTATAAGTCGCATGATCTCTTTATTGGTGCCTTTACTTACAAGTACATAAATAAGCAAAATATTAAAAAGTATTATTAGTATGTTACTCGGTTGGTTTTCTAAATAAATTTAAAAAAAAATATTTAAATATAGGAATCACTAAAAAATGCGATTCTGATATTGCAAAAAAGAAGTTGGCAGAAACGAAATGCAGCATCACCACTAACAAAAAAAACTCTTTTTTTTATTCTCCAGATCTGTACATGCCCTAGAAGTTCCTCATTCCAACTTATTTCGATGCTACACCCTGTATTACACAATAGTGAGTGATACAATGCCGACCAAGACATTAGTCCGGTCGAGCGGACCGGACACAAAGCGGCAGGATATGAGATTGATGCAAACATACTGGACTGATTCAATATGAACAGTAATGTGCTATCACCAGAAAACAGCTCGTCAACTTACTATAAAACGTCCAATGTTCTCAATTGATATTAATCTCTACGTGTCGGACTTAAAGTTGAAAATCAGTTTAGATAGGTTGACCTGCCATTAACTGTACACTGAGAAATGTGCGTTTTAATATTTTGCTTTTTTTATTTATAGTTTAATTGATTTTTTTATTGAATGGATAGAATCTCGGCGAAGTATACCGCCTTTACATTTTTTATGCAAAACTGAACTGCGCCGTGTTGGGACGGCCGTAAAGTATAGACTACCCCACCACTAAAAGGAGGAGTGTCGTAAGAGGCGACTAATTCTTGTAGCACGAGACGGGCAGCAGCGTCTTCGTGCGAAATTTTGCAAAAAAAAACCTGCGCCCGCCAACCCGCCTGCCAAGCGTAGCGAGTATTGGCAATTTCCACCGATGATAAGTCATTGGGGTTCAGCAGTGGAAGTCTTACGGCTGAAATGATGATAATGATGAAACTGTCTAGAAACGGCATTTAAATTATTTGTATTCTTATTACGCTTTAAGTGCTCTATTTTGAGATAAGTTTATCAACGCATTGGTATTTATGAATATTGTTCACATTTTTAATTTTAGATTATTCGAGTATTAGCGAGTGACATGAAAATCGTATTTATAATTCAAATATATCTATAAAATATGTACTTATAACTTTTGTTTGCTGTTAAGGCGAACGAAATAGCAAGAAACAATCGAAATGCAATAACTGCGCGTAAATTGAGATGGATTCTCGCGGAATTATATAAAAACAACAGCAACGTTTTGTGCAGAGGCCTAGACTATAACAGCCATATTTACGGCTCCCACTTTGAAGAAAAAACAGGCTAAAAAAATATACAACAAAAATATAGGATTGGCTTCTAAATGCATTTAAATAAATTAGAAAGACGGTGGAAATTTACCTCAGCCCCGCGGTAGGATTTTGAAACTTAAAGGCATTGTATAACTCGTCGTTACCTCATTCGTAAGAAAGCGTTATTATAACTATTCTCTTTTTCCCATACCTAGGGTATCTTTACAAAAGTTTAAATGGTTCATAAACCCTTTATTTAAATCACTTACACATTTTTACGGCTTCGTTACGTGATTCCTAAAAACACAACAACACAATCGCTAAATGTATTGGGACGTTACTTAATAACAAAAGATTTCAGATGACAAAGTCTTTTGTGATTCCTATTCGATGAAGTAAAATTGGCTGATTTTCTTATACTATGGCTGAGAGCTTTCGTTTCTGTAGGCATGATCACGCAAATCTAGGCTTTTCGCTATTTGGATTATGACTAAAGGGAAATTTAATCTGACGTCGTCTTTGTTTGGATAGCAGTAAACTGGGTTATTTGAATTAATCTGTAGATGTAATAAAACAAATATTAATTAAGCTTATGCTGAGAGTTTCCATAACGAACGTAAATTAGTATTAATTTCGCTTTCTAATTACACTGGTTTGTTTTTCGTTTTCCGTCCAGACAAGTTAAAGTTCTCATAACATGCCATTTTTGATGGACATCGTTTTAAACTATATCTATATGTCCGATTCCTAAAAATTCTTCTCAATCGGTGATTGTTGTTTTTAAATAAATTAATTTGACATTAAAAAGTACGTAACGGCTTATCACAAAATGTCAACATTTTTAAATTGATGGGAAAATGGAGGAAATTTGTCATTTTGTAGAATATCCAGACTTTTTCAGCATATCCATCTAAGGAGGCTTACAAGGAGGTTGTCCCTAATTCAAAAGTGAACTATTTTAATTATAATCATCAATCTAGTCATGGATTCGATGATTATTATCCGCGTCCGACCATCGCGGTTCTGCATCTGTCTGACTGAGTATTCCGTGAACCAGAACTTGCAAGACCTCAGTAACTAATAACAATAACGTAAAATAAGGTATGTGTTGCATAATACTTTAGTGCATAGTCTCAGTAACAGGTCGATCAACTCCAGTATCTCTCGTCTGGATCGATTAGGTTTGAAATTTCCTCGCACAATAAAATGTATACATATGTATGTATATGTATTTATGTATGTTGTGTGGAGTTTTGATTTTAATTCGAATCAAGATTGGGATTGTTATTGAGATTAGAATTGTAACTGAGATACACAAATAAAAATAGAAAGTCACTTACTTGCAAGGCCACACAGCCTACATCAATATTGTATTGCATATAGGTAATTTAGCTTGCCACAGTACCCTTATGATTTACGAGGACTGAAACACATCTAATATTGCATTCTGTAACACGTGTATTGAAATTGTTTGGTTCCCCTGCACCTGCAAGGGAACCCTTTTTGCTTAGACGCCATTAATCTTAATATCTTTAGGGCTGGCTTTTGAATTGCCAATAAAGTAAAATACAAAGCAGATTTCTTCCTTTTCATCATTTTTCATATTTTTGCCTTTGGTGAAATTTAAATCACGAGTTATAAGAACGCTTTTCTTATTCGCCATTTTAAGTACCTACGCATTCTATAAGTTCAAATCGTACCATACTAATAACAATTTTAAAACAGGGTGCTGTATTAAAATTAATATCGTAAATTTAGATGCATTTCGATATTAATTAGGTTTTTTAGTTTTTTACGTAAGGCTTCTCAAAGCCTGTAAATGATGTATGTGTCATGGACAAAGTGATTAACGAAGGCATTATGTATAATGACAAGTCAGCCCAAAAGATTAATTATTACCTAAACTTTTATTATTTATTACAGTGTCTGGTCATTTTGAATATTGCTATACGATGGTCGGGCAGTTTGATTTAGGAACAATGGGTTTTGCCCAAGCAGCATAAAATATTATTATAAAGTTTGGTTTTGCGCTTTCGTAGTCACTGTTCTATCTACTACTAAAAATATGATACATAACACAATACCAAACATGTTTTTCAAGCGCACAGCCATTCACACATACACACACACGCATTAACATTCAAACACGCGCACACACACACACACATACACACACACACTCACACTCACACACACACACACACACACACACACACACACACACACACAAACGTTTTGTTTTGTAAAATAAAAAGTACTATGTAACTTGCTTTTATATAAATGTACCTTTTGTTAAGGAAGAGTGACTCCTTCTGCCACAGGTGCCATAGCACTTATAAGAAAGAGTCCACCTCTGCATAGCTATATTTAAAATTATTGTTAAAGAAATAAATATTTTTCATTTTTCATTTTCATTTTCATCTTTTTTTAGCGCAGGAAAAATGCTTCTCGCATACCATACCGTCTTGGAGGAAGCAGCGTGGTTATGTCAGAAATCAGTAGCTATCGTAACTGTATTCCGATAAGGTCCACCGACTAAAAAACCTGCGGTGTACCACGCAACGTATGTTGACGATATATGGGAACCCGTAAGGACGACTTCAAAGCATCGTCTACGTACGGCTCATCTCGGGTTTCAGGCATAGCATATCGGTAATCCTGTATACGACCCAGTCTGGAGGGCTGTACAATGTGAGCAGGGAAATAGTCAGGTACGAAAAGCTTATAGTCGTCAGAAACGTGGAAAGTAGAAAGAAGAAAGAAAGGAGCAGAGGCCGTCTCGATAGATGGACATGGTGATACAGATCACCAAAATCAACGTGCAAGCATCCGTAAGCTTAACAGAGCGCAGCCTGCAACGGCCTGGAGTTTGCTAGTTAATTGTGCTGCCTCAAGTGGTCACGACTCTCATGAGGATTCGACAAAGAAGAAGAAAAAACAAAAACAATGATTGTGATTTTCAGACTCGACAAAATAAACAGTTTAAGGATAGCTCAAATAGATAGATACTTTTTATTGCACACCATACAAGGAACTACCAAAAAAAATAATATATATATATATCAACCAACTATACCTACTCGGGTTGACATCGGAAAATAAACCACACAAGAAACTAAAACAAGAAATACACAATCCGAGGCAATTACGCGCTAGCTATGCGAGTGGCCGTGTAGCGCCTCGCTCTATGGAGAGCTGATTTATCGTTGGCTCTCTGGCAATAATAAAGGCCTACACATCTATGGACGATGGAGAGTGACCACGAGTTCAGAAAATAAACTGTTTGGTATCACGTGATTCATTTACTTTAGTTCAAATGAATAAAACTTTATGTGAATTGGCCATTGATTGAGAAACGACAGTTGCCACCAACTATCCTAACCCAAGTAAAGTTTAAGCTGTAATTAAAAGTTGCAAGAAAAACATTCTTAATTAAAAATGGAAAAATTAAACAGTTAGATTGGACTTTCTCGACCGTATTTTATTATTTTTATTTCATATTCACAACTTGTGTGGTTTCTGAATAAATTGTTTTATTCTTATTCTTATTTTAGGTCACAATAGGTATAACTAATTACTTTTCTTATTTTATTTTTTCAAGAATAACAATATTATGAACCTTTCTTAGTAATGCAGTCGTTTTTTGAGGGTTTATTGACTATGTTATTGACCAACCTTTTTTTCGAAAAGATTCTCCACGTCAAGTGGCCTTTAACTCTACGTTGCAAAAAAATTCCATTCCAATTGCCATTAAGAACTTGATTTTTTTTGTAAGAAGTCCTTTAAACTTTTTTTCATGAAATGCGTATTGATGAATAATGAAATAAATAAAGCCAATCTCTCAATAGAATATTGTTTATTTGGTAAATAATAATATTTTTTTGGAAAATTCGGGAAAATTTTAAGTCTGCTGAATTTATGTCGCTAATATTTCGTGTAGTTAACTCTAATTACATTATGTAATACATAATAAAATAGGTTGTTTCATACGGATTTCAAAGGTAAACAATACAATCCCCTCAGTGCTGGCTAACCCTATAAAGGTAAGTGATATGCAACACGCGTGAAAACAGCTGACGCAATAAAATAACACCTGTTTGACAGGTGCCAAGGCCACCATTTTAATTCGCGAATTCGTGCCAATGCAAGGGCTAATGTCATCTATAGCTCAATTGGAGGAGCAGTGAAATATTGTCTTTGATAGCCCTGTATTATTCGTTAATTTACAATGGTAATTTCGGTAAATACTGTACTCAGTTAAACATGACGTTTTACAATTACAAACACAATCTGAAATAGACTACAAAAAAGAGTATAGAGTACGACTTTTTTCAAATCGTTAGGATTCTAAAATACTTTCCTCGGTAGATATCTCTAAACAATTTCCTTAATCTACTCATGTAAAAACAAAAAGATAAATGATCCCAAAGGAAGCCCGAATCGTGGCCATTCGACGCAACTGTTTTTAAGGGGTGTACGTTATTCAGTTTCGGATATGGATACTTATGAGTAAATGGAAAGTGTTATTGTTACGGATAAACGTTTCTTTAGATTTTTTTCAATTGTTTCAAATTGTATGTGATATGTGAATTATTACATAAAATTTAACCCATATCCCCATATCCATCCATTCAAAGGAATGCGTTACTAAATATATTTGAATATATTTAGTATATGTACATATATTTAGGTATTTTATTTTTATTGGATTATTTATACCATGTTTGATGCAAATAAAGTATTTACATACAGGCCTACATTTCAAGGTAATGCCAAATTTCAAAAACAGAGTCTATCGACGGATTTAACGTGAATTATAATCTTTGCATTTTTGTATAAAAATATTCCTTTAAAAAACGCAAGGTACACCACGAGGTCATTAATCAGAAATCACAGGCGTACGCCGACAACCTTGTTTGCTCGAAACATGGAGTGCACATGGTGCAATTTAATCTACCAATTGATAATTATTCACGAATTTAATTTTTTAAGTTACTTTTTCTAAGTCGCTCCTAAAAATTTGCCACTCCCTTGGAATAGAACCCTGTATACAAACAAATAAAGTTTTGTACAGACAGAAAAAACACAATCAATTTCAGCCCCTTAAAAGGGCGTAATGTGCCAAATTACATAAGACAGTATTTTAAGAATATCCATTACTTAAAAAATTTAAACTTTCAGACAAAATAAATAGTCTGTTACACGATTCGATTGTCGTAACCGTTACGTTCGGATATCAGATTACACGGATTTTCACAACATCCCTAGTGTTTTCGTAAAATGAAAATCTCGCGTCACGGTGATCAGGCCCAATCCGAATGCTTAATCGATCGTTCTCTCTCTTTCGTATGCTGCTGTTGTCTGTTTGCAAATTTTGCACTTTTAAACTAATGAAAACGTTTCTGGTTTTCTTTACATAGCCGTTTTTCTACCTATCTAATATTTTTATGGTAATGATAAATAAAATAATATTGCTATTGTTCTTTTTATCAATGGATTCTTAAATCACAGTATCGCAATCGGGTACACGTGCACAAAGAAACGATATTTTTAGACACATTGAGGGACACCCTATAGTAGGACACCATAAGTAAAACGTGCAAACTGAGAAGCCAGGATAGATACTGCGAGTCACTTAGGGCCGTTACAGACCTTCTCCATTATCCATTCGAAATACCAGCCAGTTAAATTGCAGTAAATGCTATTTCAGTGCAGTTGGCATAACTACATTGAAACTCAAATCAACGGCGCAGCCGCTTGCAGTTGGAATGCAGTCCTTATGACTGCACTTGGGCTGCTAGAATAACCAACAGTGCAGCTAGTAGAGTAAACTGCATAGAAACTGCAAGCTGCAATTTTGTAATTAGTTGGCAGTCCAAATCCAGACCGTCGTAAATGACCCGAAATGACTATAGCTTTTGTATTTTTTAATAGGAGTAAGTTTTGTGCTTGTCATCATCATCATTTTAGCCATAGGACGTCCATTGCTGAACGTAGGCCTCTCATTGACTTTCAGATTGGCCAGTTGAAAGCGGCCTGCATCCAGAGTCTTCCTGCGACCTTTACCAGGTCGCCTATCCACCTTGTCGGTGGACGTCCAACGCTGCGCTTACCAGTACGTAGCCTCCATTATAGAACCTTTTTGCCCCATCGGCCGTCAGTTCTAGCACGTATGGGCCCCACCCACTGCTACTTCAGCTTGCTAATCTATTGGGCTATGTCAGTGACTTTTCGATCTCGCAAGGAAACACCGAGCATAGCCCTTTCCATAGAACGCCGTGCGACCTTGAGCTTTCTTATAAGACCCATAGTGAGAGGCCATGTTTCAGTTCTATATGTTATCACCGGTAACACACAATGGTTGTAGACTTCCGTCTTCAGGCTCTGAGGTATATTAGAGCCGAGCCTCAATGCCAGAGCCGAGTTGGATTCGACGATTGACCTCCTACTCATAATTGGATCTACCCAACTGGATTACTTGTCCTCGGTAGACATATTTGTCAACAATTTCCAGAGTAGAGCTCCCAACGGATACTGGGTAGGGCGCAACATGGTATTCGACATGAGCTTGTTTTTGTCCATGTTCATCTGCAGGCTTACTTGTTGGGAAACTCAACTAAGGCCATCGAGCATTGTGCTGAGGTCTTCAAACGACGCGCTTTGTGCTTGTACGTACTAGTATAATAAGTACAAACTCAAATCCCATTTACTGTACTGGTAGAGTAGATACAGTCGTAACGCATATTACAAAACTACGTACATTTATAAATACGCGATATTCTTAAGAAAGCGACGAGTTATGAGTATTTCTCGTTTTACTCGGTGTCCATTAAACCTAATGACTGTCCAACACAGCCATAAATACAAAAAATCCTTAAAACTCTTAAATGTAAAACGAGGTGTTCTAATGAGTTGCTTCGTAATAAATCTTTTAGGCTCTCATTAACTCGCCCTGGAAATTTAGTCTGAATTCCGTAAGGCTCAGCGTCCACAGTTACGAAAATTCACAGAATACATAGCGCAGATTTTAGATGGCGATCAATTTTCTAAGTAATAGTTTGCTACTTCTGTTCTTTGGGAAGCAAAAATAAATTTAAAAGTAAAGTACCTAAATTATAATTATAAGTATTCTAAATTTAATTACGTACGTATTATTTATTTAGGAATTGGGATATCTCAAAGTACTTATACCTATTATTTATTGAATAAAATCGGCCGTACCAGACCCTTTCCGGGTTCCCTCTATCTGGCAGAATCTTTTTACAATGACATACTTTTAAGATGGCAGAATTGTATTAGGCATTAGTGCTATTGCTATTGCTAACGCTGCATGCTTGCTTGCGCGCTGCATGTTTTCTTGCATGCTGCGTGCTTGCTTGCATGCTGAATGCTTACATGCATGTTGCATATTTGACTTGCTATGCATGGTGTATGCTAGTATTTCTTACATAGCATTACTTGGGATACACAGGGAATAAAAACCATACCTATATGTTTACAATTAACTGCTTTACTAAGTAATAATTACATGTAATTGTTATGGATATGAAATGTATACCAAAAGATGATTTTGAATGTAAACTTTATGAGATATAATAGTTCTGCCTTTTAATGACTATGGATATTAAACGTATGCCAAAAGACGATTCTGACCGTGAACTTTCTGCGATATGATGGTTCTGCTTTTTTATTATTGTGGATATTAAATTTATACCTAAAGATGATTTTGGCTTACAAAATTATGAGTTTTGAATATGAGTAAATGCCAAATGAATTTCTGCGAAATGAAGTTATAGTCATTCGCTGATATGCATAATAAAATTATGACATTAAAAGTTCTGCGATAAAAGGTAGACCCTTTCCATGTGGTAAACGAATGCCCACTTTGCTGTTTTTCCGGTGAAATGTCGGAAATCTATAAATACACACCTGTCGCTTCAAGTGGCTTTAAAACCTGGATATCGACGTCTGATCCGTGCAGGAAGAATGCCGTGTGCAGTGATGATGAGTTTGCGCTCAGGACTAGACGCCAGCGGTTGCTAGTTCGAATCTCAGCAACTATTTATGTTAAAAGCACGGGTATTTGTACCTTAGAGCTTAGTTCGGATTTTCTATATTTTCATAGATTGTTTGATACACCTACTCCAGCATCTTTTCTGACATATCTAATTTATCGTGGATTCCGAAGTACTGAGCATCAAAACGGTCCAGGTATGGCACATTTCTGGTTAACTGGGACACCTCGAGGTGCAAAATGTAAGATTTTCTATTCGTTTAGTTTTGTTGTCGGCTTTAGTTTGGATCTAGATGATTGGTGTAATTGTTGGAGTTTATTAATAACAACAAAAGACACCAAAATCACATAGTAATTCGTAAAAGTACATTTATATCGAACAAGAGTTAAATTGGTCTTGAAAATAAGAATTTTTACTAAGTCTAATATTTAAACTATAGATAGATAGATAAATAGATACTCTTCATTGCACACCATACAAAAAAAACAGTACAGAGAAAAAATATATTTAGAATAGTATAATTTAGGCGGTCTTATCGCTGGAAGCGATCTCATCCAGACCACTTTCAGAAAACTATGTACTAAATATATTGATTAATAAAACACAACAGCTATAAACTAATGTTATTTAAGGTAAATGTAACTGTCTCCTCCAGTGTACAAAGGGCCTTATTCCAAAATTCCGTAATGGCTGTCATTAGAAAAGGGCCGGTTCGATGACGTCTTGATACATTTTAAATGTGCCCAAAAAGGGACAGATAAGACGGCTTGCCCCTTTCAAGAAGATGTCGAATTTTGCTATTTTTAGGAATCAATCATGAAGTTTGGTTCAATCTTTCGGAGTTGGTTGTTGTTGGTAGTGTTCTAATATTAGCTGTGTTATTTATGTTGTTAATTAAAACTTATGAACAAACTGAAATCAAGGATCTCATTTTACGCCAATCTAAATTTAGTTTAAATCTGTATTTAAACATTGTTGATAGAGATCCTTCAACTTCAAATCAACAGGCCGATGAAATTGACATTAAAAACCATGTTCAGGTTACAAAGTGGACCTATTTATGTAATTTGTTTTATATTACAGTAAATTATTAGTAAGTTTTGAAATGTTCTAGGGCCCATCTAACAATGCAATAAAACTAGCGGACTGTAATTAAATAGGTGCTGTTTTTCTCGCCTCTTAATTACATGAAATTATACTAATACGCGATACTGAACCGGCGACGGTGGGTGTCCCAGGGCGAGTATGCGAGCGCGATTGCGATGATCTCGCGATGAGGTCAGTGTCCACCGTCCCCACTCGTCTCCCTTAGTTGTGTGATAGAAAACATTAACACGTTGAGCGCCCCGCGGCTTACCGGTGAGCCACGAACAATAGATTTTCTATTGTGTCTAGTTTGTGGCAGTCAACGACCTATGACACAATCACATAAACAGAGGACATTTTGATGGTGGTAATTTAATACAATAATCATTTTATAAATTCAGTTAAAACTTAAAAAATAATACTCTGACCAGTTCCGCGCACTATTCCGAAAATTCTTTGCCATGACATTCTTTACCGCCATAAAATTTACTTGTCTAGATCTTCTATGACAGTTTGCTTGCTGACGCTGTTGTTTTTGACACTTTTCGTATGCGGTCCTAATAACCTCCAACGTGTTCGCAGCCGATGAGTAACGCTGTACGCTACCTCATTGTCACGACACATTATGTAACGCTGCACTGTGCTTCTATTGTCACAAACTTGCTCTAAATTCTCAGTCAAAATTAAGAAATTATGAACAATAAATCAGTCTAGTATAAAAGAGGCACATGAAAGTAATTGGAACAAACTTTTGTCCAGTCTCCTGCAGTTTTTGCAGCTCAGCTTTTATGTACGGAATCTAAAGAGTTCCATCCAACTTATGCTGACCGTAGTTGTCTAACGGACTGTCAGATCTTACAAACTTCCCAGTATTTATGAAGTTTATAAGTAATTTGTTTCAAGTGGAAGTTTTAAGTCTTCCTGTATTTCAGTATAGCTTGCCAATTAAATTGAAATTGGTAGGAAGTGTTTTCAATTGTTGTCCGTCCCTAGTAAATTTGATTAAATTGTTGATATTAACAGTTTTGAATAATAATTCCTTATAAGTATGGTATTTACTTGGACACAAGTACTATACAAGGTGTCCCATAAAGAGCGTGCCTAAAGCAAACTGAAGATAGAGTATATAGAGTATAAAAGCTTTATCTCCTGTCCAAAAATAGTCGCAATGAAATTCGCACAGTTAATATAAGGCATAATTCACCAAGTACATAATTGTACAAAAGAAAAAAAGTAAACATTTTTATTTGACCAATTAAATACCCCAACTCCGCCTCCGGTGGAACTGAAACGTGGCCTCTGGTTTGCGAGATCGATTCAGAAATGAGGAGATCCGTAAACGAACAAAAGCCCTTTTGATTAGCAAGTGGGCAAAGAAAACAGCACGTAGAACATAGGCCTATGAAGCAGGAAGGTTTTAGAATCGAAGTCACGTACTGGCAAGCGCAGCGTAGGGCGTCCACCCACAAGTTGGACAAGTAACCTGGTAAAGGTTTCAGGAAGCCGCTGGAGGCAGGCCGCTTTTTAACCTGATGATCTAGAAGTCATTGGGGGAGGCCTATGTTAAGCAGTGGACGTCCTATCACTGCAATAATGATGATGATAATGAACACTCCGCCACTGGGACAGTGTTTGGAGAGACGTAAAGTATATAAGTATACGTCTACGCGAGTAAGTGGCGAATCTATTGTTGAAGTTATCAATATAACCTGGCCTACACAAGTTGTCCAGACCATTTAGGGTGTTCCAGACCACGGACTGGGAAATCCTGGCCAGTATTTGAGTACTTTATTTTTTTATTATTACAAAACAGTAGGGTGTAACAAATACCCAAGATAGAATTAAATAAGAGCAGATAGAGAGAAAAAAGAGTTCTTTTTTGTGAAGGGATTATTATCATATTTATTATTTTCATTACCCAAATATAAAAGATTTTCTCCAAAAACGTAAGTAATATCAGCATAATACAAAGAGTTGTTATTTAAATGGCAGAAGCAGGAAAAATGTGTAGGTAATATTGTTGGTTATTGGGCTTTTATCAAACACGTTCATTCTATCCATTCATTGTTTAGGAAAATTCAAATATAATTCAATGCCGCTTTGGATAGCGAGACTTTTTATCCGTGTCTGGCCAGGCACAATGCGCAGTCTGATTCATGTTTTATAAATATAATAAATAAATAAACGAATATACCGCCCTAATTTTTTAGTAATGCAAAAGCAATATTATAAGGGTTAAATGTATTGGTAAATGCGAACATATTTTCCAGAGAAGCATAAGGTCTTTATCTTTGAAAACAAAGTTTGCTTTCCCGTTGGTTTAGGAAGATCAAGATGTTTTTATTTTCTAAGATTTCTCCCTATGTTCTCTTATATCAAAGCTTCACTCCTCGAAAGTTTTGTACTAATTAAAAATTGCGGTATATTATAATAAAGTTCTCCGTGATAAAAAATATCAGGATATTAACTTGTTTAAATCAATAAATGTCTTGTTTAAAAAATTATTTAACGCAAATAAAAATTTATTTTCTTGTCATTTTCAAACACCACACCAATTATCTAGCCTCAAACTAAATATATCTTTTTTCAGGGTCAAGTACATCCATATCTACTCGATCCTGATAAAAGATGGTACCCGATGAAAGACTTACTCGTATTTACATAACTTGACATCCATGACTTAGGTACAATTATTCATGCTCATTAAACCTGCCCTTCGCGGGATTCAAACCCGTGACTGCAGGGTTTAAAGATCAGAGCCATTGATTTTATTCATGTAGATAGATTTTCAGTAGGCCAAATGGCTAGTTAATTGGGTAGATAGCAGAGGGTTTTTAAGATAAATAAGCGATCAGCAATAAACACAATATTGAAAAGAATATTAACCTACGTAAAATTTAAAAAGTAATTACCTCCTAAATTTCATAAACAGAAAACGATTTAACATACTTACTCTAACCTAATAAACATCTGAAGCACCTTTGAATCTATCAGATTACTCCCGTATAGGTGACCCAGACCATCCAGACTCGACGAAATTAAAAAAAGATATTATTCTAAACTGACTCATATCGGGAAACGAACCCTTGGCGTTCATGGCAAATCGCACTACACAAATCAAGTCGTCGAATCCAAACATCTTACGGCTTACGACTAGCCTCAGCAAAACCTCACATTGACAGAATACTAAGACAAAAGTACTATTGAACTCGACATATCGACACCCACACTCACTCAAGCTTCGGCATCAGGATCCCTTTGGATAACAAAGGTCGGCAAGTACTTACAGCCATCTTACAGCCTACGACTTATTTCAGGGTTCCACGTCAACATCTTGAGCTATTATTAGGTATAAAAAAGACCTGAAAATAAATGTATCGATTCCACCATTTGGCTGGTTCCCTAAGTGACGTGTCGTGCTGTCACATAATTAAGGGTACGTACAAATTTGGTGAATGCGCCGTGACTGCAGTTTACGCGCGCCGCACGCATGCATTATGCATGCAAAATGTGAAGAGCCACTCTTTTTAATCTTTTTATTTTTATTTACTTTTTGTCTTTTCATTTTGTTTTTTATGCGCATTTCTCGCGCATGCGCATTTCTGCGCATTTCTCGTAAAAAGAGTTGAATTATATCTTGATTTTATTTTTGATTTCAATGTATTAACTTGTATTAAAAGAGACTTATTGAGGTAGTCTTCAACCTTGTTTAGATTTTTTACTATATAAACTTTGCTGCAAAAATAGTACTGCTTAGATACTATTTGGCATTCATGGTTAGACTCCAGAGGCCCAATTCCTGTAATTTGACAATAGTCGCAATAGTAACATTACGATCGCAAACGGTATTCTCGTAAACTTTTAATTTGACTTAAAATTATCAAAACTATCCTCATACGACTGAAAATAGAGCAAAAAAAATATTATTTTGTTTTTTCCTATTTTCATTCGCATTGCGTAATATAATTTTTTTTTTTTTGGTTTACGAGAATACCGTTTGTGATCGTAATGTTACTGGGAGCAAATCGACACCGGATTGCGACTATTGTCAAATTACGGAAATTGGGCCTCAGATATTTTATTTGACTATGTGAGCAACATTGAAATGGCTCACCATTCCATATTCAAATGTGATAATTGTAAATATAAATTACTAGCTTTTGCCCGCGTGTGTTCATGTGTTAATTTAGGCCATGGTCTATCAGTTCGCCAAATTTCATTAAAATCTATTCAGAAAATGAACGTTTCCAATTTACCCTATATTTTACTTTCCTGCAGAACACGTAAACAAGATTTGCTCTCTCTTTTCGCAAGGAAACAAACACTAAACTATCCATCAAAATATCGGCGTGTTTGCTCTACTAACAAAAATAGCCATTGCTAAAAATGAAGCCCTCTCTAACATTAAGAGTGCGTTATTTTCACATTCATATCCGACTGCCATTTTGTTTGTATTCCTTCGTCCGTATTATAGTTGGAAAAAGAAAATAAAACGCGCTGATTAGATAGGTATTTAGATACTTTTTTTTCGGACTTCTGCTCACAAGACATATAACAAGCGAGTGAGGCTAGTTAAATTATAATTCGACGACCTTATTTAGTGTAATGTCGCGGTGATTCGTCTGAACGCCAGGGCGAAAATTCCCGGTTTGGGTGAATTTTGAAAACTTTCAATCTGGCTTGGATCTGGATGTGCTGAAAGTCGCCTCTTGCAAAATAGGTATATTGTCTGGTAACTTTTAATACATGTTAATTCCATAAGACCATGACCATGATAATTTCATGACCTCCGTAGCCGAGAGGCGAGTATACCGGACTTTGTGTCATTATCGCTGAGGTCCCCGGTTCGATTTCCAGTTGGTCAATATAGAAAAACTACTTTTCCATATTGTCTTGGGCCGTGGTACAGTCGTTGTTTCTGATTTCTGTAACACAAGTGCTTAAGCTACTTATCATAGGATCATAGCAACGTACAGCATTTTTTCTCAATGATATTGATCTGTAAATGTCGAACTTAAAGTTGAAAATTGGTTTAATGACCCTTAACTTTTTGGGTAGGTTGTCCTGCTTTTGACTGTACGTGATTTTGTCCAATATTTATTTGAAAAAAAATGTTGTGTTGTCTGGCTCATATTTAGGAAAAACATGTACCTTACTATTTTGCAATCACCCCAAGTGAAGGATTCTCACTCCAAATGTAACAGTAGGTTCTCTTGTCATACTAAGACTAGACAATGTTCCCCATGGCCTGAGTGACGCAGGTGACAAGACAATGTTCCCCCTGAGTGACGCAGGTGACAAGACAATGTTCCCCCTGAGTGACGCAGGTCTATCCAGGCGCAGACGGGGGCTGTTTAATTAATGCATCTCGAGTTTTTTTTTCTAATATTTAAAATTTAGCATCAATTTGTATGCGGCACAGAAATATCTAGAACAGCAATCGACTAAAAAGTAAAGTTCGGCCGTTGTTTTCGCATTCATATCTGGTTGCAGTTATTGTTTTATTGTTGCCATCCATTTTGCCGCTGGGAAGTGGGTTTCGATATTGTTTAGAAAGGTATTAGCTAAGTGCATTTTTTAATATTACCGGGAAATTGCAGCTTAGTTCTTTTGATGGGAAAAATATAACAATGTTAAATCCGTTATCTGTACACAGACTGTAGCAGTGAAGAATATGAAAATTATATTTATTGTTAGTATAATTTTATCGTCATTAATTTGATGGGGGAGGCCTATGTTAAGCAGTGGACGTCCAATGGCTAAAATGATGATGATGATGACAATAATTTAACGCTATTATACACATCTTAATCTTTATTATTTTTAATAATCGTATGTTACGAAAAAAAATTACTTTCAAATATCCGAAAATAATGTCAATAGAGAGTACGAAAGCCGCGCGGTCATTCATCCGAGGTGTAGGTGCAGCCAACAAGGACCTTACGAAGTGCACATACGGTGCAATTTTTTCATGAATGAGTTAAATTATCCACGCGTACGTTTTTTAACAGCGGATATTAATAATTAAATGTGAAAAAAAAATGTTTATTCTTTGCATAGTTCGATTAAGTTACTGATTCTGAGCCACTCCTAAAAATTTGGCACCCCTTTGCAATGTAACCCTGTATTTATTAGTATACATTATTTTAAAAATACAATGCTTGTGGCTTATATGACGGCAGCACTTTAATATTTATTTTACTAATATTGAACAACCCACGCCGTGGTTGTGAGTGGGGTGAGTGGGTGACCGTTCTCGCCATTTTTAATAACATTTACTACAAATATCTCTGTGCTTCGGAAGATAGATAGATAGGACTATCCTTTACTGCAAATCACAAAAAAATATATATCAGAAACAGGGCACATTAAAAATTGGTACTGACTTATACATAAATTTTAAAAAAAAGTTTTTACAATCACAATAATTATCTAGCCTCAAACTAAGCAAAGCTTGTACTATGGCGACTAGATAACGGATAAACATACTTAAATACGTTTATAAACATCCATGATTTAGGTACAAATACTCGTGCTCATCACACAAATCTAAGCTTAGTCATAGAACAACAACCACTATAGCCGTTTGGTAAAGTATTAGCACAGATTACCATATAAATCCATAATATAAACGTATCGGCAAGCGCAGCGTAGGACGTCCACCGACAAGGTGGACAGACGACCTGGTAAAGTTCCCTGGAAGCCACTGGATGCAGGCTGTTTCCAACCAGCCAATCTAGAATTGGCCTATGTTCAGCATTAGACGTCCTATGGCTGAAATGGTGACAATGATGATGGCCATATAAAAAATACAAAAAACCACCTCACATTGAGGTAGTTGAGGTGAGACCTGTGGCCTGCTGTAGGAACTGCTTACTTTTTTGTTTCATTTATGTTCGATTAGCTGTTGCCCGCGACTTCGTTCGCGTGATGTTTAGTTTATTCATTAATGATTTTCTGCGCAACTCCTTTTTTTTCCTTATGAAGCCTATCCTGACAATAATTTACATAACAATAAAAAAGAATTAGCGACATTGTTCCATCCATTCACGCGTGATGCAATGACCAAGTAAAATAGAGATTTATTTTTATATTTATGAGATTAAATGATCATGTAAATATTAGAAGGTAAGCTTGTAATGAAAGCTTCTTTAAAATCAACACAGCTTGTAGAGGTTAGTTTATTAATGCATTGAAAAAAATATTAGCGTGTGAGACCGTGGCATGTTAATTAAAGAGTCTCACTAGTGCTGCCTGTTGGATTATGTGTCGATAATGAAAATAAGCGATCGTTAATTATAATTAAACTACTTTCGACAATACGCGTGATGTTTACGTGCCTACTTCTCTAGTAATAAAAATGAACATTTGTTTGTTAATTTGTCTTCTAGGCGTTTCTAAACCATTCAACAAGATTAAATTTTGCTAAGTTATTTTGCACGGCATGACGAGGGTGTCTGAATAGATTGTAATTCAAATCAATCATCCGATTGCTATAAAAATATATGACGGGTTTTAAAGTAAATCAAATGGATTTTACATGTAGTGTTACATGTAATAAATATTATATCATTTTTATAAGTTTTAAGGTAAAAAAAACTAATTAATATGTAAGACTCAAACTAAATTGCATCGATATTATAATAGAGTAACAATGAGATGTATGAACGTATCGATACATACGGGCTTTAACTGAGTTTGTAACAACGTATCGATGATGGAATAAACGATACTTTGACGTCACTAGAATAAACGTGAACGGTGTGAATTTTTATATTTCTCACTTTAATTTCCATTTCTAGCCTAGTTCGTGACTCGGTGTGTGTTTAGTTTAGACCTTTGACAACAAACATAAATTAAAATGCTGAGTATCTGAAACGTTTGTATAGAGCTCCAGTGTAATCAAAGTTCCAATTATCGAACAACAACAACAGACTATTATATGGTGTTTATTCATTTATTCAATTAGACGTTTACTGTGGAAATAGACTACACCTCCTTCTCTAGATAAAGAAACAAAATAATTTTATTTAGTTTTATCATTATCATTTTCTTTCCAGAATTCCATTGTACGATTTAAGCATCCCCTATAGAACGCCACAGCGAGGGGCTCTGGGCTATTTGCATCCAGTGGCTTCCCGTAACCTTGACTATTCAGAACTGTTCGCTCTGCGTTTTCCGACTCGTGGTCGCCAATTTTCTCTAAAGGTTGTCAGTTCTGCACCGTTATGGCCTTTCTATTGCCTCTTTAGCTTTGCAGTTCTAAGAGTTATGTAGGTGACTTTAGTTTTTCTATCGATTTCCTTGTTACAAATCTAATCTTTCGAGGAAATGCCAAGCATAGCTCTCTCCATAGTACGCTGGGTAACTTTGCAAACAGTCAATGACTAGGACCTATAAGTGACAGGCAGTATCATGGTTGCAAGATCTAGTCAATATTTTACAAACTTCGAACAACTGAAATAGAAAACATGCCACAGGTTCTATATAAAGGTAAACAAATATTGGACAACATCACATACATTGCTCTGATCCTATGATAAGTAGCTTAAGCACTTGTGTTACAAAAATAAAAAACAACGACGGTACCACAACACCCAGACCCGAGATAATATAGAAAGTTATTTTTCTACATTGACCGACCGGGAATCGAACCCGGAACCTCAAATATAGAGACACCAAGTCCGGTATGCTCGCCTCTCGGCTACGGAGGTCGTCCTAAAAATTTAAGTAAGAGTACCTTAAAAATGTTCGGCATGTCAGTGTATGATCGATTGAGAAATATTCACAAGCAATACAAACTACGACAAAACTTACATGCAACTTCAAAGAGAATTCATATCCATAAACTTATAAAAAGAGGTCTTCAAAAACAAATCTTTATTAAGTCATTGTACAACAATGAGCTTACAATGAACAATGCTAATAACGTCTGAATAGGATTCGGTCGTTTGACTGATTAAGGCCTATAATTAAATATAATTAATATAGTCCTGGCTGATATAGTGATTTATTATGGTGATGGCTTAATTCTATAGAACACCATTTGATATCGTGTTAAGAGCATCATCATGATTTCTGATAGCAGTGTGAACCTTGTTTTTTATTTATGTAAACAAAGTTTGACTAAAAACAACACAAATTACGTATACTTATACTCTTTAACGTTTAAGTAGGAGTATTGGATACACTAATGTTCAGGTAGGTGCGTTTAAACCACTGGGCACCGATTTGCGCATGCTCAAATTAATGTGTCCTGATAATTATGCAACAAACTTTAAATTATCAATCGAGTGTGACGTTGCTAGACGTTACCTTATATTTAGACGTAGGAAATATCAATGGTTAGCCAAGTCGCTTCATGACCATATTGGGTCCTACCCAGTATTAGTTGTTCTGCTTCTTTCCCTTCTCTACATGAGATAAATAAGATCCAGTTGGGTAGATCCAATTTTGAGAAGGAGGTCAATCGTCGAATCCAACTTGGCTGGGCAGCGTTCGGGAAACTACACAACGTCTTCTTGTCCAAAACACCTCAGTGCCTAAAGACGAAAGTCTACTACCAATGTGTGTTACCAGTGGTGACATATGAAACTGAATCGTGGCCTCATAAGAAGGCTCAACGTGCCATAGCACGTGCTATGCTCGGTGTTTCCTTGCAAGATGGAATCAGAAATGAGGAGAACCGTAAACGAACAAAAGTCGCTGACATATTGTGACATCGTCACAACCCGCGGGGCGCTTGGAAAGTCAGGGGAAGTGCCCTGGTTGATGTGGTGAGCTCTTGCTATCAACGTTCGTGGCAAGTAGAGAGCCGCAGCCGAAGTGGAACTATAAAGTATGCTAGTGGCTACTGCCCGCGGGAGACACATGGTTCCACCTCATAAGGCAACGGAGGGCACCGTGAGGCACATAAAGATCAGTTAACAAAAAGATTTCCTCACAAAAAAGGACCCTGGGTGCGTTTGAACCAGCGGCTATCTTTTAATCAGTTTACACGTTATGTTAAGCATTGGTATTCCATCCAAGATCCGCCCTAGTTATTTGTTAAAACAAACTAACCAGGTCTAATAAAAATGATAATGATAAATCTGTACTGTATATATATTTTTTAAATTGGTTGTAATTTATCTTAGTTAATTAATTCAAACACGATGTATAGTATTGTTATTGAATAAATGAAATGAGCAGCTTTTCTTCACTTTTTATATATTTTATTATGAGCAATGCAAATTTTACATGACCCATATATCAAAATCGACGTCAAAGGTCCCTGTTTCTTTTAATAAATTTTCAGCCCGAAGCGGGCGATATTTATTCTCGTTCTTTTATTGCCTTCATCTCGATAAAGGATTTTTCATTTGATTTAGAACGAAATTCGGTTTATTCCTTAATAATGGAGTTTCGACTTTAGATATTTTAGCTACTGTGAATATTTAGGAACTCCTTTTAGCTTTGGCGAAGGTAAGTAACCAATAATTCTATTAATCATAAATTAGAGACACATATGGTTTAAAAATTTAATAAATAAAAAATAGACTAACTAAATAACTCAATACGAGTACCTCTAACATACTGCAATTAATAATTTTCCTGAGCTCATAAAGGTAGGTCCATTTCTTTATACCCGATTGCGCGTCGCAGAGGAGGATAATTTAATTAGCAAACTATGGTGTTTGTTCCTATGGGGCGTTCTAGAGGCCAAACGTGTAAAACGATTTTGATGATTCTTACGTCAATCGATTCATCTTAACTTTGCGAGTGTCACTAAAGACATGACGGCAATCTAAATTCAACACAGCGACAACCATACGCCATATTATCAAAATGAAAAAAAATATTGACAACTTTAACAAGTGAGGTTCTTTGTGTTCTGATCTATTTTGTGAGTCCTGTTTGAGGGAATCCAGAGATAGGAGTTCTAAGGAACTACGATTTTGAGATAGTTTTCTTTGCATAAGACGTTATCTAAGCACGTTCCAACAGTCACAGCTATTCCAATTCGAAACTATCTTCTTTCGAATCGAACACCAATCGATGTCCGAAGTCCGGACATTCCGTCTCGGACAGTCGAGACATATCGGCTTAGGTGCAGATTACGCCCACGTGATTTACACTGACGCTGTCGAAGATATACTTGTTACCGTAATTTTCAACCGACTTCAAAAAAGGAGGAGGTTCTCAATTCGACTGTATGTTTTTTTTTTTTTTTTTGTATGTTTGTTACGCGATTACTCCGCCAATTATGAATCGATTTTAATGATTCTTTTTTTGTTTGGTAGATCATACTTCAGAGGTGGTCCCATATAAATTTTATCGAAATTGATTAAGAACTTTTTGAGAAAATCAACAAATATATACCCAGATAATATTTTGGTTGTGGTTCTTGTTACCTATCTTCGACAAATATGAGCCGATTTTGATGATTTTTGTTTTATTGAATAGCTTATACTTCAAAGATGCTATGATAAAAGTTTGAAAAATAAAAATCACCCCTAAGGGTAGGAAAATAGGGGATGAAATCGGTGTTCAGCAGTTAGATTAGGATTTATCACTAAAAATAGATGAAATAAGTAAATTTTATTTAAAAAAATAAAACCGACTTCAAAACACTGAAATGCTAAAAATAATCCTAACACTTAAGTACCTAATCAGATACTTTTGGAGTCGGTGCCAGCCGATGAGAGATTCAATGTTTTTGTTTGCACCGACTTTCGACACCGACTAGCATTTCAGTGTTTTGAAGTCGGTTTTATTTTTTTAAATAAAATTTACTTATTAAAGAAATACTTTAAAGCTAAATTGTTTTCTTGGTAAACCCTGAATAGAAAGAAGATTTAGACCTATATGTTGTTGTTTTAGTTACTAGCCATATTGAAGGTAGTTAATAGCAATTTATGTAAACGATATAGCTAAAAGTATAAGCAAACTGAAGTAGCAGTGGGTTGGTCACATTTGCCTTAGAACCGATAACCAATGGGGTGTTCTTAGGTGGAGAATGTGACTAGGCAAGCAGATGGAAAAAAATAGCTGAGGATCGGGCTCAGTGGCGTGCATTTGGAAAGGCCTATGTTCAGCAGTGGACTGACTTGGGCTGATTATGATATTGAAGGAGGTAATTGTGTTAATCAGCATTAGTGATATATATATATCACTAATGCTGTGTACTATCTGTATACTATAAAATAAGTATGTATCTCCATTATTTAAGCCAATCTTGTGTGGTATTTTTACAACTCAGTGATGGAATATTAATTACCCATGATAATGTGCCCCACTGACATGTGTTGCCGCGGCCACTTTCTGAAGAAAGCCTGGCTTTAGTTACGTACAAAATGTTGGAGTTAAGACATGCAAGTATATTACTTAAAATCTACCGTGAAGAGGACCGTGTCAGTGTGTATCAAGAGATCGACGTCGGGGCTACGTCAGTCAAGAGGACCACGTCGGTGCTGTGTCCGTCAAGAGGACCATGACAGACAAGGAGACTATGTCAGTGCCACGTCGGAACTCTATCACTCATTGGGCTGCGACTAAGTAGCTTGTGTGAAGAGGAATAAAGCGTCTTTCTGGAAGATTGTCGTGTCCTTCCAATCCCGTACCCTCTTCCGTAACACTACTTTAATGTAAGTATGTGTTACACACCGTATTTTTTTTGTTTGACCAAAGATATGAATAAAACTGGCGGACTGTTGAGACTGTTATCGAAATTGCAAAAAAACGCTTCCTTAACTTATTTTTTTATCGTGAATTAGAAAGAAAGACGAACCCAGGTTCATAAGTTGTAATATTTTTAGAAGAAAATTTATAGTATGCCCTACCCTTATGATATCGCTGTAGTGACGCCAATTTTTTTTAAAACTCGAGTTTTAAAGTCATGCATAGGTTGGTATTGTAGAAGTACATCAACTGAAATTACTCGTATATATTAATGATACATCATCATCATCATCATTTCAGCCATAGGACGTCCGCTGCTAAACATAGGCCTCCCCTAATGACTTTTATTAAGGAGGGTATTGCCAATACTCGCCACGCTTGGCAGGCGGGTAGTTTTTTATAAGATTTCGCACGCAGACGCTGCTACCCGTCTCGTACTACAGGAATTAGTCGCCTCTTACGACACGCCTCCTGTTGGCGGTGGGGAAGTGTATTCTTTACGGCTGTCCCCGCACGGCGATATGATTATAATAATGAAAAGATATTCACCCGGCAATGTAAGTAATGAGTGTTATTTGCTTGTATTTTGAATCCTATTAAAACATGCTAACTAATTTCATGGACGGTAAAAAATAGTTCTTGAGATAGGTACATATTTGTACCAAGCCGTTGATAAGGAATATTTCAACTTGTGTTCATCTAAAAAGAAGAGACTACCTTGCTACAAAAATGCAATCAACATAAAATGTGTTCCCAATCAGAAAACGGTGCACCGAGAGGGAACAGTAATGAAGAGTTCCGACTGACAATAGTTCCAGCCGTGTCAGCTTTATCAGCTGGATTCCAAACGACAAGGACTTTTAACTTACTCCCTTTTCAGTAACGTTATTTCAATTGCAATCAAATTGGGCTATGACACCATTCACTTTAAACAATTTTAAGATTATTATTTCTAAGAACATAAATGCAATGTCTGCAAAATAGAATCTAATCTCGTGCCACGATGTTTATGAGAATAGGTCGTAAAGTATATTTCATATCTAGGTGATCAAAGGTGTTCCTATCGAGTTTTTTTTTCTAAACTAAAGACCAGTTTCCCAGTTCCCTGCAAGAGGTCAAATCGTCACACGATCGTTTTCTGGGCCCACCTCTTCGCAATAGCCTCTGTTTAGGTACCCATTGTGTGACTTTTTTACAGGGAACTAGAAAACTTTAGCTCTGGACAGAGATCGGTAGAGTGTTTTGGGGAAGACCTATGCCCAGCTGTGGGATGATACAGGTTATTAATAAAATAAAAAGATAACGCGAACCAAGTCGCGAACAACAGCTAGTTATTTGTAAAATTTAATTTTAAGGTTAGTTACGCAATTAGTGAATACGAAGGTCATGGGCGGCTTTTGGGAGCACTTAGATTAACAACTGACCTCGTGGTGTCGCTACTTGCCACAGCTCACCACAAAGATGCCCTGCGGTGCTTGTCATTATTATTTAGTATGTCATTAAAGCACAAAAAAAAATACTCCATTATTTTTCCGGTCTGCCACGGGTAAGCGGACCGCGAAGGGTTTGAGTTGTTGAGTGACATCTGAGGCACAGGTATTGTTTTTTCCAGCGTCTATTGTCGCACAGGTATTGTTTTTTCTAGTCACATCATAACCCTTTGAAAGTCCACTGCTGCAAAACCCTACTAGAAGCGGCTCTAAGCCGAACTTACAATGCACATTTTTACTCAAAACTGTACTCAAAACTGCCTGACGAACTTCATAACGCCTCTTATTATTTTTTTTGTGATTTTTTTCGATGTTTTAAAAGTTATTCTGCTTTTCAGGGCGGAGACAAATCTATCAAATTAAAAATTGGTCCAGCTGTTCTTAACTTATAAATGGTGTAACTAGCCCGACTTTTTTTTATATATCTACTAGCTGTCCCGGCGCACTTCGTAATGCCACTTTTTTCCCCGAATATTCAGATGTTTAATAGTTATTCTGCTATTCGGGGCGAATACAAATCCAACAAATCAATGATCATTAAAATCTGACCAGCCGTTCTTGACTTTTAATGGTGTAACTAACCCGACTTTGTTTTATATATATAGATGGACTCGACAGATTAATAAATTTATATGTCTGTTGTATTGTATTGTATGTATACGTAATTGTATTATGTCAAGGGACAATGGTAAAGTCTTAGTGATAACCAGCGCCTTATCAACGGCCTAAATGGCCATGCCAGCCATGAGGTCGGGTAAGGCTTTAAATCAAGAAGACGTCTCGGAGCGGAAGCAGGCAGCAGCGCTGAAATTGATGACGTGGGCATCCTTGTTCACACGATAAGCAACATCTGTACAGTCAATGGATTATAAATGTACCATGAAATGGCAAATTTCTTTTTACTTAAAGTTCAACAAGTACTACAGTTTAATATCAATTTAGAGATTGAGTTGTGTATGTTGACTGATGTACTTACATACACCACATGTTGATGTACTGTACACCATTCAAGAATAGTTTCAAGACACTTTTTTTTAATAACATGTAATTAACAACATTTTAATTATATGTGAAATGATTTTTTATTGCTTTAAAATTAATCAATATTTTGTGCTATATTGATTTTGTTAGGACTTGTAAGTGATTTGTTAAGACGAATTTTATTAATACAAAAGTATGTTTTAGAGTTTTTCTTATTATTATTTGCCATCGTAGGTAAAAAAATGATCAATCTGCGTTAAAGCTTCATAGATTGTCCAGAGTGCGCCGGAAGTAGTTAGGATTCAGTACGTAGTCTATCGAGTAGGATATTTGGAAACCCCCTACAGCCTGGCGCACATTTTGCAGAATATCTGCCCACCCAGGCCCAGGTAGGTTTTACTGATAGTTCAGAGCTTACCTACGAGTGCGGATTTGCTCCGCAAAAGCATGGTCCTAACATCTTGCTTGACGTGGCAGGCCGGATCCCGCGTGCTACCTGCACGCTGAAACAAGAATGCTGCAGCCATTTGTGTTGCACATCCAGTGACTTGGAATTTGGAGCCCAGTGGCTCATAATTTTTTTTGCCATCAATAGACTAAGAAGCACAGCATGCTATGAAAAGAGCTATCTCCGATGTTTCTTTGTGAGATCATATCAGAAATGAGGAGATCGGTAAACAAACAAAAGTCGCTGACATAGCCCAGCAAATAAGTAAGCGGACGGCCCGCGGCACACAGCACATAGAACTGACGCCCGATGGGGCAGAGAGGTTTTGGAATGGAGGCCACGTAAAGGCAAGCATAGCATAAGACGTCCACCTATAAGGTGGGCAGATCACCTGGTAAAGGTTGCAGGAAGCCGCTGGATGCAGGCCGCTTCCAAGCGGCCAATCTGGAAGTCAATAATGTTCTGTAGTGGACGTCCTACGGTTGGAATGATGATGATGATGACGCTAAGAAGATAGTTTTTCTTAATTATATTTGTATAAAAGTTTCTTTTATAGTCCTTTATTGTGATATTAATAAATTTGTATTAGAACATATCACTGTCCTATTTCAATCACTGATACATATAATTTATGTGCATAAAACTCATATTAAAACATAACTTCATATCTTGGCAATGCATTCATACCTACAATCTGCCCAAGTTGGAGCGAACAAACATTTGAATAGAAATGGATCCGTTCAAATAACGCCAAAAACTAATTCGTATTCAGTAAGTAATACCTTGAGCTTGAAATCTATTATGAATGCTTGATTTAAACTAATTACTAACAGATCAATTTAAAGCGTCTAGATCAGAATTCATTTGTATGTTAAGAAAACAAGTCATCAGAGCTAAGGCTGAGGTGTCGTGTCATACAGTTTACAAGGTAACTTCAGAGCAAAAGGGCTCTAACTATCTGGTCGGGTAAATAGGTAATGAACTACTTTAAGTGAGTTGATTAGTTCATTAGTTGAGATGTGAACATACTTGGTAATTTTTTGCTTAGTAGTATGCCTTTAAACAAACAAACTTTGTAGCTTTAAAATATTAGTTAGTTTAGGTATTATAGTTCATTAATTTTAAGTGAACGTCTATGATCTTTTTCACACATTTAATTTAACTATACTTGCGAATACGATGAAACTTAGGCTCAGTAATAGGGTTTTATTTTGGCACAATTTAGGTAAGTTAGAAACCATTACAGTGATAATTTATTGACAGGTTTCGATCTGAGTTGTACACTTAGGTATTCTCGTTATAGAAAGTAGTCAATAAGTATGCGTTATACAACACATCAAATTGTTATAATACTGGACAACAACACATAGATTGCTCTGATTCTAAGGTAAGTAGTTAAAAACTTGTGTTTTAATAATCAGAAATAACAACGGTACCACCACACCCAGACCCGTAACAACATAGAAAAGTTAACAACATAGAAAGAAGTAAGAAATGAACATCTTTGTGTTACAAAGGACCTTACCTTACCTTACCTCTTGAAACATTAGGTAATTAAATCTAGAATTGGTTTTTTGAAAATTTAGAATTTGATATTAAAACAACATTGCGTAGTCCCGGATGTTGACCGCTGAAAGTAAGATTGGGATCGCTTTGCGCATCTTTCGAGACGATCATCGTATCAGAGACGCGTGTGCGCGGAGCAAGCAACCAATCCCGGCCAGCGGTACAGGCGCGTCACGTAACTAGCCAATCACGTAATCGTAATGGTCTTCTGCGCATTTTTCACCCAGCGCTCAAGATCCGTACCGCTAGTTGTAGTTACTGTTTAGTTCTAGATGCATCTCACACCCATTCACGAGTCAATTCAGAAAAAAAAATTTTAGAAATTGACCTAAACCGCAAGGCGTTTTACACCTTTTCCCAAATCAATTTAGAAGAAAACATTTTCAAAATTGACTTATACCGCAAATGAAACACGGCGAAATACCGCGCAACACTAACTACACCATTTGGGTCGTAAATTCGTTGAATGTAATTAAATAATCAATAATATACCAGACAATGATCGGGGAAGCTTAAATCTGACCCCAGCAAGCCCGTGAGGATAGGATCAGTAGGATGAAATATTGCGGTCCAAAGTAATTGGTAAAATGATAGGTGAACCGTACGGAACTAAATTGTCGATCAATGAGTCGGCGGAATCTCTTGATTTGAAGTTAATCTTTTGAATTTTTAGAGCTAAATAATTTGGTATTAACGTTGTTTTTAATAGACTGCAAATGTTGGATTTTCTAAATCTTTTATCCCATAATTTCATATTTTAGTGACGAAGATAGGATTTACTAGATACAGGTTTTTTTTTTCACTACCACTGAACTTTAAATGTTAATAGCATTATGATACTTTAAGTTAAAAAATAGCTTATTTGCAAATCAGACCCAACTTTTTCCATTATAATAACACCAAGTTTCACTCTTAATTATTTATCCGTTTTTACTCAAGAATCTGTAACAAAAAATACTCTATTAAAATTAGTAAAAACAAATAAATTTTTTTCTTTACACATGTAAAGAAGCAACCCTACTTTTTTGTAAATTAATTTAAGTTTTTAATGGGTGTGTTGGTAAGTGTCAAAGAATCTATGCTAATATTATAATTGTGAAAGTAACTTCTGTGTATGTTTCGTTTTCAATCCTAAGCTGCTTAACCAATTTTGATGATTTTTGGTAAAGACTATCTCTTTATAAGTATGATATAAATTACTGTAACATTTGATTGTTTTAAAGCTTGAAACGGCCAAATGGAGAAAAAACTGATCCTATCCTTCATTCCCACACATTACATTGACAGAATCACTGCAATGTAGAGAAGGATTTGAGTCCATAATAAAGTAATTCTATAAGAGCTCCGTTTCCTCATGCAAGGTACGGGACCCTAAAATTCTCAATACCGATGAGGCAAAGGTGACACATTCTCACCTACCCACCGAGGCGTTCAGTATTCAGTCTAAATGCTAATATGTCGTCAAGATACAACATAAGATATAGGCATCGGCGGAAATGAGTGAACCAGTCGACCATGAGGGCCGAGTGATCACTCCGGGATTAATCTAGGGTTATTGGAGCTTGTGCGTGTTCTACAAGGTCATTATACAGGGTGAATATACAACGTGTAACGCTGTTGGCTGATTATAGTACTCAATACAACAACTTTTATACGGGACTAGCTATTGCCTGCGAATTTGTTCGCATGGTCTTTTTTCATGTTTTCCAATATTTAATTTAATTGAATTTAACTTATGACGTTTAAAAAGATGCGTAATTTTGCCGTTCTATGCAAATTCAATCTGCTGTTTGATAATTTTGTACGGGAAGTCGACAATTTTTTATGAAAATTTGCAAGTCATAAAACAAAAATTGTACAACCTGATGTTTAGAAAAGGTGGTTTCAAGGTTTTCCTTGAAGAGTTACGGGACATCCTGTATAAGCATGTCCTAAGTACAATACCTTGTAGATTTCAAATGCAAGTACTTTTTGTTTATATTAAGAATAAGAATAAGAATAAATTTATTTATTTGGCACAAAAAAAAACACATCATATGACATTATGAATATAAATACAGATAGAAGTAGTTTAATTTACCGGTCTTTATAATATAAAAGGTCCTGGGTTCGATTCCTGGTAAGGATCAATTCAAGGAACTAACTTTTACAAATTGGCTCGGCTCTTAGTGTGCTGGGAGACGCCCTTGGAAAAATTCATTGTCTGGTACCTCGTGACACAAGGATTTTAATTCCTTACTTCTAGACCGAGACAATGTTTGTTGTTAAGACAATATTTATTTGTTTATACAGCGAAAGTGGTCACTTTATCATCAATTTATAGCTTTACTTGTAACTAACTAACAACTAACTATGTAATAAAATCTTAGAAGTCTTTTTAAACCTCCAAGTGTCAGATCGATTGGAAACTTTGTAAGTATGTGACAATATCAGGATGACAATGCAATAGTTTGACACCATCTTCGTGCTGATCAGATAATGGAACCCCAAGTGGAACTTATGGAACCAGTTAAACCTTCGTGGATGGACTCATTTCATTTAGTTTCAATTGTCACACCGTTTTGTTTAAAGTAGTAAATATAAAAGTATGTTTTATAGTTTTTTAAACTGTGATATCAATTTATTTGATCATGGAACGTGACAAAAGACACTAAAGCTAGCATCGCAGTTTACATTTGTACTGCAAAACAATCGCAAAAGCCAGTATTGTCGCCAGAAAGCAACAAAACCGAAAGGAGGCGAGGACGGTCTGCAAACAAATCCAGCAAAGGGTTCCGTAATAATTGCGCCCGCTGGCAAAAACTCAAAGCCTTTGTGCGGCGCGGATCGAGCGCTTAGGGTTAGGTAACTGAAACACTTTTTTGATGTCTGTACCTTTGGATTATGGACATAAGTTTTTGATACATTTGTCTATTTCTATCTTAGCGGGTCGATGGCAAAAATAAGTTATTCTTATTGGCCATCGTGGGGAAAGAATTCGTCAATCTGCGTTAGGGGAACTTTACAGATTATCCACGGTGCATCGTACGTAGTTAGGGTTCAGTAAGTCTACCGGGGAGGCTTTTTTCGTGCAAATTAGGGTCATTTGTCTGTCAACAATTTCTTCCTAATGTGTTCAGGTAAATAAATATAAATAATCAATTATATGCGTCAGAAAACACACTAATTGTCATGGTCTTGAAGTAAAGAGTTAATATTCTTGTGTTACGAAGTATAAGACAGTAAATTTATGACAGGGGCGTCTCCTAGTATACCCAAACTCGAACCAGTTTAGAATAAATCGTTTTTTGAATTGATCTGAACGAATCGATCCCTAAATAAATTTATTTTTTATCCCATCGGCTTTCCTTGATTTACTCCTCCATTTCGCACAGTCTTGAGCGTCTCTAGTTATGAGATCATTGGCACGCATGTCAGCCCTTACGACGTCAAGCCAACATTTCCTGGGTCTACCCCTTTTGCTAGGAGTAGCCGTGTCATGTATATGTGTAAGTAAATAACTTTTACATTTATAACATTATAAGATAGTATCATAGTGCTTACTTGCTTTGTTGTTTTGTAACATTTTGAAGAATTACTTACAAGTATGTACGAGCATTATCATAGAGTAGTAGGTAAATGAACTACAAATTATTTGTCTTTGTAATTGGTTAATATTAACTTTTTGATACACTTCGTTATTTTGCTGCCATTGCAAATATTAAAATAAGTGACCAAATATAATAATAATATTATATATAATATTTGCAAGTCTTACCAATTTGCTTGTAATTGTGCTTGTTGGTTGTCCTAATAAAATAAATAAATAAATAAAATAAAAATCAATAATTCATTTTAAATTATTTACCGAATAAACATGAATATTATAAAAACGGTCATGTAAAGTTGTTTCTGTAAAAACGTGTACACCTAGCTAGTAGCAAATGAAATGAGCAGTCAAAAGGCGGGCGTGCGGAATGCTTGGGACATTTCGCATGCTTCCGATTGTTTGCAAAGGCGCTGTTTGTACAAGAAGACGAATTCTAACACACACATTTGTGAATAAACTTGATTCAATTGTACCAGAATGAGAAGCTGTCGAATAATGTTTCGTTACAATTGTGTTTCGAAACTTTTTAAATAATTGTAACAGAAAATCCAGCTGCCCGATTAAGTATCATCATCATCATCATAATTTTAGCCATAGAACGTCAACTGCTGAACAAAGGCCTCCCCTTATGACTTATTATCGGGGGGGATGCCAATACTCGCGAGCGGGTTGGTGAGTGGAGTTTTTTATAAGATTTCGCACGAAGACGCTGCTGCTCGTCTCATGCTACAGAAATTAGTCGCCTCTTACGACACGCCTCATGTTAGCGGTGAGAAAGTGTATTCCGTTCCGTTCCAAATTAAAAAAAAAACAGTTTTCGTGTTGTTCCACAATAGCTCCAAATCCAGTTCCAACTACTAATGCCAGAATAAAATACCTAAAATGTGAATCAATCTTGAAACCAATGGGAAAATCAATAACAATAAACAATTAAAGTTTGTGTGTCGATATTCATTGAAGGGCGAGAGACGATCACCAGCCCGATGTACGGACGACTTCGTAAAGGTATAAGAGAGCCATTGTTAGCTACTCTGGGTCGTGCGTCATCATCATCATAATCAGCACACGTTAGCCAGTGGATATAGGCCTCTCCCATCCCAATGCACGCCACTGAGCCCTGATCCTTGACTATTCTTTTCCATCCACTGCCAGCAGCCTTGCGTATATCGTCGCTCCACCTTGTCGGAGGGCGCCTCACGCTGCGCTTGCCTAGTCGCAGTCTCCACTCAAGAACACGTCTATGCCATTGGTTATTGGGTCTACAGCAAATGTGACCGAAGCTATATTTATTACTTTCGTTTTTTGTCAGATAACCTTATTTCTGGTATATCCTTTGAAGAAATCGCTTCAAGGAAGTCCATTTGGTACCAAGCAATGATGTTTAAATGCCAAACTATATTCAGAAAAACTAAACAATGTTGAAATTATTGTGTTTTTTTAAGACCTCATAGTTAGAGGCCTTGGAATTAGGCTTAGTTATGAAGACGTAGATAGAAATCCCATGATTTCTTAAATTTAATTTCGAAAATATTGTATAATTTTACAAACTATGCCAGGCCCGAATTTCCTTTACCCATTCTGAGAATTTCTCGCTTCACAAGAAACAAAACGCACTCAACGCGGTATTCAAGGAAACAGCGGAGCATTTCTACTTACAACACGTGTGCACCTTTCCAGCATTATTTGCAGTTAAAAAACAGAAAAGATATGTTTTAAGCTTAAAAGATTTTAGAATTCCCGAAATGGTTTCGGTTTATCTCAACTTTTTAGACCAAAGAGCTCTGAGAACCAGAAAACACATTTTTGCTAATCATCTTGAGTAGTTTATGCCTATCTATACTCAGTTTTTAGAGTTCCGTATTTAAAGTTGCATAACGGAAACTAACTAAATTCTTACATTAAAAGTATGTTATCTAAGAGGATTTATAATGATCTGTATTTATAACATCTGTGTATCATGATAGAATGAATGTTAAATTGTAACAGTTATTTTAGTCTTTTTTTCTGCACTCTATAAGTTAAACATCAAAAATTAACAGTTGATCAAGTTCTAGTTAAGATCGCGCCTAGAATGGTTGATACGAAAAGTCCGATTCATCACTCGCCCTTTTTTTACTTTGTTCTAATACCAACAATGCATCACGTTTAGCATTTATTTGAAATTCAGATTTAAATTAAAAACATAAACTGAAGTGTTTTATTTCTTTTTTATAATCATTTCTTTTGTAAAACTATCGTTTGTCGGCTTAACTAGTATTGGAAAACAAATGAAATATCCAAACCACTCTAGAATATATACGCTCAAACTAACAAAGGCTTATGAAAAATTAGATCAAATCTACCAAACGACAAATCAACTCGTCCGTAAAACATCGCAAAAATCAATGAAAATCCTAACCGTCTACTGCCAAACTATATTTCATGTCACAAAAGATCAAATTATTCACATAGTGGTCCCGAAAAAAGGTTTTTAAGAGATTTTCACACGTTTGCACACACCTTTTATATTCGGCACGGTCGAAAAAAGATTTCCAAACCGATTGTGTTACGATAGTGCTGTGAAACTATAGGTAATCGATTATACCGCGACCCTAATATATCACGAAGTAACGTAAGATCTCGTAAAGATTAGAAACTGTAACTCCTGAATTAACCACTTCCGTGTATGAAGCAAAGGAGGATGTTTTAATTTACGTGTGACGTTTTATTGGGGAGGCATATGATAATGATGAAATTATGATAATTTATGTTTTTCTTCGATACTCTAGGAGTTTAAGGTGGACTTTATAAAATATTATTAAAAATAATTATAAAATAAATGAGATAAATATGCACCAGATTGGTGTGTACCAATGGGCTAGTTTCCTAAAAAAATCTAATTAGTCCGTCAGTTGGATTAACAGAAAATATTGGACACGTATTTTTTCTTTTCTCAATCAAACAAAAAATTTTGAAGATATAGCCTGTTAAAGTTCCGCGTAACGTCACGCCTTGCGACACTTTTTAGCAAGGCGTGACGTCACGTGCTCACTCTGATGCGCTTTATCTTTGTCATTTTTTGTTTGATCGATAAAAGACAAAATATGGGTCTAATATTTTTTGAAAATCTAACTGACGGACTAAATAGAATAATCTTTTTTTGACCCAGGAAACTAGCCTATTGTCATGGTTTCGAAATAAAGAATTAATATTATTGTGTTACGAGGTACCAGACATCGATATACTACACTATTTTACTCTGATAGTTAAATTAATTAACCGATTTAAAAAAAACACATAATATCTATTAAAATAACATTCAACTCGATGATTTATTTTGGCATCTGCATTTTTAGTCGCAATCTTAAACTCGTCGTATTTTTTTCATCATTTGTTTATTACATAGTCAAATGAACTTTAAATTCACTCGGAATGTAATACGATTATTCTATCTATTATATTTCATAAAGAAATAGCTATAATAAGTTCATTAAAGTTATCAATCAAAGTTACCGAAGTTATTTATCGACATCTAACCCGCACTAGGGGAACGCGGAACTATATCGAAATTCTATGGCTCCAAACGGAAAGTAAAACTTTGTCGAAATTCTCTAACGGACTTTTTGTTCGGAGTTATTCTATTTTTGGCAATTTGGAAACTTTTGTGACGTAGTTAGCGTGTGGAAATCCCCGCGGAATGATATTCCGGGATGAGGTTTTGTGATGGAATATTTAAGGTACTGCATTGACTACTGAATTTGACTTTTAAACATTTTGCAAGATAGGTTCTGGCTATAGTCCAGATTGGCTAAGGGTTGTTTAGTGCGCCCTTTACCAAGGTAGAGCGATGATATAACGTAAAGTTGCTGGCAGAAGATGGAAAAGGAAAACCGAGTATTGGTCTCAGTGGCGTACATTGAGATGCCAATATCCAGCAGTTTTTATTTTTTATTTATTAAGTGGACTGGCGTAGGCTGATTATGACTATAATAATGATGATGTATTGCCTAGATCAAGTCTTGTTGGTTGTAAGCAGCTAGAGTTTTGTAAGTTCGAAACTTAAATATTATATTAAAATGACACTGTCATTTATTAATACTGTGGCTCTAAACTAAATTGCCGACAATATGTATGCAGCACAACAAAAAATAAGTAAGTATCGCTGGTAGCTAAACACCATTCAGGTATTTAGAAAGAAAATATGAAGAATAAGATATATTTATCACAAAAAGGACATGTGTGCAAAATATTTAGTGTTAGAATTAAATTGTAATGAGGGCAAATATTAAATGTTTATAACTAAGATAAAAAATAAAGTTAATATCATTTGGAAAACTCAATAATAATTAAAGAACATAACAATTAAGTTAATCATTCAGAAAATCATTTACGCTAAAGTAACATTTGTCAATTAAAAGTATGAATCGAAACTAGGACATCATTGTTTTAATAGGCACTTGATAGCAGTGAAAATATCATCGGCCCGACAGATGGATTATTCGACAAAAATCGCAGGTCATTGAATGCAGAATGGATAAAAATAGGCGACGACTATAGTAATAATACTCAAAATACTTATTTATTCATTGCACTGATAAACAACCCAAAATATAGCTGAGCCCTACCGCCGCTTTCTGGACTACATATTGACAGGTTATGAGAAGAAGCAAACTCATTTACCTTTGTCAACCTTTGTTACAGGAAATACAGTTACAAGATACACCAAGTGCCAGCTTGGCAGGCTATGAACTCAATTTATAGACTGAAATGGTGTGCGAATGTTTGTCAAAATCCAAAGAATTATTCTAAAGCAATGCCCTCATAGTATGTGTCAGTCATAAATTACATTTTTTAACGATTTTTGTAAATAAACATATATCGGTCTGTCGTTAAAACTTGTCACGTGATTCACTGGCGACCTAATAGCTTGCTACGTTGAGTACGATTGCTACGAAATAATTCCCAGTCTACGACACTGCTACAAATAAAGTTTGCGTCGTAGTCATAAGAAACATGACATTAATAATTGAATGGTGTTACTTCCCTATTACACCAGTCACTTACTACAAAGGAACGCTACAATAATACGTCAATACAAAAAGCTACGAGTCAGTACAACACAGATTTACAAAATACTATTAAAAATGACTTTTTGAACTAAACACCGATACTTCCAATAATGAAGTGAAATATGGCGGAAAGGGCATGTTTTGTAGAGCAAATAAAAACGTTTACAAAGGCAAGCCGAGGCACCCTTTGCCCTATTTCCGTACTAATGAAGTATTCATCACTGCCCTGGCGTATGGATGTTTGGTCCAAGTGAAGAAGTTTTACATTGTGTCAGCTCTAAAACTCTTGGTTAATTACTAAAATCTGTAACCGTTTTGACTACAACCATGGAGAAACGCTTCTAACGGGTGTCTCAATAAGAGTGCACTTTTTAAACTTAGATTCATTTTTTTTTTCGGGAAAGTGGCAATTTTTAAATTTCTCAGCTGTCACCTATGTTTGTTCCGATTACTAAAAATTTAACGCTTTACGACAGAATAACGCGGTATAATTGTGAAAACTTGTTACAAAAATTACATTAGTTATGTTGTGACTACTAGCAAACTTTGCCGAATTTTCAGTCGAGAAAGTGCAACTAATGTGCCAACCATTCAATTACTTTCACCCTTTATTTACTTTCCCGCCCACCACACACCGACGACAAGGGAACCACGCATCGCAACGCCTAGATAAATCAGACACACTGAAAAAATGTGTTAAATATGGCAAATAACGCAGTGGTATCCACATACATAAGGTGTCCTAAGGCCTTTGCCCTAAGTTTACGTAAGTTCTCTACCATTTAATAAACATCACACTTGCCAACTAACTCTGCTAAGTTATGGCAAGTTAAGTTATGAACCGTACTAAACTTTAGATTTCATCTCAAGTTTGCAAATGCAGCGTATTTACAGCGTATTTTCCAGATCTGTACTCACCCCTATAACTTGGACCATACATCAGTAATAATTTGAGCTGTTAATAAAGCAGCATTATATACTAAAAGTATGAGTCAATTTCAATAGTCAAACTCATGAATTACTTTACGCTCTACAGGGTTACATTTCAAGGTAGTGCCAAATTTTAAAAATAAGGTCTATAGAACTTTATAAAAATACGAATTTATCGTAATTAATTTCAGTCGTCGTATTTCTGGAGTAAAATATACTTAAAAAATTTCGAAAAAAAAGAAAACAGGCGTACCCCGACGCTGTTTCAACAAGAACCTCATGCAGTGCACATACGGTGCAATTTAATCGAGTAATCGTAAATTTTCTATGTATTCTATTTTTCAAATACAGAATGGAAGAATTAAAAATGAAAAATTAAGAGTTTTATTTTTTACGTAGATCGATTTAGTTACTGATTCTGAGTGGTTCCTGAAAAATTGTCACTACCGTGAAATGTAACCCTGTATGATTTTCTTGTCCGTATTACTAAGTAGCATACAAAGAATAAAATAGGTAACATGTTTTGCACAAAAAATATTAAAAAAGGAAAGGAAAAAATTGCAGATCACTGTAGGTAGGAGTATATCAATGTGCGGTAAGCAAATGCTAATAATCTTTTTTTAAAGTTACGGTTTTACACGACCCAAGTTATTGACGTGCTATCAGTTCTGAAACTTGTAATTTCTACTAAAATGCCCTGTGTAATAAAACACTCATTTAATTATTATAATATTCATCACGTTTGGTTTAACGACGTGGATGGACGCAATTCAAATAAATCAGCTAATTCATTTATCGTAAACTCTACGCAGCTCAAAGTATCACAATGATATTAAGATATAATAAATACTTACTTAACAAAACCATTTTACAGTAAGTTAATCTTACACAACATAAACTTACTTTAATACATATGTATGTAGGACCTTACTTGTTAGGGCCATAGTATCACAATAGCATTTGCTCAATATTAACAAAAATAGATGGAACACACATGCCTAAAATTGGATGCTTTAATTTAGAGAAAGAGAGAGAGAGAGAGAGAGAATTTTGTTTAGAGAACAAGTAGAGTCTAGACAAACCCAACATAGGTTTTAAGATGATATTAATCAAAATTATGACACATTGCCCTTTTAAGCTTATCCTTTGAGCTATATCGATTACTTCAGTTCTGTCTGATGAATAAGTACCTACTATCTGGTAGGTCCTCTGACAAAATACGTCCTCTGTCAAAAGAGGTCCTCTGACATAAAAAGTTACATGATTAGGTAAAATTATTTTTAAAATAGTCCTTTTTAAAGCTTATCTCTCCCGGCTGTGGTTGTTCGGAAGTTTCCTTCACACGAGGCCCTGGGGCTAGAGTTTGGCACTGCTTAATTAATTAATCCGTTTTCCCTCACAGGACCAATAACTCTTTACTGCAGATTTCGGTGACAGCTTATTCGTTAGTATCGATCCAGTGAACTTTGGTGGTATTGATAGTGCGCACGTGATAAGCTCACTTGATGTAAATTCGCATTTGTAGAATACATTAGTAATTAACTAAGTGAAAGTGACTCTGTTAAGCTTTCAAGGAAAATCACTGTATAGATTCAAGGATATAAATGGCTTTTTATTGTATCGCATTTATAATAATTAGTATAGATAGAGAAACTTTTATAAGATCCACCAAATTTTCAATAAATCACCAAAGATTTCAATAAATCGAAAAAACAGTTAATTATGCCAAATACGTACAATTAACGTAAAACATACTTTTTTGCGGTTTCAACGGGACTTTAGTAATGAACTAAGACTGTTATACAACAACTAAATGATGCAAGTAAACTATAGGATGACGACTGTCTTGGTCTAGTGGTACGTATACTCTCAGGACGATCGCAGGTTCGAATCCTGCAAGGGGCAAGTGTTTATGTAGGAGTATTAAGCAACAACATTTGTCATTGTTTTATGTCTCTTTCTGTTGTCTATTTGACATTAGTAAAGTCAACAGCTCATTCAACAATAAAACCTAAAATTTTTCAATTGATATTAAACAATGTCTTATTCATAAACGTTAATTAACTTTAAGAAAGCTTTTAAATAATGCTTAATCAAACTTTGTATATTTAAACGCTAATTAGAGCTACAGACTAAGCTCTAAATTAAACACCTGTGAAATTAAAAAACCAACAATTAAATTAATCAACAAAATGGCGTCAATCTATCAGCTGACTTTTGATTTTGAGTTTTATGCTGTCAAAAATTCATGAATAAGACATGATGACTAAGATTGTATATCCTATCAGTACGTATTTGAGGCTAAAACTAAAACCATTTAAACAATAAAACCTTAATAACCTTCCCGACTAATTTGCCATTAACGCTATCTCCCAGATAACAATGAAGTCTGCACTGTGGCTTCGAGAAAAATAAACTTCACTACGATGAATCAAGCTTTGAGCAGTCCAAAGAAGTTGCCCCAACTATTTGTCTGCCTTAAAAGCCGCAACACTTCTTATGAGAAATGTAGCAGATTAGGGTGGGTATACAAAATGGCGGAAAATAAATCGAATCCAGTAATATTTACGGCCTGGTAAATAAAAAAAAAGTAAATAAAAAATTGACGTTTCCATACAAACTGATGCCAGCTGGTCGCGTTTTAGTATAGGAAAGTGTTTTTTTTTTGCGAATTCAATGTTGGTCCTATAGAAAAAGTTGATGTAATTTAGCCGTAGAATAACCCCTTAAAGTTTTATTTCACCTTTTCGTTACACTCTGTATATTATACACTGTGAATTTTCCCTATTACTTGATGTTGATGATAAATAAAAATAAATACTATTGGACAAAATCACATAAATAGCTCTGATTCTATAAGGTAAGTAGCTAAATCACTTGTGTTATAAAAATAACGACGGTACCGCAACACCAAGACCCGAAACAACATAGAATAGTTCGTCGTTTCCACATTGACACGACCGACAATCGAACCCGATCAAGTGTTATTATTGCGGCTTCAAAACCAATGAAAATCCCCGTATGCTAATTAATAAGCTCTGTATGTATAAATAAATAAATGTAAATATTAGACAACATCACATACATTGCTCTGATCCTAAGGTAACTAGCTCTGATGCTAAAGCACTTGTGTTACAGAAATCAGAAACAACCAGCCGGGGGGCATGTCTACTAAAACACGATATGATATGATATAGCGATATATCGACACCAACTTTAAAAATATGATAGATTTAGCCGCCATTTTGATTTTTTATCGAAACAGCGATCTTTATATGTGACGGCGATTCAACATAGCAGCTATATCGATCATATTTTTAGAGTTGGTGTCGATATTTCGCTATATCATATCATATCATATCGTGTTTTAGTGCTCATGCTAGGCAGGCAGGGCCGTTTTAACATATCCCGGGGCCCTGGGGCACACAAGAATTTAGGGCCCCTTTTTTTCTCTGATTTCTATATTTTTAATTGTGAATTGGTACAAATCAAATAGATTCTTCTACATGTTATTAAATAATCAAAACTTAATCAATACATATAATAAAACTGTAGTAGGTCCAGTTCTGTATAGTAAAGATATGCATTTTTTTTTCTTGAAGCGCTTTGGGGCCCTCGTAAGGCTGGGGGCCCTGGGCACGGGCCCCGTGTGCCCTTATGGTAAAGACGGAACTGGAAACAACGACGGTACTACAACACCCAGACCCGAGACAATACAGAATAGTTATTTTTCTACATTAACCGACCGGGAATCGAACCCGGGACCTCAGAGATGGCGACACCAAGTCCGGTATGCTCGCCTCTCGGCTACGGAGGTCGTCAAAAGCACTGAACATGTCTGATACGCTATTACGGTAAAATTACTTAACCGAATTTTGTTTGATTGAGATGGAAAAGAATGAACCCAACGAAAGGACTGCCATGCTGTGATTGCTTCCTATTTAAACTTTACCAAGTTTGGACTAACAGTGTCGTTAAAGATAGATTTCTCGTGATACATTAAAAAGCTGATAAAGGTTCTTAAAAGGTGAATAAAGTTGCACTAATTATTCGTCTGTTTAAAACCCCTAACACTTCTTAGTAAATTAAAACCGGGCAAGAAGCACACAGGCAAAAAAACACCTTCATACCTACATAATTATTTAAAGTAACTAAACAAAAAAACATAAAAATTACAATTCATAACCATTTACTTAAAAAATCCTTTAAAAAAAATGATTAATCCCGGCTAACTTCGTACCGCCTCTTCGTCGTTATTTTTTTTCGTGAATTATTACGATGTTTAATAGTTATTCTGCTATTCGGGGCGGAGACAAATCCAAAAAAACGTAAATCTTATAAATCGGTCCCGCCGTTCTTGTTTTATAAATGATGTAACTAACCAGACTTGGTTTTATAAGGTCGCCTTTTATAAACGGGTGAAATTTAAAGAGCAATTACAAAAACATAAATGAATCGTTTTTGTTAAAAAAAAGAAAATTTTTATACGCTAGTTTTTGAGAAAAACGCCTTTGATTTCAACGTAAAATAATACACCTCGTGCACGATTGAAATGAGAGAGACAGAGGCGATGATGTAGGGACGTTTCAGACTAGACAGGATGCCCTTAATTTTTTTTTGTTAGTAATAATAAAAATGAAAACTAGCCCGATTTTAAGAACGAAAATAATAGGGTTCACTAATATAATTAGGAGTTCTGTTAAAGTTTCACCCGTTTATAAAAGGCGACCTTGTATATAGATAGATAGAAGATTAGATTATTTGTAATCAGTTTCTCCTTAATTAAAACTCATATTCTGTAATTTTTACATTTAACTTAACGGTTCACCAGAAAGGGACCTTTAAAGGTAGAACAGACAGAACGTGTACAGGCTTAGTAGTCATGTACAGTCAACACTAAAAGTAACTTAGTATAATATAAATGAATAAATAAATATTAGACAACATCACACACATTGCTCTGATCCTAAGGTAAGTAGCTAAAGCACTTGTGTTATAAAAAAAACCACGACGGTACCACAACACCCAGACCCGACGCAATTTTGATGCCGACTGTGCCTACCTGTGTTGGCACCAACCAGGTATTAAACGTTATTAAAAGCTGACCTCATAAATTATCTATTTGGCCTTGTATTTATATAATGTATTTAATAACATTTTACATACAGGGTGGTCCAAAAGGTGACGTCTAAAAATGATTCCTTAAATCCAGATCTATCTAAATATACCCTTTAGATGTTACCCGATTTTTCTTAGTTTGCAAGAATTTTTTTGTCTTAAATTTTGAGAATTTTAGCTCTAATCAGCTTTAAGAAATAGTTTATCCACTTTTTATTATGTTATGTCGGTTTTTTTAATATAAAATTACCAGCTAGCTAAGACTAAGAAAAGTTTCCATTCAAATTATATTATTTTCCTTGTAATCATAGACAAATAAATACTACGACATAGACAAATAAATACGAGAGCGCGTATTCAGAATGCAGAAGCGAGCGGTGCGAGCGATCGTGCAGGTATCACAGCGGACCTCTGCCAAACCTTATTTTAAGAGTTTAGGTATTCTTACCTTGCCATCCACGGTCATCTACCAGGTAGCTATGTACACACGTGGAAATCTGGACTCGTTTGCAAAGTACGGCGACCGCTACTGCTACGGTACGCGAAACGCAGGAGCCCTAGTCTCAACCGCTGGTAGATTGCTAAAATCGAATTCCTTGACGCATGTGTTGGGGCCTAAAGTTTATAATCACCTACCGAACCCAGTTAAAGACGCGGCTACATTTAACTTGTTTAAAAACAAATTAAAGAACTGGTTAATCGAGCAGGCGTTTTATAAAGTTGACGAAATGTTTGGGCAACACAGTCACTAAACTGACATTATGTTGACATTTATATTTACTTATTAATTTGACATTTACATCTAATTTTTTTTATATTTTTTTATTAACCTTGACATAACTATTTTATTGTAACTTTATTTAACACCTGATTTTATTACATATTGACATTTAATTGTTACTAATTGATTATTATTTTTTTAAAGTTAATTTGATTAGGATTTGTAATTGATTTAAATTAATGATGTAATTTACTATTTCTTGACATGTAATGAATATTATGAATAAAATCTTATCTTATCTTATCTTACTATGTTCTTTTATGATTTAACAAAAGAGTGAGACTGTAACGTGATCAAATACTCTCACGAATAAAATGCCAGGTGTGTATCCACCTTTAAGGTGAACGCTGTAAAAGTGGAGTTTTTCAGCAATTTCTGAACGTTTCTTTTGAAGTTTAAATCTTATTACTTACTTCATCGGTTACATAAGATGTTTGCTTCAAGTTCTCTGTCAAAGTGATGCTTTTAAAACGTGAGTTTGTAACTATAGAAGTTGAAGATTTTGACGGAACTATGTAATTACGATATGCATTTTTGAAGTAAGCTTGGATACTAGAATAAACTACTGTCTGGCTTACGAGACAGATAGAGCCAGCCAGGTTTAAATGTACTTTTTTTATCCCACTTCTATAGCGTACAACTGCAATGGAAAGGTGCAGTGGAACATAAGGGATGATTTAAACTTTTTCTATGGATCAACACCGAAATCTCTTTTTTTTTTAACTTTTCGATACAAACTGGTATTAGGTGTTATTAGCTAGACCGGAAAAACAATGGAAAACAATAGGCACGCAAAGGGTGAAGTGTTTTTTTAAAGATTTAACACCCCTTAAGGTTTTAACATACCAGCAAGCGCAGCGTACGACGTCCACCTACAAGGTGGACAGACGACCTGATAAAGGTTCCAGGAAGCCGTTGGATGCGGGCCGCTTCCAACCGGCCAATCTGGAAGTCACTGGGGGAGGCCTATGTTCAGCAGTGGACGTCCTATGGCTGAAATGATGATGATGATGATGAAGGTTTTACAGCACCTTTCTGTTAGACCATGTAAGGTATTGCCAAATTTTCAGGAGCTACTTTTGGAGAATGGAACTTGAGGATAAGTTACAATAAGTCGATTAAATTGCACCGTATGTGCACTGCATAAGGTTGACTGTGATCTCTGATGAATGACATCGCATTTTTATTAAAATATTTTGAAATAAATTAAATTAATAAAATACGAAGAATTAAATAGTTTACGATAAAACAGTTCTTTAACATTATTTCCTAAAGCTTAATTTAACACTACCTTGCAATATAGCCCTTTTTAGAAGTAGTCAATTCTACCAATGTCATGTGTTTAATGTTACATAATTAGAGATTAGCGGGTGTTATAAGATTTGTAACTATGACCGTGTCTCGTGAAACATATTATTTTCTTCTCAAGACTATGACAATTACTGTTATATCTGTCTAACCATTTTTTTTGTCTATTGTACTCTGTAGAATAGTGAAGAATATTATTATTTCGTATTCTCATCCCACCTCTAACCTGAAGTATATCTAACAAGTCAATCCACTTTAGGCGCCGCCATCAATACTGATACAACTAGTCAGCAAAAGTTTGTCAGTGCGGTGGAATTCACTGATTAGCGACCTGTATTTGCTCTAGATTTTTGATAGAGAATAATGAACATAGCTCTCGACTTAGACAGACTATTGATAGTTTGTTTAATAAACCAATTAATTTAATGATAAAATCGAAGTGCGGTAAGTATTTTAATACAATTTATGAAAAACCGGACATGTGCAAGTCGGACTCGCCCACTGCGGGTTCCGTAAAAATTTTTAGGTACATGTTATAAATAGTTCTAATCTCGCAGTTAAAAAATTATTACAAAATTTAATTACAAATGTATAGTTTTTAGATTTCACTGTACTTGTAGTATAAGACGGTATTAGGTACTTGACAAATTCAATTCGTAGTTCTAGGTCAACGGAAAGTACCCTATAAACTTTGATTCCCTTGACAGTGTCGAAATATACGTTTTTGCGGCATAATCGCCGTATCTTTTTTAACCTTAATTTATAAGTTAGATTTTTCAGATTCAAGGGACCGTAGACTTGAGTAAATGGTTATAATTTCAACTCAATACCTCCACGGTTTCCCGAGAGTATGTCTTGGAAGACATACGGACAGACAGACGGACAACAAAGTGATCCTATAAGGGTTTCGTTTTTTCCTTTTGAGGTACGGAACCCTAAAAAGATGTCAAGTAGTTAACCTTTATCTAAGATGCATAAAGTTGTTGTATTTATCTTACAGACTCTTCATAAATATAATAGGTACTTTTAATTAAAATTGATTTATATAATAATAAAAATATTAGCAAACTAAGAAGTAAAATTAGGCGAAATTTTTTCCTATTTTTTTATTTTAATTTGAAAAATTGACGCAACTCCCTTTTTAACGTTGGTTGAAAAGTCACCAGATATCACTTACAACGCTTACTGGTAGTCTCAAGGAGAATAATCACAGAAATAAGTGAGTAACAGAAATAAAAGAGGACCATACGTAACATACAAATGCGTGAGCTGAAAGAACCAACTTGAACCGATTTGTCTTATATTTTACTAGTTTAGACGTATCGTCCACACCTGAACAAGTTTACCAACAGCCCCAGTCAATCAATACTGATTCAACTAGTCCAGTAAGTCCGTGACAAGAATAATGTCGACTGAGTCCGTGCCAGACTGATCACCCAATTCACACTAGCTCACTGTTTTAGTCGACTGATATATCGTAATTGAAACAGGATAATTTAGTCTTCGGGATGTGTCAAGAGATGCTGGAAAAATATGATATTATCGATTGTCACTTTAAAATACAGAATCCTGATTTTTTGTATTCTATTATCATCATTTCAGCCATAGGACGTCCACTGCCGAACATAGTCCTCCCCCAGTAATTTCCAAATTCGCCGATTGGAAGCAGCCTGCTTCCAACGGCTTCCTTCAACCTTTACCAGGTCGTCTGTCCACTTTGTGGGTGGGCGTCTTACGCTGCGCTTACCGGTACATGGCCTCCATTATAGAACCTTTCTGCCCCATCGGCCGTCAGTTCTACATGCTATGTGCTCCGCCCACTCCCACTTCAGCTTGCTAATCCGTTCGTGTTTATGTAGGCACAATTCTTGGTCTAGATAAGTTACCCGTATGACATATTGAAACGTGGCACCTTGTTTCTTCTTCTTCTTTCTAGCGCTTTATCTCGTTTCTAGTAACCCTTTATCGCATACGGCTAGTCTGGTTATTACGTTTGGACCGATTGCCATCAGATCTCTGTACCCTCAGACAGGGAAAACAGATTATATATATTTTTACAGTTGGTGTCACTATATCGCTATATCATATCGTGTTTTGGTAGTCATGCTAAAGGGGCTGAGGTAGGTACGTGCTATGGGATCCGAACTTACGACTCAAGGAAGTAAAGCGAGACTCCTATTCTTTGACCACTGAGTTACCACTGCTTTTAAACTTAAACGGGGCACCTTTTTTATGAGTGAATAAAACAACCAGTAGTAATGCATTTTGCAGTGTATCGATAGGGTAAGTATCGATAGTTGATTAAACATTGGGATATCATCGGACCTGTACAGGACAGGGCAGTCTTCGTCGGTTGTCTATAAGCTTCATATTTTTACCATAGACTCAATCTAAGGTAAAAATATGAAGCTTGCAGAACGCTACCATAGATTAATAAAAAATAAAAGGCAAAAAATAGGATTTTCAAATGATTTCTTATAGAGTTTACTTATTATTTCAGGCATAGAACGTCCACTGCTAAACATAGGTGATCCCCCAGTGATTTTCAGATTAGCCGGTTAGATGCAGCCTACATTTAGCGGCTTCCTGTAACCTTAACCAGGTCGTCTATCTATCTTGTGGGTGGACGTACGTGGCGTCCATTCCAAAACCTTTCTGCCCCATCGGCCGTCAGTCCTACGTGCTATGTGCCCCGCCCACTGCCACTTCAGCTAGCTAATTCGTTGAACTATGTCAGCGATTTTTGTTCGTTTGCGAATCTCCTTATCTCTGATTGAAAGAGGCCTCTCACTGTGGGTTTCATAAGAAAACTCAGAGTTTCATCATCATCATCATCATTTCAGCCATAGGACGTTTACTCATTGTCCAATATTAGGTATTTTTCAACCGACTTCAAAAAAGGAGGAGGTTCTCAATTCGACTGTATGTTTTTTTTTTTTGTTTTTTGTATGTTTGTTACGCGATTACTCCGCCAATTATGAATCGATTTTAATGATTCTTTTTTTGTTTGGTAGATCATACTTTAGAGGTGGTCCCATATAAATTTTATCGAAATTAATTTAGAACTTTTTGAGAAAATCAACAAATATATACCCAGATAATATTTTGGTTGTGGTTCTTGTTACCTATCTTCGACAAATATGAGCCGATTTTGATGATTTTTGTTTTATTGAATAGCTTATACTTTAAAGATGCTGTGATAAAAGTTTGAAAAATAAAAATCACCCCTAAGGGTAGGAAAATAGGGGATGAAATCGGTGTTCAGCAGTTAGATTAGGATTTATCACTAAAAATAGATGAAATAAGTAAATTTTATTTTAAAAAATAAAACCGACTTCAAAACACTGAAGTTTTGAAGTCGGTTTTATTTTTTTTAATGAAATTTACTTATTTGTATTCAAATTCAAAGCATTAATAATAAAATAATAGAGAGCCTCTATTTCTATGGTTTTTTTTTCTTGTTTACTCCAAAACTGAATACAATTACTATCAATTATTCAAGAGTAGGTTAAAAAAATAAAGATTTATTCATAAATCCCTTGCAAAGGATTTTTTCGGGAAGCAAGCGTTACCGTACCGTATTTGTTATTATCTCTACTTCGCCTTTCTCCAAATGAACACACAGCGTAATCAAAACCGCTAAACCACACAATAAGCTATTACACACATCTAAGGTTCTTAAACATGTAGGTACTTATTATACAGACAAAGGTATTAACCTTATTTAGTTTAATTATCTTTTTATTTTTATGCGTCTGCGATATGGTTAAAAATAAATAGATAATTTAATTCCAAAACAGTAGGGACTAAGCCGAATAATTTAAAATAGCTGATTGTCATTATCATAATTGTGTTTAAAACTAAAATTTCAATCATAAAATTACTTAAAACACACACACACACACCTTTGTACTTTTATAAATCAGTAAGACTAAACTTATTGCGTTAGTCATTTGACAATTTATTAAACTAAAACAGATGCTTTGTATTCAAAGTAGGTTATGCCCTGGCCTTAATTATTGTTTCTGCAAAAAAAAACATTATGTATTCACATTATTGGCTTACATCTAGTCCTTAAAACGGCCTTTCTTAGGTTACAAAAGTATTTTTCTAAGGATCAGTGGCATATATTGAAAAAAGTCTGTTAATCAGCAGTATACTGGCGTATTCAAAGTTGTTTACTTCAAGATTTTTGTATAATGGTAATTTTTTCATAACAATAAATACTTCCAACAATCATACAAATTATCTAGCCCCAAACTAAGCAATGTTACGTAGGTACTATAGTGACTAGATAATGGAGTAACACATACGGCTTAAATGATATTTCTGTCCTATCTATCTGTGCTATGACAAGGGTCATGATAAGGTAAGTGGTTTAATTTAAAATGCGGTCGCAGGTGCCGAATTGATCAAAGATATGATCAAATCTTTTGATCCAATTCGTAAGACAAATGTAGCCATCTGCTTTTAAGTAATTGGATTAAGCCAATCCGAATCTGTTTCATGGAAATTCTTTGCAATGAGTGATGCTAATTGATAAGCCACTAGATTGTCGATAGAGTTTAAAAATCTTTAAGACTATTAAACCTCGAACAGAAAAAATTATAATTATAAGATTAAACGAACTTACCTTAAGTGAAGTTCAATCTTAATTATACGCAGCTGATTGTTTGAGATATATTTACGAGTAGTACCGATGTTCTACAACAGCGTCGGGTCACAATGTTTTAAAGCTGGAAAAGAAAAAACATTTATCCCTGCAAATGGCAACATTTGTTGGTAATGTCATTACGTTTAAAGACAGCCTTATGAGCAACCCTGTAATATACTGGGATAATACAAAGTATTAGTGGGTGGGTTTTTGGGACTGTCATATCTCAAACAATCAGCTGCGTATAATTAAGATTGAACTTCACTTAAGGTAAGTTCGTTTAATCTTATAATTATACTTGCTGATTGTTTGAGATATATTTACGAGTAGATGTTTGAAGTTCGGTTGCGAATAAGTTGCTTATTAGTTTAGAAAATGCAAAAAACGTTTTGAAAACTAAGTACATTCCGGAGACGATTGATGGCAAATCAAAACAAAAAGGTACATAAATTTAATCATATCTTTTAAGTTTAGTGCTAAGGCTGAGTAATTAATGAATTCACGTAGAATGTCTGAAATTCTGAATGCGTCAAGAGTAAAATTACGTTCCATTTAGGTCTCACATAATATACTGCACAAGCCAGGCCACAAAATAATAACTAGTCTATTACGATAGTGTTACATCACATTTTTTTTTTTTTTTTTTTTTTTTTTTGTAAATATATTTTTATTTTATTATCTGATTATAACAACAATGTCCATTGTTAGCCAATTCCATAATCGAGTGATTAAACATCGAAAACAATTGTTCCTGAAGACCGGTTATAAGACAAATATGTTGTTATAAGTAGGTACTGTAAATACTTATTTCAATAAAGTGTTCTAACAAAAAAAAACAAATAAAAAGATTAAAATGAATATAACGAAAGGAGAGTATCTTATTAAAAAAAAAATGCAGATGCGCAATCATAATATCTTAGCGTATGATTACAATTTATATCTTTACTAAAGGTGGCAATAATGATTAAAAATATTTATACTTTAAATGATAAAAGTCTTTGACTGCCACAACTAGACACAATAGAAAATCTATTGTTTGCGGCTCCACGTAGCGCTCAACGTGTTAACAATCAATTATTATATTCTTTTATTTTTTATCTCAGCTAAGGCCGGTAATCTATAGAATCAGTACGGGAAATTCCAAGTAACTGACCTATGTAATTAAGTTGGCATATTTGTTATTGTTGAGGGTTCATCCTTTAAAAGGGTTTTTTTTTTTTTTTTTTTTAATTGGTTAAAAACATCAATCGTTATGCATTATGCAACTTTAAATCTAGTCACTTAATGAATGGGTGACCGTGGTCAAACAACTTCAAGTTTAATCACTTTAGTCACTTATTGGATCAACCTCAGGTTTGGTCACTAAATGGATGGGTGACCGGGGTTCTAGAAACCTCAATTTTAGTCACAAATGTACGGATGACCATAGTTAAGATACATCCTTATTGCTACCGAATGTTAATATTATGGAAATAATATTGCATAATTTGGTTGAAAATATCGATTGAATTCAATACGGTAGCTTATGCTTTATATTTAGCAAGATAGAGCGTATAATCGGATCATAAACCCAAATATTTTATCAGTTGATAATATTGTAAACTAACAGAAAAAATGTTCTTTAACAGACTCAGTTATAGCTTTATTTGAATGCAGCAATGTAGGCATAATTTTAATAAATGTAACATTAAGTTATAATGTGAAAGAATGTGTTAATATTTTTTTTTTTTTTTTTTTTTTTTTTTTTTTTTTAATTTTTTTTTTAGTTTTATTTTATTAGCTATGGTAGAAAATATTATTGAATACGGTAAATGTATTTATCAGTTCGACTTATCTGTTATAACTCTATATTGCCCATCTCTTTTATTTTTATTGACTGTTATTGGGCAGTCAACGGGTTAAGTGTTTACCAACAGGGAATGGTTCTCTCTGAGACATGTTTCTACATGTACAGGTTAATTATGGTATCTACTAAAATGTCTGGTTACTAGGCTTTGTTTTTGGAATTTACTTCCATATTTTTTATTTATACCTAATTGATTTAAATTAAGTTTTCTACATGAATTAATTATTTGAAGTACAATTATTCTTAATGTATTATTTTCCATCACACATTATTGTCAAGATTGTCATCTTCTTTAGTAATTAGTAATTACAAGAATACTTTGTTCAGAAATTTAGTTTCAATATGTCATATTTAAGGAAATTCAAGCCCTGGCATTATGTAATTTTTATCAGGACAACAGGTATTAGACTGTTCCTGTTTTAGTGACTTAAATGAAATAAAAGTAATCTCTAAGATTATATTTAAGGTGATATACCAATAATTACATATGTACCTACTATGTTCTTATTGTGAATTTATCTATTCTTAATTTTGAGAAATGTCTGTCTTAATGGTAATTTAAAAGCGATATTTCAATTTTAAGAAATTGAATAGGTATAATGATTTTGTTAGATTATGATCAGAACTTTTAAGTGATTAGAAGCAGTTCCTTAGCATGTGATAGGGGTCACAGCGTTAATTTATTTTATTATCATAAATATATAAAAAACAAAAGATCTATTGAAATTACTAAATTAGTATTAGGTAAATGATCATCACATAGCCTTTATGTTAATTCAGCGGTTACAGAAGTCTACCTTAATAAGGTTTTATTACATTATTTTTTTTTATAGTCCTCAATTAATCATAACAAGATATTCAGAAGGTCAGCCAAAGAAAAGATGGTTCCACACATATAGCTTGGGCTCGACTGGAAAAAGACTCAGCACAAAAGGCTTAATAAATAATAAATAAATAGTTATATACATATTACTAATCTTACAGACTTTTGTCCATCTTATACTTATTTCATATCGTTATGATGGAGGACTGAACAAATCAAGCGTTCCCAATAGTTTTGAAATGTATCTTATTTTGAATAATGGTACTTATGTAAGTACATATTAATAAATAGGTATTCTTAGTACATTACATTGTTTACCACAATGAAGTAAAGGAAAGGAATTTGGAATATCTAGGTTATTATTTAATTAAATAATGTAAGCTTAATATTTTAAGGGTTTTTATGGTACTTCCATAACACCTTTACTTTTCAATTTGTTTGTGGCATTAACTTTGGATTAGGGTTAATAAATTTTAACCTTAAGGATTTCTATGCAAAAATTCTTTGACATGAAGTATAAGCTGATAAGATGGCATCTGATTTGTCACAAGCTGGATTTTATAAACGTTGTCTTGTCAAAATCCTTGTTTCACTGCAATTTTGCAGGACTATTTATTTCTTCCAAGAATTGCATAAGTGCAATAATACCTTTAAATACTAATTAATTAGTAAAAGATTGGGTTAGTTATATAATTTCTTGATAAATTATTCAGTAGTGCAACTTCATTATCTGACTATGGTAAAAACCAAGAAAGGGTTATTTTGGAGTTTTGACCCAAACAATGGATTCATTAGCGCAATGGCTAAGACTTTATAATAGAGATTTGTGATTAATAAGATGGCCAGTAAAGTAATCCATAGCTTTGATAAGTAAGTATCTGTATCTCTATTGTAACCTTCTTTCTTGAGGTAAAGGGCTTTTCACAATAATTCCGGTTTGAATTTTCTATCTCCATCCAATCCCTTAGGAACTAGTTAAAACCATCTTTGTTTATTTGTAATAGTATTTATCAGATATTAGCACTATTGTCTGACAATAATAATATTATAGTGATGTGTTGATTTTGTACAATTGGTTTTACAATTTTATATAGTATTGTTTCATACTGTCATCACATCAGCTTACAGTGCAAGATTTCAAATAATTTGTTTGATTTTTCATTTGTTATTTATGTAATATAACATTAATTGCATAGCAATAGGTTAGTTAATATAACAAGTGAGCCTGCTTGTTTGTCCATAATTTCGTTTTATTCTCTTAGTATATTAGCGCTTGTTTAATAATGAGTGAGCCTGCCCATTTCTATATACTGTCTATTTGCTTAGTAACAGTAGGACTTGGTGTTTCAAAATGAGTGATCCTGCTCATTTGTCCATACTATTTGTTGTCTCATGATAGTAGCGCTAGTTGATTGAAATTGAGTGAGTATGCTTGTCTGTCCATACTATTCTATCCACTTGGTGGTAGCGTTAGACATCTAATATTTTTGTGTACTTGTTCAAATTTAATTTTCATGGTATTGCAACATATACTGTCATACTGTCTTCCCGCTTTGTGAAAGCGCTTAATGTCAGGTCATTAGTGCACCGGCTCAATTTTTAGTTTTCCTGGTATTGCAACATACTGTCTATCCGCACTGTGATAGCGCTAGATGGCAATTAATTGGTGCACTGGATCAATTTCCATTTTCATGGTATAGCAACATACTGTCTATCCGATAAGTGATGAGCTAGATGTCAAATAATGGGTGCATTGGCTCAATTTTCATGGTATTGTCTATTGCCCATTATGTATATACTACCCAGGCGTTTGAAGTTTATTTCAGTAGGTAATTTGTAAAGTTTTCTCAACACCCAGCCATTGCGTTTCCACTTCAATTTCATTGATATAGACTGAAGCCTGAGGAGGCTGCTTCAATATTTTCTACGTGAGTCTCCATACTTGTGTCATGGTTTCTTCATCTTGCAGTTTTCTAAATTTCTTAAGTTTTCCTTATCTTCATAAATTGTATATTTACTAGGTATCTTCAGTTTTGGGGCGAACTGGAGCTTAAACTTGATAGCTCTGTATTTCATTCTCAACTTCTATTAAGTTTTTTAGAAGAAAAAGTAACAAGATTATAATTTAAAAATGACTTTTAGGTTAGATTCTATCAATCAATTATACGTTAGGTACCTAAGTAATTCCTTCATAGGAGAATATCTATAATTCACAAAAGGAAGTAAAGTATTTGATTGTACATACCTGTAACTGGAACTAATGAATATTTATGTTGATTCCATTAATATAGCGTTAAAAAACAAACCATAACCGCGCCTGATTATGGCGCTCATCCCTTGTTGATTTTTGGCTAAAATTCACTATAAACCTTATTGTAAACACAATCCACATAGAGAACTGTATAATAGCATTCTAAACACTAACTTTTAAGCTACAAATAGAGTAAATAATAGTTATTTTACACATTTTATTGCAAGGACTACGTGCCCGCGCTGTCACAAACAATCGTAATGACATTACCAACAAATGTTGCCATTTGCAGGGATAAATGTTTTTTCTTTTCCAGCTTTAAAACATTGTGACCCGACGCTGTTGTAGAACATCGGTACTACTCGTAAATATATCTCAAACAATCAGCAAGTATAATAGGTATTATACTGCATTGATGACTTCTAATGATATCGTCACTGTCGACAATATTGGACTTCGATAGTCACAACGCTATTATGTACCAAATGTAACTGTCACTAAATGTATCAACGTTCAATACTATCGATGCTATTGATAGTAAGAATAATATTACTTATTTTTAGTGTCAAATATCGATAGCGTAACTGTCGATAATTTAGTATCACTATTTGCAATTTTATTGCTATCCTAATACTGGATAACCCAGTTTCTGGAGCGTGTGTAATGTAATTAAAAATGCTGAAAGCTTTTTAGAGAGAATTGGGGCCAGTCACATTTTAATATGGCTATTAAATACGTTGGTTAATGACGTATTTTCCTTTAGATTACAGAAATTATTTTGCTGAATATGTATTTGCTCTTACCTTTTTATTATGGATAAGCTTGACCTTATAATCTGTCTGTATGTAGAAAGTTGTCTGTGAAAGATCTCTTTTAGCGATAAGACCTTAATTGTACATATTTCTGTATACACTGTAACTTTTTTAAGGGGGTGCATAGTGTACCGTACAGCACTTCACTATAATTAATAATAAATAGTTAAGCGAGTTCAATTAGTAAAGATTATAAAACAATTAAAAAATTCAATCCACAAAATCATAATGTGTTTTAAGTACATAAAAGTGTTCAGGAAGATATCGTTTTTAGCAATATACTCTTAGTACCTAAAAAATTAAACATAATTTATTAAAATAATTACTGATATCACTTGGTTTATGCAATTAAAAGAATATTTCTACTAAATACACACTGGAACTAAATAGTCGCAGTCGTTTCTTGTACAGGTAGGTTTATGCAATTAAAAGAATATTTCTACTAAATACACACTGGAACTAAATAGTCGCAGTAGTTACTTGTAGGTAGGTTTATGCAATTAAAAGGATCTTTCTACTAAATACACACTGGAACTAAATATTCGCAGTCGTTTCTTGTACAGGTAGGTTTATGCAACAAAAAGAATCTTTCTACTAAATACACACTGGAACTAAATATTCGCAGTCGTTTCTTGTAGGCAGGTTTATGCAATAAAAATAATCTTTCTACTAAATACACACTGGAACTAAATATTCGCAGTCGTTTCTTGTACAGGTAGGTTTATGCAATAAAAAGAATATTTCTACTAAATACACACTGGAACTAAATATTCGCAGTCGTTTCTTGTATAGGTAGGTTTATGCAATAAAAAGAATATTTCTACTAAATACACACTGGAACTAAATAGTCGCAGTCGTTTCTTGTAGGCAGGTTTATGCAATAAAAAGGATCTTTCTACTAAATACACACTGGAACTAAATAGTCGCAGTCGTTTCTTGTAGGCAGGTTTATGCAATAAAAAGGATCTTTCTACTAAATACACACTGGAACTAAATAGTCGCAGTAGTTTCTTGTAGGTACTAGATTATTATTTTTGACATAGTCATATAATATGTTTATTGCATCATGATAGTACAAAGATCTTAAATTAATACAAGTAGTCCCTTAACATGGCCCTGTAAGGGCATCGCAATATTATGTAGGTAGGAATAAACATTCTTAAGGAAATATTCTAAGGTATACTTGTAGGTACATATTGACAATAATAAACATTAAGATCAACACATCAAACATAACATAACATCTTAGGGACTGATCCTGGTGCTCAAATACAACAACTTTTTGTATGGGACCAACATCGAAATCGCAAAAAAAATAATCAATCAATCAATCATACAAAGCGTAACAGGTGATTGGACATTTAGTATGAAGATGAAGTTTTTTTTAAAGATTGCACTATTGGTCCAATACAAAAAGTTATTGTATTTTTTTAGCACCAGAATCAGCTCCTTAGAGGTTTTGGGTATTTAACGTTACACGTTGTGTATTAGGTGAGATCAGTTATATTTATTACTTACTTTAAATAAAAAATATCTTTTAGTGAGCAGAAACAGTAGTCCTTTAACTTTCTATAAATAAACCCTTTCGATACACTGACCTGCCTACCTAGCATGAGTACCAAAACACGATATGGTATATGATATAGCGAAATATCGACACCAATTGTAAAAATATGATAGATATAGCCGCCATTTTAAATTATTATCGAAACAGTGATCATAATATGTGATGTCACCGGCACCGTGATTCAATATGGCGGCTATATCTATCATATTTTTACAGTTGGTGTCGATATATCGCTATATCATATCATATCATATCGTGTTTTGGTGCGCATGCTAGGCAGGCTATTCTTAGCTTATTAGCTTTATACTTTTTTGACTACAGTTTTTCAAGTTCCACCTGAAGCATTTGCTCTATTGAAGTGAAAAGTATATTCTTTGATTTTTCGGTCCATTTAGTTACTTCAGATAATGTTATAAATCATCGTCATCATCATCATTTCAGCCATAGGACGTCCACTGCTGAACATAGGCCTCCCCCAAAAACAAAGATGCATTGGTAGGGATTGCCAATACTCGCCACGCTTGGCAGGCGGGTTGGCAAGCGCAGTTTTTTTTATAAGATTTCGCACGTAAAGAATACAATTCCTCACCGCCAACAGGATGCGTGTCGTAAGAGGCGACTAACTCCTGTAGCACAAGACGGGCGGCAGCGTCTACGTGCGAAATGTTATGTTATAAAAGCAAAATAAATATATAAAAGTGCCCCACAGTTACAAAGTATCCCAATATATTTTTGAAGAAACCGAATAATTACCTAACTTTAACAAAACTAGTAAACACGAACCTTGTTAGATATTCTAAATATACTACAACTTTTTTAACAACTACTAACGATAACACTTGTATATAAGTGTATATAATTTGGAGCGAATCAACAAATTCTAGTTTTATGAAAAAAAAAGTATTTTTCGTCGTTTCGTGTCAATGCCAATTCTGTCATATTTTTGATAGCCAGTATTCTGCTACACAAATAACACTATTAAAGGCGCAATTTTACTAAAAATAACTGGCCATGTGCGAGTCGAACTCGCGCACCGAGGGTTCCGTACAAACCTGTAGGTACCTATATAAATAAAAGTTCATCCATCACGACAATCGAGTCATAGTTATGGTATTTTTATTACAAAATGAAATCCATAACATTACTGCTGTGTATGTGTGCTCATCACTATTGTAACGACCAAAGTCACAGGCTTGTGCTTGATAAGCTTTACTCCGACATAGTTGCTGCCCTTCGCGATTCGTCGTCTGCAGGTCGGGGAGACGACAGGGCCGGCCGGAGGGGGTCATATGTTGCGGGTTGGAATAGGTATGTCACCGATGCTCACAAGGCTGCCCGGGTAAAGTTCACAGAGTGGATGAATTGTGGTAAACCAAGTTCGGGTCCTTTGTATAACAAGATGTGTTGTAGTAGAAAGATATTTAAATCGCGATTAAAGTGGTGCCAAAATCACCAGGACCAAATTAAAATGGATTCTCTTGCTAAGAATCATGCAAACGGTGACTTCCGAAGCTTTTGGAAAAACACCAAAAAGGAAAATCTGAAGCCTGGCCGCCCAGTGAGCGTCGACGAAGTGTGTGATCCGAGGGAGATCGCAGAAGTCTTTAGGGACCTTTTTACAGTAAAATCCCCCTTGAGACAGGTAGCGCAAGTGCTCGATGCCTCCACGATGAGTGGACCAATGAAAACTATAGTCACAGCAAAAGAAATAGCTATTATTATTAAGAACATGACCAAAGGTAGGTCGCCGGGTCATGATGGGCTCAGCATTGAGCACCTGCAATGTGCTGGTCCTCATGCAAGTAGAGTTCTTGCAATGTTCTTCTCATTGTGCTTGGGTCACCTCTACCTACCCCTGGACCTCATGAGAGCGGTGGTCGTGCCCATTGTTAAGAATAAAACTGGTGACCTAGCGGATAAAAGTAACTACAGGCCTATCTCTCTGGCTACCGTCATCGCTAAAGTACTGGACGGTGTGCTTAACGCACAGCTAGCCAAACACATAAAGTTGCATGATAATCAATTTGGTTTTAGACCAAAATTATCTACAGAAAGTGCAATCTTGGCTCTTAAGCACACCATCAAATACTACACGAATCGTAAAACCCCAGTCTATGCATGTTTTCTCGACCTGTCGAAGGCCTTCGACCTTGTGGTGTACGATCTACTTTGGAAAAAATTAGAAACCATCGGGCTCCCGCATGAATTTACTAATATCTTTAAATACTGGTATTCGCACCAAGTGAACAGTGTAAGATGGGCTGATGCAATGTCAAACTCGTATCGGCTTCAATGCGGAGTGAGGCAGGGAGGTCTGACCTCACCTACACTGTTTAATTTATACATGGACGCACTGATCGGGGAGCTCAGCGGGCATCATATAGGATGCTATATTGACGATGTATGTGTAAATAACCTAAGTTATGCAGATGATATGGTGCTCCTGAGTGCCTCGGTCTGTGGACTTAGACAACTCATAAAAATCTGCGAGGGATATGCTAGTGAGCACGGTCTTAAGTACAATGTGTTAAAAAGTCAGTACATGGTTTTTGAGGCCGGTGGTGCTAAATGTCCTCATAAAGTACCACCTGTGTGTTTGAATGGTGTTCCCCTAGAGAGAGTGGATCAATTTAAATACCTAGGGCACATAGTCGCCGCCGACCTCGGGGACCGTGCCGACATTGAGCGTGAACGGAGAGCTCTGTCGATAAGAGCGAATAGTCTAGGCCGCAGGTTTACCCGATGCTCAAGCGAGGTAAAAATAACGTTATTTCGGGCCTACTGCACATCATTGTACACCTGCAGCTTGTGGATAGACTACACGCAGAAAGCATACAACTCCCTTCGCGTTCAATACAATAACGCTTTCCGGGCGGTGCTGGGGCTGCCTCGCTTCTGCAGCGCCTCGGGAATGTTTGCGGCGGCCCGTACGGATTGTTTCCACACGAGCGTCCGCAAGCGGTGCGCGTCGCTGGTGCGCAGGGTGCGGGCCAGCTCCAACGCCGTCCTGACAATGATTGCAGACCGGTTTGACTGCCCCTATATGTGGCATTGCTGCAGTAGGCACATCACGGCAGCCCGGGTTTTATTTTAATTTGATTTTATTTTTAATTTCATTGATTTTATTTTAATGTCTAATTTATTATTATTATTTTTTTTATTTGTGTTGCAAAATATTTAATTTTAGTTTAATTTATTTTTAAATCGTAAACAAAATCATTTTAATTTTAATTTTAATTTTGGTAATGATTTGACTTGAGTGTTTTGATAATGTATCTATTTATGTAATGGTTGAGAATATGGGACTATGTCCTGAAATAAATGATTTTATTATTTTATTTTATTTATTACGAAAAGGAAATTGCGGTTTACGATTTATGACGTGTTAAAAAAAATGTTTGGTAATGTACATCATATATTTTTTTAGTTTTATCATTGTCTTGTTTTAGAAGTAACATTTTAACACACATTTTACCACTTTGGAAGTGTCTCTCAGGCAAACTATTCAGTTAAGAAAAAAATTATGTACGTATGGGTTTGATGAAAAAAAATATTTAAGTTTCAGTTCTAAGTATGACGAACCCCCAAAATTTATTGTTTTTTTTCTAATTTTGTGTAAAAATCTTAATGCGGTTCACAGAATACATCTATCAACCAAGTTTCAACAGTATAGTTCTTATAGTTTCGGAAAAAAGTGGCTGTGAGATACGGACGGACGGACAGGCAGACAGACAGACAGACATGACGAATCCATAAGGGTTCCGTTTTTTGCCATTTGGCTACGGAGCCCTAAAAAGATTGGAGTAACACTGGCAACTCTAGTATAAACAAATGAAAGAGAAAAATTCGATTTTAAACAGGTAGACCCAAAAAAGCAAGCAAGCAAGTCGTGATCACCAAATCTTCCTCATTTTAAAAAAACAGAAAGTTTTTCAGTGCAACAGAGGTAAGAACGATCGCCGACTATGAAGTTTGTATCATCGTGGCGTTATCAAGTAGGTACAGTAAACACAAAAACGAGCTGTGTCTGAATTTTTTAAAAGAATCGCATTGCAAAACATATCACAATAGTCTGTCAAAATCACTTCGCAAAAGTTATTTAAAGAAGTCAGGTTTTTGTGACATTTATAAGAGTCAGTAGTTTTGAAAATTAGTTTTAAATCAACAATTTTTGATGCTGACTGTACCAGGTACTGTACTGCTACCAAAAATCGTGAGGGTAGTTTTTTAATACATTCTTCGGGATACAATTAGAAATCATGATATTTATTGCCAGACACTTATGGTGACCAACCCCCACCTTACCTTAACACATTGATAATAATATGTTATTCTACTTTTTTTATTTTATTTTTACGCATTTTCAAGCGACCTTTCGGAAGTCAATAAGTTAATTGAGGTTCAACACAGTGTAGTAGTTCGCAAAACAAGCATGTGTGGATAAAACAATTGCACAAAACACATACATTGCTCTGAATCTAATAAATTAGCTTTATATGACTAGACTCGAATTCAAAGACGCCAAATCTATTTGACAGGTAAATACTGCAACTGTGTTCTTGGCACCTATTCAATTAACTACTCAGGGTGGGACTTCAAAGGGCTGTTTGCGCTTTAAATACGGCAACGATCTAGCCCACTCAATTACAGAATGGGTACCGAAATTATATTAGAACCACTACCATGAACGCTGAATAAAACGTAAGCGTAACATAAAATTAAAAACACTTTAAAACACTTCATAGTTTAAAAAAAACTATAAAACACACTTATTTAGGCGATTTCGATGTATTGATGACAGTCTGGTGTAGTGGTTCGCACTCCGAACTACAAAACCAGCGGTTGTGGGTTCGAATCCCGCATGGGCAAATGTGTGATAGCACGAGCATTTAAGTATGTTTATCCGTTATCTAGTCGCCATAGTACAAGCTTTGCTTAGTTTGAGGCTAGATAATTGGTGTGATTGTGAAATCAATTTATTTATAAATATTATTTATAATTAGATGTTGGTCCCATACAAAAAGTTGTTGTATTTGAGCACTGAAATCAGTCCTCAAGAGGATGTTCATTGAATGTTACACATTGTATAATGTAACCATGTATTTAATTTTTTTTCTTTCAAAAACAACACAAGGTTAAAGTTATGCTGCTTTAAGAGATCATAGTAAACCCCCTGGACTAATGTCAGTGCAAATGTAGAATTCGCCTTACAAATGTCCATTTCACCCCCTTGGGAAGAAACTATTGTAGCCTTAGGGATGATATCTGGAAAAACCCTTGCTCTTTTGCTGTAACTTCAAAACAATTACCCTTAACAGAAAATAAGTTTAAGAACTTAATAAAAATTAAAATGTAACCTTAGAATTAGAAAATAAAATACTGAATAATAATCATGAAAGTTGCTCTTTCATGCAATTTACATGCAAATATATCTAAATAATCATCATCATCATCATTTCAACCATAGGACGTCCACTGCTGAAGATAAGATAAGCCTCCCCCAATGACCTATCGTCGGGGGAGATTGCCAATACTCGCCACGCTTGGCAGGCGGGAGGCGAGTGCAGTTTTTTAATAAGATTTCGCACGCAGACGCTGCTGCCCATCTCGTGCTGAAGGAATTAGTCGCCTCTTACAACACGCCTCCTATTGGCGGTGGTCTCAAATCACTCCAAATATTACCTTTGCCATGTCTATATATATTGGAAATAGGTGTATTTGTCAAACTTAATACTCAGTTTTTCAAACAAGCGAAGGAGATATATGTAAGATCAACGCGAAATTGTAATAGATTAGTACTTGAGGTAGTCCCGAAAACTCAAAGGTTTCAAAACAATGCTTACGCCATGTGTAAAACTATTTACAATAAAATACCAAACAGATTTAAAGAACTTCCATTTCGTGCTTTTAAGACTTCGTTGCGTACTTGGTTGTTGGACAGGGCTTTTTATAGTATAGATGAGTTTTTAAAATACAAAGAACCCTAACAAAAATAAAATTAACTGTTGACATTATTGCTATAAATACCTAATTTAAGTACTGATGATTTATTGATAATAAGTAAAATGTTTTTATTGTCTACTGTTAATGTTTGCATGCTATGTTGTATGGCTAAGTAGGTCATGGCACTGTCTCAAACCAAAGACCACATTTTTTCATGTACTGTACCCTACTTAATAGCAAATAAAGATTTTGTATTTGTACCTGGTTAAGTGTATTCTTTGCGGCCGTCTCCACATGGCACTAAGATAATATTACACATTAAAATATTTTACATTTATACATAAAACCGAAACATTTGACAACACTGGCTTTAACAGAAAATCCGTTGAACAAATTCGCCAGATCAAATAAAATGTCCGCGGTAGCTCAGTCAGAAGAGCAGTAGGCGAGATTGCGAAAAGACGTGGGTCGATTCCTACCTGAGGCGTTCGAATTTTTCAAGTGCTTTAGTTTTGCCTATATTTAGCTACAATAATACTGCTTAATTACAAATGTATGCATAACACATCACGGTAGAAGCTCTGACTCACATGCAATCCTCACAAAGTAAAAAGCACTCGAATTAAAAAGGAGAGTTCCACATCTATGTTTTTCAACATTGCATGTATCAAGCGGAATGAATCCCGCTCATTTGGCCCACAATTACTCTACAGTTTTACGCTAGAGGGCTGTGTGCTTACTGTAAAAAGCACACATTATTTCCCAACTTTATTAATCCACGTGCGTGCCTTGGAATGAGCTAGACCTGGGGACCAGAAACATGTATTTGGAGGTGACTCGGCGAATTTCGTTTTTCTTTCTTTTATTTCCTTTCCCCGCTGATAATCAGCGTGATCAATCAGGATTTATCATCCTTGGATGTCACGCCAAATGCCAAGGTTTTTTTAATTGGAATGTTTTTTATCTGTTTTTTGTGTCAAACAAATTGCTTCAAAACAAAAGATAAACAAATTGCTTAAAATTTCCAAATATTAGATACCAAACAGTTGAGTAACAAATTAGTTTTCTGAACTCTGACCCGAAGCAAAATCAAAAACGAAAAAAAAAACATTCCTAGAAGATAAACTGAAACGCATTCTAGGCGCATGACATTAAAAAAGCGGCGTGACGCGGGAGAGACGTAGCAACCCGCTTTTATGCATTTTAAATGAAATACGAAAGGAGCGGCATCGAGGCTGCGCCGCACTTTTGCCAAGCCGACCCCCGTTGCTTCTTGTGTATGTCCTGCGCCCTTCGTGGGTGGAGCAGCAATAGTTGATTTTAACCAAAATTTAATGTACTATTTAGAAGTCTCGCAAGTGCGATAACGTGACACCGGTATAATTCTAGAGAGTCAGAAGAGACTGAAAAATATACCTTTTTGTGTCTTTACCAATAATTATTTCAACTCTAGACACTTCTTTTTAACTTTAAAAAGCCAAGCCTTTAAAAATAAAAGCCATAGCCAAACTGTGAAACTGGAAGCGTATCTCCCGGTCTATTCGCATTGAGCCAATTTCGCTCCCGCAAAATATTCCGCGTGAATTCGCATCGGCCGCTTTACATAAAGACCCCGGGCCTATCCCGGCCCGATGTCGGGATTGGTGAACGGGATGATATGCGATAATCACATCAAAGATTACGGGCTAAATGTATGCAGTGGTAAATATATGTTCAATTAATATTACTAAGACAAATGTGACCTTTCTAGTTTGCTACTCAATCACGGCTAAACAGAGTTGGGTAAAATTGTATTTTGATATGAAATAACTAATATTATGCTACTTTTAGACTTTCTAAAGGTTAGGTACCTAATAATGTTTTTCTGACTACGAAGTACTACTACTACTCTTCTCTCTATAAAAATAATATATAAGTCCTTAGTATGAATATGATTTAATTTAATGTAAGATTATTAAAAAAAATAGCTTTCTTGTGTTATTACGAGTATATGACATTTACCAGACAATTAAAATAGCCAGAGCCGTCTCCCAGCTAACCTATTTAGCCGAGCAAAAATATAGTTTTGAATTGATCTGAACTGAGAATCGAACCCAGGTTTTTATTAGTTTTTTTGATGTTTATAATTGTGACATAAATAAATCTGCATTCAGATATTTTCAGAGTTCCGCACCCAAAGTATAAAACGGGACCTTATTACTAAGACTCCACAGTCCGTCTGTCTGTCTGTCTGGCTGGCTGTATATCATAAACCGTGATAGCTAGACAGTTGATTTTTTACAGATGATGTATTTCTGTTGCTGCTATAACAACAAATACTTAAACATAATAAAATAAATATTTAAGTTGGGCTCCATACTACAAATGTGATTTTTTTCCTGTGCAATTTTTTTTATTTTATCAACTCTTTAAGTTCAGATCTAATTTGAGGTTTAAATTGGAAAGAAACGTCATAAACTTGACCAAACGAAATGACCGGAACGCTTAGAAATAATTTAGATTGGAACTAAAAATTAGGGATGCTTTAGAGATAATGTATCCGAAAGTTTCGAATAGGATTTCCATGAACGCGTATTATTTCTCGCAACTACATCCAAAAAAAACTTTATGTTCATTTATAACTCGTTGCATGTTTGTAAAAAATTTTTTTTTTTTCATTATTTTCGTGATACACTTTACTAGTAGTACTATTTATACCTATTCATTCATAATATTCATTAATTTTAAAACTGTACCTGCCACTTTTTTCAATGCTTAATTTATTCAATTCAATCAATTTATTGCAGACTTTAAAAATCTATATAGTACTCGCCACGCTTGGCAGGCGGGTTGACAAACGCAGTTTTTCATAAGATTTCGGCGAAATCTTTTTCGCACGAAGATGCTGCTGCCCGTCTCGTGCTACAGGAATTAGTCGACTCTTACGACACGCCTCCTGTTGACGGTTGGGAAATCTCAGTCAGCCGTCCCCACACGGCACATTTTTTCCAGTTGAAAAGTGGAAAATATTTTAAAGATCCAGTGAAATAGAACTAAAAGGCAGTATTCATATAGGAAAATGTGATAAATGACCAATACATAAAAACGAATTATAATATACAAAAAAATACGTTTAAACAGTATATGTATGTATTAAGTAGCTGCAGCAGGCAAATACTACCTACAAGAAGTAAAAGTTTCAAACGTATCCGTAACCGAAACATTCGCAACTCTATTAAAATAGCCTGAAATAGAAACAAGTTTCCCAGGTACCTATTTTATTTTTATCCCAGTTTACGAGTAGTCACAATATAGGTTACATGTAGTAGACTCGCGACTTTTAGAAAACGCCTAGTGAGGCGTTTGGAATAGTGAGGCGTATGAAAACTGTTTTCATACATTCTAAAAACTCTCCAAACACTGTTACACCGTACGTATGCCATTGCTTCCAAATACAGATGACGTTATCTTATGTATTGTACATACACCTATACATACTAATGAGTCGTCATCATCATCATTGCATATGGCATTCTTCCTGCGTGGATCAGACGTCGGTATCTAGGTATATGGACATACTTTAAAAAAAAGATAAACATCGATCTAAAAACAATGATTAGTTATGAGTCGACGATCAAGACGACCTCAATAGCCGAGATGCGAGCATACTGGACTTGCTGGTTTCGCTATCTCTGAGGTCCCGGTTCGATTTCCGGTCGGTCAATGTAGGGAAAATAACTTTTCTATGTTGTCTTGAGTCTGGGTATTATGGTACCGTCGTAGTTTATGATTTCTATGACACAAGTGCTTTGGCTACTTACCATAGGACTGATCCTATGGTAAGTGCTCTGAAGCAATGTATGTGATGTAAAAAAAAAAGAGTCACACTGTTCTCGCCGCGGGTGAATTGGGAAAAGTCACTGTGCTGTATTTTTTTGCACACCAATAAATATTTTTTTGTAAAAATATATAAAAATATTATTGTTTGTTTATTATTAAAAATATAATGAAACCAAAGTTAGCTATCATATCATGTTGTATTTGTGAAAGGTCGGCAAAATAAAATGATCTCATTTCTTTCCTTATCACACTGGTCACATTGATAGATATCTAGTCTTTCTAGCTAAGGACTAAGCCTGCTAAATTCAACTTTGTTTTGTTTGCGAGTAGTCAAGTAATTATTACTGGTAGCGTAAACTTTACGAGTTTGAATTTTGCTTTTGACGCGAACTTAATTAAAATACGAGAAGTTTTTTTAGACAAGGCAATTTACGAAGATAGCGGTTTTTTTAATTTTTTGCCAAAAAATACCAAGTATGACCCTATTATAAGCATACGCTGTCTTTCTATGTATCTGTCTGTTCATCTTAGGTTAGGTTAGGTTGAAATTATCACGATATACGTAATACTAACTTTTGCCCGCTGATTTGTTTGCGTGGGATTTGGATTGCCAAAGAGATTTACTAACTGACATCCCTTAGGAATGTACGTTTCTCGTTATTAAAAGTACCCATACCATGTTCTAATACTAATTTATGTTTGCAAACATTATATAACTTAGTGCCGTATTTCTTCATAATTGGACAATAATTCTAGATGTGGAAAATCTACTTATAATTTGGAGCTATGCCATCAGACCTTTTGACCATTTTGGATCATAGCAAGTGATATAAGTCTGTTCTTATTAAATATTTATTCTTACGAATGTGTTCGTTGTGAAAAATCGTGCTTAAGCGAAAGTATCAAAAACATTTGACAAAAAATCAGAATTTCATTTAAAAATACAATTTTGTAAAAGCATGGATACTTTTTACCCTATCGATATTAAGCGCGTATTTTTATGAAACAACTATAATTGTTTTTAAATGATTAGCGTACTGCGATTTGAAGAACAGCAGCATTAGTACTTTAACAGTTTTTTTGCTTGAACTGTGTTTGACCTATTTACACTTCATCTTTATTCGTGTAGGTACCTGTACTAGTTTCTCATTTACGATTACAGTCGACCACAAAGTTAGAATATCTCTGTAAAGATAAGGACTGTACCTTTGTAGCACTACAAAACGCCAAGTGGCAAATTACAGAAATCCAAGCTCGCACTTACAGCTTTGTACAAGAAACAAGCGTAAAAAGCCTGTATTTTGTCAACAAAAACTGGTGCTAGACGCCACTGCACAAAAGGTGAAAATCTTTGAAAAACCGGTCAAGTGTGAAAAGGTATTTTTATGTTGGTTTCCTACAAACATTTTTCCATTGTAAATTTTCGTTTAGCCTAATAGTCGACTGTCATTAATTTCGCCTTTTTTACATTTTTCGTCTATGCAATAAATTTATTATTGTAATTGATGATACTTTTTGCAAAAATTTGCAATAGATTGGTTGGTTGGTTGGCTGCGTGATTTTTCTACGTTAATTCCTTGTCTGTCTAGATAATTTACTACGCCAAATAATGCTCATAACTTTTAAAGAATTTTATATTCACAATACGACACTTAATTTGATTTCAACGTCAATTTTTTTTGTTTGTTTATTTTTTCGAGTATATTAATTGTAGTAACACAATTTACACAATATAGTAAGATACCCGATTAAAACAAATATTTGTCATCATCATCATTTCAGCCATAGGACGTCCACTGCTGAACAAAGGCATTGGACAAAATCACGCACGAAGACGCTTCTGCCCGTCTTGTGCTACAGGAATAAGTCACCGCTTACGATACGCCTCCTGTTGGCGGTCCACATAGCACAAACAATATTAATCTTTAAACAATGTTTCTCAGTGTGGTGTAGTGAATATAAAAAATGTAAAAGTTTGCACAAGTTTTAAGTACTTATGTAATTAAAACTTTCGCATACTTACCATCAAATAATTCACTTTTCCAGTAGAACCCTGAAAAATATATGGGAATGGAGAACTGAGAACAAAGGATTCCATATGAATATTTGATATTAAGGTAGATAATGTGATGGTGTACCTCGTATTCAATTTCCGTACTTACATGTTCTGCAGAAGCCAGAATTGGCTTTGACTCAGGGTGCTTTCACAAGTCGACTAGGTGATCGTTTTTACCGGATCTTTATTAATTTTAAATTGCATAATGTACTCTAAGCGTACGGTATTCAAATTATTACAAATCGTGAAAAAATTATACGACCAAAAAAACGATTCGTAGATAAGATGAATTTTCAATGACTGATAAAACACGATTCAGTTACAGAATGTAACATTTATTTATCTTCAACATTAATAGATATACTGAGTCAAAATGAAATTATATCATGTCGTTTCCTTAATTAAGTATTTTTTTTATTTAGAATCAACAATGGTATTTTTGTGCGATTCCCATGTTGTGTTAATATTAATCGTTGCAGGTGATTACTTACCTCCAAAGCATTACAATTTTATATGAAACCGCCCCTAGATTCAGTTATAGTAATTTCAATTTTTACAGCAAATTAAATTCTAACTTTTTTTAATGACTGAATTTATTTTTATTTTAAGAAAGTTAATACATAATTTTGATTAATAGCATCTAAAAGCCCATGTTAGATTTGTCTAGATACTATTTGTTGTCTAAACATTGGATTGGGTTTTCTTTTTATTTTTCAAAAAGTTGTCAAGTAGTAATCGCTTCTAGCGATTAAACCACCTAATTTGTGTAGCTCTATATTTACCTCGTTTATTTTTATTTTATGTTGTATGGTGTACAATAAAAAGTAACTCAACCCACTAATGTTTCTTATCAGTATCTGTAACTAACCTGGATAACTTGTGAATTGTAATCAAGACAAGATCTTAACTTATGAATGTTAAATTGGCACTAGGTACGTTGTTTATGCTACCTACTGACAATAGTGACCAGGCTGACAATAGTGACCGAGTTTCTTGCGCTGCTTCTTCTCGGCACTAGCCCACAATATTGTCCCGAAGCAGTGGTAGGGTAAAAAATATATTGGTACGTGTAAAAGAGCTTAATTTAGGCCTATTTACAGAAATAAATTGGTTTTATTGGTTACAAGTACCTACCTACTTGTATTGTCGTAAGGGATCTTCTGTAAGATTGTTTTTTTTAGATATAAGGTATTTTATACCTATTTACTGCTGTTTATCTGTATATTTAAAATTTTCAGGTCGGTAGCGCCCCAATGTTCCTGCTCAAAATCAGTGTTGTGCCATGTTTACTGCTACTACAAGTCATGTTGAGCCTTTTTTGTATAGCGTGTAATTTTTTTTGTTCTTTCAATTATAATTCGTTTTATTTTATTCATAGTCTTTCATTTCCGTCCTACACTTTATTGACAGGACACAGACAGTATGTCTTAGTTACTTTTTATTTTAAAAGGAACCATTACAGAAAATTTTCTCTTTGCAACACCTCCAGTTATGAACCTAAAGTTAGAACTTTAAGGTCGAATTTCACTTGTTCTATCTTCGCATTAATACAGAGCATTTAACAGTGGAACTTAATTTCCATCTGAATTGCGATTTCTCTTTACATTTTAAGACGATTTCAAAAACCTTAAGACCCATTTTACTACGGGGCCCTAAAATGGTGCCCTGAGGCACGCTAACTATAATTGCAGCTCGGGGTTAAAGGAGTGGTATGAAAGGACACTCCTCTCATAAAGGACCTGGAAAACCTGTGAATACCCATAGCCTTACAGATATTTGCGCTCCTAAACTTCTTATTTCAAGGAGTTAAAGTTCAATTTAGGAATGATAAACGTAAGTGATAAAATTGCATATCCACAATGTCTAGTTTTCTGTCTGGATTGCTGCGCAAAAGGTTAAGCTATTCACTGTTGTAACTAAAATGGATGAGCGGGCTTAAATGACAATATTAATGTTTTGCACTTTTCAAATTTGAGATTAAAGTTATTCGAATAGAGATATAAGTTTGTAAGTAGTTTGTCAAAGGTTACTGATGTTAATTAGTTCTAATAATAATTTTTGAAAAATCACTGTAACGGAACGATGCTTAATAAGTAACTCAGTTAAAGTCACACATTACAAGCCTTAAGAAAAATATTATAAGCACTTTAATCATTATTGAATTATTATTTAACTTATTGGATCCTAAACGGTTTTATGAGACCGCGTAAAACAAAATTTGGCTTATTTTACCGGTCGCCGGGGTTAACATAAAATAAAATAAAACATATTCAGTCAATACAAATATTGATAATGTTATAAGAAACACAAGGAGTGGTTTTGAAAAGTAGCCCAATTTGATGACGCAAATGTGTTCAGCAAAACAAACAACATTAGATATTAACATTTTTTGGAGTCTCTTATAATTTCATAAAGCGCCATCTCGTAATTTTGTCTCGTACTTGTATTGTTACCGAAAAATGATAATCACTGTTACCTTAAGATTTTGTAAGATGGCGCTATATACTATAATATAGACAGAGCAAAGCTCAAGCCAAGAAGCTACATTCTGATATATTATATTATTGTGCCAGGTCATCAAACAAACACCATGCGTCACCATCAAATATACCACCAACTTTTATCGTATCTAACGTTGTGTCCCCAATGTTGGTTACAATAGAAATTTTATACTATCAAGTCATAAGGAGCTAGCTCATTTGTCTTTGAATTGTTTTTTTCAATTCTGTGCTTACAAGCTGAACTGATTATGAAATCTGTAAAAGCAAAATCCTGTTTCATTTCTTCCCGACTCTAAAGGTGGTTATTTAAACAATTCATAACTTTATCCCAATCCACTCGTCAACCCTTCGGCCACTATGACAGGAATGGACTCGCTATCGTTAATACGTAATAGGGTTTTAAGAGCCGTACCATGAGTCTGCTAGTGACAAAGTCTCGACAGATTTTCATATTACGTGGATACCTTTATCTAGAGGGATTACACTATGATAATGAACGAAAACTGATCCTGTTAACTCGTATTATTAAAGCGTACATACAAAAAAAAGTAATAAATTAAAAATGTTTTGGATTTGAAAATTTTATAAACCAACTAGCTGTTGCCCGCGACTTCGTTCGCGTGGTCTTTGGTTTATTCATAAAGGATTATCTGCGCAACTTTCTTTTTATCTTTCTTAGGAACCTTTTCCAATAAATAACACAACAAAAAAAGAATTAGCGAAATTGTTCCATCCGTTCACGCGTAATGCGATGACCAAGGGAATTAGAGATTCATTTAATATACAAAATATATAAAGCTTTGCCTAGTTTGAGATAGTACCAACTATATGAGTATGAGTAGTGGTATGATTGTTGGAGGAATATAATATTTTTTTTGAAATTATCAAAAAACGACAACCTAGCTTTAGAGCTTTAATGTGAGATAGCTCGATTTCATGTATTATTAACACACTTTTAGTAGCTTTACTTGTAACTAACAAACAAACGAACTAGCCATGTGTCTTGGAAGTAGTGTTAACCTATTTCTAACTTGACACGTAACGTCTCTGACATTCGGATGACAATACAATATCATATACTTTTCTAGAATAAAAACTTGTCTATCTTTATATATGACGTTGGCATTCATGTCTAGTGACGAATCAGCAGCAAGTACCAAATTTCAGCTAAATCTGTTCAGCTGTTAATGCGTGATTGATTAATAAACAAACTGCCAAACTGCACATTAACTTAAAGAGGTTTTATTGTTATTTTGTTATTTACATCCATAATATGTATCCATATTTATATGTATACAAACAATCAAGATATTCTTTCATTTATTTCATACTTTCATTCAGACATAAACCTATGGTAACTCCCTCAAAGTCAGAGCAATGGCCCCTGTAACTTCATCATACCCGCCCGTCCGTTATAATTCATTTTTTTAGGGAAAATTGCCGGGTACGACCTTGATTTTAGAACATTCGCGAAAATATTCAATTTTTGGGAAAGGAGCCATTTTATTGTGGCATATTTTTTACGAAGGACCAAATATATGTTAAGATACTATGTTAGAAACGTGAAGTAAGTCCAAACCATTACATTGTCTGTTCAAGATATTGCATAGCTTTTAAGTGATATAGAATATTTAGCGCTTAATGCATAAATTAAAACTAAAAAAAATATCACCGTTACGATCACAATTTGTACTTTGTTAGTAGTGTAGTTCCAGAGATCCAATCTAAATTAAGATTGAGTTGGGCCCCGTAGTATGTATTTTTTAATTTTTATTGCACAATATAGACAGACGAGATGATGTTTAGTCTACCACAAAAGAAACACAAAGCAGTTGTTGACAGAAAAAATTTTCAGAACCGATAACCGATGAGATTGATGTGTTCTTGGGTGGAGTCTGCGACATGGCTGACGTAGCAAAGGCCACCCTTCGATAAGATGGACAGATGAAAACGCAAAGATTCTTGCAGCGAACGAGAAAATAATAGCTGGAGAGAGGCCTATGTCCAGAACCTAGTAATTAAGCTTACTATGACGAACAATCATAACGACTAAGAATCTTCTGCAAGAAGTTGACTCAACCAATTTCTATTGAAGATGTCAAAGCCTCACTCAATAAACGTCAAAGCCTCGCAAACACAATTTAATTGAACCCCGAACATAACTGGTCATTCCCCGTCCAATATAAAAGAGGTAATTATTTTCCCACGAATCATTCGGGAATGATAATTGCTCGTCAGTATTCATATCACGTCGGTAATTAGTGACCACGGTTGCGGATACTTACGCCATTGAAAATTTATGGGATAAAAACAACGGCTTGTTTAGCCATTTGAATGAAAATTCTACTTCTTCTGCGTTACTGAATAATACTTTTTACGTGAGTAATCTAAAATGGGGCAAACGGCCCAGACCCACATGCTTTGCCGTCCTATTGTGTATGCCAGCTGTGGACTTTCAAAGGCTCATGATGTTAATGTTGATGATCAGTAATCTAAGTAATGTCAAGTACGTTTTACAAAAAAAAAATGCGATCCAGAATGGACTAAATAATTTTTCTCCGTATTCGATTCAGAACGGTATCAATGGAATACAACAACTTATACTGGTCATAAATTGAACTCTCCAAATATTTTTCTTTGACATTTACCTACCCATCAAGTACATTAACTTAAATAATTTTTTTTAAAGAATAAGTGTTGATTTAGAGCTGTAGAAGTGTACCTTTTTGTACACTATGTTTAATTAAATATGCGTAATACCTACCAATTGCTGTAATCTTGAAGTAAGGAATAAACAAACTTGTGTTTCGAAATAATCAGACAACGATTTATTTTACCAAAGTATCTCCTAGGAGACCCAGATGCGAGTAATTTGGAAAAGTTAGCTACCTAAATTGAGCCGACCAAAAATCTAACCCAGAACCTTTGGACTCAAACCGTGTTTCATCACCACTGTACCGATGGTTCGTCTTGTATACGGTATTTATTGTATGAATCAAATTATTATTTATTTTGCCGCAATCCTGTAAAATATTCAAAAATCCTTTAATTTTAATAACGCACTAAACTCTGTCGGAATGTTTATCGCCGCAATTTTAGCCGGACATTTCGATTACGTTCTGGTAATCGTGTTCTCTGAAAACGAGGAATTACCTCGTTCCCGGATCCAGATTACCTGGATAAGGCCTTTCGGAAGCGGCACCCAACATATTCGGGGATAAATTGGACAAACATTTCCATTTATGTAACAAAAATACCGACCTTCAATTTCAAACAACCATTCACTTATTGAAATACTGTGTTGTAATAAACAAATATTGTTTTGTTAACGCATGATCATTGATTGATCATGATGATTACTTGAAACCACTAATTATACTAAAGAGCAAACATCATAATCTCAATTAAGTGTTTAGTTGATCGGTCAATTAGACATTATAGAGAAATACTAGCTGACCGATCAGCTAAAGGCATTTTTTAAGATTTTAATGTCAGCGTAAAAGTGTCCCACCAAAAATATTTTCATGTAATATGTTACCAAGACGAGACCATATGGCTCGCACTGTCAAAAGTTATCAGATCTCATCTAGAACCAATCTTCTAACTCTACACGCCCTAACTCTGCAAGCCCTACTTCTCAAACTCTATACCTTAGTTATAAAAAGTGGCTTGGTTTCTAACAAAAAAAATACATTTAAAAAAAATACTTTTTATTCACCAAGCGAGCGAGACAGATAAGCGACGTTGCCAGTTTGGTCATCGCAAATATGCTAGTTACTATTCCGTATTACGTTTTTTGTAAGTCATTTTATTTAACACATTGAGCACCGTGGTGGTCACCCGTGACCCCCAAACAATTGTCTATTGTATTTAGTTTCGTGACAGTCAAAAATATATCAAATATTTCTATTTCAATTTATTAATGACGTTGATAAACTGGTATCGCTCTCTTTTATCTTATATACTGTATAGTAATGATATCTATCAAACTAAAATTAAATTAAATTTAAAGTGTTCGTTTTTCTTATTTAGGAGCATGAAACTTGAAACCCAGACACAATAGAAAATAGGCCTAATTTCCAGACAGAAAATTCCCTTAATGAAACCAAAACATCTTCCCGACGCTGATATTTATTATTTTTGTACCACTTTAGGCCTCTCCGCCAGGCACAATGGAGGTCCAAAGAGAACAATAGAACCTACTTTTAGGCAAATAGCTATTATTTTACCGAAGACCCGTTTGCACAACGATTTGCATTTAACGCAAAGGGTCCCAGGGTTCGATTCGCGGACCAGTTCAATTCGGAAAACGCACTTTACAACATTGTAGAAAATTGGTATAGGAAAGTTTGTCTTGTAATTGATTGGACCGATAATCGAATTCATTACAGACCTTGCATTTTAGAGCGAATCTATCGATATCTATTCGATTCAGAGAATTGTTTGCTTTATATAATATATTAATAGTACTATTAGGTATTCCGTTATATTACTTAGTTTATTATGTAAAATAGGTAGAAAATACCGCATATTAGGTCCTTACATATGAAATTGCCGTGTATCAAAAAAGTAAATCAACTTTTTTAAATGAACTTATTATTTAATCAATCGAAGTATGCGCCGTTGTTATCGATACACTTTCGCCATTTTATAGGCAGATCATTAATCCCTTTGGAAAAAAAATCCTGGAAGCGAGAGTCTAAAAACTGATTGAAGGCGGACTTGACTTGCCTCATGAGATTTGAATTTTTTTCCCTGTAAAAAGTTATCTAAATTTTGAAAAAAGTGGTAATCGGTTGGGGCAAGATCTAGAGAGTATGGTGGGTAAAGGTTCCAGTCACAGCTCCTCTAACTGGCGACCGTTTGATGTGCAGTGTGTGGTCTAGCGTTATCCTGAAGGAGCAGTGGGCTAGAGCAATTCACCAGTCTCTGTTATTTAATAGCGAGCTTCTCCATCATTGTTTGCAATTGTTGGCAATACAAGTCTGCAGTAATCGTCTGGCCTGATCTCAAGAAACTGTAGTGGTTAACACCAGCACTGATCCACCAAACACTAACCAGAATCTTCTTTTTGGTCAGTTTTCGCTTAGGGCAAGGTTTTGCCGGTTCTCTAGGGTTAAGCCATTGTGATGATCGCTTCCAATTGTCGCACAGGATTTATTTCTCATCACAAGTCACGATACGGTTCAAAATCCTCTCATTATTGTGACGCGATAAAGCAAAGCAACGCAGCAAGCAACGCGTGTTTGTTGGTTTGCTTCAGTCAATTCGTGCGGTACCCACTTTCCAAGTTTTTTGACTTTTCTGATTTGGCGCAAATAGATAAGTATCGTTTTGTCACTTACGCCGAACGCTGCTGCTTATTCAGAAGTGGTTTAAGATGGATCCGTTTCCACTATCGCGTCCAATTCTTCGTTATTCACTTGAGTATCAGGTCGTCCACGAGGCTCATTGTGTAAATCGAAATTTCCAGAACAGAAACGTTGAAACGTACTTACACGTCGTTAATTCTTCGAGTCGTTTCTGCAGCACTGGTGCCACGGTGGAACTCGTATTCGTTAATACCGCGAATTTTGATTTTGTCCATAGTTCTTGTTATAGCAATGTTGAAGCTCAAACAAATTAAATACGAATTTTAAAACAACATTTTTCTGGCTTTATTTCGAAATAAAATTGAATATGGAATTTCTAAGCAAAGATATTTGATGTTAAAGTTGCCAGTATTGAGTATCGGCAATTTCATATGTAATGCCCTAATATTATGAAAGGCAACTACGAAACCCTACATTGCGCGTGGCACGACATACACTTGGCCGATTTTTATTACCACACTTTGTCTATCTTGTTGTAGGTACTGTGTCTCTGGCCCAGTTGTTATAATTGGCCTACTACAAATTTGCATCAAAATGAATTGGCGATTTATGTTGTGTTGCGTGAAATTTAATTACCATTTAAACCTGCGTAGGTTTAGTAAACAATAAGCGTTATTAATATTCCTAGCAAGTAACGGAGTATCATCGAATATAAAGGTGAGAACACACTTAAAGCAATTCCCATGAAATATAAACAGGGGCATAACAGCATGAACAAAATAAGAGCATGAATGAGTGTTTAAGTTTATATACTTTTTTATTTTGTGAATTCATTAAATGTTAATTCATTATCCCGCCATCTTGGTGTTTCAAATTGACAGGATCAAAATAATCATTTATTAACATTTAGACTAAGCAGATACTTTACTTATAATATTAAGTATCAAAAAGGGACTAGAAACACTAGTGAATCTTATTTAAAACGAGAGGTGATTCTGACATCTTGACATTCATCTTTATTTGGGTCAAGCCATAGAGAGGCCACGTCGCCGCATATCGTCATAAATACGTATCGGTAGATAATACAATGTATCTTAAACATTAAACAAAATACTTTAAATTAAAATGTATTGTAACCATCTTTTAAATTAAGACGAGACTGTGATGTTACTTCGAGATACTTCCATAAATAAATGTAATATTAATTTAAATTTTTGATATGTTGTAAGGTTTATTGTAATATAATTTTAATAGTAGGTATGTATAACATTTAACAGCAACAGTAAATAAACAATTGCAATTCCGTTACGTAGGCATACGTAGTACACACAATGTATGAAAGTAATACATTAATAAAAAGATTGCGGAAAGGCAAACTTTAAGTTTAAACACATTTTAGTTAGCTTTGTTTAATTATTAAACCAACGTTGTACCTATGTCATGAACATACCACGTCACGCGACTCAGTGTATTAACACAACCTAAACCCGCCTCAGTGTGAACGCAGCTTTATATTTATTGGGACTGATTGGATTCTAATTTGGCAATTTATATTTATTGCAAAAGTGTTAATAAATAAATGAGCTGTATTATGTATTTCCATTACGAACTAAATCGGTTCTAATAACTTTGCCTTCACAAAACATAATCTTTGGTAGCTACTCGTGGTCTACTAGACTAGATGTTGCCTGCGATTTCGTTCGCGTAGTCCTCAATTTAATTTAGAAAATATGCGCACTACAAGCCAACGTTTTGTAACAATCAAATGAATAATATGAGGAAGAACATTACGGGACAAGCAAACAAACAATATTTTGATTTAAAGGTTGTTAGGTTGAATGAAGTACAGTCTCGCGCAACAAAAAACTTTTACAAAGGGCTCACTGAAATCATAAAAAATAAATATGTTTTCCCGTATTATCATCGAGGTAGATCGTTAATTTTACGGCAATAAAAAGCTAAAAGCGAGCGTTTTAATTTTTTAAAGGCGTTTTTTTATTTTATATTTATCCAAACAGAAATGCAGCAATTACAAGAAAACTGTAATTAAGTTTCTATTTACAAATATAAGAATAAGTGACGAAGTGCATAGATTTCATAGTTTATGGCGGTACATAGCTTCTACTATCTACAATTTGTTAATTTCTTTATAAGAATACAAACAATTTTGATTATTCGACCGACAGAGTACAGTCAGCATCAAAAGTAGCTGATCAAAAACGATTTTTCAAAACTACTGACCCTTCTAAATGTCACATTAACTTTGCTTCTTTGACTTTTGCGTAATGATTTTGTCTATTTTGATATGTTTTTCAATGAGATTCCTGGTAAAAATTCCGATACTAGTTAAGCTACATTTCATGTTGAGTGTACCTATAAACAGCATTCTACATTTTAGTTAAGAACGCCATCCTTGGCTGCCTTCTGACAATCTTACTTTGAAAATTATTTCAAAGATATTTATATAATTATTTAATTAAAACTATAAATTTTAAAACTTAAAAAAAGAAAGTTCGCGGGCTACCTCGAACAATCCCCCGTATGGGGTTAAGGGTGAAAGGCTATTTATAACAGCTTAATGTCCTTTTTTAATTGGACAACATCATTTTCCTGTTCCTAAGGTAATTTAAGTATCTAAAGCACTTGGGTCACACCCAGACCAGAGACAACATAGAAAAGTTCGTTTTCTAGATTGACCCGACCGAGAATCGAACCTGGGACCTCAGAGATGGCGACCCCAAGTCCGGTGTAAAAATCAGTTGTTTTATGTACCATTATTTAGTAGCAAATTGTAACGCGCCGTTTATCATGACAATCTAACCCCGTCCGCCCACTAATGTACGGTTAACCAACTCATTAGTGCACGTTAGATTCCGAATTATGTTTGGCAGTACTCAATCACTTCACTGGAAGCGATGGCTTTGAAAACACATTACTAATATCTGGAGAGACCCAAACAGTGATATAAGTACGGTGATCTATTCAATTCACCCTCATATATAAGGTGCTTTAAAAATATCTGCCACGGCTGAAATGGGTGAAAGTATTGCTTATGTAGATTACGATAGTGAAGGAATTACGTGCCCCGGATCGGTTATAATTGTTTGAGAAAAGACAGTAAAAGACAGCAACGTTAGCATTTTGGCGGTAACATGAACGAATTCGTAACCGCAGCGCGTGGGGCGTAGTACAAGCGGGCTGGTTAGATGAGTGTGGACGGTTTGAGACTAAATAAAGCCTAGTCATTAATTAATACTATTTTTAATGAAAAAAAATAATGATGTTCTAGACATAAAATTTCTTTACTATCGTAATCTATATAAGGGATACTTTTACCCATTTCAGCCGTTGCAGATATTTTTAAAGCACCTTATGTATGTTCATAATTGTTTTGATATTTCGTAGTTTTTTACTTTTTTTCTATGTTTGTGAGAGTTTTCGGAGTTAAAAACTCCGGTTGAAAACTGAAGGTTTTAATAGCTAGGTATTATTATTTGATAGCATGTTTTTTTTTTACTTTTTTGTTTAGAAGTGTACTTTTTTTCATAAAATAATTCCTCCTCCTGACTCTCACACAAGTAGGATAAATGGTTAAAAGATAAAAATGGTAATTTCAATTACTCTAAAAAAAAACTCGGTTTATGACTTCGGACACATTTGGACTAATTTAAAAAACTTTTGGTAACCCTAAACTATTAAATAAGCAATAAACGTGTACTTGTCCTTATTAATCCCTGTAATCTGCTTAAAGAAAATGATCCCCAAATGCACAGATACTCGTATGTATTTTAAACCACTATTTACAAAATGTCTCAAGTCAATCGGCTCTGGATGAAAAGTATAATTAATTTCCTTAATTCAGGGCTTCCCAAACTTTTTAACCTCGCGTTGCTTTAACCTCAGGTTAGGCACAACACCAATTGGGCAAAGAAATAAAAAATCAGCCAAATGCTAGTTGGACACACGCACCGACAGTTTCGCACTAACTTGCAGATATGTAATCAAGTACTGAAGACTTAATACCTTTTACGCGGTCTTGGTAAAAAAGTATTGACAGACAGACAAAAGAATCGTGGGTTCGATTACCACATGAGGTGTACAATATTTTTAAAAATGTAATTGCATGAACAAATATTTAAATCTTTTTAGCCATTGCCCTAATCTTTTTAAAGTTCCAAGTCGCTTCCATTCCCCTTACATTTATGCCAAGGCATGATAGCAGAATGTTATTACGCGACTGCTAAGGGATTAAAGCTTACTTGTCTATGATTAATCGACGGTGGAGCAGCCCTATTGGACACCTGTCGCCAGTGTTTGATTACGTCAGCACTACTTAATTGACTTGGTTCAACTGCTGTGACAAGACAACGTTTTGAGAAAATCTCGCGATCAGGCAAAGGTTGTAATAAAAACATCGAGCACTTACCCTATAGAGCAGCAATACGAACCATCTTTCTCCGAAACTAGTAAGTGATTTTTCACTTACATTTAGTATGAAATGACATCTCCTGTCAACGCTCGCCCATACAAAAACAGTACAGATACAGATAAAAAATTGGCGAAAACTTTTGTCGAACATAATAATATGATATTTCTACTCTATATATATGTGTGTTCCATGTATCAAAAAAACACGCGATATACTTTTTCAACCGACTTCAAAAAAAGGAGGAGGTTTTCAATTCGATTGTAGGTTTTTTTTTATGTTTGTTACCTCAGAACTCCGCCATTAATGAACCGATTTGAAAAAAACTTTTTTCAATTGAAAGGGTATACCTCCAGATTGGTGCCAGCCGTGGAGTGTTTGAATGTGGTTGTTTGCACCGACTCCAAAAATAAATGGTTGTTTAAAAGTTATTTTTAGCTTTTTAGTGTTACCGTAACCGTTTGAAGTCGGTTATTATTTTTCTTCGCTTATAGTCCGATAGAGCTTGACTTTGATGTTTTAAAAATATTATAGTTGTTGGTGTTTCGCATATAGTTTGCTAACTATTTTCCCGACCTAATAGATTATTTTGGGTCATCCTAGGTAATTGCTTAGGTAGAAATTTAGGTATTTGTCTTTTAGAACTACATCAGACTAAAAGAAAGAAAGCGCTGGAAACATTGCGCACGCAGACGCTGCTGCCGGTCTCGTGCTACAGGAATTAGTTGCCTCTTACGACACGCCTCCTGTTAGCGGCGGGGAAGTGTATTCTTTACCATAATAATAATAATTCTGGCGCGAACTTCCGCCTGGCAGTGGAGGGACCATTCGGGTATAGACATACCGCTTCCGCCAGGCGGTCGCCAAGCCAACCCGCCGGCCAAGCGTGGCGAGTATTGGCAATTGTGTGAAAAATTTTCAGCAGTGGATGTCCAAGGCTGAAATGATGATGATTATTATTATTATTATTATGGTGTAACGAAAAACCTATCAATAATTCGTTTTGTTATTATCAGTGATCGGAGTAGGTAGATTAATTTGATGTACTTTGGTAGTGCTAGCATAATATGGATATATCCTGATACTAAGAAATTCCGAACTCCGGAGGCATGTCCAACCATATTAACATCAATGTTTGAGATCATTGACCCCAAATCAATCTACCTACTCCGATCACTAGATTATCTATGAAATCTTTTAATTAGAAAAAAAGGTTAGACGACCGATTTTGTCATTATAAACGTAAGATGCCACAAACCATGAAGCAACAGCTTGTCAAGATTTTTTTTTTCCAACAGTCACGCCAATTATTATCTAGCTTCAAACTAAGCAATACTTATATTATGGTGACTGGATAACGGATAAACATAGGTACTCCAATACATTTATAAACATCCATGACTTAGGCATAAATGCTAAATCCTATCACAAACGTTGAAAATTAGCTGAATGAACTATGATTAAGTAGATGGTCTGCCGTTGCTTGTTATTGCCTTGCCTCTATATTAGAATCATCATCATTTCAGCCATAGGACGTCCACTGCTGAACACAGGCCTCCCCAGTGACTTTCAGGTTGGCCGGTTGGAAGCGGCCCGCATCCAGCGGCTTCCTGCAACCTTTACGTCCTACGCTGCGCTTGCCGGTACGAGGCCTCCATTCCAGAACCTTTCTGCCCCATCGGCCGTTAGTTTTACGTGCTATGTTATACTAAATTAGAATAACATTATTTATTAGAAACCACTTGTACCCACGAGGGCTAGTGGCGACAAGTTGTACAGTTTGACAGAAAGCAAATTAAAATTTTAATAAATAAATAAAAAACACAAATATGTGCTTAACCTAATAACAACCTGGCTTTGTAGTCCAAAGCGCGAACCACTAGACCATCGTCACACATTAGTATGCTTTTTACGCCATCTTTCCCTTCCCTGCGAAGAATCAAGCTCGAGTTTCCACGACGGGTTTTCCGAGCGTTGAAAGAGTGCGGCCTTACTAAAAGATTGAAACATATTTTAGAGATGTCAGGAAACACACATTTTACTGGAAGGTCAAATCTATCTTATAAAGAGTGTATTTTTTTTTATTAGAGGCTATAAATAATAATTATTTTGATATTGAAAATCATAAAACATTTTTGGTACCCACCTTAGCGTAAAAACGAATCATAACATGCACTCGAATGTTGTAATGACTTTTCAATAGAAGCTTTCAATCTACTCATCCGGGTTACACTTTTTTTAAAATGTTATAGGTTTATTAGGTCATATAAAAATGAAAATTCTTGAAACAATTTCGCTAATTCTTTTTTTATTGTGTTAATTACTGTCAAGAGAAAGTTCTTTTGAAGAAAGTTGCGCAGAAAAGCCTTTATGAATAAACTAAAGACTTCGCGAACGAAGTCGCGGGCAACGGCTAGTTAAGTAATATTTATTTCTTTTGTCAATCAACCAAAAAATTACAGAGATAAAACGCGTCAAAGTTCGGGAGTGGTGGCTCATGACGCCACTTCTAGGTAAAAAGTTGTACCAAGACGTGACGTCATCCGATATTTCAAATCACTATTACCTTTGTAATATTTGAATTATGTTAAAAAAGAAAAAATATGTGTCCAATACTTTTTGAATTTCTAAAACTAAGTTGTCATCACTATTATTGTTGTCTGGCGCATATTTATTTATTTTATTTAATGTGGAGTGTAGGAATTAATGTTTCATATTGTGACAGGGCTTGAAATTGTACACACCTATCGTTTTGAATCTATCTAGACAATACGTCAGTAAAGATTTATCGTTTGATCATGATTTACTAATCATTTCCTATGACCTCATTATATTGAAATCTTGTTAGTTTTATACTTACAAGATTCCAAAACGGATATTGATTGTGATCTTAATTCTTTTGTAATGTATCTAAAGTACTCAGGTAGGTAGGTAAACCCTACTTTCTCTGCTTTGTTCTCTTTTGTTTAAGCGTTCGATGATTGTCGGGTAAATTAACCAATGTCAAGTCTGAAGAGGCAAGAGCTGATACAAATATATACACTTCCTAATTATATTCGGTTTCCCAAAGAAATCAGAATTCCAATTCGTATACGAAATTTCTCATCATCATTTCAGCAACGTCCACAGCTGAACACAGGCCTCCCCCAATGATTTTCATCATCGGGGGGGACTGCCAATACTCGCCACGTTTGTGATCATAATTTTACTGGGAGCGGATCGACACCGGATTGCAACTATTGTCAAATTACGGGAATTGGGCCTCTGGTTACAGCCATTATGAGTTGCAAAATTACAAGTAATTAAAACTTAAAGTCTAGGTTGTTTTAAGAGTCCCTACCCTAATGCAGGACGAAAACCCCTGTCACTCTGGTGTCTGTTTGCTGATCAATAGTCGAAAACAGAGAGCCTAGTGTAAGTTTTTATTCAATAGATTTTGATGAGAACGTAAACGTAGATTTTTAAGGAAAAGCATCGCCTCGTGGATGACCAAGTCGGCGCTACCCCGAATTTCATACAAATTGACGTTAATTTACTTTTCGATCTAATCAATCGAATTTATTATATTATAAAACTTACACACAAGACCCCCAGTGCTCTCAGCCTGCCTAGCATGACTACTAAAACACGATATGATATGATATGATATAGCGATATATTGATACCAACTGTAAAAATATGATAGTTAAAGCCGCCGTGTAGAATCGCCGTGCCGGTTACAGTACATATTATGATCGCTGTTTCGATAAAAAATCAAAATGGCGGCTATATTTATCATATTTTTATAGTTGGTGTCGATATATCGCTATATCATATCATATCATGTTTTAATAGTCATGCTAAGCAGGCTGTATGATAGCCATAAATAGATATATCACGATTTGAATAACATTTCTGTTAATAGTACCATACGACAATTTTGGTCTGGTAGTTCGCGCTCCGGACTACAAAGATGGGTTGTCGTAGGTTTGAATCTCACAAACACTTTCCGTTTGTGGGTGATTTTCCCAGCACCAAATCGTAAACGGCATGGCTGAAACTGCTAGTGCAGGATGGCACTTTTAACTTGTAATATTTTTTTTTAGATAAAAAAGGTTGTCTCCTACAGCAGCCTACAAATATTTTTCCATTATGATTGTCGCTAATAAGGAAAAAATATATATAAACACCTAAGTTTTTCATACCGGTGAAGCGGCACAATTTGTTTTTCAGTATACTTTTAATCATATAATAAAAACAGTTGATTTTTTAGGGATTTCCTTTTTTTTATTTAAATCCTAAATAGTGGCTGTACTTTATTGCGGAAACTTCATTACAAAATCTGTTGTATTTAATGAATGGTAAGTACAAATTCACGTGTCCAAATTAGATTTTTCACCGCGGTGAATTTTCGTTGTACGCGAATATCTAGGCATCCAACAACACTAGCTTCTCGCTACTGCGCAGTAAACTTGCGCACCAGGGACGCCTAAGCGCTTGATGTGAGAGGACGCGTGTTGCTTGTCTGGTGTTCCCACCAAAAACGTAAGTAGTGGGTTCCGGTGACTTGGGACCGCTTTTTTTTTCATTCACTTGAGTGGATAAAAGTTGTGACCCAATGATCCGATATGTTTATTAAATATATGTACTTTTACTTAATGTCGCCCGATCAAGTAGGTAGTATCAATTTATTTCTATCATAAATACTGTGCTTGTAGTGTTAACTTCTATTGGCTGTTTTTCATGACGGTGATCTCATTCCGGTGAATTCGGTGACCTAAATTGACACCGAAATGAGAAAAAATATCATTTCGGTGATTTTTTTTCATTTCGGTGAGAAGTTGTTCATTTCGATGATTTTTATCTTCATCTCGGTGTTTTTTTTTTTCATTTCGGTGACAAATTATTTCACTTCGGTGAAAAACAGACCATAATTTCTTTTGTTACATTTTAGTTGCACAAGGAATATATTTGTTTTCGGGACTAAAATGTAGCTACTAGTTAAAAGAATAATCTCAGTTGTTGCTCGCGTGGGCAATAGGCTATTTGACTAAATTGTGATAATTAGTCCACTTTAAACGTAATTCAAAAATATTGAACACGTGCTTTTTTAGGTTCCGTACCAAAATGGTACAAAAGGAACCCTTATACTTTCGCCATGTCCGTCTGTCAGTCCACGGCCTAGCACAGATACTGTTTGTACTAGGAAGCTGTAATTTTGCACGAGTATAAACATTAAACACGCCGACAGAATGGTACAATAATATCTTGAAAACAAAAATTCTAGGGTATCTCCCCTACACGTAAAGAAGGGATGAATTATTTATTTTTAGTCTACCCCATCGTTTGGGGTATCGTTGGATGGGTCTTTCAAATATATTGCGAGGTTGTGAAGACCATTTTTCGATTCAGTGATCGGTTTCCGAAATATCCTAATATCCTAGAGTCGTGTCCCCATCCAAAAGATAGATTTTTGTGCTACCTGATTTATTAATGACTAATACACAATAAGATTTTGTGAAGACAAATAACAAGAGATTACGTTTGTTTTATTTTACATTATACAGTGTGTAACGAAAAGGTGAAATAAAACTTTAAGGGGTTATTCTACGGCTAAATTACATCAACTTTTTCTATGGGACCAACATCAAAATCTCAAAAAAAAAATTGACGTTTTCATACAAACTGATGCCAGCTGGTCGCGTTTTAGTATGGGAAAGTGTTTTTTTTTTTTGCGATTTCGATGTTGGTCCCATAGAAAAAGTTGATGTAATTTAGCCGTAGAATAACCCCTTAGAGTTTTATTTCACCTTTTCGTTACACCCGTATATTACAGTATCTTTGTGTTATCAAAACTAATAATTAAAATCTTTTAAAATAAGAATCTGAAGAAGTTGTAAAGATATACAGGGTGTCCCAGAAACAATGGATAAACCTTTAACTGTCGACAGGTTTCGTCAAGACCTCTCTAATCTCAAATTTTGACTTTAGTAAAAATATCTCGGTTTTCAAGATAATTGAGTTAGTTTTTTTTTTAAATGCACTTTCGGTTAGTTTTTAATGTGCCATTTTTACAAATACGGACTTTTTCTAATTCAGTTTTTTTTTATTTCTAAAAGAATATTTTAGCTATCAATAACAATGGTTAAAATTGAGCTAGCTAATCACGAAGTGCTTCAAAAAAACAATGTTCCAAAAAAAAAACATAAAATTATTTTTCCTCATGTTTGGTCAACTACCATGTTAAAAAAATGTATGGCGCTCATCGTGCCCATTAACTTAAAAAAATTCTTAGTTATTATATTTTCCGAAAAGGTATAATAAGCTTATGTTTTCTGTATCTCTTAAACTTCATGTCTGGTTTTTATTAATTTTTTATTAAAATTACAATAAATGTTCGAATTGGCGTCCTTGCGCTCTGATACACGCCCGGCATCTTTTTATAAAAGAACTAGCTTTTGCCCGCGGCTTCGCTCGCGTTAGATTTGATTTTAAGTGAAGTATGAATGTCAAACTCAGTAATTTAAAAAACTACAAAACTCCTAGACAATATTTTTAGCATGACTATCAAAACACGATATGATATGATATAATATAGCGATTTATCAATTTTAGGATAACGCGGGTATACATCAAATGCAAAAATAGAACCTTTGTGTTGGGATCACGTATGGCTGTCTGTCAGTCCGTCTGTTACAACCGATTAGCTCCGAAATTACTGGCCCAATTGGATTGCAATTTGGCACAAATAATTTCAAGAATTTTCATGTTCACAATATTCATTTTAAAATCAAAGTTCCAAAAAACCATAAAATCTACACCCATATTGATAGACATTTCAACCCCATCGCATCCCAACAAGGGAGATGGAATTTCACGTCCGCAACGTTACATTTTAAAATCGTTGTTGTTTTCGTAATCAGCGACCCGATAAACCATAGAAACAATACCCATGTTGATTTTCAGACTTTGTCAGCCCCCTTCCCCTTTTTAGGAGTTGACTTTTCAAAAAATCTGAAACATGTTTACTCATTTATCGTAAGGAGAACTCACTCCTGTGAAGTTTTGAATAAAAGAGTCTTACTAATCTTGTTTCCCCATACAAACTTTGGGCCCCCATTTCACCCCTTTAGAGGGTGAATTTTGAAAAACCCTTTCTTAGTGCACCCCTAGACCTTATAAGAAACCTACATGCCAAATTTGGAATCTCTAGCACCAGCGGTTTGGGCTGTGCGTTGATATGTCAGTCAGTCAGTCAGTCAGTCAGTCAGTTTCTTCTTTTATATATATAGATGTTTGATGCGGCTCGCGTAACCAGACGTTTTTATGTATGCAGCTGCATTTTGTATGCGAGTCCGCAACTCGGTTATTGAGGATACTGGTCTCGCGTAGACAAGGTCTTTCAGACATCCGCAATAAAAAAAAATCAAGGGATTTAGATTCGGCGATCTGGGTGGCCATAAAATAGGGCCGAGCCGGCCTATCCACCTCTGTGGGTAGTGTTGATTCAAATAATTTCTTACTACTATTGCGTAGTGAGCTGGGCACCCATCATTTTTAAGCCACATTCTCCGCCTCACTTCTAAACTGATATCTCCTAGCATGCCGGGTAAATCATTTTGTAAAAAATTAAGGTAAATTTCACTATTCAGTGTAGCTGGATGTTCATATAGCCCGATCACCTGTCCGCCAATAATCCCAGTCCACAAGTTAACTTTAAATTGAACTTGGGACCGATCTTCCCTCATCAAATGTGGGTTTTCTACTTGCTAGCTATGTAGATTGTGGATGTTGAGATATCCATCTTTCCGGCATGAGGAATCATCCGTTCACAACATTTTATTGAAAAATTGCAGGTCCTCCCTTATTTTATTTAACATGATTCTGCAGAATGCAATCCTGCGCGGATAGTCAGCAGGCAGTAGAGTTTGGACCCTTTGAACATGGAAAGGGTGCAACCTGTATATTTTTAACCGACTTCAAAAAAGGAGGAGGTTCTCAATTCGTCAGTATCTTTGTTTTTTTTATTTATTTATTTTTGTATGTTCAGCGATCATTCGTTACCAGGTTAACCGATTTCGATACTTCTTTTTTTGTTCGAAAGGGAATACTTTCGGAATGGTCCCATATAAATTTGATCAAGTTCTGATGATGGGATCTATAAGAAAATCATCAAACTTTGCATGAACTCCATCCGTGCCAACTGATTTTTGTACCTATGTTGCCCAATATCTTCGGCATTTGTGAACCGATTTTGATGATTATTTCTTTATCAAATAGCTTATACTTTAAAAATGGTATATTGAAAATTTGTTGGAAAATTTTCACCTCTAAGGTGGGTAAATAAGGGATGAAATCGGTGTTCAGCCGTTAACTTATGTTTGCGCTGAAAAGATTCGTATTGTTGAGGATTATCACTGTATGTATCACTAAAAATAGATGAAATAAGTAAATTTTATAAAAAAAGTAAACCGACTTCAAAAAACTGAAAAGATAAAAATAATATCAACACATAAGTACCTAATCAGTTACTTTTGGAGTCGGTGCAAACGAAAACATTCAAACTCTCATCGGATAGCACCGACTCCAAAAGTAACTGATTAGGTACTTATGTGTTGATATTATTTTTATCTTTTCAGTTTTTATGGTTGATTATTACAATATGTTTGTTATTTTTGTTGTTTTATTCTCACACGTTCCTAAATGAATTTAAGTTTAAATAAGTTGATATCCATGTATGGTACATTTTAATTAATACTTTCAATACCATTATAGTATAGTCAGAAAAGGATAACCTGTACTGTGTGATAGCACTCTTCAAAACGTAGGTAAGTAATTATGGAACTAGGATAGCAGCATTTTAGGTGCGTTGCGTGGTAACAGTTTAGTTTTTTTCGGTGACTGCATAAGTAATTTCATTGCGGTGACTCGCGTTTTTCATTTCGGTGATGAGAAGTTTCATTTCGGTGAACTATTCTTTAATTTCGGTGACACCAAAATTTTAAAGTACTATATCTCCCAAGTATATGAACTCAATTTGATGTCGAGTAAAGATTAATCATAACAATATCATAAATAACAATACTACATGGTTTTATTTCAAAAAAAGTTATAAATAAAAAAGTTCACCGTAATGACAAAAAAAATGGACTTGTTGAAATTGACCCTTGTATGATGATGGTTAGCATTTGTACCTTAGTCTGTCTGTGTGTATCAGCCACCACAATACAAAATATTTGGTGTGATTGCTTTAAAAAAATATTTTGCTATTATTGTAATTAACTCTGACAGCTACTCGTATCTTAGTGTCATTTCCTGTAATTAATGATAGTGATAAAACTGGAAATAACTTTCAGTATTCAATTAATATTTGTGTCACATGAGGTGTACCGCAGCTCTATCTAATCTGTCGAATATGGGTAATTACTCGTTTGATAAATTTTAGGGGTCCTCACTCGAAGGGCGAAACTAAAACTATAGCTGTCACTCCGCTGACTTAATACAATGTATTGCTCATCAATCGATAGTCAAATATCTACAGCGAACCGATAGTCCACTGACCATTTATAATAAGTCTATTTATAGTTATTACGACAATATTGGCCCTCTATTATCGATACTATCGAAGCTCCGAATAAAAAACTATCAAAATTATAGTATAGGTTAGGTTAGGTTAGGTTAGGTTTGGAGACCGGGGGGGAGACCACCTTCCCCCCTGAAGCCGGGTGGCGCTCGCTGTCAAGCGAGCCACAGCCAGAGGCGGAACTGCGGACGAATGCCCAGGGCTTGCCTGGGGCGATAACCCGCAGTTCCAACTCACTTAATGGCACCGGAGGACACCGTCTGGTTTTTAGTGGGTATGCGGCTCTCATCTGAGAACCGGAGTCCCACATAACCCCCGGCCGCCCCCGCGGCCGACGGGTATGCGGAACAGCATTTTCCAGACGTAAAAAAAAAAAAAAAAAAAAAAGGTTAGGTTAGGTTAGGTTAGGTTGGTGTCATCGGTAGTTTTGGACTACCAAATGTTGATCATTTTCCGTACGTATTAAAAAGTTTTCTGGTAGGATTTCTCGGTCGCACTTACTATATGTCTTGTTACTATATTTTCTGACATATAGTCTGAAATCAGTGACTGAGTTTGTTGCGTTTCTACTCATCACCAGCCAATAATTCAAAATCAAATCAAATCATTTATTTGCATTACATGTGTAGTTAACAAGTGGTAAATATTTGTACAGTACATTACATGCACTCTGCAAGGGCATAGCAAGTTATACATAATTTTTAAAGCTAAGTCGTAAATAACAACACAAAATAGTAATAGCGTGTCAATTCTGTTCTGTGGATAACACTTTATAACATGTAAGAAATTAACATTAGATTATGGATTATGACATTTAACTTATTCAAATATTTGACTATGTATACATATTTTAAATTCATCATCATCATCATCATTTCAGCCATAGGACGTCCACGGCTGAACATAGGCCTCCCCCATTGACTTCCAGATTGGCCGGTTGGAATAGCCCTTTCCATAGCACGCTGTGCGACCTTGAGCCTTCTTATGAGGCTCATAGTGAGAGGCCACGTTTCAGTTCCATATGTCATCACTGGTAACACACACTGGTTGTAGACTTTCGTCTTGAGGCACTGAGGTATTTTGGACGAGAAGACGTGGTGTAGTTTCCCGAACGCTGCCCAGCCGAGTTGGATTCGACGATTGACCTCCTTTTCAAAGCGTTAGCGTTCGTTGACTATGAGAAGGCCTTTGATTCGATCGAGACCTGGGCAGTGCTACAGTCTCTCCAGAGCGGTGCCATATTGACTATCGGTACATCGAGGTGTTGAAGTGTTTATACAAAAACGCCACCATGTCGGTCCGAGTACAGGAGCAGAGCACGAAGGCAATTCCTCTGCAGCGAGGCGTAAGACAGGGAGATGTTATATCTCCGAAACTGTTCACCGCTGCATTGGAAGACGCTTTCAAGCTCCTGGAATGGAAAGGATTTGGCATCAACATCAACGGCGAGTACATCACTCACCTTCGGTTTGCCGACGATATTGTGGTCATGGCAGAATCGCTTGAAGACCTCAGCACAATGCTCGATGAACTTACTCAAGTCTCCCAACAAGTAGGCCTGCGAATGAACATGGACAAAACCAAGCTCATGTCGAATGCCCATGTTGCGCCCTACCCAGTATCCGTTGGGAGCTCTACTCACGAAATTGTTGACAAATATGTCTACTTAGGACAAGTTATCCAGTTGGGTAAATCCAATATTTTAAATTATATTATATTTATTACAATTTAGTATAATATTAATTAAGTTTATAATAACATTTATCACATAAAAAAACTATTCGGGGACGCCACAAATCAGTCATATTCATTTATCTCTCGTATATGTTTGGATAGGGCATTATATAGCCTAATTTCCATAGAGTATGGTCCTGACCCATGTAAAGTTAGTTTACTCTCTGGCAACACAAGCTTTTTTTTTTTTCATAATATCATCATCAAAGTCCCTAAAGCGCAAAGCTATGAAAAAAAAAAATACGTGTAAAAATGTCAAGCTCTTCACGGGTTACCCTTTATACAAGCATTAAAAGCAGTGTGAGTTCAAATCCTAAAAAAAAACAACTAATATTACAAACCAATTGGGAATAGAATTTGCGCAATGTATCCCGAATACAATGAAAGAAACTACTACTATTTTTTTCAATAATTGGATGGTTCATCATCATCATCATTATTTCAGCCATAGGACGTCCACTGCTGAACAAAGGCCTCCCCCATTGACTTCCAGATTGGCCGGTTGGAAGCGGCCTGCATCCAGCGTCTTCCTGCGACCCTTACAAGGTCGTCTGACCACCTTGTGAGTGGACGTTCTACGGTGCGCTTGCCGGTACGCGGCCTCCATTCTAGAACCGTGGATAATTTATTATTGGATGGTTAGGTAGTAGTAATCCTGAATAGGCAAAACCTTTTAGGTAGTTATTTAAACTTTAAAAACTTTTATTATTATTTAAACTTTTAAATATATCAACATTAAATTTTAAAAAAAACGTTTATTGCTGGCTTAGCCCATAAAGTTGACATAGGATCAACTTTGATGTACAAATTTTTTAAAAATGGTTCCTTAAAAGTTATGTGACCAAACAGTTAATACGGGACATCGTTTTTTTTTAATTTTAATGTCTGTCCCGTAAGTTGTATTATAGCATAATCATGCTCTACGAGGTTTTTCGTGCTTAACGTTGTACTAAATCTGGTATAGACATTCCTAAGACATTTCAAGAAAAATTAGTGACTTTTGGTAATCCCAAAACTAGACAACCTGTCCGATATTGTTTCACATTTCTGCTAATGCGCTTTACGCACAGGAAATACGGTCAATTAATCGATCTAGAGGATAGGGTACGTGCAAATTAAAACTTATCGTACGACAACAAGAATCTTTACTACAGTTTAAAAAACCAATATACCGCTCAGTACCTACGTAGGAAGAGCTCAAGACGTCTATTTGGAAATTCGATAGGATTGTAATATATCGCAGCAGTGTCGTGCCGTGCTGTGTGGGGACGGCCTTAAAGAATACATTTCTCCACCGCCAAGAGGAGGCGTGTCGTAAGAGGCGGCTAATTCCTGTAGCACGTGACGAGCAACAGCGTCTGCGTGCGAAATCTGCTCACCAACCCGCCTGCCAAGCGTAGCGAGTAAAGGCAATCCTTAAGTTCAGCAGTGGACGTCATATGGCTAAAATGATGAAATGATGATGAGAGTCTCTGTTTTTATTAGTCGAGTCTGATGATTCAAATCGAGTCCTAAAATGAAGACTCCTGGACACGTTTACATCACTATTCATAACTCGTTTCCATTTCCTTCCGATCCTTGCGATCATTATTCGTCAGTCTTCGGTTAAACGATACGGAATCGCTCGCTTAAAAATAAATATTTTAACCACATAAACTACACCAAGAACTTAAATCAAAATTAATAACTATAAGTATAACTATCAATTGAACAATAATAATAATACGGCTAGAAAACGCACGTCTTCTATAGTTCCTTTAAGTAAATATTGAGAAGGAGAGGATGGTCAGCCAGGATAATCAACACCTTATAGAAGGATTGTAAGGTACTCCCTTTCTTTTTTTTTCTATAAAGGTGATTTTATTGTTAATGGGCTTAAAACCCTCTAACAAAACCTTTTTTCCATTTAACATGGGTAACATGTTGTTCTGTATCTTTCACTTTGTTCTAAGGAGTCGACAGATATTGAAAGATGTTTTATTCAGGTGTCAGGGACTAGGCTCCAAGTTTAGAAATAACAAGATAATTATAAACATAACAACTTACTTTAATATTCATTTACATACAAAGATTTACCTATAAATCAATAAAAAACTAAAAAAAAATACAAAAAAGCCCAAGCCTGTGACCGGTTCATAACACCAGGTTAAGGTTAGGCAATGAGACCTTAGATGCAAAACATATCATTATTAGTATAAAATAAACATGAGTATAATGTTATTGACCAAAACACTTCCAATGAAATAAAAACAACTAAAAATCACAGAAAAATCTTCCATTGATAGGGAAAAAACAATTAAATACAATCTCTTGGATCATAATCTGTATAGTGCGATAAGATATTGTAGGGAAATCCACTATGATAGCTTAAGGTATAAAAAATTAACAAACAAAAAATATACACAAAAATTTGATTTTGAATTTTTAACAAAAAACGTCTACTTATGTACAATTTTGATAAATTCCCTCTATGATGGAGATGGATTCATGGATCAAGATGTACAATAAAATAGTTTAAAAAAACATTAACTAGAAGTCTTATTTAGTCATACTTTATGTAATTTTATCAACAAAATCTATGATTATTAAAAACTAGAAACGAGCAACGCCGTTGAAGATAACTAGTGCTACAACACTACGTTTTTAGAATTAGAACTAGATAAAGGGAATAAAAAGTATAAATTGTCACAATACGGGGTATTGATTCATTATCTTACGTTGTTTAGCAAACATGAGGTGGATTTGGTTGTTGCCGTTGTTAGTAGTAGCGCTAGTCGCAGCTGAAGATGAGGAAGAAGAGGTTCAGCTACCGTTGGCTCTACCATGTGACGAGGAGGCGTGCCAGCTCCCTAACTGCAGATGCTCAGGCACTGACATTCCTGGAAACCTCCAAGCAAGGGACACACCTCAGGTTAGATTGCATTTAGGTTCTATTTTGTATCTAATTCAGTTTAAATCCATACTCTAACGTTTGAGATGGACTCCAGTTAAATATATATTACTAGCTATTACCCGTGACTTTGTCTGCGTTGGCCTTACCTGAATAAAAAGTATTTTATGTATTAATCCATGGTATGGTGTATCTGTATGGCAAATTTCATTAAAATCTGTTCCGTAGTTTTTGCGTGACAGAATAACAAACATCCATACATACAAACTATCGCCTTTATAATATTAAGGAGGGATTAGGAACCAGTAATCTGACATGAAAGCTTTATTCATCATAATAATTTCAGTTATAGGATGTCCACTGCTGAACATAGACCTTTATCTAACAACTAATAGAAAGTAACAGTTCAAATTATATTAACTCAAATTTGATTTTGAACTAATCGAAAGTTTGTGAACGAACAGTATGAAAATGACCAATCGTTTGTTACGATTTGTATGGGGAAATGAACTTTTGTTTTAGAGGTTCCGATTTTGGGTTCGACATTAAACGTATAACTTTTGCGACTCCAATACTAGTGGTTTTTTTCATGTTTGAATCCTTAGATGGACATCTATATATATAAAAATAATCGATATTTCCATTGGTCATCGAATCACGCGTGAACGGATGGAACAATATCGCTTATTATTTTTGTTTTGTGTTATTTATTGTCAGGAAAAGGTTCTTTTAAAAGGAAAAATTAAGAAAGTTGCGCAGAAAATTATTGATGAATAAATTTAAGACCACGAGAACGAAGTCGCAGGCAACAGCTAGTAATTATGTAACTAAACTCATCTACACAGAATTTGTAAGGCTTTTGATGAGGTAAACCCCGCCGTGCTTTTGTGCAAGCTAGCATTTAATGATATTGGAGACTTACTAAGGTGGTTCTCTGCGTACGTCAATAGAACGTATTTGTTATTATCGTAACAGTCGACTAATAAAAGCAGATACTTTACTGCTGCGATTTATTACGATCCTATCGAGTTTGCGAACAGACTTAAGCTTGGCATTAGTGCTTAATTCTAGTAAATACCGCGCATTTTGGTTTGTTAAACTGTCGTATAATTTCTTTCGCAGAGGTTTCAGTTCAACCAAAAACAAAGTAAAATCCGGGGTAGCATAAAGTTCATTAGTCCTTTACTCATTGTATTGTTCATCAAAGGAATTATCAGTTAAATGTTGCAAATTTCATCAGTATGATCATGTGACTTACATTTATGACGAGTGATCCCAAAGGGCCTTTACATTTTATATCGTTTATCAAAGGAATCAACTTTTCAGTCAAATATTTCAAATGTCACCAGTATGATCCCAATAATATGTTTATCGATAAAATTCTTAGTGGTGACTGATACATAGTCCTTCTTGCAAGTAAACAGTAACTAACTTGTCTCTCTCTCTCTCTCTCTCTCTCTTGACAAGCTGTATTCACTGCCTAAAACTACAAGGACATCTTTAAAAGTTTTACCATTGCAGTGATAGGCTATTTATATTAAACAACGGAATAAGATATAAACCTGTTTTTTTACATGAACTTCGTTTCTATGTAAAAAATATAATCGTCATATACCACTGAAATATGATAATTTCATTATCATTTATTATCAACGTCCATAAATACCATCTATAACTACTAGCAATCAAAAAATACTTATCATATCAACGTTTAGTTCATAGCACTACCGAAAAAATATTCCGATAAGATTCTAAGAATGGGTATTATCAATTATTAACGTATTGCTTTGATTTATGAAAACATGCGACTTAAATGTAATAACCTGATTTTGACGATTAGGACACATAAAATGCCACTAAATCCTGTGCTGAAAATAAACATTTCATGGTTTAATTAAATTGTTCATCATCCCCCTCCCTCTATCTTGATTCAACTGTCGTCTGCCTGAAGGCTCCCTAGAATAGATCGCTCTTAGCAATACGACCGCCTAAGCTGTAGAGCTATAAATGTATTAACTGTTTTATTTATTTACTTTTGTAGTGTGCAATAAAGCATATAGTAACCCGTTTTTTTTTTACCTATGACGTCCTACTGCTAGTCCCCCTTGTTTCTCTGCTGAGAAAGCTCATGCTAGGGCATGGCTCACCAAATCGTCACCTCATTGTTTCTTTGGACTTTGAACTCAATCGATTGAAAAGCAAACACATAATTAGTAGCCGAGTATCTCAATAACCTATTATTATTTGTTACATCATCTGCTCCAGATTTCTTGTTTTTACTTGTATTATCTTCATATCTAATTAAAATTTTATTTTCGTTTCCAGTTTGTTATGTTTACCTTCGACGATGCCATCAATATCATAAACGTTGAAACCTACCGCGAGCTTCTTAACAATCGTAAAAACATCAACAATTGTCCTGCCACAGCAACTTACTTCCTCAGCCACGAATACACCAACTACCAATTGGTGAATGAGCTGTACAACAAAGGTCATGAGATCGCTCTTCACTCTATCACTCACAGCACTCCTCAATCTTACTGGTCAGAAGCTACTGTAGAAAGGATGAAAAGAGAGTTCGGTGACCAGAAAGAACTGATATCTCACTTTGCAAACATTCCTGTTAATTCTTTAAAAGGTTTGTAATTTACATGATGATATTATTTTAATGACGACGATATACCTGAAACCGCTGGAGCGTTAGCAAACTTTTAAACACGTTTATAAAATTGTTTGTCCTCACTGACTATCAAGAAAATTATAATAGGTATAGGTTTATTGTCTAATGTTCAGCATCCGCTATAAAATCATTTTTCCAAATTTAAACTTTAGGAGCCCCCTCTGGGGGAGAGGGGACTTTGTTTAAATGTATTTGTTCTTTGAAGCAAGAAACATGTAAATTTGAATTACAGCTACTATGCATAAGTTATTAATGACGCGTTTCAGGTTTTTTTAGACATTTACATTTATGTGGTTCAGGGTTTTTAGATTTAGATTTTAAATAGCCGGTGAAAAATTAAAATTTTTCGTTGTAGGTGTGCGCATGCCTTTCCTTCAGATGACTGGCAACTCCACATTCCGGATGATGTCTGAATTTGATCTCCAATACGATTGCTCCTGGCCCACTATCTCGCACGTCAGTCCTGGTCTATGGCCCTATACACTTGACTATGCATCCACCCAGGACTGCGTGGTCCCACCATGTCCCACAGCATCAATTCCTGGAAAGTGGGTTCTACCAATGGTGTCCTGGCGTGACTTAAACGGGGTGCCTTGCTCTATGGTTGATGCTTGCTTTGGAGTGTAAGTATTTAACATTGATAATAATCAAAGAATACCTATGGAGTTTGTAAGATTTTTTTTACTTTTTCTTACTTTACAGTTTTATTTTAACTTCTATCAAAAAAACTGCTATATCAAAACAAGAGTGCAATTTTTAAGAATTTTGATAAGTCTGCTTTTTCTTCTAAGTAAAACAAAATAAAAACATTGTATTGATTAATTCAAACACTATTTTCACTACACTTTGCGCACTGTTTTCATTAGAATCATTAAAACAAAATATCAAACCACATGAATGACATAGCAATGAAAAGTAATAAAAACAGTGTGTAAGTAGTAAAGACAGTGTTTACATAGAGATTCTGACTGATTACGTAAACAAACTTATTCAATAATAATGCATCATTTTCATGTGTCTACCAAAACATTTCTAAGTTGCTCAATATAGCGGTAATTTTACGACAGTCACTACAACACTAATACTTAACCCAAATAAAACCAAAAGAAATTACCCTACAGATTTTCATAGTACACTAAATTTACTAGAGAAACCTTTGTTGTTTGTTCAAGCTCATCCTGATAAATCTTTATTTTTTACAGTCCTGCTTTGACCGACGAAGATGGCTGGTTCAGATTCATCGTAACCAACTTTGAAAGGCACTACTTAGGCAACCGCTCTCCTTTTGGTTTCTTCATTCATGAATGGTACCTCAATACCAATCCCGCTGTCAAGAGGGCGACTATTAGATTCATGGACATGATCAACAATATACCTGACGTTTTCATGGTAATTATTTTTGTAATTTACGTTTCCATAACATATTAGAATTGTTGCTTTTGTACCTAGATTCATAGTTCTTAGTTAACAAATCTCAACAATTATTAGATGACTGCCCATAATTAAAACGAATGTGAAATGTGCTCAATACTCATCAATTATTATGGTTATTTTATGTGGCTTAGTTTGATTCTGGAATTGTATATTTTTTTGCAATATCACGATAAAGAGAATTTTACCAGATAGTGACGTAACTATCAACGTATAAATTCATGTTATTTTAATACGCAGTGATATACCTCTAATGCCCAATTTACTATTTGCTACAGGTGAACGCAAACGAAGTCATCGAGTGGGTAAAGAATCCTGTCCCAGTGAACGAATATGCTAGCCGAGGCTGCAGGTCCTTCACTCCATCCTCATGCTGGCCAAGTAGCTGTGGGCCACTTGCTGGGATTCATAACGACATAATTGTAAGCAAATTTAAAAGTCAACTCTACAAGTATCTAAACGGTCTAATTAGTAATTTAGCGCCACTAAGACACGACGCTGCCTAGCATGAGTACGCAGTTAGATTGCAGTACCTATTAAATCGCGTCTTTAAAATATAGACCATTTTAAGCCTTCAGCAAGTGCGCATTGCCTGTCATAATTACGTATGGAACCGAGACTTGGACACTCACGGTGCGACTAGTACACCAATTTAAAGTTTCTCAGCGAGCTTTCGAAAGAGCAATGCTCGGGATTTCTCTGAAGGATAAAATCAGAAATGAGATTATGCTACAGAAAACTAAAGTGATCGATATAGCTAAAAGAATAAGCAAACTGAAGTGGTAGTGGGCTGGTCACATTTGCCGTAGAACCAATAACCGATGAGGTAGTCGTGTTCTTGAGTGGATACCGTGACTAGGCTAACGCAGCATAGCGCGCCTGCTGACAAGGCGGAGCGACGATATACGCAAGGCAGCAGTGGATGGAAAAGAATAGCCGAGGATCGGGCTCAGTGGCGTGCATTGGGAGAGGCCTGTGTCCAGCAGTGTACTGACGGGGGCTGTTTATGATGATGAATGATACATAAAATAAAGATAAAAATAATGTAACTCGAACAAATTGTTAGTGCATTCCTTAGAATATAGGTACGTCCAGTATACTGGCTGGCCCGTTGTTTAAAATCATTTTCTCTTTTATTATTGTATGAACTTTAAATACAAGGCTTGAATTTTAATAGGCTTGAATTCAAAGCTTGAATTATGCAAGGCAAGAAAGTTTTGATGGACTAGAAGGAACCCATGAATGCTAATCAGCAAGCTGTGTTGTTTTTACACGACTGCCAAAACGGGACTGGAATAAATAAATAAATAATAATAAAAATTGGACAACATCACATATATGGTTCATATGCAGACAAAAGCACATCAACCTACCACAAAACGTCAAATATTCTCAATTGATATTGATCTCTACATGCCGGACATAAAGTTGAAAATCGATTCAATGACCTTTAACTTTTTGGACGTTAACCTGCCGTTGACTTACGTTTGTATGTGTGTAAGTTTCTTTTGATATATGCGGTATCTTTAGAATTATCACGTTTTTCCGTGTGACATGGGCTATGTGATGTTTTAATAAAAAACAAAATGGCGAATTATATCCTCAATAATGTGCGGCCTGAAAAAATAATTTTCCAAACTTATAAAAAGACTGTATAAATTCAAAAGACGGTAAGTCCCAGAACACAGTAAACCTAAATATACAACGATATGAGAGTATATAGCTACATCCCATAGGCTCACAGGTTCTACAATTATTATTGACAATCAATGAATGCCTTAGGGGTGACAAATTTATATCCGAGTAACATGTATTCCTACCGTTTTAGTGTCTATAAATGGAAGCGCTATGAGATTCATATTATTATTATTAGTTGGCTTCAATTGTGATTAGACATTAAACCGACATTAAACTATCTGCCGGATATGAGGTGAATTGATATGATAAAATTGTCTGGATCTAATATGTATTTTGTTCTCTTTCCAGAGTCAATATTGGATGCAAGCTTGTGCCACCTGTCCTCTTTCGTATCCTTGGATCAACAACCATCTTGGACAAAATGCTCCTCCTTCGTAATTTATTGCACATAATATTTATAAATTAATAAAGTATTTGTAAAATTTGTAAATAATATTTTTGTATTTGAGCTTACAAAATATGGCACTTAAAGCTTGATAAAAAACTGCGCTCGCCAACCCGCCTGCCAAGCATGGCGAGTATTGGCAAACCACTGATGATAGGTGGACGTATTATGGCTGAAATGATGATTAAGGCACTTATACATACATGTCCTTCACCCTATCCTTCTTTAGGGCGTTTGTATTGTAGGCTGAAAAAGAGCAGCGTAATAGACTCAGCCACTATCTGCGTCTTTTGAATGGTTTACTAGTTCATAAAGTTCATTCATTTGTATCATTCAAATAATTCCCTGTAACTAACAAGTAGGTATGGTAGGGATTTCTCTAAAGCATACAATCGGAAATAAAATCATCCGACGTAGAACTATTCTCAGTCGGATGACTCATAGATATAGCTCAAAAAGTCGTTTGTGGCCAAATTTTGCGATAGAACCGATAACTGATGGGGTAGAAGTGTTTTTGAGACCGCGACAAGGCAAACACAACGTAGAGCGCCCTTCGACTAGGTGGAGCGAAGGTATAAGGTATAAGGTTTTTAATAGAATTCGAATACCTTTTTAATGTTTAAAATGTATTAATTTAAGATTTTATTATTTCTAAAAATCACGAATGCCTTAGTAGGTCATACTGTACCAAAACGAACATCTTTTATACCTTTATTGTATGGACTACTGTAACTGTATGAAAGTGAATAAATGAATTATAAATTAATTATGAATTATACACAAAGCTGCTGGTAACGGCTGAAAAAGAATAGCCGAAGATCAAGCTCAATAGCGTTATTGGGAGACAAATTTGTATTTTGCTGTCGATACACATAGATAAGTTGGATGACCATTACAAGAGATCCGATCCAGAAGTGGAATGACGTGGGCTGATAAATCCTTTAATAAAATATATTTTTGCCATTAAACTTTTTAGGGTTCCGAATCCAAATTCATAAATGGCAATATACGGAAATGGTATAAAGTCAAAACCATTTATTCAATTTAGGACAGAAAATTGCCACTTAAGAACGTCAATAATAACATAATTGGCCCATATGGGGCCAGAACATGTCTCTTAATTTTTTGGGCTCTATTAGCGCTTCGAGACAAGACACTGACAATCTGGCAAGTGCTGAGAAGAAACGCCGGAATAAACTTAGTCACCACTAGCTGCCACAAAAAAATATAAATCAAAATAAACAGGTAGGTACATCAGTGCAGGCTAGACTGACCATACATTCTTGTCATCAAGATAGTCTCGAATTTTATATAATTTCGTACATTTCGTCTGTCCTTCTATCTGTCTATCCGAATTATAAAAAAAATGAGGTTAAAATACTAAAAAAACATATGTACAAGGTGATTTTACGTTAGTGTTAGAGCCAAAATTTTGCCTTCTCTTGCTAAAATACAACAAATATCTGTATGGGACTAATACCGATATCTTAAAAACAGTTGTTGTGTTTGAGCAGCACAATAAATGAATTATTATAATATAAATATTATGCTCCAGATAACTATGAAGGGTAGAGGTAAGAAAAACTATCTTCGTTTTGAAAAAGTGTCAGTCAAAGTGCATTTGTTCAAATGGTTTTTTTTAAAGATGGCTTTATCTGGTGATGGCTTTGTCTATATTAAAAGTCACTTAAATGTTTTAAAATTTTCTAACTCGGCATAATTCAATCCGTCAACAACTGCTACATTCATTATCATACCCTTTGCCTACAGGTATACGCTAGCGCTAGTTTGGAGGGTTTTGGAACTGTTATTTACTGCATTAGCTGGACACTTTTTAATTTTCCGCTCGTAAGATATTACTAGTAAGATTTTACCTCTACCCTCCATACAGACAACACACCAACTGTCATGACCTAAATGAAAGAAATTAAACATCCTTGTATTACGAGGTACCAGAAAATGTTTTTTTGCCCGTGGCACACCCAAACTCAAGCCAATTACAAAAGTTTTCTGAATTTAATCGAAGCCAAGATCCTTTGCGTTCACGACGTATTATCGAGTGGCTACAGCATTTAGTTCGTCAACTTTGCAAAGCGACTTTTATATAATTTATAATTAATTTATTCACTTTCATACAGTAACAGTAGTCCACACAATAAAGGTATACAGGGTGTAACGAAAAGGTGAAATAAAACTTTAAGGGGTCATTCTACGGCTAAATTACATCAACTTATTCTATGAGACCAACATCGAAATCTCAAAAAAAAAATTGACGTTTCCATTCAAACTGATGCCAGCTGGTCGCGTTGTAGTATGGGAAAGTGTTTTTTTTTTTGCGAATTCGATGTTGGTCCCATAGAAAAAGTTGGTTAATTTAGCCGTAGAATAACCCCGTAAAGTTTTATTTCACCTTTTTGTTACACTCTGTATAACAGAAAGCTTCTCTTGTTATGGTCATCTATCTTATCAATGTGAACCAAAATTATATGGCAGTCGACAGCAAATACAAAGTCTCTCAAACACTTCAAGGTTCTAACTTTTTGATTTAATAAACTTGAGACTACGGAATCCTGTCCTGATCGTGTATTTGTACAGACGTCAACCTACCACAAAACGTCAAATTTTCTTAATTAATTTTGATCTCTACGTGTTGAACTTCAAAGTTGAAAATTATTTCAATGACCTTTAACGTTTTTGGTAGGTTGACCTGTCGTTGTCTGTACTCAGCCGGTTTTTCAATGAGTAAATTGAATTTAAGGTTAAGTAAATATGAAGAGACTCCAATGTTTTTTGGTAATTATTGAAATACGTTTTCACTTGATTATATAGGAGCCTTGTAACCTTTACATAAGTTGAGAGAGAGTTATTTTTTATCACATAAATTTGGAGATCAATATTAATGACTATAATAAATGTTCTTTCTAAAATAAGTCAAAAAATAGAAATTGATTCACTATTTTCTTTAAAATTAATATAGTAACATAATATAATACTTAATATCATGATAACAAAATTGAATTATAGAGTATCTAAAATTAGTTGGGAATAGGCCCCTTTATATTCCTGTCTAATTACCAATTACCCTGTACAAAGAATAGTACACTTTTTAACTTAAAACCTCATAGTTTGTTGCTGATTCAGAAGCTTCATGGAAATAACAATGGTAGCGCGCGAAAGAAGCGTATATTTTTGTTACGATTACGATGTTCCTTCGATAGTCAAATCTTTTGTTTTAAAGTAATGTCCTATTCTTTTGTACACCCTGTATTGAAAAAAGTGTTAATCTTACCCATCATAGTATACATTAAATATAACAATAACCATATTCTTCTTGGTAAGGAGCAAAGGCCCAAGATGCTGGCAGAATTTACTTCACATTTATTTTCTATCAAAATTCTGCAGTTCTAACGCGCGGCAAATTCAATTGTTTTTATATGGTCAAGGTCTCGAATACGTAAATCACAAACAGGTGCGGTCCACATATTTTGCATACGAATGCTGTATTGTGGCCCGGTCTATTAGTAGTTTAGTAATACAATAAAACAAAAACACTGGCGTCGAATAAAACCTATTTCATTAGTTTTTTTTAGACCGTTAGAAAAACAAGCCATCTATACGATAGACCTCGTGCAAATGCAATGATGCCGTTTGTGTATTAGTGTTAATCAAATAGATTCCGGATGTACCACGCTATGATAATTATTATCTTAATAACGATTGAATGAAACTGATTTTTATCTCCCGGATATAATTATCTTCTTTATTGTTACCTACTTTAGCTTCATACAATACAGCTATTATTTACATGATTTGTCCAATTTTTTAAGTTTACATGTCTATCAAATGTTTTTATGCAAGTTACTGACACAAAGGTTTAAATTTAACTACTACTAGGGTGGTCTCAACTACTATTATAGACTGAAATAAATGTATTTTGATTTTGATTTCATTGATTTTGATTATTTCTTTATTAGCGATTGCAGGAGACTTCGCTCTTTCATCTAATTTTTATATGGTTAAAACTTCATAGTACCCATATTATATGTAAGATAAAAGTCGGGATCCTGGCAAGGAGTTGTAGTGGCTGACCTGAAAATCCCTTAACATGCTACGGACTCAGGTTGGTCATTGCAAGGACATCTTGTGTAGGTGGGGTTACATTGACAATCTTAACAACGGATGCGAGTGCGGAGCTTCCCTTCAAACAATGGCCCTTCTTCTGTCATGTCCCGCGTGTATGCACACCTGCTCAAGACTTAGGTACTTCAAGCCACTAAAATCGCACTCCGCGTGGCGGAATATTGGTCACATAAAAATATTTTGTTGATTTCCACACGAGAAGAAGATATTCAAGTTTTGAACAATTTAGCCCAAGCAAAACAAGAAACTAGAAGTTTTATTGTTACGTTAAGGTAAATTTTATGGTGACAACTTCAAAAATCCTAACTGGAACGCAAATACAAAATTTAACTCCATATACAGGATTTTTGGATTTTTCGGATCTATAGGAATATACATAATCATAATGACCCTATAAATCCGAAAAAGGTATCAAATAAGAAAAAGAAGAAAAAAAATTTACATACACAGACAAATAGCACAATTGGCACAAAAGAAAATAATAAAGAAAGAAAAAAAAGAACTTGAGTTTGGCGAAAGGCTTCCTCTTTATTTCCCTAGCCTCTCCCACCCCCGTTGACTTTGGATGGGGTCAGCAAAGGGTTATCCTTCTTGGCCCTATCCGCAACCACGTTTTGCGATGACATGGCGTCGCTACAAAAGGCCACTCACGTCGCTGCCCAGCATAGCTCAATCTATACTAAGAAACGAGAGGCTTTTACCAATAGTAGTGTCATCATCCTACGGTCTCACCTCCAAAGCGTCAAACACCACGGCCTCGCCTGATCGCGGAGGATAGTGACAAGAGCACCTGCACTCGTCGTCCAGGCTGCAGAGCTCCCTGCTCCCCTACATGCCGCCCCCACACAGACGCATCCAGAAGTAGACTGTCGAAGCCTGCTGGGAGCGCCACCCACCGTGGGTTCAACTTGCCTTCACCGCGGCCCTCTCCGTGGCTATTAAGACCCAATCATCGCGACAAGAGACCATCTAGACGATCAAAGTCAGTTAACCAACCACCAGTTGCCTCTCTAGTCGACTAACAGAGTATTGTGTGTGTCGGTGTAGGATCGCGTAAACCGTATTTCTGCGAGAAAACGGATTATTGAGTAAAAACAATCGCTCAACACGATCTTACTGATTCTTACGACATGAATCTAGTGTTTTCGCGAAAACTTAAATAAATTATGTTATAACCAAACAAAATTATGTAATTAATATAAACCAACTGCAATTAGATACCTCTTGCTCAAATAGGTAAAATTGCTTGTCCCTTCACTCTTTTATCTGCATCGAATCTTTTTATAATCTTTCTTTTCTGACAGTAGTCATACAGTCACCCTTTAGAATCCTCTAACAAGAACACGGAGGACAAGGTGGGATACATTGCATGGTTTTATTTTTCGTTTTGATAAATTGACTTGTATGTAATAATTTCTATCAAACCTCAGATACTTAGAATACGATAAGATAAAATGCATAACGGAACTGAAAATAGATTAAAAATCGTATAAATATTGGCAAGGATTACACTAAAAATCAGTTTTTAGGGAAAGCCCACAAAATGAAGTGGCACTGGTTTCTGTTATCGTTGCTAGCTGTTCTGGCAGCAGCTGAAGAGTCAAGTGAGGAACTTGAGGCGGCATTGCCATGTGACCCAGAGGCTTGCAAGTTGCCAGAATGCCGTTGCTCAAGCACAAATATTCCTGGAAATTTGGCTCCGAGAAACACTCCACAGGTAGGAGAGCTTTTTCTAATCGTTACAAACCAAAATTATACCTAATTACAGTCATTTTTAATTACCTTTTCCGAGGACTTCTACAAGTTCCAAAAAATACTTTGGCCCACTACTACTTTAGGACTACATATCGGCTGATGATGAGAAGAAGGGGTCCAACAAACTCAGTCACCTTTGTCAGCTTTTTCTACATAAAATACAGTTACAAGGCATGTAGTAAGTGCGAGCTGGTCAGGTTGTAAAGTCCATGCACTTTTGTCGTTTAAATGAGAAAAAGAATAAGAATGTATTTATTTGTCTCAAAGCAGATTACAGATACAACATAATAATATGAAACTTAATAACAAAAGACAAAATGGTCTATGACTAAGTGATTGCAGGATACCCGCAAACTCTGTTATTCTGCCATAGCCTTTTATAAGTTTAGCCAAACAAATTCGACTGTGAAAACATAAAATCTACACTTATATCTTAAAACAGGTTTTGTAGCAAATGGAAAATGGCTAATTAATAATAACCTGATTTTAAAAGATGGCTACTGTTTATTACATAGATTTTTACATAAAAAGCAAATTTTATATTAATTTATGTAAATTTTATAGAACTTAATTCATGTACTGAGTTTTTCATTTTGTTTTTCCACGGCTTGGCCCAAACAGTGACTAGTAAAGAGGGCACTAAGTTAAGAGCACCATTCTTGGCCGACTTCTCTTATACTACTTTGCAAAATATTTAAAAATACTAACGTACTTGTTTATACCAGAAAACAAATGTCAATGTACTTTATTTTATTGCATGATGACTGTAACGAGCATACGAATTTTGTTTTGGTTATTATATAAACAGTGATGCTAAGTCTAATTAAACTTATCATGCACTTAATTTTCAGTTCGTCACGGTCACATTTGATGATGCTGTCACCATCTCCAACATTGATTTGTACCGTGACCTGCTCTACGACCGCACCAACATGAACAACTGCCCAGTGGGAACCACTTTCTTCGTCAGTCATGAATACACCAACTATCAGTTCATCAATGAACTGTACAATAGAGGTTTTGAGATCGCACTCCACTCCATCTCCCATCGAACCCCGCAGACTTGGTGGCAAGAGGCTAGTGTAGAAGATTTAGTGGCAGAATTTGGAGGCCAGCAGACAATTTTTGAGCGTTTCGCAAATATTCCTCGTAATGCAATCCGAGGTTAGTTTTGACAGAAAACGATTTTCATATTCAAGTATATGAAAATAAATACATAGATAAACCATCTATTTGCTAAACATTTTGGCACAATACAAAAAAGTGATTAAATTACAGTTAGTTCATTTGTGCCGCAACGATGCAAAAATCGTATTATATTTTATTATAAAAGGTACCTATAGAAAATATTGGCAAATTCAAAGGAATTCCTTAGAAGAGGAACACGAAAATCCTGTTTTATTTTAAGCTTCATATATTGGTTTTAACCTTTAGTGTTGATTCCACATTAAATGATTACCTGGAATGAATAAATTAGTACCTACAAACGTTTAGGAAGTATCTGTATCTATTGATCTTGTAAATTGGCAAAGACGCTAAAAGAGAAAGAAAATCAAACTTAGAAATTAACGAAATGTGTCAATAGCATATGAATTTAAAGCTAATTATTTGTTTCTAGGTGTTCGTAGTCCATTCTTGCAAATGGCGGGAAACGCTACTTTCCAAATGATGAAAGAGATTGGTATCAGCTACGACTGTTCCTGGCCAACATCCGCATTTACCAGCCCTGGTCTCTGGCCCTACTCCCTGGACTACGCGTCTACCCAGGACTGCAATATTCCTCCATGTCCCGCCGCTTCGTTTCCTGGCATTTGGGTCAAACCTATGGTCAACTGGCATGATTTGAATGGACAGTTCTGTTCGATGGCTGATCAGTGCTTCCCTGGCAATGTGTAATACTCTCTTTCTTACAATTTTAGACTAGTATGTAACCAGGGATACGTGTAGTGTGTTTATCATGTCTAAAGTCGTGATTCTATGATATCTTTGTCTAATATTAAATTATTTTATTATTGTTTCCTATAGTCCTCCAGTAAACGACGAAGAAGGATGGTTTAGATTCATTGTGGGCAACTTCGAAAGACACTACCTCGGCAACCGCGCTCCTTTCGGCTATTATGTTCACGCAGGCTACTTGTCAGTAAACCCCGCAGTCCGACGTGCCCTTGTAAGATTCCTGGACATGATCAACAATCTTCCTGACGCGTACATGGTAAGGACGAATTTTTGATTTTACTTTTTTGTTTTTTTGATTTTGATTGCAAACACTTTGTTTTATCAAGGATAATATTAAATCATGGTTTATGTGGTTTACTTACATAATTAGACATACGCAAATGCAGAACTCATTTAGCTTAATAACATCAATTTTTGTTCGTGTATTGTGTACTTATCTATAAGCCAAATACCACGCACTGATAGACTAATTACGAAATCTCGAAAACACTCAAATCTAAAAAAATAAAGTCATATATTGATTGATGTTGATAGATTTTACGAATTTTAATGATGGTTATTATTATTAGCGAGAGTGAAAATGCAAATGGTAGGTATACATATTATACATACTAGATATTTAAAAGTAGGAAGAATATTGTAATAATAGCGCCATAGGGAGGAGGAACTATACCACTTACGGATTATATCTTTCCACTTCCGTTAAACTTAGAGTTGGTAGATCCCTCTCAAAAAGTAGAGAGAAATCATAAAAACCCAATCATAAAAGAGAACAACGTATTGGAAGAAATTGAGTCATCACATATCATTAAGGCTGGTGGAGCATAAAGGTTCTAGAATGGAGGCCACGTATCGGCAAGCGCAACTTATTAAGACACCCACCCATCCACGGTGGACAGACGACCTGGTAAAGTTCGCAGGAAGCCGCCGCATGCAGGCCGCTTCCAACCGGCCAATTTCAAATCAATGGGGGAGGCCTATATTAAGGAGTAGACGTCCGTGAAATGATAATGAAATCATTACTGACAATACATTTGAATCCGGCGCCACGCTCATTCCGCTTAGCTCGCTCGGCTTCATACATTGCGTGGCTACTGTTCTAACCTAACCTGACTTAGATAAATGGGTTTTGATTAATCACCAAGTGTTAAGTATGATTTCCACAAGTGAATCAACTCCGCCTCAATAATTACATCATACACTTTCTAATGAACTTTCTAAATATTTTTTTATTTAGGTCAACGTCAATGATGTAGTCGAATGGACAAAGAACCCTGTTCCTGTGGATCAATACAGAAGTCTACCCTGTAAAGTCAACAGTCCTGCTATGTGCTGGCCTCCGATGTCGTGCGGACCTCTGCGGTCGACACACACTGAGGTATAACATCACTAATATTTTGTATTAAGCTTTAACTTAAGCAATTCAAGTTGAACTTACTAATCGACATCGGGATAAGGTTTTTTTTTATACGCCAACCACACATTAATTAATGAAATGACAATTAATACACTTTTATGTTTAGTCAAATGATTTAAAAATGTCCATGGAACTGTTTGTTGTAAAATTAAGAACCATTGGCTACTTTTTTCCGAGAAAGGAATCGTAGGCTCCGCAACTTTATCGTATCTTTTTAAGACATACCTTTTTCTATGCAAGAAGGCACGAAGCCACGAGCAAAGGCTAAATAAGCATCATAGCGTCTGGCCCGATTGGCTCAGTAACGGTGTCATTTGCCTTGAAGGTTCAATGTTTGATTTCTAATCAGTTCAATTCAGGACATGAACTTTTTAATTGACTTATATACAGGTGTTTCGGAAACACAAGGATTTGATGAAGATGAAGAATTACATGTTAATTGTGTGCTTAATAAAGCATTGTACTAAGTAACATATTATTTGCTTTTAACAGAACTCGTTCTGGATGGCTGCCTGCGGTCCATGCCCTGCAAGATACCCATGGTTAGACGACCCTCTCGGAGCTACACCATTGCCCTAGGCTTAAGACTCTAATACAAATCAAAGTAACGGTCGCGGCTTTATTGACATTTGGCTCATACTAAAGCAGCCAAAACAGCTAGTCTGTTTCCAGAATAAGATATTATATTGTTACATTTTAATGTATTTAATGTAATTAAATATTTTTTTATGGAAATGTATTTTGTGCTTTAAGTTCAGGTGCCGAATTGGAAAAAACGCATCCTTTTTTAAGCTGTGATTGCCTCTCAGTAAATAAAACTAACTAAACTTTCAGAAAGTAAAAAAAGCAGATTTTTGTTGCATTTCGACTAATACAGGGTAACATGCAAGGTGGTGCCCAATTTAATAAAAAATATCTAGAGAATAAAATATAAGTACGTCTTCGTTTTTTTAAACTATGCTATACTTTTATAACTAACTAGATGTCCCAGCGAACTTCGAATCGCATCGTTTTTTTTTTTATTTGTAATTTTTTCTTTGTTCTTATTGTCTGATATTCAGGACGGAGACAAATCCAAAAAAACATAAATCATAAAAATCGGCCCAGCTTTTCTTGACTTATAAATGGTGTAACTAACCTGAGTACATATATTTATATAAGTAGATATGAAAATAAATAGTTTATTTTTACGTATATCGATTTAGTTACTGATTCTGAGTCGTGCCTGAAAAATTGGCCTTACCTTGAAATGTAACCCTGTATAATCAATCATATATTTGACAGTATAGCGACTCACTTAGCAGCATATTTTGTGAAATGATTAGTGTATTGATTAAGGTTTGTTTCCCAATTTGATGAAGTATAGTAAAACCTATTTGTTATATGTTTTTATTGATAAATTCTCATCAAGACGAATGTAAGAGTGCAAAGACATTATATCCGCGGTGTACATAGTTCATTATCTATTTTTACACTAAATGACAATCTGTAATGTAATTGGATGATCAAACGAACTTACCTGAAGTGAAGTTCGATCCAAATTATCCTGGCTTCGTCGAAGAGATTTATAATCTTATAGTTTACCCTGTAAACGCCTAACAACTCGCACAAGTATTCAGCGTCATAGAAAGAGAAAAAAAAAACACCTTTTGTCTCGAGTTTTTTGTATGTAAGTAACAGGTTAGCTACATTACTCGTCCTTCTGGCTTCAGAAGTTTTAATGTACGCCTGTAAGCAGGTAGCTGGACAGATTGCCGGCCTTTGATTAAAAAAAGGCAAATTTAACGTTGGTTGTTGACGACCAACACCAGAAGTCTTAGTCAAGTCTGTGATTGTAATCACTATCTTATCAGAAAGCGTATGAATATTTTGAATTTTAATCAACGAAAGCGTTTGAATTCTCTGACCAGTAGCCAATGCGAGTAATATAACCAATTTTTTTGTTAAATTTTGTAAGCTGAGTGACTCATTAGGGAATAATTTTTCAACATAATTTAATACAATGTTAGGATTCCAGGTAAAGTTATAACGTGGAAAAACAGGTTTTAATTTAAATGCGCCTTTGAAAAATCTTCGAACTGTGTCATTTTGTCCAATCTTATTAGTGGAAATTAATGATCTAGCCGAACGGTGGTTGTTTAAGGTACCATAGGCGGAACCGGATTTCATACGCTCTGTGAGGAAGTCTAATAGAAAAGCTAAACTTACGCTATAAAAATCACAATTTTTATGTTTACAGTATTCCTACCATAATTTCAGACTGGAAGAGTATTGGGATTTCGTGTTCTGTGAAATAGACGAAAGCATTACTTCGACTGCAGTATCAGGGACGCCTTGTCTTGTGAAACTTTCCCGCATAACACACTCACTTCCAGGGAAAGATGTCGGTACAGCGGGTGAACTTGTCTGAAAGAAGAGGAAAGAAGAAATCTCTCAGGAGGGAAAATTATTGTCTCACCTACGCAAAGAGATTTGAACAGTGGGTACCAAGGTTGAGGCCAGTGTGGTACAACCACGATGCCAGTCGCTTGATTAGCAATGATTTTATTTAATACCTTTAAAATGACCGAAAAGGGTGGGAATGCATAAAAATAAAAACTGTTCCAATCTAGAGTGAAAGCATCTATGTTATAGGCATACGGATCTCTTTTCCATGACACATCAGGTCAATATCAGGATGTTCAAAGTGTTTTACAATCTTAGCAAAAGCTTTAGTATTTAACTCCCATTCCGTGTCAATATTCAAATTCCTGGACTCACTGTCTGCGTCGATATTTTCGCAGGATTTAATATAAGATGCATATATCATAATATTCCGTTTTTCACACCAACGCCAAATTAGTTGTGTAATAAAATTCAAGTGTGGGTATTGTACTCCTCCCATTCTATTTAAATATGAAATTGCTGTCGTGTTATCAACACGCAGAAATATCTCACAGTTCTGTCCGAAACTAGCAAAAGATCTTAGAGCGTAATACACAGCTAACAATTCCAAATAATTGATGTGATAAGATCTTTCTTGCACAGTCCACGGCCCTCCTGTTTTTTCGTTATTGCAAGCAGCTCCCCAGCCGCTCGTGGACGCGTCAGTAAAGATTTCAAGTTTAAATTTACTTCGACGGATTGGATTACAAACATCCATAATTTTGTTCTTCCACCATTGTAGATCGTCACATAAATTATTTGGAATTGGCATGGACATATCGTAATTGTCATTGTTATTAAGTAGTGCCAAATATTTAGCCCTTTCTAGCCCGTTTGTGTAAAGCCATCCATACATGACTGCCGGGCATGCCGCGGTAAGTTTACCCAGCAACCGAGCGAAATCGCGAATCTTTATGTGTTTTCGTTGAGATATATGATCTAGTGCTAATTGTATTTTTTGTAAAATATTTATTCGTTTTTGTTCGGGTAGTTATTAGGTTACGAAACCTAGATAATTACATGAAGTAGAAAGTATGAGATGACTCTTTTTGTAATTAATTACAAATCCTAATTTTGTTAAGCAATTAATTGTTTCGTCACGGTTAATTAAGCAATCACAGTATTGTCCACCAATACATAGGAAATCGTCGAGATATCGCACAGAAATAAAACCCTTTGACCTTAATAAAGTTGCGACGGGTTGAAGAATTTTTGTAAAAATTTAAGGTGCCGAACAAAGACCGAACGGAAGAACGGTGAACTCATAAAGGTCATTTTCAAAATAAAACCGTAAATATTTAGTATGTCCTTCATGAACCGGGAGCAAAAAATATGCGTCTTTCAAATCAATATTTATCATAATGACAGTCTTTTGATAATAGACGTGTCGCGATTCTAATATCTTCCATTTTAAAATGGTCGCAATGAACAAATTTGTTTAATTTTTTAAGGTTCAATATAAATCTTAAATTGCCATCGCTTTTAGGTACTAAAAAGATATCGGAGATAAACTGACCTTGAATAGGTTTACATTTTCCAATGGCTTTTATATCTAATAGTTGTTTAATTTCTTTAATTAATGCAAATAACTCAGATTTCTAAAAAGACCTTTTGGTGTTTAGATTGTTCTGGAATTGTTGTAAAAGGAATGCGATATCCTATTACAGTGTCTCGGATAAAGTTATCATTAGTGATCGATTTCCAAGCAGGCAAAAAATATTTCAGCCGGCCGGCTTGTACCTGTGGCGTCGCATCTAGGTCTTCGACCGGTTGGGCAGAGATGGAGGGCGCGTCGCAGGCGGAGGCGGTCGGCGCGCTGCTGGCGGCGGCGGCGCAGCGGTCTGGCGGCGAGCACTGGTAGGTATCGGCCCTGGTGCTCGATGACAGTTTGAATACTGGTTGCGTGGTCCGCCGGTCCGATACTGGTAGTTCTGGGCACCTCGATGTGAGGTCGTCCGCGGAGTGGTAGGCCTTTCCAGTTTAAATTAGATCCGCTCGCAGTAGGTACCGTTGACTTTATGTATTGGCCGGTCTGCTTAATACCGCGGGAATTCTTAACCAAGTCGCCTAATTTCTCACCAAATAACATAGCGTCTCGTTTTCTATCCTTGAAAGACTGAATCAGAGATTTATCTACTAATAGAATGATCAAAGCACGGCGAGTCTCCGTTTCTCTAAAATGGGAGTCGGCAAGAAGTTTTGCGGTGTCATTCAAAATACGTATAACCTCAGATAGATCTGGGTTTTTCTTTAGCAAAGCAGTCATAGCAATACTAAGTGCAGATAAAGCATGTCCAAGCTGTTTATTAAGCATTCGTTTGTCCCTATTTCTGAAGGACTCGTTGAGCATAGCTGTGATTTCCGGGTTTAGAGTCGGGGTTTTAGCTAAAGAAAGATTTTTTGAAAATAAATATTTCTTTGTCAGGTCTTCTTTGGCTTCCTTTTTTATACCATGTAACAATAAATGTTGAAAACATTTAGCTATATCGTCTTGGACATTATCACCCCATTCCACAGCTTCAGGTTCAAAGTCTCCTAACGCTCTTAACAACTCAGGTTCTATATCAGAGATCGCGACGGTATCGTCGACCGCTCCGGCTGCAGCAGCAGGGCTTTTAGCTGCGTCGATGACGGGCTCACCAACCTGGGCAATATTGTCGCATTCCAACGGAAGCTCCGGAAATGTTTCCAACTCAACCTCCTCGGGGGGTAATGTCATTTCCAGGTCATCTGGAAAATAAATAAAAAACCATAAATAAGGTTTAAAGTTAAAAAAGGAAAGGCAGCTCAACAAGAGAGAACCAGCCGAGAAGAGACATTGCATAAAATGCAATAAATAGCTACTGGTTAATATCGCGTATTAGCTCGGAGCAAAAAAGTAGCCATTGGCCAATATCTCGTATTGGCTCGAGGCAAAAATAGAAGCAATTCGCTTTTTGTACATACTGCAGCATAATTGTGAACATACAAATTAAAAGCCATATTAAAAGCACCAACCTTGGAACGTGTCGTTTAGTTCCTCATCACTGGAGTAAAAAATTCGCTGTCGATTTTTTCGCCGTCGTTGCTCCAATTTCTCTTCATATTTTTGTAATTTTTTTGCATAACGGTCCACTTTACTTTCACTTTTATGCTTGCGTTTAGGCATGGTTGATTCAAGCAAAATGGTCACTTACGAAAATATGTAATTTTTTTTTTTTTTTAAATTTAAAACGGGTAGACAGTTATTCAAGATAATATCGTTATTATTAGAGAATACTTTGTGCGAACGCCGTGAGCGCACGAGCAACAATGAAGACAGTGATCCGGGCGGGGTGCGTCGTAGAGAGAGAATGAGACAAAAGGTGTTTTTTTTCTCTTTCTATGACGCTGAATACTTGTGCGAGTTGTTAGGCGTTTACAGGGTAAACTACAAGATTATAAATCTCGAAGACGAAGGCAGGATAATTATAGCTAAAGTGCATCTCATGACGATTCAAATAAGTCCAAACAATTTTATATCGCCGTCTGACACGATTCATTTTTTATATATATCTATTAACAGAGAAGCCTGTCAACGTTTGGGATTGCTAGAGAATGACACTCATTGGGATCACACTCTCAAAGTCGCTGTAATTTCAACAAATGCTAAACAAATACGAACATTGTTTACCATAGTTTGGTCTACGTACTTCCCATCAACACCGATAGATTTATGGAACAAATAAAAAGTATGGCCGAAGATAATATATATTTCATCAGAAGCGACTTAGAATATCGAATCCAGATTTTAGAAATAGACAATGAAGATTTAATTTTCATTGAAGACATGCATAATGCATAATGCTTACCAATAAAGGATTAATACAATTAGGAATGACAACGTCTAATCAACCAATGCACGAAGCACTTAATCAAGAGTAATTTAGATGTGAAGTGAAACACATAACGAGTATGAATCCGAAGTATTATAGAAACTGTTCTAAGAAACGTACTCATTTCAAATGCGATACGATTATGAAAGTAGTATACGATGGAACTGGCCGACTCTTTTTCTTAGATGCTCCTGGTAGAACTGGGAAAACATTTTTAAAATTATTGGTTTTGGTAACGATTAGATCGCAAAATGGTATTGCACTTGCATTTGATTCGTCAGGTATTGCAGCTACGTTGTTAGAAGGAGAACGAATGAATTGAACAGCAAATTTCGTACTTAAGTTGCTATTTAACATGCTAATAAATGAAACTCCAACTTGCAACCTTTCAAGAAATTCTGCGATGGCCAAAGTATAATTGCACTTTGGCCATCGCAGAATTTCTCGAGCAAATCAATATAGTTTGGGATGAGTAGACAGGACGTATATTGGATGCAAAAACATTGACGTCAAAAAAATGAATTTTCAAATTTAAAATAATGTAACTAACTAGCGAATTGATGACAAACAAATCTATTGATTCCGTCACTAACCTAGATGATGGTGTCAACAATCCAACGGAATTCTTAAATTCGCTGGAATTGCCCGGATCACCACCTCATAATCTGCAACTAAAAATCGGATCGGTAATAATTATTTTGCGGAATATAAACCAGTCACGTCTTTGTAACGGCACCCGACTTGCAGTGAAAAAATTAATAAACAACGTCATCGGAGCCACAATTTTAAAAGAGTAATACAAAGGCGAAGACGTTTTAATTCCACGGATTCCTTTGATTCTGAACGATAAGCCATTCGACTTTAAACGGCTACAATTTCCGTGCGACTATCATTTGCAATGTCGATAAATAAATCGAAAGCGCAGTTGCTAAGTGTTTGTGGCATCAATCTTGAAAATTCATGTTTTTCACATGACCAGTTGCATGTCGCCTGTTTCCGTGTTGGCATATTAACAAACATATTCATATACACACCAGAAAATAAAACAAATAATGTTGTGTATTATACAACTTACAATAGTAAACACTATTTAAAAAAAAAAATCGAATTTAATATTTATAGTTAAGACAGGACAGACATTCTGTCAGGTCAGCTAGTATTATACCTATATAAATAAGGTCAGCCAATAGCTGTTTTGTGTAATCTACTTTGTAAGAATATACCAACTGTGTTACATTCTGTGACACACAGTCCGAAAAAATCTGTTTTTTTAGCATAAACGTTTAATGCTATATTAAAAACATAAACTCTTGCTTTACTACAGTATTTTTTCCTAGTAGTAAAATATCTGACTGCGTGTAAATAGTTTATGTTTTGGATATGTACTTACAATGAAGTGATTTAAATTCTGTTTTATTGTCTATGTTTAGTTGATTTTAATGGTAAGAAACATTATCTCCCATACATGATGACCTGTAACCCAGGTATCGCTACCTAGCACGGGCATCAGTCTCGCACAATCTTTCTTTTAAGTTACGAATGATATTGTACTGTATCCTATACCTTAGGTGTTTGTGTTGAGAAAAATAAATAAATTTATTTATTATTTATTTATACATAAAAACTTTAATATTTATATTCATGTTACACGCATCACCACGGTTTGTTCTTATAGCATTTTCATTTGATCAAGCTTGACGGCTTTTATTGTCACTGAATACCAAATAACAATGAGAAACATTAATCTATTCGGCTGCAATTTGTTGCGATTCACGGTGTTCTCGCACGTTATTCAGACATCTTTGGCCGTAAAAGTCATTACAGTCAACTAAAGAATACTATTGCAGGACGATAATCTAACCTCGAGGGGCGTATCAGCTTGTCGTCAGAAGCAAATCCAGCCAGGTATTTGCATAAGTTTTCGTAGCTTACATAGAAAAAGAACCTTGCCGATTCCGTACTTAAACAGAGTGTTGTTTTGAACACTTGCCAAATTTAAAGGAGAGGATTAATAGGATTTCGATGTTGACCCATAGAAGAAGAAGTTGGTATTAATAAGTACATTCACCTTCTGAGTCTGTGAGTGTTCAAAACTACACCCTGTAATTTTTTTTTGGTTACCCCTCTATATAAGAACCTGTAGTTAAAAGTAGTTACTAACTACTTTTTAACAGACGTAAGGAAGAAAAATTTACTAATGTTATATTTTTCAACATATTACTATATTTGAAAACATTTATTAAAAAAAATATATTTCTAAATCATTATTTCTATTATTACATCATCTAAAAATAATTTTAGTCTTGTAACCGAAACTTCTGAGAAGTTTGATCAAGTCAGTTCTTTTAGGAAAATAACAATTTTTTCCATATTAGGTGGTTAATTTATCATCATCATTTTTGGTACTCGTTGGAAATCTTGGTACTCTGCAACTTGGTCAAAAAATATCTAAAGTTTTTTTAATTCGACATGGCAATTTTTTTTATGGCAAGGTATTATATATGCTTTTTTTGTCTCGCTTCTAATAATTAAAAAACTTCAATGCAATTCTAAAGTTACCGCCTTCCAAAATTTATTGGTATTTAACAGAAAACGATAAGATTAAACGCATAAAAATGCATGTCAAAGATAAATGCGATATCTTGGAAAAAATATCGATTAAAATCGTTTCAGTCAAATCGCACAAATTTTAAAATCACAATATATATTGGCGCAAATCACGTTAAGGATTCAGTATTTTGGAGGACCAAGCCAAAATGAGGTGGAGTTGGTTTATATTGTCGCTGCTTGCGGTAGTAGCTGTGGCCGAAGATTCTTCTGAAGAAGAGGTGTTAGAGCAAGCAGGACCTTGTGACCCAGAGATTTGCAAATTGCCAGCATGTCGCTGCTCAACCACGAATATCCCTGGAAATCTGTCGCCAAGAAATACTCCTCAGGTAACAAGGCACTCCAAATTTTAGAGGTTTATTCATTAAGTCTAGTATCAGAAATCTATTAAGAAATCTAGTTTGCAATTGTTATGACAACCTCTGTGGAGCAATAGTTAAAATGCGGGCTCACTCTTCAGAAGCCCTAGGTTCGTATCCTAAATCGGACATTTTGTCCACGAGTAACAATAACAATACGGATCCCACGTATTGTTGGATGTTTGTATTTGTTAATCGTTTTTGTGTCTATCAGACTATGATAAATGTTATCTTTATTAACATAATATATTTAAAATTTTTAAAAAAACTTTTTCTTTTTTATTATTATTATAAATTAAAAAATAAATGCTTGGAAAAATTTAGGTAATCAAATTTGGATGTCAACTTTAACCTTATTCTATTTAATTGGCGTATAAAACTTTATAAGATGCAAAATCATTTTATTTTCTTTGAAAAGTTCATACAGAAGTTTTTTTAAATTTTCAAACTTTATAGTTTTATTTTAAATAAAATTTTAAAATTTTAAAAATCAATTTGTTCATTAGACTCGATTCGACCAAAAATATTGTCGATTTCTTGAGATCATTTTTATAACGCAAACTTTATTACAGTTCGTCATGGTCACGTTTGACGATGCTGTCAACATCATCAACATTGAGACCTACCGCGATGTTCTCTACGACCGCAGAAACAAGAACAATTGCCCGGTTGGAAGCACTTTCTACGTCAGCCACCAGTACACCAACTACCAACTAGTCAATGAATTGTACAACAGAGGCTTTGAGATCGCCCTCCACTCCATCAGCCATCGGACGCCACAGACTTGGTGGCAACAAGCCACCGTTGAAGACATGAGGCGAGAATTTACAGACCAAAAGCTACAAATGCAGCACTTTGCAAATATACCTCTTAATGCTATTAATGGTGAATATATTTATCTAAACGTAACAAAATTATGAATAATCCATAATGATTTAGTCTTCATATGAGTAGTTTCAAACTAAATGACCGATAGGTTGACGTGATTTGCACAGGATTAAAAAAAACTTCAGCCTTAAACTTAACTGATCATTATTTTGACCTTAATCTCACTTGATGGTAAGTAAAGATCAAACTTATAGTAAAGTGCACACATAACATACGTTGCCTATGCTGGTTTATCCGAAACACAGCAATGTTTGGTGGCATAAATAAGTAGGTCATTGGTACTAATGCAGGCAAGCTCGCGCAATATTCTACCACCAGTACTGCGTTGCTCATTTATCAGCGTATGCACGACGTGCTAGTGAAGCTGGCTAGGATATTTTAATGTTAGTTTAAAATCCCTTACGTATGTATCCCAAAAAAAAAAAGAAGAAATATAAAATATGGAAACTGTTCTTTCGCAACTTATTTAATGCATTAAGTGTCATTTCCTGGTTTCTGCAGCAATCATTACAACAATTGCAATGCGTTATTTCGTTTTAGGTCTCCGTAAGCCGTTCTTGCAATTGTCCGGCAATAGTACCTTCCAAATGATGAAGGAGTCTGATCTCACATACGACTGCAGTTGGCCAACGATTTCGTTCATCGACCCTGGCCTGTGGCCATACTCCCTGGACTATGCATCGACCCAAGACTGCCCTATTCCCCCTTGCCCTTCTGCTTCGCTTCCTGGTGCTTGGGTCGTGCCAATGGTCTCATGGAGGGATCTCGAAGGCTTTGCTTGCTCGATGGCAGATTCTTGCTTCTTTATGTAAGTATACAATAAGTATATAGATTAAATTTGGGATAGGGTTCTTATCTTTTTCAGACACGCTGTTAGATTTAGCAAACAGGTTTAAGTATTCTAGTACTTAAAATCTTATTAATTAAAAAACTACCCTAAACAATTTAATTAATTATCTATCTGTACAATCAATAGCTAATCCAATTGGTAAGCCTATCGCAAAAACGTCAAATTTACTCTATACAACTCTATGTACTGGACTTGAAGATGAAAATCCGTTGAAGGATATTTTAAATGTTTTTGTCAGTTGACCTACTGCTGTGGACTGTCTGTGAATATTATTTAGTTTCACTAACACTAAATCCGTCAATGCTTTATATGTTTTTTTTTTCAGTCCTCCTTTGAATGATGAAGATGCCTGGTTCAGATTCATCGTGAGCAACTTCGAGAGGCACTATTTGGGCAACCGCGCTCCATTTGGTTTCTTTGTCCATGAATGGTACATAAATACCAACCAGGGAGTCCGTCGTGCCTTCGTTCGATTCCTAGACATGATTAACAACATGCATGATGTTTTTATGGTAAGGATTAACGTTAATACCGTCTTTATCATTTATTTTTTCTATTGTATACTGTTCACGAGATACACACCTATCTCATCACTAGGAGTTGAATTAAAAAAGATTTATTTCTTCAAGGTTAATACCAATGACGTCGTCGACTGGGTAAAAAACCCAGTTCCAGTGAATGAATACGTCAAACAACCTTGCAAGATTCCAACACCCACGCAATGCTTTCCATCTAATTGTGGACCCCTAGACGCAGAGCACACTGAAGTAAGGATACAATTATATTTTCGTTTCGTTTTATATAAAACTAATTCACGCTAACAATATTTTAGAAGTAAGACCACCAACGACAGTCAGTGTTCAGTCTAGCACTATTTTCCTGTAAACTCGTGTGGTCACTGAGTTTCATCGTCTAGTGCTGATTTCGCGATCGCTATAATCTAGTTACTTGTTACCGGTTTGGACACTAGCTGCTCGATTACTTAGTGTTTAAACTACGTTCAAATAGACAGCAAACTGGCGATTTCGTCTTCCCATTTATTTTGTCTAACAACTAGTGCTTAAATAAAAATTTACTGAGTCCAGATAGATAGATAGACACTTTATTGCACAAAAACATTACACACAAGACACAGTTATGTACAATCAGGCGGCCTTATCGCTAAAAGCGATCTCTTCCAGACAGCCTTTGGGCAGAGGAAATTAAGTTGTAATACAGTGGGGTAACATAGTGCGAGAGCAAAAGAGTGCGTAAGACAAATAATCAAAAATAAACAAAAATATATAATATAATATACGTACATAAACATAAATAAATAAAATACAACTATCTACGCGAACCGGAACATGTATACAACATTAACGCGATAGGAAAAAAGCTTTGACCCTAGCCTTGAAAATGGGAAGGGACTCGGACTGCCTAACGGATAAGGGTAAAGAATTCCATAGGCGGACACACTGAACAGTGAAGGATTGTGAATAGAACTGTGAAGAGTGGGAAGGGAAAGAGAGTTGGAGTGCCCAGGGCGGGGACCCCAACACACTAAAACGAAAAAAAGAAAGAGGATCAAAGCCTAGAAAAAGAGGAAAAATTTTAAGTAAGGAAGTCATAAATTCATACCAACAGTGTCTATTTTATTTTTACTTTGCAATAGGTCCCCCGAATTATTGTGTGCCCTAGGGCCCCGGGATATGTTATGACGGCCCTGCCAGTAATCAATCACTGCCGACTATCGACTAAAAAGTATTTAATTAAAGTAGTAGGTTAGTAAGCCATCTGACAACTGAAAGGAACCAAATGATTAATCAGTTCGATTAAATGACTCAAGGTCTATCATATTTTATTATCTAAAGCTAAATATGGTCAACATAATCATAAATGTGCAATTGCAAGAACGTTCTCGATATTAATTCGATTTTTAAGTTTGTGTATGTGCTACACAACATTTTAAAAAACGGATCTGTTCCCGGCCCCCGATTCAGAACCTTTCGGTAACAAATTATCGACCGGAAAACCACGTGACACTATAGGATTTAACTTTACTGTCACGTGATTCACCGGTTGATAACTCGTTATCGAAACGTTCCAAATCAGGGGCCTGGTCATAAAACAAACAAAATACACGTTCATGGTAAAGTCAACGTCAGTAGTAGCCTCTTACCATTTTTTACTTGGTTGTAGCTTGTGCTTGTACTGTACTGTACTAACGCGTTCTCTGAGTCAAATTTGGAATGTCATGGCCACCTGCAGTCCACTCTCGCGCCCAGTTAGGAGTCCTAGGTGACTTATAGGCTAGGAGTGCGATGGCCACCTGCTGTCTACTCTCGCACCTAGTTAGGAATCCTAGATGATTTATAGGCTAGGAGTGCGATGGCCACCTGCAGTCCACTCTCACGCCTAGTTAGGAATCCTAGATGACTTATACGGCTAGGTAGGAGTGCGATAGCCACCTGCAGTCCACTCTCGCGCCTACTTAGGAATCCTAGGTGACTTATAGGCTAGGAGTGCGATGGCCACCTGCAGTCCACTCTCGCGCCCAGTTAGAAATCCTAGATGACTTATAGGCTAGGAGTGCGGTGGCCATCTGCAGTCCACTCTCGCGGCTAGTTAGGGATCCTAGACGACTCATAGGCTAGGAGTACGATGGCCACCTGCAGATTACTCTGATGCTTGTTAGGAACGTATATACAGACAACAGCACGTCAACCTACCACAAAACGTCAAATTTTCTCAATTGATATTGATCGCAGTACGCCCCGTGTACAGAGCATCTCGGCATTAACAAAACGCTGATAAGTGCAATGCATTCGGATTTGCAACGATATTTGTACAGAAGTCTAAATTTTTGTCTAATTGTCTGTGGGGAAAAAGTACTCAAGGGTCACTTATATTATCATCATCATCATTATCATGTCAACCTATTGCAGTCCATTGCTGGACGTAAGCCTTCCCCGAAGAGCGCCAAAGAGAACGATCTCCCGCTTTTTTCATGCATCCACTGCCAGCCATCTTCCAAAGGTGGTCGGTCCATCGAGCTGGGGGTGACCCAAACTACGTTTGCCTAGACGTAGTCTCCACTCGAGAACCCGTTTACTCCGCCTTTCATCGGTTCCGCGACAAATGTGGCCGGCCGACTGCCACTTAAGCTTGCTACATAGGGATATGTCTATTACTTTGGTCTGCTGCCGGATAACCTGGTTTTGGATTTTATCTCTTAGCGAAATAAATCATATCGATCTTTTCATAACTCGCTGAGGGACGTGAAGACGGATTATAAAGAACAGTAAAACTGCCGATGTCGGCGACGACGTACGAGTAAATTCCGACTCTGCGTACGGTATGTAGGTACTGCGCTCTAATTCTTTCAGTGGACTTGTGTGGAGGGAACACTGGCTCAGCGGGAACAGTAGCTCAGTATGCTGTGCTAGAAAGAGAAAAGAGCTTTATGTGTGTTCCCTTCATCAATCGTAAGCGTTTGGTACCCGGTCATGTACGAACTAATTAGTTAGCTGCTCCGGTGACATAGGGATGTGTTATGATGCATTTTTGTTTTTAATGCGGTCAAAATTACATTTTAAGGTAAGTTTCACTTCATTTTTATTTTCGCTCTTACAAGATTTGTAATGAGTTATGATTTTGTCGAAGAGTGTGTCTAATCTACTTAGTTATCATCATCATCATCATCATTTCAGCCATAGGACGTCCTAAGTAGATTGTAGATTGAGAGAGACATACAATCTACTTAGTATTGGTTGATGATTTAAAGTCCTCAGTTTCGGTGCTTGTTTCTAGTTTGAGATAAAAACCAGAATTTTCCATCCTTATCTATTTATAGTAGCCACGTAGCCACTGTGTACTGTTAGAGCCACTGTTTAGTAGGGAGTACTAGCCACTGTGTACAGGTACACAGTGGCTTACTTTCCGTTTTTTTTTAAATGGGTATCTCTTTTTTGGTGAATGTAATTGCAAACCTATTTACTATGTATGAAAGTTAAATAATGAACGGTGCTTAGTGCTTGCATCAACTATTTCACAGATTTATATTTTTCATGCAACAGCCTCTTGAAAAACACCATAATAAAATAGTCGATTGACCTTCTCCTTTTTCATTTTTTGCGCAGTAGTATTCCTGGATATTTTTTCTACAACGACAAACCTACTACAAATAAACTTTTTGTCAACAGTTGCAGTACTGGATGACTGTTTGCAGCGCCTGCCCTGCAAATTACCCATGGGTGGGCAACCCCCTTGGACTGTAATTACACTATTAAATGTATTTAATATTATATCTCGGATGTTTTTATTATACTATCCCTAATCACCATATCCAAAGATAAATCGCTTCGTTAGGCATGCACTGTGCGTCCTCCTTCGGTACCTACACTGGACTAACGATCAAAAGTCTGTGGCTAGATCCTGAATCAGAAAGGTGTTAACATTAGTAAAATGAAATTGGGATACAAATGTCATTTTTAGCAGAGTAAGAGTAAAAAATTTATAATTAAATAAAGTGGCGATACGAAGTTCGCCGGAACAGCTTGTGATACATAAAAACCATTGAAATAGATTGACTATGCTTTTCGTTCGACTACCTCCCCACCAAATATGATAAAGATCTGAAACTATTGAAATAAGTATCTTTGTATTCATCGCCGCATCGAGCGAGTGTCAAGTGACTTGTCTCAAGACAACTTGCTTTAGACCCGAAAGCGTCCTGAAACCTGCTTCTACGGGAAGAGTAGACTTTACTGCATCCATGAAAAGCAATAAATACTAAACACCCGTTATTTTTTGTAAACACTATTAAAGAAAAACTCAACATTGATTGTGTCTATAATAAAAAAGGTCCTATAACCAAAAAATACAGTGTAAGCCCAAAAAATAAAATGACTGTCGCCCTGTCAGCTAAAGGACATGCAATTCGATTACTTCCTGCAAGGTCGAAATAAGTACCTATTTATGTAAAATGTTATTTCAAATTGTCTACTTTTAAAATACGGTGAAGTGCACTTAATTTTGCACATTATTTTGATTAGAGATATTGTTTATCTTATCAGTTATCATATCACTAATCAATTTACAGAATTAAGCCTTGAAATTGATAAACTCGGTGTGATTTAATCTAAACATGGTTTTCCGCGTGTGATTAATGTTTTTATCTTTATCAAATTACGTATTGAAAAGACCCGCTCGACTTATCGCTGTAAAACTAATTAGTTTTAATAGATTATAACGTGAAGATAAAAAGTAAATGCATTTATGGTGGCATTTACTCGTATCGCTAGAGGTATATGTAGGTACATATAGTTTTTATTTTATTTTATTTTATTTTATTTTTTTGGTATATACGACAGTTGACAATCGATGGTTAGTATTACAACGAATGGTTAGTAATTTAGGACTAGATTGACAACCTAATTGTATACACACTACATGATAATGTTTGGGTGTTACAGAGTATAAAGCATCGCTAATAAATTGTAGTATACAAACTTGTTCATTAAAAGAAATTAAGATACCAAGTTGTTGACCGATTCGAAATCATAAATACTAATTAAACTCGGACAACAACCCATTTTAAACACTACAGTTGTACAAATTAAAAAGATAGAGAAAGAAAAAAAACCAATATATATATATATAGTTAGTTAGTAAATAGACAAGCACGCTGGACTTGGCTTGACTTGGTATAAGTGCCCAGAAGAAGGCCTTTATACTGAATAAATGACTACGGTTGCCATCTCAGAGGTCCCGGGTTCGATTCCCGGTCAAGTCAATGTAGACCTTTTCTATATTGTCTCAGTTCTGAGGGTTGTGGTACCTTTATTTCTGATTTCTTTAACACAAGTGCTTAACATTACATACACACCTTAGGATTATAGCAATGTACGTGATGTCGTCCAATATTTATTTATTATTTGAGGTTCCGGGTTTGATACCCGATCGGGTAGCATACATACGGTTGGACATACTAAGAATGTTTTTAGCGATTACAACCGGCGTAATATGATGACTTTTAGGGATGAAATAACAAAATTGCATGCACCCTCTTCACGCTCTTGGCAGTTTTTTTAAAGCAACAAGTGTAAACAATGCTACAGTATGTAAGCTGTGATAGTGCGCTCACTTATTGAGACAGTTCCAATGTATTTTCAGGCGAAGAATAGTAAATGTACGTTAATATAATAATTCTACGGTTTAAATTGCAATGATAACGGTCTTAACAAGCCGCGGTATACTTTACAACTGTATCGATTTTAATCATAATTTCAAATTCTGTTACTGTCGATTTTATCGTCGTTAATTTTTTTTGTTACCGCTATCGTATTGCTATGCCTGCAAACAAACACGGGACAGAAACGATGCTCTATTAAATTGAAGCTAGCCGATCCTTAACTGAGTCTCTTTCTAAAGGTCATAAGGTTTCAAAATCTCAATTATAAAAAATAAATAAACTGCCTTCAAAAAACTAAAAAGCTAAAAATAGTATTACCACATAAGTAGCCAATCAGTTACTTTTGGAGTCGGTGCCAGCCGATGAGAGTTTGAATGTTTTCGTTTGCACCGACTCCAAAAGTAACTGATTAGGTACTTATCTGCTGATATTATTTTTATATTTTTAGTTTACTATACTATCTTTGAAGTTTAAGCTATTTAATAAAGAAATAATCATCAAAATCGGTTCACATTTGCCGAAGATATTAGGTAACATAGATACAAAAATCAGTTGGCGTGGTATGGAGTTTATGCAAAGTTTGATGATTTTCTTAGATCCCATCATCAGAACTTAACAAAGTTTATATGGGACCATTCCAAAAGTATTGCCTTTTGAACAAAAAAGAATTATTGAAATCGGTTAACGTGGTAACGAATGATCGCTGAACATACTTATAAATAGATCCCGACGAATTGAGAACCTCATCCTTTTTTAAAGTCGGTTAAAAAACAATAAAATACAGAAAATATTGTTTCTAATACATTTATTTTTATCCCATTTACATGAAGTAGTAACTATTTCATATTCAAAATGGTAAATACTACAAGTCTTTGCTTTGACTGTTGGTTAATCCGTAGCCTAACTAACACCAAGTAAGTACTAAATAGTTAACTTTTGGTTAATAACAAGCTGATTACTAAGTCTAAAAAAATTCCAATTATATACTAGAAAAATCTTTTTTAACTCTTTTATTCCAAACCTACTCTGAACTTCGATCAACGTCAACGATGTTAAGTAGATTCGATGAAGATTTTTTTTTGGACTTCTTAAAGGTAGAAAATTTTATTATTTTTATTCACAATGATACTTTTGCCTCTTTTACCGGTGCAATTATAAAACGGATCTAATGATAACACTAGATTATCTGAAGTTTAAGTTCAAGAATTCCCTAAATTTATTGTTAAATCACCAGAAACAAAATAAATGAAATAATTTGAGGTTACATTACATTATTATAATGTCAGTAATGAAAATAAGAATATCAAATTATATTACAATGATACTATGAAATATTTATGTACAAATAGCATTAGATTTTACACTAGATCCGAAAACCTTTCGTACGTCAATATGAAAAACTACATCGTAATTTCCACAAACTAACACCTAAGAGGAATAAAGCTATCACAATCTAATTAAAATAAATTACTAACATTAACTTACTAGAACATTTAAATATTTACAACAATCTTAAAACTAAGTTAATATCAAAGAGCATTGAAATAAATAATATTTGTTTCAATGAGAACAATATCAAAATGGCTTGAACGAATTCATTTCCATGAGGTAGAAAATAAAACTAAAACGCTATGTTTTAAGTACCGACATATTATTTACAAGAGAATTTAGTTTATGTAATATAAACACCTAATGACACTTAGATCTATAATATCTTTAATCAAGACTTAAATATATTTATAAATCGCGGTATCATATTAACAAAAGCGCTATTTACAATTTTGTACATCCAAAAACATAAAATAAGTTAGTAGGTAATACTGTAAATACTTTAAAGCTTATTATCAGAAAATATATAATCACTAATACTAAATCAGTCCATTTAAAAACATAGAAGACATTTTAATCAATAAATTAGAGATTACGTAAAGCGATACAGTACAAAGTTTAATTGGCAAGATTTTGAAAAACACATTTTTGCAAAGTAAATAACGAAATGCAATTTAGGTAAAAATCATAAGCAATCACGATAATCGAAAGAGTTGATTTGATAAACATACATTTTGAGCCAATATTTGAGTTTGAAAGACCTATTAGTAAATAGACCCATCCAAAATTTACTGTAGTAAAAACAATTCAAATATTTTATAAAGACGTAATAAATAAATTCAAATTGAACCTAAAAGCCAAAACATAAATCCTGTGGACAAGTTATCTTTACAAAACTAACGAGTAGATTCTTGAGACCAAGATATCTCTATTATTCTACGGGCCAGTCACGGAAGAGATATAACGAATATCTATTGAGTCCATTCACAGAAAAAGAATTAAATCTCAAAGTCGATGGTGAAAAATAAATCTCTGAAAATTTCAAATTTGAGTCATTCCTACTAATTGCAGACGTGGTGGTCTCTCTTAGAGCGGCAAAGCTCACAATGCACGCGACAGCACCACACGAACCTGAAAAGAAAAAAAGGCATAAGTTCATATGATTATAAATTATATTATAAAAAAATAACCGACTTCAAAAACACAAAAAAGCTAAAGCTTTTGCTTTTTAGTGTTTTTGAAGTCGGCTATTTTTTTTTATAAAAATTTGTTTTATTTGTCTGTTTTTTAGTGTTTTTTTACATTCTAAATGACGATATGTGATGTAATTATAGCTAAATTGCTTCTCATGACGATTCAAATAAGTCCAAACACTGCTATGATACATTGTTTTATCACAGAGTTCCGGTGCTTACCTTCCGCCTTCTTCATCAGATCAGTTTGATGGTATCATTCTCACTAGAATCATTTATTAAAATTTAATTTGTCGACTATGGCAAGGCTTAACTGTCTCAATGAATATATCTTATCGGTACTCGTGGAAGACTATTGTGGCCAACTATCTTCACTTCATCACTTCATCAATTCCACTTCAGCAAATAATACTTTCTTAATGCAAATGCTTGACTTCTTGTTAAATATACTAAATGTAAAGCTATAATATTTTAGGAGTTCCCTCAATTCCTCATGGATCCCATCATCAGAATTGAATTTTGAAAAAAATGGGACCAATCTGGAGGTATACCCATTCAATTGAAAAAAAAAATTCAAATCGGTTCATTAATGGCGGAGTTCTGAGGTAACAAACATTAATAAAAAAAACATACAACCGAATTGAGAACCTCCTCATTTTATTGAAGTCGGTTAAAAGAAAATATAGAATTAAGGGACTTAGAGATCGTTTTTTGCATAACTAGCATATTCTGAATGTAGTGATATTGTTACCACAATGGAAGATTTAACGCTTGCCTAATGAACGAAGACCGAGAGTCGTGTTATTGAAACATCAAAATCCCAATTCGCATACGAAATCACTTTTTTTTTTGTGAATTTATAAAGGAATGACATTGGCAAGCAAAAATAGTAGACATAAGTTAATGCAATTTGCTGTAAAAATGTATGTCTCCTGACAAATGCTGCATGAAAACATGTATGAATCGTTTCTACTGCAGACCATTAGTTAGGCCTGCTGAGCAGTTAATGACAGAGAACTGACAGTTATCATAATATTTTCTTGTACTTATCATAGAATAATCGTTTGATTAGCAATTATTTATTTTGTTTTATTATTTATTGTCACATCGTCAGTCGTTGACAAATCACGCTTGAGTTCATAAGCCCTCATTTGGCCCCCATCTTCAGGCTTAGAGTTGTGGTGTTCTATGGGGGAGGCCTACATCTAAGAGTGGATTTCCAAGGGCTGATAATGACGATGACGAGATTTAGAGTCAAGCATGTCAAGCAAGCAACTCAAGCAACACAGCAAATTTTATGTCACATTGATCATTACCTGTTTTATCGACTCTGGGCAACCTTTTATGATGATGCGGAGAGACAGTAGATGCAATTACGGAACAGCTTAGGTAAAATCCAGGTCGTCATTTTTACGAGGATATTTGTCATGCTCTAGTTTTGTTGCCTTGTTTCATAAAGTTATCTCATACAGTAAGTTTTCTCTTAGTGATTTGTTCCTCCCGTTCCTAGACAGGGCTCTTAGACTTGGTAAGTCTAGTTATGATATTCGGAGTGATTACCTTCAGACCGTTGAAAGGGGAACCAAACTGTTTCTGGTTCCATGGCTACGCTTTCATTGTAACTGAATATAACCTGCATATTGTACTATATATTTTTGTACAAGTTAGCAAGTGGTATAAATATGTACATAGGTTCTGAAAAATCCGAAGGTACGGGCTGGGACGTTCGAAAACCTAGAAATAACAACATCCGTAGAGCGAAAATACTGGCAGCTGCTGCGTTTACAATCCCATAGTTAATTATTGGTGTCGGTAAGTAAGTAAGTAAGTAATGTTTTATGTCACCTGCAGCGGCACTTCTCCTCGTGGTCCCTGACGCGCGTCTGGTAGCCGCGGCCGCAGCACAGCAGGCGGCAGCCGTCCAGCCCCGCCGACGTGCGGTTGCACGTGCGGCCTCGCGTACCCAGGATGCCAAGTCTGTAATAGCAAGTTTAACACTAAATATTTCAAACGACGGCTGATGATATTGGATAAACACTGAGACTTAATTGCGACTTGGCAAAAGTAGCGTAGGGTGCCCTCTGGCAAAATAGATCAATGATATATACAAAACTGTTCCATCCACTGCCTGCTGACAGCGGATGAAAAATAATAGCCGAGTATTAGGCTCAAATACGTGCATTGGGAGAGCAGTGGACTGACGCAAACTAGTTATATGACATCCATATCTCAGATACGAATACTCGATACCAGACAATGCATTTTGATAGTGGCGTCTTTCAGCATACTCAGAGCCGAACCAATTTAGTTTTTTTTTTTACGGGACCATTTGCGTTCAATCACCGCGCCACTACGACAATCGGATAGTATTTATGTATTTGTTTTCTTCTTCAAAATGAAGTAATACTAGAAGTACGAGTAGAATATTTTGTAAAGTGAATAGTAGATTAAATATTATCATCATCATCTTACTCGTCATTAGGTTCACAGTAATCCGGGGAGTCTTCCAAATACACCAAATCCGTTTTGTTAGGTTTCTTCATGTCTGCGTGAAGCGGCCGCAGCTTTCGTATGTTTTTGGCTCTTTTTCGTTCTACAATCTGTAACATTTAAAATAAAAGTTGTAGATATTTTAAAAACAAAAGATCACATTTGATTCGGAAATATTGCGCCACTTTCCTTTCATAGTTCTTGCTTATTTCTGCTTTGATCAACTGTGATCCCGTGCCGTGTTTGATCTAAACTGTTGTGTGTGATCTTTTTAGAAGACAAGCCACGCAATCGCTGGTACTGAGACTGAATATTACTTAGATCCTCTAAGATCCTACCCGGGGGCTTTAGTATGAATCTCATTACAGTAATTTTTCAAAATGTTACGATTTTTCTGTATTGAGTTTGACGTAAAAATAACACTACTTACGTACTATTAAGAGTTCCTGGTTAAGCTGATAGACAACGCGTAGACTGTCTACTAATCGGTCATAGACGCATTTAACACCGTTATTATCAGGATAGCTGGTTCCTAATTTGTTTCAATAGGTTAATAAATTCTATCAGGTGCCTCGTCTCAATTGCAATTTATCTTTTTCGATGGGTACAACTAACCTTGACATGCGAAGCGCCTTCGTATCTGGTAGTGAGAGCATCACCAACGGATCTCAGCTGGGGAAGGCGGCGCCAGCAAACACGGACTGAACAGGAGCCTGACATGCCGTGACATTTGCACACACGCTGCATACGTCCGCGGACAGCCTGGAAACAACAGGAGTATGGTATATACACAAACAAATATGCAAACTTGCTAAAAGTAAAGTTTTGTTCCTACAAGGTCATCATCATCATTATTATCGCGATTAGAACGCCACAGCAAGTAGTTCTGGGCCGTTTGCAACCTTAACTAGGTCATCAGTCTAACGGGTGTGAGGCCTGCTCATGCTACGACTTTTAGTTCGTGGAGGACAAAGACAGGGTGTAGCGACGGCACACGCAAATAATTCTGATCAGTCGGAAACAAGAGGCTTCTATCATGGGGAGAAAGTAAATTGGATAGTAGGCTGATAATTTACATCACCCACAACACACCAAGGAATGCTGACACAATTTACTGTATGTTAAAATATTTCTCGTTTCTTTTTGTTGTCATCAGCTTTTTTCTATCTCTCCCTCCTTAAATAATATTGGACCTAGTTTAGTGACTGACGGTACGAATAAGAGAAAAAAATATACGATCAATAAAAGTTTGAAGCTTACCCTTCGTCCGGCCTCATGGTTATGCAAATTCATCAAGCCTTCATCAGAGTTTTTATCTTCTTTCGAGTCCACAAAGTCTCGACTGAACATTTCGCCATATCTGATATCCTGGAATTTCAAAATTATAAATTTTATTAAAATGAAATATTGTTAATTTGAGACTTTTTAAAATACAGCTAACTAAAAATTAAACTCAGGTTAGTAAAAACACATGTCTAGGAAAATGATCTCCGTTCAGTTTAAAGCGATGACAAGATTGTCCCCAAGCACTGATAGAGTAGGTAACAATATTAATCAATTGGACGTGTAAAAGATCTTTATTCAGGCCTACTTAAATAAATGGTTTACAAGACGGCAGCAAGCACGTGAGAGTCACTAGTATTAGAAACTTCAGTCTTCACATCACCAACTCACCAGGTAAAGAGCCGTAGAGAAGCCTTTTAGGTAAGTATTCTTTCGAGACTACAACTATCGAGGTACAAAGAGGCAACGACAATCGAACTAGAGTATGAAATTCCCTAGCTACATGCCTACAGCCATGGGGTGTACCCATTGCCAATGGCACAGAGTCCTTTCCTCGAGCAGCAACAACAAGCAGCTTCTTTTCTTATTTTCGGTTTCTAAATCTTCAAGAGGAATAATGGTATGAGGTATAATGGTACACTGGTAGGAGGTATATGTGAGTAAGTGACACAATAACTACAATAACTTTTGCCTCACCTCAGAACAGCCTCCCCATTGCCAATGCCGAGGCGTTCGCTTTCTAACGCGCGCGTCGCACGAACATTCGTTGAGCTCCCCGCGACTGCATGCGCGTGCGACTGCGTGCGCGAGTGCAGCGGCTGAGAGAGCATGCACGAATGCAGACTCGCGTGATTCTGGAAAAAATACATTTCATTTTATTAAAAAAACTTTAAAACACTAAAGAGCAACGAAAACATTCAAACTCTGATCAGCTGTCACCGACTCCAAAAGTAACTGATTAGGTACTTATGTGTCAATAATATTATTTTTAGCTTTTCAGAGTTTTGAAACCGGTTTTATATTTTTTTAATAAAATTATATTTTTTCATAGATTTTTAGTGATAAATCCTAATCAAAATCATAAGAAAGCAAGCAAAAAAAAAACAAACGTCTCTGTTTAACCTAATGGTCGACTGGTAGAGAATACCTCATGGCATAAAGTCCACCTTTTGTATGATTTTTTAATCTGTGCAATAAAGTCTAAATAAATAAAATTTAACTGCTGACCGATTTCATCACATCACACAAACATTTTCCCGTGCGAGATTCAAACCCGCAACCGCTCGGCTTTGTAGTCCGAAACGCGAACCACTACACCAGACGGTCGTTAAATAGAATAGTTAGATCATCATCATTTAGCCTAGTTTCGACGCCTAACCATGAATTCTATACAGTACCTAAGCAGATTTGTTTTGACGTTATACTCTGTACACAAAAAACAAAACATGGTTGAAGTGATACTGGGTCGGCCCCAGCTCATCCATTAATAGCTTTAATTTTTTTTTTAACAGATGATAAATTTATCTGAAAAATTATATTAAATTTCTAAATACCTAGTAAATATTTTATTATTTAAATCGATAAGAGAAAACTTAATTAACCTATTTGTTAGATCTTTAAAAAACCATAGTTAGTCCAAACTAAACACCACGCAAACAAAGTTACGGACAACAGCTAGTGTTACATAATTCTTTTCACATTTTAAAATGTTTGTCAACTGAACAGCGACATCTAACGGTAAGAAGCGCCATCTATATTGATATTTATCTTACATTCCTCGGGAACGGTACATTTTCCAGGATAAAAATAATCCTATCTTTTTTTTAGACATATCTATTTCTGTGCCAAATCTCATCTAGATCCGTTCAGCCGTTCCATCCAACCGGATTTCACATTTACAGGTGGAATAAACTACTAATATACATAATAATATTTAATATACTTTGTATGCATTGCTTGCGTTTAATCAGTCGCTGTGGAATCTACTTCGCATCTTAGCATCTGAAGAGTCATATTCTGAAAGCTTCAGTTTTCAAATAAAGTTGATTATTACATAAAATACCCTAGTTTTTCTGTGTCGAAGTCACCCCAAATATATAAAAACCTTAATAAATCCTTAACCCATTTTTCGTTGTATTCCTTACAGGGGATACTTTCGATTTCCGTTAAAAAAACGAGGGGAATCAAAGTATCCATCATCACCATCGTTTAACTTTGATCACTCACCTTTTTTTTTTACAAATATAATAATAAAACATATTTTATTGTCTAATTAGATAGTATAAGCAAAACCGATATTTTATTTTATTTTTTCATATTTTTTGCTGTTGAATTTAAGGAGTAAAATGCATATCTATTTCAAAATTGATCAAAGTCACTCCCTTCCACGGTATAATATTAGTAAAATAAGATTGTTGCTTCAAAGCACAATTGCTTTGATCATTCCAGGAGGCAACAGCAGTGCATGTACAAAATAATTTAGACACAACTAATGAATTACTACATGAATGAGTTGAAATCTGTAAATACTCTAACTTCAGTCTAACTAAAAATAATTCCCAAAAATCAGTACATTAGTTCAATGTCCTAGCTCCGATTAACCACACAGATAGAACTCTGTCTAATCCAACTTCACTTGAAATTCCTAAGAAGATTCATAGTTCAACAAGTAATCAGAGACCAAGTTGAACTGGCCATGTTGTTGGTGGTTTACTTTACACACTGAGCTGCTCTGTCAACACCGCCACACGTGATGCCCGTTACCGACATTAGAAAATAAACAACCCGTGAAGAAATTCTTCGAATAAGTCTTGAAGTGAGAAGCGAATGGAAATTTTCAAAAACGTTTACTGAGTTTCCTGTTGGAATGAACAAGAAATTGTAGTTAGTCATCATCATCATCATTTCAGCCATAGGACGTCAACTGCTGAACATAGGCCTCCCCCAGTGACTTCCAGATTGGCCGGTTAGAAACGGCAAGCATCCAGCGGCTTCCTGCAACCTTTACCAGTTCGTCTGTCCACCTTGTAGGCGGACGTCCTACGCTACGCTTGCCGGTACGTGGCCTCCATTCCAGAACCTTTCTGCCCCATCGGCATTGTTATTAGTGATTACATATTACTGTATTCCAACTGTTAACTTTTGTAATCAATAGTTTATGCAGACTACGCAGCTCGACAGCGTTGTTTTCAGAAAGTTAGGTCAGATCAGACCTATTTTTGCGAAGCCTACGCTGATTAAGATTATTGTTAAAGTATCTGAGATTTAGCACACTTTTAGCTAAAGATTCGTCGGCGTAGACTTCAGGCCTGCCCCCTAGCATAATCACTAAAACATGATTTGATATAGCGATATATCGACACTAACTTTTAAAATATAATAGATATAACCGCCATGATGAAATTTTATCGAAACAGCGATCATAACATGTGACGTCGATTCCACATGGCATAGCGGCCATCTATTTATCATATTTTTAAAGTTAGTGTCGATATATCGCTATATCATATCGTGTTTTGGTGGTCATGCCAGGGGGGCTGAGCTGGCTTAACTTTCTGAAGTTTATGTTGACGAATCAATGGCTAAAAGTATGTTAAATTTCAGCTAATTTCAGCGTAATTGAAGAACAAAAATCTAAACATATTTAACTTTAATATTTATAATGTTAGTAAGATTACTGTGATAATCTAATTTAACGACTCATTTAAAGCCAGCGGTTGCGGGTTCGAATCCCGCAAGGGGCAAATGTTTGTGTGATGAGCACGAGCATTTACCTAAGTCGTGGATGTTTATAAGAAGTATTTATGTATGTTTATCCGTTATCTAGTCGCCATAATACAAGCTTTGCTTGGTTCGGGACTACATAATTGATGTGATTGTAAAAACAGTTTATTAAATTATTTATTATTTATTATTTATATTAATCCGTCTGAAGCCGGATATCACTTAGTATCAGTTGTCATCAAATCGTAGAAATTAGTCAATTGTGGAATTTCCCAGGCAGAAGTAGTTACAAAAACAATTCCACTTAATTAACTGCTTTATCCAAGATAAGGATCGATCATACAACTGTCAGGGCTACTATATACCTGTAGGCTAAGATAACCTTAGAATTTTTGATACATTCTAAGAGTGATGTAAAAGCAATATAGCTAAAAATCTTTGACGTTTATAATACGGGGTTATCATCACTTGAGAACGTCTCGACCGTTTTGGCTGTTTTTTTTTTTGTGTTCATAATTGTCAGGTACCTGTGTACCACATGTGTTAGGACAAGGTTTGTACGTAATGAAAAATTAAAAGTTTCCCGAAAAATTTTAATAATGGTCCTTTTTTCTATGGAATTTTGATCATAGATCAGCGCAAATTTTGTCTGACAGCTAATTGACACATTTAGATAAGCAATGCAACGTCTGTCTGGTTTGTTCGTAAAATACATTAAAATTGTGCTTTCAAGTGCATCAAAAGCTTTCAACCATACTTGTACTAATCAAACTTCACTGACAATTATATTGCACTTACCAAATGTAACGTAAACAATATCATTTAGCTGATTGATACTTAAACAGCTGAATCCAAGTATTCAGTAAACACCTGTCCGCTTCTCCTTAGGTTTAGAGTTCAAAATGGCATCGTAAACTTGAGTTATTTGTTCAAAGGTTTACGATCCGGACTTCAAAAGGTTTGTGGTATTCTGCGGTCCTTTGACTAAATGTTATTCCGCGGTCGGTTTCAAGATGTGAAAACGGATTTAGATGTGTTATAATACTGGGGTTAGTGATTAGTTAGTAAAGTCTTTTCCTGTGTTCTACATATTTTTGTATTATGTATATTCGAGAAGTAAATCTCTTCTAAAAACATAAAGAAAGTCGACATTGTAAAGACTTATTGTGATGTTGACTTTCGTTCGAAGCGTTTTTCAAGCAGACTTTCGGGCTGTGGCTGATCGAAATAATTGATTAAGATCATAAACATTAACAATGCGAGTACATTTAATTAAGACTCTACTATAGTTAGATTAAAAAAAGATACTAAACTAACATCCTTTACAGAAAAAATTAAAACTCGACTTGATCTCTAACTGCTTTTACACCCTAGAAGAATTGTTTACATCCAAAACAATATAAACAAACATTTTTATTAAAAAAACACTAGTAAAATAAAACAGACATATATGTTCTTTTTTTATTTTATTTGTTTATTACTTATTACTTTTTAAATAAAATTATTATTTACATCAATAATTTTATATTATGAAAAAAGGTAATTAAGTATATAAGTTACATTATGTATTTTTAAGATCTCAGTTGTGCACTAAATTGGCAATAAGCGCATTTGAATTTGAATTTGACTTAGATTTTAACAAGTCCTTTAAGTATATTTGGGTGCGATTTGTTTTGATGTTTGGTTGATTAAAATTTTTAATAGCTCAACGACCTACCATAAAAGCCAATTTTCTCAAAGAATTTTCAACTGGACGGGTTTTCATCAAACTAGCTTTTAACTAATTACATAAAAAATAGATCTATACAATATCCACAACGACCTCCGTAGCCGAGAGGCGAGCATGCCTGGGTGGGTTCGCCATGCATGGGTTTGATTCCGGCCGGTAAATGTAGAAAAATAACTTTTCTATATTGTCTCGAGTCTGGGTGATATGGTACCTTCTGTTGTTGTTGTCTGGCTTACCGTCGTTGTTTCTGATTTCTGTAACACCATAGGATCAGAGCAATGTATGTGATGTTTTCCAATATTTATATTTATTTATTTATCCATTCGGTACCTTTAATGCTACAAACGAGGATCAAACATAACACCCCTCTTTTGTCTTCGAAGGTTAAAAGGTGCTTTACTAAACTTTAGCACGCCCCCAAATCTAATAGCATTCTTTACTCAGAATTACTTTTTGCTTCCGCAGAGGAAGCAGTCAATATGAATGCCTTGAAATTAGCAAACTACATCCAGGTTTAATTGCTAGACTGAACTAGCTAAGTGGTGCTAACAAATAGGTGTTCCTCATAATCATCAACATTACAGCCATAGAACGTCCACTGCTGAACAAAGGCCTCCCCTAATGACTTATCATAGGAGGGGATTGCCAATACTCGCCACGCTTGGTAGGCGGGTTGGCGAGCGCAGTTTTTTATAAGATTTCGCACGAAGACAAATAATTAATCGCCTCTTACGACACGCCTCCTGTTGGCGGTTTGGAACACACGGCAGTCAATATGAACGCCTTGAAATCAGCAAGCTACATCCAAGTAATCCTTTGTTTGTTTGCTAGACTGAACTCGCTAAGTGGTGCTACACGGTCTTAAAACAAATGTGTTATTTAATACTAATATGTAAACTCGACAAAGTAATACTCATAACGTGCCTTGTAAAAACGCTGTGCCTGCATACGTTGTCTATCTGTCTTGCTAAATAGTAAAATTATAATTACCTGGAGTGTCATTCCTTCAGCCTTTTACTAAGGTTCTATAGTGTAATTTTTTATTCGATAGTGTTCGATGGCTTTTGATGAGAACGTAAACGTTAATTAATAAGGAAAAATATAGTTTTGTTGATGTGCTGCCAAACATACAAATGCAGGTTTACATGGTCGTCAAAACCTATCAAGTAAAACCATGTAAAACATACACTAGGCCCTCTGTTGAACATTCGTTCGGTCAAGAACGCACTAGCGTTGCCGATCAGCCTCCCTAGCATGAACACCAAAACACGATATGATATGATATAGTTTAGCGATATATCGATACAAACTGTAAAAATATGCTAGATATAGCCGCCATGTTGAATCGCCGTGCCGGTGACGTCACATATTATGATCGCTGTCTCGATAAAAATCAAAATGGCGGCTATATCTATCATATTTTTACAGTTGGTTTACAGCAACAGTTATATCATATCATATCGTGTTTTAGTGGTCATGCTAGGGGGGCAGGTTAATATCGATAACTATGGATTGTATCTAGGATCGATAGTTCCTTTATTTAACTGTCTCGGGTCTGAGTGTTGTGGTATCGTCGTTGTTTCTGGTTTCAGTAACATAAGTACTTAGGCTACTTATTATAGGATCAGAGCTATGTATGTGATGTTGTCCAATATCTATTATTATTTATTTAATATCAATAGTATCGCGTATTGTTCTCCGTAAATAGTATCGTGTCGTTCGTAGCTATTGTTAGTATCAGTAGCATCGATAGGCTACTTCGTCGCCACCTTCTTGTCATTGAGACCATTTTAATTAAACAAACTCGGTATTAAAGTTTTCGATGTAAGGCAAAGAATCTAACTTAAAATATTGCTGAATATGATGATGAATCAGACATATTTTAATCGAATTTGGTTTCAAAATAATTAAATAAGATTATCAGTCTGCTCGGTACCCAAAATGCTTTAGACAAGGATTATATAATATACTAGCTGTTGCCCGCGACTTCGTCTGCGTGGTCTTTAGGGGTATGAAAAATAGATGTTGGCCGATTCTCAGACCTACTCAATATGCTCACAAAATTTCATGAGAATCGGTCAAGCCGTTTCGGAGGAGTACGGGAACGAACATTGTGACACGAGAATTTTATATATAAGATAAAGATTGGACAACATCACATACATTGCTCTGATCCTGTGATAAGAAACAACGAAGGTACCACAACACCCAGACCCGAGACAATATAGAAAACTTATTTTTCTACATTGACCGACCGGAAATCGAACCCGGGACCTCAGAGATAGCGACACCATGTCCGGTCTGCTACGGAGGTCGTCAAATTATATTAAACTTATTCTCTGTTTAATTTTCGGAGTTTAAAAATGCACTTACTAAACTTTAGCACGCCCCCGAAGATATCGGAGGAGTTGGCGCTAGGAGTGGTAGTACTGCAATTCCACCGACTGTGCCGGAACTGGTGCTGGCATTCTTCAATGGCCTGCTCTGCGCCGGTTTGAAGCACCTGGAATATTATTGAAAATTATTAAAAAATGACATTTTTTTTTCATTGGGGCATCTCAGTTTATAGAGTCAGAATTAGGAAACTAGGCCCTTTATTGTTTTGGATAACTTCTTAGAATAAGGGGGTAACCATGAACTCTTACAAAACCAGTTTGTTTGGTACCATATGATACGAACATACATTTTAGGTCACGTGATTTGGTACCATGATACAGAAAACAATCTTGTATAAGGCTGGGATAGACCGAATGGTCTAAATAAATTGTATATGCTTTGCATAAATGTCTTCATTAAATGAGCTATGATTAAGCTTCGATTTTTTCTTAAATGTTTCAGAACAAATGGTGTATAAGAAATAAATAAACAATAAAAGACATAAGACATCAATTTGTAACTGTCCTCAGTGTCAAAACAAACGCCATTTGTGTTAAGTAAAAGATTTAAAAATATATATGTTGTCAAAATCCATTAAATCAAGTTTGTTTATACGACCTCATGGTACTAAATTGACAAATGGTCGTAATGTGATGGCCCTGGTTACTCCCCAGGCCTCTTACTATGCTATGAATATATATCAAGCATAGTAAGAGGTATAAAATATGATAGTACAAAAAATCTTAGCAATTCATAATTAATAAGGGGCTAGATTTTAACAAGTACAGCTAATTCAGCAATGAGATTAATATCAAAATATTCAGTTTATAAAAATATATATGGGATAGTTTTTCTAATGGCGAAAACTTACCAGGAATAAATTATTCTTCCTAAACTAGCCAAAACTTTCTAGACAGAAGACAAAAGACAAAAGAGAGGATTTAAGATTTAAAGATCAATTACGCATCTTTTTGCAAAAAATATCAATTACATTTGATCACGCTATAAAAATTCTGAGCACGACCAACTTATCTGAATGTGAGCAATGAAGATTCAAAAATATAGCCTAATGGGACTCACACGTTCCAAGAATTTATCTTAAATTTTAAATCTGGAATGAGAGATGGGAAGATAATACATACAGGGAAAATGCTCGTAGAATAAGAATTACTTGTAATAATTAATTACTGCTTTACCAATTTTTATCAATTTAGATACGTAATCAATCTTTTATGACCTTTTTGCATAATAAGAACGCTTACACATACCCTTTTTAACCCCCGACGAAAAAGAGGGGTGTTATAAGTTTAACGTGTGTATGTGTATCTGTCTGTGGCATCGTAGTTGCCAAACGAATAGACTGATTTTGATGTAGTTTTTTTTGTTTTATAGCTGATATTACAGAGATGGATCTTAGCTATATTTTATGAAGATCTTTTCAGCCGTTTAATTTATCAGTTCAGTTTTATTTTATCAGTTCATTTCCTACTTGACAAACTTATTTGGACTCATAAGAATAGTTTCAATGAGTCGGTGTTAGATAAAATATGATCGAGGCCTTGAGCTGATGCTGCATAGTCGTGTTAAGGTTTTTTTTAATTTTGAATTTCTTAACCTACCTGTATTGTCACTCAGTCACCCGTTTTCAGGTTATTTGCCTTCAAACAGTTACAAAATGCATATTATTATGATTTTTATTTTTATTTTAATGATATGGCCAAACGTGGACTGACGTTTCATCGAATGTTGACGTTTAAACGATATGGTCAGTTTTAGTTGGCCATATCATGAAATACCACCATTTTATAAAATGATCGGTCACATCATGAAATGATCAATTTTACGATCTGGCTACGACACATATATAAGGTTAAGATTTCTTCGACAAAGTTGCATACAAATAATTTTAATTTAGTCCACCCAATCAACTTGTATTTCTAAAGCAACCCTTTTTACGATGCCAACGATTTTAATGATGTCATTCGAAATCAATTTCCTTGGGTTAATAAAATGCATTTAATTACAAACATCGGTTCAAGTTGATGCCTCTATAAAGTGCACTTTTAACGATCTCAATCGTAGATCTTTAGTGATGGGATTTGATCAGGACCAAAATATCTTTAAAATAATAATAACATTATTTTTATGGTAATCTAGGTAATAATAATAATGTAACACTTTCAGGTTTGATTATTTGCGCATAAAACAGCCTCTACGTGTTGGATCAGTATCCGCACGCAAGCCTTATATAGTACTGGGTCATTTTAGGCCTAGAGCGTACAAATAATAATATCATTTATTTTCATAAAATAAATATTACAGATGGCATTATATTAAAATGCCCATATAATACCTTACAGGCTAAACATACAATAATACAAGTTAATTTTATTGTGGTTAATCTTAGTAAGTTGGCTTTGTTTTATTTTAACAAGTACGTGTCGGATCAGGCGCAATGTTCCGTAGTTGTCCATCAAAATATGCGATATTGTCTGCCCGTTTTACACACACACAGATCTCATTCCTGATTCGATCTCGCAGAGAAACACCGAGCATTGCCTTTTCCATAGCACGCAGTATATTTTTACAATATTATTATTATATGTTTTACTTTGGGTATTTCCCGTCCCATCACTATTTAATTTCATTAAAGAAGGTATTTAAATAATGTCCGATACTGATATTCCGGGTATTTGGGTAACCGTTGCATTTTTTAATTAGGACATTTGGAGTAATTTTACATTTGCAAAGTAGTTAGCCGGCGTCTTGATGTATAATTTTGATATTGTGGTGTTAACTAATATAATTTTAATAAATTTATTTATTAAAGGTATTTTTTATTCTTACAGAAGGTATTAGTAATATTTTTTCGTCGTATAAAGTTAATAATTTTTTAATATCTGTACTTTTGATATTATAAAGCTGAAAAATTGGTTTGTTCGGTTGAACGCGCTTATCTCAGGCACTACTGGTTCAAATTAAAAAAATATATTTAGTGTTAGATAGATATTATTATCTGCGCTTATGACACAAACGCTTGCCCCTTGCGAGATTCGAATCCCAAGCCGCTGACTGTATAGTCGCGCGTCCGGTCTAATCAAACGCTCAATTTTACACTCAGTGTTGGCGATGGATTAAGCCAATTTTTTATTTTTTTTATTTCACACTTTACAACCAAATGTAGAGTTCTTACTCTACAATTAAACCGAGCATAAGTTACTCTTGCATTTATTATACAAGCCGCTGCCGATCATATAGCATTATGGATCATCTATTTCCGAAACTCGCTGATTTTTAACTACAACCCTACACATACAAACCCAACAAAGTCAAAGTCAAAAATCATTTATTCAGTTTAGGACAGAAAACTGCCACTTATGAACTTTAATAATAACATTATATTAACATTATTGGCCCATATGGGGCAGAACATGTCTCCTTATTTTTTGGGCCCTACTAGCGCTCACCCATACTTAGACAGTACAGACTGTTACGAAATAATGGTGGAAATTTTGTCGATCAAAATAAATGCCATTTCTGCTCTATGAGGTATATATAGATAGGCCTATTGCATACATTAATTCTCTCTCCTTCTCTCTCTCTCTCTTTTCTTTCTTTCTCTTCTGTCATTTTCACACAGCTTACCTGTATCATTTTGTCAGAGAGCAGGCAGAGCTGTTTCTGCCGCTCCACTAAGTACTCCAGCCTGTGGCAGTTCTCTTTGTGTAGAGCGCTGAACGTCTCCAACGAGGAGTTGCCAGATTCACTTGGTGATCGGGGTGCTGCTAAATTCCTGAAAATAATAATACCAGATTATTTACTGTAGATTAAACCCAGCACTAGATTCACTTTAGTGTTTGATAATGCCCTTGAAACGGCTTCTTCGTGTTGGAGCTGTATCTCCAAGCAAGCATTAAAGAATCGGGTCTCTTTTGGCCTGCGAATTTCTAAAGAGCATACAAATAATAATAAATAAATAAATAAATAATAAATAAATATTGGACAACATCACATACATTGCTCTGATCCTGTGGTAAGTAGCCCAAGCACTTGTGTCACAGAAATCAGAAACAACGACGGTACCACAACACCCAGACCCAAGGCAATATAGAAAAGTTATTTTTCTACATTGACCCGACCGGGAATCGAACCCGGAACCTCAGCGATAGCGACACCAAGTCCGGTATGCTCGCCTCTCGGCTACGGAGGTCGTCGGTATAATAATAATATTAACGTTTACTTCTAATAACGATCAGACATGGTGTTCTTATATCTATGTATTTAAAGGCTAATGTTATACCAAAGTAATGTTTCGACATCTGCAGCCAAGCTAGTTTGTCCTGAATTTACAGTTTAAACAGAGGAATATTTAGTTCTCCTTAATCCATAAATTTCAATCAGTCATAGAAAATATTTTATTGACAAAATGAAAAAATATTTTTATGATAAAAAGGAATGTATGGACTTGAAACTGTATACCATCTGTTGAATCCTTGTAGCTTATCTGTGTAAATTCGTTGCCTAAAAAGATACAACAAAAAATTGCATCAGTGTACCTATCTGTACTTAGAAGATTTTTATAACTTTACTTCGCAGACTATTTATGACAGCTAAAGTTATTTACTACATAAAATTATCAGTAAAATTCTATGGATATACAAAACGAATAATAATCGATGCAAACCGATCGCTAACACGATCTCTAATTCGTGTAAAACAACGCAATGCTAAGCCCTCGACGATGAGTATATTGTAAACAGCACTTCCCCTATACTGGTTGAATGCTATGCCACAGCCTCCATGCACGTGCAACACTCAAGGTCCCACTACCCTTTGCACATCCTCTCATGCTTGCAATTAAAACGAAAAACCGAGCGAGACATAAATACAAAATCCCAAACCAAAAGACAGAGACAGCGCGCCTCATTTACCCGAGCACTTTTTATTTCCACTTGCACCGAAGGGAGGTCGTCGGCCAATCAACGTACTATGCCGCTCCCGTTCTCATTGGCCCGTTTGAATAGAGAATATTTTTTAAAAATGGAACAAAAGCGGGGGTAGGTAATAGCGAGTTTTGTTTTATTCGAGTGGATTCTCATTTGAGTGGCCGAGGTCGCGGAGAGCGGACGTCTCAACGATAATTGCCTTAGTATTGTTGCTTGGAGGGCACTCGCGTGTAAGCATTTCATTTGCAAATGATGTTTAACATTGTTATTTTATTGCGGAACTCGTTCTAGCCTCTTCATTTGAGTAGGGATTACAGTACAAGCAAATTAGCGTTGTTTATTTCCACTTAAGAATCATCCTGTCTTCAAAATGTTTGCCAAGAACGTATTACTGAGGTTTGCTTTCAAATAAAGAGATTCGACTTCATCTTTCTGAGAGCTTTACGATGTCGTTTTCAGTTTATATCGTCGAAGTCATAAATTACTGACGCGCTGCGATATGTGTTGACAATAAATAGGTACGCGAGGATCTAAGAAAATACTATTTTGTCTTTTTATAACTTAAGTTACCAACTACGAGAACAATCGCATGTTTGCAAAGCTAGTAAGCTTTAAACGTATTTTATTTATTTCGTTTTAATAATGGTAACATATTTTACAGTTGCCATTTTGAAATGGAAAGTGTACCGAAAGAACGTCATTAAAGGTTTTTTTGAGGTTAAGGTTTTGAGGAAAACTTTTTTGTTGTTGTAGCTCCAACTGGAGAGCTCAAAGAGCAAACAAATAGGTACTAATCATGCTTTAAGAACGTCTTTCAAATGGGTCTTCGAAATGCTATTTTGAATATGTTTGTCAAAAACGTTTTTAATTTCAATTTGAAATTATAACTAGGATATTTAAAGTTAAGGTAATTATGATTTTATATTTTCCTGTTCCATTTTTAAAACTAATAGAGCGAATCAATCAACGTTCCAAGTGTAACTTAAACAGGAGTTTAACCTAACAATTGCGTGTTTAAAACCATCAAGTTGGCAGCACTGACAAATCGCGGTACCAACTTAGTGGTTTCCTGTTCTTAACTTTTCATTTCCTTTTTATACTTTAGTTTGAGTCGATATTTTATAGTCGTAAGCGAATCCACCTTAGAATCGGAACAATCGTTTTAGGGAACTATAAAAAGCGCCCAAGGGACCTTATTACATATTTTTCGTCTTTCCATTGCTAGCTATGGTTTCCTACAAACAAACCTTATGCATCCCTTTTTCGGGATAAGTACATTGATGATATTATTGACTCTATAATAACGATAAAATCCGAAACGAGGTTATCCGGCAGAGGACTAAAGTAATGGGCATAGTTCTAAAATGTAGCAAGCTAAAGCGGCAGTGGGCCGGATACATCTGTCGCAAACCCGATGAAAGGTGGAGTGAACGTGTTCTCGAGTGAAGACCACGTCTTGGCAAACGGACTGCCCCACAGCTCGAACAGACCGACGACCTTAGGACGATGGCTGGCAGTGGATGGATGAAAAAAGTGGGAGATCGTGTTCTTTGGCGCATCCAGCAGGACTGCAATAGGCTGACATGATGATGATGATATAACGCCTGAGCTGATAGCATAAGCAAGGCCCAAACTAACATATTTTTCACATTTAATTCTAAATATGAGATATTATTGCTTACACAAAAATATCACGTTCCATCGCATACCAGAGTGCATACAATGCACATGCACACACATTCGAACACGCCGGTCTAACTAGTATTAAGGCAAGGCAATCATTCAAAAATCTCAACGGCCAATATTGACACTGTCGTGTGAAGAGCCGCCTTTATCGCTGACACTCCTAGTGCTGGGTCGGCACATACAAATATCGATAGTTTTAATAAAACAAACCATTTATTACTACTTGGCATAAAAATAAAATAAAACTAGAATAAATTAATTGTATCATGAGACTAAACCTTAACTAGTTACACTTTTCAACCGACTTCAAAAAAGGAGGAGGTTCTCAATTCGACTGTATGTTTTTTTTTTTTTAATTCTTTTTTTGTTTGGTAGATCATACTTCAGAAGTCCCATATAAATTTTATCGAAATTGATTTAGAACTTTTTGAGAAAATCAACAAATATATACCCAGATAATATTTTGGTTGTGGTTCTTGTTAGGTACCTATCTTCGACAAATATGAGCCGATTTTGATAATTTATACTTCAAAGATGCTATGATAAAAGTTTGCAAAATAAAATCACCCCTAAGGGTAGGAAAATAGGGGATGAAATCGGTGTTCAGCAGTTAGATTAGGATTTATCACTAAAAATAGATGCAATAAGTAAATTTTATTTAAAAAAAAAACCGACTTCAAAGCATTTAGTGTTTTGAAGTCGGTTTTATTTTTTTAAATAAAATGTATATTAATTCATCTTAATATTTTGAGTAAAAGGTGTTTCAGTGTTCGACAATGTTGTTAACTTGTTTGATACTCCACAGTTCAATTATTTAAACTACGACAATATAGTTTGCCCATTGTAAGCAAATAACGTCTCATTTCCCTAGTTTGCCATTTTCCTTTGTATGTTGACCTTTTAAGTCAGGTACATCTCATTAATGTTATTATTGACAAACTCGTTGACAAATGCCTGCATTGCTGACCAATTCAACACTCCTCATAATCTTCGACCCTGCCGCGTGGGAACAGCCGTAAAGAATACACTTCCCCACCACCAACAGGAGGCGTGTCGTAAGAGGCGACTAATTCCAGTAGCATAAGACGGTCAGTAGCGTCTGCGTGCGAAATGGTATAAAAAAACTGCGCTCACCCACCCGCCTGCCAAGCGTGGCGAGTATTGGCAATCCCTCCCAATGAAAGTCATTGGGGGAGGCCTATGTTCAGCAGTGGACGTCCTATGGCTGAAATGATGATAATGATGATAATCATCGATATCGCTAAAGAATTACACTTGGAATCTCTACGACCCATGCTTCGTCATATTTGAACTTAAAAAAGTGGTAATCGATACTTTTAACGTAAATATTATGTAGATAATTGCTTTGTAAAAGTTTCCCAATTCTTGGTCATAATCTATGAATAAAGTTCTAAGTATCGGCTCGTTTGTTGTTCAAAAGTATTTATTTTATTTTATTTATTAAGGTGCACCAACAGCACATACATTAAAAATACAATAAACAATTACAGCAGATTGGTTCTGATATATCGCACCCTTATAATATATAGGCATAACTGAAAACAGATTCTTGAGAAAAGCGGGTCTAGCGCTAAGAGTCGGGGGCGAAAAGAAAGTGTGAACGGGGCACAAAATGCAGAACTCCCTTGTTTGATGTTTGTTTTCTCTTTCAGTGATAACCATTTTGTAGAACTGACAATACTGAGCCTTTTTATCACTACCTAAATTTTTTAAATGAGCCCATACATTATTAAAGGTGCGGTATGCTTAATTCTACCTACTTACAAACATAAGAGTATAATACTAATACTAACTATCGAGCAGAAAAATACAATACTAAAAAAAAACATTTTGATTCATTTCAATTTCATTTCATTTCAAAAGTACGTATTATTTGTAACACTATTTTGTGTTGTGAACTGTTTAATCTGGATAACTTGACTGACTATGTTGGTTAGCGTTGTGCAAGTTCGCCAGAAGTGTTAGAAGATACTTTAAATTATTATTTTTGCCTATTTATCCAGCACGGTATTTTGTGGATCACTCATTGTTTTGTAGTGTATCGCAAAACGGAAACCCTATTGCTGTAACTGTCGTTTGACATTCCGTCAATATGGCATAAGTTCAAACTTGATAACGAACTAAGGATAAAATAGAAATGGCCCTCGGACCTCACGGCACGAGAGTGGCAGCCGATAGAGCTGTAGAGTGGAACCAGGTTGAGGAGGCCTATGCCAATAGACACATAAGACATGAATGTAGCAGTAAAAAAATGGTTGTTTCCAATATACACGGTGTAAGGTAAATGGTATATCAAGCCAAGCAATACTATGGTGAAGTCAGAAATTTTATCTTTTTTTTAAATTCATATAAATCAGATTCAGAGAATAAGGTTTTGTAAAAAAAAAATTATGATATCAAAATTTTGACTTCACCATAGCATTTATATTATGCATATGTTAACATAGGCTAGTTTCGGCTAGATAGGCATACCTACCATTAACCTAACAACCTTACCTTCATATATTAAACCATTTGTTTATGTAAATAAAAACCTTCATAGAAACAAAAGCATGTTTATTACGCCTTTGTTTGCACGAGACTTCTTAAAATTAATGAAATAAGCCCAAGCTTGAACATTTTCTGGTTTCAAAATCAGATCAGCTTTATGGTACCAACTTATTGTAGGGACGTCCGTATTATACATACTTGCAAAGTTTTCAAAGTCAAAGTCAAAAATCATTTATTCAATTCAGGACAAAACTGCCACTTATGAACGTCAATAACAACATTACAGGCCCCTAGGGGGCCAGAACATTTCTCCTTATTTTTTGGGCCCTACTAGCGCTTCGAGACAAGACACAGACAATCTGGCAAGTGCTGAGAAGAAACGCCGGAACAAACTCAATCGACACGAAAATTAAACGTAGGTTAGAATTGACATCTGAGATTAAAACTTAATCTTATATAATATCTGTTTGTGTAGGGCTGGACGCCCACTCTTTTAAGGTGTCCGCTAAAAATCAGCGTCGCGGCACTCTGTGCCTCGGCATATGCTAAGCGGAGGCCTATTTGGTACTATGACTGTTATGAAAATGAACAACTGTGAATTGTATTCTTTTTTAACTGTGCCAAATAAACCTTATTCATTCATTCATTCATTTGATTACGAATACAAAGTTGATAATTTTCAAAAAGTTAAGGTAAGTTTGCCTCGCCTTTAATATCACAAACTGAATAAATAAAAAAACTGTATTGAACACGACGTGATCATTATACTTAGTGTGTGAATCTTGCTAAAAACCTTGACTTGTTCATCAAACCAACTATTCGCTATTGAACCGTGCAGTTTCTTTTTTAACATCCTTATTTATTACGAATATATCACCTGGATGACCCTGTAACACCGTTACCATTCATAATACCTCGTAAATCGAGGACTTACTGCTTTTCCATTCACCGTAATTCGTTCAGCCTTTACAAAAAGACGAAGACGCCCTAACAATGTTCTTGGAATCATACATTCACGTCTTTTCATAAATTCTTTGTCCTTGGTGATAAGAGTGAAAATCGAGTGCAAAAATTAACTGATAATTTGACTAGGGATGTGAATCTAAGGTGAATTTCACGGGCTATAAAATATAAAAGTGAATGCATACAGCAAAGCGAAAACGTCTTTACCTTTCCAAGATTGGTCTGTATGGTAATCATAAACCTAACAAGCCACGCTACTTATTTAAATACATTTAAAACATTATAATTTTTCTTTTACCTAAAACTATCTTTCTCTAATTCACAGACAATTTTTTTTTATGTTTTAAACATAGAGCACATAATTATGTAGAGTAGAAATGTCATATAATTTGTTCGAAGAAATTTTCCGCCATTTTTTAATCTGTATCTGTATTTTTTTGTATGGGCGAGAGTTGACAGGACTTGTCACTTCCTTCTAAATGTAAGTGGAAAACCACTTACTAGTTTCGGAGAAAGATGGTTTATACTCGATTATAAGAATATACTCGATTGTTTTAAATAACCTAAAGAGAAACAAAATCTAACTTTTAGGCGATTTTCAGCTCACACTTTATTTCCCGTCCCATCGATTATACACATTTTGAGTTGATAAAGAAATAAACTATCTTCCCAAAAATGTTTGAACTCTTCTTTAACGAGCGCTAATTCTTCAAAACAAACGCAGGCAGCTGCCCCATTCATGCCAACCGTTCGTGGTAAGATTAGTACATACATACCATAAATTATATCCAACTTTGAACCTTAAGTCCTTGCAATAAGTTTTTAAATCACACGAAAATTTTATACGTAAGAGTGTGACTAAACGCTCCTAGCAAACGGGATGCCTTTATGATGAGCTGAGCGTGAAATTGTTTCTACCTGCCGCGATTGTTCGCTAGTATGCATACTTCCTTATTATGCGATGAGGTTAAAGAATGGACTTTGCAAATGTTAAATTATTGGTTTGAGAGCAAGTAGTTTTAGTAAAGCCAGTAGTTGGAAACACAAAAACTATTAATAATTTTTAAAAAAAGTATTCTAAATTGGCTTAAATCTAAGTATGCTGGAAGGTAGCCAGCCCATTTAGAGACACAAAAATCGGTGTCTTGGACCTCATAAGTCGTAACATAAGGACCGGGTAGAAAATCCTTATTTTAAGACCTTGACAACTGGTGTGTTGCTGGCGCTTCTTAATTTAATTACTAACGAAACATTTAATGAAAATATTAAACAAAATAAAAAAAACAATAAAGATATTTAAAAAGTACAATTCAAACAAAATATATCTTTTTACCTTTGTCTTTTCATAAGATTTAACGTATAGTCATACTACGAGTATGTACAATATTTATAGGTTATATTATATTTGAGATCTTTCAATCAAATCTCTTAAGTTTTCCTCCTATCTTCCTATCCTTTACATACAGTACAGCTGCTCATGGCATAGACATAAGCTTGTCGATCAAAAATTTCCTGAAATCGTGTTTAAAGGAGGCAACATACTCGTAACTGCTATTCACCGTGGCAACGAATATCGCTTCTATATGGATAGACCCTCAAGCGAGCAAAAGTACTGGCGTGTATAATCGCGTTTACCTGCAGTTTGCGATTGTCGCGTTAGTGTGTGCGCTTCCTTGTTCATCGCAGCTCACAATAACGCGTTAAGTCTAAGTCTTGCAGTATTGCAAATATGTTAGGGATTTGCAAATGGGAATACGTATGTACTCTAAAATAGTGGTAGTGATAGGTATTTAATGCAATGTTTTTTTTAGATTCTATGGTTCAAATCACTGGTATTGTACTATCGTTGTTTTCTGACGCGAATTTTTAGAAATAAAATTCCAAACCATGCCACGAAAACCATTCGTGTATGAAAATAGTTTCTATTGCTTCCGATTTTACGCATTTTTGAATCACATACACACGATATGTTGCTATTAAATTGAAATCTTGTAACTACATATTTTTGTTTCACGCAGAAAATATTATAAACCTTAAAGCAAAAACTCAATCGAACGTAAATAAAAAGTTAGTATGTCAAATCTCTGTCAACCATATGTTTACTTGTCAATGTCATTCTTCCGTACTTTCTACTAGTAGAAATCGAAAAACGAGTGGGTAGGACTAGGAATGAATTTTCAAAAATAGTGATTTTAGGTATTCGCACGCGAATCTTGCTATTTCGTATTCGGATTGGAATTCGCATGATTCAAAAATACGTCTCCTGATGCTTTTAAATTTCGAAGTGCTTATTCCATATTTTTCTTCTTTTCACTAGTTTCCTATTTTATCTTCAAAACGACGGAGCTACCTTTCCTAACCAATGCATATTGCACTTTACCAGCACAGCTTTAGAGTCAATAATAGATTAAACTAAATAGGACGTGATAAAATGTCATTTCGTCACCGGACGGACGGTGCAGCGTGTCAACAATTGCCTTCCGCTGATAAGCGAATTTGGGCTAGCTAATTAGTCAAAAGTAGAGGAAAAATCTTTACAATTTTACATTTTCAACCTTATAGCTTCTTATTAGCGTTACCTTTTTCATTTCGACTAATACAGTTTTTTTTATTTGTCATTTTAAGACAGCTCACGCCACATAACGAAAGTAAATAAGGATATTTTGAAATTATAAATCTCTCTATTATTATTTCAATGATGTAAGAAAAATACGTATGTTTGGAACTTTGTTTGTTTTGTTTGTTTGTAATGTAATCACGCTTTAGCTTAACGAAATTGGCTGAAATTAGGTACACATAATAGATATCGATCTACTTTAACACATACATCCTTTTTTTCTTTTTTCAACCTATGCAATCCCACTGCTGGGCACAGGTGTCCCCCAGGCTCTTCCATCGATCTCTATCTATCGCCAATAACTCGTCAGGTTAACCAAGTCGTCACACCATCTTCTCTTGGGTCTACCTCTTCAGCAACAGCCGTCTGTAGGTAAAATACATGTTTTACTTAATCCGTATCTGTTTTCCTGTGGGATTATTTATTCATTCTCCTTTTGCTTCATAAGAAGTAGCTTAGCTAATATTCATTAACAACAAAAACAACAAGAAAATTATATTTAAGTATTCCTAAAAATATCAAAGCAAACAAAATCGAATCGTGTACAGTCACGCACGTAAGTGCGCTATCAAAAATTCCCCTATTCGATTTGGCATTCGTCACGGTGAAAATGAGTCACAGGTGTTACCCTTTGCTCAAAAATTCATGGGCTCATCTATGATTACTGCAGTTTTATGCGTTTTTTGTTATTCAGCTGTTGCGTTTTTCAAAGTGGTTACCTAAAATAGGTACTTGTGTTCTAAATATATGAAAAAACACCTACTATTTTTAACTTCTAAAGAAAAATGAAAAACCTTCTTTCTGAAGATTTTAAATAAAAATGGATGCAAACAATGAATTGACGACTTAAATTATAGCATTTAACATCTAAATAACCACATGTAGTATATTTATCCAATGTTATGTTTATGGGCTATTATCTCACAGATTAAACTGTTAGCTAAAGCAGGGGCTATTTTGAAAACGTGTCATGTTAATCTTTGTTGATACGGTATTATTATTAGTTAATTACCTTTTACGCGCTAAAACATACAGGGTTACATTGCAAGATAGTGCTTAATTTTCAGGAGCGACTTACAATACGTAAGGAACAAAACATTTTCTATCTAAATGTTCAATAGAATTCGTGAAAAATTTACGATTAGTCGCTTAAATTGCACTTATGTTTACTGTACTACTCAATTAAGTTTTTTTTTTGAAGTAGCGTCGGCGTTCCTACGCCTGTGATATCATATCTGATTATTGAAATTTTACAGTTTTTAATTCCAAAACTACGAAGACTAAAATTAGTGACGATTAATTCGTATCTTTTTAATGATATATAGACCTTACGAGTACTTTTAAAACTTGACACTACCTTGTAAAGTAACTACTAAACATGTTTATGAATAATCGCTAAATTCAGCTTTGATTAATAAGATATATAAGACTTCCTATTTACGAATCAAAGTTGATTGAATGAATGATTTGACTCTTTGGAAATAAGATTCAGATTCAACAGGTTGGCAGGTTCAGTACCATTTAAAATACCTTCATCACAAAAAACATTGTAAAGTCCTATTTTATAATGATACTACTACTAAAATACATCAACAAAATCTTTTAATCATCACGGTACTAAGATAGAAATCTCTAAAACGGTTCATATTTTTATACAACCTTAACAATGTCCATTTGACATTGACATTTATTAATTCATTATTAATAATTTAACTGGAACTTTATCCATGTATTCTTAATTTATTACATATGTATTCTTTGACATCTCGTTAATGATAGTGATTGCAATTGTTATTTAAATTGTTTGCGCAATGATGCAATTTTAATCTAAGCTTGTATGCGCCTTGGATTTTTTCTGTAAGCTTATAAGTGTTCTGACTAAATAAATTAAATTAAAAAAAATATCGGAAATTTTGTATGTTTTTTAAATGTTATTTTATTGTTAATACTATTATGTAAGATGTTATATTAAAATTTAAACAGTAAAATCAACCCCAGAAACTAAATTTTTAAACAAAATTATGATCTTATAAATAAATCACCTAATCCCAAAAATACTACCGACCTTAACCTATTTAATCATTAACAGAATGTACTAAATCAGCACAACGATGTTTAAAAACCCATTAAAAATACTATTAACCCATTTAATCACACCAAACTCAAAACAGCATCTCAATTTTCATCACGCACGATTATTATAAATAATTATCACAATAATAACATAACATTAACAGCAATAACTTAGTTTTATTACTTTACGTAGGCTATGCTCGAAATATGTCAAAATTAAATATTCACAGACTCTATTTTAAGGGCCATAAAGCTTAATTTCGGCAATTGCGACACTAGCGCCACCAACAAAGTCGAAGAGTTAGTACAGTCAGAGCCACATGTCTCACGTAATTTATAGTCATTATCTTGTAGTCGGCATATTGAGATATTCTAATGTGTTTATATGACATCAACAATGTAGTATATTTATATGAATTCAATCTACACCGCTTAGGCTTGAGATGTGTACAGTCAGTGTGAAAATCACTACATAATTTCAGCTACCTTAATTATATTAAATAAGCCAATTGGTGTATTACCATGGTTTCAAAGTATGGAATTAATATCCTTGTTACGAGGTTACTCTGCTATTCAGGGAGGAGAACTCGTCAAAGTATATCAAATGAGCCGAGCCCACACACGAAGGTTTTACTTGTAACTATTGAAAAGTTCACGACACGGTTTTGTGTATAATAAACAAATATTGTATAGTCATTACTGTAAATATCATATACTGAATCGTATACAAGTACAGCTAATAAAAGTTTGTAAAAAATGACGTATGACATTAAATATACAGGGTTACATTGCTAATGATTGCCTAATCTCTAAGAGTGACTAAGAATCAGTAACTAAATCGAACTGTGCAAAGAACAAAAAAAAAATATTTTTTACATTCAATTATTCCTATCCGCTGTTAAAATCGTAATCGTGGATTATTTTACTGATTCATGAAAAAATTGCACCGTATGTGCACTGCGTAAGGTCCTTGTGGGCTCGCCGTACCTACGCCTCTTATAAATGATCGTTTGGCTTTCGTAGTCTCTCTATTGGCTTTATTTTCGGATATTTATAAGTTTTTTTTTTTTGTAATATATGATTAATAAATATAATAACGATTAAGACGCTTCTTTATATTATTCCCTAGATCTTATTTTTTAAATTTGGCACCTCTTTGCAATGTGACCCTGTATATGTAAGTATTGTCCCCACGAGTATAATAAGTGTCAATGTCAGGCGCCGAATATTAGGTCGAAACTCCGTAAATCACTTTATCGTGAACGCTAACCTGTAATTTGAGCGCGTGCTCAAATTGATATTTATGAGTTGGCCAATGCGAAAATTGGCGGTTTCTTTCGTCATCGCAAACTCCAGTATTGTGTTCACTGAACTTGTATTCATTCCGATGATAAATGTTCAGACAAGTTTATTGAATATTTTTTCATTATTCCATTTCCGAGTATCTTGTAAGTTCACATGCCAGATCAACGTTGTTCAGTTATGCTACTCTTTACCGGACGATAACAATAAAGCTTATAAAATATTGTGTCCACGAATGTTATAAGGTACGATTTGCTCAATTTTTACTGTCAATATTTCCTTCTGATGTATGCTGTTTTGTCAATCAATAGTCAGCTAAATAATATTGATATATTGGTGCTAGTTAAAATGGAATTTATTATTTATTTTATAAAATTACGCGTCTTTAAGAATCATTCAATCCATTGCATCAAGTACACTCGCGCACACAACACAATACAAACTTTTTCAATCTGTCAAAAGTTTGATGGATTGCTGTAAGGGACTAAGGATCGGGTTTCATAATTTGTTTGCTTCCATTCACTGGTTCTGATTGTGTTCTTGATTAAATAGTTCCAATTCTTTTTATTGATATTTTTTTTGGGTTACTGGGGTTTTAATTATTATTACTAATCTGGCATAGAAAATTAATTGATTTGATTAATTTTGGGACAGCCATAAACAATACTTATAAATCAAAACGTGATATTGGATAGTTAGAAAATAACTTGCATTTTTAAGTTAAGCAGAGCAACGAGTTATTATTTGGTTAATAACCTTTCTTCTTTATCGTTTCTGTCATCTACGACAATTTCTATTTGTGGAAGATTCTTAGGTTTTGAAATTGGCTTTTTAGTTTTTGCTCGAGTCGCGGTCGCAGAACAAGCTACTAGCTACTACTATCTCGCTACTACTAGTTATGATTCAAAATATTTTCTTATAAGTAGCAACACTGACCATACAATCTTGTACTAGTGACTATTTATTGACAAATCTCATATTTATCGATAAATACTTATCGTAAACATAATTTTATTTTTATGCTGGCGAATATCAGGATTTTAAGTAAAAATAAAATTTTGTCTTACTAAAATTTCCTAGAATTTTGAAATATAAAATTAATTCAATAAAATTTAAAAAAACATTTTTTATCTTAAATCTAATATTGAGGTATAACAATCGGTGTGAATAGCAAAAACTCTTGAAAATCATTACATGTATTCGTTTTATTGACTAGTTTTGTTGATAATAAGTGTCAACAATGGGCTAGTTTCCTAAAAAATCTACTTAATTAGTCCGTCAGTTGGATTAATAGAAAATATTGGACACGTATTTTTTCTTTTCTCAATCAAACAAAAAATTAATAAGATATAGCCCGTCAAAGTTCCGCGTAACGTCACGTACTCACTTTGATGCGCTTTATATTCGTCATTTTTTGTTTGATTGACAAAAGACAAAATATGGGTCCAATATTTTTTGATAATCTAACTGACGGACTAATTAGAGTAATATTCCCCACAGCATCCAGGACATTGCATCATTATTGTGAGGAATGTAATCTCGAGGATGCCACGATTACGTGTTATTTCTAGATAAGCTCTTTATTTGACCCATTTCACGAAATTAAGTGGCTTTAAAATAATTATTATAATCTTACTAAAATGCTAAATTTGAAAGTTAGTATGTTTGGGTAAATGTTTCTCAATCACACTTTAAAAGCCATTTTACAAAATCGTGCCGTTACGATGGAGCGCGCGCTTGTGCATCGTAAAGTTAGAATTAGGGTAAGTTTTTATAAAGTTTTTAAGTCTAATTACCTGATTGGATTGTCAATCAAATTGCATATTTTAAATAAATAAAGACCAAAGAGATACACTTTAGATTGTCAATATACTTAATTTGAAACAAAAATTAGCGCCATTATCCGGAACAATTAACAAAGTGCAATTTAGTTAGAGTTATTGTAAAAAATGCATATTATTGAACATTAAACGTTCACAAAATTATACGTGAGATATTTTAACACAATTTTTAGCAAAAATAATGAATTTAAATGAAAGATTTTGCCTTTTAAAGTTAGTAATGCAAACACTTTTCGTGAATCGAGGTGGCAGGATTGATAGTTTTATTAATGAAAAAAATTATTTATTTGCAAATGTGAAACATTAAGCATATAAACAGAAGTTTGAGCTTATTTTTGCATATATTTAAAAGCTTTAATATCTTTCCTAAGATCGCTTAGGAGCTCAGTAGATAATATTTATTAAAAAATATTTCAAAAATGTATGCATAAAAATTAAAGTTGTGACACAATGAAAAAGGAAAGAAGATCAATCAAGATTTAAAAGCATTTAATTTAAAAGGTAGCTGCGGTTTATTATATTTGTATTCAGATGTCAAATGTCAACAATCATATCAGTGTCCCGAAGAATGTTGTGCAATCACATCGAAAAGTGTTTGATTTTATTTTTATCAAATTAAATTTAACTTAGATTTTCATTACCACGTAAGTAAGTTCTTTATTGTGTATGGAAAACAAGGTTACAAAAGGATCTTAAAATAATTACAAATGTATCACTTGATTTGTACCCTAACATTTCAGGCATAACATGTGTTTTTTATATTTTACTTACCATCTAAATGTTCCTGTATATAATAACAGCTTTAAATCTTATAAACTGAACGTCTTTAAAAGCGTTTAGCAATTTAATAGTAATTATATGTGTTGTCACGCAGCAAGATTTAGATTTTAGATAATCATAATAATTACATCATAGTTATTGTAATGTGGAAACCTTAGTACCTCTGAAGATAAAACCAGCGGCATGTGAGTTGACGTTTGCCATAACGTAAAATTATGAACCCTAACAACAAACTTTGCCATAAACACAAATCTACGGAATCCATAGCAAGTTTTTTTTATCAATGCCAATGTGCTGCAAGCATTAACAAAAAAAAACTTACAAGTCAATATTTCATATTGCCAAATGGTTATTAGCGCACTTATGACAGGGTTCTTAATTTCATTTCAGTATTTATTTTTAGTAAACACTTTTCATCGTGACAGTATCGCCTGCACACAAACTTTGATGTCATCAATCTCTCCGCGTCATTAAATAGTATTTGGTTTTTGTACAAATATTTCCCAGGATGTTAAAAGTGGGCAGGTGGTCATCTAGTCGTTTTGGACTTTGGGGAATTATATGTCATAAAGCTTTTTAAGAGGTCAGGAGACGTATTTTTGAATCATTCGAATTCCAATCTGCATACGAAATGGTCACCCATCCATTTACCACCGCGGCGTCATGGGTTGCTTAACTTCAAAGTACGATATTTAAAATGTATATATATTTATATATCTTAAGTACTGGCGTAAACTGCATAATAGAATCGCGCGTGGCGTACTGTCCAACGTTACCTTTAATGTTACATGTTACAAAGCGAACATTTGTGAAGTCAGTAGGTATGGGGAAACAAGCGAGCAACGAGAGGAATGTTACATTACACACTATTTCAGATAATATAAAAAAAGAAATAAGCGATTTCTAGAAAACGGAGACGCACGGAGACAAACATTATACTGCATTAGCTTTCACTAATAATATTCTATTTTTACCTATAATTAGTCATCTTTAACAATTCATACAAATAAAATAAAAAAGTTTTTTGAAAAATGATGTTTCAAATTAATGTGGTTGATGATATTTTTTGGATAAATAATATATAACTACTCCGGTCTGATCCCTTGATCCGATCCCCCGCTGTTTTTTTTTAAATTCCGGTCCGATCCACTATAAACTTGACATTCCGGTCTGCCTTACTGTTTGTGACAGTAATAGAAAAACAGTTGACCATTTAAAAAATATTTTAATGCACTTTAAACCGTGCATGCATAGACATAACGTTATAAATGTACAATATTCACAAATTATTTGTCTATGGTTTAGGGACAAGTGAAAAGCGTTCAAATCGGGTGCAATTTCTTGGCCAAGACGAAAATCTGAAGTCGTTGTTCCTCATTATATGTACATGTCGACATAACATTACGAACTTAATAATTATGTATTTCTATAAACACTGTACGTATACTTGTTGATAACTGTCCTAATAATCTGCTAGATAACTATAGGGTATCGGACCGGATTAAAACATGTAAATTTATTTGTGATCCCCTGCACGGTGGATCAGACCGGAATAAAAAATATTATAAAATAAAACCGATGCCCTAGAGTATCGGATTCAGGGGATCAGACCGGAATAACTCATAATTTAAATTTATAAAACAAATATTGGCCAACATCACATACATTGCTCTGATCCTGATATGATAAGTAGCTTAAGCACTTGTGTGAAAACATTAAAAAAACATATAAATCGCAAATTTCTTATTATTTATGTTTTCTGAATCAGTGTGCGCCGTGTGAACCTTAAAATTCTTTATAAACTCCAAAAAAGCTACACTTAAAACACAAATAACATGTTGTCATGTAAACAAAATGTTTGCCTCGCATTCTGTTTCAAAGTTATTGTTATTACATTGCTTTAATTAAGCAGTTCCAAGCCACAGCGTTTGTAATAAGAATTCTTGAGTTACTGATAAATCATATTGCGTAATCTGAGTTAAGTTATTTTAACTTATTTACAAGAGAAAGGAGCATTTAACGTATGTCCAACAGTTGATGTCGTATTGCTGAAATGATGATGATGATGATGATGATGTAAGAGAAGTTCACTTTTATGGGACCAACAAAAAATTATTACTGTTGTTATATTAGTTTTTTTTACTGTTATTTTTTGGTACATAAAAATATGCATATGAAAACATTATTTCATTTCGGCATAAAGCCGTCTAAAAATATAGTGTTTATTCTTTATGTCTAGTTTTTCTGGGCTAAGGGGTTAGTCAGAGCCATGATAGAACCTACACATTTTTACATTTTCTCACAAAGTTACAATGAAACAAATACGCCATAATTATTTTGCGTACTCATAGCTTAGTAATAAAATACCATATTTTATCTCATTAGAACAACAAACAGCCATATATTACGTATTTAACCTCATAAATAATAAATTATACTAACCACAGCATAATTTTATGCAGTTCACTTAATTATAAGTCACAAATTAATACTACCATTATCAGTTTCGTTGATATAATAATCTAGGTGATCGTTATGCAAGTAGAACGAGAAAATTGCAAAGCTATCTAAGGCTCGAAGTATAACGTAGTAATGAGCAGAGCGATTGCGATAGCGGAATGACTGGTAAGGCCTAACGGGTAGTACAAATCCTAAGTATCAATTATGGACATCTCAAGTCAAATATAACATTCATAGATATTAAAAAACAGTTTAACCAAAAAAATACAGTAACAGTAACTTTTACGTCATAAGACCGCTATGAGTAACGAACTAATCTCTCCAAACATCTACAAAACTGCTATTTTTCCTTTTAGGAGTAAAACTTATCAAATTTTCTTTCGTTTCTTTTTTCATCGCCTACATAACACCTACCATCTGGGCACTTGTTTGTGCTTAGTACCTTAGGCAACCTAAAGTTGACCGCTGTAGCCAAAATTTAATTATTTCATTTTCATTTAAAAGTTTATTGCACTAATAGTGTACAAAAGGAGGACATTGATTTGGGAAAGTGAGGACCAAGGGGATGTGACTACAGTGCAGATCCATAAACGTTGGACCACTTGCTATTCTGCCCAATGGGCTCCTATAGCTGCACGAGAGGTGACCTGATCAGAGCGACACGAAATACCGTCCAAAAAGAAGAGAAGCCCAGTTTTGATCAAAGTCCAGCTAGAATTGTCATTGATACGACAGAATAAGTTTATTCTTCTCTTTTATTAAGCTTTAGTAGATGACGTAACTAGTAAAAAATATTTCACCTAAATGTTGTAGTAATCTGCCAGGTCTTCTAAGTTTATCGTTCGTAACAATTAACTTTTTTTACGTCGATTCTTTCTTTTTTTAACGATTCGATGATAATTCTGGCTAACTTTTGTACGAAAAATTTAAAAAATGCGTGATGACATTACCGTGCCGCATCGCTTATGACTCCGCTGCCGCTTCGCTTTCCACTGTCAGCACCAAGTCAGCTAACGATCGATAAGCCTCAGGTTGTTTATGACAGGTTGTAAACAGAACTGTCATTAACTGTAATAATATCTTATGACGCTGTCACAGTCATTAGGTTGGTAATATCGCGCGCATAATGTTTTATATTACTAATAAAAGCTACGTTGTCATAAAATGTGTTATGTTTTGTTTCATAAATTTTAGTAGGTACAATTTTACAAAAATACATAGCTACAGCATTCACTTATCCAAAAAGTTATGAGTAAATCATATCATAAATGACTAAACAAAAAAGAACTTAAAACGTATGCTTTAAATTGAAAACCTCCCATGTATTTAAGTCAAATAAACAAACACTAACTCGAAGTAAACTAAAAAGTTAACTACGCTAACTCTACCAGAGCTTATTGCACATATTTTTTACTCTGTGGCCGCATCCACAGTATACGATCGTGCTGCGATCATAAAACCTCTCACTATGAAGAGGGCGTCACTTTCCAATTTATTTTTTCCCTCTGCAGGGTTGCAGTAAACCAAATCGTAAAGTTACGACGTCTGGCCCCTGTTCCCTTACTATGTTAACCTCGTATCGTCGATGATTCAAAGTGCAACAGTCAATTTTTAATGTAGCAACGTTTTATGACGCGCATATTATATGTTGGCAAGAGTACATTTTAAGGGTTCCGTATCCAAGAGTGATTATGCAACCTATTATTCTGGATCTGCTGGCTGTATGTCCGTCCGTCTGTCACATGGCTGTTTTTTCTTAGCCGTAATAGGAATACATTTTTAATTTTTACGTAATAAGTATGGACGCTGTTTATTAACAAATAATAAAAAAATAGACAGACGGCCGTCGCCGTAGACGTAGACCCAAGTAAAGATGGTGTGACGATTTTGTTACCTGCCAAGGGATTGGAAGTCATTGGTGAGAAAAAGAGATCGATAGAAGACCTTTGCCCAGCAGTGGGATTGCAAAGGTTGAAAATAATGATAGTATAAGGGTCCCCATACAAACTTTTTTTTTGCTGTTTTTGGCTTGATTTGTACGGAACAATTCGTGTGCGAGCCGGAGTCGCTGGTTTTTAGTTATGGTATGGTTTTAAAGAAACTCAATTTTAAATATCTCCTATAATCGGTATGTGTGGTATTCTGTAATAAGTATATGTCTTTGCAATAATAGCAATTAAAATATTTTATTATTTAACTACCTTCAGGCGGTGATTGTACTGCTCATATTAAAAACTTAGGACCAAACCAAACCAACATCAAAATATTAAAATAAGGTTCAATAATTCGATCCAACACACAACAGCTGATCGGCTATTTAGTAAATAATACTAAAATGTTTTTTGCGAATTTAACTAATAAATCAGAAGTATATTAGTATATTATTACCATCAAGTGTACTACAGTATCAATTTGCATTAAATTAATATTTTGCTTCATAAATGTCACCATTCGGGATAACTAAGGCACAATTTTATTAAAGTGAAAAAACAGATCATGAACATGCCTAAAATAATTATCGTCTAAAGTTTATTTCATGCAAAAAAGAACTAATTATATTGAAGCAATATTAGCAGAGAAATAGCGTAAGTACTAAATGCAAAAAAAACTAAAATGGCTCCTCTGTGAAATTTCAAAAACTGTAATAATGCCTTTGTTTTACCAAAGATGCGATTTTTATATTTTACTAAACTAATATTTATCAATGGGTAAGACTATATTTCCAAGTGGCAATCCAGACGGGCGATAGATTACAAAAAATTAAATCCGTATCGTTTCTCCCCGTGTATCGTGGTACAGGGAGATACAATAATTTAGTAAGGATAATAAAGGTTCATTTTTCACTAGTTCAAATTGGACACGGTGGTTGGGTAGGTGTGTTTTTTGCTGCATTTCTGTAGAGGGTTGGTTCACACAAATTACACCTTGGGAACTGGCGCACAATGATACATAAGAAAAAATATTAAAAGAATGTTTGCTTATTTTGTTTTATACCTACATTATTATTTGATGATTATTTGATTCAAGAATTGTAGAAATTTGGACGAATTTGCTTTAAAAAATACACAGAAGTACCTAACTACACATAATATACAGTGTGTCCCATAACTCAAGAACCTTGTGACCATATATTATTCTCTTCATTCTATACAGAGAACCACTCTTGTTCTATAACTTTGAAAAAATATAATAATAATATTTGACAACGTCACATACCTACATGGCTCTGATCTTATGGTTAGTAGTAAGTAGCCAAAGCACTTGTGTTACAGATCTCAGAAATAACGACAGTACTATATACCCAGACCCGAGAAAATATAGAAAAGTATTTTTTGTACATATAAACAATATGCATTTTTGTTTTCTTTATATAAGGTGCTTCATAAATATCTGCAACGGGTGAAATGGGTAAAAGTATTGCTTATATAGATTACGATAGTGAAGGAATTACGTGCCCCGGATCGGTAATTAATTATTTGCGAAAAGACAGTAAATAAATGGTTACTTGCTTCAATTTGCATAACACACTTCGTCATCCGCCCTTGACACTGCGCGGGAGCGGTATAATGTGAAACGTTAGCATTTTTGGACAGATGTGGACGGTTTGAGACAGAATAAAGCCTAATCTTTATTTAATATAATTTTCTAAATAAAAAAATAAATGATGTTCTCGACATACATTTTTTTTACTATCGTAATCTATATAAGCAATACTTTTACCCATTTCAGCCGTTGCAGATATTTATGAAGCACCTTATATACAATTAATTCAATCGGCTGTTTTGTAACTTTATATGGGACGTCAAATGTTCATGCAAATTTGCACAAGTCATAGAACAAAAGTTGTTCACTATTAGTATAATAATAGTAATATTATCCTTAAGTCACGGGACCACCTGTAAGTATTTTAAAAACAAATTTAATTCTTTTTAAGACAAAATGTTAAATACCTCCTGTCTGATTAATTCGGATTTCGCACAAAATCATAACAGCCGATCGGTAATTTGTTTAAGGAAATCATTTTTTTCATACACTCATATAACTTATCAATGTATATAACATCAAACGCTTTATGTCCTACACCTATACTGTATGTAACAGTAACCAATTTTTTTAATAATTTTTATTTTGGACTTATGTAAAAAGTACTTATTAGCTCACAGACCATTGTATTAAAAAATTGACTATTAAATTAGGATATTAATTACTACGTTCGTAAAAGCAACGCAAGGCTTAGCCTGAACAAACTGACAATAACAATAAGAATAAAATGCAAGTTTTTTGTGTTTAATACCAAAAGCGTACAGTCAAATGCAAAAGTTGTTAATAAAATTCAAACCAAAATCTTTGACGAAAAAACTTTACGTCGATGACTGCACTGCAACCGCAAAAGTTGTGTTTTTTTCCTTAAGTTTATAGATATAAGAGTCAAAACATTTTTTTTATCTGTAGGAACACCTTTGCAATATTTATCTTTCGAAAACCATAAGTCCTCCCCTTCGCATGCTGCGTTGAAACTGTAAAACGAAATTGATCGTAAAACAGCCCTAACATAACTTTACCCCAACAGTGGGAGATGTCCAACTCAATACTTTGCCCATCAAATGTTTATTAGTAGGGGAACAACACTCTTAATTTTGTTTGAGGTGTAAGAAAAAGCTGTGGTTTGATGTGATGGATTTCTAGAGTCTAATATGAAAAAGGTATTTTAAAACTTATTTTAAATGTAAAGATGTTTGTTTTTTCCACTTTGGTAAAATAAAATCAATGGTTTTATAATAATTTGTGTCTATATCAGGTAATAATTAGATAACTTTATTTTAGGGGGACTCTAAAAAAAATAGCAACTAAATTAATGCGTCACTTTTGATGAATGTCAAAAAATCTCTCCATTTTTTCATTAAAAAAAATTTACACAAACTATTCATATAACACCTAAACTATTAAAAATTAACTACATTTCTACAAGAACATAACAAAATGCGTAACTAGTTTGTTTAATTTCATTTTAAACATTCAAAAAACTAGTTTTAAAGGAAATCGTTTACACTGACAAATGAAGATCTCCCTTACTTTTTAACCCTAATTATACTTAATGGCTTGTAAGTTGAGAGATTCCGGATTTCGCGAGAGTTAACGTATGCAATTAAGGATTATATTCTCAGTTTAAACTAAAGACCATACATTTCTTGAATTCGGATCAATTACCCTAATTTACGTAATTACATGGTCGGTGCAGTGCAATTCTTGGGATTCTTATTCGCTTTAACGTTGAATTTTAACTGTAAAAGCTGATAATATATTTTGTTTTTTCCTTCTTAAAACTTATGTGAAACATTTTGACTTAATAGCTTGTAAAAAATCAAACATATTTCTTAACACTTTTGCTCCCGATTACACTTGCAATATGTTGTTACAGCAAAAGGTTGCGGAAATCATGATAAAGTAACAGCTTAACTCATTCGCGACTTAACCTTTATGTTAATTCGGTGCTCCGGCCTGATCAGTTCAGCTTAAGGCGGGTCTTGGATAAAGTAGGTACAGTCGGTGACAGTTATTGCATATTTTTGTAAATCAAAGTTAAAAGAAATGATTCAGGCTATGAAATTTAAAAAAAAGGTAAAATAAATAATTTATTATTTTGGGATCAAATGAATAAATAAAACCATTTCGATTTGTTTCAACACATACAAGTAAAAAAATAAAAACTAAATTATTTTAATGTTGAATCTGTAAGTATCAGAAATGTTTTCTGAAGTACATACTACAGATTTTAATTTTAATTGATATGATAGGAATTTTACATGCAAGTAACATCTGTTTCATGAACTTTTTTTTAAAAATCTGCATTACCTCAAAGTTCTTTTAGTCCAAAGTATATTAAGTCTTCTGATTGTACTCACTAGTATAAAAATAAACTTTATACAAGTAGTATAAACAAATAATGCACATGTCATTTTGAAAGAGACTGCATATTGTCATGGACATAGTCGATTACAACAGACCACATCTCGACTTAACTAAAAGTTCAAAGTTGCATTTTAATTATGCAAGCTGCAAGTCTGTCGAAATCAATTCGAAGTACGGTCACACATATCGAGCTATATTTTTCCAGTGCAGTGATCTATAATCAATACTAATATTATAAAGCTTGTTTGTTTGTTTGGTTTAACGTGCTAATCTCAGGAACTACTGGTTCGAATAGAAAAATATTTTTGTTCTGAATAGTCCATTTATCAATGATGGTTATAGGCTATATAATATTACGCTACAATTGATAGGAGCGGAGGATTAATTAAAAATATTGAAAAAACGGGAAAATATTTCTTTTGAGAGCTTTCGTTGCATAAACGGTTAAAGTATCGCAAAAATCATGTATGACGAAATTGTTTTCCTTTAAAAGTTAAATAAAAAGTCAGTAACAGCTTAACTTAACTTATTTCATCAAACGCTTTTAAATATCTTTATATCCCGCCTTGTTATTTTTGCAATCAGAAAGTCTTTGCCAGAAGGGAAATTTTCAGACAGACACAGACATGGGAAACCCTTAACAGGCTGCGGACTCAGGTCGGTCGCTGCAAGGTCAACTTGTGTAGGTGGGGTTACATTGACAACCATTACAACAGATACGAGTGCAGAGCTTCCCCCAAACAATGGCCTATCTCTCGTCATGTCCCGCGTGTCCGCACACCTGCTCATAGACGTACTACACTCGACTGGAAACGCTGTCCGCGTGGCGAAGTATAATTGGTCATATAAAAAAAATTGTTGCCTCCGACACGCGAGGAAGAAGAAATGTCTTTATAACGCAAGGAATTATTTAGGTTTATTAGCTAGAAATAAATGTTTAGCTTGGTATACTGTTGATTCAAGCACTATATGACTTCCTGAGCTTTAACGTGTACTGTATAAAATTTACATAAATCATCGGCTATCAGAAATATTCGGTCTATGCTAAGAAAATACTGCGGTAAGAACCACATTATTTTCAGATATGTCCCGCTAGATTTGCCTGCAAAGCATACACAAATATTTTGACAAGCCTTGTCAACTCCTTTGCCTTTATGAAAACAGTACGTCACTGATTAAAAAAAGCCAAAATTTTTACAAACAAAATTATTTTTTAACAACAGACATTTGTGATATTCTGTAGTGTTTGTTCTATGGAAGGATTTTATATGTACTTGCAGTACTTATAAATTCCTTGGTTCCATGTAAAATTATAAGGATCTGTGTTGGGTATGACATAAAATATAAACAAATATTTAGCGTAGGTTTTTATGCTTGACCTTGAAAAAATCGTTTTAAAAATGCAATAAAAATTGTACTTATATGAATAAAAAAAATATATACATTAATAAAAAATATTATACTGGATTTAACTCACTGCTAAAGTTGATCTTTATTATTTTAATCTCCAACTTACCTGAAAAAGAAACAAGAATGAATATTATACTTAGTTAAAAGTTCAGCATTTTTTACCACTAAATATATTTTAAAATGTTCAATTGTCTAAAAATCTAAAATCTTGTAATAATTTTTCATTAAAAAATTTATATGTAAGGTAATGAACAACTGAATACGAATAGGCTTGCAATAGTAAAGTACTTAGTTAAAAATACAAATTTAAAGCATAACAAGTAGGTACTTATATATATATAATTATATATATACAGGGTGTAACGAAAAGGTGAAATAAAACTTTAAGGGGTTATTCTACGGCTAAATTACATCAACTTTTTCTATGGGACCAACATCGAAATCTCAAAAAAAAAATGACGTTTCCATACAAACTGATGCCAGCTGGTCGCGTTTTAGTATGGGAAAGTGTTTTTTTTTTTTTGCGAATTCGATGTTGGTCCCATAGAAAAAGTTGATGTAATTTAGCCGTAGAACCCCTTAAAGTTTTATTTCACCTTTTCGTTACACTCTTTATATAATATTAAATTACGCATAATTAATACCGTATTATTTGATATCCATACCCATCATGTTTTTGTTAAAGAAGAGTGACTCTTTTTTGGCACAAGTGTCATAGCACTGAAAAAGAAGTATCCACCTTCATTGTCAAAAACCTTTGATAAAAAAAAAGTTTATAAAATCAAGAAAACGGCTTACAGTTTTGTATACTCGTGATTCATACTAAAAACACCAAATGCAAAACATCTCTCTTATTTTTGCCCTTCCATTAACTAACTTAAGTTACAAAACAACGGTTATGCAGCAAGACGCTAAGTCCCCGTGAACTCGGCCGGAAGGCGATCGGACGGACGGACCTTTTAGTGCGAGTTTGTACAGGCGATAGGAAAAGTGTTTAACTAAAATAAAAACCGGACAATTTTAAGTAAGACTTGCGCCTCGAGAGTTCCGTAAAAACTGATATATGGGTGTTCGAGTTTATGCTCCTAGCTTTGAATGTAAGTTTGTGATTGCAAAAAATATGTATTATTTAAAAACAAAATTAAATAAAAAAGAAATTTAATAATGCCTTTCATGATATCTATTTGGTCCACAAGAATTAATCTATAGGTTTTGCTTGCATACTGACTTCATTTGCTAGACAATGAAATGCTTCTAAGCTTGGACCATAAATTGGCCTTAGTATAAATTAGTTTTAAGTTGATACTTCTTCCCGACTGAAAGACAGACAAAATAAAATTAATATATTTTTTCATTGTCTAAGTCCGTTCTATTTAATTCCAATTACGAAAGCACCATGTGGGGACGGACGGCCGTAAAGGGCGTGTCGTAAGATACGACTATTCCTGTAGCACGAGACGGGCAACAGCGTCTGCGTGCGAAATCTTATAAAAAACTGCGCTCGCCAACCCGTCTGCCAAGCGTGGCGAGTATAAGCAACCTTCCCCCCCCCCCCCCTTATAAAAGTCATTGGGGGAGGCTTATGTTCAGCAGTGCTCGTCCTATGGCTGAAATGATGATGATGATGATGACGAAAGTACAAAAATATAGTAGAAATATGAACATAAAATTGTCTACTTTTTGCGGGTTGCGGGTTCGAATCAAGCAAGGGGCAAATGTTTGTGTAATGAGCAAGAGCATTTGTACCTAAGTCATGGATGTTTATAAAAGTATATAAGTATGTTTATCCGTTATCTAGACGCCATAGTACGAGCTTTGCTTGATTTGGGGCTAGATAATTGGTGTGATTGTGAAAACAATTTATTTATTTATTACTTTCATAGCGGACTGTACTTAGGATTTCATTCCATGTTATGGACTAAATATAAAGCCATTTACGTTATTTTTTACTTACATCTTTATATTACTTAGCATAGTACTATCAAATGGAGTATTTTGTTATTTGTATTGTTATAATAATAGTTTTGATAATGTACCAAATGCTTTTTTCTTTCTTTCTATTTCATGAATTTGACATTTATTTATTGTTTTTTGCACAGACAAAAAGTAATATAAATGGATAACTTAACGTCAGAAGCATCTACCAGTCAATCATAGGGCTAGACGACAGAAATGGTACAGGCGGTTTGTTTTTTATTTAGTCGTTTCTATCCCACTGCTGGGCAAAGGCAAAGGTCCGAGAGGTAGACCTCGAAAACGATGGCGTGACTGGCTCAGAAATTTTTGAGGCCTTAGGTTATTGGTAAAGCGCCTGCGCGCTATGAAGGAGTTCAGGGTTGAAATCCCAGACCGGTCGAGTTGGCTTTTACGACCGAGTCGAGAGGCGAGTACGCCGGACTTGGAATTGTCATCTCTGTGGTCCCAGGTTCGATTCCCGGTCGGGTCAATGTAGAAAACAAACTTTTCTATGTTATAGGTCGAGTCTGAGTGTTGTGGTACCTTAGTTGTTTCTGATTTCTATAACACAAGTGCTTTAGCTACTTACCTTAGGATCAGAGCAATGTATGTGATGTCCAATAATTATATATTCATTTTTTTTTATTGTTTTCACAATCACACCAATTATCTAGCCCCAAACTAAGCAAAGCTTGTATTATGGCGACTACATAACGGATAAACATACTTAAATACTTTTATAAACATCCATGACTTAGGTACAAATGCTCATGCTCATCACACAAACCTTTGCCCCTTGCGGGATTCGAACCCGCAACCGCTGGCTTTGTAGTCCGGAGCGCAAACCACTACACCAAGCGATCGTCGATTTGAAAACATGCAACCAATCAGCGTCAGCAGTGAAATCAATTCATATAACTAGCTACGGAAGAGTTACTGTGATCGTGGCACAGATTATGATCTATAATTGTAGAAGCTCATTAATGTCTGATTGATTCACAACTGGTTTTGCTGTTCGACTTAAATACATTAATTCTCTTCAGTATTGGAACATAAATAAAACAACTTTATTAGACACTTCCGATAATATTTTAATTAATAGAAGATTGATTAGGACGAATGGGCGAGAAGAATCGGTCGATCTACTATTACCGGTATATTGCATTAACACAGGGTGTTGTTCATTAATACATACAATTGATAATATTGGCCACAGCATCTCTATCAGATGATTGTTGCAGCGTCAGTAGGTTCAAAAGATTCCGCATAAAATTTCCTTTTGTGACCATAGAGTCTATGGTGCGTGCCTATAGCGCGGCACTTCTTGCCACAACGATGGTAGATGTCTGCAGGTGGTGGTAAAGCACGAGACATACTTGCCTCTCGCCTACGAAGGTCGTCAAAAGAAAAGCCAATTCGACTGTTCTGGGATTGGAACCCTGAACTCCTGCATAGCGCGCAGGCGCTTTACCAATTACCTAAGCTACAAGGGCCTTAATTTGGCCACGTTATGGCTACTAGGAAATGTATCAAGCGTTATTCCTTTTTATTTTCGAGTCGAGGCTTTTAAGTTTTTAACTCTTTGTAAAAATATTGCTTTTTATTTTCCTATCGATAAACAGGATTTAATTTTATCAAACTTTTTAATTTGGATTAAAAAATCCCCACAAGCACTTCTTTAACAACAGAGTGCTGGAGGCATGTAACAAAGTGGCCAGCAGAAGTGGTGTCAGCACAAACTATAAAAAAAAACTAGACAATTATCTGAAAAAAAAAAAGAAAACTATGACAACGAGATGCAGGCTGTCATCAGTTGCTTCAACTGCTTGCCTGCCAAATAACAATAATGATGACGAGAATGCCGAGACCGAAAACAACCTATTACACGAGGCCACTGAAATGTAGGAGGTGGCGTCCACAGAAATCATACCTGTTGTTATATCGGCAAACGGGTTACTCCCAGTTACTCTGGGTGTATCTGAAAAGGCTGGGGTTTGACGGCAGTTCGCTTCCAGCAAAGATGCAGAGGCGGTGATGCTTGATACCGCACGTATCGTCCGCCAATTTCTCTTTATTTTGCCCTGATCCCGGCCAACTGTGCTATTGCTGACTATTAGGGTTGCTACACATGTAAACGGGCTGGCATTAATCGGCAAATCCGGGCGATAAAATCGAATATATGTAGATGAATGTTCAGGAATCGCTCGACTGCCGAACATAATTTAATCATAATAACTACCCGATTGACCCAAACCGTATGAAGCCGAACGTAATTTGCTGGGGGTCTCAACCCGAATGAACAACCCGATCGGCACAAGCCAATTGAAATGAACAAGTGCAGTAATTCCTTCGGTTTGGCTTTGTTATTCGACAAATACTGCCGAATCGATAGTAAGTCGGCTCGCTTATGTGTGTAGCAACCCTACCCAAGAGGCGAGAGGTATTGGCCTACAAACAGAATAATATTTTTATGTGCACTTTATAAAGCCTCACCTTGTATACCTACTTAGATCAATGACATCAAATGATCAGAGCATAAGACAGACACACAAATGAGGTGTCATTTGGAATAAGAAACCAAACCGGTTAAAACCCAATTAGCTGATACCAAAACATGCTAATTATAAACTGTTGCATCAATTACAATTTGTCAAAACGACACACTATTTATGGCTACTGTCGTGTGATATTTATTAAATTATGCGTAACATACGTTAAGATTAGTTAGTACTATTTAATTTAAATTTTATTGCTTATTCGATTTCCGTACCTAGAAGTGGATTGTTGGTACTATACAGGTTGTTTTTTTAACGACATGATCTTTTTGAAATCCACTTCTTGTTTTTATTTTTCCCTTGAGGTATCCAAGGAATGACATCTTCTTAGTATTTTACCATTCATTATATTGACAGATACGAAAATATACGCATAAGAACATAAGTTTTATTCTACTTTAAAAAAAATGTACACTGTGCGCGAAAGCAAACATTTCTTTGGATTAAAACATTATTTTATAACAAAGTCACTAGTTAAAATTTCCAGAAATCAAACAGTACAGCGTATACAATCAACCAGAATATGGGCAACGGAATCAACCCTGAGGTTATCCAAGGTTTGATTTCCGGTTCGGGTCAGAATCATTTATACATTGGTTTAAGTCTGGCTGTTCTGGGCATGCATTCTGAGCATCTTCTAAAATTCAACTTTAGCACTTCGTAACACAAAAGGATGTTGATTTCTTTACTCGAGGTCACGACAATTGCTGTGTTGTTTGACGCTTATTTTTAATGTAGGCAACGAAGATGTCACTGCAGTCAGATTCATAGTAATGTATTGCTGATCCGATTTGAATGACGAAAAGTAAGGAGGAATACATTCGCACTAATAAGTTTAGCTTAGATAATAAACAGACTGCTACACTGTGTCTCAACCAGTTACAGGAGTAAGATTGATTCGAGAAAATCTCACGCGTGATATCCGTTCGTGATTATTATGTAAAACCTCTTAGCATAGTATCACAAGAGCACATTGCATGTTGTCATTCCTTTCAGAAGACTCAAATAATTCATCAGACTCAAATAATTTATCAGATTTACATTTTCGGCAAATGCCTAAATTATTTTGATTCGAAATCGTTAAACAATAGCACCATTAAAGTCTGTTTAAATTTGCATTAAGTCAAAGTTCATATGACGCAACTTAGACCTTTGACAAAATGACTGTTTGTTTTAGCATTAACGTTATCTATCAGTCCTAAATCTGTGAGTTGTTGCGATCGTGAGAAATAAACTTGGATCAAATTAAACATTCTGGATGAATTTGTTGTTGGTGTTAGGTTAAATACTATAAACGCACGCTATTTTTAGAATCACCAAAGATATTTATTAATTTTCTTAGGATTTTTTTTTGATTTTTTAATTTTTTGCACACATATTTAAAAAATAAAATAAAACTAGAGATACATCTTGTTACACAACGTACAAGAAGTTACAGTTAATGTTTACAGAAATATACACAATACGGTCTTATCTCTTATCTTATTAATTAATTAGGTAACTACTCGTATATACTACAAGCGTACTAATAAATCATATACCTCTTTTCTTGTCTTTCGTGTAGTGTTAGTTTAAATGTATTTTAACAAGAAAGTAAAAATAGTTATTAATTTACTTATTAAGAACTTGTCACAACAATATTTATAAGTGTTACGTCATTACCATTAGTGTCATTACAGTGAGATAATTCTGTTATTTAAAAGTATATTTTAGATGTTATTGTGTTTAATTAGTCACATTACTCCATCCCGTACACCTATCAAACGCCCAGTGCGCCCGACCGCGGCAAAGTTGGACAAAAACATCCTCATTCTTATCACAAAAACTTGAATAATTTCACTGGTAAGTTTGACAAACCGCATTATTAACTGTTAATCGTTGCCGGGCCACAAAGACCACAAGAGGGTTCGAGTGGCCGACCGTCACTTTGTCGGCACCCGGTTTTTTGTAGCCATCATCGGGTGTGTTGACCAAATGATAGTAGTAGCGAGCAGTTTTGATAGTTGAAACTCATTGATATTACATTTTTTACTAAAAGTAAAAAAAACTTGCAGGCAAAAATCTTAATACTTTTGTACCAGTCATCATTTCAGCCATAGGACGTCCACTGCTGAACACAGGCCTCCCCCAATAATTTTCATCGGGGGGGATTGCCAATACTCGCCTCGCTTGGCAGGCGGGTTGGCGAGCACAGTTTTTTATTACATTTCGCACGTAGACGCTGCTGCCCGTCTTGTGCTACAGGAATTAGTCGCCTCTTACGACATGCCTCCTGTTAGCGGTGGGGAAGTGTATTCTTTACGGCCGTCTCCACACGGCACCTTGTACCAGTACTTGAATCTATTTTCATTAGGAAGAGAGACCTGTTACTTGATGAGATATAGGTTAGTAAGACAACTTAGTTCAGGTATAATGTTAATATTTGTTACAACCTTTAAAAAAATCGAGTGTCAATGACTGTAAAAGTAATATTATAGACAAATTTTAATATGTGGGATAATATTTTAAAAAATAGTTATTAATTTAAGCCATTGTTTTTAAAAGAATTAAAGAAATAAGTATTTAAAAAATGTTACCTATCAAGTTGATGATATCGATTTTTTTTTAAACTTGTATTTATAATAGTGTACGATCACCCTACGGCAGAATATCAAAATCACTCGAGTCAACTAAAGCCGGCATTCGCGGACAATGGGAGCGTTTTAAAAGCGTTTTTGTCCACAACCGCGGCTCCATAGCACTGTGCTTGAAGAAAGTTATGGACAAATATCACTGTTGCCGCACCACTGTGTGCGTTTTATTTTAATGCTGTCGTACTAAAATTTAACAATTGTGTAATATCTTTTTAATGGATTTACAAAATACAGGTATGCGTGTGGAGGGTTTTGCTTGACGAATTTTTTAATGTGATCAAGACGTAATACGTTATTTTTTCCACACACGAGTATTTTGTACAACATTTCTCCATGTTTTTATGATAACTATTTTGGTAATGTTTCATTTATCCTAGTAATAGTATAAAGTACTTAAATATAAAATCTAATTTTTACTAAAGATAAAAAGTCCATTACGATTTTAAACTCACGTCGTTTAGCAGTAATAAAAATTCTAAACTGTAATAGCTTCGACAAAGCTAATAGTTAAATTAGCAAAGGTTGATTAGGATCGTATTGTTTAGTCAAACACGACGCATACGCCTCCAAGACGCGTGCTGACGGACAAAAACAAAAGGTCAGCCAAATAACTATCCATGTAATACTTGATATCATAGTATCATTATTTTTATCATAATGCCAGCCATAGGACGTCCACTGCAGAACATAGGCCTCCCACATTGACTTCCAGATAGGCCGGTTAGAAGCGGCCTGCATCCAGCGTCTTCCTGCGACCTTTACCAGGTCGTCTGTTGACCTTGTGAGTGGACGTCCTATGCTGCGCTTGCCGGTACGCGGCCTCCATTCTAGAACCTTTCTGCCCCATCGGCCGTCAGTTCTACGTGCCATGTGCCCTGCCCACTGCCTAGTATAAAAAACTATAAAATACTAAAGCTTAGAAAGCTGAAACATTACAAAGAGGTTCCGTTGGTAATGAAGGAAGGAAAGGAGGCCGGAGTTTTCGAAATTCAACCCCCGTAAGGGTCACCACTTGCGGATTACAGTTTGTATGAAAGTTCTTTATTCCTGAAGTAACACATTTTTATCTAAGTTGTAAGTATGTTTGTAAACTTTCAACGTTGCATGATTAAACTGCCGAGCGATCACTTGAAACTTCGTAACAATAAAAAAAAATGTGTATCGTTTTGCTAATATGAGGGGTCACGTAAAAACTGTAGTTGGTAGTAGTAGTACTGTAAATGTAGGAAGGTATGTAAGTAGTTGGTAGGTCGAAACGTCAGGCGTACAAAAAGATAATATACCTGAGTATGAGCATATCAATTTCCTTTTTTACGTTAAATAAACATTATACTCCATAAAGTGCAGTCTCCTAGAAGTACTTAATTTAACTAGACTTCTAAGTAACCCTAATAAGCATACATAATTTATTGTACATGAAAGTTCATGTCACATATAAACAGCAAAAGGTAAATTTAAGGGTATTCTGTATTGAAACGCATAGATGATAATCCAAGATTGTATTGCCAACATTTGAAGGGTCAACGTAAAATCTTTGAGTAAGAATTTTTATGCAACCAATCTCACGTACTCCTACGATAATTATACATCCGTTAAAACATTAATATGCTAATATGGCCAGGAAAGTGTAGTAAACGCAAATCTTTGCTAATTGCATATCTAACGATATGAGGAAGCTATATCTCTTTTCAGTCATTTGCTTAATTGTAGGTTTACTTAAGTGAATATTTCTTGATGCATTAACTTTACATTAATTAAATAAAAGTGTAGTTAAAGAAGAAAGTGGTATAGATATTTAAGATTAAGTAATATAAATAAGCTAAGAGAATAATGATATTCCGTCCGTGATATTGCAGACAAACTGCAGGAGAGTCGCCTACGCTGGTCATGTTTTGCGGAAATCGGTAAGCTACGTAGGAAACAAATGTCTGGCCATGCCACCACCGCCGGGTAATGGCGAAAGGGGTAGACCCAAGAAAAGCTGGCTTGACGTCGTGAGGGCTGACATGCATGGTAATGATCTCACAAATAAAGACGCTAAAGACCTTGTAAAGTGAAGAAAATTAAGGAAATCGAATCCTGGGCTCTAAAGCGATGGCTTTGGACGCAACTACTTTAAAAACAAGACCAAAGGTAAGCCAACCTATTTAATGTTTGTCACCAACCGTTAGCACTTGAGACACAGTTTAATATTAAGACCAACACACCACGACGTCTAAAACAAAACTACCCTAATCAAACAAATACCAAAACAGAAAAAAATTCAAAATATGTTGGCAGCAGCATCTATCGCCAACAGTCATAACCACTGAATGTAAAAATTATATTCACCGTAGGTATCTGATCTCAGCCGATCCAACTTAGCACATAAAACCAACAAATAATGTCCCATAAATTCCTTTGCCCTTTCATCGGTAGCGAGAAACCTAAAGGTGCAAATGGACCACCATAAGGTCACTTAGCACAAATATCTCGTGGTCCAATTCACACGTGCCACAATAAGTATATCGCACTGAAATTTTATAGCTTTGACTTTAGAATTAACATGTTTATGGAATGTGCTTTTTAAAAAGATTGATTTGTATTATTTTTTGTCCAGAAGGCTTCGGCTTTGCACCACAGTTTATTGGGATGTCTTATCATGGAAAGGAATACTTTGTGGTGCAGAAATGAATTATCTTAAATGCTGTGCTTTTTAAGATAATACATACGAGGATTTTCAAATAGTATGTCGCACCGCCCACAATACAAATTACGTAGATATATAAAAACGATGATTAAAATTTTTATCTCTATAAAATTAAACTTTATACAAATATTAAAAACGTTAAAAAACGTTTTTTATATATTCATTTAAAATAATAAAAAAATCAATGCTTTTTTATGGCTAGAGTACAAAAAGTTGGTTTTTACCATTATTTTCTGTATGTTAGTTAGTATAATCTTTGTACGTTACTAGACGCAAAAACTAAAAGGCCGATTTTGATTGGTTTTAACTGCTTGAAAGTGTAAGGTCTGACTTAAAATCTGGGGACACTAAATAGTGATTGCTTTAGAACGACTTTAGATACAGCTTGAACTCTCTTCTTTATAGAGTTTCATTTAAAGTAGAGGTCATAATAAGTGGTAACGATTGCTAACTCATTCAAATGTTAGTTTTGGGCGTACGTCAAAGTGTTTCTGAATTGATTTAATGACCACATGAATGAAGTCGCAGGCAACAACTAGTCATCATCATCATTTTAGGCAAACCTCAATGTCCTATCATCGGAGGGGGATTGACAATACTCGCCATGCTTGGCAGGCGGGTTGGCGAGGGCAGTTTTGTATATTTTGCACGCGGATTGTGCTGCCTGTCTCGTGCTACAGGAATTAGTCGCCTCTTACGACGCGCCTCCTATTGGCGGTGGGAAAGTGTATTCTTTACGGCCGTCCCCACATGGCAAAACACTATTTGTTTTGCCATGTGGGGACGGCCGTTACAATAATATTCAAGTAAACTTACATCAAATAAATATAATTAGGTAATGATAATTTGTGAAAATAAAGAGCTCATGGTTAACCCCCGAGGTGTACTCGATTTACCCATCGATTAACACGCCAATCTGAAGTCACATGATCTGAATGTGAGACGTTCGGTTCAGTAACGCCATGAGGCAGCGTCGGGTGTCACAATGAGTTGTGCTGGAGCAGTAGAACAATACCCCAACTGGTGGGGTTTATTGGGTATTCGAGTTTTATAAAGGGTTACGTAAACGCTGCACACACCAGATAGATATAGGCAAATAGACTTTGAATTACTATAGCATTTATAACAATACAATACTCCGTGTGTGGGCTCGCAACGAATATTATAATTGGCTGTATAGAAGCTGAATAAATAAATTCTTAAATATAGTAATAGCCAATACATTAATTAAAATACATGACTTAGGTACGAATTTTCGTGCTCATCACACAAACACTTGCTCCTTGCGGGATTAAAACCCGCAACAAAGCACGGAAGACTACACCAGAAGGTTGTCAGGCAGCAAAGAACATGTTTGTTGAGGAGTTTAAGGATCAGCTAAATCAGAGTGATTATAAGTTTTCCATAGTAACCCAGAATTATGAAACTAATATTTTGGATTCAGCAACTTATCTACTCAAAATTGTTACCTGTCCCAAAACCATTACACAGCCTATTTTTGTGTCAAATAATTATAGACATAGTTAAAGACACAGAGTTTTTTTAATCGAGATTTGAAGTTAATTTCGATTTACAAAACTTGTACAAAATAAACCTTATAAATTTCTAATTATGTTCCTTAATCTCGTCCTCATTGTGTACAATGTAGTACGCACTTTTTGCTACTGCACTGATTACAATCTTCAAAGTTAGGCGCGTGCTTGAACGCGTCAATAAACTAAAAAATAAATAACCGGAACGTGCCCGCACCGTCACCTATCAATGTCATCTGTCACCTGTCAATGTCATTTGTACTTTTTTGTACACAGCACTGAAGACGTAAATATTTAGAATAAATTAGTTTTTTAACTAATTAGTGATTTACAGCTTACATACAAATGCAAAAATCCAAGAAGAAAATACGGTGATGTTTGTGTAAAAGTATGGTGGCTGGAAAACAAAACTTGTCAGTTGAATTTGTGAAATTGTTGGACCGATACCTCGGCTCAATTATTACGATTATTACGATTTCTATCACCACCACAGCACACTAAAATATAATATCATCACCATCACCATCATCTCAGCCTATTACAGCCCACTGCTGGACGTAAGGGAAGGACGCAAAGAGCGCCAAGGAGTACGATCTCCTGCTTTGATACAAATGTATCCAGCCATAATCCTGAGTTCGTCGGCCCATCGAGTTGAGAAGCGTCCTACACTACGTTCGCCGAGACGTGGCCTTTGCTCCAACAACATAATCAGCCAGAAATTAATCATGAAAACAAGGAGTGTGTGTGACAGAGTGGCGTTATTCTTCAGCCTGCAAACGAGACAGAATGAATGACATCGGAGCTTTCACGGGAGGTTGGCCGTGGTGATCATTAAGTTCATTCTAGTTGTCTCTCATGTCTCAGAATGAATGACATCGGAGCTTTCACGGGAGGTTGGCCGTTGGTGATCATTATGTTCATTCTAGTTGTCTGTCATGTCTCCGAATGACTCCACAGAAACTGCTCTGTACAGAAGCACTGGCCTTAACGATGGAGTGGCCAGTGGTTTTTTGTTCAGTCTGAAGCGTCTCCTCGAGGTATTCCTCCTGAGACGTAACATTATGGCTCTAGTCTTCATGAAGAGTTGACCATGAGATCGATATAATGTTGCACCAGAAATATACTACAAAGGATCTGTAATAGCATTAGGTAAGTTATTAATATAATAAATTTATTCTAGCGCATCATATGTACCGAGAGAACAATTATTCCTCTTGTCTGTCTCGCAGCAGAATTATAACACTTCCACTTGCTTTCACGAGGGGTTAGCCTGTGGCTTAAAATTTTTGTTATAATATTGCGGGTCTGCAAATCATCTTATAAGGTTGACCAGAGACCGACTTCATCAATTGAAGTTGAAAATATAGTCGAACACAAAGGTATCAAGGCGATACATATCTTCGAATGCCACTGAAGAAAAAAAAGAGAGGAGGGAGAATATGGGTACCGAGACCATGAGGTAATGCCCTCCGTCTTAGTAATTTTTTCAACTTAACACTTTGACTCTAAGGAGGCTATGAAAGAAGCTCCTTTGCCTGCTGATATTGAAGGCTCAAGGAATTCTGAGTACTTGTGTAAACAAGTCACATACTTACCTAGACAATTTCAGTCTGTTTATAAAGATTTTAAGTTTTTAATAATTTCATCAGTTGTTAGTATTAAATTGGGCCTTTGGCAACCATTAATGGTACCAAGACAATCTGTTGGTTTCAGATCTGCTTGTCTTATTCTGCCCCATTTATATACATACAAGTCAATGATAAATAGCGCTTTTACAAATTATGGTTTATCTCGGTGTGGATTTCCACAAGTATATAATTGAGGTACTTCTTGATGTTGGCCCAAGAGGGCAAGACTTTATAAAGCATACCATAGAAAACAACCTGTTTACTCCAATAGTTCATTTAGTTATGACCATATTAAGTTTTTTTATTTTTTTCTCTTATATTTTACTAAAAAGCTTAAATAAATAAATAAACATTACTTGAAATTGCTAATTGATATCTGTGACTTAAAGATCATTAGTCCACTTGATTCGTGAAGTGCCTTAACGTAAAAGGTCCCAGGTTCGATACTCTGTTCGAATGACCCTGGCGAGATACATTGTCTTGTACCTCGTAGTACAGGGAAGTTGACTCCTTGTTTGGAGACCATGACAAATTCATGTTGGCTGGTGTATGTTTGTATGTTCCTATACAACTGATATGGTATCCCATTTGTGTAACTTATAATATTAGATCTGGTCACAACCGGGTAAACCTTAAATTCTTATAGTATCAAGCTTAATTCTCAAGATTCTATAATAATCTATGAAAGCAATTAAAATTTAACACTGTTACTGACTTAAGGTTATTATTCTAGCTGATCGCCATGGCTAGTTAGATTATTTCTAGTCTTCATCAAGTGTAAATAATTTCTAAGAAAATTTATAAATAAAGACACACTCAAGATGAGTCTTACTTACAAATAATGTGAGTGAAGATCACTGTTACAGATATGGAAAAATAATTCTCCTTGTTAACAACAAGATAAATATTACCAAAATTAAAAATTATACATATGTTATATCCCAATATTTTCAGTCAGTAAAAACCCATGGAAAGATTTATGCAGCTTTATTTACAGGCAAAAATGTCGCACCATAATTGATCCTTATGTACTTGTCATAAGGTCGAAAACCAATTATTTTAATTTTAAAGTAGGTACCTGCTACCTTTGGAAAAGTAAGAGAAATTCAAAACTAGACACAAAGTTCCAATGATAACTTGAATTTTCAAATCTGACCTAAATATATTTTTAATATGTTTTTGTTATAAACCATATATTTCTAGACATTTTATCATTTGTGAAAATGTTTGATACCTAAAATTGAAGACAAAGATAAATAATCATCCAATCATTAAATTATCAAGATACTAAAGATAGTAAATAAACTGAATTATCCCAGGTGGATAACAAAGGTTCATATGTAAATAGATGATTATAATAAAATATGATTTATTAAAACATATTAGAAAATTAAAATTGTATCCATGAAACTATAAACTTCATAAAAAATATGCTACTGACTTAAAATTATTATTTAAATTAAGGCATGAATCTTACAATTATAATTGAAGTTTGTCAAGTACCTATGTAAGTCTATGTATAAATAATTTTATTAGATATTAAATTAAAAAAAAAAAAAAAAAAAAAAAAATGGATGACACGATAGAGGCATTGATCAGTGGCAATAATTAAGGCAATGCAGGCAATAAATGTTGCCTTACCTTGTTATTGGACTAAGGCGGTAAGGCTGCTACAAGTATTTTGAGCCGGAGTAAACTTTCTATCTTATCCGATGTGATGTATTGGTAAATTATTACTTATTTAATTTTTTATTAGCTTTACAAGAATTGACCAGTCATTGAATCTTTTTCTAAATAAGTATTCCGACTGTTTGATTAACTTATTAATATACCCTACCAGGGATCCACACATAAAGTGCAGGAGTCTCATACTGATTTCCAGCCATATAAGTGTAACACATATAACAGTTTTCTAAGAAGATGAGTAAAAATCAATCTTTCTCAGTAAAGTAATGTTGAAACTATTGTCAACAAAATAGGATCCCTACTGGAACAATACTGGTAGTATTTGTATATAATTTCCTTATTTATAACATATAATTAATGAAAGATTTGCCATAGTAAACATCCATATTATTTATTTTAGTTTCCTTTACTTTGGAACTACACCTTGAACAGGAGTTATTAAGAATAAGACTAATTTATTTGCATAAAAAATTGTATTACAGACAATGATAACTTAAAAGGTTACTAGATTTTCTTATTATATAAAATAAAATAAATCTTTTCAAAAGAAATACAAGCTTAACAATACTTGCACATCGATAAATTTACCTTGTTAGGTAACCATGTACTAAGTATGTACTACATACTACTGGATAAATGAGACGGATATTAATAGTTCAAAGCATTGGCTCCATTTCCATGACAACTTATTAAACTAGCTGTTGCCCCGCGATTTCGTTTGCGTGATCTCTAGTTTATTCGTAAAGAATATACATACTTAATAGCCAGGAGAATTTATTTAAAACTTTATTGCACAAAGTTAAAAGTGTACAACAGGTGGATTATCAGTCTCAGTCCCAGCAAATCTATAAATTCATAAAGACATACAGTTTTAACAAAAATAAAAGAGTATTGCAATTAAAGTAAAATTTGCTATTTTTGATTTTAGAGAATTCCTACACATTTTTTGGCCCACCTGTATGGTATAAAATAGGTACAGGTTTGTGTCATCAAATGGGATGGGACTGTATCAATATACATGGTTGTATTAGCATACGGGGTTATATCATCATACAGGGTTGTATTATCATGCAGGGTGTATCATCATACAGGGTGTATCATCACACAGGGTGTATCATCATACAGGATTGTATCGATATACAGGGTTGTATCGATATACAGGGTTGTATCGATATACAGGGTTGGTTGATTAATTCCAATGAACTAATCAAACAACTATATCCTTGTTAGATAAAACTTGAATTTGGCATCTACCAATAGATAGTTAATAAAATAAAGTTTTATCATGTGCTAAGACTTAAGCAAATCATATAAATGATCATAATAAATGTTTATATTGCTTTGTCGACACAACTTTCCTCTTTGAACATCTACATTGTACACAATGAGGACGAGATTAAGGAACATAATTTATATGATCGGACTAACTTACCTAGTGACGTCCGATCCTCAATTATGTGAAGTAATCTCGTCCTCATCCTATCCCCAGCCCGACCCAGTTAGTATGTATTTATCAATCCTTAAAGTACAAAAAAGATTATATGCTATAAATACCTACCTACTACTTAGTTTCCCTTCTTTTTGAAAGTTGTGTCCAGTTTTATCCTTTGAAATAATGACATTGACAGGTGACAGATGACATTGATAGGTGACGGTGCGGGCACGTTCCGGTTATTTATTTTTTAGTTTATTGACGCGTTCAAGCACGCGCCTAACTTTGAAGATTGTAATCAGTGCAGTAGCAAAAAGTGCGTACTACATTGTACACAATGAGGACGAGATTACTTCACATAATTGAGGATCGGACGTCACTAGGTAAGTTAGTCCGATCATATAAATTCTTCACCGTTCTTTAACACATTACCACGCATAACTATAACTTTTCTGACAGTTAAACCATACCTATTTTGACACATTCCGTCGATTAACGGTTCAGATCTTAACCACAAGTAAAGCTTGGGCAATAATATCTGTTTTATGCATGGGGCACTCATTAAAGCGCATGTTAATTGCTGGCACCGTAAAACATGCGGATAAGTGTTGCCAAGAGGTCGATATTATGTCGATAAATTAAATAAAATTGCAACGTTTACGTAAAGCTAATCTGACATAGTCAATATTGATGGTCTAATGTAAATTATCCTTCGAAACGACTATATTCGATCCGAGCGATGGTAGCATAATGGTGAGAGATTTGCTTCTCATGTGGATTGTGAGTTTGAACCCAAACACGTATGTACAGACAAAAGCTCGTCAACCTACCACAAGACGTCAAATTTTCTCAATTGATATTGATCTCTACACGTAGGATTTAAAGTTGAAAATCGGTTCAATGACCTTTAACTTTTTGGGTAGGTTGACCTACTGTTCACTGTACAGTTACGAGCCATGAAATATATAAACTTTGTAACTAATTCGGTTGTAATAAGGTGTAAAGTCCAATGAAAATGTAATTTTATTTATAAGTTATTGTGCTTATGATTTTTTTCGGAATCTTTACATGGAATTATGCCACTTTCTCAGCGGTGAGGAAAAACATAGTAAAACCTACCAGAGTTCACTCTCGAAAACACAAATGGTCGCAAGAGACCGTGTAAATTTGTATTGTAGCTCCTTTTGCTGGACTAAAAGGTTAAGGGTTACGGAATTTTAATGGCAATCACTACAAATGTAAACTAACTAGTTTTTACTAAATATTAGTTTTAAGAACTAATGCATAAAACATATATTTTGAAAAGAATTAAATAAAACTAAACTTGCCACATCTACGATTATAGTTAAGCGGACCCTGACTTGAAACGGGACAGAGCGCTAGAAAGAAAGTGAAAACGAATAGTACATAGGTTGTTTATTAACGTCTAGGCAACAATATTTCATGCATAGTGTCAATCAAGAAGACAGGACCGCAATTATCATTTCCTTTTGCAGGTTCCCCGTTAAAAAAGTAAAACTCAATCCGTATTTAGCGCAATCTAAAGAGTTAATATTTCCTCTCTAAAAATACTGTTTCAGCTAAATTATCGATATTAAAACTTTCGATAAGTTGGACAACAGTGATGTGTATGCGACTAGTTTTGAGGCTGTTTGCATCGCCATCCAATATTTATGATGTCCTCCATAGAATACTGAGGTTTGTTGTGGGTTGTGCGTGAATATGCAGTTTGCTATTTTTCTTTTACAAGGGAGAATGTCGACGAACATTTAAAACTCAGAAGAAGCAAGAACTAAAAATAAACTTACATCTACTCAATAAAAATCATTTTAGAATGGACAGAAATGCTTTGTATTTCCAACCTGTCATGTGAATTGTCAATTTATAAAACGGCTTGTAGTCACATATTTTTAACCCCAAGGGTAGATTAAAAAAAAAAGCCTAAATCCCTTGCTTTGCGTATAACTTTTTATCAAAATCGATTCAGTGGTTTTACTTTGAAAGCCAGAAAAAGGTGTATAAGTAAATAATTAATATATCTTTGGCATTTATAATGTATTGGGAATATCATATTCCGTGATAGAGGTACTTCATTATTCGTATCAACGTGTATAGATGAGCCATCAAGTGACCCTATCCAGTTGGTCGTTACGGGGTCATAGCCCCGTCCACCAGCAATGATGGTAATGCACAATTTCACGGGCCACCCTAGACAGAGGTGTAAGTCATCAGGGGACGCGGGGGCAGAAATCGTGCCTAGTTTAATACAAGAATATAAAGAAATCGTCTATTTCCTTCTTCTTCTTTTAGTGTCAACGGTAAACTTTTTAAATTATTTTAATGACCAAAATCCCGCCATATTGTAGAGCGTCACAGATCTTAACGTGTGCAACTGTTCCTATAGCGGACATTAAAGACTTTGGAAACACCACAACCGTACTTGCTAAAGGTGCCGTGGGGCCTCTCTATGCTTATTATTATTTATGCTTCTTTAATAAAAGTTCTAGTATAATGGCTGATTACATGCTTTAAAGAGAATACGATTTCATATTCACTCTTTACAAATATTCACCCTGTTGTGTACTACAGGGCAAAAAAAATGCATCAAAATTCTGAACATCTTATGTCTTTCTTATTTTATTCATAACATCCTTTCTTTCGATAACAAAGCAAAGCTTGGCACCAGAATAAACTACTCAACTAGTGCGATGTGGGAACAAAAAGGAATCATTATTGAAAACGCTAAAACATCTGAAAACGAGTGGTTTTGAAATGTACTAGAATCGTATTTAAATGTCAAGGAACAAGTTGTGCAACTTAACTCCCCGATAGTTTTTCATCGACAACAGAAAAGGCAGAAAACACTACTTTGCGCACCGTCGCTGCAATTGTTACGTACTGATTTGAAGATACAACAATGTTGTAAAAACTTTTTCTTGTGACTTGCGCCACGTTGACGTATGCGACGTCACGACCCACCGCTACCTCCAGCATAAGTGCGTAATTTAAATAGCTTGACAAAACACTGTCGGGGCTAACGTTGCCAATGTAACGAACATGCGTTGTTAATGTAAACTGATGTGGCAAGAAAGTTTATCTGCCCTGGAGACGTATTTTTAAAGCATTAAAGAATTCTAATTTTGTCAAGTTTAGTATAAGATATTAACATGGCCACGTGGTAGGCAACCGTATTCAAAGACTTGGAACAGGCACAACTGGACCCAAAGATAATCCACGATATATTAAGCCGACAAATAAAGACAAGGAAGAGATAAGACAAGGCGAGGAAGAAGAAGATACAAAATTACATGATTCGTATTCTAACTCCTAAGAAATTGTACACAGTTTCTGGGATTACGTATGCTAACTGAAATTAGATTTTAGGTAGGTACGTCTTCTAGAGGCTAATCATTATGTCTTAAAGAATTGCTATTTCAATGTTGTTTTGTTTTTCTATGTAGTCGGTCTAGATGTGATACCTCGTATCTACAAACTGATAAACTTTACAGGAGAGACGAAAAACTACGTTGCAAACTAAGTATAATAATAACACTAAGAGATGTCACTATCAGTCGTTTTTTGCAGTCAAAATTAATTGCAATCGAGGAGATATTCTAGAAGTAACACCTTCAATATTATTTGAAACTTTTTACATCAAATCCCATTTCTTGAAAAAAGATGTCAGTTACGAGGTATCACATCTGGACCGACGCCTCTTATACTATTATTGCACACTTTAAACAAGGTAAATAAAGTACGGGAAAGTCATTAAAGGCGTACAACAATAATAAAATTGCATAAACGTACCTACAGTTTAGCGTAGAAGGTAGAGTGTTGAATGTATCAAAGAAATGCTTAAAACGTAGTTACATTGACAAGATCTTTTTATTTTAACAAAAAATGAAAACCCATCCGACCGACTGGTTTTAAATTTTCGACGACAGTCTGGTGTGACAAGCCAAACGGTTGCGGGTTCGAATCCAAAATTATCGTATTTCATCTAAATCAACTAAAATATGTTTAGTTAGATTAAATTCGATAAAATAATTTGATGATACCACTATTCTATACTACTATATTACAAAGCCCGGTGACTTCGGGTTCGAATCCCCCAAAGGGTCAAATGTTTGTGTGATGAGCACAAGCATTTGTACCTAAGTCATAGATGGTTATAAAAGTAAGTAGGTATACAAGTATGTTTATTCGTTATAGTCGCCATAGTACAAGCTTTGCATAGTTTGGGGATAAATAATAGGGAATATGCATGAAAAAAATATATTGTTTTTACTATCTTTATAAGAAAATATATAAAATTATAGTGCTAATAGTGAAAACTAAATTGATGTTAGGTAAAAAATAACCGTAATATAGTAATTAGAAATTAAGGTATACCTATCTCTTTCTAAAACAACTTTTACTGTGAAAAATGTATGGCGCGCGTGTAATCTGACGTCACGGTACATATCGGATCTCATTGTCTAACACCGGACTTTAATGGGCTGTAAGTCAGGTATTTATCAATATTTTTAGAAAATTCTTAAAGTTTCATTAATTATAATTAGGTACCATTTATTTTAAGACCAAATAAAAAAACATGCATATTCCCCATTGGTGTGATTGTTGAAATTATTTATTTTATTAATATTACTAATAACACTAGCAACATCAGTTCTAAAGTTTAATTTTTATAAGATTCTTAATTGAAATTAACATTGCAGTAATAATGTAGATAACAGTTCCACAGTTAGGCAATAATCTCTTGTAAAATTATTCTTCTCAATTTTCTCCAGTTCATGAGTGTATTTAAAATTACCATGTGATTAAGAGTAACTGTTGACTTCGTTGATAATCACCTTATGTTGAACCATCATTAGTCATTTTAATTACCCACTGAGTGGTTATTATAACGGGAATAGTAGTATTTTAACTAAATGATTAGATGATAGATCACATCCTAAAATATCTAATAAAAAAGTACTCGTATCTCTCTTTAAATATAAGCCGTTAAAACAACTAGAAACATTATCGACGCGTTGCAAACTTGGCAACTAAATTACAACTACTTTAAGGATAACCATTTTAAAGTCGCTAAAAACACAATACACCTTCATATTTAACATCGATGTAGAACAAAATTTGTGTGAAAAGGACTTTTATTGGCTAAATCGTTTCGTTGACTCCGATTGTAAAAATATAACGTTTTAAAGAATATCTATCTACAATAAATGCTACTCAAACACCCTATATAAGTGTATACTTACCATGAAGACATGGGGCACACTAAAAATTGCAGTTCTAGCTAATCGGAACTATTTGAATTTCGAATGTTATATTTTTTTAAACAATGCAAACTTCTTAGTAATAAAAAAAACAGTTGGCGGGAAATGATTTGTCAATTGTTTTTTATCACACATCAAAGTTCTACGTACTCAACGAAAATGGAATTAAGTCGAAAAGATTTTAGAGCGATGATTTTTTATGATTTTAAAAGTTCTCTCTCTCCGCAATACTGTGCCGCTCGTCTTCAAAATGCTTTTGGGAGAGAAGCACCTTGTTTGAGCACCGTAAGGCGATGATTTGCTGAATTTGAGCGAGGGCGAGTTTCTTTACATGACGAATTTCGTGAAGGGCGGCCTTCAACTGCCGTCAACGAAAATAATGTGGCTACTGTTAAGCGGCTAATTGAAGAAAACCCGCGGATTACCTATGAGACAATTTGAGGACTATTGGGGATTGGTATGAGCCAAATTCAGAAAAATTTATACGAAGAATTGAAAGTTCGGAAACTTTGCTGTCGTTGGATCCCTCATGAACTGACAGCGAAGCAGAAGCGGGCTCGCGTGGAATGGTGCTCACAGATGCTACTGAAGTACGACCACGGACATTCTAATGCTGTTTATGATATTGTCACAGGAGACGAAATCTTCCGCTATCGCCTTCAATTCTTTGTTATTCACTTGAGTATCAGGTCGTCCACGAAGCTCATTGTGTAAATCGAAATTTCCAGAACGGAAACGTTGAAACCAAAAACGCACCGTTCTTTCGCTAGCGGTGCCTGGTCCGTACACGTCGTTAATTCTTCGAGTCGTTTCTGTAGCACTGGTGAAAGAGGCCCTTAATAAAGTATAATAATTTACATTATTAACTTGAAATAGAGACGATGTCTTTCTCAGTACATTAATAACGTTTAGCATGTAAATATTACAAAATATAAGTAAAGCCACAATAATAATTAATTTACACAGTGATTCTAAAAGTACATTCGACTTTCTGTCTTAAAAGTATGGAACAGAGAATTAAAATTTCAAAAACAATATTAGTATTTGAGATTTGGGCTAACATTTATCCAGAAACATCAAACAAACGCTTGTAAAAGGTGTCGGGATAGCGTCTTTATAATATCTAATTTCAAAAGATTCTCATCCCAGTACAAAAATATCCCTTTAAGAGTTCCATTTACAATGGCTGTTATTTTATAACCAATTAAAAACTGAACTAACCACTGCACATTTTGTAGTAACATACAGGTCTTTATAAAATGGATGCTCTCGGGTTGCCCATTTAAAAAGTGGTCGGCTTAAGAGCAAATCTCTAAATATAGCAGACCAAGTTAAACTGGGCTTGTCTATTGTTTACACTGTCACATGGAAGACTAATGTGTAAACAGATAGGGTCATCTCAAGTGCATTTAAATCATGCTAAACACAATAAAGAGGGGTTCAAACAGTAAGCTCTCTACGAAGCTTACGAAGACACTTAGATGGGCAGGACAGTTACTGTCTGTACGGTCTGTAATGTACGTCACATCATACCGTTTCGTTGGACTGATTTCGGTAAATAATAGAAAAGTGTCTTCAAATATAATCACCTGTAATAATCTCCTAATTTCTATTTCAAACGTATTATTATACATTGCAATATTTGGGATCCTTAAACTGTTGTACCGAATCTTAGCAAAAGAGATACACATTGTTTTCGAGAACAAAATTATTTATAGGTGAACGGTTTTTATTTTAGGTTTTTTAACATTTCAGCATGATACATGAGTACAGTTAGAAGCAATACGCATCAAATTAGCTGTCGCTTGCTTCAAACCTTCAAACCAGGGAGTTTGAAGCACGCGTATTTGTCGGTCACACCTAGTCGGCTATTTAATAAGATCGGTTTTTGCCTGTCGTGTATACGAAGATGTTGGTAAAATAATTTACCGTTATGAAGTAAACGTGGCAATTCTTCCTATTTTTCAAGTAGCCCAGAGATTTGGTGGTTTTAAAAACACTATGTTCTGTCTTATCATCACAAGTTTGAGTAAATATTATAGTCACCCAATTCCGATCAAATCAAATGTAAGACCCACAAATAGTTTATTGAAATTAAAGTGACCTTACTCTTTTGTTATTCGTCTACTTCGTACATAGTTTAAGTTTTAGTGAAGAAGAAGAATTCTAACTTTTGTAATTCTCTTATAAGTGAACTTAATTATTTTAGAGAAATAGATGTCTTAAACCGTAATCAACATAATGGGCTAGTTTCCTAAAAAAATCTAATTAGTCCGTCAGTTAGATAAACAGAAAATATTGAACACGTATTTTTTCTTTTCTCAATCAAACATAAAATGATGAAGATATAGCCCGTTAAAGTTCCGCGTAACGTCACGCCTTGCGACACTTTATAGCAAGGCGCGTCACGTGCTCACTTTGATGCGCTTTATCTAAGTAATTTTTTGTTTGATTGCCAATTTTTTTTAAATCTAACTGACGGACTAAATAGAATAATCTTTTTTTGAACCAGGAAAGTAGCCTATTGTGTTACAAGACGTACCGGACAGTGATTTTTGCCAGAGACGTCTAATAATAATAACTGAGTATATTAACATCTAATGACGTACTTTTAAAGACATTTTATGACTTCATATACCTATACGAGGTGAATATGAATATGATTGTAATAAAATAGACTGATAGATTACAACTATCTATGGAATTATTACGTGTACTCGAAGTCAGTCTATCTGAGAGCACGTTCTCTTTGCTTAGTGGAGAGTTACCCTACTGTGTGTATCTGTATTGTGTATTATAGGTGTTTTAAGTTATATCTCCGAGATATGGGATAAGTGGACAAACGCTCAACACTCTTACTTTTATAGGTGAAACGATTTATTTAGTTTTTTCTTGAGGGAGGAAATAGGTGCATTATCGTCACTTATTGTTGCGATACGTTGAAATATAGTTAAAGATAACAATAATACAAGATTTTAATTTAGACTTTTTAGTATTTACCTTGTTAGTACCCACACGTAGATTATTTACCAACAGTTGCATTGCCAGGTCCAACTGGACTGATTTTTTAACTAAACTTAATAATCTAAAGTAAGTGGTGAAAACCGGCCAAGTGCGAGTCTGACTCGCGCACGAAGGGTTCCGTTCATCGTTAATAATATCGGGCAAAAAAAAACACGTTTGCTGTATAGGAGCCCCGCTTAAATATTTATTTTATTCTGTTTTCAACCGACTTCAAAAAAGGAGGAGGTTCTCAATTCGACTGTGTTTTTTTTTTTTTGTATGTTTGTTACGCGATTACTCCGCCAATTAAGAATTGATTTTAATGATTCTTTTTTTGTTTGGTAGATCATACTTCAGAGGTGGTCCCATATAAATTTTATCGAAATTGATGTAGAACTTTTTGAGAAAATCAACAAATATATACCCAGATAATATTTTGGTTGTGGTTCTTGTTACCTATCTTCGACAAATATGAGCCGATTTTGATGATTTTTGTTTTATTGAATAGCTTATACTTCAAAGATGCTATGATAAAAGTTTGCAAAATAAAAATCACCCCTAAGGGTAAGAAAATAGGGGATGAAATCAGTGTTCAGCAGTTAGATTAGGATTTATCACTAAAATAGATGAAATAAGTAAATTTTATAAAAAACAAAAACATTGAATCTCTCATCGGCTGGCACCGACTCCAAAATTAAGTGATTAGGTAATTAAGTGTTAGGATTATTTTTATCATTTTAGTGTTTTGAAGTCGGTTTTTTTATTTTTTATTAGTACATATTTTGTTGTTAAAGCGGCAACAGAAATACATTATCAATAAAAAAAACAACTGTCTAGCTATCACGGTTCAGGAGATACAGCGTGGTGACAGACGGACAGTGGAGTCTTAGTAATAGGGTCCTATTTTTATCCTTTAGGTACGGAACCCATAAATGGTTCATTCCAATCCATCAAAAACTATACACAATAGGGGTAAAAAAAAGAAATATTTGGTTATAAAAAACGTTTAAACCGAACGAAACATTAAATAACGTTGACAAAATCACTAGCGCAGATGCACCGGCTCAAGCAAGACAATAATTTACCGATAAAACAAAACAAAGATGGCGGCTAACGAGATCGCAATAGCGCGCAGTCAAAACAATACTCACGCACACGTGCGGGCAAAACGGCATCACTGCGCACGCGCGATAAATAGAATTTGAATCGATTGAATTTCAAACTTTGTTTTAAGATCAACGATTTTATACTTTGAACGATAGAAATTAGGTGTAAAGGGTGACATGGCCTATTGGTTACTGTAACAAAAAATATCTTTTGCAGTTGATCTACTTAAGAGAGCTGGTAGAGATTGTATGCCTATAAATAAATAATATCCTGCCACAGTGCCATGGCACAGTAAACATTGTTATTGGATAGAATTCCGGATTCCTATGGTTCAAGCCAGATAAATCTTGTAGTAGGTAAGATCGGAACCTTAAGGATATACTTATTGCGAATTTGTTTTTAAAATAATAAACATGTTTTCAGTTACTATAGCCAAAGGGTATAACTTTTTATTTATGATTGATTCAGCCAGCTTAATTTCACCTTACTTTAATTTAAATTAGGTGACGAAAGATTTGTGTCTATCATGGTATCACGCTTACTTAACAAACAAACGTATCACGTTTACTCGTACTTGTGTGTTAGATGTTACTAGCATAGTACAGTCAGTCACTTACAAACTTACACTAACAACTTACTTTTTAATACAAACGGATATCAGCTGTTCAGCGGTTTAGTTTTGCCAGTGTTTTTTTTTTTCAGAAGAAAGTTAACTTATAGAAAGGAGAAAAGAAGAAGAAAAGAGACAATTTTTTTTTTATTGTTTAAAACAAATCAAATGAGCCCAAACACGAACTAGTAGTCATTAAAGAGTTCCACTGTGTGGCTCCATTATCAGATTAGCACGATGGTGACAAATTATTAAACTATCATCCGAATGTCAGATACTTACAAAGTTTCAAATCAATACGTCAGTTAGAAGTAGGTTAAAAACTACCTACTTCCAAGATTGAATTACATAGTTAGTTTAGTTAGTTAGTTAGTTAATAAAAGTGTGTTAAAAATTGTATTTTCATCATCGTATGATCGTCTCCACCGTGTAGACAAGAAAACAACAGACAAATGACTGTCAGAAAAATTTGGTGACAGTTGGTGTCGATATATCGCTATATCATATTGTGTTTTGGTGGTCATGCTAGGGGGCTGGTCTACATCTAGTAGCTAGCTTTAAAATTGAAGTTCAATGGGGAACCAAAGAACATTAATTATCCCAAAACATTCAGCATTGTGTTTGGAAGACCAAACAACATCAACGGGCAAGAGCCCGTAGTGATTATTTGATCACTGATTGAGTTTTTCTGCTACTGATCAAATGCATTAAAGGGTCAGCTAAGTTGTCAAACATGTGTCACACTTGCGTCAAACACACACACATTATATGTAAGTAAACACAATAGTTGTACGAGTATCTCTGTTCAAATCGTTGCCTCAGTGTACTAGTTATAATAGTCATTAGCAAATAATTTGCATACTGTGTTAATTCTTCTTCTTCTTCTTTCGACAAAATTTCCCGCATATTTTTAATCTGTATCTGTACTGTTTTTGTATGGGCAAGCGTTGACGGGAGTTGTCATTTCATACTAAATGTAAGTAAAAAATCACAAACTGGTATTGCTGCTCTATAGAGTATGTGCTCGATGGTTGACAATTACAAGACCAAACACGCTGGCGCCATCTAAGATTAGCTTTATGATTCGGTAGGGGGTAGTCGAAAAATAGTCGGTTTTTATTTATAATTTTAAGAGCTTTAGTGTGCAAGTGTGGTGTAGTTTGTGTTCTAATGTTTGGTGAAGTGATAAAGATCTAAAACTATCGAAATATCACGCCGAATCGAGTGTCAAGTGATTTGTCTCAAGACAACTTGCTTAAGACCCGATAGCGTCTTGAAACTTGCTTCTACGGAAAAAGTAGCCTTCACTGAATCCAAGAAAAGCAATAAAAACTAAACACCCATTATTTATTGTGAACACTATATCAAGAATCACTCGACATTGGCAGAATCACTGCTCTGCTTATAGAGCGGGATTGAGTCCATTAAAAAATAAATAAGTTTTGCCGGTGCTTCCCCATTCAGCACAATATTATCATCCATGAGAAAGGAACACCCATTATGTTCAAAATGCTTAGTTACCTGTTGATAACATACTGACTTCTGAAGGCAGGTGCGGTAATACGATACCACTAATCGTACGTGGACATTTTAAGTAATTATCTATAACGATTTAAACGTAATGGATATTTGAGGTTTTAACTAATAGGTTGCATTCTTGTTAAGATATTTAGTATCTGTAGTATAAGTATAGTGTAAGAAACTCAGTTCGTAGTTAAGTTCAGGTTCTAAAATTTTAAATGCCAAAGTGAGATAAAGATAAAAGTATATTTAAGTGTTACTTATTTGATATATACTCGTATTATTTTGCCTTTTGCAGCTTTCTTAATTTCGCTCATTCAATATTCCCAGATTTTTTTTCCTTACCTAAAATGATGTTTTGCTAGAATACTTAAAACATGCAAGTTTTTTTTTTTTTTTTTAAATTATGGACTCATCCCGCTCTTAAAAAAGAGCGGTGATTCTGCCAATGTCGATTGTATCGTTTGCTTAAAGTCAAAGCTTGACAAAGTTCGCAATAAATAACGGGTGTTTAGTTTTTATTGCTTTTCTTGGATTCAGTGGAGGCTACTGTTCCCGTATAAGCAGGTTTCAGGATGCTATCGGGTCTAAAGCAAGTTGTCTTGAGACAAGTCACTTGACACTCGATGCGGCGTTGAATACAATGATATTTCAATAGTTTTAGATCTTTATCACTTCACCAAACATTAGAACACAAACTACACCAAACTTGCACTCTAAAGCTCTTTAAATGATAAATAAAAACCATTATAATAGATCGACCATGCTTTTCGTTCGACTACCCCCCACCGAATCCCAACATGCAAGTTATTATAATTGATGAAACAAACTGCAAGTTTAATAATAAAAATAATATGCGCAAGATAGCACTCCAATTACTGTCATAGTCTCCAAGTTTTCATGGTCTTCAAGGAGTTAACATTCTTGTGTTACCAGACAATGTATTTTCCCAGAGGAGTCTCCCAGTACACCCAGACTCGAGCCATTTAAAAAAAGATTATTTTCTGAATTGACTGAAACCATGAATCGAACCCAGAACCCTCTGCGTTCAACGCGAATTACCGTGCTACTAAACCAATTGGGTCGTCATCTTATTAAGATGACGTAATAAGTTTTTAAAATTATAATTACAAAGAAAATAATTTCATTTCATTAACCTCTCAACAAAGCTCTCGGGAAGCTGTCCGATGTTCTGTCTCGCTCGCACGGGGCGGGGCTTCGTAAACATTTAATCACAGCAACCAGGTATTAATTGTGGGTTGCAGATAAAGAATGGTGAAGGTGGATAGGGTTGTCAAATATAAAAAAGAAGCAAAATCCGGATGTGCCGGTTGATTTGTACCTCGCATTAATAAATATTAAGATAATCTTTATTGCACACCTTACAAAATAATTACATGATATTTATATAACTTTGACGGGAAAATTAATTCCTAAAAAGGGGTATGTATTGCATGAATACCCGTGAAGTAAATAGTGGTACAGATTTTTATTACAATAAAATAAAATAAAATCTTTGACTCGGATCGTAGGTGGTCAAACATCATCTTTTTTCCAGAAAAACTAGGGTTTCACATTCTATCAAACTTTAAAGGAGATTTTTTTTTTCATTTTAAGAAATTAAACCCTTGGTAGGTTATAAACCGACTCATAATAGGAAATATGGGATCTAAGCCCCTAAGCTAAGAGTTGATATGTATTATTTAATAAAAGACTAACACTGAGGTAGCACAAATGTTGTATAAGTCCTACTTATCTTCTCTACGTCTCTACAAACACATAATAATTTTAAACTTAATGACGTTTGACAACAATAGGCGCCGCATCAGATACTAGTGAAAAAAAATATATTTTGTTGTCAGTTTCGCGCATCAAACATAGCCATAAAAGATTATGGTTACATAAACTATAGCTAATATAACAAATAATATAGCTATATAAATATTATTGCTATAAAAATATAACCACAGCAGAGAATCATACTGCAGTTTTAAAGAGTCAGTTTTTTTAAATAACGCAAAACCTCTACAACAACGTTTTATATTGGACCAACATCAAAAGCGCAACAAAAAACACTTCTCCATACAAACTGATCTCAGATGGTCGCCGGTTTAGTATAGGTAAGTGATTTTTGCGTTTTCAATTTATTGCTCTCATGGAAAGTTGCTGTATTCTCCTCCGTAGCTGAAGGGTTAAATTCTCTGCCAGGTCAATGTAGAAAACTAACTATGTTTTCTTGGATTTGTGTGTTGTGGTACCGTCGTTGTTTATGATTTCTATGACACAAGTTCTTTACTTACCAGGATCAGAGCATTGTATATGATCTTGTCCAATATTAATTTATTTAATATTGCTGGAGCAATAGAATCAGTCCCATGGTTTTTCGTTATTTCTGTTGGACTTACCGAACTTGTGGCAGCCCTAGCAGGCCCTCGCCTGCTATTATACCGTACTTTACGATCGCCAGTTGACCCTTGAGATAGATGGGTGATCGCGCTTAATGTTGATGCTGCAGATAATCGGTTAAGTTAATTTTGATGGATGCAACGCTCAGAAACGTTATATTAATGAAACTTTGTTAAAATGTTTTACGCACTAACGATAACGACAGTCATATTTGAAACTTTATCTACATGGTGTGGGTTTGTAAGTCTCTATAATAAAGGAGGTAAATAGTCTCTCTATACATCAACTTTAACTATGGTGTCAACATATAAATCGTAAAAAATGGCTCATATCGCGGTAGAGTGCTCGGTATTTCCTTGTGAGATCGAATCAGAAATGAGGAGATCCGTAAACGAACAAAAGTCCGTGACTTAGCCCAACGGATTTGCAAGCTGAAGTGGCAGTGGGCGGAGCACTTAGCACGTAGCGCTGGCGGCCGATGGGGCAGAAAGGTTCTAGAATGGAGGCCACGTACGGGCAATGGCAGCGTAGGACGTCCACCCACATGGTGGACAGACCACCTGGTAAAGCTTGCCTGGTAACGTTTTGAAGCGGCCAATCTGGATGTCATTAGGGGAGGCCTTTGTTTAGCAGTGGACGTGCTATTGCTGAAATGATGATTATGATGGTGAGGTAGGTAGGGCGTTAGTTAAAGTTAGCTTAGTCTTTCGTTGTCAACACAGAACCCTTATAGGTTCGCAGTTTCCGTCCGTCCGTCTGTCTGTCTGTCTGTCCATGGCTTAGCCCCTTTAGTGTTATGAAGCCGTAATTTTCAAATTCTCGTGCTCATCACACAAACAATTGCCCCTTGCGGGATTTGAACCCGCCACCGCAAATGCAAAACTAGAGAAAGGATGTGGACATTATGAACACAAATTCTTCAAGTGATTGGGTTCATAAAATATTTGAGTTTAGTATTCGGTCTCAGCATTCTTCGGACAAACTTGCGGGTCGAAAGCCGAAAACAGCGGCGCTATGCCGAAAATGCTCGGCCGGGATTGCTTTTGCTATCTGAGACGGGACAGGGAATTCCTTGCAAACATTATAATATAACTAGCTGTTACCCGCGACCTCGTTCGCGTAATTAGTCGAAACTCAAGAACAGCGAACGAAGTCGCGGAAACAGCTCGTGTAACATTTTTGTTTCACGTTCAAACATTTTTGCCAGCTTAACAGCGACATCTAACGGTAAGAAGCGCTATCTATAATGACAGTTATCTTGAATCCCTCGGGAAACATACATTTTTACGGGTTAAAAAGTTTTATATCTTCTGTTCCAGCCCCTCTAGCATGACCACCAAAACACGAAATGATATTATATGATAAAGCGATAGCCGCCATTTTGAATTTTCATCGAAACAGCGAGCATAATATGTGATGGCACCTGCTAGGCGATTCAACATGGCAGCCAAATCTATCATATTTTTACAGTTAGTGTTGATATATTGCTATATCATATCGAGTTTTAGTGCCTCTTTTACATCCGTTCAGCCGTTCTGGCGTGATTAAATAACAAACATCCATTTATCCAAACTTTCGCATTTATAATGTTACTAGCTGTTGCCTGCGACTTTGCTCGCGTGGTATTTATTATATTTTATAAATATAGATAGATGTTAAGAGAGATTTAGGCTTTGTCCTGCTATAGGAAAATTCAGTGCAAGTTTTAAAAAAGTTTGAATTAATTTATTAGGTACGTCAAACGACGCCGACCCGATTAATACAGTGGCGTGGCTGCTTTCACGGGGTTCCGGATTCAACTCCCCGTTCAGGTCGATTCAGAAAAAAACTTTTCTAACTTGGCTTGGAGCTTTGGTGTGCTGGGAGAACCCCCGGCAAAATTCACATTACCTCGTTTCACAAGGATGTTAATTATTTACTTTGAGACTATTACATTACGAGTTGTTTTATCATTTATGTTCAATCTTTCTGCCCGGACCAGGCCCAAACCAACAGTTACATAGACTATGAGTGTACAGTGAGTTTTTAAAAGCAGTAAAGTATGACCTTTAAAGACTGAATTTATAATGATAAAACTCCTTTCTCATTATGTAATTGCAATTTAACTTACAGCAATACAATTATAAATATAATACAATACCAAGCAATATCGAAAACATTGACGTTTCTCCACAAAATGGCACGAATCTCGTAAGAATAAGGATTTCAATTAAGTCTTCAGTAACTAAAGCAAAAGGCAGAGTATCGGTCGTGTCATAGCTCAGCGGTAAAAGCCAGAACGGTGAAAGAAAAAAATAAAAGTAATAACTCATATAAAAAAATTTAGCATATAAAGTAAGAGTAGAACTTTAGTAACTAATTTGCCAAGTAAAAGGCGCTGCGATGTTATTATGGTGTACATCGTCATCTCCAAAATAATTAGATTATCGATATATTAATAGAACGAATATCTACATTGATATTTGACTGGGGAAATAAAAACCTCTTTAGGTCTGAATTTTACCTACGTCAACTCGTATTTATAATTTCGTCATTCTTTGGACGGATGGTTCGTTTCGCAACAATAATCCTAGAAGATAAAGGACTGTTAATACATATTGGTATGTCAATCAATGTTTACCCAGTTGTCTTGGAAAATTTTAGAAGCAGGATCCTCCTCCACCACGACAACGCTCCAGCTCACTCCGCTAGACAGACTATCAAATATTTCTTTATCGAAGGTGTGGAGTTAGGGAGTCCTAGTTCCTTCTGCCTTTTATATACCTTTTGGAAATAACCAAAAATAAATGAAAAACTTAGAGAAATTCGTTTTATGAACCCTGAAGATGCTGTGACTGCGTTTGAAAAGGGCGCCGAGAAAATCTCTAAAGAAGAGTAGTCCCACTACTTTAGTCGATGTTTCCATCGCATGAGGCGGTGCATAAAAAGGAACAGAAAAGCAATATAAATTATAGCATGTTTCTACATCATTCTGTCTTTTACTTTTTATCAATTTTAAGTGTGACCCCATATTTTGTGGTGTTGTTGCAAAGAAAGATTTGTTTTTTTTTGTTCTATCTCCGGGCTTCCGCTGGATAATTGCTGTATTTGATTCGAGGCGGCTGATCTGTTTGTACTACACCGTCGCTTAGCCCAGTTTAATTACGGTTTAAAATTAACCGACTTTGGTCCGAGATTATCGCGCTTTCACGAAGTGGCTTTTGGCTCTTAATTAATAATTGTTTATTTGCGTTGTCAGGAGATGACTCACTTATTATCTGTATTCGATATTCAGATATTGTAATTAATTGAGAATACTCATACACACAAAAGAAGGCATTTACTATTATTATTTATTAAAGGCGCCATAGCCTAGAACAAGCAGTATCTTAAAATAAAAGATTATACCAATCTACAATTTTCGTTTTTACTGGCATTTTTGTGAATAAAAATAATACATAAACAAAACTCTATTCTATATTCGCATTACAAATCGCAACAACAGATTTGTTTAATGAAACAATATTTTTCTATTCATTATCATCATTTCAGCTATTGGACGACCACTGCTGAACATGGGCCTCCCCCAATGTCTTCCACTTCCAGATTGACCGGTTGGAAGCGGCCTGCACCCACCTTGTGGGTGGACGTCCTACGCTGCGCTTACCGGTACGTTGCCTCCATTCTAGAACCATTCTTTCCCATTGGAATGAAGAGTTATGTTTTGTTAAAAAGACCATGATTTGTTATAACAATATTACCCTATTATAACAACCTTGTTTTGTTTGCAGTTTGCCGTAAAACAACACTGTTTAAGCACTATTTACAGTTAAGGCCCCTGGTCTGTGACACCGCGGTTTAATCTGGCTAAACAAATGTTATTGGAACATTAGGCTAATGTCTGGTTTGAGTGTTTGCACGCGACGCGACGGCTGCTGTCGCCCGATAACGCCACTGCACTCTCTGATAGGGCTGTCACTATCACACTAATAATAAATTTAATACTTATATAAAGTTGCGCCAGACAGCACAGCAAAGTAAGGAATTAACATCCTTGTCTTACGAGGTACTGGACAATGCATATTTGCCAGGGGCGTCTCCAGCACACTCAGACTCAAGCCGATTTAAAAATTATTGTTTTCTGAATTGACCCGAACCGGCAATCGAACCCGAAACCACGTAGGGTTAAGTAGGGTCAAGACAAATTATCACGCCACTACACCAATCAGGTCACCATTATAACGTTATTCACATAAGTACTGAACATACCTAATCTTCGTTTAAACCTTAAAATATAGCATCACCGTTTGATTTTACGACGTTCAATATGATAGTTTTTCATAGTCTGTGATAATTCAATATATTTGGATGGTAGCTTTAATATAAGATGCATATACATGTATTAAGCTACGCATCTTATCACATTGGCTACTTGTTGTCCTAGGCTTATCCCATTTCTGTAAGGTAAGATAACCTTAATATATACTTATTCTCTTAATTGAACGCGTCTATAATTGCTCCACCCGTGTTCAATTTATTTAACAGCTAATTAATTTTACTCAGTAAGCTTCTAATTGATTTCGAGCAAGACACTACCTAATTTAAATATTTTATGCATGTATTTCACTACATTATGAGCCATTTTCTAGCGACTTTAACATTTTTAGTACACAATTGTCAATAAACTAACGACTAACTGGTTTGCGTCAACCCTATTCGTAAGTATAAGCAGCAGAGTCTGCAGGCGCCTTAATAAGTTGCATTGTATGAGAATTTACACGCCATTGTATGACTCGGATTAAAGGGGGGAGGGGGAAACGTACCGTTTTTATGTACCTGGTATGCTGTCTTTGTTTTTGTAGGAACTTGGTCTAAGAAAAGCTGCTTTAAAAATCATAGAAACGATCTAATCTTAATTATTTATACTTTATTTTATTTTTAACCGGTTACCTGTATTTTAACCGGTTCACATCCAAGGGGTCTCATGAGACCACATAACAATGGAATATCTATTGTGTCTCGTTTACGTATAAAATAAATAAATATTGGACAACATCACATACATTGCTCTGATCCCGTTGTAAGTAGCCAAAGCACTTGTGTTACAGAAATCAGAAACAACGACGGTACAACAACACCCAGACACGAGACAATATAGAAAAGTTATTTTTCTACATTGACCCGACCGGGAATCGAACCCGGAACCTCAGAGATAGCGACACCAAGTCCGGTATGCTCGCCTCTCGGCTACGGAGGTCGTATGCTTGATTAATTAAGAGTGTTTAATAGAGATTGTGGATTTATGAGAAAGCCTTTAACCCTATAGAAACAATCACTCTTAGAATCGTTACAACAGTCCAAGTAGGTATAAAATCATCAGACTAAACCTATCCACCTACATCGCGGACTAAAACAGGAGGACATAATCTCCCCAAAGAAGTTCATGAATGCTCTGAAAGATAACTGCTAATCTAAAAATCACTTGAGGAAGCATAATTATTTTCAACAGTGGACGTCCTATTGCAGAAATGGCAGTACCTAGTAAGTTTTAGAAAGTACAAAAAAACTAATTGAATTAATTTAAAAAGTAGAAAGGCATGTCTACAGAAATATCTAATAGAACCTTTACGACGCAATCAACAGCTTAAGGGACTGTTATAAAAACGTAATAAAACATATTAATGAAGTACCTAGATAATCATGTAATTAAATATATTCTTAAGAATCAGTGTAAGGGTGCGGTTACATTACACGTTTGTAAGAATGGGCTAGTTTCCTGGGTCAAAAAATGATTATTCTATTTAGTCCGTCAGTTAGATTATCAAAAAGTATTGGACCCATATTTTGTCTTTTGTCAATCAAACAAAAAATTACGAAGATAAAGCGCATCAAAGTGAGCACGTGACGTCACGTCTGCTAAAAATTGTCGCAAGGCGTGACGTTACGCGGAACTTTATCGGGCTATATCTTCATCATTTTTTGTTTGATTCAGAAAAGAAAAAATACGTGTCCGATATTTGCTGTTAATCCAACTGACGGACTAATTAGATTTTTTTAGGAAACTAGCCCATTGAGTGTTGATAAAAAAGACAGATTTTGCTCTCAGTCAATGCTTTTACTTCCAGATTTAAAACGCTGCTGTCCTTGCTGAAAATAATCTCTAATAATTCGTTTATGAAATACAAATCACGCTCTCATGTGTGTGGCCAGTTCCCTCTTTACCATAAGAGCACACGGGCCCTGTGCCCAGAGCCCCCGGCCTCACGGGGGCCCCCAAGCACTAAAACATGTTTGTTAACTAAGAAACAAATCACAGGAAAATAAATACATTAAGAATAGCACACTTTAGGCGGTCTTATCGCTAGAAGCGATCTCTTCCAGACGACCTTAAGGTAGAGGACAGTTGAATTAATATTGAGAGGGGGAGGCGGTAAAGAGTTCCAAAATATAGAAGTCCAAAAATTTTACAAACTAATTAAACAAACAAATAAAATAAATACATACAAACAAAATAAGTACATATTTTTACGAAATTGATTTTTCCGACGTTTTGACCTAATTGCATAGGCCGTGGTCACGGGATGAGTAGCGTTGTACGGCGTCATCTGCCCGAATAGTTTCGCCATGTCCATCCGTCTGTCTGGCCGCGGATTAGCTTAGACATCTCTTGACGATCTCTTGACGACCTCCGTAGCCGAGAGGCGAGCATACCGGACTAGGTGTCGCTATCTCTGAGGTCCCGGGTTCGATTCCCGGTCGGGTCAATGTAGAAAAATAACTTTTCTATATTGTCTCGGGTCTGGGTGTTGTGGTACCGTCGTTGTTTCTGATTTCTGTAACACAAGTGCTTCAGCTACTTATCAGGATCAGAGCAATGTATGTGATGTTGTCCAATATTTATTTATTATTTATTTATTTATTATCTCTTAGTACTAAAAAGCCGTAATTTCGCAAGAGTTATACATATTATTCACACCGACAAACTGGTAGAATAAATGTTTATACTTCCAATTTACATAGGCGAACAAGAACCGCATACCTACAGAAAAAGAGGCTGACAACAGCGACCGAGTTTCTTGCGCTGCTTCTTCTCAACGCTAGCCCACAATATTGAGCCAAGTAGTGGTAGAGTAAAAATTAAAATTGGGACGTGTCATCATCATCATCATCATCATTTCAGCCATAGGACGTCCACTGCTGAACATAAGCCTCCCCCATTGACTTCCAGATTGGCCGGTTGGAAGCGGCCTGCATCCAGCGTCTTCCTGCGACCTTTACCACGTGAGACGTGTAAAATTTCGTAATTCAGGCCTATTTGCAGAAATAAATTGGTTTAATTGGTTTTACCGCGTTAGAGGTATTTTTAATAACAAGCAAAATCTCCATTACAGATAAATCAAATTCAACAATTTTATAAAAATTGTAATCTCATTTGTTGGTCAAATATTTGCTTAAGCTTGGTAACTTATATATTTTTTCTCAACTACATGCCACATATTTATGCATATTTACGTACTTCTCATGAGTATCTATTACAAACTCATTCGCTGGTAAACATAATAGATTCTGAATATATTATGCAAGTTAAATAAAAGTACTTTGAAACCGTCATTCTCTATTTTTACTAATAACTTGCGCATACCACACACGAAAGTAGTTAAGTTGTCACAATTTAATGTTTTTTATTCAAATTGCTATGCTACAAGTGACTTTACTATACCAGTAATCGAATGTAGTAGATCTGTATTTTGTGAAAGACTGTTTTCAGCGTTTTTTTATTATTCGATTATTATGCGTCAAGCTCAGTGGCGTGCTTCGAAATAGGCATATCACCTGCAGTAGATTGACGTGGCCTGATTATGATGAAGAACTCGATAAACAAAACTAGCTCTAGCTAGACACTCGTGTATGTACAGAGCCTTAGATGTCACACAAGTCACTGTCGTTTCTAGTCAGAAGTGAAGTCTCCTTTATAAAACCAGTTGCGCATCGTAAAGCAGAGTTTTAAAGGTATCGGCGAAATAACGACCGAACACTTAGCTCTAAATGCACATATTTGCTCAACATAACGGTGTTCGGTTTCAAGCCAGCCTTACAAACGCACTGCGTTAGGGTGGCCAGATATTACTTATAATAAAATAATTTGTATATAAATAAATACACAGGGTAACAAATACTGAACGCGCTTTTACGTGTTAATCTTCTTGAGACAAAAATTATATCGCCAAATAATAGGCCGGTTGTTTTAATTCTCGATTTTAATATGAGCACAACACATTGTAGCTGCCAGTCAGTGCATAATTATTAAGCTATACAACATATAAATGGGAGTTAAACCATATGTTGTTTTCATGTTATTAGGAAGTATAAATAAGTTTAAGCAGCCTGAAATAAGGTTAATACCCAAAAAACAAAAAAAAACTATCAATTTTAGACGAGTTGTTAAGTAAAAACCGTGAATTCCCATTAATTTTATATATATTTTAACGAGGAAAACCTCTTGCTAAATGATTATGATTTACAAATACTTCTAATTGTTAACCATTAATATGAACATTTAAGCCCTTATAATTAAGCAACGATATTTTTTCTTAAACCAGTCAGTGACATTTATTTTACCGTCTACATTTTTCCTCATAGCTTCTGGACCACACAGTTCAATTACCATTTAGTAGTAAACAGCTCTCGATATTACTGCATTCGATGACTAAATTATACAAATATCCTACTAAAATAAGATGTCTGGAGACCCTATCTACAGAAGGCTCAAATGACTAACCCCATCCGCAAATTAGGACTTTAATGCTTTGTAATAAAAGTCAAGGAAAACTTTAAATTAAAAAAACATATTATGAAGACCACACTGTTAGGACAGTGTTGACATTTTTATGCCCTGTGGGTTCTTATGGTATTTTCGTTAAGGAATGCTGGGTCTCAAGCAAATTATTTTGAATTTATCTGCCTCCTTGATTGGTCAGAAGTCAGAACTGGATTGTGTGATTGAATTGAAGTGCAATCTCAGATTATGGGACGAACTAACGGCCAGTTTATGCATATGGGCTGAGCAGATTGGTGGGGTATTTTTATCGTTTTATAAGTACGAGTAGTGGCTACGTTGATAAGATCTGCTTAAATTGGTATTGGCTCTATTGAAAATATCCTTAGTTTTATATGACTCGTAGTTAGTAGATTTTTTTTAGTTATAATCAAAAACCTGAAAAAACAACATAAAAAATGTTTCAGTTTACTGTGACAGACTTTAATGCTATGGTTTTCACTTGGATTTAGATTTAGTAAATAATATGAACATTTCTCTCTATGTTTAATCCAAGTTTGAGATCGCGAAAGGAAATCTTTTGTTCCATACATTTACCACGCAAACTGTTTATGAGATTAGGTTTTTTCTTTGTCATCAGACATTCTTTTTATTAACAAGCATAGTAATAAAAAAACCTAAAAATATGTATTAATTAATACATTGATCTAAATCTTATATTGTAATGTTTCTTACATTTTGATATAAACCCAGTAACTTTCGTTGAATTCACACTTATCTTGTGCTTTAAGATTAAACCATTTAGCCAAGCTAAAGTTACGTCGAACGTCGTTAAAGCTCACAATTTCCTGTTTTTTTAAAATACTTTAACTTAATTATGTAAGTTACTTCTGTTGTGGACCCACCGGTAGGTTCGAAATCGTTTAAGGAAAGTAATTTAGTGTTGTCTGAATCGATAAGCGTCTACTAACCCGAGGCATTAATTTAAAATGACAGATATAGCTTAATTTAGCAAAATCCCATTATCCAGTAATGACTTGTTCTACAGCCAATTTGTTAGCTTCAATTATGTACGCTTTATGAAAATATCTCAAACGAAATTGTCTCCCGATATCAATTTACGTTATAATAGTTTCACCACAGTAGAAGTAAATACAAACAGTAGGCTTGACTTTTTTTCTTAACGTCGCGTTGTCAACTCGGTTCACTTGTCGATAACGAAAAATCACAAACAAACTACTGACTGAAGTTATATTTTGCAGTAACAGAGTGGTGGCTAAGAGAGGAACAAAAGACATAGGACAATCATCCCGCTGGTCCGACAATATTTTTAGGACATACTGGGAAATATTGCCACAAAACCGTGAGAGGAGAGAGGACATAGTAAAAAGGACTAGCAGAGGGTAAACATGGGCTGATTAGATAGGCTTAATAGGATAGGATTAATCACCATAGTACAACAAAAAGAAATCGAAGATGTCACATTTTATTAAACTTGATATTTTTTTCTTTTATTAGTAATAATTGTCTAAATTGCAATAATAATAGCTTTTTGTAAAATTAACAACTTTTCATAACGCTTCTTCCTTTATAATTACATCACTTCCAGCGCGCAGGTTGCACTCTGTGGGGACTCAGAGATGAGTGCACCTGCTTAATCAATATTGACTGTGGGTTAACTGATAGCATCTTGCTCTATCAGTATCGGAGATCGAGAGACGCACAATAATCTTCATAACTTCATAGCCCGGTCGCTAGTGGTCGGTAAAGTTTTATTAATAACTTTGCTAATTACCAAGTTACATACAAGTTTATATGAGATTGGCTAACAGGTGGTTCGAGTAAAGGTATGTCTAAAATACAAATTAATTAACTGCTAATTATTATCAGTGATCAGAGCGGGTAGATTGATTTGGGGTCAATGATCTCAAACATTGATGTAAATATGGACTATATGGAATATGCCTCCGGGATTCCGGAATTTCTCTATGTCAGTTTTTGAAAAAAAGGCATATCCATATTTTGTTAGCACTACCAAAGTACATCAAATCAATCTACCTACTCCGATCCCCGATTATTATACAGGAAGAGTCAAATAAAATTTAACCTTAAGAATCCTTCCTTTTATTTCTCATTGATTTAATTTGACTTACTATTATGTATTAATTTTGTTATAAAAAATGTTTATGTCGATATTTTACGTCTTATTATTTAGTTAAGTACTTCTGGTTACATCACATTAGAATCATTTTAAGTGACATTAATGTTTATAACAAGAGTTCTCCTTCATACAACATTGTACCACCACTTAGCAAAAGAAAGTGTCACATCTCATATTGATAAGCAAATTCACTTTCACTTTCTTTTTTTACCACAACATCACTATAATCCCTTTGTAAAGTGTGCAATAATAAAATATACTCAATTAAAACTCATTTGGTTACTTAGAATTTACTTATAAACACCACACACTTCTCAAAACTACCTATTAAATAGCCTGGTTTTATGCCTTATGCTTATAGTTATTGTATCATAAACATATCTCACAAATAAAATAGGACTATGAAAATGACAATAAACTACGGAATAATATATCTCAAAAAAGTTTCCATCTGACTACCATACCTTGTCTATACCAAGCTCTCTAAAACATAAATGGTATCTGCTTCTTTAATTACCCATCTTCTAAGTTTTTGTCTACTGGATTAATATTAATCGTCAAAGCAAAATAGCTAAGCTTGCTGCATCTAGGATCATGGTCAAGCGTACTCCAATTAGGAAACGCTATACAGGGTTACATTTCAAGGTAGTGCCAAATTTTAAAGATAAGGTCTATAGAACAATATAAAAATACTAATTTATCGTAATTAATTTCAGTCGTCGTATTTCCGGAGTAAAATAAACTTCAAAATTTCCAAAAAAACGCAAGATGCGCAGTCATTCATCAAAGATCACAGGCATACGCCGACGCCGCTTCAACAAGAACCTCATGCAGTGCACGTGGGTGCAATTTAATCGAGTAATCGTAATTTTTCTACGTATTCTATTTTTCAAATGCATAATGTTTTTTTCTTTTTTTAATGAGTTTGTTTTTTACATAGATCGATTTAGTTACTGATTCTGATCTCTGAAAAATTGACAAAACCGTGAAATGTAACCCTGTATAGGGTATATTACCAAACATACGTTGTTGTTAACTTACCGTTCTTCACGGGCTATGTCTAAATTAAGTATTAAAATTCACAAGACGCTGTATTAATACCGAGTCCACAATAAATTGTGAGGACCGATTTTATCAGACTAATAACTTCTTTGGTAGTCCCAGCTTTAACGAAAAACGACACAAAAACGATACAAAAACTTGATGGAAACTCTGAGAGTTTAATGTTTTATGAGATGAGCCTTACATTAGAACTTAACACAGTAGGGTCACTCTGCAGGGTGAGTATAATCTGACGATGATTACTCAATTGCCGTAGAGGCGCAGTGTTTCCTCCTAAGCGCAAAAGGTCCTTGGTTCGATTCCCAGTTTGGATTCAATAAAAACGTTTTCTTTTTGCTGAATTGGCCATAAAATAATTGTACTTACCTGTGTAATAAAGCGTAAATTAATTAAAAATAAATAACTCAACTATCGCTTAGTTTATAATATGTATCTAAACTTTATTGCTCACATTTAGCGGACTTAATGCCATACAGCATTCTTTACCATATTATATTTTCGAGGCTCACTTTCTATGTGCGTGCACAAGTACACAGTTCTACGTCGAAACAGGTGATCTTTCTTAGGGGTATTGGGGTTATGGCGCATGGTATCTTAGAGTGAGCCTACTGCAGTGTAATCTGTTATGCTTTAACATATTATGTCTTACATATAATTTAAATTAATTGACGGTGCCAGGTATCTGATTTTACCTTATACATAATGCACAGTTTAAGAAATGATTAAATCTGTCTTGGAGAAATTCAATACATTGTTTTTTATTATAAATAAAAATGGACTTCATCTGAGCCTTTTCTAACTATTTTAGTAAAAAGTTTACTTTTTTTTACTCTTTAGACTTTATAGTGTAAGAACTTACAAGTAGAAGTAAAACCTATGTCTCAGTATACATTACCTACTTTGTCCAAACGTTTTATAACATTTGATAATATGTTATACAAAGCGTTATATTTCACAATCAAAACAGATAAATCGTGTGAAATTATCGACAAAAAAAATTAAGGCCCAAAACTGTTGACAACCGCTGACATCATTTAAAATTAATGGCGGTCGTATATTATTGGGCTACCAGAGTCAGAGGTGGTCCACCCTTTTATGTGGTTCTCACAAAATAATACAAAAAACCATAATGTCCCCTGATGGGACGCGATCACCGAACACTTTACGTGTGAAATATGTTGGTAATTTTTGTTATTTGGATTCCAAATCTAAAGCAGTGAGTATGTATTATATTACTATTTGTATTTATTTGATGTATTATTTGATGTATTATTAGAACTATCATCATCACCATCATCATCACCATCAGCCTTTAGAAGTCCACTGCTGGACATAGGCCTCCCCTATAGAACGCCACAGCGAGCGGCTACCCGCAACCTTGACAAGACAGTCCACCGCGTGGGAGGCCTGCCCACGCTGCGTCTTCCAGTTCGTGGTCGCCACTCGAGAACCTTTCTTCCCCAACGGTCGTCGGTTCTGCGAGCGATGTGGCCTGCCCACTGCCACTTCAGCTTATTTATTAGAACTATTATTTTTATAATTGTTATTTAAATTACAGGCTTCAGAGACGGAGACACAACGTCACAACACGTTCGAGTGCGCAGTTAAAATGTGAAATATACTATTTGTTAGTAATTGCTAGCAGAATTACTTATTTGGTTAAAATTGATACAACACACTACAACGATCACAAACCACCTTTTGAAACCCGATTAAGAAAAAGATAGACGGACAGGGCTTAAGTAAAAGCGTTGAATAATAGTACTTACTAACTGTAGAAGTCTCGACCATTTATCACTTTTTTACCAAAAAAAACAAACTCAATAAAACCCGCAAACCTTTATTATCGTAATGTCCGCCTATTGCTGTCCACTGCTGGACGTAAGTGTCCCCAAAGAGCGCAAAAGATGAATGATCAAATATTTGTTGATAAACAATTTATTAGACAAACAGGCTTATAAGGCAATTATATCTAGACCGCTTAAAATGTCTTCTCAAAACCAATTTTGCTTACCATTGCCGGCTGCGGCTAGCGTTGTATCAATAACACCACTAGTAACCTGACAATGGATAGCCTTATCACATAGTTTATTATACACACATGAAAAAAAAATACATAACTATAAACGTGTCAAAAAGGTTCTCGCTCTGTTTTTGTTGTGACAGCCACGGACCTATTACGACGCTGATTTTCGGCGGGAACCCCGACACTAGGACGTGCAGCGAGTGACGCAGCAGCATATCAGACTACCATAGAACCTCATATACCTCCAACGGACGGCCCTTGTGAAGCACATAATTGTCTTAAACGACGGAACCCACAAAGTTTTTATTAATGAATTTATGCATTCCAAAATGACTTAAATAACCATAAAAAATTTCCTCCTTTTCTCCAGTTAGGTAAAAAGAGCACGTTAAACACGCACTATTTATGAGATATGTAATACATCCATTAAGCCAGCTTAGACGCGGAACAAAAAGCCTAATTCTATAATAACCTGTGGTCAGCCAATGTGATTTATGATCGGTATCATCATTATCCTGCATGAGAAGTCATAATAAGAGCCCTCACACATTAACTCTATAACAACTTTCGCAATATGTGCGTGTTGACACTTGTACTGCAACCATTGCTTGCTTTACTGAGAGAATTGCATGATCGTCTCTTATAGAAGGTTGTTTGGTTTAAGCACAAAAGTCTTGACTTTTGTGCTCAAACCAAACAACCTTCTTCCCCTTTCCTTGGGAAGGGGTTAGATTTTTGAGTGAGCTAATAAGGCCCTTGTTTCAGCATTCCGAATTTAAACATTTTTCAAATTGGTATTACCTTAACATACGCACTGTTATTCTTTACGGCCGTCCCCACACGGCACCGCCAACAGTAGGCGTGTCGTAAGAGGCGACTAATTCCTGTAGCACGAGACGGGTAGCAGCGTCTGCGTGCGAAATCTTATAAAAACTGCGCTCGCGAACCCGCCTGCCAAGCGTGGCGAGTATTGGCAATCCCCCCCGATGTTGGGTCATTGGGGGAGGCCTGTGTTCAGCAGTGGACTTTCTATGGCTGAAATGATGATGATGATGATGACGTACTGTTATTATACGTGAGTTTAAGCAAGCTATAAGGAATCCAATTTGGCCCAATTCAAAACAAAATCAAGAAAACTGCATAGACACCTGCTCACCTACTCATAGCGTTTTGAAAACTATACGTGCTTTTTTATTTGGTTCTTTGCATTTCTTTTAATGTAAAATGTAAAATGTGTATTATAAATCACAGAACATAACAGAGTATTGCAACCCGGGCATGACGTGAGTAATCGACTATATAACTATAGAAGACACAGTGTCATACTTAGATATTGTATACATGATAAGATAATGTATACAAACCGGTTTCATCTAAATTATTTAAATACCAGCTACAAGAATAACGATATCTGTGATAGGCAATATCATAAAAATCGAAATAATAAATTGTCAATGCAAAAAAGAATCAAGTGTGCGTATGTCCTTAAACACAATGTCGTAACCGCAAACTGTGGTTCTGTTGAAACCTCCAACACCGTGCAGTAATATTTTGAGACATATAAGTTTTAAGTTTTATCTTTACTGATTTTATTTAAACCTTTCATTATTAGGGAAAACTTTTGGGCTGTGTTTGTATTGTTTAATATTAGTCATGTTGTTTACCACGGATGTTTGACTCGGTAATACAAGCTTGCGATACACAAAACAACGACAATGTAAGTAGTTAGACATCTAAAAGTAGAAATACCCGAAACGCTACCACTTACCGACTGACCGTCTGTTACGCACGGGTTTGGTACGCCACATCTAATTACACACCGAAACTATGAATTTGTCAAGAAACGTGTTCGATCATGAGATCGATGGCTTTTATATCGATCATTTATCACATCGAAATTTTATGAGATCGATCGTAGATGGCATCGAAAACTTATGAAATCGAAAGTGAAATAAATCGAACAAGGGGTTCAAACGATAGATCGATTATGAGATCAATCTGAAACTAGCCGTGTTATAAACATGTCTGTTTTCAATTGTTCATAAATTGTCATAGGTTTAGGTAGTAAATACAAATAGTACTATAGTACTATTTGGTCGTATACGACCACTTTGAATCGACATTTCTCGGATCCGAATCGGACACGGATCAGATACGGCCTGGATAAAGATCGGATATGGATTTGACACGCACGGACACCAACGGACTCGGACGTTGGATCAGTTACGGATCGTATACAGTCCAGAAACGTTTAGCGTTTGCTCTAGTTCGAAACTTAGAAAGAGTTGACGTATTTTCATCCCAATAATTGTTGAGGCAATGTGTATTTTGTTTACTAATGTAACATTATTATTAGCTCAATATGTTTAGTTACACTCTGAGAGGAATGTATCAGAATCGTAAGAAAAGCAAGCGATCAAGTTCGATTCCCGGTAACAATGTTTCCCTGTGCGATCTACTCCTATCTTCTAAGAACGCCGTGGGAATGGGAACTAACATGGTTATATCTGTAATGTTAGGAATCTGAATGAGAAGATTAGTACAGTATTGAATGAGTTGACTAATAAAGTTTTGAAAACCGAACTCGTGTGACTTAAAATAAAATGTATCGATGCAAAGCATTTTGTAAAGTGTTTTTAGTGTCGGCCTATGGACAATCAGAAACAACGAAAGTACTACAACATCCAAACCCGAGACAACATAGAAAAGTTTGTTTCATTCAATCGAAACCGAGACCTCAGAGAGGCGCTCGCCTCTCAGCTACGGAAAACGATAATAAAGAAAATTCGTCATTTAAAACTAAAATGGTGTCCGAAAACACTGTCTTAAAAAAACAACTAAACTAAAAACTAACTAGAAAATAACAATAAAACCTCAATTTACAAACTACAGATTACTTTCAGAAGAAGAAAGAGTGTAAAAACCATCAGCAAAACGACGGATGATAGCTCGATTTGCCAATCATTGTCGTTTTTTTTAACAACTCTTAACTGTGCCAATTCGTCGAGGTGACTGTTATCTTAGTAGCATTGTTGTTTATGGCTGATCCAAAACGTAAAAGCCGAGATAGACACATTATGCGGGCTGGTGACAAATCCGAATGTTGAAAAATGTTGTGATAATAAAGGCTCTACTACAGGAACTCAGGAACAGCTCTACAACAGGAAATACAGCTCGAGCTCGAGCAAACCGATGACAATCAACAATAATTTGATTTATTCCTGTTTGTGTGTCGGGGATTTATTTAGCACATATGTTGAACTTATACAAATTCAAATTCAAATTCAAATTCAAATATTTTTATTGCAGAATACAGAGATCTTAAAAATAGTTTTGGGTCAGCTACATCTTACCTTATAGGCATGCAACATTATTTAATACAACGAAATAGGTTACTAACATTATATTTTAACAATTCAAATAATAAAATACTACTTAATTAGTGTCACAGTTCTTTCATTTTTATAATACCTACTTAGTATACGTTATTACTATATATTAGTCAATGTCAATATCATTTCATTTAGTGTCAGAATTGCTATATTTTTGTGATGTCAAGAAAAGAGAAAATTTCAGATAGTTAATAATCACATTAATTGAGGAAATCTGTCAATTGTTCCTGCAAAACAGCCATAGTATAGCCATAATCAATTAAATCTATCCAGGAGGAACTCGTTGATTAAGTAGTATGCTTTGTTACTCAAAAAGATATGAAGGGTTTTTTTAAAAGATAACACGTCTTCCTTATTTCTTATAATTTGTGGCAGCTTATTGTAGATTCGCGGTGCCAAACCAAGTATATTTTTTTTAAAGAGTGCCGTTTTATACAGCGTTGCGCAGATTTTATTTTTGTTTCGGATACTATTAAAAGAAGTAAATAAATTTAAGTTTTTCCTAACAAAGAGACACATTTCCTGTATATAGATTTCCTGTATACAGGGTGCCGTGTGGGGAAAGACGTACAGAATACACTTCCCCACCGCCAACAGACGGCGTGTCTTAAGAGGCCACTAATCCCTGTAGCACGAGACGGGCAGCAGCGTCATCGTGCAAAAAAACTGCGCCTGCCAACCCGCCTGCCAACCCGCCTGCCAAGCGTGGCGAGTATTGGCGGATTGCCAATACTCCGATGCCCCGATGATAAAAGTCATTGGAGGAGGCCTTTGTTCAACAGTAGGCGTCATATGGCTGCAATGATAATGATACAGGGTGTCTCTGGAAGTATGGACCCCAAACGATTTGGCTCTATGAATGTAGGTTCTATTTTTTCAACGGCTGACAAGTTTTTTTCAACGGATAATTATTATTTTTTTTTATAATATAGCAGACAGTTAAAAAAAACCAAAAGCTTCAAAGGAGAACCGTTAAAATTTTTCTTAGAACGTTGTGGCAAAGTTTGCTTTTTATTTGTTTAAAGGCCGATTTTTCAAGCGCTAGATAACTTTTATTCAAGAAATAAAATTGACGTTTTGACACATTTTCTATACAAAAATTGTCAACATTATTCGAACTTCTATTAAAAAAACTAACATATAATTAGGTATCTAACCTAACTATGTGGGTAATCAAATCGTGGAAAAAAAACATGTCAAACTTATTCTTCATATAAAAGTTATCTGGCCATTGAAAAATTGGCCCTAAACTGTACATTATGCGATATTATGAAAAAAAAACACAACTTTTAACTTTTGAAAATGCAACCTAATTCATAAAGATAAAAGTTTGGGAGTGCCCCCTGCTTTGCGCATGTTCGATTTGATGCATACTTCCAGAAATATCCTGTTTAAAGGTATACGTAACAAAAAGATGAACCCATCTTACTACATTGTTAATTGCGCAACAAATTACTTGAAAAGAAAGATAACCCCATTAAATTCATCACAAAAGATGCTTCAGACACAGTTGAACAAGAAGAACATCGTAAATAATTATATTAGCCCAAGGACATAGAGCTAAAGGTGCGTGTTCAATAGTGACAACCATGTTTGTATAAACGAGTTTTTTTGATAGATTCAAAATTAGAAAAAAACAAATCTTCGTTTATAACAAAGAAAGCAGTAGGAAAAAAACTGCTTAATACTACAAGTTCCAAAAAGTGAAAAATACAAAAAAATATTATATTTTAATTCAAAACGAATACTTCTTAAAAAGCTTAAATTGACTTGAGTCTGGGTGTGCTGGGAGACGCTCCTGGTAAAATTGAATGTACCACATAGAAGTTAATTCCAACTTAGACACGATGACTATTAAATTTGTGTTTCGATTTTTGCGGAATAGGGTAATGTGAACCAACCTTTATAAATACTCCCATAGACAAAAGCTATAGCAATTTTCCGCCCCAGTTGCACCGAATACCTATAATAATAATATGAATAAAAACGAATCGCCTGAGAAACTAACATTATTTATTTCGCCTATTGACCCATTTTTGCGAGCCCAATGACATTAGATGTTACGACAAAATTGGCCTAAAAGATGTTCGGACGTCTACAAAAATACCTGAGCCTTTATTATTTGTCTCTGGGACTACGATTATATTGACTTTGTCCGTATCCTATTTTATCCTTCATTCATTATCATCATCATTTCAGCCATAGGACGTCCACTGCTGAACATAGGCCTCCCCCAGTGACTTCCAGATTGGCCGGTTGGAAGCGGCCCGCATCCAGCGGCTTCCTGCAACCTTTACCAGGTCGTCTGTCCGCCCTGTAGGTGGACGTCCTACCCCTTATTCAAATCGAAATATTATTGTTTGTTCAATCAACTTCAGCTTTAGCTCAGTGGCGGCAGCGCTTTACGCCGGGGTTGTGATTGGATGGGAGACCATTCCATCATATTTAGTGACATTTAATAAAAGCATCTCCGTGCTTCGGAAGGCACGTTAAAAGTTGGTCCCGGCTAATATAGCTTGATACTAGTCGTTAAGTCTAGTTAAAGGCCTAAGGGCGGCTTAATAACATCTGACAGTAAGGTTATAAGTCACCGGCCTTACAAACAACATCCCTTCCCGCACCGCACGGGCCGACGTAGTGGAGTATGAGTATGAGTATGAGTGAGTGGCCCAAAACCACCTCATAGTAGAGGTGTGGCCTGTGCCCTGCAGTGGGACGTATTAAGCATACCTTACTTTTTCATTACAATCTTTAATAATAATTATCATCTTAATGTTTTTGAGTTTAAATAGATTTTAGTTTTAGGTTAGATTATTTTTCGTATTATATTGTTTCCTTTAACTTATATTCGAAATAAATATTATTTGTACCCACCACAATAAATAATAATAATAATAACTGATTTATTTCGGACCAATCGTTATCCATAAGAGTGTTAGTAACAAATGACTTAATATTAGTGTTAGTAAACTTACATTAGGGTTTGGACAAACTTTTTATTTAAGGGAGAATAGTAATAAAAACGATTAAATATATATGTATTGTTATCTAGTTATAGCCCGCAGCCGATTGGCTTCAAAGTCCGAGTACTTACTAGAACTAGTGGTAGTATTAGTACTACTACTAGAACATCTGAAAAAACATACCGTGCCGTCGGTTTATAAAAGGACAGTGTCAGACCGTCAGCACGTGGCCCGACGATATTGTGCGAGCGGCTGGGACAAACTGGGAAAGAGTGGGACAGGGCCGTGAGAACTGGTGCGATAAAAAGGAGGCCCAGCATTGGGTGAACATTGGCTGATTTGATAGATAGATTTCTCAACAAAATATTTATTTTTTAAAATAAATGATTCGAGACTACATTTTTTATGAGCCTCCAATATTTTAGCATTATTTTAAGTACCATGATCACGTATAAATTATTTATTCCTGAAGATCACAATCTTCAGGAACACTACCACTACCAATAAAGTTTAAATCAGTGTACTAAACTAAATCTATTAACATGTCACATATTTCAAACATTTAACAGCAACAAATCTCACTTCAAACGACTTTGCCAGTCTACAACTAACCTTCGACCCGCATCTTTATCAAAAAGTACTTAGCCACCGACTAAACACTCGGCAATAACCAATTTGTATTCATTAGAACCCGATTAGGTTATTATCAGCTGAAAAGCTATACCGTCGTCTATATAAAGCCGTTAAATATCTCTATTTGACAGTTCTAAATGCTAAGTTACGCTGGAGTTTCAACACGACGCTAATTTACCGAGTTTCGATATATCAAAGGTTATTGGGATCGAGGAGTGACATTAAAGGTAATTGATACCTCAGACGAGGCATAGAACCGGGTTTGACGATGCAGTAGACCTTACACACTACTTGACGCAACGCAAGAGATACTAATGGGTTATTCCAGTGTTTTTCAACCCTTTTCATGACACGACCCCCATAGTATGACAAAATATTTCGCGACCCCGACCATTCGCCTTTTTTTCATGTATGTTATTACGTTACAAATATTCAATACAAATAAAATATTTATGCGTTTGCATAATTAGTCACCAATTGATAACTACCCCAACTTACGCTCGTGTATGTGATGTTGTCCAATATATTTTTTTTTTTTTTTTACTGCGGTAGTTCTCTCGACTCAGACTCTTCCAGCGATCTCTATCTATCGCCAATGACTCCCAATGCCTCGTCAGGTTAACCTTTACCCAGCGGTGGGATTAAACAGGTTCGAAAAAAAGTTCTCTCGACCTCTTGCGACTTCTTGCGACCCTACAGAGCTTGACGACCAACGACCACACGTTGTAAAACACTGGGTTATTCCACTTAACTCCAAAGCTCTAAAGACTTTTCCGTCAGAACGTTTTTTCCACTTCGAAAAATAATCGACGAAAATGACGATAGACTTTGCCAAGACAACGTTTTTAGGGACAACTTTGACTGTTATTTTCATAGCACTACAAATTTTAATAAATGGCATAAACCTAGGCTTATATGAAAGGTTTGTTTATACGACAAATACAACTTTCGACCGCTCCCATCGTAAAGCAGCGGAACGTGATGTGACGCTTTGACGGCAGAAATATGGTGACAACACAAATTATGAATACTTAAAGACAATGGAAAGATGTATTTTGGATTAAATTATTGTTTCTTGCAATGTGGAAATGTACTAAAAGCGTTTGGCGCATTTTTTGCATTCATACCGTATATAATTTTCCAATAAATCTGTATCAAAATTAGCGAAAATGTCTCTCTGCTTTTTGATTGACAGTTTTTATAGTTAGGACGTACAGCAAAGTCTACAACGAAATCATTTTATCATTATTAACCTCTACGACCACGTTCAAACTCAACAATCTTCAGAGAAGAAAATCGTAAGTTTGCTTTAAACCCGTCGTATTTAAGTTGAAAAGTAATAGCTCGTTGATTATTCTAAAAGTCAGCTATTTGCCTCAATCTAGTGATGCTGGATTGGCAAATATCGATAAATATCGAAATTTCAAAATAGCTTACAACTAATATGTTATCAAGTCAAAGAATGTTTATAACGATTTAATGGAACGTGGTTATCTGCTTTAAATGCGAAGGGTCCCGGGATCGGTTTTTAGTTCGGGTCAATTAAGAAAAATTACGCCTTTGGCAAAACTCATGATATACTTATTATTTCGTAACACAAAAATGAAAAAAAGTTTTTTTTTTACTTCAAGTGTATGAGAATTAGTGTGTTGATATCTATAATTATAATAAAGCAAATTTCAATGAGGATGATCTACAAGTTTTTTTACCACCACAATGTATACGTATGAGTAATTAAAAATTAAAGTAAAGCACCTATCCTAATCTGTAACACTATATTAGGCGTTTTAAAACAGTTATTCACAAAAAAAATACACAATAATCCAGGTGAAAAGATGGTGTAGATGGTTGGTATCAGTGGTAGTGCTAAATGTGCTAATCCCGAATTCCCAAGCCAGTCGTATAAGATTCGATGTATGTTACAAGTCAAATAGAACCACATTTCGCACTATCGATAACTTTTCGATAGTTTGAGTCTCTACTCTAGCCTTTGGTTTCAACTCAAACAGTTTCCACAAACACTGGGAATTATATGAAAAGTTTGACATCTTGCAAGAAAACTCGGGAACAACTAATATTTTGAGATCTGAAGCGTTTGAATGGGAAAAATAACGGTGGTTTTAGTTAAAAAGGAATTCGGTAACTTTTTCACTGGTGAACAAACAGGTCGTGAATAAAATTTTAAATTAAGTAAGTAGGTAATGCTAGGAAGACTTTTCATTGGCATGTCATTATAAAACAAAAAGCGTACACAACACTAAATAAATAATATGTCATCATCATCATCATTTCAGCCATAGGACGTCCACTGCTGAACATAGGCCTCCCCCATTGACTTCCAGATTGGCCGGTTGGAAGCGGCCTGCATCCAGCGTTTTCCTGCGACCCTTACCAGGTTGTCTGACCACCTTGTGAGTAGACGTCCTACGCTGCGCTTGCCGGTACGCGGCCTCCATTCTAAAACCTTTCTGCCCCATCGGCCGTCAGTTCTACGGGCTATGTACCCCGCCCACTGCCACTTCAGCTTGCTAATCCGTTGGGCTATGTCAGCGACTTTTGTTCGTTTACGGATCTCCTCATATAATAATAATAATATGTAATTCAAGACAAATAAGATGTGAGATTTAACAGAGCCTGTGATCCTGTTTAAACAATATTATTGAATTAATTATAATCATAAACCTTTATCGTCAAAAACGGGTACAAGAAAAGGTCTTACAAAAGGTAAACACATATGAGTCATACAATTAGGTATTTAAAATTTAAGTTCAGAATTAATATTCATAATTTATGCAAAACCATAGTAACAACATTACAAGTATTATAATACATTTCTATTCATATCTCAATATTCATATTTGAATTGTCAGAAAATACAGGTTTTCTTACGATGTTCTAGTGCGCAACGTGCGAAGCCATAATTAAAAAAGCATTGATAAAATAATGGTTAAATGTTCTTCCTAATGGCGCTTTGTACTGTTTCTAGTCTTGGTACGCTTAGCCATTATCCTTAAAAATCTAAACCAAAAAAATAAAAATACGGCAAGCGTTACACAGGGTTATTTTTTATACAAAATCCTAGGGGCTAATTCTGGTGCTTAAATACAACAACTTTTTGTATGGGACCAACATCGAAATCGCATTGTTGATGTTTTGCAAATAACCATGTATACTCCGTAACCGTAAGGTTCAGACTACATGCATCCGGAATTTATCAGAACTCCATACAAAACGGCTCCGGACGAGCCCGGATTCAATCCGATTTGTATGGGGTTCTGAAAATTCCGGATACATGTAGTCCGAGCCTAAGACAGGGAAACCACACTGTTCCGGACTATAGGTGGACTTGATGTGTCCAGTGTTATCAATGTTTTCCAACGCCCCCTAGATAAAACAGTACATAACTAATTGATTTTAAAAATATCAGAGACTTGTGCTGAAATTCAAACTTTCTGGTCGTTTCACACTTCGAGCTACCACCGGTCTAAATAAGATTTACAATTACAATTCATAATTAAAATGTTCACAAACCAATCAACTTGAGAACATTATTAACAAAAGCTGTTTATTAAACATGGAACACAAACCTGTAACAATCTTTGTTATTTCATTATTTGGCCGTGTTCGTTATTAGCGAACATGTTTTGTCGATGTGTAGCAGTGATGTAAACTGCTAATATCGATTAACTCAAGATTGCGTATAAAAACTAGATGTGACCAAAACATTTAACCGACAAAACTATTATTTGCCACTTTTAAACATTTGAATAAATGAAGGCACACATAAGACATGACAATTAATTATATTCAAGATTTCAAATATTTTAAAATAATTGTAACTGACCTTATTTTTCTTTTTTATGTTTCTTTTTATCATATCATCATAATATTTAACTTCATTACCATAGGAATTCGTTATACGCATAAATCACAGAAATTAATCGACCGCAAACGAACTGTCAGGTGTATTTTATTCGAATAATGTATCACTCAATTTTTCCTTTTCTTTTTTTGGACAAATATTATTTCCAAAACCTGATGATTGAAAAAAAAAACAAAATAAGATCGATCTACATTTTGGATTCTCACATTCAAAAAACCTATTAATATTAACGAAACAATGATTCATGGGGGCAGTATTAAAATATGGATATCGACAAAAAATATAAAATAATTGTTATGAAAACCTTCATGCGGGTCATATTAATACGACCTTGAGTTTATTCAATAAAAACATGACATACTTCAACACATCACAAAAAATAACAATACCCCGAATGTAATGCTAAATAAAAACATCGTGCATCAAAAGCAGAATCTTCGTACGTCCCAAAACTTTCCAAATTACCTATCTCTTCCATACAATTCGGCTTACACGAATACAATGCAATAATCGGGCCCTAGCCAGAGAACAGTAACGTATGCAGACACCCCGGGCTATGAAATATACGACCAATAAATAAACAAGGGCCGAAAGGGGTGAAATTAAATATTCATACACAGTGATGAGAAGGGGAGCTAGTGGAAATATCGAGTTTCTTTATTTTTAAATCGACTTTTATAGAATACAATCATTCACGTTATGTTATATTTTATATTTAAGGATACTGGAACTTAAGAAGATGGCTGGCAGTAGCTGGATAAAAAAGCGGTAGATCGTGCTCTATAACATTCTTTTGGGGAGGTTTACGTCCAGCAGTACTTACTACTACTTACTGAGAAACATAAACGCTACTGCAGTTACTAATAAAAGTGGTTAAGTCAGCATTATGTAGTGAACCGCACTGGATAATACATGTCTAAAGTAAAGGAGAAGAGTTTGAAGTTTATGCAGTGATAGGCTTTCCTTGCTGGCGCAGCGCACAATACGCACCTGACTTACAATAAGTTTTTTTTTAAATAACTTTATACATTTCACATTATGCCATAACTCATAGACAAGTAGCTTTAAACTATTTAAACCTGACCTATTTGTATGTATTGTACTGAATGACTATTTTTAATTGAGAAGACCGTTTAATTGGGACGACCGTCTGGTGTTACTGTAGTGGTTCGAGCTACTGACTACAAAGCCAGCGGTGTCGTGTTTGAATCCCGCATGGGGCAAATGTTTGTGTGATGAGCACGAGCATATTTGTACCTAAGACATGGATGTTTATAAAAATATTTAAGTATATTTATCCGTTATCTAGTCGCCATTATACAAACTTTGCCTAGTTTGGGGCTAGATAATTGGTATGATTGTAAAAACAATTTATTTATTTAATATTATTTATTTATTTAATTAGTTAACACACGAGTCAAGAATAATAAACAGCACTACATTTTGTCTACTTTTTACAAAACACATTATGTCCACGTTACAAAATACATATAGTGTCAATTTGTGACTAAAGTCATTAATTAGGTATTCATTAACGTTTCTCGATAACGGAAAAATAAAATAAATAAAACAAGACATCACTAGAGCAGTCCAATATCGTAATAGGCAGGCTAAAGAGTGAGGCGACTTGTATAACATCACCAAATTAGCCGAGCGAGCGATGTGCACTAGCCCTTGGGCGATTTTAGGGCTGGCCAAAACGGGTTTTATCATTCAAATTATTGTTGTATTATGGTTTTATTGGTGTTCCAAAAAAAACTTTTGTGATACATAAATATCCTATCATGATATTTAATTAAATTTAAACCAGTTTTCTATTACGAACAGTAAAAACTGTTTTTAGATAGAAATATATTATAACTTGTTTTTCAACTTCCTACGTGTATGCTTAACTCTCCCTAAGTTAAAAAATGACTACTGAAAATGATACTTTAAAAGTACTCAGATTACACCAAATCGAGTATACTCCAAATGAAAAACGAAGTAATTTCTAGGAGAAAGTACAAGACACTCATGATTTTAATATATGATTTTTGTCAGCAACATAAAAACATTAGTACTAAAAAAAAAATTTTTTTAAGTACTTAATAAAAAATTCTGTGCCAGCCCTGAGCCCGGCAACGACATGTAAATGTTTTGTGACGCCTTTATAAATGATTTTATCTGACGCGTTTTGTGTGAAATATTGCCTCACGGAATTGAATTGGACACAATCTCGGCGTGCCCATGTGTGCTAATCACTTGAGGGATGTTGGAACCAACGTTTGTTTCAACTTTATCGCATGCTTTTTTTAAATATTTTATTTTATACTTAATTTACGTCATTGAAAAGGCCCGATTTTGTGAACGTAAGTCATTTTTGTCACCAAAAGACTTTAACGCGCTATTACACCCGGGAAAAACGTTTACTTTGTTTTTTTTTTTAATTCTTTAAATTCAATATTAGCACATCGGTTTATTCGTAACTTTAACTTGCATATTGGGTATATGCTACGATACGATAAAACTAATTTATGGTCTGTGATATTAGTAACACGTCTAATGTAACATTTCAAATTAATTAGCTATTCCTTACACCTGATTCAAACCTGGACTATATTTTTTGTGGCAACACAAATTATCATCTCTTTGTCAAAGAATTATAATATATATACCTACAAAAAATTATGTGACAGTACATTCACTAATTCATTCTTTTTAATTTAATACAGTCAAGCACAAAAGTGTTTGACCCAAAATGATAAAGGTCATAAGTGGTTACTTTTGCTTTTAAGAGCACAATGAGGCATTTTGTTACAATGTTGGCGCCAAACTTGCGCGTGTACATGCACAGTGTCAAATGCCGTCACAACTGAACTACAAGGGATGACTGTTCGCTATTATGGTATGTGAACTTAAATGGTTTCTTTAATTGTTATAAATTATTATTGGAACGCGTTAGTTAATTTACAAATCAAGTGCTATGTACTTTAGTAACATTAGTTTGTGTAAAAAAATTTGGTTAGTATTTATTAAAACAACACGAACAAACTTTAACGCGGTTATGAGGGCTTGTCTAAGTTAAAATATTTAGACACAAGTATTCAAAAAATTAGTTGGTCAGAATATTTTAAAATGTGACAAGATCGTAAGTTATGGAACTGTTTTTCTTACAAAATTATACGACTTTTTCGTCTGTTAGTGATACAAAAATCACTCTGGAAGACTTTTGAAGAATTTTGAAATTATCTTTAAAAAGTTAATCAAAAATATATTCATAAGTGACAACCTTAAATCTAATTAAAGTAGATACATAATAATTAGGCATTAAATTGTCGACAGGGGCGGCACTGGGTCCTCGCCGCTTGCAGTGCTTTATGGCGAGGGTGTCGCACGTCTGACGCCATTGTAACGCTAGTCTTAGTGGTAATGTTTAAACGTGATCGGCATTTTGACAGTAACTTGTAGAGTCGCGGCAAAGGCTTGGTTGCGGTAACTGAAGTAAGAATTTTATTTTTTCGGAGAAGCACAGGCAAGGCTAATCGTAGATGGCGCCAGCGTGTTTGGTGTTGTCAACCGTTGCCAGCTAATGTCCACGCAACTGTCAAAGTTGTTTTTTTTCTGTGCTCGCTACTATAACGCAATTTTGACACACGTTTCACAACATATCATAACCATCATTCTTAGCCGCGCTTAGCCTTATAATGGTTATATATATATAAATATATAGTTTTTATAGTATTGTGTATCAGCGCGTATGCTAGGGTTTGTCTATATTAAAATTGAGCTTGTTACTGGCTGGGGCCAGAAAATGCTGCACGGCACTGTGTGAATTCAAGCCCAATTAAGTGATCGCAGACCGAGGGTATTTATCCAATATGGGTATAAACCTGATTTCCACCCATTTGATCTGGTAAAGAACCGGGTAAAATGGGTAGAAATGAAATCGCGTATAGGATAATCGGGTATACCCGTATTGAGTAAATACCTTATGTTGATACTCTCCGTCGCCCATCGCTAGGCCCAATGTTTCTTTTCTGCGGTGATTAATTATTAATCTTGACCAAGTGTAATAACGTTTATTTTATTACAATCGAGTTGATGTTTTAGTATCGACGATCCGCGCGGTGATTCGCCTTAAACGCAAAAAAGGTACCGGGTTCGATTCCCGGTTCGAGCTAATACAGAAAACGAAACATTTTAAATTGGCTTGGGTCTGGGTGTGCTAGGAGACGCCACTGGCAAAATAAATTATCTAACTGGCACTGGCAAAATAAATGTAACATAAGGATGTCAGTTCCTTATTTCGAGACTATGACATTTGGTGATATAGTTAGCGCATATTTATATTATTTATATCGAATAAGTATATGTATATGTTTGTAGGGATAAGGGATACCTAAGTAACGCTTTTTAAAACTCCACCCTTTAAACGATGACACTACCAGTTTATTTACAAACAGGACTCAAAAATAAACAAAAGGGGATCGAAACACGATAAAATTATTCAAATTTATTCGCCTTTACAACTGTCCCGATATTTATCTATCTCGATGACCTATTAGAGGCACTTTCAATTCATTACGTTATTCATTAGATGGATAATAGAATACAATGTGTGTTAATTTGATTAGTGTGGCGCTTTGATGGATAGCTTCCTGTGAAAATTGTGTAGAACATAGATAAATTCTATGGTAACGTATTGTGTTTTTATTTAATTTATTCCGAAATGAACGGGAATGAAAGCAAAATTTACATAATTACTCCTTTGTTATTAATTTTTTTTTCTTTATTAAGAATCAAAAATGGGTAACATTTTTCAACTTTACTTTTCTAAATTAGTATTAAGTTATTATAATGTCGTATTGCGATACCATAAATTAATAAATAAATAAATAAAAATAAATATTGGACAACATCACATGCATTGCTCTGATCCTGTGGTAAGTAGCCAAAGCACTTGTGTTACAGAAATCAGAAACAACGACGGTACCATAAAGAAGAGTAATAACAAGTTCTAGAGTTTTTTTTGTTATTAAAAGGTTACATTTTGTTTATTTTACATGTTTTGAGCCAATACTTGTCTTTAGAGTCTCAAATACCCCACATAAAATACATATAATTATGTCGTGGCCAGATCGTAAAATTAAACATTTCATGATATGACCGAAAATTTCATAAAACGATTTTACGATATGATCAATAATGTTTGACCATTTCATGAAGTAGTCGTGCGTTTAGATGTTTATATTGTCAAACGCTGAGTATTCATTGATTTGGCCAGACTACATCATGATGTAGGCAGCGGGTCCTGTTCTATATCATGAAATACCACCATTTTATGAAATGATCGGTCACATCATGAAGTGTTCAATTTTACGATCTGGCTAAGACATAGGTATATAAAAATATTTAAAAAAATGTTTTCACAATCTAAGCTCCAAACTAAGCAAAGCTATAAACATACTTAAATTCATTTTATAAACATCCATGACTCAGGTACAAAACTACGAATGCTCGTGCTCATCACACAAATATTTGCCCCTTGTGGGATTCGAACCCGCAACCGCTGGCTTTGTAGTCCGGAGCGCAAACCATTACACCAGACGGTCATCATTTATAACTTATACTTACTTCAAATAATCATCATTATGTTTTAATCAACAACTACATGAAATGTTCAAAACTCATCTCAGTGCTGAATACTGAAACTGAACGAATGTAGAGAGCCCTACAACAGTCCTAGGTTTTATACAGCTTGTTAAAAAATTTCAAAAACAAAATTGTTAAAACTACTCACCTACTTTTTTAATTGACTGTACGTAAATTTAAAAACAGAAAATCCTTTCAAATGCACGTCCTTATAGACTACTATACAAAGTATAGGACAGGTGTTCAAAATTAATTACTTTATATTAAGTTTTGTTACAGTGGAATTACCTCCATATTTTGGTACTATCCTTAATAATGGTAGCTACAGCTGGTACACTGTTATACTCGTACTATCTATTTATTATCTGTGTTATTAGACAGAGACAATATTTTATAGTCGTTGATGGAGGTCGTGTACCGTCAGCGACAAAAAGTTTTTGATTAAAATTGGTAAATTGACTGATTGTCGATATATCAACGCACATCTAAACTGCTAGACCTAGAGACTTGAAATTTTGCACATAGATACCTTATACATCGTAGGCATGCACATAAGAAGGTTTTTGGAAATACCACCCTTAAGGCCATAAAATAGGGGATGAATGTTTGTATGAAAGTCTGTCAGGTTTAAAGTTAGAAATTTTGTGTTTAGGCTTACGGTTGAAAATGTATTTACATGTCTACATGTCTTAAGGTTTTTGATAATTCCACCCCTGAAGGGGTGAAAAGGAGGATGAAGTTGCGTGTGGAAAGTCCTTCCTAAAAATCATTGCAACGTGTACGTTCAAAAATCAATGCAACGGAAAAATGCTAGATTCTTACATTTTTGTTAATGTAATTTTTTTTGTTTATACAAAAGCTGCCTGTCATAATAATGATTTTAGAACGAACAATATTTACAACATATTACATGTATAATAAAGTTAAAGTAGAGAAGAAAAAGATTACTACACTATGTCCTGGTTCATAGTCAGGGTAAGCTGTCTTGATCATGATCCTAGATGCTACGAGTATTTTAATGAGTATGTGTCTGTTTTGCAAAATAAAGTTTCTATCTTGTTTCTACCTTGTATTACGTTAGGAAAGATCATTTAGGACCAGACCATTTAGGACCATGGCTACACATATGCATAAGCATATGTTACATATTTTTAAGATTTTAAGCTAAGGGATGTCTTATGCTCCCAATCCCAACTAAATACATGTGTTTGCGCTTTCCGTGGCAACCTGTAATTAAGGCCGCACCATCCCTTGTATCACCAATCTTCTAACTTTTAGCTTTTAAGGTGTATGATCTTGTTGGTTGACCAAATAAATAAAATAAAATACACATCCTATTACCTAAATGTGCAAGAGCAACATTCCTCATAAATTTTACATCATCGTATCAGCCTATTGCAGTCCACTGCTCGACGTAAGCCTCCCCCAAAGAGCGCCAAAGAGTGATCTCCCGCTTTTTTCATCCATCCTCTGCCAGCTAACTTCCTAAGTCGTCGGTCCATCGAGCAGGGGGGCGTCCTACACTACGTTTGGCAAGGTTATCCGTCTCCGACAGAAGACCAAAGTAATGGTCATAGTTCTAAAATGTAGCAAGCTAATGGCAGTGGGCCGGCCACATCTGTCGCAGAACCAATGAAAGGGGTTCTTGAGTGTAGACAATCTGTACATTATACCGTAAAATCTAGAGGTACGTTCTGGGGTTCGAACTTACGAACTATGGATGTGACGCTTCACTCCAACCACTGGGCTACGTCGGTTGGTACAGGAAATAATAAATTTCTAATGAATAATACACTTAATTACTTGAATATTCCCATACTTAGTTCAAAAGCGTAGTACAAAATTCCCGGTATAATTGTCAAACAAGACAAAATAAACGATTCTCGGTAAAATGATTCCGTTTCGCTCCGTTTGAAGTTAACGGCTCGAATATTAACATCTGCTTGTTTTGTTCAACAGTTTAGTTAAATTTTAATATAGGATATTTTTGTACATCACAAGGATCGATTCATGAAATTTTAATGAGACTTGCAACGATATTAAAAAACCTTTTTTAAATATCGTTGGCGACTTGTCAAAGGTTTAAAAAGCGTCTTCTGTCGTGCCAATGGCGATTTTAGATGGACTTCGACCAATATTTAGGCAACTTCTACGGCATTTTGTGTCGCTCTGTTTCTTTGTATGTAAGGACATAAAGAACCAGGATAGTAGTACATAGCCCAGCGAGCCAAGTGCGATTCGGACTACGAATATCACCTTGTTTTCTTACATTCAGATCGGGAAGTATAGTGTGACTATGCTGATCATTTAATGTACCGTGTGGGGACGGCCGAAAAAATACACCTCCCCACAGCCAATTGTGTCGTAAGAGGTGACTAATTCCTGTAGCACGAGACGGGCAGCAGCGTCTGCGTGCGAAATCGTATAAAAAACTGCGCTCGCCAACCCGCCTGTTAAGCGTGGCGAGTATTGGCAATCCCCCTTAATGAAAGTCATTGGGGGAGGCATATGTTCAGTAGTGGACGTCCTATGGCTGAAATGATGATGAATATGATGATCATTCAATAAAGGCAATTACTGTTTTAATAGTAGATCATAGATTTAAAAAACTTTAAAAATAACACGGTTCGTATTTGGAACCTCTTAATTTTTTCACATTTGTTTTTCCATTGTTTGTTAAGATTTCCACCATGATGATGACACACATTCTGTGAGAATTCAAGCTAGCTACCTATTACGTTTTGAGGCCTTTTTAAAGTTAAGGCGGCGTAAGCCCGCCATAATAAGGTTCCGCGTTTGCTGGGCGTTAAGGGTTAACGCCATGAAGAAAACAACACATTCATAAAACACTGAATGTGGTAACCTTAGTTCAAACAGTCTGATGGAAAACGCTTTATTGATAATAGTTAAATAGACTTGCTACATCTACTAGGTACTAGAAACAGGACAAACTAGGAAGGCTATATTAGACCTAGGATATACCAGGGACACCTGATCTGTAAGAAAAATCATACTCTACAGTTAACTAAAACTCTAAATTCCCACAATTAGGATAAATATCAACACAATTATAGATCTAAGTATCAAATAAAGATCTGGACGTCGTCACAGAACCAATTTCAGACGGGCCGATCGGACAATAAAAACAGACATTAATATACAATAAAACCTTAATAAGGCGAACTGCAATTTAACATTATGGCCCTATAAAACCGTGCTCTTGATAATTTCAGACGAGAGAATGTGGGTAATTATGTTTAGTTTAGGGATGTCATTGACACCTCATTTTGCGAGTCGAGGAAAGATTTGTTGGATCTCTTTAATCAAATGTGGTGCATGTACACTTCTGCGGTAACTTTTTGTGAAGAAACTTTTTTAAACACAGTATCTCAACAATCGGCAGAGATATAGCGCTGGTTGAGAACACAACCGCTTTTAGCACATGCTGAACCACCTCCAATAATTGCTTTCCAGTATTGTTAGGGCTATGCTCAGTGTTTCTTTGCGAGATCGAATCAGAAATTAAGAGATCCATAAACGAACAAGATTCGCTGACGTAGCCTAATGGATAAGCAAGCTGAAGTAGCAGTAGGCGCGGCACATAGCACGTAGAACTGACGGTCGATTGGCAGAAAGGTTCTATAATGGAGGCTACGTACCGGCAAGCGCAGTATAGGACGTCCACTCACAAGGTGGATAGACTCACAAGGTTGCAGGAAGCCGCTGGATGCAGGCTGCTTCCAACCAGCCAATCTGGAAGTCACTAAGGGAGGTCTATGTTCAGCAGTAGCTGTAATGATGATGATGATGATGATGATGATGATTGTTAAAAATATCATCATAAGTATGTCTGTAACTCTATGAAAGCGATAAACTAATTATTCCCATTCATGTTATAAATTATCGTTTCGTTTTTTACGACATAATGTATTCCAAGAATATTGTTTTTTCTTTTATTTTATTTCTTGTTACTTAGAAATAAACAAGTTCATAGATAAGATGTAAGGGCTTCCATATTGTATATATTTAAGTCTACTTGCCTTGACCAATTTTAACGATAATCACTTGCAATACACATTTAACCAAAAACAGTTTAAAAATAGGTTACATGAATTTCAGAGCTCTCTTTTCTCCGGAGATATCAGACTTAAAAAGTTTGTTTTCTGAATTGACCCGAACCAAGAATGGAACCCGAGACCCATGATGTAAAAGCGAATCACTAGTCTGGTCGTCAAATCACACAGTCAAATCATGTTGCAATTCATAAACTGTAGCTTTCTCAGTTCAAGCTTATGCCAGCACACGCTTTGTATGAATATTGGTAATGGAACCGTTTTTGCGCACTTTCTTGTCGTAAAACAATATGCTATGTTACTATTCCGAGTACACTTATTTGTACCTAGAATCTTTTATTAAATTTAGCTATCCACTAGCTTATACTTGCAATTTTGTCTGCGTAGACGTCAAAATTAAGTCAGAGGCATTTCTCCTCGTGAATATTCATTCATTTATCTATACTAATATTATAAAGGTGAAGAGTCTGTTTGTTTGTTAGGTTGGTTAAAGGCGCTAATATCAGGAACTAATTAGTTTAAAACAGGTGCAAATTGAAAAAAAAATTGTGTTGGGTATTGGGGAAGGTTTTTTAGGCTATGTAACATTACGCTACGAACAATAGGAGCGGAGTATCAATTAAAAATGTTGCAAAAACGGGAAAAAATATTCCTTTCGAGAGCTTCCGTTGCGTGCTCTGCGTATAAACGGTTAAAGTGACGCAAAAATCATGTATGACGGAATTGTTCCCCTTTAAAAGTTCTAAAAAAAAGTCTGTGACAGCACATAATCTATCTTTTCGGACTATGTAATATTTATTATTTTTATTCAAATTGAAAACCTGAACAAAGTATATAATTTACGACATTTTGTTAATTAAATTTTCTCTTTCGTTCAACGTATCTTTCATATGTGTACACCAAAATAAAGTTATTTTGGGTTACTTGCAACTATAAGTATATACTGTATGCCAGGCTTCATCCAAAAAAGTTTGAAGTCTTTTCTGACGTCACCATAGTATTTATATGCATATGTTAACTTAAAGGCTAGTGGCTTGATATACCAATTACCAAACACCTTGTATAGACAAATATAACGGGATAAAGACGAATTATCCTATAATATTATTAATATACAGCTAGATTAATATCTACATATTAATCTAGCTACATCTACGTGTGCCTTTCAGCAAGTCCCGTTCAGCCGTTAAAGATTGAGTAACAATCATTTGTAAATACTCACTTTCACATGTATGATATTTATTGAGTAATATCACTGACAACAGATTGTAAAACAAAACTATTCAGAAGCAGTAAATGGATACCTAATTCATCAAACCCATAGACTATAGAGCCAGCTCATTTTACGTTAGCAAGAATCTAGCACACCACATCTAAGGCCGACACTATGCTTCTTCCCAGGAGTAAAAAAGCATGATTTAACAAATGCCTGATTTGTCGTACATACATACAGACAGACACACACGGCTACATGAGCTTTAAAGGTTATATACTTTGAACTTGGCGAGTACTTTAGTCAAGTAAAATAGCTTTCCACACACACCAATTATTATCTAACCCTAATCTAAGCAAAGCTTGCAATATGATAACTAAAATGCCGGATAAGCATACTTAAATACGTTTAATCTCTTAAATTAATAATTAAGTTAATCAATGACTTAGGTACAAATGGTCGTGCTCATCACAAAAACATTTGCCCCTTGCGGGGTTCGAATCCGCAACCTGCCTTTGTGGTCCGGAACGCGAACCACTACACCATACAGACGTCTATGGCGGGTAATTTACTAGTTAGCTGTGTCGGAACAACAACAAAAAAACACCTATTTTAGCGTCACAATCGGGCTAATTTCGAAACTAAATCACTAGTGATCTAACTAAATTAGTCGCACTGTGTTTAAAAAGTGCCGAGTGATTTAGAACTTACGTCTGAACAACAACAATATTACTAACTGGTTTAGCGCCACTATCGAGCTAATTTGAAATTACAGGCACCTCCTGAATTAATTACTTGCACTGTACTAGTAACTTAGTTGAGTGACTAGTAATTTAGTAACTAAAAATATAATAGCTCCGTCCGAACATTAAAAATGTTTTCAACTAAATCACCCCTCTTTAACTAGCTCTATCCGGATAAAAACAACCTAGTTTAGCGCTTTAGTCGATTTGATTAAGAAACGAAATCACGCTTCTCTCAACTAAATTACTAATACAGTGTGAACTAGGCTTGACAGTGTATCGGAGTGTCAGTTAAACCAGTCGTAAGGTATAAAAGTGTGTGCTTCTGATGAAATGTCAGGTAAATGACGAATGGCGTAGCTTTACAACTATACAGGATGGAAACTTTTAATGATCTTACTTGATTACTCCTACAGTGTAAGTGTAAAAGATATTGTAAAAGTAAGTACTGTTATTTTTAGTGCGTAACTAACTGAATACATTTGTTTTAATGAATCTGAAAAAGAAACTGGATGTGACCAAAATTTTGGTTTTTCGAACTCCCACACATTTATTTACATGACATGAGTATGACACCGTTACCATTCTTACACGAATAGCATAAAACTGTTTGTAATTTTTATTAGGGACGCTTTTTTTTTGTTAAATACCTTAGTACCTTTCTTTGTAGAGCGGTGATTCTGCCAATACGCAAGAGATTTTAATATGCACTCCAACACGAGTATAATTATAACTCTCTGGAGCTGTCTCACCAAATGATTTTTTTATTTTTTTTTATTTTTTTTTATTATTATTTTACACAAACTACATAAATATTGATTACAGTGCATTGCCTTAAACCACTGAGGTTTGTCTACAATGCAGACCTGTCAGCCAGATAACAAGCAGTCATGTTATAATACGAAAGCAAAACGTAGGTATAACAATTATCACTGTCTTTACAAAAGTTTACTATAATTTTTAGTACCAATTAGATTAAACGGAAACTAGGTAATCGCGCTCACTATTATTAATTGTTTCATATTATATATATATTAATTATTATTGTAACCCAATTATTGAGAAATAAAACATTTTATTATTATTATTATTTATTATTATTAAAGTAAAGCAAAGTGTGCCTATATACGTCCCACTGCAGGCCTTACCTCAACTATGAGGTGGTTTTGGGCCATACTCAACCACGCAGGCTCAGTGCGTAATGGTGGAGGGGTGTTGTAAGGCCAGTAACTGAACCTTACTGTCAGATGTAATCAAGCCGCCTTAAGGCCTCTGACTAGGCTTCACGACTAGTATCAAGCGATATTAGCCGGGACCAACTTTTAACGTACCTTCCGAAGCACGGAGATGCTTGTGATAAATGACTAAATTACAAAATATGGTTGGAATGGTCACCCATCCAATTACAACCGCGGCGTAGGTGGCTTAACTTTCGTAATCGCTACTAAAACGCTGCCGCCACTGAGCTACAAGCACCCCCCATTGGTAAAAAAAAAGTTGTCTAAAGTCAAAAAATATTTATTCAGTTTAGGATAGAAAATTGCCACTTATGAACGTCAATAATAACATTATAGGCCCATATGGGGCCAGAACATGTCTCCTTATTTTTTGGGCCCTACTAGCGCTTCGAGACAAGACACAGACAATCTGGCAAGTGCTGAGAAGAAACGCCGGAACAAACTCAGTCACCACTAGCTGCCACACAAAAAAATATAAATCAAAATAAACAGGTAGATACATCAGTTTAGTGCATGCTCGACTGATCGTACATTCTTGTCATCGAGATAGTCTTGAATTTTATAATACCCCTTAGACATAATATGGCTGGTGTTATAAGATATTATGAACAGGTATTAGTAAGGCTTTTATCTAATTTACCAACAACAAAAAGATAACACAAAAAGTTTACAACAAAACATAAAATTAATAGGCGGTGAAGGAGTTAATAATTAAACTTAATATTTTAAATGTTACAATATTTACAGATAATAATATTTAATGCTATAAGAAATATTGTTAAGTGGAGACTACAGCAGACGAATTCGTAGATCGAGTGTGACTGTCGTGGGTTCGATCATTTATTAACATCTGAGTTGAAGACTGATAGATAAATAGTTTGTGGTTTTTGCTATAGGTTTTATTATATAGGATCTTTGAATTGCCCACACTCGACTTCAAAATTAATGTTCACCTCTTTTTAGTTAGTTAGTATTTTTTTTAAACATTACATAATAGATCAATTATCCATTATTATTATCTGTTCAAAATAAAATAAAAAATTCTGGAAGAGATCGCTATTAGCGATAAGACCGCCTAAATTGTACATCTTTCTGTAAAATCATGTGTAGTTTACTTGTATGGTGTGCAATAAAGAGTATCTATCAAATTCAAATTCAAATTCAAACGTTTAATGCATGTCACATTACAATTTTGCGGTGTTAGAAAAATAAAGGTATACATGTGACGCCCTGCAAGGGCATAGCAAACAAGAGAGTGACATACATACATATTTTTAAATTTCATAAGTAATAAGTTATAATAAGATTAGTGTACATTTCAAGCATTATACAATTATAGATTTGTAGATAATAAATTAAATTGAATAATATTATATATTATCAGTTAAATTTCATATTTATCATTGAAAAATTCTGCTAAGTTATAGTAACTTTTATTTATTAGGAATTATCTATATATCTAAACCTATAAAATTAAATAAAATGTATTTTCAGTAACACCGTCGATATGTGTTACAGAGCCGCATAGTGTGGGGCAAATATAATCTTTCTCTCGAGAGACTCGATGTATTTTTGAAACATTAGAATTCGGTGGACGTGAATCATAAGACCCATTTTTATTGTATGTTAGCGTCCGCAACCGGGCTGCAGGCAATTTCTGTAAGGTATGCTACTGGGTCCGCAATCCGCATGTGAGGAATCGTTTTTATTGGGCGATGAGGCCCGCATGCGGTATACCCAGAACTTATACCCTATGTTAGGCAGTTGCTTTAAGAAACTGGCCCTAGACGCACAATGTCATGGATTTAAAATTACTGTTGTGTGGAGCAATTCTAACCTTTGTGATTTACAGAACCAAAAATATGTCCACTTTTAACAGTCTACCACACGCTTTATATCGATTAATTTCATTGTTAGGCATACCGCATGCGAGAACTCCCCGCATGCGGTATATCGACTGAGTTATCGACCAATGATAATGCGCCGTGAAAAATAACTTATGCCCGGCAACTTTGACGTAGACGAGAGGCGGGCATACCAGACTTGGTGTTGCTATCTCTGAGGTCCCGAGTCCGATTCCCGGTCGGTCAATGTAAAAAAATAACTTTTCTGAATTGTCTCGGGTCAGTGTTGTAATACCGTCGTTAATTTCTGTAACACAAGTCCTTAAGCTACTTATCATAGGATCAGAGCAGTGCATGTGATGTTGTCCAATATTTATTCATTTATAGTCATACCGCATGCAGGAACTCCCGGCATGCGGTATATCGATCAATCGCGTTATCGACTAATGAAAATGCACCTTGACAAATAACGTATGCTCGGCAACTATATTTTTTCTTTTTATTGGCAATCTGAACTCTCTTAGTCCCCGACCTCCGTTTAGCGGAGTGTTTACAAAATAAGCCAACAAAAGGCAGTGAAAGTTATTTGCGCCGTTCTAGCCGCGGTATAAATACATTTTAACTGCCATGCGCAAACGTCGCGGAAATCGGCGGGCTCAGATCAAAGCTAGTCTTAGGGCTGATAAGTAGCACCACCATCAAATAAATCCATCCAACCAGACAAATGTAAAACAGGTACATGACACCATTAACAAATAATTTCAAGACATCAATCTTGTAAATGTAGGTACACAATCTATAATGTTGCACCCCGACTAACAACGGGACAATACTCTTAGAGGTACCTGTGTCATACGACATACATGAGACATAAGAACCGAACACTTTGTATCCGTATTTATTAATTACAACACATTGACTATTTTTTTCATGAAATTGAATACCAAAAGACTACACTTTTTAGTATATTAATTGACTTAACATAGTATAGGTAGATAGATAGATATAGATATTAGTGTTGATAGATAATGTAAAGATTGCTATGGTGATCGCCAACCTAAATATTGGACAACATCACATACATTGCTCTGATCCTATAGTAAGTAGCCAAAGTACTTGTGTTACAGAAATCAGAAACAACGACGGTACCACAACACCCAGACCAGGGACAATACAGAAAATATTTTTTTCTACATTGACCGACCGGGAATCAAACCCGAAACCTCAGAGATAGGGACACCTAGTGCGGTATGTCGCCTCTCGCCTACGGAGGTCGTATAGCTCACTCTTCAGATTTTTTCATTTCATCTTGTTTAAGTTAAAGAAACATTTATGACGTTGTCTTTGAAGTTAGAAGTAATGCCAATTGGAAAGTAACACATACATCAAATCCATCTGCTGACAACCTTAAAGTCTCACCCAATTTCATAGAACACTTAAATTTACTGTTATCCTGAAAGTGAAGTGTGAACTTCAAACAATTTCAGATGATCACTTTATTTTGCAACCCTACATAACCATTTAGAACAGTTGTCCGTTTTAAGTGAAAAGATTAAGATAAACCTAGTGGCTACTGACATATTAAAATATATCCATATTCTTGGATAAATATTTTCAAGGCTGGTCAGAATGGTAGGAATTGAGAGTACTTACAAACAACTCCTCTGGACTTTTTGAATTAAAAAAAGAACAACTTTAAAATGACCTACTATCAAAACTTCTCTTTCTCTGATTGAAAACCGTAAATGCACAAATGTACATGACGACTCTCTTCTGTTTGACACGAGATCTAGCTCGGAATATAGGGACGTTCACTCCCCATTCAGTTTTAAATAGTTTTAAATCTTAATGGTATTCTATTCTCTCAGTAGTATTTTCCACTAGGGTTATTAGCCATAGCCATAACTGTTCCGTCGTTTAAAACATTCACACCATGCAGAAAACGCAATGACACAATCATTATCGTTCGTGTGCTCCCAATCTCAGCTTTCATCGCTTCAACAATATTCCGCGCACCTTTCAACGAATCTTTTACACTACACTTCAACGTGTAGACCTGAGCGTTGATTTATGTATTCCACTAATTATTTACCGGTGCACGGTTTAGACCACATGTCAAACAACATTGTTGAAAAAATTGAAATGTAAACAATAAATTATTTATGTTAGATGCTATTTTTAGACGAGCAAACTTTGCATTATTTTTGGTAGCATTGTTTAGATCGTCTGTAGTGACGAATGACGGTGTTTGGGTTAGGATGAAAGGGTGATGATGGTTCATGTCGTGGAGTGAAGTTTTAGATCATCCAGTAGGATTTCTTTTGAACCGTAACTGATTTGCTTTTCATCTTATTGCACCACAACTGTATCTCTCTAAACGTAATAATGAGATTGTTTATTAATTTTCATCGATGTTTTTGCTCTTTATTGATTTTGTAGGCTCCTTTTCGGCACCTATATTGTGGCTTTGGAACGTCTAAAAGTGCCCAGATGAAAGGATTTCGTTGTCTTAGACATCCCACGAGAAGAAGTACCTACCTAAGCAGTCGTTAGCTTTGCTTATTTCTCGTATTTATCATTGTAAGTTGTTGGTACTAGCTTAAAATGGAATGGTACGTAGCGTACTTGCACACTCATTATTTATTTGGGACCCCAAGGTTTTTATGGTTTCCGTTTCGCTTTTTATAGAACTTCAAAACCAATCCCCTTTTAATAGAAATTATTGATCCGTACTTCCGAACTGTGTATGTTATTTAATTGAATCGCTTGCATTCCATTCATAATTTTAAACGTGTTCTATTTTCTAATTTCAATGTATTTTTTTAAATGCATAATATAATAGTAATATCGGCCTGTAATCTGTTGTTTTCTAAAGATGATTTGCATATTTTGTAACATTATATTTTGCGATTATGATGACATAGAGCCACAAAAACAACACCTGCAAAAATACAAATTCAGTAAAACTTATTTTGATTTTATAATTGTTTGTCTTGACAATGTCTAATTTCATAGACATTATGCGCAAGAGCACTCTGTCTTTATCGATGACGCTAGAAGCCTAGAAGTACCTATTTGACATTAACGTATCTAGTATTGGTGTCAATGAACTCCATTACTCATACCTACTCCTATTAGCTTTAATTAATGAATTTGTGAAACGTTTTTTGTATTAGTAGAAACAAGTGTTTTGATTATTCTGATAAAGACAAGATTTTGCAGCATGATTTAATTGTTATTATGATAGATTATGATACCTAATATGTAAATGTAAATAATAAATGAATAATTATTTCTTTGTGACTCATATTTTTGTCCCCACCACAAAGATAGAAATCATCTTATAAAACCACCTTTTTATATAAAAATCAAATTATTTGACGGTATTATTAACAAATACACCAACCTTATGTAACAATATCCATTTAAAACCAGATTAGGATTTATCATTCGCATGAATTAATTTGTCAAAATTTGTTTAGATATGTTAATACACCTGTGACTCAAAATAGTATAAATTTTTAAAAGAATAAATATGCTCTAATAATCTAATATCCAAGTAATTTTAAGATAAAATTGGAAATGTTTGCTAAGTAAAACAATCTTTAGGTACAAGTAATTTGATAAATATTATTTCCAAAGTTAATAGCAATATTTGTAAAAAAAATATCGACTCGATAAAAATTTAATATCCTAATCCAAATTAAGAAACAATAAAAATATTTTTTTTAAATCGTGTCCAGTTCATTAAAAAGTAATCATTGGATAGTGGGAACTCCCCTTTAGGGGATAGATAAAACTTGAATGAACTTACCACCAGTTTCCGAAGACTGCCTGCACTAGGAGCAGTAGAGAGCATAAAACTTTCCAAAATAGCATCATATTGTTTCAAAACCAATACAAGTCACTAAAAGATCCACTTTTTAATGTTACCTCGAAACGACACAAGATCACCGCAAAACTTGTACTCCAAACTTTTTCCGTTTAAAACTCAAATTACAACAAAAACCAAACACCAAACAATAACCACAAAACCGAACAACATAACAATGTAATCACAAAAACATTTCCAAAGTGCAAATCGAAATAAATACGAAAAAATAAAACTTTTAAAACAAACTTTCTTTAGAGTTCACGTCGTTGAATCACAGAATATTAAAAACAAAACTGATGACTGGCAGCAAAAATTCAATAGGGGAATTATTTAAAAGGATTTACTCTTTTTTCCGATTCGAAAAAAGAATTTGGGATAGTCGTTGCTTAGGCGAGCGACGCGCTTGCGACCTGCGCGCATGGGAAGCGAAACCAGACTGGCTTGCTTTAAGCCGTTGGTAAGTATTCCATAGGATTCGCCGTAAGGGGAAGGGTCTCTTGGAGGGCGTGTAAATGCAACACAACGCTGCATGAATTCATCCTTCAAAGCCCTTACCACTGGATCGACCGCTTCGCCGATTTCGTCGCTCAAAGCCGTCAACGCGTCCACTCCACAGGAGACCCTTTCTTGGAGGACTAGTTTCGAAAACTCATAGTACCAACAGATTTTTAAAATCATTTTCTTCTGAGAACCATCAATTGTAAGCTTATGTCGTCGTCTCATGATGTTAATGCGCAAAAATATTATCACTTATTTTGAAATTGATTTGCTTCATCCAATGATGGGGTTTAGAGAAATTGATGCCGCTGTAAATGTTTATAAAACATTATTTATTGAGGAAATCAGGATTTGTCAAACGTTAACGTTAAGCGACCTCATAAATTTAAATTAATCTTACTTGATTTGTGTACTTACAGTTATTACGAACTGTGCTAAAAGGATTTATATGAGGTTATAGATAAGATTTGCGTTAAACTTTTGGTTATCGTCGTTCTGATTAATAAATAAGTTGACATTTTATTTTACAAGCCTCAGTGTGATAAATCAGGCGACATTAAACAAATCATTAAATTAAATAGATTTCACAATGAAAATTAAAGAGTCACCCAAGGGTGCAACATAGGCCCAGTTTGATATTCAGATTTTGAAGTTTAATGAATCTACCAAATTATTTGAACTCCAATATTTGTACAATTTTAATCATACTTAGGTATGCATCAAACCCTGAAGTACCCCACACCCACTTATCTCTTTGTCATAAATTAGATTTGTTGAACTTCTTTCGAATGTCAGCGATACATTTCTCCCTCGCCATTTAATAACTAATTTCGAACCCCGAGACGGGGAAGTAAAAAACCACTACAATAGGACTTACCTGCGCCATTCTGTTCCCCTTATTTACGATAGTAGTAAACCTGTAATTGCAACTCATCAAACGCACCGACAGATGGAAGTCTACGATCGTACTGAGATGCATCTGCATCTGTCAAAATCTAAAAATAAACCTTAACACAATAATAATAAGAACTAAGACAATGATAAAGATAGAGTTACTAAAGTTTGTCAAAACGTGCCACAGAATTCTTTATAATAGAATGAAGATCTAAAAGCGAATTTGAGACATTGTGTGTGCCATTTTTTGTTTGTCGGTGTCTATTTTTTAACCTTTTTTAATTTGAAGTTGTTATGGAGTATGTTTTTGCGGCCCTTAAATTCAAATTTACATCAGTTTTATCGTAAAATCGACAAGATAAATTAAATTAAATGTGTTTTCAGTTACACCCATTATTTAGCCCCAAACTAGCTTGTACTATGGTGACTAGATAAGTGATTGCCTTACTTAAATACTTTTATAAACATCTATGACTTAGGTACAAATGCCAGTGTTCATCACACAAACATTTGCCCCTTGCAGGATTCGAACCTGCAACTATCTAGCTTTGTAGTCCAGAGCGCGAATCACTAAACCAGACGTACGTCAAGATATAGATATGGTCCGCTTGCCACTAGCTGCATATCATAAATTAATCTGAGTACATCTTAGTCGGCTCCTTTTCGTATATTTTAGCATAAATGCTCTCCAGTTACTTTGTAGATTTTATTAATCATTATGTACAGACAACAGCAGGTCAACCTGCCCAAAAAGTTAAAGGTCATTGAATTGATTTTCAACCGTATGTCCAACATTTAGAGATCAATATCAATTGAGAAAATTTGACGTTTTGTGGTAGGTTGACCTGCTGTTGTCTGCACATACAAACGGCACCCTGACGTGCTCTAACTGTGCACGTACTTTTACAGCAAAGTTATGGTACGTCAGTCATGTGAGAGCTAAACATCTGAGCTCATAAAAAAAATAGAGAAACCTGTCGCTGTAGCCGAAATCAGCAAGGATGATGATGATGAAAATATAAATACAAATAATGATACAAATTTACTGACTTTATAAATAATAATAATGAATGAATATGCGCCAAACACTAATTGTCGTGGAATTATAATTCTTGTGTTACCTGACAATGAATAAGACAACCATCTGGTGTAGTGGTTTGCGCTCCAGACTACAAAGCCAGATGGGTGTGAGTTCGAATCGTGCAAGGGGCAATGTTTGTGTGATGAGCACGAGTATTTGTACCTAAGTCATGGATAAGTCATTTATAAATGTATTCAAGTATGTTTACCCCTTATCTAGTCGCCATAGTACAAGCTATATGCTTAGTTTGTATGCGTATGCTAGATTTGTCGTGATTGTTAGAAGAATTTGACCCAAAACCATTTTAGAAAAAATGATTCTGATTAAACTCGAACCAAGAATCGAACCCGCCACTGCAAAACAGAGGTGGTCAGGAATTTCACTTTTGTACTACATTTGTTATAACATTGTAACTATACAGGGCAGTCAACAACTAATAAATATAATTAGGGTTGTCAAGTTTCAAAGACAAATATTGATACAATGTTTATCGAAAAACTGTTTCAAAAACGTAGCCTAGTGTGTGTCGAGACACGCGCAGTGTAGGTTCCGTACTCCGTAGCCGCCCGTAACAATACCTATACGGACTTAGAAGATGGATTTTTGAATGATATTATGAAAATGTCAATTGAGTTTACAGTTAATGAAGAAAGAGTTAAAAAATCCAACTTCACAAGGGCAATTTGAAACATTATTATCAATTTCAACGACGTCCGATACCGTGAAGTGAAAACGGTGGAGTTGGCGTCGCCATCTCTGAGGTCCAAAGTTCGAGTCCCGTTCGGGTCTATGCAGAAAACGATTTTTTGTATTATTATCTCGGATCTGGGTTTTTTGGTGCCGTTATTGTTTCTGATTTCTATAACTCAAATGATTTAGCTTCATACCTTAAGATCAGAGCAATGTATGTGATGTAGTCTAATATTTATTACAAGTTTTTATTTAGTTTCACTTGTCCCGGTGTCTGTAACGAAATCTTACATGTTATTTGTTATTTATTTAATTTTTGTACCACCGCGTGTAGACAACCACAACCACCACAACCGGTTGAAGCTTACCTAGCTCTTGTAATTTTCCCTTGAACTTCGTTGTTAATACGGATTTTTTTACTCATCCAAAAACAACTATTTAGCTAACAAAAGAGGAACACCTGCCTCTAACAAAAATTTGCATTTTTAAGTTAAATATTTCGCAGTTTGACCCCTGAATTTAAAATGGTTTTCAAACACTCGCAATATTTTTAACGATCCATCCAACGACACCGCACATCATAGGACACATGATTATTAAAGATTTTAAATGTCTACTTATTATGTATGTATTTATGTACGCCCGTGCCCAATTTAGCTTTACCTACCTACTAAGAGTCTTTGCTTTTAACTAAGCAGCAGACAGACAGACGGACAGGCATAATGAAATTCTAAGGGTTCATAGTTAAGAAACTCTAAAAAAAATACTTATCTAATCAGAAATTGAATAATCAATCTATGGAATCAGACACCTCTTAAACTACAAATTATTCTGTTATCGTTTCGGATAAATTCAAAAAACTTACTTTTCCCAATTTTCTTGGGTCTGGGTACGCTCGCACTCTGGGACACACCTCTGGCAAAAATCTATGTCTGGAACCTCGTTTTTTTATTTAAAAACCATGAAAGGTATTTGATAAATAGAATTATGTGCCAGATAACACACCATGACACCATAATATTTTAAGATAAACTAAAAAAAGTTAAAAAATAACAATGGTAACCCTAAATGCAACTAGAAGCCACTGATATTGTCGCTACCCACGTGGCGCGTTGCAGAGACGAGTTAACTCAAGGTTTTAGGGCAATAGCGAACACACATTCAGCCACTATGGCGATTATACACTCAATTGTACCGATTATCAAAAACAACTCTTTATGCAACAAACATTTTGTTACGTAATTTATCATCATAATCAATCAGTCCACAGCTGGACATAGACCTCTCTCCCAATGCACGGCACTGAACCCAATACGTATTTTCAATTGTTTCAAAAGTTGATAAGTAATAAAATATTATTTTATTTTTGAAGGATGTTTTTTTTACTTTGCCATCAATGTGGGCAATAGTTACTGGAATTTAATTTTATAGATGATTCCAAACTATCGAATTGCATTCTGTTATTATATCTTTCAATAATCATTAATAATCATTAAAATAACATCATCGTAATTTTTTTTATCACATACAATTTTATTTCTAACATAAAGTTCTGTCATAAACTGTGTGGGTACTTAATACATAAATAGAATCCGAGATCTTAACGCCATACCACTTTAAACCATTCATCACAATAGACAGACAAACAGCATATTTCGTTCAATTGCACCGATTACCCCAATCAGAGACGTTGACACGCCAATTTAGACTGTCTGCAGTTTTATCTGCGAAATGTAGTTTCCTTAACGTTTCGAATGTTTTGATGTCTCTGACATATCCAAAATAAATAAATAAACTTTATTTAGCATCATCATCATCATTATCTTTTCAGCCATAGGACGTCCACTGCTGAACATAAGCCTCCCCCAATGACTACCAGATTCGCCGGTTGGAAGCAGCCTGCATCCAGCGGCTTCTTTCAAGATTGCAAGTCGTCTGTCCACCTTGTAGGTGGACGTCTTACGCTACTTTTGCCGAAACCTGGCCTCCATTCCAGATCCTTTCTGCCCCATTGGCCGTCAGTTCTACGTGCTATGTGTCCCGCCCACTGCCACTTTAGCTTGCTAAATGTCAGTGCCTTTTGTTCGTTTATGGATCTTCTCATTTCTGATTCGATCTCGCAAATATCGTCTTTGGCAAGTGAAGCAAAAATATTAAGGTTTTCAAAGTGGCAAGGAATGTTTGGAAAATAAAAGAAAATTACTAGCACCTAGTAACAAAAACAGACAGGGTTGTTACACAAGTACAAAAACAATAACAATACCCCAACATGGGTGAGCAATTTACACAGACCACATTTAGTCGTCAAATTCAACCGCTGGTGGTTGCCATGTGGTTGACATCGCCTGCCAACCACATCGCAACCACCAGCGGCACCGTGAGCGCTGCAGCTAGTCACATTGCAAACATATCTGATCAGTCTGTCTGCAAACATAAGCCACAACGTAACCACATCGCAACTACTAGCGCCAACGCAACCACATGGACATATAGTACTTAGTCACAAATAGCTCTAAATATCATCTTTCGAAAGCAGGGGGAAGGTGAAAATCAGTGCGGCCCGCGACTTGTTTCGTGGCAGCTTGGACTGAACCTCTTTTCCCTTGTCTTTTATTAATGAGAAGTTGGCTTTTTTGCGATCATCATAACCACTTGAAAACAATTGCTTTCTAAAGCAGAAAATAATGTTTTTATTTATTTTATGTAGCTACCACTACGCGAAAGAAAGAAAGAAGAAACGAAAGAAAAAAGAAAGAATCTTCAGCGACACTATCCACACGTAACCACTGCTTGACCATTTTGCGTCGCTGCGATGTAGTGTGGTTGTGGTAGGTGTGAAACAATACATATATACATTGTTTTTCATTCATGACTCTGATACAAATGCTTGTGATCATCACAGTATCACGCAAACATTTTTCCCCTTGCGGGATTGGAACCCACTACCGCTAGTTTCGTAGTCCGAGTCGCATAACACTGAACCAAAACATTTAAAAAAAATACTCATTAACGCTTGAGCATACATTACAATTTTACATGGTTTTACTTTGTTGTATATGATTGTCAAAATTTAGGGCTCCTAAACCTGGCCTAATAAGGGTATTGAACCCAATCTCCTGCCTTTTACCAAACATTACCCTTTGTGTTTTAATTTCATCCCCTCATATTAGAAATGGAAACTTTTCCGATCCAAAAACTGCGTATTTCTTTAATTTGCTGAACAGTCATTTGGAGGGTTGATACAACATTAGCTAACTTATTTCTCCTCTGACATTACTAATATGTACTTTATGTTAGTAAGAATAAGGATGAAAATGATTGTAAAGCTAAGTTGGTAATCCTCTAACTGCCAATTATGTTTCGTATAGAAAAGCAGACGAAACGACGGCCAAACAATAACATAAAAGAGTCGATACGAGATACAAATGAATAATCTATAAATGCCTTAAAGACATTGATTGTGTTGACAAGAGTTTGATAGAACTGGCATAAGAAATAAATAATTTTTGAGTACTTACGAAGTTCTGTAAAAAGTACAAAAGGGAATTACCTAACCTACAGTATTGTATTGAACAGGCAATCATGGTCTTTTTAATTAATTAAATTATGTTTTAAACTTAGTTTAGTTTAGCTTAGTTAGTAGTTGTTAGCTTTTAATTTTATTTTATTATGGTTTTTGCTTTGCATTTTATAGCGCATAATGTGTATTGTTTTTTTAAGTCTTATTTACTGGCGAGAGTCCCGTCAAAATCTGTTCAGCTGTTTGAAGATTCTTATTCTTCTTAGTCGTTTTCTTTGTTTCTGTAAGTCGCATATGCCCAAAAAGCTTCGTAGTGGGTAACCTTATCGAATTTTGTGACTTGTTTATTGCCCAATGCCAGTAAGACTCATTTCGTGATCCATGTAAATGAAATCGAGTTTTTTTTTTTTTGGACGGACCTTTCGCTGATTGTCTTTGAGGAATGCTTCGTCAGCTTCACCGGGCAGTTGTGGCGTGCGCTAAGGGCGCACAGGCTAGGTCGGCCCCACTAGCGGTAGCCGCGACCCGGCTGAGACTTGTACGTGTCGGGCCCCATACTAGCGGGCGTGATCGGGATAAAATCAAGAATTAAAATGCAACCAATGTATTTTTATGTATAAAATTTTGTATATTTCTTCTAAATGCAAACAAAATACAACTAACAGTACTGAACTAATTAAATTCATATTTTTCAGGTCTGCTAATAATTTCATTTATTTCTAAGAGCCCGCTCTACCCGTTGCGCTCTCTACGCTAAAGCTAATATGATCCTACATGTGTATAATAAGTCGGCATATGCCATACTCTGCCGATGCCATCTCTACTATTTTTATTTTATTCATAGAGGATCTTTATTCCTTTGTTTACTACGACAGAGATCGCGTTGTGTACTATAGTTATGTTGGTAGTATCATTGGTGAAAGGTTTCTTAAATAAAATAGATATACAGGGTGACTGTAAGCTTTAACAGGGTATTCTACTCATTAAAATGAACAACTTTTTCTGTGGCAATATATATATATTTTTTTATATTTATACTTTATTACACTAACTTATAGTAATTGTACTAAAGGTGACCTTAGTGCTAGAAGCATTATCTGCCGTCAACCTATAGGTCCTGCAGTAACCTTGCAAAATGGTGCGCTAAAAATAAAATAATAATGGTTCCGTTTTTGCCATTTGGCTACGGAACCCTAAAAAGGTTATAATTATATTTGTAGGCGATCTGGGACCCATCTTTTCTTTATTTGGTAAGGTTTAGTATTAAGTTTTTTTTTACTTTTCTAGTTACATAATATTATATTCGTTTGTAAATTTATAATATTATTGGTTTTGATTTATCCTCTAGTAGATCACTATTTTCTATCAAAAAATCAAACTGAAGTGATTGTGATTGGTTGTGGTTACATTAGGCGACGCTCCGTTTAATTGTATTTGAGCATAAAAATCAAAACGAAAAATAATTTTAAGAAGTTAAAAATAACCCTAACACTTTTGGGAATCTGTACTGTATGTCTCTATCCATCTTTGAAAACATAAATCATGTTGACCGTATGCTTATTTGCCTTTGCCTACTCCTTAAAAAAACTGTTGCAAGCGCAAGAAACTCGGTCGGAAGCCATTAGGAGTTTTATACTTTTTAAATTGTGGTCTGGCGTCTGCCTCTATCCGCTGTCAGACTGGCCCCATACGAAAACACTTCGGTAAACGTATCGCGTTTACACTAAACCGATATTTAGGGCTGTTGTTAATCATAATAATCGATATCGATAAATTATCATTTTATGGACTACCAAAAGATGCTTAAGAAAAAAGAAAGTACTATCTTTAGCTAAGTTTTCAAACTGAGTTACATGATTTAACAGTATCGAGTATTCACAAAACAGTTTATTATTGAGTTATCCTACAAATAAGTTTGTTAAAATAAGATTCCCAGCATCATCAGGCTCATTTAAATACTTATCACTATCCCCTTTCGAAGGTGGTACCTACTCATTCTATATCAGATAAAACGTCTGTTTGTGGTTCTATAATGATTTGTTAAAAGTTACACAGAATTTAACATTATTATTCCAGTTTTATAGGCCACAATTGTCCTATTTCAAATAAAGCCCCTGACTATCTCAATTTTATCCACCAAAATAATACTCAAATACATTTTACCATTTACCTACCTGCGAAAAGCCCATTAAAACCCTGTTTCCCAATAGCACAAGTTGTAACTTAACTTTCGGAGACGTTATTAAAACAATTTGTTATCCCAAGAAAAGAAAAGCCCTAGTCTTACGAATTGAATCTAACCTTAGGTTAGCTTTGATAAATGTGTCTGCCATATTAGAAAATTGCCCTTATGTTTTACTTAATGTTTCGAGTACAATTCTTTCGAGTATTGTTTGTGAAATGTATGCAACATTTAAAAGCATTAGGTACTTAGGTTCTACTTCCTAGTTATAATTGATGTAAAGTATACCTAAATTATATAAGTTTTTTTCTCTCTTGCTAATAATAAAAAGCAAACCAAAAACAAATTTTTAAAGAAATCTTGTCTTTGAATATAAAATTATTACAAAATATTACTTGTCGATTCAATTAAAACTTTTCAAGGATATTCTGTAGTTCAATTAGAGTTTTAACAAATACAACAGTTAGAGTATTTTAAATTTTAGTTACATTGTTTTCCAACGCAAAATAAAATCTTAATATTTACTTATCGATAACCTGCACACCTTTCCCATCACTGAACCTTTATTTATTTATCAAAATACTGGCTTGTATCAGAAGTCGATCATCGAGGTGTTTTCCTATCAATCAGCGGGTGATTCCGAAACAATCCGTCTTTATAAAAATCCACGTAAACTTCTACAGCTTATATTGTAAGTTTTTACAGTGTATTAATTTGTTTATTCCATTAAACTGGGGAAATTTACGGAGGTAATAGAACCGAGGGAATGTTTTTGTGAGACAGAGGCTATTTTGGATAAGCAGGCGAAATTGGTGCAGGTTCGGTACGAGCGCATATTTTTAGTCCTGGGGCCTTGGGAGTTCTATGTGTCTATGACGCTGTAGAAGTGTAGGTATGATGAATGGAGTGTCAAGTGTGTGAAGAAGTTAATGATGCGGGGTGTATTAAAATCTTAGTAAAACAAAATAAAGTAATACACAGTAATTTTTAAAAGTCCTTAGCTGAGAATCATACCGAACATAGCTTTGTAATACGTCATTGTTTTATCATCTTTATTGAATAAGCTAGAAATAGGTAGCTAGAATAGGTAAAAAGAAAGATTTTGTAAAAACATTGCAATTTTAACGTTTTATATGTAAAGTTAACCTGTGCCACAGACCAATAATATTTTATTTGCATCCGAAAACTAAAACTTAATGGGTCTCTATTAGTACTAAAACATTGTTGTCATTTCCAATATCACTATTGCGACTATTACAGCGGTAATAACTGAATATTTGTTTTGACAGGGCATCTGCCAGCTCCAGACAGTATAATGGAGCGGATTGACGATTCCGACAATAACCGGCAGCCATGTTTGTTCCGTTGACGTTTAGCCGCCATATTGGATTGCATTCTGGCGGGAAACAAAGGGGTTCAAGTTTCTATACAATGCATTTGGGCGGGTAATATTATTAATTTACTTGCATACAGGCAGAGACAAAAGCGAGTTTTTAGAGTATACTGCAAAATTCGGGAAAAGACTGCCGAAAAGTCATGACAGCATTTTGCTGCTAGATTTTCGTAATAATCATGAAAACCAAAAAAATTTAAATACGTACCTATTTACAATAAGCTACATTCGTAAAATATAATAGAACTAAACATAGATGAGGTATTTTTATTATTTTTACTTAATATGTATTAAGCTGGATGAAGTCTAATTAATATTTTTTGCAGAAATCCACTATTTCCTTTTTTTGTAAATTAGTAAGGTTCGTTAGTTAGTAAATTCAGCCAGGAAACAAGAGAAGTAAGTATACCTAGAACAAGGGTGCAACATTACGAGTCTAGCCCCCCTAGCATGGCCTACGTAAGACAAGATTTATGATAGCGATTTATCGACACCAACTGTCTTTTTTTAAATATAATAGATATAGCCGCCATGTTATGATTCTATATCATAGTGTTTTTTGGTGGTGGTGGCTAGGGGGGCAGGCAGACATCTTTTGTATGAGATTCCTTATTAAACGGATATGACCATGCAATTAATCTTATAGAAAAAAATTACCGGATATTAATCTGACCGCATTCGAGAAAACCGACACGTTAACAAGCTATATACTATATACTATATACTATATAACACATAAAAATATTTAAGCCTTACTTAGTACAATAAATAGCTGTATCAATTTACTACTAATTCAAAAAAAATATTTGCTTAATATAATTATTTTTTATTTTATTTCATTTTATTTTTAAGGAATAACAACAGCCTATAATATTCCATTTTTTTTCACCAACCCAAAATTTAAGGCCAATAACAGTTATCCACTAATTAAAAATAAAATGTCGAAGTGATTTAAGTTATATTTATATTACATACTAGCAAACAAACAATAAAGACATCATATAGGATAGCTTGCACTAATAGCTTCTCTATTAAATGCAACGGACAGAAGTACGGAATACCCCCACCCTAAACATCATACAATATTGCGAATAGCACCCGTTATCTCCCGCGACAGAGCTGCATATCCGTAGAATATCCGTAAATATCCGTACCGGTGCGATACGGTATCCGTAACTTGACGGTATCCGTTCAACGTACGGTAATAAGAAGTCAATATTAGCGCGCTGGGCGGGCGGATTTGAGCTGGCTGCGGTAGTATGGAGATTACTTTTGTATTATTTTTTAAGTTTCGTGTTAACAAAACCAAAATCGTTTTTCTATAAATTATGATTGCAGTTTAGCATAAGTATTATGACAAAGTTTAGATACGCAGGAAGAGTCAAACTTTTTAGACAATCTATCAAGAATAACGATCGCACTTCAAGTGTTCGTGTAGCTTCGAGAAAAACCCAAAACCATCAATAAAAAAAATTTTTTCGCAATTGTATTTTAAATTAAAATTTTACAGTTTCTTTGTAGTGGTTTAAAAGAAATATTTTGATACAAAAATTATGTGCAAAGTCAGCAGTGATTACTGCAATCATAGCAATTAATAAATAAAGTCTATCGTGTGACGAAATAGCAAATTCCCTAAACAATATTCTTATTATCATTTATTTCTAAAACATATCATGTATTTCTAAGACATATCATGTACCATTGGCTATAAATAGTTAGATTGTTACAGAGTTGACAGACAAATTATTAAGTTGCTTAAAACCTATCTATTATGGCATGCATTTAATTTTAAATATCTAAACAATATAATCTAGCAATCGTTTTTTTCCAATACCCCGCCTTGAGTGTCTTTAGTTACGGACAGGCATTTATCAAGTCTCGTAAGTTTAAAACACAAGTTGGGTATAACAGATGCCGCTGCCACACTAGGCATGTCCCGGCAGCGCCCTCGGCGTCCCGATAACAGGGCGAGTTTACACAGGGCCAATTAGACGCCGCCGCGGGCGCCGGCGGGACATCGCAGTGTTTTCGCATGCTAATTGTATCCCCCCGCTTGTACCGCAAATAACGGGCACGTCGTGTTTTAGTTGCGGATTTTTAGATGTAGAAAGGGAAATAAATGTGGTTAGTTTTTGTTTTTCGATAGATTTTCAGCGCTAGATAATTAAACGCGCTTTTTTGTGGTCTCAAAGTAAGAATTGGGAAAATATTGTTTTCTAAATGGACCCGAACCAGGAATCGAACCTGGAACCTTATTTATATATTATTAACCTGGATCTTACCCTGGAACCTGGGTTCTTAAATTGTTTGCCTAATACCCTTAAGATTGTTACCTGTTGTGTACGCCAATAAAATAAAATAAAATAAATAAAAAGCGGACTGTATAATAAAGAGTATAATCCAAGATTAATTAAGAAAGATACAGTGACCGCACACTTGAAAGGATATGAAGGGAGTGTTCGACCGAGCATCGATTTTCGCTCGCGAACCGAACGTTGCTCGCTGTCGTTCCCGCAGTTCGCCGATCCTCGTTCTCAAGGCCCTCCGCATGCTCGTGCGTGGACATGCTCCCCGGGTTGATGTGGGAACTTCAAAAAATTCGTAGCGGGCAGATGTTGATAAAGCCGCGCTGAACCTCACGACGCCGTCGGAGCCTGGGTAGACCTGCACGACGCGACCCAGCAGCCAGCAGAGAGGTGGGAGTGTCTTATCCTTCACTAAACAGGCTCCTTATAATGATGTCGCCCCTGGATGTAGACCAAATGTCATATACTTACTTCAAATAAGTAGATATTCCAGAAAATTGTCAGTAACCTCACAGCAATGTGGCCTTACTGAGTCATCTCTTGTTGTCATAAAACCTTAGTCCAATTCGTTACATTGCGGCATTGTCTTTTCCTGTTGAACTCTGGGTAAACTCTGGAAGGGCGCAGCGATTATGTCCCTAAACGGATGACATTATCGACATGGCAAACAGACAAACAAACGGCTTGCGCAGGAAAAGCGGCTTCAAAAACAAAGGTAATGTATCATCAGGCAGTTGAAAAGTGTAAGATTCTATTTTCAACGTGTTTAGCTTTGTTTTTACCATAGCGAAAATTTGCGTTTAAACTATTCTTTTTAAATCCTTACCTTACCTCTTACCTACCTCTTTTTTTTCTCCATTTCACTATTAGTTAGTTTCTTAATATCCATGAGAAAGACGACAACTTGTAGAATTAAGTATGATGTCTTTCATTGACTCGTTCAACCTAACAGTCTGAAGTGGAGACGTATTGTTGAAGCATTAGAATTCCAATTCCTAGGAAATAGTTTACGATTGAGATTTTGTATTTCGAATGTTTTAAAAATACATCTCTCTATATTCTAACATAACACATAGCAGTGCACCAGTCGAAGGTACTTAGTTGGATGCCTCGCGCGCGTCGGTGCCTTTACTTAGTAAGTACCTACGTTTATCGGTGAAACAATATTTGCTAGGAGCCGGTCGGACGCGTCAAATGGGTACAGTCGAGTTCAATATTATGTTTTAAGGATTATAAATTCGATAAGTGTTGTAGTTGCAGTTTTTGTATGGTGTTATCATTGTTGTAAAATAGGTATTCGATAAGTTGTGTTGTAGTTGCAGTTTTTGTATGGTGTTATCATTGTTGTAAAATAGGTATTCGATAAGTTGTGTTGTAGTTGCAGTTTTTGTATGGTGTTATCATTGTTGTAAAATAGGTAGTAGGTACTTTTGTCATAAATAAAGTTTAAATGTATTGTTTTTTGAAAAAAATAACATTTTTTAATTTACTACTTATGTAAGAATATAACCAAGAGCAAGCATTTTTAATTATAAAAAAATCCTGAATACTAGAAAGGAGAAACTAAATACAAAAAATACGTAAAAAAATACCGTCTTTAATTATTAAAATGTAAATAATCAATACTAGGTTGAATTATATTTAGTTTTTTTTTTTTGTAAAAAGTACTTTTTTACGAATTTTGCGTAATTAATTCTGACTAGGTACCTACTTATCTAAATAAATCGTGCTTTATAAAAATTATGGTGGTTAAAACTGAGTAAACTATAAATAAAACCATCATCATCATCATCATTTACATCATTCAGTCATAGGACCTCCACTGCTGAACAGCCTGCATCCAGCGTCTTCCTGCGATGAAACTTATATTATGCTGTATCAAATAAAAACAAATCATCAATAATGGACTGTACATCAAAAAAAGAAAACGACGATGTAGCGACATCTATCTCGCCACATACAAACTAAACTGACGTATCCTACATCGCGACATTAAAAGTTATCGGAGCGATTGAAGCATATATATACAAGAACCCGACAACAACCGTCGGGCAGTAGCCCACCAGACACAACACCCGTCTGGTCGGAGGATCTTCCATTTTCAATGGGGGATGAGGAACTTTACTCCCTGTTCCTCCCACCCCCAAACTGGTGACCCCAAGCATGAACGTCAGCGCAGCCTTCGCAAAGCTACGTGATCGTGACGATTTTATTTTATCGTCGTATCAGGAACCTCCTATTTTTTAACTTCGGTTGAAAAATAAAGAGTTATGCGAGATTATAATATTGGTATCTTGTAGGTATTATAGAAATAATATTCAATATAACTCTACGGTTTCCACACTTTCCTTAGAAAACCAGCAGCTACAGTTTTCCATGGCAAAATATCTGTGTAGAAACCATTTTAATTTAAAACCATAACACGGTATTTTTACTGTAGTTATTAATTCAAAGATATTAAATGTGATATGAACCGAATAAATATTTTGCTTTCTTTCTTTTACCTACGTCTAATTAGTTCAGATAGTAACGGCCTTACTACAAAAAAGTTAAAATAGATTTACACTGTCTTAAGATTAGGCAACCAATTTTAAATCTATCATAACATTACCGAGACATGTCTAAGGTTTTAACATCTCAAATTGGTTGGATATAGTGTATAAACTTTATAGTTTAGCTTATCATCATCATCATCATCATCATCATCATGTCAGCCTATTGCAGTCCACTGCTGGACGTAAGCCTCCTCCAAAGAGCGCGATCGATCTCCTGCTTTCTTTATCCAGCCACTGCAAGCCATCTTCCTAAGGTCGTCGGTCCATCGAGTTGGGAGGCGTCCTACATTACGTTTGTCAAGGCGTGGTCTCCACTCGAAAACCCGTTTACTTACTTCACTTTTCATTAGTACTGCAACAGTTCCATTTTTATTTTAGTTTAGCTTATCTCGAACTGAATTGTTTTCGAATAAATCCTTTCGATCTCGACTGTACACAGACATGGGACTTGGGTAGTAGCTTATAGGTACCTTCTCCGGACGTAAGGTTATTCTAGTGTATGTCAATCTGTGAGAAAAATATAGAGAAAATATAATAAATAACGCCACGTTTCAGTTCCCTAATGTCATCACTGGTAACACAATACACTGCCTTCTTTCGGGACCATAGCTACACATGTCACACACACTGGAGGTATTGTTGAGATTCTAACTGAGATGTTTGTGATGAATGTCACTAAATATGGTCGGAATGGTCACCCATCCAGTCAAAGCCGCGGCGTGGGTTGCTCAACTTTGGTAATCACTGCCAAAGCGCTGCTGCAACTGAACTACAAGCACCTCAGGTATTATTGTGATCGCAAGAAGAAACAACGGAATCTGACTCAAACGTTTACTTTAATAACACGACAACAACAGCCAACACTCCACAGTACAACAAAAAAAAACTTACGTCTATGAGGTTTATACAAAAGGTGATTGTAATATTAACCACAACTTTTTACAATTTTTAGGACCATTGGCAGAATTACTTATAAGCCGTATAATAAAACGACATAAAAAGATAAAGGTTCGTTATTTCATCTGTCATCACAACATATCAATTTGTCATTGTGTTCTTGGAACGTGTGACTTGTCTCATTATTTAATTACAATACATAACTGCTAACTGCATAGAAAAAGGCTACATTGTGTCATAATGAGAGGTATTTATATGTAATGACGACAAGTTATAACGGAGCCTTTACTTTGATTAGGTACCGGCTTAGTGCCTTAGTTATAAAACAACTTAAATACTTACAAAGAAATAAATAAACCAAAATCCTCTTAACACAAACAAATAATCGTTTCCAGAACGATTTTAAATAACACCTTATTTACACAACTCAAACAGGCGTACTGAAATGACACACAAGGTTATTAATAAAATAAATAACTTCTAACAATCACTGCAATTGTCATTTCAGCCATAGGACGTCCACTGCTGAACAAAGGCCTCCCCCAATGATCTATCATCGGGGGGATTGCCAATACTCGCCACGGTTGTCAGGCGGGCTAGCGAGCGCAGTTTTTTACAAAATTTCGCACGCAGACGCTGCTGCCCGTCTCGTACTACAGGAATTAGTCGCCTCTTACGACACGCCTCTGCATTCACTGCAATTATTAAACCCAAATTAACAAATTCGCGGACAGTACCGACAAATTAACTTTTATCACAGTTATTTCCCGTCAGAGCTACGGAATTTCTCTAAAAGATAAAATGAGTTTTTGAAGAATGAAGAATTATCTGACAGAAAACTAAAGTAATCGAATAGCTCTCTTTCTCTTTTCTTCTTATTGGTGCTCCACCTGAATGTTGTTTAGAAAGAGGTCGCTTTTAATTCGCAAATAACAGAGCGTTAACTATAAGTGTCATTCCAGTTTTAGACCGAAACTCTCTGATTTCAGTAGAACTAACAAATTATCAACCTTATTCAATTGCCTGTAGGATTATTTTACAAAGAACGCGTTTACAGCCGAACAGATGCCTGTAGGTGCCTCTACAGCCGGTCAGATGAACATTTGAATTTCAAACGCATTTTTTTTCTATTGCCGTACTCAAATTAATTTGATCCTATCAGAGTATGATGACCAGTGATCGGAATAGGTAGATTGATTTAGGGTCAATGATCTCAAACATTGATGTTAATATGGACATGCCCCCGGGATTCCGGAATTTCTTTGTATCAGTTTTTGAAAAAAAGGCATATCAATATTATGCTAGCACTACCAAAGTACATCAAATCAATCTACCTATTCCGATCACTGATGATGACTGTTTTTTAACATTTTTATCGATTCGGTCTCATTACTTTAGTCCACCACTCCATCTATTCAAATCAGACCACATCTAATACACAGCCTAATTGCATTTTATGCAGAATGATCAAATTTGCATCAGCATTTGAATATTTTTACTATTTTGGTTTTGCACCCATAGTAAAATTTGCAAATCAGAAGCAGATCACGTGGTTTTAACAAGTGTCTTATTCTTTCGTGCGTTGACATACCTTTACAATACAAACTTCGGTGAGTAGGGGAGACCGGGGATAGTTGACTTTAGTAGGTTGCTTAACTGTCGAATATTTAACCTCTTAAATAGTGTTGCATTATTGAACTGGGTGCGAAAAGCCGTTACTGCTGTGTACCCGGTGTAAAAGGAGAAAGCCCTTTTACACCGGGCACACAGCATTACATTTCTCGCGCTTAGTTGAATGACACAACACTTTCGATTAAGTTTTAGTTTTGAAAGTTAGTCAACCTACACTCAACTATCCCCGGTCTCCCCTAATGGTCATATACGATACAATTTTATATGATAATTAGGGGACCATTTAAATTCCTTAAATCCTACTTATGTCTAACAGGCTCTCACAAATACCAAAATGGATAATTGGCCCACAAAAATTAAAACAATAATAAACAACAACTCAAAATATTTGCTGCTTCTTTGCAATGTTGGACTAATTAACAGTTATGTCACAGTATATATATAAGCTGAAGCAGTAAAGTAACTACGAATAATCGTTCTAAATCACGCACTCACACAGACGCACGCCTCAACAAGCCCCGTAAGAAGTCTTCGCAGTGCTGTCAGTCCCTGGTTCCGAATACTGCCTTTGCGATTATCTCCATAGAATTCTTCATCATCATCATCATCATTTCAGCCATAGGACGTCCACTGCTGAATATAGGCCTCCTCCATTGACTTCCACATTGGCCGGTTGGAAGCAGCCTGCATCCAGCGTCTTCCTGCGACCCTTACCAGGTCGTCTGACCACCTTTTGAGTGGACATCCTACGCTGCACTTGCCGGTACGCGGCCTCCATTCTAGAACCTTTCTGCCCCATCGGCCGTCAGTTTTACGTGCTATGTGCCCCGCCCACTGCCACTTCAGCTTGCTAATCCTTACTAATGCGTACTAAACAAAAAACTATTTAAATTTTACAAAAATTAAGAAGCCTACCTTAACGACCCATTGGAGTATAGGTACAGGCCTCGTGACGGTACTGCTTCAGCTTGTATGTATACTGTGGTTATGTCGTCGTGACATAAAATATATTTACAAACTGCAAATCTTAATTAAAAGAATACCTAGTGGCAAATGCAGGTTCCAGGCCAGGCCAGGCCATCTGACAGTGACAGTCTATCCACTTATAATTTATAAGGACGCAACAGAGGTGACCTTGGGACCTCACTGGACGAGTGTGGCCGTGGATAGAGCTCAGTGAAGACAGATACAGAAGGCTTATGGTAAAAACCAAACAGAAACAAGGAAAACTGTGTCTGAAGCTGTCAAGAATTGGAACCCATTTACTTACATTATTTCTATTTACTTACATAAATAGATTGTATTTTCTTTTATAAGAAACAAAACTTAAAATAATACTAACTTTTGCATATAAAAATAGTTAAGACTTCAAAATCTGAATAAGTATGTGGAATCACGATACGAATACAGGATGTTCTTATTGATTTCCTGAAAATTGGGGATATAAGTAAGACTGTTTAGCTAAAGAAACATGTTAAACATTTATTTAAGTTCAGTTTTTTTTGTTTTTATTAAGCAACTTTTCTGCAGTTGATGTATCCAGAAAGTGGTACTATCTAAGTATTTCACCATTCATATTGGCCGGCGGGTAAAAATTATCTTATTTCATATCACAGGTAAATCGAAAATATGTTAATTAGTAACTTATTTACATTGTTTTGAATTGAAATCTTACGTTTCCTCATTCTCAACGCTTGGCATATTAAGAGAGCGCAGCGCGCTACCTAGCCAGCGCGCTACCTAGCGCCGCCAATTATTATTTTTATTACATCAAAATCAGGCCAATAATTTTAAAAAAATAACTGAAAAAGCATCGACCTCAAGATGTATCTGTTCTGTCTTTTGGTTTTAATCGGCGTTTTTACAAAAAGTTGACACTTTTAGCAAAAACGCTGACTAAAACTAAAAGACAGAATGAAAAGCTGTGGACAAATATTCAAAAAATCTAACAGATCTTTGAGGTCGATGCGTTTCCAGTTTTTATAATAAAACCAAGGTGATACACGGGGCCCGGATGCGTCTGGCACTGCTTTGACAGTCGACTCTTCTCTTATTGTTCCGGATTGAGCATACATCGATTTTAGCTTATTAAAACTCGAGTGGTATGAGTAAATATAAAATCGGACCAAGTTTGAAAACACAAATATCAATTATAGCCAGTTTCGGAACAAGAAGGGGCGGAGTCTTACTGGCGGGCTGGCGGAAGTTGTCGGAAGGATCCAGAATCCAGGAATCCAGAGACGCGTCCGCCCCCGTGTATCACCAGTTTTATGGTCCGATTTATATGTAATAAAAAAAACAATTGGCCGCTCTAGGTAGTGCGCTGCACCACGTAGCGTGTTACTCGAATTCAATGGCTTTGTCTGCATCCGCCTATAAAGCGAAGCGCGATTTATGATGTTGTCATCATAGTTTAGAGTAGTTCTAATAGATGGTGTTAGTATACCATGTATGGCCATCGAGTACATACCATAAAGAGCAGCAATACAAATCATCTTTCACCGAAACTAGCAAGTGATTTTTACTTACATTTAGTATGAAATGACAGCTCCTGTCAATGCTCGCCCATACAAAAACAGCACAGATACAGATTAATAATGGCGGAAAATTTTGTCAAACAAATCATATGACATTTCTACTCTATAGCGTATGTGCTCCATGTGTATGGCGAACATGTACGGTGATTTGTTTTGACGTCCGAATCTTTACCATTTGAATCAAAGAGCAGATTACTAGTTAAAATTTCAGGAAATGAAAAAGAACACTTAATTTCAGTCGAGCACGATGGTGGGCGGGTCTGTCGCGCGTCAGCTGGCGTGGTAGAGGCCGGCCAGCGCGTCTTGCAGGGCCCGTAAGCATGGCAGTTGCGACGAGTAGCCGCCGGCTTTTTCCGTTTCCGTTTCCGCTCTAAAAAGATATGTATCTGTAGCAGACGAGTATTGGCCCAGAAAAGCGGTGTTTCATTGTTTAAAGTTCTATTTAATAAAAAATAATAAATATACAGAGTGTAAAAAAAAGCTTAACGAAGCCTTAAACCACGCATTCTGTCAATCAAACCAAGTTGAATGCAAAAAAAATTACTGAAATCTATAATATAAAACAAAGTCGGGTTAGTTACACCATTTATAAGTCAAGAACGGCTGGACCGATTTTTATGCTCTTTGGTTTGTTGAATTTGTCTCCGCCCCGAATAGCAGAATAACTTAAAAACGTGGAAAAATTTATGAAAAAAAAAAGTATGAAGGGGCGGTACGAAGTTCGCCGGAACAGCTAGTTTGGGTATAAAAATAACTAATTTCTAACCCGCAATGTATAGCGCCCACGCAACAGACTATGCCTGCGTGTGTGCATACGGTCGGCGAGTGAGTGAGCGCTACACAGCAAGTGCACATGCACTTGAAGGACAGTGTAGGTTGTTGTGTGCGTGCGCGCGATTCATTGCGTAGATTTTACTATGGTGTAGAAGAAAAAAATGATCGTAATAATGGGTAGAATATGTGTTGTTCGGCTTCGATATGATATAATTAAATTGTTAATTACTTCAAAAACATTATTACAAATAGTGGTTAGTCTCCTCATAAGCAATAAGATGCTTGTGAAAATAATGGTAAATTTTTCGAGTTACACAGGATAATAATATCGTTTATAACGCGATAAAAAAAATTATTTTATTGGAGTCTTAGTAATAACGTCCCATTTATACCTTTTGGGTGCAGAACTCTATATGACTATTATTGCATCTGTCACATTAAAAACGTTACTTTAGTATAAAAAGTAAATACTAACTTCACATGTCGCAGATACCCCTGTGTGAAGATTTCATGTAAGGATGGGGCGTCGGGCCCGCAGCGATCAGGGACCGGTGGAGCCTCGTACCGGTACAGAGGACCTTCCTCCACGGCCACCAGTGGAGCCTGGTCAAGACCTCGAGTAAACTTCACACCAGTTGAGAATTGTGTGATCTGAAATGTTAAAATGTTTTACTTGTCAATAAAGGATTTGAGGTCAAAATTATGTCATGAAATGTAAAGCGCAAGTCGCAAAAGGAGTGAAGCAAAATAAAGATGTTCGCTTCACTTATGGCGCTACCACGTCATTTCATACTTGCGTTACACCGCGAACTACTGAGTTAAACTAAGCCAGCGATGCGAGCTCTCATAGTTGTGTGACATGTGTGTAATAATAAAATATGCCTGTATACGTCCCACTACAGGCCTTACCGCAACCATGAGGTGGTATGGGCCATACACCACCACGCAGGCTAAGTGTGGATTGGCCGAGGGGTGGTGTAAAGCAAGTGACTGAATCTTACTGTCAGATGTAATCAAACCACCTTAAGGCCTCTGATTAGGCTTTGCGACTAACATCAAGCAATATTAACCGAGACCAACTTTTAACATGCCTCGGAAGGCAGCACAGAGATGCTTGTGATAAATGTCAGTTTATATGCAATCGCATTTGTCACCCATCCACTCATAACCGGCGTCGGTGGCTTAAAATTGGTAATCACTGCCAAAGCGCTGCCCGTACTGCGCTACAGGCACCTCTTTGCCATAGTTAGGTGACTCGAACGAAGCAAAACGAACTTTTCTTCGTGTAGCTTCGCTCCCAGTGTGGTCTGCGCTTCAGGGATCTTATTTTGTATTATGGCCAAATTTGAGATTATTGGTCTGTGTCAGGGATCAACAATACTCTTAATTCCACTTGTGCATCTCAGAATTAGCAGATTTAATCCTGAACTATCAACTAACACAGTTCTTTAGTCCATTGTATGATATTGACTTGACAGAGACACAATGATCTTATACTAAGCTAATCTGGTGGTGCATAATTCCACTTTAGGGGTCGTCCATTAATCATTTAATGGGTACATGGTGGGGTTTTATACCACCTACCCAAAATTACGTATATTTTTAGTAGTTAGCAAGTAATCATAAAAAAATTCTGAATATTATCTTTAAAATAAGGTATAACATTGATGAAAATTAAGCAACGTTTAACAGCATTTTTCGGGTCTACCTGACGTGTCTTCAAGTTTTAAATTTTTTATTTATTTTATTGATGAGTTCATGTTGATGTCAATTTTTTTTTTCTTATTGTGCGACTGAAAATGTAAGCCATACCTTAGGTACTGGGGGCAAGACCTCCTCCTGTTTATTGCTAGCAATAGTCTGAGCAAAAGTGTTCAGTATATCTTTAGCATCTCCATCCGCAAACATTAACTCATCAATCAATGCTTCTTTCTCTCTTATCTTCTGTTTCTTGGCCTCCGCCTCCATTCGAGCTAGCTCTGCCCTACGAAGCTCTTCCATCTGTTTTTCTATCTCTAATATTTCTTCTAGTTCTATCTCTTCTCTACCTGTAAGTAATAACATACTAATTTGTAACAAGATGGGAAGATGAATAAGGATGACCCTGGGGCCTGTATGTATAATTAAAAAAAGTTACAGTGCAAGGCAGTTTTAACTCTTGTTAAATTACTGTTCTCTTTGAGTTTGCGCTTATGCCGATCACACTAGACTAGACTAAAAATGCCTCAGGATTGTCAGAAAAAACTAAAATTTAAATAATAAGAATAGTAGACATTTAAGTATTTACATTGCTGCAGATTAATATCTATGTAACATAAAATAAATCATATCAATATTTATCATCCTTACCAATTTTAACTTTATTTTTCATAATTAACTCCTTATTATCCTTCTTATACTGTTCTATCCTTTTATTTGTACCCACAATGTCGATGTTATTTGTTAAATTGTAAATAATCGTTTCAATCTCTTCTAGATAATCATTATACTCTCTCAGTGTGGCAAAGTCCTCTTCTTTCTTATTGTAGTCTTTTAGAACTCGTTTTCTGATGTCTATTTCTTTTTCGACCATAGGGTCCTCGAACAGTTGGACCCGGAAGTTGCTTCGGCGCAGTGGCACGTTACAATCCGGACAGGAACCAGACCCTTTAAAAAAATGAAGATGCAAACGGCTATAGCAAATTTTCTTGGAATTCAAATAAATTAAATAATGAATATTACCTTTCAAAAACAATAAATCAACGCAACTTTCGCACAAAGCATGACCACACACGTTTACCATCAACTTCAACGATGGGTTCCTATATTTCGTTGTTTTGCAACGCGGACAAGCTTGATCGTCCATATTGAATGAAAAATGATTTACAATACAACAAAAATAAAACTTCTCCGGCTACTGTTACAAACAATTATTCAAACAGACGACTTTTAATCAAAGAAAAGCAGAAGGCTAAGGCAGAAACGTGATTTCGAGTGCTTTGTTTTTGACAACAATGACAGCTGCCGGCATGACAATTCATGACATGATAATGACAGTATTGAGAATAAAGAGATGCTAAACTGCTAACCTTCTACTTATATCGACTCAATCAATAGAACGTATTACATAATCGACTACAATTTTATTATATCGATTTTTTTTGCCCCCACCAAACATCGTACCGTAAAGTGTTTTTTAACAAAAGATGCGTTGCAATGCAAAGGCCACTTGTAACTAAAAGTGACAGAAAAAGAACGTTTTGTAAGTTAGAAATAAGCAGAGGTAGTTTTCAAGTAGTTTGTCACTTTTTTCTCACATTGAGCGGTTAAAACACCGATTTTACAATACAAAACAGAAAATTGTTATTATCTTAGACCGTTTTTCTACCATCTTTGCTCATAGTTACGGACTAAAATGTCAAGCGCTTTGTCGATAGACTGTCTTTGCTTTTCTGTCAAAAACAATGTCAAACAAAAATCAATTGGATTGATATGCCGGCTCCACACGCTTGGCAAACAACGGCAAACAACAAATACAGCCGTGTGGATAGCTGTTTGCCTGCTTGTGTTTGCCACTATTCGGCGTCAGTGTCGGTTTTTGTGCACAAATCAAAGGATGATCGACAAACGTGCTTGCGATGTATCCACACACTTGTTTAGCAATCAGTAGTATGCGCGAGCTAGCGGGCGGATGAAGTAGAGATGGGTCGGATTAGGAAAATAACGTACATGTTATTTTCCTAATCCGACCCATCTCGGTTTTTTTACTATTCTTGGTAAACATAATATATTATAAATATAATGTTTTTATACTGTGAATTTTTTTCTTTCTAGTGTTTATGTATAATATTATTTTCTTTACTTTAGGTATATTCATTGTTGTCCTTTGTCCCCATACTATTTATTTACTTACTACGAACATTTGTAAGGATGTATAAAAAGATGTTACTCTTTACGTTAAAACGGCTGAATGGATTTTGATGAAATCCTTGATGCCGTTTGTTGCAACTTTTCCTGTTGCATTTAAATATTTATGTGATATCTAATATTTGAAATATTTGAAGCCTCGGATTAGGTAAGTATTGACTAGTATCAAAAAATACCTATTCCAAATACCTAATCCGGTATTTATGCTTCACCTCTAGGACGAAGTTTCTATAGTTCTCTCAAGAAAGGAAATAAGGGTTTTGTTTAATGGAGGGGAATTGCATTTTGTTTTTTTTTATAAAAATAGGTAAACCCGCAATTAATCGCTGCTACAACAAGCTTAACGTCCGCCATGATTCCCTACACGTTCGCCAAGCATGTCGATACCCTGTTTGTTTTGGGTGTTTGTGGTCGGTATTTGGCTCGTCACCAAGCGTGTGGAGGCGGCAATACAGGTTGCCACACATCATGTGATCAATTAAACCAAGAAATAAAGTTTGAGTACAGAAGTGAAATAACTTAAATATAAATTATTAAAACATGGTTTTCAAAATGGGATGATGTAACTAATCGAATAGTAATAGTTTTAGTATTTTAGCTACAAAATGCAGTGCTGTTATATTTTTTATGAACTACCTACAAATAATATTTTCAAACTACTTAAATTTAACATATTTTGGTGACTGACCTAATGTAACATTTAATAAGATCTCAGTGTAAAACCCAAAATATTACTTTAAAACGTTTGTAGTTTGTGGCGATTTTATTTTATAATCTATTAATGATTATTTTTGAGTCGATATCATTCACACTCCCAGCACTATTAATGAATGACAGAGCCAGATGCTTACTAAGTATTAGTTTGTTCTCCTCAACAATCATTTTGATAGTTTTACTTTTGGCTAATCACAATTCTGTAAAAAAAACGCTGTCGATAATGCGGGCCAATAAAAAATAGCTATTCTGACAGTTCAGTGGTTGGGAAAACAATCATTATTTGTATTATTTGTGAAAAGTTTATTCATGTTTTGCTTTATATTTTCTGATATTATAGTCGTTATTTATTTGAAAACAGTAATAAAATATGAATTTAGCAATAAGGCAAGTACTCTCAAGACAGACTTTTAGGCTCTGCGACAGAATTACGTATAAATCTTTACCAAAACAACTAAATATAACCTCATCATGTACTATTACACAATTGAGGAATTACTGCGAAGATCGCGTAGAAGCAAGAAAATTGCCGCCTCTTATGGAGTTTCCGCCAATAGTGTGGCCTTCTTTCATCAAGTTTATCAAGAATTGGATGTTTGCTAATTTTATTATCCGGCCTTACTTTGAGCCTGAATTCAGCCTAAATGAGTTCATTGAAGCATCCAAACACGCTGTTCAGGTTTGTTTTTAGATCTATCTACTTCCTACAATTATTATTTTTATCTCTTCTTGTTCCTATCGCTACTACAAAGCATTTTTGAGTAAGTATAGATGAACCAAATTATTGATGTCCCATGTTAGGTTGTTTCAGATGCTTTACAAAAAAGCGATTTCAAGTCACTAGAGGGTATAGTCGACAAGGATGCGATTGCCTCGTTAAAGACTGCCATCTCCAAGCTGTCGGTCTCTCAGCGACAGTTGCTGAGTATTCAAAAGGAGGATATTTTTTACGCCTTTCCATATCAGGTGATGTAATCTCTTTTTAAATCCTGATTGAAAGCCTGTTGTGAACAAATATTTGTAATGGTTTAGAACTTTACTGCAATAATTTATTAAAACATACATACCAATCTATTAAATCAATAACTCTAGCAGCTGCTTGAAAGAGGGATTGATTACTTGAATTATAAATAAAGTTGTCTAACAGTATGTAAGTTACTTTTGGTGGAGAAGATTATGATGCCATTCAACTAAAAATGTTGCATGCTTTGTTTAAACCAATTAGAAAAAAAAATATAATTATTTAATAAAAGATTTAATTTTAAATACTTTTTCTGAAAGTGGATGTTCTAATGTTGGCTATTATAATGTTTTAGTTAATTTTCAAAATTTTTGCTTATTTTGACCCACGCACTTAGAATTTCATTGACGAAATGTGTAATTTCCTCAACCCATTTAAAACTAAAAATTCAAAATGTCGAATTCAATGACCATTTGTAAAAATTTAAGGTTATGTAGCAAGTTGATAACATACTCTTATTAAGATAGTATGCTATAACAGGTTTTTATCCTTACTTTCAGGTGGGAGTTATGTTTGATGAGACAGACAAGCGTTGGGTGGAGATCACAATGTGCTACCATGTCCTGAAAGGGCTTAAAAACATGCAGGACTCTGGAGATCTGCCCCCTATTTCTTTAGGGTAATTTATTTCACTTTACTTTTTGTCTAGAGCAAATTTCACTCATGCAATGACAAATAAACGTTTTTTTTGTACAAGGTGTGATTAAAACTTCTTAGAGACTAATTTAAGAAAGATTTAGGAAACAACAACCTTTTCATGGGACCAATACTGAAATCTTTATCAAATTTTACATCTCCATACAAACTAATATTAGCCGGTTTGTTTATGTATCTCCTCATTTCTGATTTATTCTCGAAAGAAACACCGAGCAAATCCCTTCATTATATAGAGTTGCATTATTTTAATTAAACTTTATATGTTATTATATAATAGTCTAGTCAAACTAGCTAGGTATTTAGTGTGTGAGATAAATTTTTGTGCTATTATTAGAGTAATCTATAGACAGATATTCATTAATGCACACCACAAAAAATAAAACAAAGTAACAGGAAAAAGTACATGAATTTAGGCAGTCTTATCGCTAGAAACGATTAACTTTCTCTTGTTGCAGAACTCAACCAGAATTCCAAGACAAGATATTCATACTAAACTACAGATTTATCAGGGAGTTCACGAAAGGAGTAGAAGACAGTTGGTGGGTGAACATAGTCAACCACTTCCAGCCACAATCGCTTGTGAAGAAATGAGCCAATGATTTTCAGCGATAAGTCCAACTCAGTCATACCTATAGCCCAGATTTTTAAATAAAATGCAGTTATATTTAAATATTTCATCTTTTAATAATATAGGCACTTTTTCTTTACACATAATTCAAATTAAAAAACAGTCATGACAAGACTTATTCAGTGAAATAACATCACATATTCATTTATCATCAAATGCACAACAAAATATTGTTTTAGGAAGATTTAAGGTATGTGACAGTTTTCTTTGTAGTTGAATTTACTTGGTCACAGGCTTTACAGCATAGTTTTTATGACCATATTCGCAGTAAAAGGAATGACTTAAGAGAGAGGAAAAAAACAGTGTGTGCAAAGACAGATAAGTACTTCTATTGGTAAAAATAAAAAACATATTTTGTCATGCATTTTATCTTAATAATTAACAGTCATTGTACGTAATCTATTTGTACTTACAGATATAAGCATCAACAATGCATAGCTTAGCTCATAATATGATCAATCAGAATACAACACAATTTTCGAATTTTTCAGTAACTTCTTTTATTTTATTTAGGATGGCAGCAGCATCGCCTGAAAATAGTGTTCATACTAAATGTAAGTGAAAAATCACTAACTAGTTTCGGAGAAAGATGATTCGTATTGCTGTTCTATAGGATATGTGCTTGATTTTATGTAGGTATGTGGTAGATGCTAGGTTCTTCAAGGATAATATTATTTCACTTAAAAAAAAACTACTGCCTCTGGTAGGATTCGAACCCAAGACTTTTCGCTTTTCGGGCGACTGCTCTTCCATAACAGTATTTAATTAATTCAGTTTTGCAGAATAGACACGAAATGGTTTTATTAAATGAAGTAAGAACATACCTTTAACAGGATCATACAGTGACCTCTTAGCCACCCCACTTTGTACTTTCAAAGGCTTTTGCTGCCTTATTGAATTTTCGACATCTGAAATCAATTAAATAAATACATAATCAAATTTGAAATAATTGTAGTAATGTACCCTAAAATAATGTCTGCCT